>JAJKFL010000010.1:10806584-12192834 GCA_021186555.1 Reticulitermes speratus
CGAAGGCCCCAGGTTTGATTCAGGACCAGTGCATGTTCAGGTCAGTGGTAGACACAGTGGCACTTAGAGACGTTTTTCTCCAGATACTTCCGTTCTCCTCTGTCATTCTTATCCACCAGTGCTCCATAATCATACTTGATTCACATAACCTCGACGTTACATAATCTTGACAACTGACAGCGTCTTTCAGTAACAAACTTAAAAGAAAGAACAGGGCGCTGTGTTTCAGTTACTAAGACAGAACGTTTAATGATGTTCAGAGAAATAATGGCTCTTCATTCTGATATTCTAGAAGCAACAACAGTGTTTTTAATGATAACAGGTGACACATGTATTTCCCGCTGTGATTCAAAGGGTTCGCGATGATGCTACATTTCTTTGGGTATGAAATGCGCGAAGGAGGGGCACACATATCTGAGCTGACAAATTTTTAAACAAATGTATATAAAATTTTCGTTGGCTAATAACTTTCTGTCACGCCGTCTTCACCCTGGTGCGTGAAAGTTTAATACCAGTAGTTTCCTGTTGATACCGGAAAAGCAGCGCAAATATAAGGAGACATAAAAAAAATGAAGACAAGAGCAAAGCCCGGACATTAAGAAAAGAAAGAAACACAGCAGTACCATAACAGTAATAATGATGACAAAGATGACGGTCGTAATAACGGTAATATATATGGAATGTAACTGACATTCTGTCATGAATATTTTATCAGTTTGTTTTTCAGCTGTTTTCTGATCCACTACACTCAGTTATACTGCACAGTTGGCCCCGCTGCTCTGGTTGCATCGAATGGCTCTTGATAATAGAAACAACAGCAACAACAAAGTGACATAAGGTGTTTAGAAATTTTATTATAAATTACCACTTTTATTTAAGTTATCACCTACATAATTAACAATTCGTAATTTTACAAAACATTTAGTCCGCTAGATACAAATAATGTCGCAAGACGATTTGTTCTGTAAAATAAACAATTTTTTTTAATCTTTGAGCTTTGTCGGAATAGATTATATAATGATGATTCAGACTTATATAATGACACTATAATGACTGAAAATTTGGGTTCCATGGAGGACTTGGACTTTCTTGACTGATGAAATACTATCAGGATATCTGTAAAAATTTTTCCTTTTTCGTGCAAGGTAATAATAATAATAATAATAATAATAATAATAATAATAACATTCAGAAAATACCTGAGCAACATATAAGGAAAGCACGAAGTCAAGGAACTACAGAAAACAGCCATATTGGGCACTGCGCACTTAATTCGGAAAGTACTAATGTAAGAGCACAGAACATTCAACATGGGAAATAACATTACATGTACCATAAATTGCAAATACAGAATAGTTGCAACACTATACACCCAACAAACAGGGGGTTTTCAGGAATATAATTGTAAATACACCGCATAAACGTTATAATGAATAATAATAATAATAATAATAATAATAATAATAAATTTACCGAGTTATCTACACATTGCAGACAATGCGTAGACCTACTTCTAGTGATATATATAATAATAATAAATATAAATAGCGTAAATTTTGCAATGCTCTACAATGCAAACACAGGCTTCTCACACAGGTTTCGCGGGCCATACTGTAACAATTTCGGTGTAAATGCTCGTGTGTCTTGTTAATGTGATTTGACGCCCTTTCTCGCGAACTCAAATCAATACACACCCACCATAAACCACAGCGGCACTCACATTTATGGTAAGTTAGAATATATGTACGGCAGGCATTAAGAAATTAACTTGCCGTCTCCATATCTCACTCATGTTTACTCTGATACTGGCATAGCACGTGTGTGATGGACTGGGGAGACATTCACTGGCTTACAGCAGTATGTAATTACATTACTGTATAGGACTGAAATGCCAAGGGTCAGATTCTTATGACGACTCTTCATACTGTATCAATGCCTCTGAGGCATTGACACAGTATAAGCTTTCAAAGCAAAGTTGTTGCTATATGTACCACCCGCCTTATCACTAGAAACCGAGTGTATCTATGCTTATCCTGCTATTTACAGAATAAGCACTGCTTATATACCTCACCAATATTAACTAACTCCATACAGCAGAGTCCTTTCTGAGAAGCTAAAAGTTCCTCAGCTAGTCAAGAAATTCCCCGCGTTTTATGGAACCCGAAGGTTCATTACCGCATTCACAAGAACCCGCCACCTGTCCTTATCCTGAGCCATATCAATCCAGTCCATGCCCCCATCCCACTTATTGAAGATCCATTTTAATATTATCCTCCCATCTACGCTTGGGTCTTCCAAGTGGTCTCCTTCCCTCAGGTCTCCCCACCAAAATCCTGCATGCACCTCTCCCCTCACCCATACGTGCTACCTCACCAATATTAACTAGTTAAAACTAAACACGTTCCTGTCTACGCCATGATGACATATAGGGGGATTGGAGATATAGCTCCACTAATTCTTAATACCGGCACTTATGTCAAGGTGAGTGGTCAGCTTCACGCCCCTGCCGCTTTACTTCCGGTATAGAACGTCGGTACCATTTGAATAGAAGGCTTTGTGAGCACCAGAACCAGTCTGGACATTTTTTAGAAAAAATCCTTTGCTTCTGCCGGGATTCGAATCGTCCAGCCCATAGCGCAGTAAACATACAAACAGCTGCACATAATCGTCCAGCCCATAGCGCAGTAAACATACAAACAGCTGCACATAATCATCCAGCCCATAGCGCAGTAAACATACAAACAGCTGCACATAATCGTCCAGCCCATAGCGCAGTAAACATACAAACAGCTGCACATAATCGTCCAGCCCATAGCGCAGTAAACATACAAACAGCTGCACATAATCGTCCAGCCCATAGCGCAGTAAACATACAAACAGCTGCACATAATCATCCAGCCCATAGCGCAGTAAACATACAAACAGCTGCACATAATCGTCCAGCCCATAGCGCAGTAAACATACAAACAGCTGCACATAATCGTCCAGCCCATAGCGCAGTAAACATACAAACAGCTGCACATAATCATCCAGCCCATAGCGCAGTAAACATACAAACAGCTGCACATAATCGTCCAGCCCATAGCGCAGTAAAATACAAAGAGCTGCACATAATCGTCCAGCCCATAGCGCAGTAAACATACAAACAGCTGCACATAATCTAACTGAAAAGGAATTTCTTGTGCGAGATGTGAACTGAAACTTTAAGTAAAAGTTAAAGGTAAAGGTCTCCCTAGAACAGGCCATGAAGGCCCAGAGGGGGAGTAGAGGTATAGCTCTACTCTTTCTTCAAGCCTGGCACTAGATGGGGTGGGTGGTCAACTCCACGCCCCGGCCGCTTTACCCCCGGGAAAGAGACCCGGTACTCATTGTATAGAAGGCTGGGTGGGCCCCAGGGCCGGTCTGGACGGCTGCGAAAAATCTCGCTCCCACCGGGATTCGATCCCCGGACCGTCCAGCCCGTAGCGAGGCGCTATACCGACTGAACTATCGCGGCCAGAACCTTTAAGTACAGTGTATAATATCATCGGACAGTAATTCCTAATTTGTGAAGATAGATATCTCGTTATTCTGAGACCTAACATCAAAGTGTTTGCCGTGACGTTTTTGGCAAATCCTTTCTTTGTTGCTTCGCATGTGCACACCCGAATCTTTCAGTGGCAGTAAAATTTTGGTAACTCTCGCCGCATAAACCTTCGTATCTATTTATAAGCAAACACAGTTCCTCATATAGTTTGCCGAGTTGTTGTGATTGCCATGGCCACTGGCATGTAACGGCGTTTCGTCTGCGAAAATAGCCTACCTGTCACGGAAAATCATTTTTATTTTTGCTATTTAACAGGAAATCAATATATTTGACTGTTTAGGAGGTTCGATGTGTTTAATTTCACGCCAAAACTGAACATTTTTGTTCATTTGGTTAAGCCTCTTGTGGGAATGTGCCTTACATTCATTTGGACTCTGTGCAGTCTAAAACTTTGTACGTTTAACGCCTCTTTATAAAGTCCATGTTCCTACTGGTGACACGTACATTGAAAAGACTTTCTGTTTGCTGCAATTTAATAGACCAGTGACCATCAATTTGGCAGTTGGAGGGTCTCTTTCCTCCGTCTGTCCGTCGAAAACTGCTTTGAAACTTTACAGTACACTTGAAATTGGCAAACCGTTTGATCTACTGGCCTTTCTTCTGAGCCGGTGACATTGCCGTGACTGCGTAGGTTAAAGAGTTTTACTGCCTTTGACAGATTGAGTACGGCATGTGTATGAACATTTACAGTAAGCGAGGAATAAAAACTTTATTTCTGAATTTCTCACCATAAACCCCATGTGTCACAAAATAAATGGAGATGCTCAACGTCATAACTCTGGAGTTCTTTTTCTGTCACGCTGCATTATATAAGTGAATTTCAGTCTTTAAGGACATATTGAGTATCGCAAAAACTAATTTGGCTAATTAGTAGTATTATAACCAACAAATACACTTTTTGTATTTCTGTTAGACTTTTACCCTACACATGTTTCGGCTGTGGTCCAGCCATCATTAGGGGTACACTAGTAGGTTAAATTCACACCCCTGATGATGGCTGGACCACAGCCGAAACATATGTAGGGTAAAAGTGTAACAGAAATACAAAAAGTGTATTTGTTGGTTATAATACTGCTAATTGGATCAAAATGCATGGTGAAAATATCGTGAAAATTACTAATTTGGCATAAAAATTATTATATAGCTATATTTTACGGCGATTTTCAGGCGAATTTCTTTTACTGGACCAAATGGTAAGATTGCTCTCAATAACGAGCTGCAAGCCATGTAGAAGTACATTTAAAATAAAACAATATAAGGTTTCTATAAAATCATCTAAAAAACCCCTACATATGTTTCGGTTTTTAAAAAATTTTAAAGATTTTAAACAAACCTTATTTTGGGTTTTTGAAAAAAACGTGCATTTAGTTGGTAGTGAGATATTGGTTAGTGAGAATGCACGGTGAACCCAGAATAAAACATGTAGAAGGAATTAGCCATTAAATGTTTTAAAGCGCTGTCCCAGTACGTCAATAACACTGGGAAAACAACCGTGACAGCAAATACATCTGTTGTCGGATTTTTCCTACCATGCGAATTGGATATGACGATTTCCAGATCCCTCTTTTGAATGAATCGGGTTCAGTGAAAGAAATATATAAGTTACGGGTAACCAGGAGTAAAATGTCATTCCATATAAAACGTTTTTTGTTTTTGTGATAACATTTCGTAAGTTATGTCCCTGGCATGCAGTGCATTCCGTTATCGGTGATCCATCTGTTTTATTTGCTTAGAAGGAAGGACTCGCAGAAGGACGGACAGACAGAAGTATTATAATCTACACCACACAATTTTGTTGGCTGACCGATCTAAAATGCCTAGACGCCTAGAGTATTGTTACTGAATTAGAATCGGCCTGTCATTTTGGGGATTAACATAATGGCACTGCTGCCCTAGCTGTGATTTCTGGCGATCTCCTCATGTAAGTCATATTATAGACTTAGAACTCCATTATAACTTTAGAATTTCTTTCAATATTCACGCCATGAATTTGAAAATTTACTAAGCGACAGCATGGTAGATATTACAGGCAATATAAGGCGCTGTAATGCCTAAAGCAGCGTAGTTATTTCTTGATTGCTTCGTACTTTCATGCAGTTGTACTCAGTATTCATGCCATGGATTTGGAAATACAGTTCGATAGCTTTTATCGGCAAAGTAAAACGCTGCAATGTCTACCGAAACATAGATACCTATTTACTGCTTTATAAAGACCGCTGTCATCTGGTGGTGCTGTCGTAAGTAAGTGAGAATTACATGCTGTATGATTTCGTCATCCTTAGTATCTGGTGAACGTCAAATTGAGAAACACCTCGTCAGGAAATTTTGTTCATTCTCCTCTTGCTTTCACCTACTTTGGCCGAAATATTCTGCTATGTCTATGTTCTTCCTTTAATATAAGAGACCATTCTTCACACCGATATAAAACCGTAAATAGATTTAGAATACATTTCTCCGTTCTGATTTAGATGGTTGACCGGATGACAGAAAATATTCCCCGAATGTAATATTGTCTTAGTTCCATTGTGCTTGCGGTTTTGATTCCTTCTTACCCTTCGCAAATGGCATGTCGAAGTAGAGCGCGCATTCAAATATCCTATTAGATGTTGTAACATACAGACTTTTGACAGTGTTTGTGCATGTGTAATATCAGCTGTTGAAACGTACAGACTTTTGACAGTGTTTGTTCATGTGTAATATCAGCTGTTGTAACATACAGACTTTTGACAGTGTTTGTACATGTGTAATATAAGCTGTTGTAACATACAGATTTTTGACAGTGTTTGTACATGTGTAATATCAGCAGTTGTAACATACAGACTTTTGACAGTGTTTGTACATGTGTAATATCAGCAGTATTTACAATAACATTTTCCTTTAACATAAAAATACTCACCACAGTACATTACTTTTCGGAAGGAAACTGCTTCCTTCTTCAGGTGAAACAAATAAAACCAAAAAGCAATTGAACAAAAATACACACATATCAACATAAGTCACACGAGTGTGAATTATGCTGATGTGTGTGTTATATTAGTCCTGTTAGCTATGTTTATCATGTGATACGTCACGTCATTATATTAGTCCTGTTAGCTATGTTTATCATGTGATACGTCACGTTATTATATTAGTCCTGTTAGCTATGTTTATCATGTGATACGTCACGTTATTATATTAGTCCTGTTAGCTATGTTTATCATGTGATACGTCACGTCATTATATTAGTCCTGTTAGCTATGTTTATCATGTGATACGTCACGTCATTATATTAGTCCTGTTAGCTAAGTTTATCATGTGATACGTCACGTTATTATATTAGTCCTGTTAGCTATGTTTATCATGTGATACGTCACGTTATTATATTAGTGCTGTTAGCTATGTTTATCATGTGATACGTCACGTTATTATATTAGTCCTGTTAGCTATGTTTATCATGTGATACGTCACGTTATTATATTAGTCATGTTAGCTATATTTATCATGTGATACGTCACGTCATTATATTAGTCCTGTTAGCTATGTTTATCATGTGATACGTCACGTTATTATATTAGTCCTGTTAGCTATGTTTATCATGTGATACGTCACGTCATTATATTAGTCCTGTTAGCTATGTTTATCATGTGATACGTCACGTCAATCTGATCAAGTCGCGCAAACGTGCATTCCGTATTCTTTCGATTGTCTTCTAGTACAGGGCTAGACAAAAGTGCTAAGAATGATAAGTTCAGTCCTGTTCATGACATTGTTCTGAAGAAAGTCACCTCTCATTACATTTTGTTTTCTCGCACACAGTAGATTTACTGCAGTGTATTCAAGATAAAATGTTTTTGCGGAAGGTTTTGATGTCCAAATGAATCGTTTCTGTACTCTAATTTATTGCACTCACATCCTTTGTGAAAGCACCAGGCAGCGTTCGTAACATCTTTTCAAGATTACTTGCTAGTCATACTGACATCGGCCTTATTACGAAATATGTAAAGTCAGCAGGTGTAGCTGATAATCCTTTATAACAGCTCCTGAAATACCTGGTGGCTCTCGCTGTGCTGTTCGCCCCGCAGGTACTTAAGCATTACCACACAGTTCCTGGGTGGAAGTAATTTCTGGACTACCTTCTCCTCTAGCTTCTACTAAAAATTCTGTATTTCTTTTTCTCGTATCATAATTTCACCTTAATAAAATTGCCTCATTCCTATAATTGTCAAAGAAATTCTTGAATTCCCTTTCGTGTTTATTTATTTAAAAATACATTTTGTTCTCATATGTATAGATTACATCGCTGCACACTTTAACTTAGAATCGTTCGATAATGCGTGTCTGTTACTGTAAATCATATTCCAATTACTTCAGAGCCGACAACACTTCACAAATAATACACCGTAGATAGAAATATCGTGGTGTATTTCTGATGCCCTTGTTGTGGGATGGCTAATGTATTGAGCATGTTAGTTCTTACACGCATGTTGAACACTTGGACAAAATTTTGATTGAGCTGGTAAATGGGTGTCTCAAGAGGGTATTGTAATTAAAGAATTGACTGTCGTCGGATTTAATGTTTACCGACACTAAACAACACGTGAAGCAGCAGCTCTTAGCTGGAAAGACCATGGGTGACGTTCCTGGCGCTGTCTTGTAGCTGGTTGTGTAATTAAACTTGAGCAAACTTTGCAGATACTTCAAGGTCTGTTCACATCACCACCGTCAACATTCAACATCCAACATCCAAGAGTACAAATGATATCTTCCAAGTGAAATCTTGATCCGAAAATAAGTTAATACACTGAGATTCAAAGTGAAATTCTAATGCCTGTGCGTGCAATTTCTCCCAGTTTCTAAAGATTTCAAGACGTTTTTCAATTTTGTTACCGATATTTTGTTGACAGAGCCTGCAGACACTTGAAATTAATCCTTTAAGGACGAAATGTAATGTGTTTTATTTAAAGACTCAGTCCGAACCGCGCAGTAAACACTCTGCTTCGGTTATGAAAAAAAATCAGTTAATGCTGTATAGGCCAAAAGTCGCTGTTTTTTCTAAGATACATGCAAAATACATAAATGCAAGCTGTGAGCGTAATGAAGAATTTTTTAATATTAGACCTAATCCTACAGAAAGTAGTCTTTTAAATGTTAACATGTACTCTGTTTTCCATTATGTATTCACTAAACCCCAAACGTAAATGTATGTATATTTAACGGTCTGAATTATGCGTAAATATTGTTATCGGAATGTTTCTGACAGCCAACACCAATTCTTTCCCTCCATAGCGTTATGTGACTGGTCTATGTATGTAGAGAAAATTTTATTTCTCTCTGAAACAGGAACTCAGCTTCTGCATGGAGAATTTTAAACTTGAAAGGTTAAAATATTTACTGGACATTTTCACCTGTTATCAATTAAAATGTTATTTTCTTTTAAAGATGCTTTACTCATCCCCTAAACGGCGGTTTTTTTTAAGTGCTGGTGCTATGGAAAACATGAAAGTGGTCAGACTGCTGAATCGATTGGGCATACGTCTTCAAAATTTTATTTTTAGAAAGTTTTCTGTTCACGTATTGAATTACTCCAAAGAATTATTTTTTTTTCCCCAGAATTTAACACAAAAACTATCATTGCCTGAAAAGCAGGACTTTGACGAATAACCAATAAAATTGTAATCATTGCGTCCATTCTTTATTTTCTTTTCTTTTTATGCATATCTTTCTATTCTTTGAGCAAGGGGACGAGTAAAGTGGTAGCACTTAAGATATTTGTTGTATTTTCCGTATCCATTTCTAACGGAACGTGGTGAAGGAAACTGATTGACATTGAATAGTATTTAAACAAAAAAATAAGAAGAAGCAGAATGAGGTAAGGGAAGGAATGTTGGGAATATTTTTGTTCTGTTTGATTCGAAAATAACGGGGAGAGAAAATGGAATGGAACGGATGGAGAACAAAGACGTAATCAATCATATCTAGGACGCGCTTCTGGCTGCGGTTCTGTTTACCAGTCTGACTGCTTGCCTAACGGAAATATTGCCAGCCACACCAGAGTGGAACAAGCATTAGTCAGTGGCTGCTGTTGAGAGTTCCGTTCCCAAGAGTCTAGTATTATGGTGTGAGGGCTAGCTTAACATAAATATTATCAGGAATAAAAATAAAGGAAACAACTTCCTTACTGCGTCTTGTGAAATCTGAAGTTTGTAATGTTCACAGCCACGTTTCTTTACTATCTTATTGCTCCGTATTTCACTGTTACATGTTCTATTTATCCTGTATCTGAATTTAAGAAAGAACCAGTGGCTTAGGTAGAGCGTGAGACGAGTACTGCAGGCGTCCCATGCAGTACAGTTCAAGGAGCAGTAAAGTGGGCAGAGAAATGAATACTTGAAATGAAAAATTTTGATTCTGTGCGCTGAAAATATTTTAAAATATTGAAAAAGTAATAACATATACAATAAATAGTCTAATTGTGATATTTTTAAGTTCATAATTTCTCTTAAGGGTGGCCATTGTGATTACTTGTCACAGGCGCCAAGAAACCTACGTGTACTACTGGAAAGAACTGCTTTCCTTCATGACAAGAGCTGTGCAGTATTTAGGCGTAGCGTAATATCGCTATTTGTAAATTAAGCGAACGGTAAATAAGCAATGAAGTTTTGAAACATATTCGTATTAATGAGACTCTTCTAGGAATAAAGGTGTATAAAATATATGATGATACATTGTGCTGTGAAAAATGGTCTTCTGAGAAGTAAAGCAGTGCAGACTGATAGAAATTGACAGACGTTTCAGATAAAACTCGGAATATTTTTATGAAACTGCTTTGCCTCAAATCCCATAAGACACTATTCTTTTGTTAAGTATATATTCATGCCCCGTTATCGAAAGCCAGGACAAATTATATTGTAAAAACAGATCATAAGTATTTCCAAAGCACGACAAAGTGCGCATATTTGGTAACTGGTAAATGGAGTAACAAATTAGCATCGAATTCTTCGTGAAGTTAACAGCAAATTCAGTTATAAGAACTCGTGCTAACATTCACTGCTGAATGCTTACCTGTTCTGGTAATTAAGCTAAATATTAAAATATCAGTACTACAAATTAGAATTCTGTAAAGTTGAAGTCTTTATAGCAATTTTGCTGAAGATTTAAGTGATCTGGACTATGAGGATTTGTCTTCGATGTCTGTTTCCCAGAGATTTGAAGGATTACACTGCCTTTATCTGCAGTCTTTTTGGACTGCTTCCTTCTGAAGTTTACACACCCAAAGACAAACCGTCACATCCCAGACAACTTGGATATTCAAATTATAATCTTATCTTCTGTTTTTTATGTTGTAAGAAACTTCGTCTTAGACTGAAACAGAGTAGGTAAACTGAGGCTATTTGAGAAAGAAATCGGTCAGAAGTATATTTGGAAACAAGATGAGTAAAAGACGACAACGATATGGATGAAATCAAGGGAGGTGACGCTGGCCGAGCCTGTAATTTACATGACAGATATGAGTTGGGCATGAAAATGATTAATTGAGGTACTTGAAGGGAAGAAACCTCTTGGAAGAGTAGAACATAGGTTTGTAGACCAAAGTAGCTTAACCTGTCTTGCACACGGAAATGTGTGTACTGCTTTAATGTTAGTTACTGGTACAATGACTTATGTTAAGTTTTATGTTAAGTATCTGTGGTATATCAAACGGCGTTATTGTAGTGATAAGTTGGCGACGTGTTTGTTGTTTCAGGTGAAGTCGAACGGCTCCTCCGAGAGTACAGGCAGAACCAGGACATGGTGCGAGGCATCGGTACACATTTCTATCAGATCATTTACCCCGTACAGCTGCGGCACCACGAGAAAATGGGCATCTCAACCCGGGAGGTAGGGGCACCCAAGGTAAGTCTCGTCAATTATTTAACAACTCTGCACGAAAAGGAAAATTGTTACGTGCAGCGAATTTCCAAGAGATGAATTTTCAGTTTTTTTAACCAAAGAATGCATTTTTATTTTCGTATTTCTGTTCAATTCACCCTACACATGTTTCGACCGTGACTCTGCCATCATCAGGGTACATTGATAAGTTCACTTCACTGTTCACTGGTCCATTTGGTATTATCACAGAACCGTTACACTGTTTAAGGCTATTATTTGCATTGGCAATCACCAGTATATACAATTTCTTCAAGTAGTTTCTTGAAATGTCTTGGTGTATATAGTATTTATCTTGCGTTTGAAGTATAGAGTATAGCACTATAAGTTGTGAATATAGAGCACTGTGTCGTTGGTAGTTGTTGAAATCGTTAAAATTATTAAAATTATTATTACTAAAAATTGTTAAATTTGCTGGCAGTTGGTCTTGTATAGATGTTGAATATATGTAGGGTGAATTGAACAGGAATAAAAAGTGCATTCGTTGGTTAAAAAAAACTGAAAATTAATGTCAAGATGCACGGTGAACACAACGTGAAATTAATGTCAAGATGCACGATGAACACAACGTGAAATTAATGTCAAGATGCACGGTGAACACAACGTGAAATTAATGTCAAGATGCACGGTGAACACAACGTGAAATTAATGTCAAGATGCACGGTGAACACAACGTGAAATTAATGTCAAGATGCACGGTGAACACAACGTGAAATTAATGTCAAGATGCACGGTGAACACAACGTGAAATTAATGTCAAGATGCACGGTGAACACAACGTGAAATTAATGTCAAGGTGCACGGTGAACACAACGTGAAATTAATGTCAAGATGCACGGTGAACACAACGTGAAATTAATGTCAAGATGCACGGTGAACACAACGTGAAATTAATGTCAAAATGCACGGTGAACACAACGTGAAATTAATGTCAAGATGCACGGTGAACACAACGTGAAATTAATGTCAAGATGCACGGTGAACACAACGTGAAATTAATGTCAAGGTGCACGGTGAACACAACGTGAAATTCAAGAGATGAATGTCACAGTGTTTTGACTCGTATTGTGGATATCACGTGTTCAACTTCTTTCCACATTAATGTGACACGATTTTACAGCTTTCTTATGTCTTTCCAGGTGTTTTCTGGGGCTTGCTCTGTCACATTTTTGTAGCTAAATTTATTAAATCTAAATGAGACCTGACACTTTAAAAAGGGAAAGCAATTTATGTCTAATTTTAATACCCAGAGGCAAGATGGCTCTTGAACCCACCGCCTAGTGGTGTGACGGAAGGCACAAAATCAGCGTATTTCTTTCTGCTTCTCTTCTAATTCATAATTAATAATCTTTATGGAACTTGATGCGTAAACTTATTCAGTTTAGGGATTACCTTATTTCGTTCTTCCACTCTGGCAAAAAATTGCAAGGCCATCTATATACAGGGGTGGGGTACGCTGTGGCGCAATTGGTTGAGGCACTGCGCTACAAACTGGAAGGTCGCAGGTTCGATTCCCGACGGGGCCGCAATATGGCCCTGATGTCTAATCAGCGTCTAACAAAAATGAGTACCAGGGATATCTCCTGGAGGGTAGTAAAGGCGGACGATGCATAGCGCTGACAACCTTGCCACCTTCATGTGCCGATTGTCTAGAAATCTGAGGAGCCTCAACCTCCTGGAGCCCTAAGGGCCTCTCCAGGCTTGTACAGGGGATAGCTTTAGCTTTACCTATATAGGCATTCACTGCATTAACACATATCTGATGAGGTGGCGAATTGAAAGTTTCGTACCACGAAATAAGGTATGTCACCATATTGTCTAGATTTACCCGAAATTAAGCATCTGGGTAAGCTAAATGAATTAAACCAGGAAATAAATTAAACTAAGTCGGAACTATTTGAAGACATCTATTGCGGTTTGTTTGAAGATAATATTTTTTGTCTTGAAAGTCTTAGTGAAAATTATGACAAACCAAACAATTTGCTCTACATTATATCCGTAATTTTGATTTTGTATCTCTGTGAAGCGAATTTGCATGCTGTCAAGCCCCCCCCCCCCCCCCCCAAACAAAAAGAGCAACTACTTTTATTCTATGGAACTCTTCTGAAAAAAATAATTGTTCGGGTTTTATTTGTAAAATTGCTTTTTACTTTAGGGACAAACAATTAATTCTGACGACTGATACGTGACACAGTTACTGATGTGAAAGTGGGGTTATGTGGGTTTTTGTACTTTGTAGTGTGTAGATTGGCACCGACTGTTCAATGAACCGTGTGTCCATCTTCAATTAACATTCAGCCGATAGTAAGACATTTTTTCCATGGCGCAACAGCCTCTAGTGGGCCAGGGCCTCCTCATTATCGAGGCTTCACGATTACACTCAGCCACACTACACTAGGTAGGACTCCTCTGTACGAGTGATCAGCCCGTCGCAGAGACCTCTACCTGACAGTACACAACACTCACAAGAGACAGACATCCATGCCTCCAGAGGGGTTCGAACCCGCAATTCCAGCTACCGTACACCCAAGTTTTAGGCCGCGCGGCTACCGGGATCGGCGATTGTAATATATGCGAAATGGTGTTTTGAGTATATTCGTCAACTCCTTCTTTTAGTCCAACACGAAACGCTGCGTGTTTTATTTAAAATCGTGACACATTAAGTGTTGGACAGTGTAACAGATTATACGATACTGCAGTGTCGACTGTTCTGGTTTCCCAGTGACTTACTGGTGCTTATTAAATCAATCACCGCCACAGCACGCGCCGAGAAGACTGACTTTATATCGACAGCGATCCTGTCAGTAAGTGATTCAGATTCCATATGAAATTGAAGTGGCCTTCACTTAACTGAGACAGGGCACAAGGTCACCTGAACCATAGAGATCTGCAGCCAATAAGTGCACAGTGTTGAGGATGGTAACCACTTGCCCTAGGCCCGTTTCTTTGAAGAAAGGAAGTGGCGTGCAAAAGCAAATATCTGGACCACGTAATGAAGTCTGACTGACACGCCTCACTTATCCCGGTCTGTGTAATGGTTCTCTGGTATTTCTCTCTGCACTGGAATTCAGACTGAGGCAAACGTTGAAGCTTTACTGGATTGAACGATAACAGCATATAATTCGTACTTAGCTGAATTTCGGTAGGTTTTCTATATCGTGTACTAGCTAAGTGATTTTCTTATAGACAAGTTGTTTTTTTTTTTTTGTGGTGAGGGGCCCCGCAGCTGATGCTACGGACGCACCGCAGCCTTAAGGCTTATTGTGCAACCCCTGTGATGAAGATGAAGATGAGGATGAGCAGTTTTTTACCAATTTTTACAAGTAATGGAGCACCAGTGGAATGAAATTGAAAGGGGAAAACCGACAACTCGGAGAAAAACCTGTCCCAGTGCCACTTTGTCCACCACAAATCTCACATGGACTTGACCTGGGATCGAACCCGGGCCTCCGTGGTGAGAGGCCGGCGACTAACCGCCTGAGCCATGGCACGGCCACTGTAGACAAGTTAACGATCACTTGTTGGAGCAATCTATGGAGAGTTCTTCAAAGTTTTGAATACATATGAAACGGAATGGTGTGCCATCATACAAAGCAGCTCAGAGAGCTTTATAGGATGACACTAAACACTTTCAATTTCATTCATATGAAAATTTATTATTTTCTTAAATTTTTCATGGCATATGTTACGTATTGGTGTCCTTTGGTTTTGTGGTGAAGGGTCCCGCAGCAGAAGCTACGGACGCACCGCAGCCTTAAGGCTTATTGTGCTACTTTGTGATGAAGAAGAGAGAAAGATAATCATTTTTTTCATTTTTCCAAGTAATGGAGCACCGGTGGAATGAAATTGACAGGAAAAAACCGAAGTTCTCGGGGAAAAACCTGTCCCAGTGCCACATTGTCCACTACAAATCCCAAATGAACTGACCCGGGATCGAACCCGTGCCTCCGCGGTGGAATGCCGGCGACCAACCGCCTGAGCCATGGCACGGCCTATTGGTGTTTTTACATAGCGACGTAGAATATCTCGTCAGACGGTTGTCCTTCCCCTTTTGTGTTCTGATTCAGATTTCAAAACTTTACAAAATCACGTCAGTGGCCTTAAATTTACAACCTTATACTTTAGTTCGGTCTCTCCCTTTACCTTGAATGTTACATATATGATAAATCAAATGACTTGTAGCCTAGAACAAAACGTTCATTTATGCCATGATTAGACTCGTATAAAATAGGCCTTCCACCTCCTGCATATATAAACTCTAAATATTATCATCAGCAGCAACAACCGGGTATCAGCCGTGTAGGCTTGATCGAGCTTCATCTTTCCATCTTTTTCCTGGTCGACCTACGTTTTTTCTGCCAGCCTCACTGTATTCATACAGGCTACTAACTTAGGAATGATTGTTTCGTTAATTCGTAATAAATGTTGGGTGCACTTTCATCTGCTCTTTTTCGGCGACGCTACAGCCCAATTCGGGTATAGGCTTCCCAATTTTGAGGTTTCTAGATCACACACAATTAGGCATATGCGTGCGTTCGAGCGCGCCCCCACGCACGCACGGTAGGACTCCTCTGAACGAGTGATCAGCCCGTCGCAGAGACCGCTACCTACACAACACACAATAAACACATGAGAAGAACATGCATGCACACAGCAACATTCGAACCCGCGCTCCCATCTATCAAACGGCCTCAGACCTACGCCTTAAAGCACGGCCACCGGGATCGAACACTTGCACTTATAATTCAAGATAATTTTATTTAAATAAATATATTTGACAAAATATATGTCGTAGAATACAATGTATTAATGCCAACATCACTAGAGGAGGAAGAGTGGCGGGTGGTTTACCTTTAGGGGATTAGAAAACGAAAGTCTTGATTGGACGGGTTACGTTGTCCTTAACCCATTGAAAAATGGTGTAAAAATTGAAGGTAAGGATTCAGAATACGGAGGTGGAATACTTTTGTGATTTGTTTGTGTTGTTTGTGTTTTTGAAAGCGTAAAGTTTGTGTGTATTAATTTTACACTCAACCCCAAAAGAAAGAAGCGATGTGACAGGCGTTGCTTAAGCTTCAACTTCGCTCGTTATCTCTCCGTCTTTCAGAGTATCTAGCAAACAAACGCGTCGATTCTCCTGCTTGTGACGACGTGAGCTATGCTGATTTCCTTTTTGTGCCTTCCAAGTCATCAGCACCACAACTCTGCAGGCAGAGACGTCTTGCTATATTGCTGCTATTCTGATTCCTTCCCGTTAAAGTTTGCCATCATGGCATTCCTCCTTCCTATACAGTCTTTCTTGTATTTCTTTCATACAGAAAAAAAGCTTATTTTTATCAAAAGGAAAAATGGGTAGGACGAAGTGCAAACATCCAGATAGTCGCCTAATAATACAGACATTGTTCGGGAATCGACGTCTTTTCTGTAAAGCCTACTCGGATTATATATTTGTTAAATGAGCTTTTATATGGGAATTTTTTTAAAGAGAATTTTGCATTGGTGACCTGTCTAATTTTTACGGTTTAAAAAGGGCTTGATATAGCACATTCTTTATTGAAGTGTTACATACAAGCTGTCCATTGTTGTATCGACACCTTGCCCCACAATTACGAATGTATATACAGCCTTTTTCTGTTATTGTTTAGAAATTTAAAAAATATTATTTCTTTAATTACAACAAAAATCCCAAGGTTTGCAGCAAAAAATGTATTGAGCATAAAATATGTGATACATTTTTCTCCACATATTTCATAATGGGCCCAATTGTTGTTCGATTTGAAACAGAATTTCAGTGCGTTGACAACTTTTTTTTATCAGAACTTGCCACTATTCAAATTTCATGAAACTCCTTTCGGCGTGGCTTCAGTTGTTTCGTTTGAACAGAAGAATGGACAGACGGACAAGACAAGTAGTCAGACGAATATAACGAAGCTAATTAAGCGTGTTTTTGCAACTTTTTTGTGAACGCACCAAAAATGAATAAATAATAATTTTACTGCTTTTCTCAAAGATACTTCAAATTTTTACGGTTTGTTTTAATAATTTATCGGTGCATTTTTATGAATACGAAATAACTGATAATCTAACTAACTAACTAACTAACCAACAGTACAGAGCAACATTTTTTCCAGTAGCTAATATTGTAGGTGCCGATCGCAGTGGCCGTGCGGTCTAAGGCGTAGGTCTTCGGCCGCTCGCTTACTAGGATCGTGGGTTCGAATCCCACCGGGGGCATGGATGTCTGTCTCTTGTGAGTGTTGTGTGTTGTCAGGTAGAGGTCTCTGTGACGAGCTGGTCCCTCGTCCAGAGGAGTCCTACCGACTGTGGTGTGTCTAAAGTGTGTGTGATCGTGAAACCTCGACGAAACGAGGAGGCCCAGGCCCATATAAGGCTGTCGAGCCCTACAAAAAAAAATGTTGTAGGTTTGTAGGTTGACACTGACGTTTCGGAGGAACGTGCTACTTAAATTTTCACTTTGGTGTCTGTCTGGACGTATGCCATCATCCTGCAAATAAAAGCAACATGTCCCTGAAGGAAAAGTTATCTTGACACATTGATGAAAACTGTAGGAAGTTAGGTGAAGCCTTTTAACGAACTGTGTGTTAAGAAGTTCAAACACTTTGTGTGCAGCATGTTAGTGACAGAATTCAGTTGAGGGTTTTCCATTGGCCAACATTTTCCAAAGCTTTTCACAGAAATTATTTTTTCTTGCAGTTCTGCATACAGTACTGAGTTTGATGTTGAATTGTTTTTCATATAGACCTGCTATTTTAGACGGCGCAAAGAGTTTTCGAATTGAATTAAATGTTGAATTCCATCCATGCTGTAGCGTGATCTTCAACTGCTATAAATCTGTTTGTAGTACAGTCTTAAAGTACTTCTCTCATACTTTGAATTACTAACTATACGCAGAATTGGGATTTTTCCTGTTACAAACTACCACTGTTGTTCTGGCTACAAAGAGATATGTTGTAACAGAGGGAGACTAGCCTGACGTCTAACCTAAGCCCTTGTCATAAGGAGAGAAGGAAACGAGCGTGACAGAGAGAGAGAGACTAGCTTATGACGTCTAAATTAACACCTCTCTTAAGGATGGAAGGAAATACGCACGACTGATACAGACTAGCCTGACGTCTAACCTAAGCCCGTTTCGTACAGCAACACATTGGTTGGCTTATAACACGAAAGATTCCGGATTTTTTTAATACGACTCTAGACCGCGATTAACTTTATATTTTGCATTATATATGCTTTTTTCGAAAAATTAAAAAAATCTATTAACATTCTTGTTTAATGTAAGCATATGCAAGAAAATTGTTAGAGCTCTTAATTAGCTCTAAACAATGCATGTATTGGGGTACTGAGAATATTAAATGCATAATTATATTTATGTGTATGTATCAAAAACATAGCATAAGAGCACAAATTATTTCTATATTTATGAAAACTAAAGTAACAAAGAAGTAATTCAGATTATTTGCATTTTTTAGTTTTTGCCACCGGAATGAGATATTTGTAAAAACAGATGCTATTATGGAAATTCTGAAGTAACAAATTTGGAATATTATCTCTTGCTTGTGTTGTGAATGAGGGAGAGAGAGAGATGGCTGTGTGGGGGAATACATGCAGTGTACGACTAATGCTTACGTACTTCCCAACAGAATGTTTAAGAAAATGTATCTTTATTCAATGTTTAAAAAACCAACACAATGCACTTCACTTTCACTTTAATATGTGTTAATTAACCCCTACATATGTTTCGGTGTTTACGTAAAACCATCCTCAGGGGGAACAAAACTACGTTGTATCACATCCAATGTTAATACAAGTTATTACAATCACTGTAAAATCAGAGTTTAAAACATATAAAATATTGTTTAAAATTTTGGTTTTTTTAAACATTGAAACTTAAAATACACGGTGAGACTAACATAAAATGTATCTTTATTTATTTACAGAGGTAGGAAGTATAAGAATGTGTTTGCAGGGTTTCTTTTTCCTGTTTTATGTACGTAAGATGTTCCTTTAACATGTATGTTGTGGCTTTGACCGACATGGAATTTAGCTCTCTTCTTTCTTACGTGTGTTTGTAACTTACCGCTATTATGTAAGGTCGGTCTGGTCTTACTTGTGGGTACCAAAGGGAATGCTTGGCCTTCCTTTGTGGTGAACAAATTTGGTTGTCGAGTGTTTTATTACTGACTTTCCTTTCCTTCCATATCTGCTTTTCTGAATTTGTTTTCGTCTCCGTCTTGAAATCCCTAGGAATAAACACGAGAAAACGTACGATAGTCTCATATCTGACAAATACATTTCGAGGCTGGCCAAACAGAAAATCCGCATCAGGTGGAAATGTTTCCTCACATTCACTGCCAAAGTCGACCATGGTCGATTTAAGTATTTACGTTTTAATTTTCCAGCATCGAATTTAGTCGATCTAAACAATAAGTTCTGAGAAACGGTGTAGCCTCATTCCAGGGATCCTGCAATCTCGTAATAATTTCTTCATGAATCATTTCGGGTTTTTTAAGGTCGTTCGCAAATTTTTGAATGTTGTCACATTTACAAATTACTTATTACTATGATTATAAGTGTAGTTTACGAAACTCCTCCAGATACACACTTTTATACAAGCCCGCTGCTTTATTCTGTCTTTGGTTTCCTTCCTCAGGAAGTATGATTTAAAATTTACCAATCAATTATCAAATTCTAAACCCAGAAGAGTTTTTTCTTCTCCCTTTATCTATGTTAGTAATGTGTCTTTGTTCGTGACATAATATTTGTAATTAATTAATTTATTCAGAAGCAACACTGGGATATCTGGAACAATGTTCTGATTTGATATGTAATGTTCGCAGGCTCATTTCAATGCAATAACTTTCTTTATGTAACAAGAATTCTGGTGTTTTATCTATTAATGCAACATAAGTGTACTTAGAAAATATTTTTTTTAGAAGTTTTATTTCTGAAAGTTTTCCTTTACTGTTTATTGCATTAAAAAGCTGACTTTCATATAATGTGATGAAATTTCTAAGAATGACTTCCATCTCTAGAAGCTGGAATTCTGCAGAGATTTATTGTTATGGACTTGGGTGCCTTGTCCTCTGTCTTAAAGGAGGGAAGTTGTTAAATTAAACTGCATGTTTTATAGCATCAGAACCTCAGACTAGAGACGTTGCGAGACACTTACTGCTCCTTCGTTTCACGTAATTAATATTGGTATGGTCCGTGGTTTCCGTACTGAAATGTTTCATTCAATAATTCCAGAAGATTTCACGTTGTGATGCTCACAAAGAATGAATTTCAAGTCTGATCTTATTTAATGGGCAGTTAATTTCACTGCCGTGGGCTATAAAATCTTCACGCAGAGCTGAAAGATTGATCCAGGAATGACACTTTATGGAGACTGTAAGCTAGGGACGAAACAGACTGTAACGAAAATGCTGCATTAAGAGTGGAGTTAACAGACTTCTCGTAAATATTAAATGCGTTATAAAGATCGACAGAGCTCTTGAACACCTGTCACATTTGTAAGTTAAACACTTCTATGTACAGTGTAGAGTACGAGTCGAAAATACTTTTCTGTTGAATCACTCTATTAAGAGTTTAAACGCTAATTCACACATACAGAATGTTATATCACACCGTGGCCTTCGTGAAACTCCGTGCGGTAGCCGGGAAAAAATCGAACTCCTTCCAGGCGGACTATGTCGCCCATGAACGTTTTAGCATCCGTCAACAGACTACTCTATTTTGATTAACACATACAGAGCTGGATTGCTGTCGCCTTGATATATCAATTTCGAAGGGGGCCATGGTGCCACTGTGTAGGTACGATCGTCACCCAGTGAATCAAACACGGTCTTACAATGTAATTCTAATGTAAAATGATGCGGTTCACACTTTGAATGACTCGACGCTGTCATTTAACATTGCAGGTGAGTCCTGAATATGTGAATTATCCTTAATAGTCCTATTCATAGAGACAGTTAAGTCAGACATATTTCAAGGGTATGGCGTTTGAGGTCGTCATGGTGATTATGGTTTATATCGTGATATTCGTAAAGGATGCCATTCCGATGTGTTGTTTATTACAGAAGTGAAGTCAAAATCCGTCCAATCACAACTAAATTCCATTTATTATACAGAACTATATGTTTCGACCTATTTCAATTCATCCTCAGGCTAACAATTTACATTTAAAACATTCCTCAGTATTTAATTAATTATTTCATTCCAACGAATGCGCTAAAACCTCTTTTAGTGTTTTATGTCCCTACATATGTTTCGGCACTAAAACACTAAAACAGTGTAGTGCATTCGTTGGAAAAAAAATAATTAATTATTTACTGAAATGCACGGTATATATAGTATAAAGATCGCTCAGTATGTTTTAAACACGAATTATGTATCTGAGGATGACCTGAAATAGGTCGAAACATGTAGTTCTGTATAATAAATGGAATTTAGTTGTGTTTGGACGGATTTTGACTTCACTTCTGTTATATTCTTCTTATGACACTTCACTTCTGTTATATTCTTCTTATGACACTTCACTTCTGTTATAATCTTCTTATAACACTTCACGTGTTATATTCTTCTTATGACACTTCACTTCTGTTATATTCTTCTTATGACACTTCACTTCTGTTATATTATTCTTATGACACTTCACTTCTGTTATATTATTCTTATGACACTTCACTTCTCTTATATTCTTCTTATAACACTTCACTTGTTATATTCTTCTTATGACACTTCACTTCTGTTATATTCTTCTTATGACACTTTACTTCTGTTATATTCTTCTTATAACATTTCACTTGTTATATTCTTATGACACTTCACTTCTGTTATATTCTTCTTATGACACTTCACTTCTGTTATAATCTTCTTATAACACTTCACTTGTTATATTCTTCTTATGACACTTCACTTCTGTTATATTCTTCTTATGACACTTCACTTCTGTTATATTCTTCTTATGACACTTCACTTCTGTTATATTATTCTTATGACACTTCACTTCTGTTATATTCTTCTTATAACACTTCACTTGTTATATTCTTCTTATGCCACTTCACTTCTGTTATATTCTTCTTATGACACTTCACTTCTGTTATATTCTTCTTATGACACCCTCTGTTTTTTTTTTGTTACGGCATTTCTCTCTTCATTTTCTTCTTTCTTTCTCTGTCTGTTCCATAAATATGGGCAGAAGTTTCCTAATACGTCAGTAACTACAGAACACACTACGTGGTCTCACTACAAAAGCAAGCCCTACATCTACCTCTGTTATATTTGTCCAGTAATTAGCCCGCAGGTTTCTTCACCGTTAAATCCATTGTTCCTCTATTTGATAAAGTAATGAAAACCCTCTGTTTAGCGGTGTGAGATGTAAATGCTCTCCTACGTGTTTGCTCTCCAAAGTAAAGCTGCAGCTACATGCTAAATAAAAGTTCAGGCTAATTCGTCCCAGTACTCGCCATGGTCATCTCAACCTCCCCATTAGATGGGGTGAGTGCTCAGCTCTACGCTGTGGACTCTCCCTCAGGGCAAAGTGCCCCCGGTTTCCGTTGAATAGTACGCTGGACTGGCTACAGAGCAGCCATGGAAGTTTTGGAGAAGAGAATAATATCTTGCCCCTGCCAGGAAACGAACCACAATACCTCAGTCGTCAGCCTGTCATACGTGATGACTACAATGTATTTGTTGTTGAGAAGAGTCAGAGGGATTCCAGACTTTGTGCTAGTTGAACAGGCGTAATAGCGTACATGATTTTTTCAAAGTAATTCTGAATTCAATAATCCAATTGTAGTACTGGCTGCAGCAATATGAAACCGTTCGTGCAAGGTGTTGCTTAGGCGCCATGCTTTAAAATATTTCATTTCCTGAACTTTTCTCAGCTAAATATGTAATGAAATTTCAGGATTCTAACGACTGTGATGGGCAGTGGCTTTATGTAAAGACTAAAACTGATACTGAATTGCGAAAGTGGATGTATCAGGAATTTATAACTTGAGATCTTCGCTCTTCTAGGATGTTTTAACTTCATTTTGCAATTAAGGTATCATATTAAGTACTTGCTTGAGTGTCATATAAATAACAAAATAAGTTGTGCTGAGCCGGGATAGAGTAGTCGATCCGGGATTCGAATCTCAGTGGGGGCAAAACATTTTTCTTTTCTCCAAAAGCGTCCAGACCGGCTTTAGGGCCCACCCAGCCTCCTTTTCAACGGGTGCCGAGGATCTTCCCTCGGGGATAAATCGGCCGGCGTGTGAAGTTAGCAACTAACTTCCATCTAACGCCTCATGGTGTGGACAAGGAGAACTTTATGCTAAGCAGTCAAAAGTAAGGCCTCGGATATGGCCTGGGAACAGACGTTTAAAGCCTCCTACATGTTGGGCTTAAACAAACCAATTTCAAGCTTATAATTTAAGAAAAACTAACAATGTATATGAATGACGTTACTAACTAACTAACTAACTAACTCCAAGGAGCAGGGTACTTCTTGAGAATCTAACAGGTTCTCAGCTAGTCAAAAAATTCTCCGAGTTTTATGGAACCCGAAGGTTCATTACCGCATTCACAAGAGCCCGCCACTTGTCCCTATCCTGAGCCATCTCAATCCAGTCCTTGCCCCCATCCCACTTCTTGAAGATCCACTTTAATATTATCCTTCCACCTACACCTGGGTCTTCCAAGTGTTATCCTTCCCTCAGGTCTCCCCACCAAAATCCTGTATGCACCTATCCCCTCCCCCATACGTGCTACATGCCCCACCCACCTCATTCTTCTTTTGTACCAAAGAATCAGTCCAGATCCGAGGCCATGTAAAATGTTTCGTAGCATGGTAATTTCTTAAGGTGGGGAGTTGTTAGCACCTCGCCCAACCCCAAAGCTGGAGGACCATCCCCTGTCGGCTGTCCACGACTGCTTATTCAATATATTCGCAGCTACCCTCCTTATCCTCAGGCCGTTTCTTCATCCGCAAACATAGGACGCGCCATGCCGTTGTGACAGGGACCGACTTATCGTGGTGACAGGGACTGACTTATCGTGGTGACAGGGACTGACTTATCGTGGTGACAGGGACCGACTTATCGTGGTGACAGGGACCGACTTATCGTGGTGACAGGGACCGACTTATCGTGGTGACAGGGACCGACTTATCGTGGTGACAGGGACCGACTTATCGTGGTGACAGGGACCGACTTATCGTGGTGACAGGGACCGACTTATCGTGGTGACAGGGACCGACTTATCGTGGTGACAGGGACCGACTTATCGTGGTGACAGGGACCGACTTATCGTGGTGACAGGGACCGACTTATCGTGGTGACAGGGACCGACTTATCGTGGGTTACTGTAATCAGTAAGAAATTACCTCGAATCTCGCTATATGTAACGTGTTTACAATAGAGATTTGAGGTTCTCGCAGCGGTTTTGCAAGTCTAGGACTGCTTGAATCCGAAAATAAAGGCACTACAATTTTCCAAAATGTCTGGAATTATTTACCATCGACACGTCAATATATTCCAGAAGACTGGAATCTTTCGTGGTTACCATACTTGGGTTAACGAAAGAATGAACACGGGTGGTAAGTTTTGAAGTAGCTCGTGTTCCGTCCCGCTCTACCTACACTGTACACCTTCCCTGCATCAGTAAATGAAGCTCTTGTCTACCTTAGCAACATAGCAGCACAAACCGAGAACGAAAGAGAGAGAGAGAGAGCGAGGGAAAGGTAGAGAGAAGTAGGAGGAGATCATTAATAAGAGTGTGACAAGGCATGCTGAAGGGAAGGCACTTGTAGGCTGCTGTCTCCAAAAGCTGCAAATTGTTTAGTTTGTAAAATGTGCAGAGTCTGATAATCAATAGCACAACATTTCCTTTAAGGAAATGCATTTTGGCTGTGTGGCTTAGAATCGCGCTTGCGTGCGTGCGCGCATTTGTGTGTGTGTGTCACCTGTCGCTTGTGGTACCGGTGTGTCAGCTCCGTATTATTTCTTAAGGTTCATGAAGTATTGGTGGCCGCAATGCTTAATTATACTATTGCTTAGAGAGAAATCCACCATCCGCTGTAGCACAATCGATAACTAATTATTCACACGACTTTAAAGTACAAATACACATACTACTGTAACAAAGATATTAGTCCTAGGAGTTACAAAACATATATTATTTTTGCACGAACGGTATCCATGCAGAATAGTTCACTTTTGTAAGGATTTAAAGTGTATTTTACTAGAAGTCCCCTAATTAAAACTCGTCCCATATCTGAAAATCCTTCAGTCGAGTGGAGGTCTTATTATAATGCAGTAGTATATGTACTGCGCAATAATTGCGTTCTGCGTGCAATTTAATATTGGTCTGAGTCTGAATTTGTAGAGGCTTCCAACTTCGTTACGCTTGGGTAGCGAACTGTGTTATAACTGCATTACACAATCCGTTTTATTCTGTTATAATGTTCTGTACAGTTTGGTGTAAAACCACAGTCACATGCAGGACAGTCACATTTTCTTAAAGAAGAGCAGCATTATGTGGAACGTAGGATATGCCATGGTTCTGGCTGTTGGTTGCTGGCCTGCCACCATGCGGGACTGGGTTTGATACTAAATCAGTTTGTGTGGTATTTGTGGAGGACAAAGTGGCGCTGTGTAAGGTATTTCTCATATTACAGGTACACAATACCTTATCCGAAATTCCGAAAACAGAAAAGCTCTGAAAATGGATCTGTTGTTTTGTGGGACATGTTTAAAAAATGGAGATAACATGACTTCTGTTTCTTTGCAATCTTTATCAATATTTAGTAAACACTCCCTTAGTGCAGGTTATGTGTAGATGTATGTATGTATGTATGTATGTATGTCCGTAAGGAGGGCTTTTAAATCATTGTTTCCTTTTTTGAAAGCCTGGTTCATACTAATGTTTATGTACTGGACACACAAGTCTGTTGTTCACATAGCTTAACAAACACTACACATTGGCCCATTACAGTGTTTATCCACTGTCACCAGTATAATGTTAGATACGACGTACGTATTGATTATTTTCGTTTATACATGAAGTATATCTGTAATTTTTCTTGTGTTTTTTTCTCGGATTTTAATTGTTCTGATTTAGACGTTGGCAAGTCTGATGTTCAATACACAAAGTTACCTAAATAAAGGAAAAATTAAATCAGAAATTATTACAAGGTTAACTACAGGTCATTTATTCCACTGAAGTGTCCTTTTTTTCTGCACATTCCCTGAGAAAACAGACGCATTTTTCCCATCTTAACACTTTCAATAATAACGAACACAAGGAAAGAGAGTGTTCTGATTGTTTGCGAATGCAAGAACACGATTTTTACTTCGATAACATTTTTAAACTAGTAACAAGACGGAAACAAATTCATCAGGGTGCGTGGGTGGTATTCTGAAACATAATTATACTTCAGTTAATTCAATTAATTACATTTATCCTACCGTTTAAATTATTTCTCTTTTAATTTCTTTGTTCCAGGGAACGTAACTTACTGAATTCCCTGCGAATAAAAGCGTTTTTTCGTATTGGCCTATTAAGATGCGAATTGAAGTTAAGTCGATTATTAGTTCAATATAGTCTTCTCGGGCGCACAGCCGCGTCAACTCGTTTGAATACGAGTTGACGCGGCTGTGCGCCTGAGAAGACTATATTGAATCATGTCGCCGCGAAATTTTTAAAACTTATATCGATTATTAGTTTTTCCAGGTACATTTTTATTTAGCGCTACTGAAATCTAAAACATTGTCATCAGAGAAGTGTATGGCTTTTGCCTAGATTACGTTAGTGACATAGTTGCCTAGCTAACTGTCTTTATTTAAGTAGGATTAAACATTCCTCAGTGATAGGTATAAGGTTAGAAAGACATACAAACGACATATAGATTTTAGGAGCAAATAAATAGTTTCACGTAGTGTAAAAAAGGCAGGTCCATAAAAATTGATATATCGTGATGCATGTAAATCTACTAACATTCAGACCAATGCATGGTACATCGTTTATTTTTAGGCAAGTTTGATAAGGATTAGAAAGCGTTGCTTAGCCTTGTAATAATCCGAGATAAATTTTCAGAATGACGTATTGACCGCGCTCGTGTGGCAGTTATACCACAGATAACGTTGTACATGTGGATGTAGGTAAAGGGAGGGGTATATCAGTGGTAATGTTTCTGCCTTATTTTGTATGTTCTTATTTTAGTGGCATATTTAAAGATCTAAGCAAATATAATTTAATGATAACAATGTATTCAGTATATTGTAAAATCTAAATAGTGTACTTTATTCTAAAAACACCGTGCATCTTGTCAGAATCACTATTCAAAAACACCAACTGGATGCTCTTTTTATTTTAAAAGAACTGTATAGTTCTTTTAAACATTTAAAAAACCCCGACATATGTTTCGGCTCCTCACTGAGCATAAAAACTGACATAAAAACCCCTGAAGATGGCTCAGTGAGGAGCCGAAACATATGTCGGCTTTTTTAAAATGTTTTAAAGAACTATACAGTTTTTTAAAATAAAAAGTGCATCCAGTTGGTGTTTTTGAATAGTGAATATTGTGCATTTAGTTGGTACAGCAAATTGAATACAGTGTTCTAAAAATGCACGGAATTAACAAACTTAAAACATGATTTATTTATTTAAATGCTGCGTTTAATTGACAAATGTGGTCATATCAGCTTAAACTAAAACTTTTTTTTTCACACTGTTGACACCGTGCATCTTCGTCATATTAAATTAAGTTACAAACCAACTGATGCACACTAAAACCAATTTTTTAATGTAGCTTTATTATTGTTAAAATTGTTAAAATTGTACCCCTACACGTGTTTCGATCCTAGGATCATAATCAGGGGGTTTTTTAGCCGAAAGCTACAGTCATGTCTTTGAAGTGACTGTAGTTTTCAGCTAAAAAAAAAACCCTGATGATGATCCTAGGATCGAAACACGTGTAGGGGTACAATTTTAACAATTATAACAATAATAAATCTATATTTAAAAAGTGGTTTTATTGTGCATCAGTTGGTCTGTAATTTAATTTGATAAAACTTTTTTATCGGAAGGGTCATACCTAGATAAGTTCAACTGAGGTAGGAGTAGTATGGCATTCGTAATAAAATATAGGAGGATGGATAGTCAGACGAGTGAACAGACGGCTGGATGGACGTATATATGGGTGGAACGACGGATGGGGGGAAACAGAGTGCTCCATAAGGTCCCGTTTTCGGTCACTTCATTTACCTCCTAAAATAATAATTTGTTTGTGTGCTTCGGGTATATTAAATCAGTTTTAATTTTATATAATGTCACGACATCTTTGTTAAAGTCTTTTGCCTTTTACAAACTTAATAAAATGAATTCAGACGATAATGATGCAATGCTGTCAGTGAAATAATGAATCTAATCAAACACACCAGAGTGACAAGGGAGTTGAAACGTGACTGAAAGGAAAGAAAACTTGAAAACGGGAAAAAATTTCATCGCATATTTTATGGCATCATGAGTAATCTTAAAAAGTTCAGAGGGGAATGACTGATTGCAGTCTGTCACATGGTTTGCCGCTAACTCGTCCATATGAACACAAGGAAGATTTTGATTTATGCTGACGTCCTTCTAATGTCGCACCATTAACCACAAGCACACTGCTTTCTTTTCCGACGATATACCTAAAATTTAATTTAGTTTCGAGGTTTTATAATTCCATTTTCATTCCTCAATTTTTCACCGTCAAGTTAGTAGTTTTGACAGCTAGATGTAAGTCAAAACCACACCCACAGATGGCGTGCTACGGCCGAGAGAGAGGGGTGAATTAGAGGCATTTCCGTCGTCAGCTTTCTTGCTCTCTTTATTTGCATTCTTTTCCACTTCTTGCTTTCTCCATCCCCATTTACCATACTGCTTTTTGTTCCTACCTTTCCCTGTTTTCTTTTTCTCTCCAGACATAGTGTTAAATTTTCGTTTTTCCTGCTTCATTCCCAATTCCATTATCTCATTTTGGTGTTTATTCCTTTTCACTCTTTCACCTTCTTCACATCCTTTCCTTTCCTTCTTGCTTAAACACTTCATCTACGACTTGGTACATTTGCAAGGCTTATAGTTTTGTGTTATTGCAGGCTTCAGACGCAGTGTAAACGAGATTTTCCCTCTTCTGGAATATTAAACGGTGGAGATTGGTAGTTAGTTAGTTAGTTGCCGATGTTTCGGGACGGCCGATCGGTTTCAATTCTTCTTGGACTCATGAAAATGGGAGAGATAGGTTGTCCCGAAACGTCGGTAACTACCAATCTACGCTGGGTAACATCCCAGGAGAGCGAAGATCTCGCTTATAGTTTTGCTTGTACACGGCGCAAATAGCCTCTTACTTTACAAACAATGTTTCTTTAGTTTTATTATATTCAAATTTCACTTGTTCCAGAAAGGATTTAAATATTTTAAATCTTCGTGGTTACTACATTTGTTACTTTAAAATTTAGAAATGTCAATTTGTCTACAGATTATTAGGCTATACCTTTCATAATGGTCTTAGAATAAACAGCATTGACCAGTAGTGTTCGTAACTGAGATGTGTTTTCTGTGAGGTGCAAGCTGAAAATTTACTTATTATTTGTAACAAATTTTAAAAGAAATAAGACAAAATGTGGAAACCCGCTACATATTCAAGACGAAAAACTTGTTTATTAATCTCTTGGTCCTCGAAGTCGGGACCGAAACACTGTCCCGAAATGTCAGTGAAACAATCAACCTACTCAGAGCAAAAACTAGAAGAGCCAAAATCTCAAACACACCTTGTCGAAAGCCAAAAATCTCACATGAATAATAAAGGTTTAGTTGTCTGTGTTATTAAGCAGTCCCCTAGTTCAGCGCTTCCCAAACGTTTTCGCTCGCGGGCCCCTTTTGGCTTCGAAAAACAAGCACGTAACCTCACATCCTTGCTGACGTGAATATAGTGTCCGGATGATAGGTATGTAAAATTAAAGATTTATATCTCAGAACTGATTTTAGATAGCTACGAATACATACTTTAGCGTATGTAAAAATGCAGTACATTATTTGACCTTAATTAAACTGATTGTCGCTCGCTTCGTGGGTACAGGGGGTTTCTTATTTATATATTCTAACGGTCATACGAAATAAACACATCGCCAGTTAAAGACGTTCCGCGATTATTTTAGCAAAACATTATTCCTTTAATTTAAAAAATGGTAAACTTCAAAGTGATCATTACAGAAATGTATGCACGGGAGCACACTCTGTGAACCACTGCTCTAGACGAATGCCTTATTTGGTACAACTGCTGACCTGATCACGAATTGCCTTTTTAATGCAATTCTTACCTTCGTTCCGCGATAACAAAATTCTGCTGAACAAATTCGTCCAGTTTGTATTATTACCTAGTGCTATAAATGCCAAAGTGTGCAACCAGTTGTTAAACCCATGTGTGCTACATGTCCCACCAATACTCGCATCTTATGTTTAATAACCATGATGTTACTAATTCGCCGATCCCAGTGGCCGTGCGGTCTAAGGCGTGGGTCTTCGGCCGCTCGCTCACTAGAATCGTGGGTTCGATGCCGATCCCAGTGGCTGCGCGGTCTAAGGCGTAGGTCTACGTCCGCTCGCTTACTGGGATTGTGGGTTCGAATCCCACCGGTGGCATGGATGTTTGTGTTGTGTTTGTTGAAAGGACGGTAGCATGAAACGTAAAAAGTGACATGAAGGACGGAAAGGATATAAAACAGTACAAAAAAAATGGATCAAAGGGGGGGAAAAACCCCCGGACAGGCAAAAAACAAACAAAAAAAACCCACCGGGGGCATGGATGTTTGTGTTGTGTTTGATGTAAGGACGGTAATATGGAACGTAAAGTGACATGAAGGACGAAAGGATTTAACAGTACAAAAATGGATCAAAGGGGAAAAAACCCCGGACAGGCACAAAAAAAATCCCACCGGGGGCATGGATGTTTGTGTTGTGTTTGTCGTAAGGACGGTAGTGTAGAACGTAAGTGACATGAAGGACGAAAGGATTTAACAGTACAAAAATGGATCAAGGGAAAAAACCCGACAGGCACAAAAAAATCCCACCGGGGGCATGGATGTTTGTGTTGTGTTTGTTGTAAGGACGGTAGTGTAGAACGTAAAGTGACATGAAGGACGAAAGGATTTAAACAGTACAAAAATGGATCAAAGGGGGAAAACCCCGGAAAGGTAAAAAAAAACCCCGCCGGGGGCATGGATATCTGTCTGTTGTGAGTGTTGTGTGTTGTCAGGTAGAGATCCCTGCTTTGGGCTGATCATTCGTCCAGAGGATTCCTACAGATTGCAGTGTGTCTGAGTGTGTTCGTAAAGGCTCGACAATGAGGAGGCCCTGGCCACTAAGGGCTGTCGAGCCATTTGGGGGGGTATTGCTAATTGAAGATAAATTGTTAATAATATCCTACCTACCCAGTCTTTCTGATCGCAAGGTCTTTTAAGAATTATTTCAGAAAAAGTTAATAATATGCAAGTATAATAAATAAAACGAAGAACCATTTCCACATTCATGTGTAAAATAGAGTTGTGATTGTCTGGAGAAAGACACGTTTAATTCCGGAAATATGTAACGGACGGCCATCTCGACCTTACATCATAAGCATTTGTCCGGAGGATACAAAATGAATCAGAACACAAGGGGCCTACTGTAATCTGCTGCATGCTTGTTCAACATTTGGTGCTCTGGTCTCTGACCTGTACAGCCTGCCACGTTTGGAGTGAAGATTATGATCCTGTCCATGTACAGTGTCGTCGGTCTGTCGACACTGCTGGCTGGTGGAGTGGCCTTTTCATTGTTTAGTACGTTGCCTGATAAATTCTAACAGAAAATGATTTCACGTGACACTACTCTGTAACCTGTCGAACCTAATTACTAGTATCTTTTCTGCGAGGGGTCATAAATAGACAGCATATATCCTGAAAGCTTTTCGACATAATTAAATATTTTCGTGACTAATGGAGAGGAAGGGGGAAGGTGGGTTTACTGTTGGTTTTGAATGTACGTACCAGTATGCGTAACATATTGTTAGACATATTGATGTGCTGAAATGTTAATACCAGTTTGTGTACTGTGTTTTAGATACATGATTCTGACACGTGTGTATCATTATGTTAAGTGCATTGTCAGATATTAATGGTGCTTACATGTGTACACCAGTATGTGTAGTGTGTTCTTAGATTTACTGATGGTGCTTACATGTGTACACCAGTATGTGTAGTGTGTTCTTAGATTTACTGATGGTGCTTACATGTGTACACCAGAATGTGTAGTGTATTCTTAGATTTACTGATGGTGCTTACATGTGTACACCAGTATGTGTAGTGTGTTCTTAGATTTACTGATGGTGCTTACATGTGTACACCAGTATGTGTAGTGTGTTCTTAGATTTACTGATGGTGCTTACATGTGTGTACCAGTATGTGTAGTGTGTTCTTAGATTTACTGATGGTGCTTACATGTGTGTACCAGTATGTGTAGTGTGTTCTTAGATTTACTGATGGTGCTTACATGTGTACACCAGTATGTGTAGTGTGTTCTTAGATTTACTGATGGTGCTTACATGTGTGTACCAGTATGTGTAGTGTGTTCTTAGATTTACTGATGGTGCTTACATGTGTACACCAGTATGTGTAGTGTGTTCTTAGATTTACTAATGGTGCTTACATGTGTACACCAGTATGTGTAGTGTGTTCTTAGATTTACTGATGGTGCTTACATGTGTGTACCAGTATGTGTAGTGTGTTCTTAGATTTACTGATGGTGCTTACATGTGTACACCAGTATGTGTAGTGTATTCTTAGATTTACTGATGGTGCTTACATGTGTACACCAGTATGTGTAGTGTATTCTTAGATTTACTGATGGTGCTTACATGTGTACTTACCTACATTTTGTGTAATTCCCCTATGTTATATCCACATATTCTTCTCAGTAGCCTGCTCACAAACACCCTCAATCTATGCTCTTACCTAGACTGATTTTCATGTTGAACACACATGCCTACACTAATATAAATTATTCAGTACCTTCTTCATTGCCTCTTTTATTTATTCTTAATACACGCTGGTTTACTGTTAGTGAGACATGTGTGACGTTACAAAATTCTTACATGTCATGAACAGAACTCTGGTTTTGTCAGTTTTTCCAAGAGGGTGAGAATTAACAACTTGGCACAGCGTTTCCCTGTAATGTCTTAGAAACTGGGTCACCACGAAAACTACAGCCTTAGCTTACAGTTGGTTAGAAATTAAATGTACTTTCTACGAATATTTTACTGCAGCGTGGGCATTTTAAATTACATTTCGCCTTAAAACTGAGAGAGATATATAGTCCCGCAATGTTACGTCTGTTTAAATCAAAGCGTCTTGGTTTTTGTTAAGACTGTCGATTGTATGTACTATCTAACGGAATCGAGCATATCGTTATAAACATCCTGATATCGATATGAGTAATTTTTGTCGGATATTTAATAAAAATTAGGTGTTTCGAAAATAACAGTACATTTGCGAGTTTTGAAGTTCTAACAGCAGTGCTGACGAAGTTTCAAATCTTTTGCGATGTTTTTACTTGTCGAATGGTAAATAGTTACTGACGTTTCGGAGGGGCCTACTAAATCCATATTCAGGTACTTTCAACTTTTCTTCGAATGATTGGCCCAGAAGATGGAGACAAAATTCTCGTACGAATCGTCGATAACTGTTTACCAGCTATACGGCGTGATAAACTAGAACACTCGACTTTCTGACACTATGCCTACGCTTGTTTGACAGACATCGTGTAGCTGTATTCTAGACCATTTAGCACGTATCCAGCCAATGACCAGTATTGCTAACAACTCCGTGCACCCTAATACAGGCCCCATTATATTTCGCTTGTATTATTTGAGAATTCCCTGCAATATTTTAAGTTTTTCTTGTCAAAACTTTGATGACTATTGTAAGACTATTATCTGTGGTCAGGTTAAGAGATAATGCCCTTCAATTGAAATTTCGAGTAGTTTGCAGATCTCCGGCTGCTGGATATTTATTCGCTTCCTGACACTTTCTACACAATTGTGAAAGAAAATAGCTAAAATGTGGGTGATTTCATTCTAGCTTTCCTGTTTTTCTGCTCACATTCCATTACTCATTGCAATGTGTTATTTATCACTGTCACTATTAAGAGCAAGGGTTGATAAATAGTTGTTATATTCTGAATTATTCAGGAGAATAACGTCCAAAAGTGCACTTAGGTTACACAGTGATTTACTCTTATTCTGTTTACATGTTTCTCATTATATACAGGTTTTATTCTAAGCAAATTTTTCTACTTACAATCTATGTACTCACATATGCATGGTTGTATTTTTTCTTGTAAGAAGTATAGAATAATAATTACGCTCAACTAATCGACTTCATGGGCAGAATTGTTCTTTATCAACTAATAATAGAAAATAGGGCAGTCGTTCGGCCAACACCGACGGGAATTACATATCTTAAGTTACATTTAGCATACTCTGGTTTCGTATAGAAATAAGTATATTTATGGGACATCCATACTGTGGTTGTCTGTCAGTGTGTCCCATCTTTCAACGTTCTAACCAATTGACAGATTTTTACGAAATCTGATAAAAACATTAAGTTTTTGGGACTACCCTAATAACTAACTAAGTCCTTGGAGCACAGTCCTTCTTGAGAAGCTAACAGGTCGTCAGCTAGTCAAGAAATTCCCCACGATTTATGGAAACCGAAGGTTCATTACCGCATTCACAACAGCCCGCCACCTCTCCATTTTCTGAGCCATATCAATCCAGTCCATGCCCCCCATCCCACTTCTGGAGGATCCATTTTAATATTATCCTCCCATCTACGCCTGGGCCTTACAAGTGGTCTCCTTCCCTCAGGTCTCACCACCAAAATTCTGTATGCACGTCATCTGTCCCCCATACGTGCTACATTCCCCGCCCATCACATTCTTCTTGATTTGGTCTCCTGATTCTACTTTTTCGAAAACATATTACACATGTACTGGTTTGGAATCGAACCTGGACTTCCGCTGTGACAGATCTGTGACTAACCCTCTTAGCCATGGCATGACGAGCAAGCTTTCGCATTACAGCTGTTTTATGCTGCTGATAAAACAAATTTTGGAAGAAGAGAACACGTAGTCTTCTTTTCGTAGTATGGGAAGTTTTAATCTCAAAGATTAATAAAAGTGTTTTTATTCTGAATTTCATTAAAAATATAGTATATTGAGTGGCGGTTGAAGATTTAAGTCAATGAAGTAGGTTCAGTTTTGGAAATGCAATATAAATGCAAGATTCACCACTTATCACACATCTACATTTCTTTAACTTGCGGTTGAAGAGGGGTCCACATAAATTTGTAATTATTTCTTTAAAATACATTTATGCAATTATTTTAGGAAGTGTATAAAATAATGCTATGACACCTTTACAACGGACTTACTAAGCGTTATGCACTTGCCAGTAATGCGGGATCAATTAGAGATTGAGCAGGCTATGAAACTTGAGATTAGGCAGTATAACCTTCCCGTTTGACGCATTGTGTACACACGCATATCAATCCCAGAGCTAATCCAGCCATGTAGACGGAGCATGTTCTGTCATCAGCCTGTTACGCCGTCATGATGGCTTTGGTAATTCAGTGCTACCCCCTCACATATGTAATTCCTGGATACGACTGTTCGGATGATTCGCTTGTACACCGCTTGTTTGTAGACGATACATCGGATTTTGTCTATAGCACTTCCGTTCCGATTGGTATTTCCAGAAAATGATTGACGTCATAGTAGGGAGAGCTTGATGCAAGTATGAAGAAAGGAGTGATAGGATAATGACGTAACAATGTCACTGTGCTAGCACTGTGCTGTAGCTAGCTTGGTAAGACGTGCCTGCTTTGGAGTCCTAGATCAGTGGTATTCAACCTTTCTTATTCTCGTACCCCCAGATATAATTTCTCTTCAACTTTGTACTCCTAAAGTTTTTGGTGCATAATTAAAGTTATACATAGTCTATAATCTACATCTAAAATAAGTTAAATAAATTACATCCAAAATAATATATTAAATAATAAGTTTTAAATGAGAAAAAGTAGTCAAGCTATTAAATAACAAATATATTATTGCCTATCGTATAAAAATTAATAAAGGAACAAAGGTATTTTAGCGAAGCAAAATTATATGCACTATGTGGAATAAATGAAACTAGCCGCCCAGATAAGAATCGCATAAAGGATAGAGAGAGAGAGAAAATGGCGCTCCCAAATCGCATGTCCTTACGTCCGGGTCTCTTGTGACTAACCCTAAATCTGTCCCTGATTATTCAGTGTTTATCATAAAATAATATATTTATTTTTTTTAATTTTACGTACCCCCTAAGGTGTCTTCGCGTACCCCGGGGGTACGCTACCCCAGGTTGAATACCACTGTCTTAGACAATTGCATTAGTTTCATACCAATCCCAGCATGCATTACCCCAAATAACACACGCTTCTTCACCATAAACACAGAATTTTAAAAAACAATTATACGGCATTTATGATGTTACGACACAGTGTCATACTGATGTTACGACACAGTGTCATACTGATGTTACGACACAGTGTCATACTGATGTTACGACACAGTGTCATACTGATGTTACGACACAGTGTCATACTGATGTTACGACACAGTGTCATACTGATGTTACGACACAGTGTCATACTGATGTTACGACACAGTGTCATACTGATGTTACGACACAGTGTCATACTGATGTTACGACACAGTGTCATACTGATGTTACGACACAGTGTCATACAGATGTTACGACACAGTGTCATACTGATGTTACATCACAGTGTCATACTGATGTTACGACACAGTGTCATACTGATGTTACGACACAGTGTCATACTGATGTTACGACACAGTGTCATACTGATGTTACGACACAGTGTCATACTGATGTTACATCACAGTGTCATACTGATGTTACGACACAGTGTCATACTGATGTTACGACACAGTGTCATACTGATGTTACGACACAGTGTCATACTCGAATATTCGCATAAAAGAGAGTGATCAAATTCGCATAAATTAATCCTTCACATTAAAGAAGAACATATGTTGAGTGTATTCGAGAACAGGGTGCTGAAGATTTTTGGGTCTCGAAGAGTAAAGGTAACAGGAGGTTTGAGAAAATTACACAGTGTTGAGCTTCATGATTTGTACCCTCAAATGTGAACATAAATGCATACAATGTTTTGGATGGGAATTTAAAGGAAAGAGACCACTTGAAAGACTCATAAATAGACGGGAGAATGATATTAAAATGTATCTTAAAGAAATACATAAAATAATGTAGAGTGGATTTATATGGTTCAGGATAGATATAAGTGGCGGGCCCTTCTGAATGTGAGGTATTTTTTCACTACCTGAGAAACAGTTATCTTCGCAAGGGTGCGCTAACTCTTGAAGTTTACATAGCTATATATGGGGGGGGTTTATATATTTATAGAAGGATACATAGACAGGTAGGTAGATGGGTTGGTTGGTTAGACAGACAGACTCAGAGAGACGGACAGATAGATAAAGACGTGTGGATGGATGGATGGATGTTTCGGTGGGTGGGTCGGTGGATGGATGGATGGATATAGATACAGATATTTGCACAACTGAATGTAAATTCGTAGGTTAAAATTTTGTTATATGTGTTACTTTATAATATTAAAATGTTGGACTATTATTCAATAGGCCTTCCGTCTGCTCTGCCGTTTTACCGCACGTTGCTCCTCTGTTTTCAGAAATAATATTTTTGAACTGTCAAGTAGAGCTGTGTTAATATTTCCGACATGTTTTATGTCCACCTATGTTGCATCTTTGTTGTGAACAGAGAAAAAAAAAAGAATATATTGCTGAAGTCGAAAAGAAACCGTTTTGTACCCTGTTCGGAATTAAACTCGAGGAAGGAAACAAATTAGGTCCTCGACACACAGTCTGTCGCACGTATTGAACTGCTGTCTTAGTGAACTGCTGTCGTAGTGAACTGCTGTCTTAGTGAACTGCTGTCTTAGTGAATTGCTGTCGTAGTGAACTGCTGTCTTAGTGAACTGCTGTCTTAGTGAATGCTGTCTTGTAAACTGCTGTCTTAGCGAACTGCTGTCTTAGTGAACTGCTGTCTTAGTGAATGCTGTCTTAGCGAACTGCTGTCTAGTGAACTGCTGTCTTAGCGAACTGCTGTCTTAGTGAACTGCTGTCTTAGTGAATTGCTGTCTTAGCGAACTGCTGTCTTAGTGAACTCAAGGCAAGAACCAATGTGTTTATTTATTTCATTTGTTGTGTGAACGGACAGGGTTTAGTCACGCGACGCAGTGTGAGTACGGCTTTGATGTTGAACTAGTCTAAGTCTGAGCTCTATTACAAGCATGTTTGCAGCGTCATAAATTGAAAACCTCTTTGAGATCATGGGAATATTTGTTATTCAAGTCTGTGTTAAGGTACTGCTTATGGTCATGAGGTGTCTTCACCTGTACCAGCACAGACCTTGAAAACAAATAATTATGTCCGACGTTGAATCTGATGCCACTGGTTGTTACTGGCCTAAGTTCACATTTACGTTGTCTTACAATGAAATGAACTAAATTATCTGGTGACGGTTTTGATTATACCGAAAACCTCTGCATTAATTCTACGATCAAGACCGATCAAGATAAATCTTTCTTTCCTGCTGGTACATCATTTCATTAGTATGTAAATCATTAGAAGGGACTTTGTTCCATACTTTCCCCAAAAAGATTCTAGTGCGTTTTGCGAAATTAAATTATCCTAGGAGCTGCAGCTTATCAACTGAACGAGTGGAATATTTTCGTCGATTCTTCAAGCATAAGCCTGAAAGAAGTGTCCGTCTACAGCGGTAGCAGATATACTTCTGTTCCAATTGCTCTTTCTGTTCTCCTAACACTTTAGGGCCCAGTGACTACAATGTGTGCCGTCGGGTTTAATACTAAAATCTCTGCATTTTGCCAACCAAATGTATTTACGTGTTCAGTATGATTTTTAAGACAAACCGGGTTTATGTCCCGGTAAGCATTCACCGTTATGTACCGATTTCAAATTGAAGCGCCCTTTATTCTCTGTGAGGTACGAACGTTATTTTTATGTAAAATGTACTTTCATTTTGGTCTTTTTATTCTAGAAGATTTATGGACCAAAGCTGGTTTAAAAGTGTTGCTTAAAATTCCCAGTATTTGAGAAAAATTTGCCAGTATTTGTTGAATATCATTTTCATTTTCATAGAAAACTTCACAACCGAGATATTTAAAATTCTTTACATTTTGTAAACATTTGTTTCCACTACGATTCTACATCTTATTGGGTCGTGTCATAAAAATACCATCGTCTCGGATTTTTCTAGTGATCTATCCATTCAAAAATAATGCCAAATTAATGCTGAACTATAGACCAAATGGACGAAGACGAAATGGAAGACCTTTGAAGATACTACAGGATGCGCCAAAAACACCTGACGCTTTTTGAAATGAAGAAACTTTTTAAGGCAAAGTGGAAAAATTTTATTAAGACTATCAGGCACATTCCATGTCCATGAAAATTCATCTGAATGATTACTGTTTGAATATGACACTCTGTAGGTGACCACCATGTCGTTCAATACACTGCTGCAGTCGCGACGGAAAGGCTGTCATAACACGTTGTAACATTTCCTTAGGGAGTACACTCACAAATTCACTGCTTTAAGTCATCAATATTGGCAGGACGTGTTTCGTATACCTTGGTTTTGACGTAACCCCAAAGGAAGTAGTCTGGTACTGCAAGATCTGAAACTGCTGTTGGAAACCACCCTGTGTAGCTGTAACAGACTGTTTTGATAAACAGTTCACTGCCGCAATACGGTGTTGTACCGACCAGCGCTCCATCTCAACTAAACTCCAAACATCGCTGTACATGGTGACGGTCAGTATGGAAGCGCCGCATAGCGGGCACGCTGGTTTTCAAATTTCAAAAACCATCAGGTGTTTTTGGCGCACCCTCTATTAGACGAGGCTGAGTCAGGTCTATTAAGGCCTAAATCGTGACAGATGATGATGATGATGATGATGATGATGATGATGGTGAATTTTGATCTTTAAAAGATTTACTGAAGCATGCAAACCTCATAACTCCTTTTTATTAAGGAAGTTAAATGTAAAGAAATTCTGTCGATTGTACGTGTCGATTGGTCAAATCTCGTTACGAAGTGCCACTGTGTCTATGTATGTGACGGTAGAGCATCAAGTATGTACGTGAATTGGATGAAGAAGAAGTAACCCTCCGCCTTGGACTCTGTCTTATACCCAACTCGGAAAATTTCATATTTGAAGAGTTGGTTGAAACAAATAATTTTCGCCACTGCTTACAGAACTGTGCTTTCAGAAGCAGTGTTTGATGTGTTGGATAAATGTGACGATTGTCAGTTTTTAGGCTTTCGCAGCGGTGTAGTTGAGTTCATCTGGGATATCACTCGGCCTTACACCCCAGAATACCGGGGTCTTAGAAAGAGGCGATTTATTTCAAGGTCATATATTGTACAGGAAGTTCCCAGCTGAGAAGTATGAGAAATTTAAATAAGGAATTTTTATTACGCCTCGTATGAGGAAGATGGCTGTCGATGAACGCTTTGGAGGCGCAATGAAACAATTAATACATGAATCAACATATGCACTTGGTAAAATACAATTCAAGTATTTAAAAATTCCTTAATGTTTCGGCACCGGGATTCCATTACCAGGGAGTTATTTAGAGCAATGGAATACAAGCCCACCACGCTAATCTCGGTATTGTCGCCCTTATTGGAATGATTAAAATATTGAAATTCTAAAACAAACGAGGTTAATAAGCATAAAATTACAATGTTTTGGTATTAAATGTGAGCTGTTCCAGTTTTAAGTTTCTAGTTGTTTCTATTCTGTATGAAGTATGCATACAAACATCCATCTCGATCTTATGTGATCCGAATACGTCTCTTCCTGATAGAGCGTGTGAAGTGTGTCTTGTCAGACGGTGTGTTGTATCATACATGTAGGATTTCAATACTTTTCTTGAATTGTATTTTATCAAGTGCATGTGTTGGTTGATGTATTAATTGTTAGAATATGCACGGAATGAATAACACAAAATTCGCTTATGAAACAAGTTTAAAGAGATGCATGGGCTGCCTTTAAGTCGTCATTCGTAAATGTTATATAGTCACATCGAAACTTTCACGTTGGAACGTACCCAGTAAAGTTCCTTTCTCGGGAGCCCATACTGGCTTCTCATTAACCCTTTAAATCACAGTACCACATATTTCCATATTAAAGACACTTTGTATTTTGTTTAGACTGTATATGCTTAATGCCTTCTCTGAATAGGCGGCAATTATTTCCGTAAGGGGCACAAATTTTGTTGTTTGTTATGGAGACGTATTGAGTTGGTTTAGCATAGTCGGAACAGTGAGTGGCTACGGCCTGGACCGATCCGGCTGTCTTAATCCCAGTAGGGACAAGAAATTGTCCTCTTCTCTAAAACGTCCAGACCGGTTCTGTGGCCCACTCAGCCCCTTAAAAATGGGTACCGGGATTTCTCTGTCGGGGGTAGAACGGCCGGTTCGTGAATTTGATCATCCGCCTCTATATGGTGCCCAGGTTAAGAATGAGTGGAGCTCTACCTCTATTTGCCTTCACGGCGTGGACAAGGACAGCTTTGCCTCTTATGGAGGCATATAATTTTGTACGAGGTAGTAAATTAACTTTTAAGTCCCTTACTTTCAGATTAATTACAAGCATCGCTGTTTAAAATTTCGAGGTTCTATCATCCTTAATTTGTATTTCGTGCTGTGTCTTATCTAACCATTCATCCCCTTCCCCTCTACAGATGATTATACTCATGCTTACTGCTTGTCTTATTCTCAGAGTCTACATAAGACGACTCGTTACGTCAATCCTAGAACAGAAAGACACCGTGGAGTAGTCGTAACAAGGAGTTCTTTCTACAAATATAATTTTATTCTGTTAGTTTGTAGGCAGACATAATTTTCCCACTTACATTTCTCTCTTTCCTTCCCGTTTTTTCTTCTGTAACCCGTGACTCCGGTTCAGAGAGCATAGGGACTATATATCCTCCACTGTTTGATTTGAAGATCTGACTTTCGTTTAATTTTCACCGTTGTTAACATCATACGCTCTTTTTTGTTACCATCACACGCCTCTGCTGACGGTATGTCGTCGTCCAGAGACTGATGCCAAGATAATTGTGCCACGAAAGCTGCGCATTAACAAATTTCCATAGAAAGAAAGCAAATTTGTCTTTCGGAAATCTTACTGAGCTCTGCCTATCTGTCCATCAGCCCTGATTGTGTGTATTTAAGAACAGCTTGCAGAAGAGAATATCAGCACCGAAGAGGGAAGTTTAACATGAGGATGAAAAGTGCTTTCATACTTACCTAAGAGTTTCATATATTTTGCTTATCAACAATTTTATGACCTACAAATTGGGGGAGGATTAGATAGTCGAGACTTTTCCTACGCGTGGGAAACTTCGGAAATGGATGACAAGTTTTGGTCGGAAAACTGAAAGACTAATATTGTAATGGATAAACGAAGAGGGAGTCATAGGTTAAGAGTTTTAAAATACGACGCCATGTTGTAGACTTCGATTTGTATCAACAACGCTTTGCGAAAAACAAATAACGCAAGATAAATGAAATTATTATGTTATGGATGGTACCTGAACCGATTTTAGGGGTCACTTTAGCTTCCCAGTTTAATGCTAATTTACTGAAATTGCTGTTAGTGACGGCAAGTGAAATGTAAATACTAATAAGGCCTTCAGGTCTGAAACGTCACGTTCACTGAGATTCATTTTAGTGTAATTCGAGGTAGATAAATATTTGCACCTTATCTTTGTACACAATTAAATCCTGCATATTACATTGTTTATTTACCATTAAGCAGAGCAGAGCTCTACTCAGCTTTATACATCTGTTTTTCTATTAAATTTACTTTTATGACATAGAGGTAACTTTTTTCTGTTTCATGTTTCTTCTCAAAGTTACATCCTTTTTTTCCAAAGAGCGACCATGTACAATTAATGCGTAACTCGTGTCTTATATTTACGCTTCCCTTCCACTGCTCCATCTTCTGTATACGTTTGTTTTAAAAACAAAGTTATTAGTATTAACCATAACACCACTGTTTGTTGTTGCTTTGTTTCCACAGTTCCCGCAACGTGGGTATGGCGAGAGTGGAAATTACCCCAACTCAGCCCGAGGGAGATATAGGGTGAGTTTGTCTTCAGATGTATTACATTGTTAAGGTAGTATTAGAGAAGAACCCTTAATTGAATGTATAAATTAATGTGACTGATATAAAATTATCCTTTTATTAAGACATGCCATTATTTCTAATTAACTTCTATATTTAATTACCTTCCTACCAGCGACACGCGCTTTTCTTTGCTTAATTTTATTGCCTTCAGTTAAGGTAACATTATTAATAAGCCATAAATTGTATCGCGTTAATTCACACTTCGACTAATCTGCAGTAACGGCCGAAATCATTTTTTTATGTAGGAGGAATTTATGTTGTAAAAATGTTTTATGTTCTGAATTGAATTGCAAGATTATGGTCTTTAGGAATTTGATGTCCTGTGGTATTTTGCATAGTTTCCAGCAAATCCAAGAAATCTGCTAATTCCTTCTTCAGAATATTGAATTTGGTTGCGTCAGATTGTATACGAAACTGCAAGGCGTCTATTCAATAACTATTATAATTATATAATTCGTGCACGACCTTGTATGGAATGTAGTTCATAAACCATTCATAATGTGATTTCCTACACACAGTACTGTGGGATAGTACGTTGCCGCGGATGTCCAGGTCCTTTCCTACGAATAGCCTCCAAAGACGTCGCAGTTGGCGTTCGCGTCATTTGTTCTGTTCCGAGGCATGAATTCAACATTGGTGACTCCGTCCGTATCCCACAACTTTCCCAGCAGAATGACACCCTTTGAATTTTTTAGCCACCTGAGAATTTGGGGTTTTCCACTGCTTTCCAGCTTGTTTTGTTGAAGGAGTCAGGTGGAGTAACCATGTCTACACGCATGTCACATGAACTCCAGGAACATTTCCCTACTTTTCTAAACGTTGAAGTTTAGAAAGACAATTTCGAAAAATCGATTATTTTATTCTAGTCTCAGATATCTGTGTACTCGGCATGCACACATTTTGCTGTATTCCAGTTTATCGGGGGCAGTGTTTTGTACACTTTCGATGGCCAAATCCAATGAAAATCTCGAATTGTGATTAACCGATGTTCCAGAATCAGTTCCTCCACCGTTTTTGCATTCATAATCGTCTCTGATATACTGCGTAGGCAAGTTAGATCATCACGATTGATGTAAGTTAGATGGTTTTCAAACTCTCTGCACCATTTTCTGATAAACTGCACTCTCATTGCACCATCACTATACACTGTACACCAACTGGCGATGAATTCCTGTGGGAGAACAATATTTTGCGCATAAAATTAGAATCACAGAAGAAAATTCGCGGGATCAAGTTTCCAATGTCGCCATTGCACATCAACTTATCCCTTGAATCTCATCTGACTTACTGACTCTTGCGCCAACTTTTATGCTTTAGGTTAAACCCACAAGGATTGCTGCTTCTTACCGAAAAATAAAGAGTTTGTATAACACAGAAGTTACAGGCTATGGACATTTTCTTATTTAACATTTCTCGTATCCTGTGCGTTGTTGGACAGCAGGAGTATCTTGCTATACCCTCCGAGTATGACCTCGTGGAGCAGCTTACTCTACTTTATAAACTGTCCAGTATTGACACTATTGCTTCAGAATTGAATTAAGTGTTAGGGATTGATTGCTTTTAGTGTTAGTGTGTTCTGAATTTTGTCCATCAGCTGGTATTCCAAATAGAATACGCGTTTTTGGGACCTGGATCCTTTTCCGTCGTCGGGTGTAGCTTATCTCAGTTGCAGGAGTGAGAATCACAAAAGCTGTAATTTATAAAAGGCATTACTTTCAGAATAACTCGGTACAGTAAAGGTAAAATTGTCCATTTTCTTGCCATGAAAGCGTATAAGGGGTGTAGAGGTATAGCTCCACACATTCTTAACCTCGTCATTAGTGGGTGTGAGTGGTCAACATAGCTATCTTTCCGCTCTTACCTCGGGTACTTATTGAATAGCAGGCTGCGGGTCCCAGAACCCGTCTGGACGTATTGGAGATAAAAAAAAGTATTTTTCCTCTGCCGGGATTCGAACACCAGATCTTCCAACCGGAAGCTTTATCGGTATACTGAATGAATTATCCTGGGTTATTCAGGATAACGAGACGGTAAGAGGCCTACTAATCGCGATATTCCATATTCAGAGAATATAACATCACTTCTGTATATTTGTTCTGTTATCGCAATTTATGGACTAGAATATTTTATCCCTTTATGCACGGGTATGAGCCCAAAGCAGTCCAAGTGGGATTTGTGGTGAACTAAGTGACACTGAAACAGGATTTTCTCCAAGTACTTCGGTTTTCCCCTGTCGGTTTCATTCCATCATTGCTTTATACTCATATTTCAGTCACCAACCCCCGACGTTGTATAATCTAACAGTTGTCAGCATCATCGAATAAACAGATATCTTTCTCTATTTTATTTTAATTATAATTGGCCCACATACTTCATATAGCTGTTTCCTGTAACTGTATACCTTTACGTAATGTATCGACATTTTGTGAAAAGTTCGCTTCAATTTCAGCTATTCCAATCAACACTCTGTAAGTCCAGAGGAGGGATAATGACTGAATTGCAAAGCCGCCATTTATTTCAATTTAGCACTAGTGCAAACAGTAGATTAAATATTATTTATATTCTGAAATTTCTCTGCACGTGGGGTAAACGTTTATGGCAAATCGAATTTATATTCTCAGAAATTGTTACTCGATCACTTGGAATTTTCAGAAATCCCATTTCTTCTTCGTGCATTTTTGAGGTTTAGATCAAAATGAAATGGAAAAGGAATATATAGGTACTGAAATATAGGATACGTCTTATGTTACTGGGTTGGGCTGAGACTTACAGACAAAGGTTTTCGTGGTTAAAGCATCTAATGGAAAGTCTCTTAGATGACTTCTCTCTCTTTATTAAAATTTCAAACCTACTAAAGCAAAAAGGCAAATTTCAACGTATAACAGACTATGAAGGCCCAGAGGAGGAGTAGAGTTATATCTCTACTCTTTCTTTAACCTCGGCGCTAGATGGGGGTGGTGGTCAAACGCCACGCCCCAGCCGCTTTACCCCCAGCAAAGTGATAGTTACCCATATTACAGGAGGCTGGGTGGGACCCAGGCCCGATCTGGACGATGGCGGAAAATCTCGCCTCCACCAGGATTCCCGGACCGTCCAATCCGTAACGAGCCGCTATACCGACAGAGCTATTGCAGCCAATCTGCAAACATACTAACGCCGTATAATTATTTTTACATAGAGAATACGTCATTTCATTAAACATACAAGTAGATATGTGGTAACAACTCTTCTATGAATTTTCCGCTTCCATTAAAATATTTAATACATGTGACATTTAATTTGCAGTGTCCAGGAATTTTGACTGATAGTCTTATTTCGAAATTTTACACAACTCTATTGGTTATAGTCAAAACCAGCAATTACACAAGATTATTAGCAGTTATAAAATGTATTTTAAATCCCTACACATGTTTCGGCAAATGAATTTCCGTCCTAAGGAGGTGTTTATCAAAGAACTACAGGTACTTACTGCGTCCAAATATAAAACAAGTGGTTTCACAGTAGAAGTTTTTACACATGTCACAATTCAAAATGTATATATGCACAAGATTGTAAATTAAAAATTAAGAACCAAAATACACATTGACTCAATTAGTAATTATAAATAAGTATGCCTGAAGATCTCAATGTATACTCTGCGATAATGTTAATAATCTTGTGCATTTGTTGATTTTGACTACAACTTACGATAAAATGCACGGCACATACAACAAAAAATTCTGTAGTTTAGGTTGTTTAGAAAAGTATTTTGAATATTTTCAGTGCGATCAGGTTAAAATTTGATCATTATCTGTTCCTTCATTTTGGTTAATAATAATAACCATGGCTCAACAGCCCTATATGGGCTTGGGCCTCCTCTTTTCGAGGTTACTAAGTCGTGCGCATTCGTGGCAGTTGGTGACTGGTCAACTGGCCGCGCTACTTGTTCTATCGATCCTGATGTGCCCGCCAGAGCCATCTGGCAGGCAGTCAGGAGACTTGGGTGAGAAATGGAGGCAATTTGGCTTACGCAACATTTTTATTCATGCCCTAAGGTTCTTTTACATGCCGTCAATCTACGACATGGGACCGACGGCTTTACTTCCCCTCGAAGGAAGTGGTGTTCCGGATTTTTATCACCCTTAAAAATCCATCGACCTCGGTCGGGATCGAACCCGCGAACCTTGGGTCCAGTGGCGAGCACGCTAACCACTAGTCCACCGAGGTCATTCATTTTGGTTACTGCAACATAACACTTTGATTGACCACTACACAGTTTAACAAACAGTGGCTTAATGTGTGCTCTTACCTTAGTTTCTCATAATATTCCTTAATGCCTCCATTCAAATACTCGAATATTACTTTCAATTAAAATGTTACCGCTTCCTTTCTCGTTACACACAAATCATTATTTACTAATCATGCTATCATTCGACAGCAATATAATGTGCCCAAGGGGCAGTTTTCGCTAAATAAACGTAGAATGTTTAAATTATTTTTCACATTAGACGCAAATACATGTACGTGTATGACACGTGTCAACTGTTGAGGCGTTAGCAGAGGCTTCATAAGGCTCTGAATCAACACACAAAAAGCAACCCAGTCAGGCTAAAAGTACACACCAATATATTAACACCAAATATAGCTCCCGAAGGCAAATGCAGCTTCACATATGAAATCAGTGGTCCGATTTCGAGTGTAATTTTGTCGTCGAGGGGATCCGAATAGCTGAAACATGTCGGTCACGCGAATGTTTTTTATTTGTTTATGGTCGAAGTAATTAAAATATTTTGAAAACTGTACAACTGTATATGTTAACATTAAAAAACCGAGAAAAGTTTATTTTATTTACGGTAAAAATGGATAGTCAGTTCACGTGTATATGAACACACTTCGCTGGAAATGTCGCTTCCTTTTCCGTTAAGCGATTGTTATTAGGAATTTTAAATTTTTTTACATTTCAGAGGCCATATCCTTTCCATAGCCTATGTCTACTTAGCCGGCATATAACTGTCTCTATGTTACTCTATATAGATGGAAGAAATGTCATATTTGTTGGCAGTTTGTTTACAGTGTAGTGGACGACGTAATCTCTAAAGATGGAGTTCAGTTGACTGAGTATCCAAAAGTTGTCCAAACATAATTTCTTAGATAAACATACTTCATCGACTGGATTAGCTCATATTAAGAATAAGTGTGCGACAGTGAAAGACATCCTGTGTTATAGCGTTCTTGTACAAAACAAGAAGTGTAGTTACGAATATTTAAGATATTGTCTGATTCTTACATATGTAAGCTGTGTCCTTTATAAGGTCTGTAGTTATATGATATTTGAGACAAATCACATTTTCGTTAGATATATAGTAGATCAACAACGTAGCGGATTCTGGGCTAATCAAAGGTCAAGTGGAGAATGGAGATTTATTCTTGATCCACTTGACCCTCGGGATTGAAAAAAAAATACGTTCTTTCGAAACGTCGGGAAAACTAGCTCAGCAAAGCAGGGTCACATCTCAGAACACCGTTTTCCGCTCTATTTCTGCATTTCTGCCTGTCTGTTCGCGTATAGTGACTCAAGAACCACAAATTTTGTCTTCATTAAATTTTACATTGGTGGATAATACTAAATTTAAAGACTGCATTAAAAATTTTAGGGGATAATAGGACGTTAATATCAAGCATTTTACGTGAGGACCTACATAAGGATTTTACGTGAGGACCTACATAAGGATTTTACGTGAGGACCTACATAAGGATTTTACGTGAGGACCTACATAAGGATTTTACGTGAGGACCTACATAAGGATTTTACGTGAGGACATACATAAGCATTTTACGTGAGGACCTACATAAGGATTCTGATCCTCTGGGATGTGACGTAGTGTCACTGTGTTTGTGGTTCCTGATTTTCGGAAGAAACTAATTCCATCCAAACTACTAACCACTAACTACTAACCCAGTGACACGACGTCACATCTCAGAAGACTTGAATCCTTTATTACGTTGCTGCGGAAACCTGAATCTCCCACAATGCCCACACGTATTTCTGCGCGCATGCGCATCTTGACAGTCACTCGTTAAATATTTAACGCAACGAAACATATTTAGAGCAGTCACTGCATAAATGTATAAGCCTGGATACTTTCTGATTGAGTCAACGGGACAGCGAACCTACAGTTATTAAACTCTACGAAACATTTCCTTCCTTATCACGTATTATATACAGCTAATTTATGTGTTGTCTTAGTACTCATTGCGCTAATCAAATATACTGAGTTTTAGTGCATTCTGTTCTAAAGCAATGGTCCAAACTTCCAGCAATCTGGGCTAGCTCAGAACTTTCGCCACTACAGGGTGAAAATCAGGCTCTCGAAATGTGGGTCAGTGGACCCGATCCGTTAGCGTGCCACCAACTTTCGTGTATAAAAATGAACAACGCAGGAACTGAGAGATATCAGACCCTACAACTAACCTTCTCTAGGCTCGAAGGCGTAGGTTTCAGGGAGAGAAAGAGAGCAGCCGTTAATAAATTTAAGATTTTTCGTTACATTTTTGTAAAGATCTTGGTCATTTGTTCTTAAGTCTTCTAGATCAGTAAAACCTATCCCATATATAAGTAATGGTAAAAGTTTCATCACGTACGCCATGGAAACTCCTGGGAGAGTGGAAGGTATAACTCCAATCATAATTAAGCCGGCCCTACATGGAGGCGAGCCGTCAGCTTCACTCCCCGGCCGCTTTAAGAATATTACTATATGCAGCATGTTTTAATTTTAAAATCGATTTGTCTTATAGGATTCATAAAGGCACAAGTTGCCCTGTGCAGGTCATAATGCGTATAGAGGGAGGGAAGGTTAAATCCGCTCATTTTTAACCTCGGTAATATATGGAGGTGCCGATCAGGTGGCCGCGCGGTCTAAGGCGTGGGTTTACGGCCGCTCGCTTGCTGGGATTGTGGGTTCGAATCCCGCCGGATGCATGGATGTCTGTCTCTTGTGAGTGTTGTGTGTTGTCAGGTAGAGGTCTCTGCGACGGGCTGGTCACTCGTACAGAGGAGTCCTACTGAGTGTGGTGTGTCTAAATGAGTGTGTGATCGTGAAGCCCTAGCCCACTAGGAGCTGTTGCGCCATGGGGGGGAAACAATTATATGGAGGTGAATGGCTCGCTTCATGCCCTGGATATAGTTACGTCAAAGAACGCGGTCTATTATCAGAGAAGATTACCATAAACTGAATATAAACTAAAGTTTTCTTCAACGATAAATCTAATGGATAGAAAGCGCTTGAAGCCTAGATATGTTCCAGCAACATAATAAGAGGGACTGGATATTTTGTGTCGTTTATAAACGAGTGTTGTTTTAACCGAGGAGTATGATGTTATGTTTAATTGTGAGGAATTAGTTGGAACCACAGTACATGTGATGTTTTATACGAGATGTCGCCTAACCAATGTCGTTGTAACCGAGTTTGACTGTAGTAGTCACAAAAGAGAAGGATTTGCATGGTATTCAGTTGCTTGCAACTGATGCTGATAACGTATAAAGTGCTACTATCTGTTGCAGGTGAGAAACTGGAAGTGTTCATAAAGAGTTAGTAACCGTAAAGTAAATTATTTGTGTATGAAAGGATGTTGTATGGCAATTGTCTTCAGAGCAGATCCAAAGAGGTTTATTATGTGTGTTTTTAATGAAACTAGTTCAAGGGATTCAAAATTATGCAAACAAAACACAAGAACTATTTAAAATTGCGGCGACTGTGAAATGTACTTGCTAACTATAATGAAATCGCTGGGTGGACAACGAGCTGATTTTGGCGTATTTAATTCCTTGCAAACCCGGAGAAAATTCTTTTTCTTCCTCTTATTTTTACTCTATCTCCCCTTTATGTTAAAAGAGTCTCTATAAATTATGCGTCTGAGAAGCACCAAGCAACTTCTCTCCTCCATTCATCCAGCAAGCAGGGCCTCCAAGAACAGACGAAGAGTTGTAAGACAAGTCATAAATAAGACCCAGTTGGATGCGCTCGCAAGGAAATCCGGCCAGAGTGCGAGGGAACAGAACTGTGGAGACGTTTTGCAGAGAGAAGCTAAGGCTTCTCGCAGAAGTTGAATAAGACAAATCACAAAGTTACTGATAGAGATAGAAGAAGGCGTTTTCATATATTAATAATCTGTAGAACTGATAATTGTATTGCATTAATAAGCACTGGATGAATATAAGCAATACACTTGAAAGTTTGACGTTATGTCTTCTGTAAGGATATTATGTCAAACACACTGAACTGAAATTGATATTACGATGGCGATTCCGTTGTTAGTACACAGTTGAAATTTATTCATGATTTCTTGCTTCCGCCGCGATGTTCATGAGATCTGCGCTCTTCTGGGGTGTTACACAACGTCGAATGGTAATACTTTACGGACGTTTCGGAACAACGTATGGTCCTATCTTCAGGTGTCAAGACGTTGTCCCGAAACGTCCGTAAAGGTTTACCATTCTAGTTGTGTAATACTCCAAAAGAGCGCAGATCTTATCAGTAGAAATTTATTGTTCATTTTCATGTAACTTTGTTACATTTCTGGTTCCATTTTATTATTAACGAATTTAGTTAGGTTACCTGCTATCTAGCCGCTATAGTGACTAGGCGACGGTCTGGTTCACCGATAAATCGTGGTTCGATTCTCAGAAGAAGTAAGAATTATACTTTTCCAAAGCATTGAGACCGGTTCTGGAACCAACACAGAACCCTATTTAGTGGATGGCGGGTGGTCTTTTGTCGGTGGCAAAGCGGTTTTGGCGTGAATCCACCACTCACCCGCATCTAGTGCCAAGGTTAGGAATGTATGGAGCTATACCTCCATTCTTCCATATGCCTTCATGGCATGGAGTGGGAAAAATTATTTTAAAGTCTGTTGCTGATTGACATTGAAAGCATACATCTCGTATATATGTCACGTAACTGCCGATCCCAGTGGCCGCGCTGTCTAAGGCGTGGGTGTCTGCTCGCTTGCTGGGATTGCGGGTTCGAATCCCGCCGACGGCATGGATGTCTGTTTCTTCAGAGTGTTGTGTGTTTTCAGGTAGAGATCTCTGTGTCGGGCTGATCACTCGTCCAGAGAAGTCCTACCGAGTGTGGTGTGTCTGAGTGTGATCGTGAAGCCTAAACAATAAGGCGGTCCTGGCCCACTAGGGGCTGTTGCGCTTTGCAGGATAATTTGCACGCGTGACATGAGAAATTCTTACAAAAGTCTGGTTAGTATAACTTAAGATGAGATAAAATTGGTCTCAATGGTATGGGGCATGAGGTAGTGTAGTGGTTTCAGCTCGTTTGAAGTATGGACCCCTGGCGAACTCTTGTGAAAGAAGCAGTAGAATTTCGGGCGTTATAAAGTGTGGATAATCTTTTGACAATCTGAGCAAATACTAGGTTTTACATGATAACTTTTCGACATTTGCACGACTCCTAAGTATAGCCTATGCTGAAAGAAATAATTTGTCTTATAGCGACGAATCGACAGAAGCAGTTTGGAATTCAGTACGAGTGTAGAACAAGTCTACTGCGTGTTGTTCTTTTTTTAACATCTTTCTTCTAGATCGTGTAATGTATGCGTTGTTTCCTAGGAATGCGGAAGATTCTTTCCTGCGCCCATTATTGTATATATTTCCATCACTTAAAACCTCCTGGTTACTTTATATAACAAAAAATTTGACTTTCAAAAAACCTACTTTCTGCCCACTCTGTACATTTAGGTGTTTTTTATGGTTCTCGTAACAAACAAGGATCCTTTGCTTATACACCATTAACTGATTGGTTTTTATAACCAACACGGAGTCTGTTTACTGCGCGGTACAATCTGATCTTCGAATATAATTCAGATTTTTTTTTGTGGAGAAGGGCCCCGCAGCAGAAGCTATGGACGCACCGCAGCCTTAAGGCTTCTTGTGCAACCCTGTGATGAAGATGAAAGGTGATCAGCTTTTTTTCATTTTTCCAAGTACTGGAGCACCAGTGGAAGGAAATTGACAGGGGAAAACTGAAGTACTCGGGGAAAAACCTGTCCCAATGCCACTTTGTCCACCACAAATCCTACGTGGATTGACCGGGACCGAACCCGTGCCTCCGCAGTGGGAGGCCGGTGACTAAACGCCTGAGCCATGGCACGGTCCTAATTCAGATTATGTTCGTCCTCATATTGCCGATAGAGGTAATGGCATCATGTCTAGAGATACCGTCTCTGTTCTACCTTACTTATGTCCGTGTTTGTACCAGCTATAAACATAAAGTTGCGTTCTACCGTCCGCTGTAAGGAACAGTGTTTTGTAACACTTTGTGCCAGTTACAATGTCGTTACTGTACAAGCATAACTGCTGGCGTCATGTACTTCCTTCGCAACTATACTGAAACAAAAGTTTATTTTATATATATACCTTCAGTTACACTTAACTGACGCTACTGTTGTATTCGGCTGTGTGTTTTGACATCCACCACCACACCATTATCATTGTCATTATCATCATGAACTGTTTCGGTTTACGCTCAGTTACCATTACTTAAAGCTCCGAAAGCGTAGTCGGTGTCTCAGTTAACGTATGTTCAATAAACACCAACTAACGCACATAAACTTTATTACAATAGTTTATTGTTAAAATTCCCCCTATTCGTATTTCGGTGGTTCAAACCACCATCTTCAGGGGGTCGTAGAGATTAAAATGCATAGACCTTACAGGTATTACATATGTGGTTATATTCGTATATGTAGAATATAACCACATATGTAAAAACTGTAAGGTCTATGCAAAATAATATTTACGACCCCCTGAAGATTGTGGTTTGAACCACCGAAATACGTATAGGGGAATTTTAAGAATAAACTATTGTGAAAAAAAGTTTATTTGCATTAGTTGGTGTTTATTGAACATATCTTAATTGAAAATGCACGGTAAATACAAGTTAAGTTCAGGTGTCTCAGTATTTTCTTCTGACATCTCGTCATCCAAATAATATGCATTCAGTTGCTTGCTTTGTGCCCGGTTTGTATCCGATCAGAGGGTGAGATGGAGGGGAAGTGCAGCACTTGTAGAGGAAATAAGAAATTCATATAGTTTAACATTGATCACGTGATCAAGTCAAGGAGGATTAGATGGGCGGGGAACGTGGCACGTATGGCGGAGAATATACATGCTTAAACGTTTTTGGTGGGAAAACCTGAATGAGTGAAGCCTCTTGTACAATCTAACCGTAGATGGAAGGATAATATTAAAATGCTTCTCAGAGGAACAGGATGGGGTTGTATTGGCTGCATTCAGTTTTTTATCCTAATAGGGAGAATTAACTGGCTTTTTTGAGCACGGTAAAGAAATTTGTTTTCCGTAGAATGCGGTGAATTTCTTAACTAGCTGAGATGCTATTGGTTTCTAACGAAGGACTGCGTTCCCTGGATTCGTTTATCTGGTTCCGACAAATGGTTGACTAATGTTTTCATTTAACATATACATATAAAGCGATTCTTAGTCACGCAAAATCAATAAAGGTACTATGCTTGACTCCTAAATACAGCCAAAATTATCTTACAAACTTGTGGTTGTAACGGCTTCATCAGTAAGTCTGGGAAGAATTAAGGAATGAATGTAGTAGGTGGCCCATGTGGTTAGTCACCGGGCTGTCACCGCAAACGCCCGAGTTCAAACTCAGGCCAGGACATGAGAGAAATCTGGTGGACAAAGTGGTAACGGGACAGTTGTCTTCGGTTTTCCCCTAAAACTACAATATCACCAACGCTCCACACTCACTCACTCATCTGTCATCAACAATACCACCTTCTTAACGGGTGGTAATGTCATTAAGTAAAACATTTAAAAAAAGGAATTTAAATGAGAGCAGTAACGCCGTAGTTGACAAGAACGTTTAATTACCGTATTTATTACTCTTCAACATAACAACATGTTCATCTTGACAAAATATTTATCTTAGTTTCTAACAATTTCCTCTGTTTGTTTGAATGCAGAACTAAGCCGAGTCTACAAAAATTCCCTGTATGCTGAAAAATTCTTGAACTGTATTTGCTAGTTTGTTTGCAGCCGCCTCAAACAACGTCAATGTCCGTCCGAGATGTTATTTTCAAGCAACCTTTTCCCGCCAGATGGTATCACAAATTTAAAGTCAACAGGAGTGAAATCGGGTGATTGCGGAGGCCACATAACCGGTCGATTTCTTTCTGTCTGTCATTCTGGGTAGTAAGAGTCAAAACAACGCTTTACTTAGAGGGTAAAGTGATCAGGCCTTCCTTGAGGCAAAAACCAATTGTCTTTCGTGTTACCAGTAGTTTATCCCCTACCAGTCGAGGCAACACTTTCATTGACTTATCCCGCAAAAGATGGGGTTCCTAGCTTATGTCTATCGGGACGTTTTGGCTTGAATTTAGGAGTAGAAGAACTGCAGGGAATTACGACTAGCTCTCTGCATATATGCATATAGGCACTGCGCTACAAACCGGAACGTCGCGGGTTCGATTCCCGATGGTGTCACTGGAAATTTCACTGACATAATCGTTTCGGTCGAACTATGACCCTGGGGTCGATTCAGCCTCTAACAGAAATGAGTACCGGGAATCTTTCCTGGGGGGTAAAGGCGGCCGGTGCGTAGGGCTGACAACCTTACCACCTTCATGTGCCGATTGTCTAAAAACCTGGGAACCTCGACCTCCTGAGCCCTAAGGGTCTTCCTAGGCCTGTATGGGACTGCTTTACCTTTATATATGCATATATGTGTTCCAAACCCTGTACACAGTTAACAGAATGTAGCAAAATAATTGTACTTTGCTACAAACTACTGAAGCAATAAAGGCTGTTACTGCTAAAAGTAAAATTTTTTCAATGTGCAAATTAAATTTCATCAAATGCCCTTTTTATTCATCATAAGATATACTGCATCAAACCCCAAATATTATTTAAAAATTGTTACTTTTTATGAAATGGTAACTTAATAACTCTTTAAACACATCTTACGTAGAATTACATGTTAAGTGCAAAGGAAAATTTACAGAAACAAAGAAAATAAAAACATGAAGAAAAAGGAAAAGAAAAAGAATGTAATAAACAGAGGAAAATTTATAAAATACACACGCATGCAAAATAATGGAAGCATTTGAAAGACACGAAACGGATATTTCATCACTTTATACATTGCCTTATGAAATGATGGATTTAGATAAGATTACATTTGATAAGAATACGTAGTAAAAGGGAGAAATCTTAGGGTAGAAAAATAAGAATCTATGGGCAGAAAAAACAAGACTGAAAACTAAGAATGTGACATCACATTTCATAAATTATTCATCAAGTGTACTTCAATAGCAACAGACGGTATGAGATTGGAGAACGGAGAAAAGAAGAGAATACAGGAAGGAAACGAGAAAATGAGGATGAAATAAGAGCATAAGAGAGAATCCGAAACACGTGTAGGACAATTCTTCATTGGGTCCACTACAGGGAAACTGGATCAGTTACTTCTAGCGAAGCAGGAAACAGTAGTGGTGAGGAGAAATGTTAAACAACTGAAGCACATGTGAGCTATTAAATGTTTCAAAACCACAACCTACACCTACGTCAGTAACTGACTAACTAACAAACCAACCAACCTACCAAACAACCAAATGCAATGAGAGGAATTCTTTCAATGAACCTGTCACACGGCATGACAGTCGAAGGTTAGACTCTCCCCATATCAACACCTACAAAGCATCAATTACACAAAATGCTAAATTTTGCATAAAACTATGCTACAAGGGTGGCAGTTTAACCCTTAACAAAAGGTAAGTAAAGTTCAGATCGCGGTATTCAGGCATGTGACGACGTTAATTTTGATAGACACTTACGTTTCGAAGGATCTGTCTGCCTCCACTTTCAGGGTGAAATTTAGAGGCAAATTTTGTAGACTTAATGTTTCCAACACTACTCGTTTGGCGCAGCCCTTACATAACGATAAGACGCCATATATGTTGAGCGTCTCCATGACATTAATTCTAAAATAAAATCTTGTAGGTACAAAGACAATTATTTTATACTTATTGCAATTAAGGAACATGGTGATCAGCAGACAGTGAGGATCCCCAGCACATGTACAAAAGCAGTTAAAATCAGAATCGATCATTTAAAATAAGACACGTCGGGGGGGGGGGGGGGCAGGGGGTAAGGGGAGTTGAGACCTTGAAGAGGAAAGAGAATATTCTAGTTTTCCTAACAAGATGAAAGTTGGGAAAAGATCAGGAAACATGAAACGGGAAGGAGCGTACAGTCAGAAGTAACAGACGTGATACATGAACGAAAGGCATAAACACACACAAAATGGTTGAGTTGGCTTGCTTCTTCCAGTTACTTATACTGTTAAGTTAAACCAAAACATTGTGCTTTGTAGTGCAAATATGAGTCTTAACACAAACAACAGACAACAGGTTTTAAGTTCGATGAGCCGAATAACATGCGAAATGACATTTCAAAAACTTCATTTTTTCTAAAATATTACACAGTAAGGTCACGATTCATTACCAGTTTAATGAGAATATACTTTCCATAATCCTAATCAAAATGAATACCGTAAAGTGTCAGTATTTTTAATAAATCTGGAAATATATTTATTCTAAACACCGTCATGCACAACAAAATTTACAAATTTACAGGTTACTAGTTTCGGCTTATCACTTAAGCCATCATCAGACCTGTTAAATATCAAGAGGCAAACAAAACTTATATTGTTGTGTATAAGTTTCGTACATTTCGAAGGAAGGATGGAAAGGACGAGAAGAAGAGGAAGAAGATGGAACCAGATACTGCATGACCTCAAGGAAAAGAGAAGGTGTGGGTTATGAAAGAGGAAGCACTAGATCGCACTGTCTCGTGATCTCAATTTGGAACAGACTAAGGAACTGCCGCAAGAAGAGAATATGCAATGAATTTGGTCATGATTATAGAAGGTAACTGTGATTGTACTTGTACATGTATGGGCGTAAACTGATTGTACTGTACATGTATGGCAAAACTGATGCTGAATTGTATGGGGTAAAACGTGATTGTACTTACATTGTATGGGCGTAAAACGTGATTGTACTTGTACATTGTATGGGCGTAAAACGTGATCTCTCGTGTGGAGAAGAACAAGAACATAAATAATGGTGACAGAGGAAAATGCGGATAAGAACATTTAAATAAAGAGGTTGACAGTAAAGGAAGCCTAGTGTTTCACAATTTACACATAAGAGGTGGGAAATAGAAGAGGCTAGAGCTTAATAATTTAAACAAAATAGTTGGAGAGTAATAGGGGCTGGACCTTTAAATTTTAACATAAGACGTGAAAAGTAAAGGAGGCTGAAGCTTTACAATTTAAATAAAAGATGTAAAAAATAAAGGGACCTGGAGCTTCATATTTTGAACATAAGAGGTGGAAAGTAATTGAGCCTGGATCTTTATAACTTGAAAGTGATCAAATATTGTTACGAGTATTTGGTTCAAATGAAGGGGAATAAGATGAGTGTGGAATGTAGAACTTACAGCGAAGATAAAAGTGGTTAGTAGGAAAACTGAAGAGACATGAGGAATTTGGAAAGCGAAGACTTCGGATATATTTATGCAGCAGTAACCAAGAGCGAAAAGTTGGAATTGGAGGAATCCTATTTTGAAATACGGCAGGGTCACAGAATACCACGGCCGAGGTTTTCGCGGTTTTTCTCAGTCACTCCAGGACAATTCCCAGATAGTAGCTTGACTGGGTCACGACTGATTTCTGTCAAATCCCTACCAATTCCTCGTTCACCAGTCACAGTAACACCACCGCAAAAGAAATTACTTAAATGTGAGGACAGTAATAAAATATATTTTGTAAATAGTGCTTTGAGGATATAAACTGGATTCAACTGGCTCGATATAGGGATCAGAGATGGTTTTATCTGAATACGACACTGAACTTCGGTTTCAATATTTGCAAGCAGGAAAAATTCACGAACGTGTGAGTTACAATCACCTTTCGAACTACACTTTCTCGCATAGAGGTGGTTTATTATAAAAGTGGACACAAATATGCATAGTAACGTTGTATATTTTTAATTTTATTGACTTTAAGAATGACTGAGCTTTCATTGGCGACGAGCTTCATTGGCGACTGTTATTGCGATTTCTTCAGACTGGCTGAAGGACAATCTAATTTACTGATTGAATGACGGCATTGGAGTCTGCTGAAACTAAAAGTGACGAAACCAGCTTCAGTAGAAAGATCACCAACAATGGCAAGGCACCTGCCTCTCCATGTTTCCTTTCTAAGCAGGTATAACGTTACGTCCTAAGTTACGAAAGGCTAACGGAAATCTCCTTGAAATGTGGGTGGCAATAGCAACGTGTTAGATCACTTTCATTACACGCTGTTAGATTATTTTCCTGGTTCCAGAATGGAGTTCAGGTCAGTAGTATTACCAAGTCCGCTGTCAGTCTGCAATCAGATTAAGGAGGATAGGATGCATGGGGCATATAAACACGTGGGGGAGGTGTGCAGTGTGGAAAGACTTTGCTGAAACTTCTTGTAGTAGACTGGAAGATAACATGTAATAATATAAAGTCTGTCACAGTGTGTGTAAGGAAGTGAAGTGGATTCATACGTCTCACACAATGATTAGAATAAAACTTTTGTGAACAGGATATTAGGCACTGGAATTTATACAAGGAGGGGAATTTCTTCACTGTCTATGGGATTAAGCCGATCACGGTGGCCGCGCGGTCTAAGGCATGTGCTTGCTTGCTAGGGTTGCGCGTTCGAATCCTGCCGGAGGCATGGATGTATTTCTCTTGTATGTGTTTTTTATGTCAGGTAGAGGTCTCCGCGTCAGGTTGATCTCTCGACCAGAGGAGTCCTACCGATTGTGGTGTGTCTAATTGAGAGTGATCTCGAAACCTCAATAATGAGAACGCCCTGGCCCACTAGGGGCTGTTGCGCCATGGGAAAAAAATTTATTGAATTATATTTTTTCCTCAACAAGAATTCGTTTGCATAAAGTTAGAAAATATAGTTGAGTATATGAAAGGGGGGCCGATCCCAGTGGCCACGGGGTCTAAGGCGTGGGTCTTCGGCCGCTCGCTTACTAGGATCGTGGGTTCGAATCCCACCGGGGGCATGGATGTCTGTCTCTTGTCAGTGTTGTGTATTGTCAGGTAGAGGTCTCTGCGACGAGCTGGTCCCTCGTCCAGAGGAGTCCTACCGACTGTGGTGTGTCTCAAATGTATGTGACTATGAAATCTCGACGAAACGAGGAGACCCAGGCCCATATAAGGCTGTCGAGCTATAGAAAAAAAATATGAAAGGGAAAAACCGGATAGTATAGTCGCTGTAGTGACTAGTGCTACGGGCTGGGAAACCGAGGAATCGTAGATCGATGCCCGAGAAGTGAAAATATTTTTCTTCCCGGAATTGTTCAGACGACACGTGAGACCCACGCAGCCTCCCAGTCAGCAGTCATGGGGCTTTTACCCCACAAGTACAAAGCGGCGGATAGTTAAAACTGACCACTTATCTCCATCTCGAGCTTAAGTGCAGAAGGAACAACTTATGTGTCTTCATGGCGTATATTTTTTCAATCGCGCAACAGCCCCTAGTGAGCTAGGGCCTGCTCATTATTGAGGCTTCACGATCACACTCAGACAGACCACACTCGTTAAGACTCCTCTGAACAACTGATCAACCCGACACAGAAACCTCTACCTTACAACACATAACACTCACAAGAGACAAACATCCATGCCACCCGGCGGGATTCGAACCCACAATTCCAGCAGACGCACGGCCGCAGACCCACGCCTTAGACCATGCGGCCACTGGGATCGGCTTTGTGGAGTATAAAAGACTACTTTTACCTTCTATATCGTAAGCGACTGACAAATTACGTGCCTTGTACTTGGTGACTGAAAAGGCTGTGTTTTTAAAAGACACTTTACTGTTACAACACGAATCTGCAGACAAAATTGCACTCGTAATATTTGTTGAGAAATGTAGATGACAGTTTCGCTACATGCGAAGCTTAAAATACGGCGAAAATATTAAACACGCCTCATTCAGCTGAAATTAAATTTGTAGTGGGAATTAAATCATCGGGTTTTACAGTTTGGGGGTACCAATTGTACAGGCCGTAACCCTGTGTGGTCTCTGCATGTTATCTACCTCGGTAACTGGTCATGTCTGTGTGTATATACACATGTGCAATCATACAAATAGCCTATCTTCAAACAAAACCGTTACGACTGTTCCATGGAAAGCTGGATTAACTCAATGACTTTACCTGAATCAACAGTGTTCTCTTACACACACAATTTCAACTAATATTACCACAGCCCTTGCCAACATTATTGAGACTGTAATTTGCAGCCATTGTGGACGATTATGCCTGCATCAAGAGGAGTGTTTCAGCTACACAGAAATAACGCAGCAACGGTCCGTGCTTGGTCAAAACTGCACCTTCAAAGGGATTCTAATGCCAAAGGATGTTCATAAGCAGGTTTGGCGTTTCCAAATATTTTTTTCCCAATACACATATAGAACGTTAGTAAAAGCAATTCTAAAGTTGGTACATTAATTACAAGTTCAGTAGCATTTAACTGTTCTGTTCATAAAAATAAATACATCATAGATATTAACCAACTGCTAACTGAAACTGGATAAGAATATCCGTAACATCAGCATTTTTACCTCGTACACTTCTTTATGCAATCTGATGGAGCAAAATGGCTGCTGGGGTTTTGCACAGCCGGTAGCCAGCTCTAAAGTCTGAGGTCCTGAAATCGTATCTCCGAAACTTTTCGTTACTTATATTACTATGTGATATTTTATAATGGAGAGTCATTAGGCGTTCGGCGCATTCGCATAAATGCAGAAAGCGACTATTATCTTTATCTCTTCTGCCTGTCCATATCTCTCTCCATTTGTCTGTCCGTCTCTTGTCCCGTCTGTCTCACTGTCCGTCTGTCTCACTGCCCGTCTGTCTGTCTATCTATTCATGTGGAACAGCTCGGCTCCCACTGGAAGAATTTTCATGAAACTTGATATTTGAAAATGTTTAGAAAATCTGTTGAGAAAATTCAATTTTGATTGAGAACTGACAAGAATAACGGCGGATTTTATATGTAGATCTATGTACATTTATGATAATATCAGGCTGCTTTGTTGGTAGAATGAGAAATTTTTCAGGCAAATGTTGTAGATAAAATCAAAGCACATATTTATGTTCAATATTTTTCCCCCGAAAATCGTACCATTATGAGATAATGTGAAAAAGAAGGCAGGGGCAGCCAGGACACAGGTGACAATACGGCGGATAACTAAGGCAAGAATATAGACATACACACACATTCATAATACTTGATACTTGTTGCTTTCCTACGGCAATAACGGTTAGGCGAACACGACTCACTTTTACGTTATACCTATATTACCTCTCTTGTTTTTAAATTGATTACATTTTTCCCATTAGGCAGCACTTTTCTGCTTGTGATATGTAATGAAAAGTATAATATTTTAAACGGATTACTGTTAGACCTAAACTCTTGATTTGCAGACATTTTTCGGTAAAAAAAATGAAGATGGAGACACGAAGCTTTTCCGAAAATTCGTTAAAAACTTCGGTCACAATGAAGGAAACGCTCCCGATACCCATTTAATAGGAAGTTGGGTGGGGCCCAGAGTCGGTCTGCACTCTTTGGAATAAAGGTAGTTTCTTACACCTACCGGAAATTGACCTCGAGACCATCCAACCCATAACATAGTTGCTGTACCAATCACGGTGTCCTTATTCTGTGTCGTCATTCCCTTCTTTGTTACTCTTCTTTTATTTCCTTTCATTACCTCTCTATCTTCCTTTCTTTCATTACTTCTGTTTCTTCCTTCTTTCACTTCTGTGTTTCTCAGTTCCGTTCCTTAGTATTTCCCTTCTTCCTTCCTTTCTTCACTCCTCCCTTTTTACAAAATCCTTGCATCCTACCATCTCACGCTATGGACATGGGAACTTTGCTGAAAAGAAAGACTTCCGATAGCGAAATATGAGAGAATGCTGCGTTTCTTTCAAATGGCAGTAAGCCGCTCATTCCCTGTTCTTCTACTATATTGAGCTTGTAATATTTGAAATCCTGTCAGTATGAAAGCTGTAGACCTCTCAGATGAGACGCCGTATAATCTGGTAAATGATTACGAGCGTTATACTGGACCCCTGATGATGGAAAGAATAAATTCTACCTAAAGGTTGTTAACCATGCACACGATTACACGGTGTTGCGTGCCAAAGACCATTTTGCTCTTACAGTTGCTCCTGTAGCTTGCAACTAGATAAGAGACCTTTGTATGTGAAAACTGAGTTGTGACACTTTCTCGTTGTTTTTGGGTGATGGTAGTCCAATTAATTGGCAGTTTCGAGAAATTATACAATATTTTTTGAAGGCTATTTGAACAAAATAGTATGCTTCGAAGTTACATTTTGGGGGTTGGGGGTTTCGGCAGTGATGGAGCCTGAATTTCATCTAGGTTTTGTTAAAAATCCAGTTACTACATCCCAGAAAATGCACTGCTACCTTTACAAAGACCAAGCGGTTAATGAACGTTGTTTCATTTATTCTGAGCTTCACACAAAAATATAAATAGTTTGAGTAAAAAAAGATTTTTTATGTTGAAGCAGACGTAATTACAGTTAGCGCTGTGTTTTTGAGTGTGACAGCTATCCTGTTGGAATTTTCTTTGCGATGACTGAAAAAGAACGTAGGAATTTATAAACTCATTACCAATAAAAAGTCACGACAAAAGACTTAGCATTACACTCTAGCCATTTCACTACGAAACACCGTATACAAAACATAAACATTCGTAAGAAACATGAAAATGTTAACATGTTACAGGAAATAGACTGCACTTGCTACATAGTGTGTGATTGGTGCCTTCTAAAGGTGAGTTATCGAAAAAAAAATGAAAAGTGTAGGAGAGGATGAATGAATTTACGTTAATTAAACAAGACTCTAATTTAAAGAGGATGTTAGTAGAACAAGTGTAAAATATACACAGAATTTTAATTATCAAGTGTGAAATAAGCTACAGAGAAAATTTTACAATTGCAGCAATTGCAAGTGTAACAGAATGCACCAGTCATATACATTACAAAGTAATTATTTTACAGTAAAACAGACAAAAACTAGTTAATGTTATTTTAACGATATAATGTATTTCGTGTTTTAAATTATATCTCGTGTACACAGAGATCGTAATAGCAGTGAAACATTGTAATGCGACTGTAGATATTGATGTATTGAAAAGTCGAAAAGCGTCAGTCCAGTAGTAAAACTGGTCGGAGCGTTATGATGCTCTTTTTTGAGATGCGGTCATTAGAAGGGTTTTGTCACACGGAATGCTGATAACTCTTCGTCTTGAATTTGGTTTTGATTGCCAACATTTACAGAATTCTATCCGGATTGAAGGACATACCAAAAGCAATAAGTGTGCTTTGTTTGTAATTACCATAACCTTGCTACTTTACCGACAGGGATCGCTACGCCCATCTGGTTGCAAATAGTATGTAATGTGGGTACTTGACAATGAATAATATCCACACGTAACGTAATTATTGGTTGTAAAAAAAAAAGGTAAAGCAAACCCATTACAGGCCTGGACAGGCCCTTAGGGTTCCAGGAGGTTGAGGCTCCCAGATTTATAGTCAATCGGCACATGAAGTGGTAAGGTTGTCAGCTCTACGCACCGGCCGCCTTTACCCCCCTCCCCCTCAGGAAAAATTCCTGGTACTCATTTCTGTTTGAGGCTAAGTCGACCCCAGGGCCATAGTGCGACCGAAAGATTATGACACCATCGGGAATCGAACCCGCGACGTTCCGCCTTGTAGCGCAGTGCCTCAACCAACTGCGCCACCGCTTCCCCAATTATTAGTTGTACAGGTGTAAAAAAGTCCCCAAAGGTCTGTTCTTCATAACAGAACAAACGAAACGTTCATATAAATTATATTTTCTCAGATAGTGGGCTTTTAGTTTTATTTAAAGATTAGATTAAAAACAAATACCTTAATTATGTAATAATTTATTTACAACTGACGTAATACATTTACAAACACGTTTCAATAAATAACTGTTAAGTTCTTATTGTTTATCGAGTCACAATTCACAACAAATGCTCAAATATCCTTCACTTTAATCAATGCACACGACGACATGTGTGCATCATGAAACGTCGCACCCATTTAAAAGTTCCCGGTGCGGTTGCGAATGGTTTGACAGGTATCAAAAATGCGTCGGTGAAGTTTCGCTTTATTTTAAAATGGAGTTCAATGTACTGGGGTTTTTAGTGCCCCCGCAAGTAAAATTTATATGATTGAGGTCAACGCATTGTTGCGCTGTACCTTGAAAGAGAGTTCAGACATACATTGATATAAATGATTTCACTTGTTTTGGTGTGGGCGAAATGACTCCTGAAATTTGTCCATTTCTTTAAAGCTTAGAAGCAGTTGTGATTAACTGCGCAGGCATTCCTATGTCCTTTAACATTTTTTTAATGGCTCGACAGCCCCTTGGGGGCCTAGGCCGTCTCATTTTCGCGGCTTCACGATCACACTTAGACACACCACACTCGGTAGGACTACTCTGGACGAGGAACAAGCTCGTCGCGGAGATCTCTACCTGACAACACACAACACTTACAAGAGACAGACATCCATGCCCCCGGTGGGATTCGAATCCACAATCCCAGTAAGCGAGCGGCCGTAGACCCATGCCTTAGACCGCGCGGCCACTGGGATCGGCGCTTTAACATTACAAATTCTGAATTCTGACCGCAGAATATTTATGCATTAGATATGAGTCTCAGAGTGGAAAGCGATTATTTAATTACACTGAATCAACTCCTTGATATTTGCAATGGATAAACACTGTATTTTCTGTTAAGTAATAACTAATTTCATGCAGTGGAATGTTACTTGAGAACCTAATATTTCCTTAGATAGTCGAGAAATGTCCTGAATTTTCAGGAACTTAAATGTTCAGAACCTCAGTGACACAATCCCACAAATTCACGGTCCCCTGATCCAGATGAGTCTAGTTTACAAAATCCCACCCCATTTATATGGGATCCTTTGGATATTATCTTCGCATCTACACCTAGATATATCAAATGGTCTCCATCTTTGAAATTTTCCCATCAAAACGCTGCATGCATTTATGTTCTCCCCCATACGTGCTACAGGTCACGCCGCTCGTCTCACCCTCCTTTATTGGATGTCACTTATATTATTGGTGAGGAGTACACAACAGGAAACGTCTAAGAAATAATGATCTGATTTTAGGCGCTTTACGCATACTCGCCAAAAAAAAAAGTACCTGTTAACTTCGTCATCTCTTTTCGTCCATAAGTCTGTCTGTCTGTTCATATGTGCCAGCTCGGCCCCCAATTAAACGAAATTTTGTGAAACCAGGTATTGAAGACTTTTGTTAAAATCTGTCAAGAAACGTCGATATATATATAATCTGTGAAGAAAATTCGATTTGGTTACAATCGGACAAAAATTTCGTGTACTTTACATGAAGACCTAAGTATGTTTACGTTATTGGCGGCGACATTGTATCGCCATAAAAAGGCTCTCTTCTTGTGAATTTGGATCAGGCTGTTAGGATAGCTGATGAGCTATAAACATTACGCGAAACCGTCACAAAGTTACGTTATGCCTACATTGCCTGACTTGTTAGATATTAATAATAATAATAATTCTTGGCTCAACAGCCCTGTGTGGGCCTGGGCCTCCTCTTGCCTCCTCTTGTCGAGGTTACTAAGTCATGCGCATTCATGGCAGCTGGTGACCGGCCAGCTAGCCGCGCTTAGTGTTCTATCGATCCTGATGTGCACGCCAGAGCCATCTGGCAGGCAGTCAGGAGACTTGGATGAGAAATGGAGGCAATTTGGCTTACGCAACATTTCTATTCATGCCCGAAGGTTCTTTTACATGCCGTAAATCTAACGACATGGGACCGACGGCTTTACTTCCCCTCCGAAGGAAGTGGTGCTCCGGATTTTTATCATCCTTAAAAATCCATCGACCTCGGTCGGGATCGAACCCGCGAACCTTGGGTCCAGTGGCGAGCACGCTAACCACTAGTCCACCGAGGTCGACCTTGTTAGATATTATTTAGATTAATTTCGAGCTTATAAGTTTTAATTTTATATCTTCGCTCCCTCTATGACATCCATTTAATTGAAGCTTCTGTATTGCACCGGTTTTTGCTACAGATAAAAACAGCTGTGCTGTTCCTTCAAATGATCCTGGATAGCGTAGTCCGTATAGTAACTAGGCTATGAGCTGAATGACCGAGGAATCGTGGTTTGATTCCCGGTAGCGGTAAGAGATTTTTCTTTCCCCCAAAGTATCCATGATCGGCTTTGAGGCCCGTCTAACTTCATATTCAATTGGTGTCTCGAGCTCTTTATTCCGGAGTAAAACGGCTAGAGCGTCAAGGTAACCTCTCATTTCCGTATACAGTCAAAGTTACGAGATAGTTGAGCTATATCTCGACCCCCCCCCCCCCCCCCCCCCGGATACGCCTTCATGGCGCGCACATAAACAGGTTTATCATTACTCTTACTTAACATGAAACCATACGTCTTTCTGTGACCACCTTATAAGCTTAATCTCGGAAGGAAATGCTACAGGAGTGAACAGTATGAATCAAAGGACTTACGTCATCTTGCATTACCCGGTGTAACATATTGGCTGTCTCATCCACTCCGTGTCTCCTGGAGACGCGGCATGAATAAATGGAATATCCTCGTCTGAGTCATCTGCGCGTCGTACCGTTAGCCTGGGTAGACAAACAGCCTGTGTTGTTGACTTAGTGCGGAAACCCAGGTGTTGCTGGCAACAGCTCCGAATTAAAGCCAGAATACTCCTCACTCAATGTTCCACTTCCTTTAATGTTGATTGCCTTCCTTTTTTTTTAAACCAATGCTTTAAGGACTGGAAAAGCTTTGCGACACGGGATAAGATAAATGACTGCCATATCTATTGCCTTTGTATAAAATCAGGAATAATGAAATACGGTGTACATTTCTTCTCACTAAAAGACTAGTTTTAACCATATAAAGCCCTGCTTTATATGCCACCAGTTCTAGCATTCAAAAATTCTATATTTTGCCAGAAGAGTGCGTTTCTGTGTTACGTACGATGCTTACAAGAAACAGCCATTATTTCCTTATGTAACATTAAGTGATTGGTTTTCATAAGGAATGCACATTGTTTACTGCGCGGTACGACCTCAATCTTTAAATGTTTTTGAGGTAAATATTTTCTCTCACCCGGGTCGTGTCATGGCTCAGGCGGTTGGCCGCCGGCCTTTCACCGCGGAGGCTAAGGCTCCATCCCAGTCCATGTCAGATTTTTGGTAGACAAAGTGGCACTAGTGCAGGTTTATCTCCGAGTACATCGGTTTTCCCCCGTCACTATTATTCCATCAATGCTCCTTACATGTATCTGTTACCAGAAGGACAAATGGGCGAAGCCTGTGAACCTTTCAAAAGGCGATGCTGTTTCGGAAATCAGGGAGCATTGGACAGAATAGTGCTTTCACCTTATAAACCTTCTTCTTGGTAACGTGCACTAGCTCGAATTTGGAGAGCAAAAGATCTTATCATCATGGGAATATAAACTGGAAGTGTGCTTGCACCAGGAACACTATCATGGCCCCAATGACACATGTTATGATTTTTCTTTTGGTTTGTTGTGAGTTAGTAAATAACCTAATACATTTATTTCACTTCATTTACACTTTGTGATTTGTGAACGGCTCTTGGAAACTATCACGACTGTATTGTACAAAAGAAACATATTCTCTATATTAATATTAAGTTAATTATTAAATATTATGTTAATAATATTAAACACATTCTCTTTTTCGATATCGCGTCCTCGGTCTGCACCACAACACCTTCCCTCCTGATCCAAAAAAAAAAATTATACTCAATGGCCCAAACATAAATGTTGCCGTCTCCAATTGGCCGAATTTAACTATTTAAAAGTGTGAATCTGAGTGGTTAGATCAAACGGCGCTCTGAAACGCTCTGATTTAAGTTGGGAGACCCCAAGCTTGCAATAAACGAATATCTTAGGGTGGATTACTTCTAACCTCCCTTTGTCAAGTACGGGATTTTACAAAGAAACACCGCAACATATCCCAACCGCCCTCGAAACGGTAAGTGGCCACTGTCCTTCCTAAATTTGCCTCTGTCCCCTAATTTCTAAAGCCAGATGTTGTACTAATCTACACCCAATTTGTAAGCCGAAAATAAATAATTAGACCTCGCAGTCGACATGTTCAGATTTCAAAACCGAACGGCCGATTACAAACTTTTTTCTCTCACAGCGGCTGTCCGGGTTAAATCGCGTACCACTCAGTGTGAGATTTATTGTGCAAAATTTGGCACTGGGATGGGTTTTTCTGTGATTCCTTCGGTTTTTTTTCTTGTCAGTATCATTCCACTAATACTCCATACTCATCTTCATCTGCATGTTACTCTCACTGGAAGGACAAACGACCGGAACTTGTAACTTTTAAAAATTCAGTTCTCTTTCGGAAATCGGTGAGCATTTGTTTGCAAATTACTTCCACTTTTTCTGCTTCGTTAAAAGCTCTGCTATATATCTCGGATTATTAATCGCCGAATTCTCTTGGCTGCCGGCCGGGTTCGAGCCCGGGCCAATCCATGTGGTATTTTTGGTGGACAAAGTGGCACTAGGACAGACATTTATCTGAGTACTTCGATTTTCCCCTGTCAGTGTCTAATTCTACCAATATTCCACACTAAATCTCACCTTCACAGCTGATCTTGACAGTAGGACAAACTGGCAAAACTTGGGAACATTCCAAAAAGAAGTTATGCTTTCCTCTGTGTCACTGAGCACTAAGAAAGAAAGTAGATTCCGTGTTTTGTCTTCTTTAAGTGGTTAAAAATATATTTGCTGTCTCACATAAAGGGTACATAGTTCGTTCTGCCTTCCAGTGGCTCTTATTAAGACTTAGTCTTGGTTACATTTATTACAAGGAGCTTCAGTGGCGTAGTCTGTACAGTAACTAGACTACGGGCTGGACGGTCCGGGCATCGAATCCCTGTATACCCCTGTATATTTTCATGTCCTGCACAACAAATATTTACCCTTCTGTATCTTTATATTTCTTACGGAACTAAATGTAACTTACCTGCCTATGAAATACAGCTTAGGTGTCTTTAAAACTTCTTTGGCGCAACTCTTGTAATAACAGGAATGCAAAATTTTGGTTGAGTGTAAAATATATCTCTTCTAAGAATATTCTTCTTTAATTTGTGTGTCTCTTGAGAAAAGCCTTTTGAGATCCTGTGTTATGACGTCGTGATCAGTAAACCTACTTATTATCAGTTGTCGCCAGAATACTAAGCCTGGTCGTAGGAGTCCGTAGATCCTGTTTGGTGGTTAGGAACCGCCACCAGTGTCTGAGTTTAGGGTGATATTACAAGGAATGTGGTGAAAATTATCCTTCCATTATCTCCTCTCTTGGGCAGTCCCTAGGGTTTATGAAATCTACTTCCAGTATACATTCTCAGTAAATGTTCTGATCCATTCTAACTCCTAAATAACCAGTGCCAGTCCCTTTCATACTCTTTCTTATAGATGGCATTAAAATATTAGCCTTTCAGTGCCGCCCTCGGTGCACTATACGGACCTTTAATCTCTCACATCCTGCCGGCTTGAATGCAACGTACGGATGTGACTGAATTTCAGGACACAATATAAAAACCCTCTGTCTTAGACGGTAGTTTGAAATTAAACTCAAGGTACCAGACGATATAAAATGTGTTTCCTGTAAATCCGTGTCGTGTACTAAGTCAGAGCCACTAAGGTAGCACACTGCTTGTCGCCAAATCGTATATGAATTTTGCATGGCGCATTCCAAAGCGTTGGTCCTTGTCCGCCAATATTTGCGAGATTTAAATTCGGCTCCATGTAGTGTGTTATAAATTTACCGTGAAGATTGGTGCTGTACGTTTCTCTGAACTGTCGGTAAATTTGTACCAGACTACACGGGGTCATGTGACACAAGACAGTAACTTGTCAGAGTTCTTCAAGAAGAACTTAAACAGCAGCCTTCTATTCCATATAAGTGCAAGTTCGTGAAGAGAAAATGGCAGCGAGGCAATCGCCATTATCTCAATTTTCCTTCAAGAGTGCACGCGTCTTGGTTCGATGTCCTGCCCTTAATATTAGGTTTCTACTAACCATATTTAAGAAGAGTCTGTAAATCCTTTTCTTTAGCTCGCAGGCATGCCTTGCAGCTAACAAATATGCTGTTATATAATTGAAGGCTTCCGCCGTGGTCGTAATGTTGCTTAAAAGTTTTTGGGTTGTAGCCCGGCGTCAATTTTCTTTTTTACCTAAGACCCTGAAAATGGGACAAACAAGTGTTCCCGAAACGTTGGTTATACACCAAAAATTGACGCCGGGCTACAACCCAAAAACTTTTAAGCAAATATGCTGTTGTTTACGAGTCGAAGTTTTGTAATTAGCGAGCTGACTGGAAGTTGCTAGTGACAGTTGTCAGATAATATATATATATTATACAGGGCATACACAAAAGAATGGTGCGGTTTCAAAAGTAAATAAAAAATTTATTTCTCACCTTACAAGGACACAACATACACCGTCAGCGGCGGCAACTGTCCAAGTTTCTCATTTGGTAATTACAGTCCTTCAATGTGTGCACCCTGGGTCACACGACACACATCCACACGGTAATCAAACTCATCCCAGACCCGGTGTAGCATGTCCGCTGTAATGGCCTGCAGTGCATGCGTTATCCGACCACGAATTTCATGGATGGACGTGGGCAATGGTGGTACATAAACGCTGTCTTTAACGAACCCCCAAAGAAAGAAATCGCACGGTGTAAGATCTGGCGAACGGGGTGGCCAAGGGAGAAGGTTATTGTCTGCATTTGCAGCAGCACGTCCGATCCAGCGCTGTGGAAGAACACGATTGAGAACTGGCCCCGCGGCCACGCAGTAAGCATGAGAAGCGAACTGCTGGTAGCGCATGAGAAACTTGGACATTTGCCGCCGCTGACGGTGTATGTTGTGCCCGTGTAATGTGAGACATAAATTTTTTATTCACTTTTGAAACCGGACCATTCTTTTGTGTATGCCCTGTATATAAAATTATATATAAAATATATATTATAATATAAATATAATATATATTATTATATAAATTATATAAAAGTTCAGTATTAATGAGATGCTGAAATGCAGAAGTAGTTAAATGTTTGTATTTCTATTTCCATTTTTATATAAAATTGAGAATGTGGGAGTTACGTACGGTAACAGAATCCGGTGAGATGTGCTTCATACAATGACATAGTACGAGGACTCCAACTACCAGCTCTTTTCCATTGGCTTTCCAGAGTGAATGACGATAAAGGGTAAACTGCTGGACCGAACTGGAAGCGCTGTACGTTGAATTACCATATGGAGATGAAGCCCACGCCGTGCCAATTTGCAAAGAGATTACGTCAGGTTTCATGTTGGGGTATAGCTGTTGCTGATCATAGAGGGCGCTTGGAGTGATGTGGTTCTAGGGTTGCAGTGATTGCAAGGCGCCGAACAATATGTATCTTCTGTATAAGGGAACTAGAACTAATGTGTAGGATAATTCTGGTAATGCTGCAGAGCGATGTGTTACATATTGTGCAGCTGATAACAATTTTATCCCTTCGCAGCCTGAAACTCAAAGCGCATCCAGAAAGTGAGTACCGTTTGGCTATAAAATAAATATACTTGATTGACAAAATTTGTATTTGTTGTTACCAAATTCTAACTATAATCTTACCTGTTATTTTTTATGGGCGTGAGACTTGGACTCTCACATTGAGAGAGTAGCACAGACTGAGGGTGTTCGAGAATAGGGTGCTGAGGGGGATATTTGGGTCTAAGGGGGACGAGGTAGCAGGGGAGTGGAGAAGACTACATAACGAGAAACTTAATGATCTGTGCTCATCACCAAATATTATTCGGGTGATCAAATCAAGAAGAATGAGGTGGGCGGGACATGTAGCACGTATGGGGAGGGGAGAGGTGCATACAGGGTTTTGGTGGGGAGACCTGAGGGAAGGAGACCGTTTGGAAGACCCAGGCGTAGATGGGAGGATAATATTAAAATGGATCTTCAAGAAGTGGGATGGGGGACATGGACTGGATTGATATGGCTCAGGATAGGGACAGGTGGCGGGCTGTTGTGAATGCGGTAATGAACCTTCGGGTTCCATAAAACGCGAGGAATTTCTTGACTAGCTGACGACCTGTTATCTTCTCAAGAAGGACTTTGCTGCATGGAGTTAGTTAGTTAGTTAGTTATCAAATTCTACATACATTAGTCTACTTTTCGACATAATCACCACCCACACTGAGGCACTTGTAACTGTATAATCATCATCATCACAGGGTTGCACAATAAGCCTCAAGGCTGCTGTGCGTCCGTAGCATCTGCTGCGGGGCCCTTCACCACAAAACAAATCGTTCACTGTCATCGCACTATTCGACGCTAAATATCTGAGTATGTGATACAGTGTCGTTAAATAAAATAAAATACAAAATGGGATTTGAGGTTTCATCTGTGATGGAGATTCACATTTTTTTGTCATTGTGACGTGATTTTATAGTCTGGTAAGTGATTGTCAAGGTATCGAAGGAAAAAACAGCCTCCATCTTCAAGATAGATATGAAGTACGCAGAAGATAATGGTACTTTTCTGAAACGTCGGTTTTCACTTACCGGACTGCAGTTGGGCTGACTGCTATATGCAATAACTAAAAACCAACTCCATGGAGCAGAGTCCTTCTTGAGAAGCTAACAGTTCGTCAGCTAGTCAAGAAATTCCCCGCGTTTTATGGAACCCGAAGGTTCAATCCCGCATTCACAACAGCCCGCCACCTGTCCCTATCCTGAGCCATATCAATCCAGTCCACGCCTCCCATCCCACTTCTTGAAGATCCATTTTAATATTATCCTCCCATCTACGCCTAGGTCTTCCAAGTGGTCTCCTTCCCTCAGGTCTCCCCACCAAAACCCTGTATGCACCTCTCCCTCACCCATACGTGCTACATGCCCCGCCCAACTCATTCTTCTCGATTTGATCATCCGAATAATATTTGGTGATCAGTACAGATTATTAAGTTCCTCTTTATGTAGTCTTCTCCACTCCCATGTTATACCGTGCCTCTTAGGCCCCCTCAGCACCCTATTCTCGAACACCCTCAACCTATGTTCCTCCCTCAGTGTGACAGACCAAGTCTATATGTAATATCTACAGCACGAAATAAGCATTTAATCCACAAAACTGAAATGAAGTTTTTAGGCATTTTTACGGCTGAAATACTGAATGATGTGCATCCAGGACTTTTGATTCACATGTCGACCGTTCTCGCTGACAGTGCAGGAAATTAAATGTGCAACAGTGCCTAGCCGATGAATCGTACAGCCTTTTGTGTTGCGTATTAAACAGGCAGCCAGACGGAGAGGAGAGAGGGGCGAATTTTGCGCTCATTTAGCACACTAGTGGTCCTTCGACCTGCGGGTGTCCTGTCGTTATCGACCGATCGTAAATGTCCCAAGGTAGGCAATCCAGTAGCTAAGCTATTGAAAGAATATTGGGTAGTTAGGAGAAGTGGAATTGTTATACGATTGGTTTGGTATTTAAAGTCGTTGAATGTATGGGAAAATAAGAGTGCCTTTGTTACTTTACTTTATACACTTAAACTCGAAAAGCCAAACATTTAATTGTATTTTATGTTAGTCTCACCGTGAATTTTTACAATTCACTTTTAAAAAACCAACAAAATGCATTTCAATTGTCACTTTTATTATGTATTAATCGACCCCTACATATGTTTCGGTTTTATGTAAAACCATCTTCTGGGGGTAAGAAGATGGTTTTACACAAAACCGAAACATATGTACGGGTCGATTAATACATAATAAAAGTGAAATTGAATTGTATTTTTTTGTTTTTTTAACAGTGAATTTAATTGTATGTATAAAACCGGTGGGATGGGTTTGAATGTTCTTAGTGGTATGCAGGTAAGAGGGAAGTGCGTAATCATTTAAGTAATTTTAGAGTAATGTCGTAAAGTATGAAAATAAGTTGATTGATGTGACATTTTATTATTTTATTTCATTCAAATTGTGTTGTATTTAGGCACTCTTTCTGCAGGTATTTTATATATGACCGATGACAGCTTTTAATAAAAGCCGAAACATGTCGCAATATAAAAGACAGTAGAATAATACTAAATACATTTGTGATTGACTTTTCCTTTTCCTCTTCATTTTACTTGTATATCACAACGGATTGTCACACGTAAAGATATGAGGTATATGCTGTATAAAATTAGTGTTTGTGTAACTAGACACAAAGGCTACGTTCTGTAAAATACCCCTGTGTTAGCAGATGCAGCCTTCACTACATGACAACTAATAAATACTCGATATGCATTTGCAAGCTTAGAGGTCTAGCGGGTCAGTACACGGCGTACGAAAGCTGCAGTTTATCATGAACACGTCGTACCGTTCTAACATTTATCATAAACTAACTACGTATATCAGTTCTTGTTTAGCACGTAATAGTAGATTAGTCGCAATCGCCTTTTATGGAAGAGAAGACTCATTGTAGCCTTTGCAAAGAACCGCCACTGGCCTGCTTGCTCAGCAAATTGTAGCCAGTCCACACGCCCCCCTGCCCACGTCGCGCCTGCTTGCTCAGCAAATTGTAGCCAGTCCACACCGCCACTGGCCTGCTTGCCTCAGCAAATTGTAGCCAGTCCACACCGCCATGGCCTGCTTGCTCAGCAAATTGTGGCGCCATGCTGCTTGCTCAGCCAAATTGTAGGGGCCAGTCCACACCGCACCTGCCAATTTACTAAGCACTCTGCTTGCTCAGCAAATTTGTAGCCATTGTCCACCTACCGCCATCCTCCATTCTAAACTAAATTTGTTCCATTTTAATATTATCCTCCGACATCTCACAGTGAAGTTTTTTTTCACATTTATGACTAAATGCCATAAGCATTATCTCTTTTATGTGTGCTGCATTATACTAATTTCATTCTTTTTTATTATATTGCCCTAGTAACATCCGGTCTTGACTACACATTATTAAAACTGCAATCATGAAACTTTATCCAGCCGCTTTTTGCTTCCTTCCATTAAAGTTCACCCTATAACAGGCCATGAAGGCCCAGAGGGGGAGTAGAGGTATAGCTCTACTCTTTCTTTAACCTCGGCGCTAGATGGGGTGGGTGGTAAACTCCATGCGCCGGTCGCTTTACCTCCAGGAAAGAAACCCAGTACCCATTGTACAGAAGGCTGTGTGGGCCCCAGGGCCGGTTTTGACTGGTGCGGAAAACCTTGCCTCCCACTTGGATTAGATCCCCGGATCGTCCATCCCGTAGCGAGTCGCTATACCGAGTACGATATCTCGGCTCACTTCTTCCTCCTGTTTCGATCCAAAATTTTTCCTCATCCTTCTGTTCTCAAACAACCTTATTTCCTTGAGATAGCGAGACAACAGATAGAATTATAGCCGCGATGTAGATGAGATCTGGGATATTATGCAACGTAGAGTGGTACTTCTGTACGGACGTTTCAGGACAACCTATTAGTCCCATCTTCAAAGGTCAAGAAGTTCAAGAAGACCCTTGAAGATGGGACCAACAGATTGTCCCGAAATGTTGGTACAGAATTACCATTCTACTATGCGTAATATCCCAGAAGAGGGCAGATTTCAGAATTATAGGTACTTGCACTGCTGCCTATCAACATCGGGTGTTCTTTACAAACAGAAAGAGGTGTACATTTTTTGCTCATTTCTACATCTGTCTGTCTGTCTGTGGCCTTATGTCAATGACAGATGGTGAGAATTTTTTTTAATTCGACATGGGAATACTTTCAATAAACCTCGTTAGACAAAACCTTTTTACATCCATTCTGTGCAGTAATGGAGTAGAATTTACTGTAAGGCCACTAATGGGCTTTCATATGTAACTTACATTATAAACTCTTAAAATATGGTGACGAAATTTGATATAATCTTTTTTTTGGATAAAGCTTATTAGGTCGTTTTTATTTTTAGCCACATTCATTCATTACAAAGCATATATAACTTAAGGTTATAACTGGACGTTTTTCCATTTACCCCATAAACATCAACTAACAACATGTCATTTTAGTAGCAAGCCCAAATAACCCACTTCATACAATATGTAAAATTTTATTATTAATATTCTGTAAGCAATTTATATTTCATTATTATTACTGTTTTGATTTTTTCAATATTTAAATTTTATCTGCACAGAGGATATTTACTTTTTCTGCTTACAAGTAATTCCATCTGCAGTGTTGCTTCACTGATATTCATCAACCGCATTTTCGTGTAATCAGTAATGCGAGCAAATTTAATTTGTATTTTCCCGAAAGATGAATCTGGCACTACAAGAAACTCCGTTGTGTTCTGACTGTGAAGTACTGCCTTGTTACTATACACGAGACAAGAAAATGAAACGATTCCAGAGAGAATGGTGCAGAATTTACCCGAATTTTTTCTGCTTAATGGTGTCGTGCGATCTTTTGTAAGGAGAATCGACCTCTTCTGGATCTCCTCAGTATCATTGTTTGTGCTAAACGCTTCTTTCTTAAAAATGAGCGTGAAATAAAGACTTAAGTGTCATTCTACATATTCATTAAACTTAGCAAAATTTTATGTACCCATACGAGTATATCATTCATCATGCTTTTGTCTGTCTTACGACAGGTCCGTAGCCTCTTCCAAAGCCAGTTCTCCACAGGGTGCGATCTAGTGCTTCCTCTTCCAATTTCCAGTATCCTCTCTTTTCCTTAATGTCATCCAGTAGCTGCTTACGTCTTCTTCCTCGTCTTTCCGTCACTTCTATCCTTCCCTAAATCTTTCCTACAATAACGAGTTTTAAATGATAGTTCCTACGTAAGATGTGACCAATAGAGTTAGCCTTTCTTATTTTTATTGTTTGTAAGGGATTACTCGCTTATAAATAATTCTACAGATGAAAATGCAGTTCTCTGATAGTTAGCGACGTTTCGGAGGAGCGTGCCGCCTCCATCTTATTGTACTAATAGACTTGTAAGATGGAAGCATTGCGCTCCTCCGGAACAAATGGCCACGGCATCATACCCCAGAAATCTTTAATCTGTGTCACCACCGCTGGGACAACCACAAATCGCGCAAATATGACAGCAGTAACCTTAAAACGGCCAGCTCTGTGAGGGCCTTCTGTTGTCCAGAACACTTCCAATGTTTCAGGGTGGATGAGACTAGCATGTTCACAGTATACTCCGAAACAGAGAAGATACCGGATGTTACTAATTGCCGAAATGTTATAACACGACGGTGGATGAAGTCCAAAAACCTTCATTCTTTAGGAATGTAATATATATTGTCGAAGACTTACACAATTGAACTGCTCTATACTTTAAGCACAATAAAATTTAATGTTCTATTCTCGTCACAATCTTCACTTGTACTCTTTAAGTTGGTCCCCTTAGCATGGCCCATCTTATCTCCACCTGTCACTGTTTGGTACTCTTTTGTGTTCCCAGGACATTCTGGAATACGTGGAAATGAAATTGCCGATGACCTCGCAAGGGGGGGGGGTTCCGTTCAGCATTTTGTTGGACCGTAGCCGGCCCTGGGGGTCTCGAGGCATAGTATAAAGAAGAAAATTGAGAGCCGGTTGGATAAACAGCACATGACACTGTGGCAGGGTCTTACTGGCACTCAGAGACAGGCTCGAAAGTTGATCTGTGGCCCTCGTATTGCTGCTAAGACCAGGCTGCTGTCCTTTAATAGGACGCAATCCAGGGTAGTTATTGGCCTTCTTACCGGACATAACACCTCAGAAGACACCTTCACATTATGGGACTGAGCGACAGTCCGTTGTGTAGGAAATGCGGAGCAGAGGAGGAGACCTCAGCTGATGTCTTGTGTGAGTGTGAAGCTTTGGCGACACACAGACACACTTATCTGGGTTCCTTCTTTTTGGACCCTGAGGATGTCAGAGAACTAAGTCTGGGGGCGATCTGGACCTTTATCAAAAGGACAGGGCTCTTATGACTTGGACTTTAGCTAAGGGGCACAAAGGGTCTGTCAAAGGCCTACGTGCATCGGGACCGTAAGGGCCCGACCCATTATTTACTCATACTCATGGCCCATCTTCGAGTTGCATACGGACGATACAGCCTACAGATTTGAATGAAAATTGTGGATGTACGGCGGTCAGCCCGCAATGTGTCTTTCTCTTATACTCGTGATTGAGCAAGGAGCTAACAGCTGCTCAGCGTAAAAACATTAGCCTCCCACTTGAACACATTTTTGGAACGATTTGTATAATATTTTAATAATAAACCTACAGAAAAACACCACTACAAGGTTCTGGGCGTCGATTGCATAACAAGATAGAAATTAGTCTTAAATTTTATAGGTTGTGATCGTATGTACTGGATTTATAAGGTTTTGGGTAGGAACTTTTGTGGAGCTGTTGTGAACTCGGTGAAGAAACTTGTGCTTGTATAAGAGGCGAGAGAATCGTTGACCAGCTGGGCGCCTATAAACTTCTGAAGTAGAATTCTGCTCCATATAACAGATTATCATTACTAGTACAGTTACTGAGGCATTAAATGTAGATATCCGATGTAACCCAAAAGTTCCGCTTCATAGCCATATTTTTCATCGTTAACTTATTAAGTAATATTTAGATCTGTATTCCTCACCAAGTATTATCTGGATTATCATTTCAAGAAGAATGAGGCTGGCGGGTAATATAGCTCGTATCTGCGAGAGAAAAGGTCACAGATCTTAAATGACGGAAGATTTGGACACAAGGTTTTGATGGGGAAACCTGAGGGACAGAAGCGACTTGGAAGGCCTAGATGGCAGAATATTATTGAAAGGTATTTTAAAGAAGTCAGTTGGATGGGCTTGGACTTGGTTTATCTGGCCCAGGATGTGGACAAGTGGCAAGCTCTTGTGAATACGGTAATAAACCTTCTGTTTGCATAAAATGCTGTAAATTTCTTGACAAGCTGAAGAACTGTTAGCTTTTCAAGAAGGACTCTGCTACATGTGTATAGTTAGTTATAAACCAGTGATTTTTAATCTATAGAGAATTACACGTGCCAGACGCCGAGGCTCGTATTTAAGGACATTAAATCTGTACTCATTTCTTTTTTTCATGTGAATGCCATGTTTTTCAGGTTACATAAAAATATTTAAAAAGGTGTACGCTTTCGAAAGATTATTATTTAAACAAAAATTCAGAACCTGGTTGTATGTAGCACCAAATGTCTTACCTACTTAAAGAGTATTTTCGATTGCGAAGTTTGATGATAGGAGAGCAGAAGTATAAACTATGGCTACTAGTGGCATAATTATGGCATAAAGCTTGCGCCAAATCTTTAAAAGGATATTATATTTGGTATACATATAAAATGCCGATCCCAGTGGCCGTGCGGTCTAAGGCGTGGGTCTTCGGTCGCTCGCTTACTAGGATAGTGGGTTCGAATCCCACCGGGGGCATGGATGTCTGTCTGTTGTGAGTGTTGTGTGTTGTCAGGTAGAGGTCTCTGCGACGAGCTGGTCTCTCGTCCAGAGGAGTCCTACCGACTGTGGTGTGTCTCAAATGTGTGTGACCATGAAACCTCGACGAAACGAGGAGGCCCAGGCCCATATAAGGCTGTCGAGCCATTAAAAAAAATACATATAAAATGCCATGATGATAGCTTAACTGGTCTCTTATCCTAAAGCTAAAAAAACCAGCCAACCTGTAGTACTGAAATAGCGGAGTTTCGTATTAATGTAACGTAATGATCTGTATTGAAGTTCTGCAGGTTTTAAGCTCATTCTCTCTCCCTGTCCATCCGTTGGTAAAAATAGAAATTGCAGATCCCTGTAATTATATGTAAATGGCCAGCTATGCTTTCATTGATCCCAGTACTCCATATGCTGAACTGCCAAGGCTTTTGAGATATTAAGTCGTGTCATTTGGGTAGCTTCCGACGTTTCGAAAGAAGGTTGTAGCGCTTTCAGCTTCAAGATCAAGGACTGTTTTCCCTAAGAAGAAGGCGTTATGACCATACGAAAATTCAGTAACGCTTTACCAATCGGCACAGTGCACTGTCCCAGAAGAAATGAAAATTCAGCAACACCGCTTTGAGAAATGCGTCTCTCGAATGCAAAAGTTGTTTTGAATAAGAAACTGAACGCATCATGCTTTGCATATGGTTCCGCTGTTACGGTTTTCCCAAGGCAAACATAATTTAAAGCAACAGATATTCTTTAAAATATAAACATATTAAGCATGTCTATGTTTCGAGTAAGCAATAACGTTCATGTCAAAATCTGTTCTTATTTGTTAGTAGAGCAGATCGTAATATTCATACTTAAATTGTACCTTAGGTTTTAGCCTGGTGTCCTGTCATCTTCAAAGATTTTATTTATTTTAATTTATTGAAGGTCCCCGCAGCAGATGCTACAGACACACCGCAGCCTTGAGGCTTATTGTGCAACCACTGTGATGAAGATGATTCTTTATTTTTCGTTTTTCCTTGTAATGGAGCACCGGTGGAATAGAACTAACAGGGGAAAACCGAAGTACTCGGGGAAAAAACCTGTCCCAGTGCCACTTTGTCCACTATAAATCCCACGTGGACCGACCCGTGATCGAACCCGGGCCTCCGCAATGAGAGGCCGGCGACTAACCGCCTGAGCCATGGCACTGCCATCTTTAGAGTTTACAACGAACTAAGCTGTGCTCTTCCATGTTCCAAATCCTCCACGTGTCTAAAAAAAGAGATCAATATTAATTATAAGTTCTATCAAACCTTTCCCTTTTTAATCGTGTTAGCTTTGTCCAATAAAGCCTATCTCTACCTTTGTCAGGAGACTTTTCTTTTAATTTTTCTGGCACCCGATGTTGGAAAGGAAATCCAATTTTCAATATCCTCTTGATTGGCGAGTCCGTCTGCTGGTTTGCAGGGAAGTGCAATGGACCTCTTTATTATCTTTTAAACGGTATCGAATTTCAATATTGCATCGTGGTTACTCACAAAGAAAGCTCCGATAGTGACACAGCTGCTCGTATACTTGCTGAAATATTCAGGGCAGAGGTGGCAGGTAGCCTTCACTTAAATTTTTAACCCTCCTTCATATTCATTGTTAGTCTTGACTGTGTGTAATAAATGTAAGATTCTTGTCTCATTCCTAAAATCCGATCAAACATGACAGCATTTGTTAGCGATATGCTAGAACAGATAAAGTACTTGAAGATTTGGAAGATATACAATTGATAAATAACACGACACGTTGTAAAACGTTTGCATAATGGAGATAAATAACAAGACACGTTGTAAAACATTTGCATAATGGAGATAAATAACAAGACACGTTGTAAAACGTTTGCATAATGGAGGTAGATAACACGACACGTTGTAAAACGTTTGCATAATGGAGATAAATAACACGACACGTTGTAAAACGTTTGCATAATGGAGGTAGATAACACGACACGTTGTAAAACGTTTGCATAATGGAGATAAATAACACGACACGTTGTAAAACGTTTGCATAATGGAGGTAGATAACACGACACGTTGTAAAACGTTTGCATAATGGAGATAAATAACACGACACGTTGTAAAACGTTTGCATAATGGAGGTAGATAACACGACACGTTGTAAAACGTTTGCATAATGGAGGTAGATAACACGACACGTTGTAAAACGTTTGCATAATGGAGATACATAACACGACACGTTGTAAAACGTTTGCATAATGGAGGTAAATAACACGACACGTTGTAAAACGTTTGCATAATGGAGATAAATAACAAGACACGTTGTAAAACATTTGCATAATGGAGATAAATAACAAGACACGTTGTAAAACATTTGCATAATGGAGATAAATAGCACGACACGTTGTAAAACTTTTGCATAATGGAGATTCTGCTCATTTTAACCCGAAGTGAAGTAGGTTTTTGAACTACCACTGCGTATATTGATTGACAGGAATAAACGGACCGAAACTCTAGCCTTCATGATCTCCCGATCTCACTCCTGTCGGTTTCTACATGTGTTCCTGTCAGAAGCGCATAATTTGCTCGAAAATATTCAAGAGTTGGATTTTATTTAAATGCCTCCAAATTAAGACACATGCCTGGAAATATTTACCCTATCGGGAATTCTTGACGTCACACAGCTCTGATATGCATACAACCGAATGGACATAATTTTCAGTAAATTATTTACACGTTTTTCGACATCAAGACGCTGTTGTATTGAACCGTCTTAAGTACGAATACAGTAATTACATACTCTTCTCAGTTACACGATTCATTTCGTGATGCTTCTTCTTCTCTCTCACAGAGCACTTTCGTACGTGTTTATGCAAATAATTTTACTTCATTTTAGGAGTGGCACACGAAGATGATTCACGTCTTCTGGATTATTACGCAGTGTCGGCTGGTAAATACCGACGTTTCGGCAAACAATTAAGCTTCCATTTTTAGATTCGACACAGCTTGATACTCCAGAAGACTTGAACCTACATCAACATCATTGTGAGAATCAAACGTCGCAATGGAACACGGTCCCTCTACTTACTATATATAATTAAAAATCATCCTGTATATCCGGATTAATATTCGGCTGCCAATTGGAGCCTTTCACCTGTATAAATCTTGAGATATCGTGGTTATCAGATTCAACCGAGTCACTACCCAACTCCGTCATATCACAAGCCCCCAACTCCTTTACCATGGACTGACGTGGTTGAAAAATTACAAATATGGAGACTGCGCAAATAGACGATGTTATTTGATATTTCTTTCACCGTGCATTTTCACTCACTATTCAGTTAACCAACAAATTCACAAACATATGTTTGTGCATTTGTTGGTTAACTGAATAGATGATGTTATTGTTGTATAGTCATTGTACATTCCAAATATTCCTATAAATTTTGACACTATTTATTCTGTGAATTTTGATAGAATTAAATTTTTCCTTCAAGACACCCAAAAATGCACCTTTGACATGTATAAATACAGTCTTTTATCTGTCCTAAATGTTTCGGCGTCAGTTATGCCATCCTCAGTGAGCTCTGCACCAAGATCTAAAACTTACTAATATATAACAGATTCGGAAAGTACGTCATAGTATATTACAGTGTTCTTGCAGCTAACGTAAACCGTGTGGGTTTCACAAATTGTGATTAAAAAAAGTGTTTTAAAAAGCGTAATATATTAAAACAATAAAGCAGTAATATTTATTATGGCATTTTCATTAAATATAGTTAAAATGTTGAATGTTGCTACGCTGTATTTTTTTATACACACGCGTCTAATTCACCTTCGACCCCTTATGAATTTGGTCCCTGTATAATGTGTAGTGAGTTCCGTGCAAAGTGTGAATATTTACGTGTTATGAAGCTCATTGTTATATATCTTCCAAACCTCCATTATTTCCTCTGTTTTACTTTCAAATATTCCCTAACCTCTTAGACCCCCTTTTGTCTGTAGGCCTACATATTCCTCCCTTTAAAACCCAACAGGCAGAATTATAATTTGGATGTTACAATGTTTGTGTTTCTGATAGCAGACAGGCAAGTAAGAAATACTTAACTGAAAATTGTGAGCGAATATATGTATATACTTATATATACGCACTATTGTCAGCAGTACGTGCAATTAAGTAGTCACTTATTCCGCGCAGGATTCAGTTCAAAATCTTCTCCTTCTCTGGCCACTATCAGAATTGCAAATGTTAAAGCACCCAAACTGTAATTTCACCTGTTGTTTTGTATAAGCCAAGAACTTGGATTTCTGGCTTTAAGAGACCGTGTGTAAACAGTAGGTGTCTGAACGGAGGGTGCTGATGTGATTATTTGGACTTAAGACGTGAGAGTGTGTGTGTGTGCGTGTGCATATACAAGTCACGTGACCGTCATGTGACGGGCTGCCTTTATATTCAGGCGCTGCTCCACACCATCTCTTGTGGGTCGTTTCCTTATTCCTGAATCACACCATTTCATCTCGTTTATCGGAGTACTGCCTTCAGTTATGATGTGTTGTACAGTGAAACCTGTCTTAAACGGAACCTACGCATAACGGAAACTTATGTAGCCGAAAGCTTTTACAGTCCCGAGGATCCAAAATTCAGGTACCGCTATGAAAAGGAACCTACTAGTAATGGAAAAATACTGTCCCTTGCTGTATTAGATGATGGACTCTCAAACCTTTCTTTAGCCTCAGACCCTACTTACAAAAGACGCACTCTGTTGTGTTATATACTCTGTGTACGTTTGTTGCTTACTTCACGGAGAACGCAGGCTATTTATAATCGATGCTCAACTTTTTCTTCTGCCTCAACGAATGTTCCACAAGGAATGAATAACTCGTTCGCTCACTCACATCAAGGATGTTGTATGTAAACATGTATGTGTGTTCGTGTGTGTGAGATAATTTAAATAAGCAGACTGATAAATTTTCGCAGTGAAGAAAATACTGTCCTTATTTGTTATAAGACCTAGGTATTTGAATAAATTGAACGTCAACCAAAGGAAATGTCAGATATTTTGTGACATTTGGTAAACCTGTCACCATCAATCGTGTTATAATTACTGAATGTTTAATTTTCCCTACGTCCTACAATGGTTCTCCAAGTGTAAAACTAATTTTTTTCGCTTCATCCAAACAGTGTAAACTGGTCAACAACTCTTATGTCTCTCTATGCTGACATCATCAACTTTCATTCTAAAAAATGCATTTAATTATTTTTTGAATCCTGTTTATTATGTCCTACTTTACAGAATGTGTTAATTGGAAATTACATGGGATTTAACATTTTAAAATAAACTCATAATCCCTGCGCTGAATGATAAATCAACTGTTACGTGTTATAAAATTAACTGCAAACAGATGTCGGTTTAATTGTAAAATGTTGATTATGTATTATTTCTGGAAATATTTTGTGTTGTCGACTTTGTAAGGGATGATAAGTAATAACTGAATTCTGTTGCCGTATAAGCTCCTATCTCTCTGTATGTAGCAGTCAAAATTTGTCAGAAAATAAAGGTAGAATCTTCAAATTTGATCACTAGTTTTAGGATAATTATGGGACTACCGTGCCAATTAGAATGAAAATCTGTTTTCGGCATCGGGTGATATGGCTTACGAGTATATAAAATACATAGTGCCATACGCGCAGTGCTTAGCTGTTTGCGTTAGAAAGATTTGAACATCGAGTAACAATAGCCAAACCAGATGGCGGCCCTCTGATTGTTGAGATTAAAGCTTGATTTGCTCTATAAATTAAAAAAAGGAAGAATCAACGAAAGGGGTCTTGGAATAGTAAGCGGAATTAAGTTATATGAGTTGATAATCGGTAGATATCGATAGCAATAGCTTGGCCCTGGCGTGGCATGTGGCGATTATGTTACAACAGTAATTGATATATCTTTTAAATAGTTGCAGATTTCTTACAAATTATAGTTATATGCGAAATATGATTAAGTGCTAATCCGGGCGAAAATCGGGTACTGTCAAGCAATGCTAAATAGAAATTCAATTCATTCAGCACGGAAGAGACACTGCATTTCCATTATAAAATCATTGCCTAATGTCCTCAATGGAATTCATCAATGTTGTTATAAGAATCTCACGACAACTGTCGGGGCACTTTTTGAACAAAGTGCGGAATTTTGAAAATTCTGTCAGGTGGTGCGTAGAGTAGCCATTGTTTAAATGTTTAACCCATCATGATAACAATATGTAGTGTTTAATTTGAAATTCAAACACTATGTTCTGTCCAGTGAATGCATATGCTTGTGTTTCCTGTAATCCGCAGAACAGAAAGTGGCATTTCCCTAAACCGTGGCACGCGGTGACGCAGTTGGTTGAGGCACTGCGCTACAAAACGTCGCGGATTCGATTGGCATTTATCATTGACTTAATCCTTCCGGCAGCACTATGGACCTGAGGTCGCCTCGGCCTATAACAGAAATGAGTACCAGGATATCTCCTGGATGGTAAAGGTAGCCGGTGAGTAGGGCTGACATCACTACCACCTGCTTGTGTCGATTGTCTAGAAATTCTGGTACCCTCAACCTCCTGGAGCCCTAAGGGCCTGTCCAGGCCTGTAATGGAATAGGTTTATCTTTAGCTCTTATTTCCCTAAACGGCATTAGAATTCGAGTCACATATTTCTGCCGCGGCGCATAGAAGGAAATCGGTCAGCCCCACTACTCGGCCGCTGTTACCCTTCCATCACCTCAGTTTCCACATCAGTCGTTTTGCTTTAGCCACGTTACTGTTAAAGTTATGTAATAATGCTAACGTCAGGAAAGTCTCTTGCCTCACGTCATGCCAACGTGGCAGCGTAGCTTTGAAGGGCGGGTCTGTGCTAGGCCCAGGTAGAGTGCGCGTTTGCCAACTCTAAATAAACTCGGAGGAAGCCGCGTTACGCATGTAATAGTTTTAAAATATTTCCAGTTGAAAACTTGAGACACACTGACTACGAATCAAATGGTGCCTGAGTCCCCTCACGTTGCAATCAGCTAAACCCTTGTTGAATACAAACTTTTCCACGAGCATTGTGTTCATTATTTTCACTGACTTCTAGTTTTACACAGTGAGATATTTTTACGACAGCTAGTAATGTCGCCACTATCCTGCCCCCTGTCTGTGTGTTACACTATTTCTTGTGCATCTCGGGGCAGAAGTATTTGCTCACCTCTATGGTCTGTGTAATAAAGCCGCATTGTTTTTTCTGTGAGGTAGAGCTGGAATTCTGTGTTGTTTACATTCACTTACCCTTCACCCTAAAAACCAATATATTAGGCAGGGTTTGAGATTTGAACGGATTCTCTGAACTGACCAAAGAAACGAAAAATGGACCAGAAAATTGTATCTTTGTGCACGTAAGGGGGAAGAAGTCGCAGATGGTTGCAGAAAACTGCATAATGAGGAGCTTCGTGATTCTTATTTCTCACCAAACATTCGGGTAATCCAATCAAGAAGAATGAGATGGGAGGGGTGTGTGGCCAGTGTGGGGGGGATGGAGGAGGGGTGTGTGCAGGGTTCTGGTGGGGAAACTTGAAACGGACCAATTGGAAGATTTAAGTGTAGATAGAATGATAACATTAAAATTTATCTTTAAAAAAATTGGATGTAAAAGCGTTAAATGGATTAATCTGGCTCAGGATAGGTAGAGGTGGAAAGATTTTATGTGAGCGGAAATTAAGTTTTCGTATTTCATTAAATTCTGGGAATTTTTGGGCTAGCTGAAGACCTCGGTATCTCCTCAAGAGGACTTCCCTTCCATAGTGTGAGTTACGGAGGTAGTTAGATTAATTTCAGGCTTTGAAGGATTAGGGACGGCTGTCTGGAGGCGGTGTAGGGGGAGGGGGGTTGTGGAGAGTTGGATATGAATCGCATTATGTTCTAGGAGACGCAACAGTTTGGGTTTATCGGGCCCTTAATGCTGCACGGTTCCCAGAAACACTCTAATCTAAACAGTTTGGTTCGTGTACTTTAGACAAGAGAGGGATCCATATCTTTACAGTGATGGACCCATTATAACATTTAGCAGACACTGTTAGATTGTTGGTTAATGTACTTTGTACTCCTAGACTACTCAGTGGTTCGCAGATAAATTCTGTCTTTCGTTATCAGTGCAGTGTGTGTGTGTGTGTTTGTGGATTAGTAATGTATAAGTTCCGAAAACTACAAGTGCAAAAACAAGGTATCTGACCTCCGAAATATTTCAAGAACAACCACAGAACAAAGAGCATATGTCAGATATCAAGGGATGACTGAATAACACAAATTTTAAGTATTATACATTCGTAGATGAAGCATTAGATCCTGTGGAGGACTCGCTTTGGAAGAGGCTACGGACCTGTCGTAAGACAGGCTGCAGAATGAAGAGGCTACGGACCTGTCGTAAGACAGACTGCAGAATGAAGAGGTTACGGACCTGTCGTAAGACAGACTGCAGAATGAAGAGGCTACGGACCTGTCGTAAGACAGACTGCAGAATGAAGAGGCTACGGACCTGTCGTAAGACAGACTGCAGAATGAAGAGGCTACGGACCTGTCGTAAGACAGACTACAGAATGGAGAGGCTACGAACCTGTCGTAAGACAGACTGCAGAATGAAGAGGCTACGGACCTGTCGTAAGACAGACTGCAGAATGAAGAGGCTACGGACCTGTCGTAAGACAGACTGCAGAATGAAGAGGCTACGGACCTGTCGTAAGACAGACTACAGAATGGAGAGGCTACGGACCTGTCCTAAGACAGACTGCAGAATGAAGAGGCTACGGACCTGTCGTAAGACAGACTGCAGAATGAAGAGGCTACGACCTGTCGTAAGACAGACTGCAGAATGAAGAGGCTACGGACCTGTCGTAAGACAGACTGCAGAATGAAGAGGCTACAGACCTGTCGTAAGACAGACTGCAGAATGAAGAGGCTACGGACCTGTCGTAAGACAGACTACAGAATTAAGAGGCTACGGACCTGTCGTAAGACAGACTACAGAATGAAGGTGCTACGGACCTGTCGTAAGACAGACTACAGAATGAAGAGGCTACGGACCTGTCGTAAGACAGACTGCAGAATGAAGAGGCTACGGACCTGTCATAAAACAGACTTCAGAATGAAGAGGCTACGGACCTGTCGTAAGACAGACTACAGAATGAAGAGGCTACGGACCTGTCGTAAGAAAGACTACAGAATGAAGAGGCTACGGACCTGTCGTAAGACAGACTGCAGAATGAAGAGGCTACGGACTGTCATAAAACAGACTTCAGAATGAAGAGGCTACGGACCTGTCGTAAGACAGACTACAGAATGAAGAGGCTACGGACCTGTCGTAAGAAAGACTACAGAATGAAGAGGCTACGGACCTGTCGTAAGACAGACTGCAGAATTAAGAGGCTACGGACCTGTCGTGAGAAAGACTACCGAATGAAGAGGCTACGGACCTGTCGTAAAACAGACTACAGAATGAAATGAATGACATTCCTAGTTGACTAGACACATACCGTACAGCAGCCTGCCAAAGATACACAGTATCCGGTAAATACCGCAATAATCTTTCAGTAAATACTAGTATATAGAGCTACGATAATTCTTCCCCGTCTCCTTACAATACATTTGACAGTAAGCATTTATCCAAGGAAATATAAGGATTTTAAAACAGCATATTTAAATACAAGATAATTAAATAATAATCAGGAGACAGCGCTACGTATAACAAGAACCCATACAAATATTTTACCACGTATACTGCATAACTCAAGAAAATGTTACGTGACCTATATCCACCACATACCAATACGTCTCAGAGCAGAACGACCTTCATCATCAATACAGGGTGCTTAAAGACATAGAATACTCCAAACGAACAGGGGATTTCAATGTATTGGCTTTTACTTTGAATTAAATTTTTCAGACCAACTGATGCACCATTAAAACCACTTTTTATTGTGGCTTTATTAAAATTGTTAAAATTATATTAATTATATTAAAAAGTATAATTTTAACAATTTTAATAAAGCAGCAATAAAAAGTGGTTTTAATTGTGCATCAGTTGGTCTGAAAAATTTAATTTAATATGACGAATATGCACGGTGTCAACAGTGTGAAATTGGATTTTACTTGTTTTTTTTTTGTTTATTATTTTTAAAAGAATTTTGTATTAATTATTATTCCATTTTGGAATAATAATTAATATTCGTGAATATTTTTTGTATTAATAGCTTAGCTGTGTAACAACATATTCACTGTTTTTAATAGGAGAAGCTTCTCCCTATATCACACTCTCTTTATATAAATTTGTAGACCACCTGATGATGGCCGTAGAATTTGGCCGAAGCGATATTTTCAGCTTCGATGTTGCAGTTTTTTCCATCACACGCAAAATGTGTATCAGTTGACATGCACCGAGCAGAAAGGTTTACATGTCACTCGAGAATTGTCAGTCCTCAGTTACGAACTATCTTAACCTCACATGCTGTCGCGAAAAATCTGGAGGATGCGACTACATTATTGGAAAGTCTGTGTATTCCTGACCCAAAAGGATCTTTTCGATTACCTTTTAAGACGAATCGTGACATTAGAATGGTTTTAATGTAGGCAGTGTTTTCTTCGATGTCATGTTTAAAACAATTTGCAGTTCACAATCATTTGTGAATGGGCTTTTAATATTGGCCTCTAACAGGTTTTTTTTTCCCAATGGCTAGAGAGCCCCTTGGGGGCCTAGGCCGCCTCAATTTTACGAGGCTTCACGATCACACTTTTTAGACACACCACACTCGGTAGGACTACTCTGGACGAGGGATCAGCCCGACGCAGAGACCTCTACCTGACAACACACAACACTCACAAGAGACAGACGTCCATGCCCCCCGGTGGGATTCGAACCCACAATCCTAGTAAACGAGCGGCCGCAGATCCACGCCTTAGACCGCACGGCCACTGGGATCTGCCTCTAACAGGTTAGGCTTACTAAATTTACTCGCCTCTGTCTGCTTGTAACAAGTGGGGCATATGGTACAAGCCATTGGCCGTCTGGACACATCCATTTTATGTTTGCCCATACCAAGTAGCCATGTGCTTGTCTGATGCAGTCAATATTTGCCAGGGGTTCCATTGTGCCATCTGCTGTCATCATTGTGTGCAATGCTGGTCACGAAACTGCATGCAGTGCTGACGGTGTCAGAAGCTTTATGCTTAACCCTTTAAAGCACAGTGATAATTGAACTTAAATCAGAGTTCCAACGTAAGAAAATTTGTACATTTTGCTCTCATAGCGTGTGTGTGTGTTTCGTGTAATAATCAAAATGAACAGCACTTAATTTCCTAAACAGAACTGAGCAGAAGGTCTTCTTTTATTATTATTTATTTATTTATTTATCGAAGGGCCCCATAGCAGATAGTACGGACACACCGCAGTCCTTGAAGTCTTATTGTGTAACCCTGTGATGAAAATTTTGAAGTTGAATTTTTTTTTCTGCTTTCCCATTTTAATTGAGCACCGGTGGAATGTAATTAACAGGGGAAAACTGAAGTACTCGGAGAAAAACCTGTCCCAATGCCACTTTGTTCACCATAAATCCCACATGGACTGAGCCGGGCCTCCGCGGTGAGATGTCGGCGACTAACAGCCTGAGCCATGGCACGGCATAGATGGTCTTGTAACGGCGACGTAGGGATTTTTTATTTGAGATGGGAATGAATATATCTACGTCCGTTTGAAGAAATTATTGCAGTTGAAAAAAATACACTTCTTTCAAACTTTTTTACATGATTACGTTGATGATTTTAGAAGGTCTTTGCCTTATTTCTCGTCCACCGCGAGCGTGTGACGAACTTTCTCCTGTACACAGGATGACACGAATATGAATGGTTTACAAGTGACAGAGTTTCTTCAAATCTCTTCAAATTACTAACAGCACTGCGTGTGGTTAGCTTTTTTATCTGAATTAATATTGTTAAACTCACTGGATACTTCTCTGTAGATTCAGCAATCTTTCCTACAGCAAATTCTTCTAATCCAAAATACATTATTGGAAGATGTAGAAAGATAAATTTGCCCCTGTTTACTCCATGAAGGCTTATTGGGACAGTGGAGACATAAGTCCGGTCATTCTTAAACTCTGCACTAGAAGGAAGTTATTGCTCACTCTGACGGCCTGGCCGCTTTGCTCCTGGGAAAAGTTTTCTCCACTTACCAATTGACTATGTAGGTGGGTGGACAATAGAGCCGGTCTAGAATGTTTAGAAAAATGCAAAACGTTCCGGTTATCTCAGGAATCGAAGCACGATTCCTTGGTCCTTCAACGTGTTACCTAGTCACTACATCGACTGAGCTATTCTAGTTACTTATTCCAAGGGGCAGAGCTGGGGCCGGGGGGCGAGTGTTACGACTGCCCCGCGTAGCTGAAATAAAGTGGCAGCAAACGGGGCAGCAAAGTGAATATTTTAAACGAAAAATTTGATTTTCTGCGCTCAACAAATTTGAAATAACTGATTCGAATATAAGTAAATTCAATAAATAATTTTAATTGTTTTAAAATTTATAGTTTATCTAAGGGGTAGCCATTTTAAGAACTGACCCCGGGCGCCAAAAAAGAACCTAGCTACGCCATTGCTTATTCGAATGTGTGTAACTTCAAATTAAACAAATATGTTTTTTTTATCGGGAGTTACTTTCATAGAAGGAAAATATTGGTGTTATTGTTATTAAACAGAGGAATTTTACTGCGTTTCTTCATGCAGTTCCTCAAAGTTAATATTTATTTTGCATGTGAAAGTTCAACCTGCCTCTTTGGACGGTTGCAGTTTGGCACTGCACCATCTTAATTTCCTGATCAACGGTGATTCGTACATATTTCCGAAACTATATACGAAATATGTCTCTGTTGTCTCTGGGCTGACGTTTCGGGTATTGAAACAAGTAAAATAAACTTATCTGCCATGGATCGAAGATGAAACTATTTGTGACATTGTGATGACATAAATTTACATCACGCTGACAGGAAAAAAGTTTCTTTACTTTGAAGACAACATGGAAAGAATGGATAGTGTTTTATGAGAAAGTGTACCGGTAAGATATATATCATCGCTCGACTTCACAAAAATGATACTGCGTGCCCTTAACTAAAGTGTGTGATCGACCCAAGCAACTTCTACATTGTGAGACGGTAGCAGGAAGCTTAGAGCTATTTAATCGCACTGCGGAACAAATTGAATTATACAACGTAAGCGGTCTGCCTCCTACTTCTATCCGAGGACTGTTTTCCATTTAAACTTTAAATCGTTAAGGCACTGTGTAGTATATGTACGAGCTACCTGCTTTAACATTAGGAAACTATGAATTTTTCCCCTTAGAGAATATTCGTTTTTTGTTACTCTCAGAATAAACAACTTATCCCTGAATAGCATTACCCTATTCGATTTTGTGGCGGAGACACAATGTTGTCTGTGTCATGGGAGTGGAGACTTAAAATGTTGTTTTAGATTAACTTTCATTCTGATGTTGTGCCATGGCTCAGGCGGTTAGTTCAGGCCTCTCATTGCGGAGGATGGTTTCGATCCCAAGCCAGGCCATATGAGATTTGTGGGAGGATAAAATGGCACTGGGGTGATTTCTTTTTCCTGGTTACTTCGGTTTTTCCTGTTAACGTCATTCCCTGCTCCTTACTCACCTACAGCTATATGTGGCTGTTACCATGAAGGCAACAATACGTAGCCTGGGGACCTTCAAGGCACCAATACTCTTTCGGAAATCAGAGAGCATTGGATAAAAAGTACTTTTCTTCTATCTTATTTTGGTAGAGAGGAACAAAGATCGGACCCAGCCATATGCTATTGGTGGTGGATTTGTCCAAATAATTCCCTTTTTTCTGTCACTGTCATCCCGCCAGTGTTTCGTATTCATCTCATGTTCATATCTGCTCTTAACGAAGGGTAAATGGTCGAAGACTGGAGACCTTCCAACAAAAGTGATGCTGTTTCTGAACTCGGAGAGCACAAAAGGTATTACTTTAATTTAGACAACCCTTGTGATGTTACTGAGGGAGGTATCACATATCCGTCGATCACGACACGCTGATTTGTTCTATATTAGGTTATTTATCTGTGTAACATGTTTCAGTCACAGGGGCCATCATCAAGTATCACCGTAACAATAAACAGAAGAAATTAATTCGTTGTTGATATAGGTTATTGGTTTATATACCAACAAATTGCATTCTCTTTATTTATTTTTATGGTGATGCTGATGATGGCCTTTGTGACAGAAATACTTTGTGCGTATAAATGGCATACAATATAAAAAATAAATGTGTTTGATTCATAAATGTGTAATACCTTCCAATCAGTTGGGCGGGGAATGTAGTATGTATGGGGGAGGGGTGAGGTGCATACAGGATTTTGGTGAGGAGACCTGAGGGAAGGAGACCACTTGGAAGACCGAGGCTTAGATGGGAGGATAATATTAAAATGGATTCTAAAGACGTGGGGTGGGGGGGCATGGACTGGATTGATATGGCTCAGGATAGGGACAGGTGGCGGCTGTTGTGAGTGCGGTAATGAACCTTTGGGTTCCATAAAACGCGGGGAATTTCTTGACTAGCTGAGGACCTGTTGCTTCTCAAGAAGGACTGTGCTTCGTGGAGTTAGTAATGCCTTCCTCAAACTATTTTTTGTTTTACTTTTCAGGGTTTAGTAAAATAAAGTAGGTAAAAGTAAAGTTATGGCCGTGTCATGGCTCAGGCCTCTCACGCGGAGGCCCGGGTTCGATCCCGGGTCAGTCCATGTGGGATTTGTGTTGGACAAATTGTCACTGGGACAGGTTTTTCTCCGAGTACTTCTCCATTCCCCTGTGCTCCATTACACGGAAAAACGAAAAAAATTTAATCATCTTCATCACAGGGTTGCACAATAAGCCTCAAAGCTGCGGTGCGTCCGTAGCATCTGCTGCGGGGCCCTTCACCACAAAATAAAAAAAGGTACAGTTGTTCCTGTGTTTGGAACCACAACATGCATAAATGTGAGCGGGGGGATGCAGGTATAATTTCACGACTTCTTAACATTTCCACTAGAAGGAGATGAGTCATATTCACGCCCCGGCACGATTTACCTCAGCTGCATATTGGCTTGGAGCTTGACAGGTAGGCCTACTAATGTCCGGTCTAAACATTCGGAAGAAGAAACAAGTGTCTGTCACCTGCCTTTTAAATTGTGCAACCAAAACTAACGTTACTTGTGGACACCACAAATTGAAAAATAAATACGGAACTTTTGCAATTCGCGTTTCTTGGAACACTGTAGATTAGCACAACACGTAACAGGAAACAACATATATGTGTGAATACAGAGCACAGTAATCGATGAAAAAAGGGTATGGGAAGTTTAATGCAGGATGGGGTTAGTGGAAAGATGGGAAGCGTGATTCCGCAAATCTTGCCACTAGAGCGCTCGCCAGAGAGCGGACCGTGTAATGGATCTACTAATGCCACTAGAGAAATTCCTACATTCTTGCTGATACAGAGAGAATTGATGTAAAGGACAACTGAACTTCAGAGAGATGAATTGTGGGAGTGGAGTAGGATATTCGAATCATATTTGAGTGGAGGGAATCATTCTGTGATGTCACCAGTATCGTAAGTAACTGATATGACGTGTGTCATTGCTGTGAAGTTGCTTTATAATTCTACTGAAATGCTGTTATAACACGTTTATGTAATATACCCGTACGTAAGGGGGTACTGCGCTATAAGCCGGAAAGTTGTGGGTTCGATTCCCGATGGTGTCATTAAGAATTTTCATTTACTTAATCCTTCTGACCGCACTATGGCCCTGGGATCGACTCAGCCTCTAACAGAAATGAATACCAGGGATACTTCCTGGGCGGGGGTAAAGGCGGTCGGTGCGTAGAGCTGACAACCTTACCACTTTCATGTGCCGATTTTCTAGATATTCTGGGAGCCTCAACCTCCTGGAGCCCTAAGGACCTCTCCAGGCCTGTAATGTGAAGGCTTTACCTTTACCTTTACCCTACGTAAGAAATAGGAAAGGAGGAGGACGTGGCTTGGATTATCCTGGCTCCGGTTTGGGACAAGTGGCGTGCTGTTTTGTCACGGTAATGAACTGTCGGGGATCTTTCCTGTTATAACACCACCAATCATACTTTCCGTACAAAGAGGCATGATGAAGCAGAGAGAGACTATCCTGACGTCTAAGTATGAGAGAGAGAGACTAGAATAACTTCTAACCTAAGCGCCTCTCGTAAGGAAAGAGGGAAACACGCGTGACAAAGAGCGACTAATCTGACATCTAACCTTAGCCACTCTGCTAAGGATGGAGGGAAATACATGACGGAGAGAGACTAGTCTGACGTCTAACATAAGCATCGAGTTATTGATGACTTATGTGTAACATTTCCAAGGGTTTTATTTCAGAGCATATTTGAGGTGTTTGTGAACAGTAGTAACAAACCAGATTTAGACTTACGAAAAAGTTAAAAACTGGTTATATTTGAGGAATGCTTGCTACTGTTCAGTTAATTAGTTTTCAAAAATGGAAAATTAATTACATATATGAATACAGGCCCCTTTGTGACCTTGTTGTGTGTGGGTGAGGCACTTGGACTAAAATCTCATGGGAATAAAATAGATTGAGGGTGTTAAGAACAGGTACAAATGGCATGTGGCATGAACAGGAAATGAGAGGGACGACGGAAAACGAGGACACAAAAATGAATAACTATTTCTTCACGTTTTACCGAAGTAATTGTCAGTAATAGTATCTCGGAATGTGGTAGCAAATGTGCATACGTGGTCAGATGCAGGTAATTACAAAACGTTTGTCGATAACCTAAAGAGATAAGAATACTAGCCTTTTAATTACCTTATAAGATAATATTAAAATACATCTTAAAAATAGGATATTTAAGTATGCGCTGTATTCATCTGCTTAAGATAAGGATCAGTAACGAAATCATGTGGAAGTATATTTAAATTTCCATTCCCACACAAGACAAAGAATTTATTCCCCAGCAGAAAAACTTCTATTGTTTTACAAACGACTGTGTCTCTTGATGTTAGTGCCATGTCACAGAATTTCGTTAGTTGTAGAAAATATTCTTTACCAGCGTCTGTTCCAATATCATTTTGTTACGTTTTGGGGTGGGGGGGGGTAATTTAATGGAATATGCTACGCAGTATTTCGTGTTGTTTTCCAACCGTATACCATAATGAAAAACGCATTTCAGAAGTTGAAGAGCATTACTTTGATCTTCTGAACACAAACACGAACACAAAAACGAGCACAATTTATTCCAGAACATGTCCCTGTCGACAGTGGCAGAACGTGGCGTAGCAAACGTTCCAGAGACGATTGGAAAACATTCATCTTTTCAAGTATGCGAGATTTAGTAGCGTAATAACTTTGTAATTTCGTGAGGATTTGGTTGTCTTGGCAACTACCCGTTTCATGTGGCTAAATATAATTTATTACGAAAGCAAGGCATATAAGGGAATTCCTTTATAAAGAGGTCTGTAAATAATTTTGGAAAAAAAAAACAACGCCTGCTAAGATTCAGCCTAACAGAAATAATAAGGCCAAATTATATACGAGGTAATTCAGTGAGATATTTATATATATTAACAATCTAAAACCTGAAGTTTTCATAATTAATATTTACAATTTCATTTCCTATACACAAACCACCGCTACATCTTTCGTACAACTACAATTTATCTCTCTGCAACAAACAAAGGAGATGAACATCTTTGCCCTCTGAGGATTTGAACCGTCGATTCCTAGCAGTCGAACGGCCGCAGACCCACGCCTTAGACCGCGCCGCCATCGGGGTGGGAATTTTCATTAGATTAAAAGATAAACAAAAATTTCATAGGAGGTTTGCCATTTTTCTATAAACGTTATATCGGTGGTAGAAAATTAAAAAGTACATAGGTGAAGTGGCCTCTGTTGGCGCGTGTTCTTTCCGGATTTAATGAAAACTATCCGTTTGTTAAAATGTTATTAGGGAGGCACATACACACATGCAGACACGCACGCACAGGTATGGCATTGCCATTACAGCCTGTTTCACCTCACATAATAAGGAAAGGGAGCTAAAATGATATTTAGTATTCCTGCAGTTTGAATCACTGTGGCACTAAGAAAGATTGAAGAGTTCTAAAATTTTATATTAGTGGCATTATCACTGGAAGGAGCCGTGATAGCTCAGTCGGTATAGTGACTAGAACACGGGCTGAGGAACAGAGGTACTGCTGTTTCATTCCCGGCAGCATCAAAAGACTTTCCTCCTCTCCACACTATCCACGCCGAATTTGGGGCCCACGCTGCCTCCTGCTAAAGAATACTAGGGTTTCGTTTCCTGGGTATTAAGCGGTCAGATCGTGAGGTTGAGCTGTCACCTCAAACTTTTTCCAAAGTTAAAATTAATTCAGCTATCCTTGCACTCCCCATAATCTTTAATGGTGTGTACACAAACAAGCTTGCTTTACTATCGGGCTCTTGAGTAAACATGTGAGTGAAAACGAATTCAACTTCACCATCTTAACAGTACATTAGACAGCGGTGTGTTCACATTTTAACTGATCTTTACTCTTACGTCTTTGCACAATTAGGTAGCTCTCTGTAGTTTTACTGCGATACTTCACGTATATAGGTAAGAGGATCAGCTGCTAGCTTGTTCATTTGAGAGCATGTCTTATCTCAGGGAAAATTACGTGGTAGGCGCGTTGACGATGGACGTACAACTGTTAATTTCTTTAGGTTACCTACAATTCTAACACTCACACAGTAGTAAACAATTCAGTAAAACTTAATTAGATGATATGTAAGCTAATATATTTGCAAAACATCAAACCACATTACATATTAATTCACAATTTATAAAACTTCCTCTTTTTAACGCCTGTCTAGCCTTAACTGACCAGCGAGCAGTTGGGGGCAACTCTTTGAATTCTCTCTCTCTAGATGTGTTCAAAAATCACCAACTAATGCACATAAACTTTTGTATAGTTTATTCTTGAAATACCCCGTATTTTAAGAATAAACTATTGAAAAGTTTATGTGCATTATTTGGTGATTTTTGAACACATCTCTCTCTCTACTTCCCAGCGTTCTGTGCGTAACCTCTCACGGCTAGCGCTGGCTGGTCAACTGACTTATTTGAATTCCCCGTCCCCCTCATATCCTAAGCTGCCTTCATTCCAACTAACTGCTACCATCCTACCTCGAAAAAGTGCAATATAATCGGTTATACCTTGTATGACATGAAACCATCAGAACAAAACTTATGACAATCATTTGTTAGAGTGTCATTTATCTAGTAATATCCTATACATATTTCAGTCAAGTTCTGGTCTACTTCAGGGATATTTCCCTTATCTACAAATGAAGCAAAATATCTTTAATAATTAATAAAAATTTGTTATTTTTTAAAATGAAAATTAAATTGTATTTTATCTCCTCGTTTTCTACAGTTATATCTAGACATGTCTCAATACTGATATTTTCAAATCCATATGTGTCTATATGCGGTTCACTGCACCATTTGTATGTCAATAACGAGATGCACTGAATGCACTGGCGAATTTTATGCCTTTCGACATGCACATTTCTTTTATAATCAAAATTGTTAATGTGATTTTTAAAATCTTTAATAGCATTTTTTGCTCTTCTGCACATTTTTTTCATAATCGGCACTGAGTTTATTTTCAATTCAATAAACAATAATAAAATTTTGTTCCTCATAAATATTCTCTTTAGAAACATTCACGACTTAAAATTGTATTTTAATTTTGTAACTCAAAGTAAGCTTTTACCCTACAGCATTTCCGGTAAAATTCAGATTTAGTTACAATTATTTCATGTATATTAAGTGTTTGAAGACATCAGCCTGAGACGTATAATCGTATATAACTAATTATATACCCACAACCCGTTCAGGCTTGCTCAGTTCATTACTCGTATACAAGTCTGAGGTACGTGAATTTGTTGTTGTTTTGTGAAAAAAATTGAAGTCTACCTTTCTGTATGTCATACCATGAGCACAGAATACTGCAGTGAAAGTGACCACAGCATTTTGTTTCGTTATGTTCAAAATGTTCTTAAAGATGCACAAGGGTAGTAAAGAAAATGGGGTTTAAATGTGTATTAATTTAAATAATGGAATCTAACTGTTATAATATGCTTTATAAAGTTATCCCTACATCGAATGTTTATTTTATAAACATGTATTTCGTGGTGTAAATGGGATTAGGCAGTCTAGGATTACTATTATAAAATTGACGAGAAAGAAAGCGGAAGAATATATAAATATAGGAGGGATTAAATGATATTGGAAGACACCACGGAGAGGATAAACGGAAAAATGTTGTCTGGGATCTGAGTACTGCCATTGTTGGGGGTATATATGTATGTATGTATATAGAGTAGTGGCTGACAACGGAACGTGGCAAGAAGGCGTAAGAGCAGAGTGAAATGTAAGACATCTCATTTTAACACAACCACCTCCCGCTCGTACCTCGATCCTTTGTTATGCTGAAATCAGCAACTGCATAATCTCTAGGCTTCTCTGTGTGGAAGGAAGGAAATCGTAATGCAGTACAGAAAAACTTTATTTCTGGTAAATCATTTTACTCTAATGGAAACCTGCTTCAAGAAATTCAGCTTATGCCCGTAGTAATATTTACTGCTTCAGTTCCCCAAATATACTTCTAAAAGTCATTAGACGTTACAGGAATATGCGACTAATGCAAGGAGTACAAAACCTGACCCATATGCTGTCAGCAGGCCAAGCTATTTCTATTTTCGTTGTATTCCAAGCTAATTAGTCAGTATAAGTCAGTGTTTGGGCCGTTCCATGGCTCAGGCGGTTAGTCGCCGGCCTCTCACCACGGAAACCCGGGTTCGATAGCCTATCCCAGTGGCCGTGCGGTCTAAGGCGTGGGTCTTCGGCCGCTCGCTTACTAGGATCGTGGGTTCGAATCCCACCGGGGGCAAGGATGTTTGTGTTGTGATGTAAAAAAAAAGACGGTTGTGGACCGTAAGAGACACGAAAGGACGAAAAAGGATTAATACAGAACAAAAATGGATCAAAGGGGAAAACCCAGGAATTAGTAAAAAAAAAAAAAATCCCAGGTCAAGTCCATGTGAGATTTTTGGTGGACAAAGTGGCATTGGGACAGGTTTTTCTCCGAGTTGTCGGTTTTCCCCTGTCGATTTCATTCCACTGGTGCTCCATTACTTGTAAAACTTGGTAAAAAGCTGCTCATCCATCTATCATCATCATTGGGGTTGCACAAAAAGCCTTTTAAGGCTGTGGTGCGAGGGCCCTTCACCCAAAAAAAAAAAGTCAGTGTTTTCTGCGCCTTTATTTTTGGACGAATAGCAATCGAATAATTCATATTCTGATGTTCTGGATTATGTCACCGTACAGTCTGGTAGGACTGTAGCAGTGGTGCTGAGGAACGTACTGTCAGAGAAGAACACAGTATGAATCATCACCGTCATTGAAAGTTCTTACACAATTACTACATATGATACAAGTGCTTATGTCTTTACCTACATCGTGAACCAAGGCTCCTGTGATACTTTCTTAAACATATGGTAAAAAGTCAAGGAAGCAATATATGTGAGAATTTATAACATATATGTATTATTTCATTTTTTATGGGCGCGTTCAGAAAAAAAAAATGTCGAATTTCGAAAAACACCGATGGGTTTCTTTACGCTACTCCAGCAGCCCGCAATTACTGCCCCTACGGAACTAATTTAAATTAAATTTTGTCAAAGGATCAAATGAAATAGCATATCTTTCGAACATAATATTCAGTAATAAAACAGAGTGTTTTGTTTTACAGCTTACCTAATTGTTGCAGCGCCACCATCAGGCTAAATTCTACGTCACACTTAAAGGAAAGTTATGCAGTTTCTTAATGGTTTTGTAATCTCTTTTGTTTTACATTTAGTTTATTATTTAACATATGCCGGGATAGCGTAGTCAGTATATCGACTTGCTACAGGCTGGAGGGTCGGGGATCGACTTCTTGACCCTTGAAGATGCGACCTATAAGTTGTCCCGAAACGTCGGTACAGAATTACCAATCGACTTCTTGACCCTTGAAGATGCGACCTATAAGTTGTCCCGAAACATCGGTACAGAATTACCAATCGACTTCTTGACCCTTGAAGATGCGACCTATAAGTTGTCCCGAAACGTCGGTACAGAATTACCAATCGACTTCTTGACCCTTGAAGATGCGACCTATAAGTTGTCCCGAAACAGTCGGTACAGAATTACCAATCGACTTCTTGACCCTTGAAGATGCGACCTATAAGTTGTCCGAAACGTCGGTACAGAATTACCAATCGACTTCTTGACCCTTGAAGATACGACCTATAAGTTGTCCCGAAACGTCGGTACAGAATTACCAATCGACTTCTTGACCCTTGAAGATGCGACCTATAAGTTGTCCCGAAACGTCGGTACAGAATTACCAATCGACTTCTTGACCCTTGAAGATGCGACCTATAAGTTGTCCCGAAACGTCGGTACAGAATTACCACTCTACGCTGCGTAATATCCCAGAAGAGCGCAGATCTCATTTACATCTCGGCGGAAGCGTGAAATCACACACAATCGCTTATTTGTCTAAACAGCATTAAACAGTTTATCTATGTAAGTAATACGCAGTGTGTTTTCTGTGATGTAGGAAGTGGATTCTGAAATATTATTTAGATTAGTATGTGTTTCAAAGTGTTATTATCACAATTAAAATACCATATGTAAGAGCTCACTCGTCTGTATTTGTAATATATTTTAGTCAGACTAAATTCTTAATTTGCTACAGTTTTTGTCCCTTCTTTCAAAATTGACACCAAAATTTCATTCTTCTTCCGTTTCTAATATTTATTGCGGTAGTCATTATAGCTTAACATGCAGTAACAAGTCTACTATAAGTGTAAAATTGTGACCATTAGTGTGCTGTAAATTAGTGCCCCAAATATTTTTTTTATTCCTGAATATGACGCGGAATAGGGTGGTAGAAGTGTACCGAAATTCCGGATGCACTTTTTGCTTCCATCATCAGCGTAAATAAAAGTACGTCAGTAAGTTTCTAAAAGACTACTCGACGTAACGTTTCAAAAGACATAAATCTTCAGTCGCCGCTCTGAGAAAACTCAGATCTTACGTAGTTATATTTTTCTCTGCAATTAAGCCCTCATACCTGTCTTTACCTCACGCAGACAATGCTTTACTTGACTCAGAGTGACAAGTTCTTCTGTGCCGTTTCAAGAGAAATTATCTGTGACGCTGTTCGCAGTACAGTTCCACGTTCCTTAAAGATCGAAGGAGAAAACCAGGATCCTTAGTTATTAAATCCGACCTCTTCTACCTCATGTCAGTGTGTCTGACGATATGACGTGCCGGTAATTTCCAGAGAAGGGAACCATTTTAATTTCGATGACAAAATTGCGATGGAGCCCTTAACGTTGAATTACGTCTTCTACATGTGCATGTACTTTGAGTGAAAAAGTGGATTATTGCTCTTTTCGGAAAATCAACTTGGAATCTGTTTGTCAGGAGGAACTGGATCTTTAGCCGTTAATAAATGCGAGGGGCGCCCAGAAAGTAATGCAACACATTTTCTTTTTCTCATTCAAAATTGATTTCATTAAAACTTCAAATACGTCACATCACTACATGAATCTTTGGCTACCTAAACCTATTTTTGAACATAGTCTCCTTCTAAATCTTTGGCCTTACGCCACCGAGATGCGAGAGCATGTAAGCCTTCGCGGTACCACTCTGCAGGTCTCTGTCTCAACCACCTCTTTACTGCAGCAATGACTTCCTCGTCGTCCTCAAATCTCTTTCCGCGGATTTTACCTTTCAAGGGACCGAAAAATGGTAGTCGGTATCACTGTTTAAAGTGTTAACCTAAACCGTGTCTTTTATCTGTGAACCGGTGAATCACCATTTTCCTTTTTTATTACGGGAACAGAAACGTACAAACCGTATTCACTGAGTTTACAGTGACACATCTGATAAAGAGAAAGAAATTGCCTTTTTATTACCTGCTTCATATTGAAACAGACTATTTTAAGGTAAATTTATTTTTCTGTCTTTTGACCTTACGTCAGAGGGACTGAAGCCTCTACATGCTTATTATAAACCAAAGCTCGCCATGATTGCACAGAAGGGGATGTGACATACACACGTGAATTTAAATCCAGGATTCCGAAGGTAAAGGGGGACATTCAACGAGATAAAAGTCCTTTCCACCAGCAAATTTGACTTAAATTTAAGGAACAAACTTCTAAATTGCTACTTTTGGAGTGTACAGATTTGTGTGGTCTGAAACTTGGACACTACAAAAAGTAGATCAGATATACTTTTAAAGTTCTGGAGAAGGATGGAGATCAATTGGACCGACTCTGTGAAGAATCAAGCATTACAAAGAGTCAAGGAAGCAAGGAACATTCTACATACAATAAAACGAAGGAAGGTTAACTGGATTGGTTACGTCTTACGTGGGAACTGCATATTAAGACACATTATTGAAGTAAAGATATAAGGGACGGGAAGACGAGGAAGAAGACGTAAGCAGCTATTGGATGACCTTAAGGAAAAGAGAAAATACTGGAACTTGAAAGTGGAAGAACTATATTGCACTCTATGCAGAACTCGCCTTGGAAGAGCCTATGGACCCGTCGTAAGACAGACTATGGAGTGAATGAATATATTTCCCATACAATGGTAATCGTATATTAATGAATGATATTAGCATTAGTATATAACATTCTTAATGTATTTTTATAAGACGGTCGGTTAGGAAATACTTTTAAGATGCACGTGTTTGGGGTTCTTTGTTTTCGCTGTACTAAGAACCGTTCATAACTTATTGTGTTGCTATTCCTCTGCTTTTCCACAGACTGCCCACATCAAGTGCTCAATTTATAGTATCGTGGGACGATCTTTCTTATTCCCTGTTGATATAAGTCCATGCCCTCTTATCAGCCATCCTGTTACAAGTTTTCCCATCTTGCGAAACATCACTTTAAATTTGTGGCGGACAAGAATTTTCTTCAGTTCTGGAAAGAGATAGTAACCGCTTGGCAGCAGACTACGGCTGTAGGCGGCATTTTCTTCAGTTTCGGAATTATAAGCCATGTAAACTTACTTTGTGAAGGATTTTGTAATTTAGTATTGGCTAGGATTAGGCGAAATATTTTTGTCCTCTAAATTTAAGCTTCAAATTAAAATCATGTATGCACGTCTCATCTCTCTCATAAGGAGCACAAAATGTAAAATTTTCATCAGTCAGTGAGACTTGTTTAACGAGTAACTTTTATCTGCATATTTGTTATGAAGATTTCTTATTTTTGATAGTCACATTTTTACTGTACAAAGCAGATAAGTTCACAATAGACTACCCACCAGATAAAATAAATACTTATGGACCATATTCCCAATTATAATTTTACCAGTTTGTTTATAGACGAAGCAGTGAATCCGCTTATTCTGGCCATTGACATTTTGAAAAAAGGTTCTTCATTTATGTCTGTGATTGAAACAGTCAATTAATAAAGCCTAGTCACTATGTAGGTTGGGGATCCGCTTTGACGAGGCATGTTATGAGCTGGACTTAAACCGTTCTTGCAGCAAAGCTGGGTATTGATGACTGCTGTTTGATGAAAGGCGCACAGGAAGTAATTACCTTTCAAAGTTGACACTCTCTCGAAACAGGATACCGGCCGGGCTGGCTGCCTGGGAGGGAGCTGCTTCAACTCAAATCAGTTCTTGATACAAAAGGCATTTACATACATGCATGTACTTGAAATTATGATTTATATTAGTCACTTTGTGTTGTTAGGGTAATGAAATTACAGTTTGCACTAGTCACCCAGTATTGTTGGGGTAATGAAATTCGGTTTATGCTAGGCACTTAATATTGTTAGGATAATGAAGTTTAGGAGGCCTCAATCCTTGTGAGAGGAAACGAGAAATGTATACAGTATTTTAGCTCAGAATCGTGTTATGCTAAAGAGAGGGCAGGATAATAGTAAAATGCATCTTAGAGATGTATAGGTGGATGTAACTCCCTCGGAATCGCTCTAATGAGTGACCTAACGCTGAAGAAATGTCTGTTATTTTGCCGTCACTAATTAAATCTTTGTGGAAACGTAAGTATATTAGAACTTTGTTTAGGCCTTTTTTTTATTTGAGGACCCCCGCAGCAGATACTACGGACGCACCGCAGCCTTAAGGCTTATTGTGCAAACCTAAGAAGAAGATGATCAGGTTTTTTCTGCTTTTCCATCTTAACGGAGCACCGGTGGAATGAAATTGACAGGGGAAAACCGAAGTACTCGGAGAAGAACCTGTCCCAGTGCCACTTTGTCCACCACAAATCCCACATAGATCTAACCCAGGCCTCCGCGGTGAGAGGCCGGCGACTAACCTCCTGAGCCCTGACACTGCTCAAGTACTTTCCTTTTAAATACGTTTTAGCAGAAAATGCTTAAGGCTTGCATGTTAAGTTCTATCTTTACATCTATTTTGCCTCCGAAATCACTTTACTGGGACTGCACTAAATTTCTGGTTCGTTTGGTTCGTAAAGTAACTTCAAGTAACATAACTCGTCTACGTGTGTCTGTAGTCCAGGTGTCTGCCTATGCCAAGCACTGCAAATGGATCTACCCAGTCGGACAAAGTTTGTGATTCGACATTATAGTCGCTGAAAACGGTGTCAGTGACGCGAGAAATCTTTTGGAATCTTACGCCGTGTCGACTGGTAAAATTTCATATCCCATCTTAATGGCCAGTCTTGGACTGCTCGGCCATAAATATGGAAACAGCACATTCTTCCGAAACGTCGGTAACCTTACCAGTCGACACTTCTTAAGATCTCAGAAAACTTGAATCTTCAAAGATTTCAGGCTTCCGCAGCGATATTGATAAGATCTGCGCTCTTCTTGCATATTACGCAGCGTCGAGTGATAATCCTTTACCGACGTTTAAGGACAACCTATCTGTCCCATCCTCAAGGACCAAGAAGTTCTTTACCGACGTTTCGGGACCTCCAATCGGCTCCATCTTCTAGGGTCAAGCAGTCCCTTTACTAACGTTTCAGGGCAACCTATAGGTCCCATCTTCAAGGGTCAAGAAGTCCCTTTACTAATATTTCAGGGCAACCTATAGGTCCCATCTTCAAGGGTCAAGAAGTCCCTTTACTAACGTTTCAGGGCAACCTATAGGTCCCATCTTCAAGGGTCAAGAAGTCCCTTTACTAACGTTTCAGGGCAACCTATAGGTCCCATCTTCAAGGGTCAAGCAGTCCCTTAACTAACGTTTCAGGGCAACCTATAGGTCCCATCTTCAAGGGTCAAGAAGTCCCTTTACTAACGTTTCAGGGCAACCTATAGGTCCATCTTCAAGGGTCAAGAAGTCCCTTTACTAACGTTTCAGGGCAACCTATAGGTCCCATCTTCAAGGGTCAAGAAGTCCCTTTACTAACGTTTCAGGGCAACCTATAGGTCCCATCTTCAAGGGTCAAGCAGTCCCTTAACTAACGTTTCAGGGCAACCTATAGGTCCCATCTTCAAGGGTCAAGAAGTCCCTTTACTAACGTTTCAGGGCAACCTATAGGTCCCATCTTTAAGGGTCAAGAAGTCCCTTTACTAACGTTTCAGGGCAACCTATAGGTCCCATCTTCAAGGGTCAAGAAGTCCCTTTACTAACGTTTCAGGGCAACCTATAGGTCCCATCTTCAAGGGTCAAGATGTCTTGATTGTCCCGAAGGTCGGTAAAGGATTATCACTCGACGCTCTGTAATATCCCAGAAGATCGCAGGTGTTTAATCTTCGATGCTCTTGATGTCCACACATACCTCGTAATAAACACTTAATGTCGATTTTCTTCATATTCTTAAACTTTATTCTTTCTTTTTTCATACTGCGAAATTATAGAGAGCACCCGAAGATGTTACGAAATGTATTCCGGCTGTTAAAGCGATGGGTAGTAGAGATTTTGTATGCGATTTGAATCATTAATTTATTTATTATTTAAAGTTTTAGCTGCTGTATAGATCCGTTGTGATAGTGGCAATAAAAGCAAACACATCCCTGCCGAAGAACGACTGTTTGCGTTTGTATTCAGTGTAAGGCAACCGCTTCAACTAGAAACTTAAACTAAGTGCAGTGGATGTTTTTGGCAAGGCAAAACAGCTTCAAGTTCTACTAAATCCCGAACTCGGACAGACAGCAACAATGCATGAATACAAACCTGCCTCTGTCCACTTGAAGCGCACAGTTTGTCACTTGTAGGACTCAGATCTGTTCCCAATAATGATCAAATTGCAGAGATAGCAGACTGTTTGTTCCTGTACTTGGACAATGATACTGGAGAACGAAGGTTTCACAAACTATGAGCCTTGGAACACTGCTCTTCCGCGAGATGTGAATTGGTGTTCCTTAAAAAATCGAGAAACCAAAAAATCATAGATTTTTTATTAAATTTGAATTTAAGGTCGTGCCATGGCTCAGGCGGTTAGTAGCCGGCATCTTACGCATTATCTGCGTGCCTTCTTTGCGAAAGCATGCAAGTTTCAAACAACTTACGCATTATCTGAGTGCCTTCTTTGCGAAAGCAGGCAAGTTTCAAACAACTCACGCATTATCTGCGTGCCTTCTTTGCGAAAGCAGGCAGGTTTCAAACAACTTACGCATTATCTGAGTGCCTTCTTTGCGAAAGCAGGCAAGTTTCAAACAACTCACTCATTATCTGCGTGCCTTCTTTGCGAAAGCATGCAAGTTTCAAACAACATACGCATTATCTGCGTGCCTTCTTTGCAAAAGCAGGCAAGTTTCAAACAACTTACGCATTATCTGCGTGCCTTCTTTGCAAAAGCAGGCAAGTTTCAAACAACTTACGCATTATCTGCGTGCCTTCTTTGCAAAAGCAGGCAAGTTTCAAACAACTTACGCATTATCTGCGTGCCTTCTTTGCGAAAGCAGGCAACTGCCAGTGCTAAAGCGTGCTTTAAAGTTGTGTCCATTTAATTAAAGGAGGCAGGCAGTGTAGATATAAATATTGAGGCGCTGTCGCGTAACCATTGTTGCCGAGGGAAAGCAATTAATATTGCATATTCCGAATGTGTCTGTAGCCTTAATTATCCAACACCCAAAGTGCATATGCCATATTATATTGACATCTATGGCCTGTCTGGCTGTACCATATATTTCTACATTATCTAATAAACGGCACGAATTTCGGAAAATAGTCATTGAATATAAAACGTGTGTTTTGATTTTCTCTACAATTTTTGTCTGAAACATTTCTCATTCCAAGAAGAATTGAGCGAGATATTATCATAAATGTACATAGGTCGTCATATAAATACCTGTTATTCTTCTCAGATTTTAATGGAAATTGAATTTTCTTGACACAGTTTCGAAAAATCCTCAAATATTAAATTTTATGAAAATCCGACCAATGGGAACCGAGTTGTTCCATGTAGACGGATGGACTAACAGACAGACAGACGTAACGAAGCTAATAGTCACTTTTCGCAATTTTGCAAAACGCGCCTACACCCATCAGCGCTGGCAGGGTTTTTAGCTTGGTGGTTCACGTTGCTTAAGATATATGTAAAGTGACAAGGTTGGTATTTGAAGGTAGTAGTTATGTAAGTCTAAAGCCGTATTAACTGTACAAAATTTAATTTTTGTATAATTTTTATTTCTTGATTTTTAAATTCTCTGCCTGTGATTTGATTTACTTTGTGGAACAAGTGTCTTCTTTGCTTTACTTCTCCAAAATGCAAGAGGTCAGTAAATGTTTGCGTGGCGTAACAATTCTTAGGCGTTCCTTCACTTTCTACATCTACAACACTAAGCTCTATGTGTAAAGTGAATCAGGCATAACATGTTTGTTTAATGATATTGTACAATTATTGTCCGAAACATGTTCCTTTGTGATAAACATTTAGCACTTTGCTGTCCAGGTGCATTCAGAAAATTAAGCTCGTCCTTACTTCAAGTGCCCATTATTATTGTACGATTTTAACCAAAAATGAAGATGTCGATAAATGATAGGAAAACTCTCTAACAATAAAATTAATGAAAACCCGTCCAGCGGCTTTTTAAGTGTTAAAGGTAGAAAGATGGAATGTCATATCGAAGCTCGTGACGCATTTTAGAAATACTGTCGAACCCGGTTATAACACATCGGTTAATGTGACACCTCGTGTATTGTGTCAGATATTCTGTGATACCAATTAATTCCTCGCTATTAACCGTAACATTTTATTCCTCGGTTAGAAAACACTCCTTTATAAAGACACAATGACGTTATAACCGAGTTCGACTGTATTTTGCTGCGGACACACCAAAACGGAACTGACAAACCTTTCTCCCTAGTTTTTTATTTAACAACGGTATCACTGAAAAGTATTATTATTTAGCATTGGTCACAGACGAGTGAAAAATGAATGTGGAGCTTTGTCGGAATTATACTGACAGTCGAATACCGAAGTGATCAGGGAAAGTCATGGTTCCAGTGCCACTTTGTGCACCACAAATCCCACATGGACTAAACTGGCATTGAACTCGGCCGCGTTATGTTGGATCTACCATGAGTTTCTTTTGCGTTAAAACACACTGTCGTAACCCGTCTGTTAAATATTACATATCTGAACAATTATCATTTTAATTTTTAGTTTTGAAACAATTGTTTATGTGATAAGCAAAAAGATAACATTTTTATGTTAGGCTTTGCGTTTTGTTAATTATGACAATAATTGGTACTTCACACCTCAAAACAACTTTATTAATTATAATATTAATTCGTCATTTTATTTCATGGCATCATATTTTGACCATGCTATGGTCTACCTCGTCGATCCCAGTGGCCGTGCTGTCTAAGGTGTGGATCTGAGGCCGCTTGCTTACTAGAAATGTGGGTTCGAATCCCACCGGAGGCATGGATGTCTGTCTCTTGTGAGTGTTGTGTGTTGTCAGGTAGAGGTCTCTGCGACGGGCTGGTCCCTCGTCCAGAGGAGTCCTACCGAGTGTGGTGTGTCTAAAAAGTGTGATCGTGAAGCCTCGAAAAATGAGGCGGCCTAGGCCCCCAAGGGGCTGTGGAGCCATTGGAAAAAAATTGTCTACCTCAGGCCAGCCGTTCGTGTATAAATGTAAATAAACTAAAATGTGTAATTGTAATTTTATATAATCTTTAGTACGTACATATTTGTATACTAATGGTCGGCCTGAGGATGACCTAATATGGTCTTAACATATTGCCACATATAATGAGATGAATTAACATTATCATTAATTAATTTTGGTTGACGGTGTGAAGGATTAATAATTAAAAGTCTGTTACCCAAATTCATACCCTCCAATGCAGTGTCTTCTGAAGTCTTGTACATTGATAGTTAGTATTCCTTTGCAGTGTACAACACACGAAGAATATTGTGCAAAGAGCCCATTAATTTGCGGTAAACCCAGTAGTGCATTTCTTTTATAACACTCTGTACTACGTAAACAACAGGGACCAACTGCAGTGGAAGGTATAGGGTGGGTGTGGCCAGTGTTTTCCCTTCGTCTCTATTAATGACTTGTCCAGCAGTAAAGCTTTGTTAAAGGAAGTTAGCAAATACCACATAGAAACTTGGTGTGAATAAAGACGGAACTTCACGGTGTCTGAAGCCAGCCGCCTCATCCTCAGTACTCTCCCAGGCTGTGTGCCATAAACCAGGGACACGGCATGACAATCCATTATAAGGAATCCCGAAATATATGTCCGAGAATAAAAAAAGTGAAATTTTTCTTTGTCACTTATTTATGTTTATTTCCGTTTTGGTATGAGTGGCACAGTGGCACAGTGACACAGTGGCACAGTGGCACAGTGACACAGTGACACAGTGGCACGTGAAAACAGTGGCACAGTGGCACAGTGGCACAGTGACACAGTGGCACAGTGACACAGTGACACAGTGGCACAGTGGCACAGTGGCACAGTGACACAGTGGCACAGTGGCACAGTGGCACAGTGCACAGTGACACAGTGACACAGTGACACAGTGACACAGTGGCACAGTGGCACAGTGGCACAGTGGCACAGTGACACAGTGGCACAGTGACACAGTGACACAGTGGCACAGTGACACAGTGACACAGTGGCACAGTGACACCAGTGACACAGTGGGCACAGTGGCACAGTGGCACAGTGGCACAGTGACACAGTGGCACAGTGGCACAGTGGAAACAGTGGCACAGTGGCACAGTGAACACAGTGGCACAGTGACACAGTGGCACAGTGGCACAGTGCACAGTGGCACAGTGACACAGTGGCACAGTGGCACAGTGGCACAGTGACACAGTGGCACAGTGGCACAGTGGCACATAGTTGAACCACATATTCTATTCAGCAATTATAAAATGCTTCCATATGTCACTTGGGTGTGAGATTTGGTCTCTTACACTGAGGGAGGAACATAGGCTGAGGGTGTTCGAGAATAGGGTGCTGAGGGGGATATTTGGGTCTAAGAGGGACGGGGTAACAGGGGAGTGGAGAAGACTACATAACGAGGAACTTAATGATCTGTACTCATCACTAAATATTGTTCGGGTGATCAAATCGAGAAGAATGAGGTGGGCGGGGCATGTAGCACGTATGGGTGAGGGGAGAGGTGCATACAGGGTTTTGGTGGGGAGACCTGAGGGAAGGAGACCACTTGGAAGACCCAGGCGTAGATGGGAGGATAATATTAAAATGGATCATAAAGACGTAGGATGGGGGGCATGGACTGGATTGATATGGCTCAGGATAGGGACAGGTGGCGGGCTGTTGTGAGTGCGGTAATGAACCTTCGGGTTCCATAAAATGCGGGGAATTTCTTGACTAACTGACAACCTGTTAGCTTCTCAAGAAGGACTCTGCTCCATGGAGGTAGTTAGTTAGTCAGTTAGTTAGTTAGTTCCATATGTCACTTGCCTTTCAGTCTTTTGCGGCATGGTAGTATGGAAACTTCCGTATGGTGAGAGATTCTAAAAGACAATTAACAACTTCAAGATATTTTGTAATGAAACTAAACACAAAGGTATCAAAAACACCTGAATTACAGGCTCTAGTGCCTGTTTTATACCTTTAAATTCGAGTTCTCTGTTACGTCGTGGCTCCTGGTTGAGGAGTAGCTTAGTGCCTCTGTCTTCATGGTTAAGCAATATCTGCAAATTCTTTACCAGCTCTTAATGTTGTCACTAAGAATTACTTCTGAAAGTATTATTTCAGACGTCTATATATGTATTACTTCTATAAGAATTTTCCAATTTTGCCTGTTGTTTTATATGGTTGTGAATTTAGATCTCTCGCATTGAGGGAGAAACATAGGCTGAGGGTGTAGGAGAATAGGGTGCTGAGGAGGATATTTGGGCCTAAGAGGGACGAGGTGACAGGGGAGAGGAGAAGACTACATAACGAGGAACTTAATGATCTGTACTCCTCTCGAAATCTTATCTGGGTGAACAAATCAAGAAGAATGAGTTGGGCGGGACATGTAGCACGTATGGGGGAAGGGAGAAGTGCGTACAGGGGTTTAGTGGGGAGACCTGAGGGAAGGAGACTACTTGGAAGACTCAGGCGTAAAGTGGGAGGATAATATTAAAATGGATCTTTAAGAAGTGGGGTAGGGGGCATGGAGTGGATTTATCTAGCTCAAGGATACGGATAGGTGGCGGGGTCTTTTGATGAGATAATTAACCTCCGGTTTCTATAAAATGCTGGACATTTCTTACAAAGAGTTTTCTGAAAATCAAATCGTGAGAGCAGCTACAGAGGTCTTTAAACGACTTGTTTGGAAACTGACGTCGCTATGACGTTGGGAAAATTAAAAATAAAAGAAGCAAAGTATTGCTGTCGGACTTAAAAGAAAGTTGCTAAATTACATTATTAAATTATTCTTGCAAGTTAAGAACAGGCAGACTTGGCCACTCATTGTCGCCATCATGGAAAAATTAATTTTCATTATAACATTATATATATCATTATTCACATTTCTGCATAAGTCTTTTAAGACCGATTGTCTGTATTTACGTATTCCCACGTGGACAATTACGAGGTGTGGCTATTACGCTTGCGAAATGCTTTAATCGCTCTGTCTATCGTGTTACATCACACATGATAGTGTCACTGCATGTTTCGGCTTGCTCAGGCAGTAATTTCAACATTGCAGATTCAGTTATGTCAAGGCTGCAGTAGAATTTAAAAGGGTCTGTTTTCTTATCTCTCATCTAAAAGTAATGTCTTCCGAATTTATAAACAAAAAATTAGCTTTAAATTTTGTGTATCATTATTTTATTTGCTCCCCTCATGTTTAGTGGGTAATGAGGTACAGACTGTTTAGGCGCCGGCATAATTAAAGTAACTTACTATCACACAATTCTTGCCTGTCTTGAAACTAAATCCATGGAGATTTTTACGTCTAGTCAGTAATCTACTTGACTTCCAAAAGTGGAGTTAAAGCAGTTGTGACACTGTTTGTACTAGTCTGAAATTTAAACGGGCCCTCCAACTAGAACACGAACTGCTGATGTCAGACTGATATTGTTACTTGCAACTTGACGTGTTCTGTTTTAAAACATGGAGAGTTCTGAACAAAGAATATAGTTCGGAGTGACGTTTTGTGACAAAGAATCTTCCAACACAGCAGGTTTTTGCTGCCGCCCCAAGGAACCTGTTGAGAGGCGTTCACTTGGATGAACTGGAAGCAAGTAAGAGGATCATAATGCAAAGTGCATTATGAAACAAGGTTGTGTGGATGTAAAGTGTACTGAACTGGTTAATGGCCGGGTTTGTTATAAGTGATGTTATGCCTTCACATTATACTGTGTGACAGCTTGTTATCTTAATCTACCTGCAGTAATACAAGAACAGTGTAGAAGTTGGTCAAGTATTTACCCTAGATATGCTGCTGAAAACGCAAGGTTTATGACCTCGTTTAAAATGTTCTGGTTCACTTTAATTCAATTCATACACATTTAACTCCATGGAGCAGTATTCTTCAGAAGCTAATAGTTCCTAATCTAGTCGAGAAATTTCACACATTTTATGGAACAAGAAAGTTCATTACCATGTTCTGTTATTTGTCCTTGTCCAGAGCGAGATGAACCCAGTCTCCTCGTTCCTTCCTATCCACTGCACACCTGTCTACCCTGCTTCTCTAAAGTCCTACAGTTACGGTCCTCTGCAACCTGACGCCTTGTGGTTTTGAACACATCAAAACGTCGGAGCGGTCTTTCAGTCTTCAAAGTATAAGTACTGACTATAATTTCAGGTTTCCGCCGCGATGTTGATGAGATCTGCGCTCTTCTGGAGTGTTACGCGGCGTCGTGTGGTGATTCTTTACCTACTTTCGGGACTTCTTGACCCTTGAAGAAGGGAACGATACGTTGTCCCGAAACGTCGGTAATAAATTGTCATACGACGCCGCGTAATATCCCAGAAGAGCGCAGATCTCAAATAGTGACCAGTTTACTTGCCTGTGGTTGGCGCACTGGTGAAGAAGTAAGCTGCTGTCTAGTGGAGGCACATTGCTCTCTTTAGTTCCAACCAGACACATTGTGATTGCAACGTTACCTTGTGGCGCTTTCGCTAACTATTTTTGCCGTGGAATAAAGCAATACCTTCCATTTTTATTGCTGTTGGCAAGGATGTACCTGACAACAATACAAAAGTGTTCAATGTTGCAATGGAAATGGAGAAGTGGACAGTTGTCGACCTACAAAATATTTCGTAGTACTGTTAAAAATAATAATTATTAAATATTGCGAGTGTGTGTGTCTGTCTTCTTGCCTTATTTATCCGGCATGCAACTCGAACCTTTTCCGTGCCGTAATATAGTGTCATCTGTGGCCTGCGTGCCTCCACCGCATTTTTCTTATATCATAACGGCACGATTTTCAAAAAAAAAATATTAAAAAAAATGTGTGTTTTGATTTTCTCTACAAATTTTTTCGAAATATTTCTCATTCTAAGAAGAATTCAGCGAGATATTGTCATAAACTTACATAGGTGTTCATGTAAAGTACCCGTTATTCTTGTCAGATTTTAATCAAACTTTAATTTTCTCGACAGATTTTCAAAAAAATATTTAAATATGACATTTTGTGAAAATCCGTCTAGTGGAATCCGAGTTGTTCCATGCAGACAAACAGACGGAAGGACGGACGGACGACGGAAGGACAGACAGACATGAGGAAGCTAATAGTCATATTTCGCAATTTTGCTAATGTGCCTAAAAACGTCCATAGTCAATGCTTGTGCCAGAGGTATTCGTTCTGAGGTGCACCTAGCAGTGGCCCCGTTGTAGCGTTATGTACAGCGTTAGGGCCTCAGGTAGCCAGTTATCTGCTCCCTTCAGCACAAGAGTAAGCTGGCATGACTCAGGCGGTTAGTCGCCGGCCTTCCACAGCGGAGGCCCAGGTTCAATCACGGGTCAGTCCATGTGTGATTTGTGTTGTACAAAGTGGCACTGAAACAAGTTTTTCCCCGAGTACTTCGGTTTTCCTCTGTCAATTTCATTCCACCCGTGCTCCATTACTTGGAAAAACGAAAAAAAACGAATCATCTTCATCACAGGGTTGCACAATAAGCCTTAAGACTGCTGGACACTTCACTACAAAAACAAAAAACTGCTTGGAAAATGAGGCATAGATATATAAAAGGTGGCTGCGAGTGAGGCATTAGGAGACGGTGGACGTAAAAAAGGGTTGCTTTTTAGAAGCATTCGCAAAATTGCAAAACGCGACTGTGTCTGTCTCTCCCTCCTTCTGCCTGTCTGTGTGTTCTTCGGCATGGAACAACTCGGCTCCCATTGGACGAATTTTTATGAAATTTTATATTTGAGTATTTTTCTAAAATCTGTCGAGAAAATTCAAGTTGGACTAAAATCGGAAAATAATAACAGGTATTTCACATGAAGACCTATGTACATTTTATGTTATCTCGCTGAATTTTTCTTAGAACGAGAAATATTTCACACAAAATTTCTAGAGAAAATCAAAATATACATTTGATATTTTTTCCGAAAATCGTTCAATTTTTTAAATAATGTGGAAGAATATGGTACAGCCAGACAGGCCACAGATGACAATATAATATGGCGCATGCGCACTGCATGTTGGGTAATTAAGGCTACAGACACACACTCAGAATATGAAATACTATAAACTTAATATTACTCCGATTACTCCGTATTTACAACGCTGACTACTTCAACTTGCGTTCTACCTACGAAAATTCATATTAACTTAAACACAACTAGCAATTTTATCTTAGTTATTGTGTTTCAAGATATCAAAACAACACGGATTATTCAACTTTTATTCAACTTTTAACAGTTTAACCAATGTAAGACTCGAAACAACCAACAACCACAATTTTCACCTCTTATTTGTTTTAAACAGTGTATATGGACAATTGTAAAGAATTCCTATAAACAATTTTTACCAGTTGGTGTAAATAGTGTGTGATTTGAGATAATGAGTCCCTGAAGATGAACCCAAATTAAGGGTTTGAAACATGTAGGACAGTGAAATTTACACAATTAATGTACATTTGTACATTTGTCGGACTATAAATATAGAATATATGAAATAATATATTGCTTTTCTACAGCATAGATGGTTACGCGAACGCGCCTCAATATTACTTTTATACGTAAATTTTCTGTCTTGTTCATTATGAAAATACGGGCAAAAACAGAGGAGCACCCACGCTACGCTCCTTTTCCTATATTTGTACTATTACTCTACTCGCGGCTTTCTCTGCTACCGCGAAGATGCAGTGTGCAGTTTGCTCCATAACTTTGCTCATTATACACCCAATTATAAAGCGTCAAATTCGGGAAGATGGGAGCCTTCGTATTCACTGGCGTAGAAACCTCAGATCTCTTTAGATCCTTTATCCTATTTCCTTCGTACTATGTCTGGATCTTCAGATTCCTAACACTGTCGTATTCCTACTGAAATATTATTTATATTTCTCATTTGTCCATGCGTATTACATGTCCCCCCTGTCGCATAATTCTTCTTTTCCTAAGCCAATTGTTTCAAATGGGGGCAGATTATTAACTAACTAACTTAATGGATCGCAGTCCTTTTTGAGAACATAATAGTTTCTCCGCTAGTCGAGGAATTATCATTTTACTGAACTCTAAATTTTATTAACAATTTCACAGAAGCCTTCCGCTTGTCCCTAACCAGACCAAAGTTAATATAGACACGCCTTCTGATCACATTTTATTAATACCATTTTAATATTATCCTCCCATCTAAGCCCAGTGCTCTAAAGTTGTGTCTCGCTTTCACGTTGTACGGCCAAAACCCCATATACATTTCTGTTCTTCACCATACATTCCACAATTTCGTCCGTGCCATCGTCCTTGATTTGATTTCCCTAAAATACACTTGGAAAGGAGTTCAAAGCATTTTGCTCAGTGTTACGTAGTTTTCTCAAGTACCCCGTCACTTCCTCCCTAAAGGTAAAGGTGGAGCAATCCCATTACAGGCCTTGACAGGCCCTTAGGGCTCCAGGAGGTCGAGGCTCCCAGGTTTTTAGACAATCGGCACATGAAGATGGTAAGGTTGTCAGCCCTAAGCACCGGCCGCCTTTACCCCCCAGGAAAGATTCCTGGTACTCATTTCTGTTAGCACTTCCTCCCTACTGCGCCTAAATACTAATGTGAATGTACTTTAATTAAACGGATTATCATTAAGAAGAAATATTTATTTTTTCTATAAATTACTCATTTCGTAGGAGTGTCATTCAGTTCATCACGAGGGTATGGTGTCCTAACTGCAGCGAGATGTGGATACTTCTCTTATACAAAATTGGAGTGCTGGCATAGAGCCTAGTGATGATAGGCTATGAGCTTATGGGGATAACGTTTTAATGGCTGGAGCACTGAATTACCCGATAGTTTCGGCATTAATTGCTTGACCTCCAACCCCCATCCCCTGTACTCTAAATAATGTCCGGTTTCCTTTTCTCTTTCTACAACCCCTAATAGAGTAGGAGGGTTGGAGCATTGATAGGCTAAAACCAGAACCCTGTATTTTACAAACACATGAAACTTGGGCTTTGTTATTATGATTTTCACCCTTTAGTAATTTAGCTTGTATTGTTACTAATTTAAAACGCAGAAGCCCCGTGTTTTGTCCCATGCTGTGATCACAAATTCCCCGCTTGAGGCCAGTGTTGCCGCTATCATTTGGCTAGAACACCGTGTCAACAAATTGAACACGTATTGACACACTTAGTTTCACTTCAGACTTCTACACTTCACACTTCATACGGTTCTCGTTGCTGCGAGACAACGGGTCTGAAAATGAAATAGAATCTGTACGAGGCAAAATTTCTGTTGATATTTATAGAAGCAGAACAGTAAGGAAGTAAAGGTGCAGGATAGAAATTCTAGCACACTTCTTGTTTTCTCTGTTATTGCTGCTAAATTTTAAATTCTTGAAAGTTAACTCTTGGTACTGCATTATAGATATCTTAAAGAAGACGGAGGCGGGCGTGGAAGGACCTCCAATTTGAAGTTTTGTCAAAATCAACCCAGCGGCTCTCGCTTCGTGACAGAACATAAAATCTCTTTTGTTTAGTTGCCTTTAAAACTTTTGCATGTAAATAAAATTGCAATGGGCGTAAAATGTTTAAGAAATTTCGACAATTTTTGCAAAGTACGAGTAAAATGGAGAGACTTAGTCCAACGTGAAAATCATTCTTGTCCGTCTGCCTGTAATCCACTTTCAGCGCCTAAACCGTTGGACTAATTTTCTGACGCCATATACGATTTTTGACGAAGAGCTGGCAGAGATTTTGATTAAAATTGGACAAAACCGACAATCAGTAAATGCGTTTCATTACATTTAATTTGGGGGAGGGTCTTACTAACCTGTGCCGACATATTAGGAAAATTCTACATGCATTTCTACGAGCATCTCTTTTTGTTGTTGTTTGTTTAGCAACTTTGCCGTTACATGTATATATAGAGAGAGACAGAGAGAGAGTTGAACCCGGTTATAACGACATCGGTTTATGCGACACCTCGCCTATAGCGTCAGATATTTTGTGGTACCAATTTTTTCCTCAGTGTTAACGATAACATTATATTACTCGGCTATAACAACACTCGTTTATAACGACACTCTTAATATGCAGCCCCTTTCATGACGTTATAACCGAGTTCGACTGTATATATATCGTAAATATTAGATAAATGTGATGGGTAAGTAACGTTTGTAGAGTTGTGTTTGACGGAGGTTACAGAAGTAATGGTAGAAAATATTTTATTGTTGCTAATTTTTTCCGCCAAAAATGCCATGTTTATACCCGTAGCTTTATAAGAGACAACGCTGCATCAGATGTGTTTTTAACCAGTGGACATTAATTTGTGTAAAACAGCAAAGGACACCTTTGAAACTGTATTTAGGCCTGCTCCATTCTACAGCTACAATTCCGCACTCTAAAATATAAACTGCATATTATTTGAAAAGGGAAAATGAATAATACACTGAAATTAAATTACTTCTGCTCTTGAGTTTTTCAGTGAGTGCATGAAAATTAATCATGAATTGAATGATTGAAGAAAAGTAATTGATGCCTTCAGTGCAGGTGATGCTTTTATGCCCAGAGAGGTCAATTGCGATGTCAGGATACTGAAGAAGATGAAAGGGGAGAGAACGGAGAATAACAAGGAAGGAGATGAAGGAGAGAAATTAATGGTGGAGGAAAGCCAAGGAAAATGAAACAATTTGCAATAAAATGAAGAATAAAGTGAAGGACGAGGAAGGGAATAGAGAAAACGAAAGCAGGAGAAGATAAGAGATACAAGGTTATTTTGTTGTATTGTTATAAAGTACCACCTCCTCATAAAGTTATATTGTTTTTTATGACCTGGGTGTCAAAATGGTTAGGAATTCGTTAAGGCGGGATCAGGAATTAATTTAAAATGCAAAAATATAAATATATGTTTATAATGCCGTTAGTAGAACAAAAAAAAACCCAAAGTTTTATGCACACAATACTTTTTACTTTATTGTCTAAAGCAGTCTGTGGCCAATTGCAGTTCCTGCTGCTCTGTTTATCTAAATACCTATAGACTATTTCCAAATTAAACTTCAGTAAAGCCTACTAATAAAGTTGTCCATTTTACCAAAAGCTGTGTCTCAGCCAGTCAGCCGCAACCTTCCTTCTGGTCCTTGCGTCTGACCATTATAAATATTCAAAATGTTATCTAATGCATTGCAGAGGTAGAAACAGAGAGTCTGGACCGATATGTTTACCATTTCTTAGAGCGTTCCCTACGAAATATGGCAGAAGTGTTTGTCTTGCTTTCGCCATTTCGAGAATTTCGGAACATATTTCCAGTAATGTATTACTGGGGACTTCTCCCAACATCTGTCGACAAATTCCAGTTTTGGTTGAAATCGGCCAGACAACGGGCACTTTACAGGAAAGAGTTCAGGGCACACTGTGCAAACTGGTGCGTAACAATAAGTATTTATAGAAGCGAAAAGCATTTTCGAGGAATACAGTTAAAGCACGGTTGCACAAATTTTTAAAAACTTCTAGGAGCCACCTTAAATAATAAGCTCTAACAGGGTGACAGGAAGAAAGTCCCGTAATGATAACGCTCAAATGTTAGGTGCTACCGTACAAAATTTAATCTACACTGTGACCTGAAGAACTGGATTTGTGCACCCCAGTTGCAAAAAGTAATTAAAAGCTTGCTTTATGCTGATCACATGGTGTTGTAATTTTAGCTTGAAGACGAATACTCATCTGCATCCAGGGCCGAAGCTGAGAATGATGGGAGTTATACCTCCACTGCACAAATATCTTTATGGCATGTTGATGAATTAAACGGATGGAGAAATTGCCTTCCTACTTACGTCTAAAAGATAGAATACTATGGGTGAAATGGTAATCTTTGTTTTGTCTGGCCACATAATTAAGTAACCAGTTTAATAGAATAAACTGTGATGTTTAATGCTTGCCGCTTGGCACAGCATGGCTTGAGCCTTGTGATAAAGAGGAAGTTTGTTATAAGAGTGGGTACAGTGTCGTTATAGCGTGTCGGGAAGCCCTAAGTACGAGGTGAAGGGCGCAGATAGCTGTGCTGTGCCTGCGTTAGGCAAGCTTACGACCCACAGTCACTGTTGACTGAAGTCGCAGACGTTCCTGTTAAGTGCATGTATTTCGGTGAAATAAGCGGTTATTTTGCGCCTCTGCGCGTGTCTCATACATAACAAGATACCCCGGAGTGCCGGCATATAATTCGTGCCTCACCAAACCTTTACTTCTTGCGGAATGAAGAATGAGTCCTCAGATTATTACAATATCTAATCCTATTAAGTTATAATTTGGTGACATGATATCAGCAATATTGTTAGAAATAAAAAGGATAATTTCCCAGTCTTCAGTACGTTACGGAAGGTGCTGGCCTACCTGGACAACTCTCAGAATGTAACATATGAATTAGCGGCCATTTCTGTGGAGATCTAGATATGCTTTCATTTATCAGATTAAGTCGGTTGAATTGGAGTGGTTATGTTAAGAGAATGGATAGTAAAGGAAAAGTAAGTCAAGAATGTAGTAATAATCCGCAGGGAAGTCGACTAAGAGGACGACCAAAAAACAGATGGTGGATCTGTGTACAAACAGATATTAATAGATGCAAAATTACAATCTGCAAAGGGAGGTCAAAGACAGAGATGACTGGGAGAAGTCCATTAAGGAGACGAAGGTCCGCAATGGACTGTAGTGCCATCTAAGAAGAAGAAGAAGAACTAGCAGCCATTTAGTGACAGCACAGCCAACAGAGTTACACAGAAGTTGTAAGTCACAACTCTCCTTTATTATACTCCCACATGTTTCTGTCTACGCGATCATCCTCAGGCAGACCATTTAAGAGTACCACGTGCGCTTTCCCGTCAGTAAGCTTTCCGGAACGTAAGACTGACCACTTGTTTCCATCTAATGCCGAGACTAATAATGAGTGGAACCGCACCTCCTCTCCCTCTATACTACTTCATGGCGTTTATAGGGATAACCTTACTTTTATGGGAGGTACCCCGGCTTTACATGTGGTATATAGAAGTACATAAGTAAAAGATGGGTACGTTGACGTTAAAGTTGTGTATCGCCTGAAATTTTGTAGGGGCCCGTGTATTTTTTTGTCATAATGTAAGAGAGTTCCTTTCATATGAGATTCATTGCACAGAATTTCAGAAACATCACGATCAGCCCTTCGGTGTAACTCCTTCGGTACTTGTAAAAACTGCTATATCATTGTGTATGTATACATTCACTACTATCAGCATTCACTACTATCAACATTCACTACTATCAACATTCATTACTAACAACATTCACTACTATCAACATTCACTACTATCAACGTTCATTACTATCAACATTCACTACTATCAACATTCACTACTATCAACATTCATTACTATCAACATTCACTACTATCAACGTTCACTACTATCAACGTTCATTACTATCAACATTCACTACTATCAACATTCATTACTATCAACATTCACTACTATCAACATTCACTACTATCAACATTCACTACTATCAACACAGACACGGTGTACCTCACTAAGCGTTGCAGCCAGTATTTAGGCATCAAGTAAAATTCAATTGATGAAAGCCGTCTGCTTTAATAAGTCATGAATACTGAGAAGTCTGACACAAATTGTTCGAAAATTGTCATGCTTAGGCATACATATATATACACACATACACGTACATGTTCGCACATAAGTATATCCATTCCATTTATTTCGTATATCAATTTATTTTATATCCATTTATTTCGTACATAACTTTATTTTATATACAGTCAGATAAATTAAAACCAAATACACTTTAATTAGAGAGAAATTCTTTCTTGTCTACAATCTGTCTTTTACGTGTTTCGGCCTTCTTGGGACATTGTAATTAATTGTAATGTAATTAATGGCCCAAAAAAGCCGAAATATTTTGGAGACAGTCTGTCCGTAACTAGGGTTTTCTCCTACAGGAAATATATTCTGTTCGTTGTAATTTCTCTTACTTAATAAGAAACACACGGCAATATGCAAAGGTATAAGACTGAATTAAGATTTTTAGCTTAATTTTGCTTATTGAAAAATGAAATTAGGCTTGGGGGATCACCATGCATATTGTATTGCCCTTTTAAACTTCAAAATTAACTATTATACACGAAAGTTCGTATTGAATCTTGCCATGCAGGCACCCTCCTACAATTGGAAATACCAACATGGCTAACTCACAAACATGTGAGGTGTCGGCGACCCTGACGTCACTTAATATATTATCCTGAAACAATGCATGTTAGAATATTTTCAAAATTATGTGCACTTTTGTAGAGTATTTTTAGAACAAAAACAGGAGAGCCGTGAGAAAATGTGCATCTTCCTTGAAACGAACAGGTAAAAATTGTACCATACTGTCTTTAGATTGTTGTATCATTTCGTTTGATACATGGACATCAGCGTCTGTATAGAGAATACTGCTTTCACCTTCATGATTGACTTTGCCCGTAAAAATGGAAGCAGCGTGATCTTTCCAATATTTGGTATCCACTTAGATGACTGCAGTGTCTTACATGTCAGAGAAAGACACACTGAAAAATCACCGCCGTGAAGATATGTAAACTCACATAAAGGTACAGTTATTCTTATAAGAGCCGTAGTATCGTAGGCGGTGACTAGGTTGCGGACTCGACGGCCCGGGGTTCGAATTGCAGTAGGGGCAAGAAATATTTTTTCAAAAGTCCAGACCGGCCCTGGAGCCCGCCCAGCCTCCTATTCAAAGGGTACCGGAGTTATTTTCCGGCGGGTAAAGCGGCCGGGTCGTGAAGTTAAGAATGAGTGGAACTCCCCATTTGTCGTCATGACGTGAACTGGGAAAACTTGACTTTTTTTTTAGTTATTTATATCATTTTCAAACTATGAGTACTGATCCTCAATATTTCGACGTTTCAGTAAAGTCCTGTAACACTAGTAAGCTCTTCGTACGGTGAGCGTGTTCATAATTAGCAATTCATGTAAATGCCTCGCCAGACAACATAAAGCCGTTTGTCAATGACACCCCGCCAGCTGTAAGGAACATTGAGCCTTGTACTGCCTCGCGGTAAAACAACTGATGCGACGTGCAGCAGCATTAACAGTGCCAAATAATTACAGCTAGATGTCAGCACGGTCCCGTGAGTTGGTAGATGTCGGATACTTCACTCAGGATACTTCACTCAGGGGTGTTCCGACGAAATCGGTGAGTTCCACATATTTCAAAACTGGATACAGACCAAATTCAAATTAACTTCTGAACTTAACACCTATTTTCCCCTCTATTACATGTTTATTAACTGTACTACTAAGAACATTACCTGAACACTTTAAATCCCAATGCACGCTGATTTCCGAAAGAGAATTGACTTTTTGAAGGTTGCCAGGCCTTGCTCCTTAGCCAGTCTGATGTTTCAGAAGGCAGTTTCTACGCAAGATGTGACCAATCCAGTTAGCCGTCCTTCTTTTTATTGTATGTACGATATTCCTCTCCTCCTTGACTCTTTGTAATACTTCTTCATTTCTTACACGATCGGTCCAAATGATCTTCTCCATTCTTCTCCAGCACCACATTTCAAAACTTTCCAGGTATTTCTGATCCATTTTCCGAAGTGTCCACGTTTCAGCACCATACAAAGCTATGCTCCAAATGTAGCACTTTACTAGTTTTTTGTTTAAATTTAAGTTTAATTTGCTGGTGAAAAGATTCTTCTTCCTGTTGAATGCTGCTTTTGCCATGTCAATCCTAGGTTTATTTTCACATGTACACATTGCATCATTTGTTACCATGATACCTAATAGCTGAAATATTCCACATTCCGGCTGTTTTTGATTTATCACAATCTGTATTGGGGATGCTTGCCTTGAGATTCTCAGTGTACAGATAGGACGCGTAATTTACGTTTTTCATTTCCTGTCATTACGTTCAGTAAAAAGTTAAATTTTTCCCTATAACAGGCCATGAAGGCCCAGAGGGGGAGTAGAAGTATAGCTCTACTCTTTCTTTAACCTCGGCGCTAGTTGGGGGTGGGTGGTCAGCACCATGCCCCGGCCGCTTTACCCCCGGGAATGACCCGGTACCCATTGTATAGGAGGCTGGGTAGGCCCCAGAGCCGGTCTGGACGGATGCGAAAAATCTCGCACCTACCGGGATTCGATCCCCGGATCGTCCAGCCCGTAGCGAGTAGCTATACCGACTGAGCTATCGCGGCCCACGTCATGACGTTCAGTACATTTCAAAATGCTGTCCCATTTACTTTAAAACCTGATTTGCCAAACCATTATATCTTGCTTTCTTGTCGGATTTCGCGTGCGAAATTTATGTACAGTAAAACGTCCGTGTTACGTTTCAGTGCAGATTTCTATACACGAAACTGATTGCATGGAACAGATGCATTGTTAAGAAGCTATTACTTCCTAATATAATCAACAAATTCTCCACATTTTATTTAACCCGATGTTTCATGACCATGTTTACAAGGGCCCGCAAATTTTTCCTTAGCCTGAGCCACATTAATACAGTCCACGCCACCCCCTTTAAGATTCATTTTAATATTATGCTCCAATGTGTTTGTTTCTGAATGTATGCTCTTTATTTACAGCACCCTTTAAAGACTCTTTACAGAATTTTGGGGTGGTGTTATATCTGTGAATTTAAAGGATTGGCCATTATTCTTAATGTCATGCGTGCTACTGAGTCTGGTAACCTAAGGTTTTAATTCCCCATGATAGTAAATGTGCTTATCTCTGTGGCCTAAAGTGTAGGTTTGCGGCCGCTCGCTTCCTGGGAATGAGGGTTCGAATCCCGCCGGGGGTATAGCTGTCTGTCTCTTGTGAATGTTGTGTGTTGTCAGGTATAAATCCTTGTGACGGGCAGATCCCTCATCCAGAGGTATCCTACCGAGCCATTGAGTGTGATCAGGTGCAATAATAATCATCTACACGTACGATGAGTAGGTAGAAGAGGTCAGGCCAAAGGAGGTGATAGTAAATTAACGTATAAATTGCCGAAAAGATGAGTTCAGTCATTCCTTGAGGTTCCTTGCATAAAATACCACAAAGACAGCATTATATTATTGCTGCTGCCGCCTCGCTTGACTGTCCTTATTGTACAAACACTAAATATCCTACCCACTTATACTTATGTACACCCCTGTCTTTTAAACATTTCCACTTCGCAACTGTTCTCATTTCTGTTGCTCTGTATTTCGTCGTCTGTCTGTAGTCCTGCTAAGGAAAGAGAAGGTATATTAATAAATTAATTCCAGAAATGTTGAATTCCATTTCGCGCAGCTAAAGAACTTCCATGTAAGGGCTTTCAACTCAATTTTCCACTAATATTAACAGTCTTTGGACACCGCAAATGGAAACCATAAATCACTGGCGCCATTCAGTTCTTGTTACAAGTTCCTGTCTTGTACTGCCGTTGTTCTGCGGAATGTTCTGTCTTTATTGTCGCAGTATAATGGTGGAGTATTGTCGGTACTAACTGCACGAAGCAGAATCCTTCTTAAGAGGGTAATAGTAAAGAAATTATAGACATTTTATGGAAGCTGAGGGTTCATTACTCTTTCCACAACAGCCCGCAACTTAATACCTGCCTGATCCAATTGAATCCAGTCCACGACTTACGCTTTTTGTAAATACGTTTTGCTGTCCTTCCATTTACTATTAGATCTTCCAAGTGGGTCTTTTCTTCAAGTATTCCCTCCCAAATTTTATGCTCCATATTTGCCCACGCCCGCTCCTTACCTTATGCTCCATAATCTGAGCATCTGAATATACGTCAAGCACTACAAACATGAAGCTTTCGTTGTACTGTAAGTTCTCCAGCCTCCTGTATCCGTTAGATATAAATGTCCTCAGCATTCTTTGCTCAGATATTTTCAGCCCATATGTCACACATACGTAAGACAATCGCTAAAATTAAATACCTGTGTTTGTATCAATCTTTACAATTCCTATTACAACCAGACAGATAAAAGGTCAGTGGCGTAGATACGATTCCCACAAACCGCGCGGGGTGGGGGGGTACACATAGAGGGTACTGAATTTGTTGCAATTCCTTTCGGCCTGGATTTAGTTCTTCTGACAGAAAGCAGTATTTTGGATCCTTATTGTGATATCAGAGATTAATTTCGCTAATAATTTTAGGGGGCACTTGTGTTGTGTAGGGGCCGCGATAGCTCAGTCGGTATAGCGACTCGCTACTGGCTGGACGGTCCGGGGATCGAATACCGGTGGGGGCGAGATTTTTCGCATACGTCCAGACCGGCCCTGGGGTCTACCCAGTCTCCTATACAATGAGTACCGGGTCTTTCCCGGGGGTAAAGCGGCCGGGGCGTGGTGCTGACCACCTACCCCCAACTAGCGCCGGGGTCAAGAATGAGTAGAGCTATACCTCTACTCCCCCTTTGGGCCTTCATGGCCTGTTATAGGAAAAACTTTACTTTACTTTACTTTACTTGTGTTGTGTAGTGAGTAACGGAGGCCCCGACCGGTTACGCACGCTACTGCAAAAGATTCTGGACTGAGTGTCCGTAAACACTTCCCGAATGCAATTTGTGTACAGCACGAGTACTTTAAATCTGATTTCTAGAACTTAAAAACAGCTGGTCAAAAGAAGGGTCAAAACAAGTATTTTAAATAATAAAATATATGCGTTACTTCAGGCTTCTACCGCAGTGTAAATGAGATCTGCGCTCTTCTGGGATTTTACGCAGAATAGAATGGTAGTTTCGTACCGACGTTGCGGGACAATCTATCGTTCCCATCTTCAACGGTCAAGCCGTCCAAGAAGATTGCTTAAAACTTGAAGACGGGAACGATAGATTGTCCCGAAACGTCGGTAAGAAACTACTATTCTACCCTGCGTAAAATCCCAGAAGAGCGCAGATCTGATAAGACATTTAATGGAAGAAGCATTGGTTTTATTCAGATAAGAAACAACAAGCGATAGATGTGAGAGATTATAATCGCCACAGACTAGCTACTATTCAAGTTGCAACGAAATTTACTTCCTACCTTTATGCCCGACTTCTCCAACACCTGCTGTCCTGCGGTTTATAGTAATATAGCAGCTTGTGTGTTTGAATTGCAAGCATTCTTTTCAAATATTGTAGCAACCATTCATTTGGACAGAACTTTGTTACAATAACCAACAAAGAGTCCTTTGAAATTTCGACGGGAAATTGTTGCTGTTATGAAATAATTGTTGAATTTGGAAAATAAAATGTGTTACCGAAACCGTTTCTGTGCAAGTGTAACATTTTTGCATGTGAAAACAAATTAGTTTGGAAATACCTAACAGCAATATCAATGAGATTAAATAGATTAAAATTATATGAAATATCTCTCTTTGTTATCGATATAAAACACCGTTAAAATCGTATCAAAGGCTTTTACTTGTTTTGTTGTGGTGCTGCAACCCAAATTGGGCCTAGACCGCCTGTTTTTGAGGTTTTTAGATCACACACAATTAGACTGACACAACGAGTCTAACTTCTCTGAACGAGTGATTACCATTTCGTAGAGACCGCTACTTACACAATACACCACAAACACAAGAGAAAAATATCCATGCCCTCGTCGGGATTCAAACCCGCATTCCCAAATTTAAGTGGCCGCAGACCTACGCCTTAGACCATGCGGCCACCGAGATCGGCCAATGAAGCTTAATTACTCAAATAGCATTTTAAAAACGAATGCAGAAACACTGACCTGAAAGGTGTTTTAATTAGAAGATATTTGCGATATATATCGATGTCTTACATTGGTATCCCTCCCGCAACAGGAACGTGACTTTACCCAGAATATTGCTTCGTGGAAATCTCTGCCTTACAAAGCAAGAGGATTACAAACGCAGGTCTTGTATTCCAGACTGTCTCTAATATCTTCATTATGTTCATGATCCTATCTCGTGACAGCGCTCAGGAAATGAATTTCTGTCGTCTGTAAACTTCCCATTTGTTCTTTCTTTAATGTACAGAAGTCAGATCCATACGACAGGATCAGTAGGTCAGTAGATGCTGCTTTACTGAATTTTAGTAAGAGTAGCTTTTCACTCGACATTTTTTTAAGAAATGATGTGGGTACTTGCACTTTGAGTTAGGAAAGGAAGTAAGATCATTATATTAAATGTCTTCCGCAATTGTCTTATATACACAAATTTATTTCAAATTGACTTCACAATAAACAATTTTTGATTCTCTTACATGTTTCGGTCACGAATGGCAGCCATCTTCAGCGAACTACAATACTTGAGGACACATGCAGCGTGTTATGCAACTTGTCAGTCGTAAATGGTGAAATCCATACATGTGGTATCATTACATAATTAATTAACAATTATTAAAACTGTATTAAAATTATAATACAATTAATATATTAAAATTTATGTAAAATGTTGCATCCAAACATTTTGTAATAAAATTAAATTCAAAATTCATTGTTTTTATTAGGATATTATAAAGCTATACATATATCGGCTCCATCATAAATCGAAAAAAAATCCGTTATTACAAGATATTTGGATGAAACATACATGTTTGTAATATTTTAAATTGTCCGTATTTGACCCATTAAGAATTATCTTATAAGCAATATTTACTTAAAAATTTAATTATCGCGAAGGTGTTTAAAATTTTAGACCTAAAACTGTTAACATTTTGAGATTATAAATCAATAGAAATGTGGGAAGTACAATTTTAATTCTGTAGCAGAAACTGCAAAGTTAAAATATTTCTGTTCTGAAGACGTTGCGATTTAAATTATAAAACAAGATGCAGTTTATCTCTGTTTGTAGTTACATGATGGAGCCGGGCCAGGTTATTCGGAATAGTGTTCAGAGGAGGAACTGTTGGTCAATTTCCGGAGACGGCAAATATATTTGTTTCTTCTCCAAAAATTTCAGGCAAGCTCCACATCCTCCCAGCCTACTATTTAATCGGCACCGGCAAGATTTCCCCCTTTGTAAAACCACTGGATCATTAACCTGATCACTCATCACTATCTAGTGCCGAGATTTAGAATGAGCGGAGCTACACCTCCACTACCATTTATGCCTTGATGGCGTGCACAGGGATAAATTATCCTTTACGCTTTATTTACATCACTTACCCCTATAATTTCAGTGGACGGTTCCGTAATAAATCCGGAACACTCGGTCTTCACTAAGGATAACAGGAGGTAGGTAACAGAAGTTTACATGTAGTTCCTCACTCTTTGACACAGGACGCCCCCCATGGCGATCCTGTTTCTCGTCCCTCTTCCATCAGTAACAGCAGCATCCGACAGCAGCAATCTCCGTCTTCCGAATGCTCACAAGTGGGTGTCAGGGCTGCACAGTCTTTGAAAATCTTCAATGGAAATTATTACTGCGTATTTTTTTAAGTTTAACCCTATCCATCCCGCTGTGCTTATAGAATAAAACAAACTAGTCTACATGTTCCATTCAACACACTCTGTATTCACTAAATATTTAAACATTACATGTTTCGGTGATTCGACCATCATCAGAAGTGTAATATAAAAACTCAACACAAGGCAAAAGCATAAAATGATTTTTTTTGTGAGATCTCACGAAATAATATTAAAAATATGCGAGTAATCGTTACAATTTAAATTAAAAAAATTCCAATTGTAACGTTTACTCGCATATTTTTAATATTATTTCGTGAGATCTCACAAAAAAATCATTTTATGCTTTTGCCTTGTGTTGTGTTTTTATATTACACATCTGATGATGGTCGAATGATCGAAACATGTAGTGTTTGAATATTTAGTGAATACAGGGTGTGCTGAACGGAACACATAAAGTGGTTTGTTTTACGTATTTTTTGCGTAAGAAATCCGCCGCTGCATTTTTATTTGCAATCGTGCGTTCGTAACTCCCAAAATTTTATTCAAGATGTAGGATTTGCCTTCTTGCATTGTGTAATGGAATATAGCTTGCAGACATACCACCCACTTCACGGAGACAGTATTTTCTTATAAAATTCTTCAATAAATGCGAAAACGTTTAAATCCAAAATGTGTCTAAAGAATATGCTGTAAAGGTAAAGGTCACCCCATAACACACAATTAGAAGCACAGAGGGAGAGTAGATATATAGCTATACTCATTCTCACCCTCGGGAGCTAAATGGTGGTGGGTGGTCAACGCTCCGCTCTGGCCGCTTTGCCCCAATGAACAGCTTTGTTACTCATTTTACAGGAGGCTGTGTAGTCCCCACGTCCGGTCTGGATGGATATGGTGAAACAAGAGAAAACCTCACGCCCCCACTAGTTCGAACCCCGAACCGTCTAGCTCGTAGCGGGTCGCTGTACCAACTAAGAAATCGTTGCCCCGAATACATCTCAGGAACATTAAGTTGTGTGGCATATTTTGTACTTAAAGCTGCAAGGGCACATACAGCGCGTTTTAGCGTCTAAGTAGGGCATTAGATGAGAAGTACTCGTACATTAAAATACGTATTCACTACAACGTCGGTACGGAATGCTCATAAAGGTCCCTTTGTGGGCTTAAATATTGAAGTTTGAGGTTTATAGAGGTTAAGTGTAAGAGCTGGGCGGAAGTAAGCTTACAGCAGGAACTTACTTAACCGATGTAAATTCGAGGCACTTGAACTACCGTCTCGTCACCTAAAAATGTCTTCTTTTTTCTTTCTGAAACAAAATGAATCTTCGCCTTTCACAATATGCGGATATTTGCCCGAGTACATGAGCGACTATTAGCAGCTCCAAAAAGATTTTGATCCATGAAGGTAGTTAGTTAGGTCGTTATGCGTTTGGTTGGTTGGTTGGTTGGTTTATTCGTTTAGTTACTTGGTTGTTTGGTTAGTTAACTGGTTTTTTTGTTGAGTTAACTCTTTGTTTGGTTGGTTGGATGGCTAGTTAGCTGCTTCGTTGGTTGGTTAGTTAGTTAATTTGTCAGTCAGTTAATTAGTTAATTAGTTAGTTGTTAGACAGTTAAGTATTTGTTTGATTGGTTGGTTGTTTAGTCAGCAAGCTTAGGATTTAGTTTTTTCCTTCAGTCAATATCCGCACTTGCTTGCGACTGTGTCCCTCTCCACAACACTCTCACAAGAAGGATGTGCTTAGGGTGTATGTATGAGACGTTGAAAGGCAAAGTGGTGACAGTCGTTCTTTTAAGAAGCATTATATAATTGCTTCGACGGTAGCACAACATTAACAATACTGTGTCTTGCAGTCATTAACTTACCCTTCCAAGTACAGCGTATATCCAGGTACGTCGATACACTCGTATAGCATTGACAGGCAAAGGATATACGTAATCCAAACGAAGACATCGCTCTATTTTCAGGGGTTTGTATAAGGCAAGAATATATTATTTTGGACCGAAGTGCATTAGCTTCGAGGTTTAGCCCTTCACACTATTGTGAATTCAACTACCTTTTGTGAAGGGTCCCGCAGCAGATGCTACGGACGCACCGCAGCCTTGAGGTTTATTGTGCAACCCTGTGATGAATATGATTAATTTTTTTTTTTCGTTTTTCCGTGTAATGGAGCACTGATGAAATAAAATTTACAGGAGAAGACCGAAGTACTCGGAGAAAAACCTGTCCCAGTGCCACTTTGTCCACCACAAATCCTACATGGACTGACCCGGGATCGAAACCCGGACCTCCGCGGTGAGAGGCCGGCGACTAACCGCCTGAGCCATGGCACGTCCGTATGCAACGACCTTTACTAACAAACTCTTTGTTTTGCTGTATTTGCACGATATTGACTGCTTCCTGTATTTTAAATTAGTGTGTCACTCACGAAACTTACAATCTTTAGGCCCGTTTGTGCATTATTGTAATCTGTTTAAAGATACTTCTTTGGTAGGACTGACGACTCCACTATGGGAGGTAGGCCGAATAGGCGGAAGTTGTAACCAACTATAGCATTTCGCTCGTGTCGTGTTGCATGTTTAGTTGACAGTTGATTGTTACAATTGCTATTATTTATCAACTTTCAGAGTAACAACTTACGCATTGTGTACAAAGTTTATACCTGTTGTCACGTATAATACGTACATATTAACTGCTGGTCTTTCGTAGGCTTCAGCTTCAAGAACATTCATAAAGCAATCAAATTACTAACATTTATACTAGTATGACTGCTACAACCATTACTACTACTACCACTACCATCACCACCACCACCACATAAAATAAGACAGCCGAGCTGGGATAGCGCAGTCGGCATAGTAACGATATTAGGAAGTGGACGATTCGGTTTTTGATTATCTGCAGGTTGAGGACATTTTTCTCTTCTCCAAAATTTTCCACGCCGGATCTGCGGCTTACGCAGTCACCTACTCAACGGTTACGGGATTTTTTTCCCTTGGGATGAAACGGCTTAGCAGTGACACTGGCCACCCCCATCTAGTGTCGTGTTTAAAAATGAGTGGAGCCCTACCTCCAACACTTACCCCCCTTATAGGCCGTAATAGCTTTATACGAGCAACTTTGCTTTCACTTTTCTGAACCTGCGTTTATGTGAACACAAATAATGTGATGTAATCAAGCAACTCTGTTACCACACACCACACACACACACACACGCACGCACATTCTGCTATCATAAACATTGTCACTCGAATGTGCGTGTGGCATGAAGCAGAGTAATTGTTTCCAAGAGATATTTCAACACAAAAACCGCACAGGATATAGCGCAGGTACGAACTTTCAAGTCTTCAGCAAAAGACCGTGAGTTTATTGTGCAAAATAAATCATTTCTGTTCAAGTTCTCTGGTGGAAAAAAAGCAGGTCCCATATTTTCGTGAATTCCGTGTGTAAATGTTTCTATTTATGGTCCATCCGACAGGAGGTGCCGCATATAGTTCACAAGTGGAAGTTTATTGTACCGTCCAGGCATGAAGAAAATATTTCTGGGTAGTTTCTTTTGTTTCCCTCTGTCTGCAGGAATGACTTAGTCTTTCTTCCCCACCAATCCCCTGTGGTAAAGATGTATGTCTTTCTGTTGTCATTTTCCATTAAATCGTTCACACGGTGAAGAGTATGGAGGAGATGTGACGAGGTGGTGGACCTAGTGTAGTTGTGAGAACCGATATCACAGTTACTTGAAGGAAGTCGGTTTAACGTAGTGGAATTACGAAAAATAAAGCGTTTTACGGGATTCTTCTCTCTGGTTAAGGCGTAATTTATGTCAGTTTATGTTATATGACACACTGAGGGAGGAACATAGACTGAGGGTGTTCGAGCATAGGGTGCTGAGGAGGATATTTGGGCCTAAGAGGAATGAGGTAACAGGGGAGTGGAGAAGACTACTTAATGAGGAACTTAATGATCTGTACTCAGCACCAACTATTATTCGGGTGATCAAATCAAGAAGAATGAGGTGGGCGGGGTATGTAGCACGTATGGGTGAGGTGCATAAAGGTTTTTGGTGGGGTGACCTGAGGGAAGGAGACCACTTGGAAGACCCAGGCGTAGATGGGAGGATAATATTAAAATGGATCTTCAAGAAGTGGGGTGGTAGGGCATGGACTGGATTGATATGGCTCAGGATAGGGACAGGTGGCGGTCTCTTGTGAGTGCGGTAATGAACCTTCTGTTTCCATAAAACGCGGGGAATTTCTTGACTAACTGACGACCTGATAGCTTCTCAAGAAAGACTATGCTCCATGGAGTTAGTTAGTTAGTTATGTTATATAACATAAAGCCTTAAACAGCGAAGTATTTTTTACAGAACTGACCTACAGTTATAATTACGTACGCTAGTAAGAGTTCAGTTCATGTGAGCGAAGGTGTCCATTTAGCTCTTGAAATGTGCGTGACGAAACCTTTTTACGACGTCACAAGGCTTAAAAACCATACAGAACTCCAAAAGTGTTTTACTTTATTCATTTTTCGCAAAGTATAGAAAATGAGCACATAATGGGGAGTGCTTTCTCTTTGTGTGTTTCGTCTTTGGAGATCCTTAATTGGATTTAAAACTTGTGGTTTTTGGTTTCATTATAAATTTTTGAGCAATTTTAATTTGGGTCCATATCTGTCCCACTTTATGCACACGCTAATTTACGTGAAGGACTAATACATCCTTATCAATGAAAGAACACTTATACACAGTCAAAACTTTTTATGAGTAAAAAAGTATTTGTTTAACATTGTATTTACCGTGCATTTTCAATTAAGATATGTTCAATAAACGCCAAATAATGCATACAAATTTTTTTACAATAGTTTATTCTTAAAATTCCCCTATACGTATTTCGGTGGTTTAAACCACAATCTTCAGGGGATCGTAGAGATTATTATGCATAGACTTACAGTTATTACATATATGGTTATATACATATATGTAGAATATGAGTGGTCTGATATTGTCCACTTCGTACAGTATTGTAAAATAAGTTACTATAAAATGGAGTAAAAAGTTGCTAAAATGATTACATAATTTGTAGTCAGCAAGAAAATTAATGGCAGTTTGGTCTTGTAGTTCTTTGCAAGTGCGTTTTAATTTGCAGTAAGGAGGTCATCTGTAGAAATATTAAACGTAAGTGTTTGTTTACGCTTGCTCTAGCAACATATTTCGGCTTATTCAAGCCATCAGCAGACTAACCGTCATAAAATGTAAAAATGTAAAAGTGTAAATATTACAACGCGACTTGTATTATTTCAGTCACTGGATATGAGCCTTAATCCTTATATTTTCAGAAGTTTTTGCTTATATTGCTTCTTTTTCTATATATTTTTTATTAAATACTTTATTGAAAACTACAGGGGTTATATAACCTTTAAAAACTCCTGAAACCCTTAAAACTTCATGAAGGTTAGCCTGATTATGGCTTAAATATGCCGAAACATGTTGCTAGATTAAGCGTAAACAGAGATTTGTTTACTAATAAAACGTTATGTTTGACGGTATATAAGTTTTTTTTATTTGCACAAGCTGCACATGGGGAAGTCACGTGTCCAATATCGTTATCACTTTTTAACAGAAACTCGCACATCCTGTAAATTTAGAATGGCATAAAATGTAGAACTTTTACCAGTAAGAAATTTGTGTGTTGTATATTTAAGTAAAGGCAAGCAAAAAATTTGATTCTGCATAATGGTTCTCTTTATTTATAAGGTAACGGATTTTGCACAAATAAATGTTTATCAGATCAGAACGTCAATGGCTAGCGCATTTTATGTGCTTCAAATGAATATCCATATAAGGAGGTAACCAAAAGGCAAAGACAATATCTGAAACATGTATCTAGTCCGTTCTTGCAAGTTCTTAATAAATGTCTTGGTTGAAATTTTCGGAAACCCGACCCTACTGAACAAAATTACAGAAAGTTTATTAGACAAATTTCTCAGGCACACGGCTAAAACTTATTGCTTCTTTCGCACTAGAAACTTCAGACTTAACTAACTACCTCAATGGAGCAGGGTCCTTCTTGAGAATTACTATGTTCTCAGGTAGCCAATGAAATACCCGCATTTTATGGAACTAGAATATTCATTATTTTCTTCAAAATAGCCCGCCATTGAGCCACGTGATTTCAATTGAATTTCTGCTCCAACTTTAAGTTTTATTTTAATACTATCCCAATATTTACACCTAGTTATTCCACGTGGTATTTTTCCTTTGGCCCCCCCCCCCCAAAGTCCTGCATGCCTTTATTTTCTACCCATATGTGCCACATACCTCGCTCATCCCGTCCTCCTTTGTTTAATCACTTTAATAGTACATGGTGAAGAGTATAACTCACGAAGTTCCTCATTACACAGTTTTCTCCACTCCCCTCTTACCTCGTCCCTCTTAAGCCCAAACATTTTCCTTACCTTCATATTATCTAAAATTCGACCCATGTCTTTATGTTACTGTTAGAGGTAATAGATAACCTTCATAAACCAACAACTGCACTAATTAAAATTTATTTAACACTTTAAGATTGCCCTACACATGTTTCGGTCACGAAATGAAGGTTATCTAGTACCATAATGCACGGTGAACAAAACGTTATGTTAGAGGTAAGTTTCACACACACACAACAGGCAAAACACTTTGTATATTCGTGACTCGATATTAATAATATTTATTTACGAAAGGTTTTTGGAAAGAAATGTAAGAGTATGTGTTGTGTCTGGCATAGTGTACTGTGCTATAAATTCTGCAAGGAATTAGGTGAAATAAGTTTTCAAGAATAATTTTATTACAAGGAATGTTTTGTTTCTTCATAAAATAAGTTTTCACTGTAGGAACAGCTAAGACCTAGGATTGTTTCATGAGAGCTTTTATCTTCCATGTAGACTGCAGCATCTCGTTTAAATTCACCATATTCTAGCGCTGTCAAAGCATTTTTTCCACATATAAAGTTTCTTGCGAAAACAGCAAAGTTATAATATTATTTATGGGTTATCAAATTATTTAGGTGATGGCTGTTTAGTATTGGCTGCGACTTTGTGAAACTACAGAAGAAAATGTGTCAGTTTAAATACGTAGCTAAGCAGTAGCTTTGCATTATTTTTTCTAATTACACGAACATTTCCCAAACGTTGTGATATTCCGGCCTGTCTGTCCCACGAAAATTATCTGACGAATAAAAAATAATTGTCTCATGTAATGTGAACATTGTACAGGCGAAACTCTGCGTTGTCACACCTGAATACAGTCTGTACATTTTAAAATAACCACCATCTAAAAAAAAGAGCAGGAATCACCACCCGCCTTCAGAAAATCACTATCAAGGTTATGAAATTTTTTCAGCGTTTTTACATTCTTGCGAGCAGCTAGAAACTGTTATTAACCTATCAAATTCTCCGTGGGCTTAAAGTTAACGATTCTTGCCCCGATCCATTAGCTCTTACTTTATTCTAATTGGCACTCAGTTCACACGTCACAGCACATTACGAGAAGTCTGGCCAACTGAACTAACTTGTTGCAGGCCCTCAGCCTGGCATCGTCTTTGACATCAGTAATGACTTGTCTTTTAGTGTGTAATCCTGAATTACAGCCGATTTCAGCGTAACTTCAGCCGTAAAGGCACGAGGCACTGCAGACTGCTAATACAAGCTGTCGAATGAATGGCAATACACACATTCTCTCTGTAACTGTAGCTGTATTTCCGATTTCCATTACCCATTTCACAAAGCACGATAATTCATTTCTCGCTTCAGTACCATCAGACAAGTGCTGTCCCTCTCAAATTGGCGCAGTGATGTTAACCGTTTCTACAAGCAGCAGACATTGTACAGCTTATTTCAAAATAAAATACACAGACTGCGCTGTACATCTAGCGTTGATTTAAAAGTTTAACGTAAATGGAATAGTAGGCTTTTAGGATGATAATCAAATTGAGGAATATTCAATGGGTGAGAAATGTAACACGCATGGGACACAGAAAATACATACAGATGTTGGGGAAGAAATTTCGAAGGGAATTGACCCCTGACGAGAACTATATATATATATGTGTGTGTGTGTTTGTGTGTGTGTGGGAGGGAAGGATAGAAATGAAGGGAAGAAGAGGGAGAAGACGTAAACAACTACTGGATGATCTTAAGGAAAAGAGAAGATACTGTAAATTGAAAGAGGAAGCACTAGATCGCACCCTGTGGAGAACTCGCTTTGGAAGAGGCTACGGACCTGTCGTAAGACAGACTGCAGAATGAATGAATATGGGAGAATAATGAATTAAATATCTTATATGCAGGTTTGTATGACGTAACATTGATTCATCAGGTTCATAACAAAATCAGTGGCAGACTGTTTCGAGCAAGGTAATGAACTTTCGGGTCCCATAATATGCGGAACAGTTCGCTTCAAACGGAGGGATTTACAATTTGGACTTATTAGTTCCTTTGTTTGATGCTTTGTTTCTTTGTTCATTTGCTTGTTTTCTGTTTTTTGCTGACTTGTGTGTTTGTTGCTTGCTTGTTTCGTTAGATGGTCAGTCAGCTAGCTAGCTCGTCAGTCAGATAGCTAGCTCATCATTCAGCTAGCTAGTTCATCAGTCAGCTAGCTAGCTCTTCAGTCAGATAGCTAGCTTTTCAGTCAGATAGCTAGATCTTCAGTCAGATAGCTAGCTCTTCAGTCAGATAGCTAGCTCATCAGTCAGATAGCTAGCTCATCAGTCAGATAGCTAGCTCTTCAGTCAGATAGCTAGCTCTTCAGTCAGATAGCTAGCTCTTCAGTCAGATAGCTAGCTCTTCAGTCAGATAGCTGGTTAGAGAAGCAATCACATAACCTATGTTCGACAGTTCCGATAGGATGAAGAATGTAGCATGAAATCAGATATATATTTTGGATGTTGCTAAATTATGTCTGGTTGTTTCTGATGATATCTTCGTGTCTGCAAGTTATTCGCCTTTCTGTTCCATTACCTTTTGCTTTTCATTCCACATCGCAAAATGTCCTTCCCCTCCTTTTTCATTACCTTTCATCTGCTGTCTTTCACGAATCACACCAATCACAAATTCCAACGTTACACATTTCCAGTTAAACAGATGTGCTCAGAATTAAGCTTCTTGCTTTTACTTCAAAGATGCCTGTTTCGAATTTTCTATATTGAATGCACTATAGTCACTGAAGTTCCTTGTGGCTTTCCCTACAATTCAATCCTTTCTTTCTCGTACTTTACAACATAAATCTCCTTCAGCCTTCCGATTGTCCGTCATAACTTCCCAGCGCATGATTCGACATTACGAAACAAAGTAATAAAACCTGAAATGCATTTGTTTCTCTTTCATCTGCGATAAAGCATGACAGGTGGATGGATTTCGGCAAGTCACGAGTATTCTGAAGTGCATCGTAATTTTACAGGATGATGTAGGGAGGTCCTTACGTATAGGCCACTACCATACTTTCTAATTCGACAGAAGGCCTGTAGATGGATGATGGGCATCTAATGGTGCATTTATGTATTTTCTCGCCACAGACTATTAGCTAAACTGGTGTCATGCATACTTCTAAATTTTCCTTGCAGTTTATCTTTCGCTAGAAATTTATTTTCAGGTAGGCTTATTGTCGGCAACTCTGCGTAAATTTTCGTAACAACTTACGTACAGACTGGTACAGGTTTGTGGCGGCATTGATATTTATGTTCAAGAATAAAACGAGGTATTTGAAGGACTTTGAATAGAATAATGGAACAGGCCTTTTATTTAAATAAAAAGTTTTTTTCACAATTTTGTCATAAATTTAATTTCAATAATTTTAAATGTTGCTGAAATTCCGAAGTAATAGAAGACTTTCTTCCGCGTGGTTTAAGAAAGTGGGTTTTGGCAAGGACATAAGAACAAGCGCATATTTTTTACATCCGTATGCAGTCAAATAAATATATTTTTAAGGCTTTGGATGTTGTCTCTTTTTGTATGTAACTTTCACTTAATAAAGTGACAACCTTATGTAACAGAAACGAAACACTTTATTAGATTAACAATCTTTCGTGGAAGTTTGTTGCTTGAAAAGTAAAAAAAGTCAAACTGTAAGAGTTTACAGAAAAAGAAGAAAGTTGGGAGAGAGAGAGAGATTAACTTCCTTATTACCTGCAAGGGAGCTGATTTGGATATGTAAGTTTTCTGTATATTCACACTAGTGTAGGCTTGGAAAAATGTGAATTGTGCCATCTAATCTGCAGCAGACTGGTACTGCGTAAAATTGAAATGAACATTTTTAACTTCTGTCACTTTTTTGCGAAGGTGCGATATGTCCTTCAGAATTGTGAGACTAGTAAAATATTCTAAACTCTTATGGAATTGACATGTTTGCAAGCGAGACGAGAAATTCTTAAAGAATTTTATTCTGTAATATGCTCACAAATGACCACGAGAATGAACGAGGATCTGAAAACGCAATAGAAAATTGTATCTGTGGACTGCCGATTTTACGAGTGGGTGGTTTTGTTGCTGATGCTGTCATCCCGCCGAATCTTGACATCATAGACTTAGTTTAGTTTAAATTAATATTCCAAGCACGTGTAACTTCACACGTGTTTCATTGGCTTAATATTCCCATAAATCTACGATGAGAAATGTGATGTTCGGATTTTGTAGTTAGACTTAGGCCTTCTGGCTGAATGTAGAGTGACGTCATGAGATTTACCCAAAGCAGTCGTAATCAGATTTTCAGGACTGTTCCGTCACTTCTGACATAAAAGGGTTGATTAAAACTAGGAACTGCAGGACGACACAAGATTTTAACGTGACACAGTTGCTGTATAAATTAAAAATTAAAATGTCCGTCTGTTCCGTGTTATATTCTGTCCTATATTATTTGCGACTTTACACATCTATTCTTACGTAGCATTTACGTCGTATTTATTGGTTTCAGCTGGGCGTATTACTGACATCACTAAATACTTATATTATATACAGCGCCTCTCCTTATACATAGGTAAAGATAAGGCCTTTCCGTAACATGCCTTGCAGGCATACAGGAAAATGGAGGTATAGCTCTACTTATATTTAAACCTTGGCTGTAGATGGTGGCGAGTGTTCAACGACACGCCCCGCCCGCTTACCCCCGGGAAAGGGCCACGGAACCCATTTTACATTAGGCTGGGTGGGCCCCAAAGACAGTATGGAAGGTTTTGGAGAAGAGAAAATTTATTTTTCTCACCGTTGTTGAAACCCCGGACGTGCAGCTCGTAGCGAGTCGCTATACCAACTACGCTGTCCCTCCCCCCCCACCCCATCGTTCGACGTAAGCCATACCAAACATGTTTATTTCATGGCGCAAGAGCCCTTAGTGGGCCAGGGCCTCCTCATTATCGAGGTTTCACGATCACACTAGGTAGGACTCCTCTAGACGAGTGATCAGCCCGTCGCAGAGACCTCTACCTAACAACTCACAACACACATCCATGCCCCCGGTGGGATTCGCAAGCGATCGGCCGCAGACCCATGCCTGAGACCGCGCGGCCACTGGGATTGGCATACCAAATAATATTAAAAAAAAACTAGGTGAAATCAAATTGTTATTAAGATCGCCCCTGGTTTGATGTTAAGTATTTCACTTATCATTTAGTATACTGATTTCATTCGTCGTAATTGGATGTGAAGTTAGCAAATTTCAGCTACCGTCTCCACGCACTGTGTGAACGTGTCTGTGCCAGTAAAGCATGGGCAGTATCTTTTCTGTCTATGGGGAATAAACATTTTTCTCTTTCTGTATCTTTCTCGCTTACAAGCAGATATAGCTAACTAATCCCATGGAGCAAAGGTCCTTATTTATTTAAGTCTGAGTTAGTTAACCGCGCTACCTTGTGTACAGAACCGAACTGTAGGAACACAGAGAATAAATAATTAATTGCATAGAATGTGAAAGAAGTAATTCATGGCATTATTGAGGTATTATCCCAACTCTTGGCTTTAGAGGCTGAGGAGAACCACAAAAATATAATTCGGTGTAGTAGTGTCCATCAAATTCATAGCAGCATTACCAAGTCTTCCAGCAAGTTCTGTTCGGTCAGAGCCCCCAAGAAATTGAGATGTTGATACGTTCTCAACAGATTCCCTGCCGAAAAAAAATGTCTTTATGTGTTTACAAGAGCAAGTCACTGGTTTCTGTGTTGAAGTAGATGGATAGAGTACAGCTACTGCCTTGAGATCCATTTTAGTATTGTCCTTATTATGTTATTCGCTTCCAGAAAGAAGCAGGAGGTTTTTCTGTTTTCCAAAATATCCAGACCGAATATATATGGCTCACCAAACATTTTATTCGATTAATTTCGGTAGCCGGGGCGTGAAGCTCATCACTCCGATCTAGTTACTAGTTTAAGAATCCATAAGCCAAACCTCCACTTTGCCGTATCCTTCAACAACGTGGTGCTTAAACAAACAAAGACACATCTTTGCCTTTTCCCGACGTCTGTGACTCCAAGTGGCCCATTGCCTTTATGTTTTACGACTACGGTTTCGCATTCATCTTCCGCCTTTCTTCGAAATACATCAAGCCGTCATAATAAACTTTTTTGCCGTTTGAACCTGGGACACGCTATTATTATAATAATATTATAATACATTTATATTAGTATATACAGTGGACCCTCGAACTTCGAACGGTTTGATGTTCGAACAACTTGAAACTCGAACAAAAAATTCGAGGAAAATCCGGTTTTGAAACTCGAACAAAAACTCGAAAGTAGAACAAAGAATCACGTGGTCGCCTTCTCTCTCTGCTTGGTCCAGATGAAAGAAGGGTAATTCACCTTCCAGTGAACAGTAATATCCCTCCTACTATTATTATTGATTGATTATTATACACTATTTTTATGTATGTACTACTATAAATAAAATACTTCAATTATTGAAATTAAATATATTTGTTTTATCATTATTTACCAATATGATATTTTGAAATAGGCACTTAAAATGTTCTATATTGAGTAAATTTTGGGGGTCTGGAACGGATTAATTCAATTTACATTATTTCTTATGGGGAAATTTAACTCGAAAGTCGAACAACTTGAAAGTCGAACCGTGTCCTGGAACGGACTGTGTTCGAAGTTCGAGGTTCCACTGTATTTTATTTTATTATTATTCAATTATTATAATACAGTTATGATACAGTTAGTATAATACATACATCGGTTAATACGACACCTCGTCTATAGCGTCAGATATTCTGTGGTACCGATTAATTCCTCACTGTTAACCACAACATTATATTCCTCGGTTATAACAACACACGTTTATAACGACACAAAAAATTCAGCCCCTTTCATGACGTTGTAACCTAGTTCAACTGTCGCATTACAAATTTAATTTGTGAAATTTAACGAAGATAGATTCGTGCTTCACGTAAAGTAAGTTTGGGATAATCGGAACTGACCAGAGTCAATATAAATATTTTCTCAACAATACTTACTACAGCCTACGCATACCAAGTTTAGTCCAAATCCGTAGAGAAGCTTCGTAAGTAAGTCGTGACGTAGGACACCTACGACCTCCTCATCGTGCTTTCACTTTTAGCACACATTTTGGTTCTGACGGTCTTCCTCTGCCCTGATAATAGTTTGCTGGCATTCCTTCCAGCCTAATCTATTGGAGTTACGCAATTGCCTTTCTGAAACTTGATACATTTTTCCATAAAATAATTCATCCGGAAATAAATACGGTCTGACGTGTTTTCATTTTAATGAATAGCGTAATAATTGCTTCCATAAAAATCATTAATTTTTAATTCTATCTTGTGCTTAGTGGCATGGATATAACCACGTATTTATAAAGCGCAGATATTACTAATAGACAAATAATGTTTTAAAAGCAGGGAAATTTTTAAAATTAACATAATTTGTCATGCAAAAGGAAATATCCAACAGGCATAGATCAGCTTTCTTATGGCACACAAATCGTTGTCCTAGACTCTGTATGACAGAACGTGAGAAGGATTTGTCCAAACATATTTATGTGTTCAAAAATAACAGACGATAAAAGGAAATCATAAATCATAATTATGTAGTGATGTCCTTAAGGTTTAACACATCTGTTTTTTCGGTTGTACCCGGTTTGAAGCCGGGCGATACAAATTATCCTCACAAACATTTTCAATCCTGTAATATTTCGAGTTTTCTCATCGAAAGGACAAAGATTTTCTCTGTTGCTTACTAACTACTAATATATGGCAAGGCTGAGAAAGTTTTAGGTTATGTCTGGAAAAGATGACGTAATCGGAGTATGTAATCAAGGAAATTATGCACGGAGTAATTGGTAAAATTATATAAATCTGAATTCCTTTCTAGCTAGACTGAAACACTTTAAGCAACATAAGCTTAATTTTGTCTAGTCTCTTTGCAGATTTTAGACACAACCTGGGGAAAGAAGCCTCTTATCCAGTGCGTAAATCATTTAGATGCTCGATGTACTCCATCTAATGCCAAGTACTCCAAATTGCAATATATTTTATTCATAACATTATAAAGTGCAGTCACAACTTCGCATAATCTAATTAATTTCGTTAAGCCTTAGTGGTTACTATATATACCACTACATTTAGTAATAAAAATTCTACATTTTGTCCTTGGAGTAATTTTATAATTTTTGTAAGAGTTTAAGAAGGAAGAACTATTATTACTCATTGGATTTTCTAATTGAGGTAGAGTGAGGTCATGCGTGGCACGAACGAACTCTTGAAATATATTTCAGATTAATTTTTATCTTTAAGTGGTTAATTAGCCTATAAGGAAAACATAAAGGCTTTGAGAATAACACAAAAAAAATCCTTTACGCGATTTGAGGATTTTACATAATTTATTTGAATATTATGCTTTTCTGTGATATGATTCTGTACTTACTGGTACTCTTCATGTAGTCCAAGACCTTATTGACCACCCTGAACAGGAAGCAGGAAGCCACTCCTAAACATAGGTAACTAGTCACCAAAACGCGACCTTACGTTCCGCAAGACTGTAACCTTCAAGCAAACAGTTCCTGATACAACATTACCAAACGGACTTCGTGTCTGAGATGTTCGACATTCAGATGTCAGGTCAGAGACCGTTTTTCCTAACTGAAGTGTTTCGTGTGTTTTCTTAGTTCCCTCTAAGAAATGTCTGGAGAAAAACATCGCGTCATGCGACGACGGCTTTCTTCTGCAACATTTCAATTTATTACTAATTAATCACGTCATTCGGCGCTGTGTGGTCCGAGCTTCTCCACATGTGACCTGAAGCTAAACGGCGCTATGTGGTCTGAGCATCTCCACATGTGACCTGAAGCTAAACGGCGCTATGTGGTCTGAGCTTCTCGACATGTGACCTGAAGCTAAACGGCACTATGTGGTCCGAGCTTCTCCACATGTGACCTGAAGCTAAACGGCGCTATGTGGTCCCAGCTTCTCGACATGTGACCTGAAGCTAAACGGCGCTATGTGGTCTGAGCTTCTCGACATGTGACTTGAAGCTAAACGGCACTATGTGGTCCGAGCATCTCGACATGTGACCTGAAGCTAAACGGCGCTATGTGGTCCGAGCTTCTCGACATGTGACCTGAAGCTAAACGGCACTATGTGGTCCGAGCTTCTCGACATGTGACCTGAAGCTAAACGGCGCTATGTGGTCCGAGCTGCTCGACATGTGACCTGAAGCTAAACGGCGCTATGTGGTCTGAGCTTCTCGCTATGTGACCTGAAGCTAAACGGCGCTATTTGGTCCGAGCTTCTCGACATGTGACCTGAAGCTAAACGGCGCTATGTGGTCCGAGCTTCTCGACATGTGACCTGAAGCTAAACGGCGCTATGTGGTCTGAGCATCTCCACATGTGACCTGAAGCTAAACGGCGCTATGTGGTCCGAGCATCTCTCGGCATCTACATGTGACCTGAAGAAAACGCCTATGGGGCCGAGATCTCGCATCGACATGTGACTAAAGCTAATATCTTTCAATAGGGTTACAGTATGCACAGGGTGTATCTAAAATGCCTGCACATACTGCAAGAGTTGGTTCTTCATATCAAAACAAAGAAAAAAGTTCACATAATTATGTATTCGAAAATGAGTGGTTTTTCAGTTTAATTGAAAGATTACATTCAACAATAAATCCCTTAACTATGTAATATTTTGCTTACAGCTGACATAATACATTTACAATACACGTTAACTGTTCAGTTCCTATTGTTTATCAGGTTACAATGCACAACAAAGGCTCAAAGTATCCTCCACCTGAATCAATGTACGCATTGACACGTCTGATCATGGCCTGTCGCACTGTTTCAAAAATCCCGGAAAAGTTACGAATGGTTTGACAGACACAGAAAGTGCGTTGGTGAAGTGTCACTTCATTTTGAATTTGAGCTGAACACGCTAAGGGTTTTAAGTTTCCCCACAGATAAAAATCTAAAGTATTGGGTCAGCAGGTTGTTGGGTTATACTTCGAAAACTAATGTTTGCGGGCATCGATCGATACAAACTTTTTTTTCCTTGTTTTGGTGTGGGGAACTCATTTCTGAAATTTGTCCAATCAGTTTAGATACACCCTGTATATATTCTGTGTAATCGAAACGTAGATCTGTAATTTGTTAAAGAAAGTGTTGCTAATAATGTTGCCCCATTTAACGTACTGTTCGAAATAAACTGTTAACCCCGAGACTGGCTTACGAATAAGCTATAAATAATCTTCAGAAATACTGTTGTGCCTGGTGGGAGGTGGAGGAAGTTCTGGGATTGTGGATCCTATGACTAATTTGCTCTATGTTAATACTTCCACTGTAGACCTATAGTGCTGCTCTCTGACGGATATCTTTGTATTCCTTTCCATGGGTTCATTTTGGCACGCAGAGAGAGTTTGTTGAGTTGTGGCGAGGAAGCTGCTTGTATTTTGTGTTTGTCCAACGTCATGCATACTTCGAGTAAAACTTCCTGAATGTAAGTAAGCCTTGAGATTATGTAACAGTGAATAAGTCTTAATAGGGTTATATTGTTTACTTCAAAATATAAGCATTGTTTTTATAGTATAAACGCGGGAAACATGCAGGAAAAAAATTCAGCGTCTGCTGTTGTTGACCCGACACATTTATTTGGGACATTTTAGTACGCTGCAAATTTTTCGTCTCGAACTCACTGAAGATTTAAACGATCCATAAGCGTGCATTAAACAATTAGATATTATAACAAAACCAACAAATGCACATAAGTGTAAGACATTATATTATTAACACTGTATACCTGCTACATGTTTCGGCCCAATCATGTGGCCTTCTTCAACGAGGTGCATTACAAAGGGTTTAATATTTTGTATTTAATATTTCATGCCTTTGCATTGGTTCTAATACTTCCATAATATTTCGATGTATCTATCCTTTCTAATGCACCTCCTTGAAGATGGCCACATGAGTGGCCGAAACGTGTAGGAAGTATCTGGTCTGTGTAACATATTTTCATACACTTATGTGAATTTGTTGGTTATCGTATCTTACTGAAGTTTATTTGCTTGCTCACTGCATCAGCTGTAATATATGTAACAAGTTTCGACTCCAGATGGAGTTTAGCACTCACAATTTAGGATAAAGTGGATCCTGAGTCTATTTTACAAAACCGCTGCAAAAAAAGTGGACGTTTTAGTCGCCTTAAAAATTTAATTACAGCTTTCAAATATCTATATTTTGTACTAATTTCCATAGATTCTCGACACCTGTCCAGACGGGCCCTGGGGCCCAATTAGCCTCCTGTAAAATGAGTATCGATTCTCTTCCCCAAGGGTAAAGCGACCGGAGAGTGGCCTAGACCACCCCTCCCCTTATAGTACCGAGGTTAAAGAAAGAATTAACCTACGTCTATGCTCCCCCTGTGGGTTTTCACGGCCTGTTTTAGGGTCAAATATACCTTTACCATTACTAATTTCCATTCTTGAATAATAGCTGAGACATGACAGATCATTGTTACAACAGTTAGAACATTACAACCTTTAAAGAGCAGAGTTTATACAAATTTTACAGAACACGTGTCCAAATCTACCGAAGTTCCCTTGTATATGTATTTATTAAAGAAATGTTTATCCCAGTTGATTTAAATTTATATCACAAACGTCATAAGTTTTAACTCCTGAAATTTATGCTTAACTGAAAATTTCACTTTGTAGCTGCTAAGTTACTGCAGATAGATCTTATTTTGATGACGCTTTGTTTGAATCTTGGTTCTAACTACCAGCTTTTAAAGAGATTTCATTTTTCCTCGCCATGTCATTATCACTGCCGGATATTACTTTTACAAAAGCGTACTCAAGCAATTGCCTTCTTAATAAATTAAAGGATATATTGTATTTAAATGGGCACTTGCGACTTTCCCGTTGATACAGACAAGCATTCCTCCTGCAGCAGTAACATCGACGACACAGACTGCTGCAGACCTTGGGCGAGACAGCCCTTTCTGACGCATAAGTAGCCAAGTAAACAAAGGGACAGTCAATGACAATTGTATTTTCAGACAGTACGTAGGACCGGAAACAAAAAGATATTTTCTGCAGATACAATTGTAACTGACGGTCCAATTTTTCACTTGACTACTGCAGACAATGACACTATACCCTAGTGCTCTCACTACCTCTGCTGGTTCTGTACTAGTGAATGTTATTGTAATGTAATTAAGCTTTATTCTCTTTAGCGATGTTACAGAAAGTCTTTTGCTGAGCCTTGTGAAAGGACAACTTGTCGGTTTACTCGCCATGAAGGCACATTTTTGAGTAGATTTGTGTGTCTGTAGTTCTCTCTTTAACCTCGGCAATAGATGGAAGTGATTGGTCAGCCTCAAGCCACGTCCGCTTTACCCCCGTGTAAACAACTGCGGTTTCCACTTACTAGGTCCTTGGTCAGATCTATAGCCGGTCTGGACGCTTTGAATTAGAATAAAATCTCTTGCCTGTGCTGGGAAACGGACCTCTATTGCTGGGTAGTTCTTGCTGTAGATTATCAGCTCTGTAGCCTTAAGTAGCGAATATTAGTTTTGAAAACGTATGAGCAAATAATGTAAGGAGAGGTTTGAGCCCTAAGACTGTGGTAAAGAGATGCGGACAGTCGAACAGAAGGCACTAAGAAATTCGTATCTGATTTATGTTGGCGAGCCTGGTCACAGCACTTCTGCCTCTCTGGGTCTGCTTCCTTTGAAGTCTTAAACACATACATACATACATACGTATCATACATACATACATACATACGTACATACGTACATACGTACATACATACATACATACATACACATACATACGTACATACTACTACATACATACATACATACATACATAATACATACATACATACATACATACATACATACATACATACGTACATACGTACATACATACATACATACATACATACATACATACATACATACATACTACATACGTACATACGTACATACGTACATACGTACATACATACATACATACATACATACATACATACATACATACGTACATACATACATACGTACATACGTACATACATACATACATACATACATACATTCCATGGATCCATAAGTCTGTCCAAGTGACAACTGGATGTGCAATAAGTCATAATATACAAATATACAGCTATACAGACTACACAATTTTACATTTGAACACTATACACTAAAACACTATAAACATGTTACATAACTCACTATGAACCGTCTTTATACATAAAAAATTCATCTACTGAGTAAAAGCAGTGTGTATTTAAGTATTTTCTTAATGCTACTTTAAATGTAATATATAGTCCTATATTCGGCATGATATATTGTGGAGTGGAAGTCTAGCTTAACTTTTTCATAAGCCCAGCACTGGGAGGAGGTGAGAGATTACCTTCACGCTCTTCCCATTTTACCCCCGGTGATAGCATTCTGGTTAGGAATTGGGCCCCAGGACCTGTAGGAAAGCTTTTAAGAATAACAAATTTTTTTCCCAAGGATAAATCGAACCACACTTCGGAAGTCCAGGGAGCAGGCGAGGGTCTGTTCTGATTACGACACCCCAGGCTCGTTACCCGTGTAGACCTCAGAATGATTTTAACTGTCGTGTCTCATGTCACTGTCGTGTTGGTTAACAGAAATGCTCTCGGTTCCCACAATGCTGTGCTTCCTGTCGTTCTGTTGGGCATAACAATCGTATTATGGTCTAAACAGCCTTTAGTGATTTCATCAGTTGTGATTTAGAACAATTTTCTTTATCTCTGCTTTGCGTTTTCTCTTCTCCCCGTGTCCCGCCACCCCATTTTTATCCTCTGAACATTGCAGTTGCTTCGTAATCTCGTCTGCACACACATTCTCTCTCCTTTCCTCCTTTCTATTCCCCACACTATCTAGAATTCTATCGCATAGGCTTTACGTAATTCTAGGCAAGGATTCTCCGATACTAGAAGGGTCTTGACGAGGCAGGCTTCTCGAGTTGTAAAGTGACGAAAAGTAGTTTGTGAAAAGGATGAAGTGATAAATAGAGATAAATGAAGGAATGTCGACTTGATTGAGTTTTAGAATTGTTTCACTTTGACTCACACCGTAAGCTGTATGGTCTGTGGGAAATTAGCTTCACACAAAACAAGTCTACATCTGAACATATATCTTAGTGCTGTGTTCGTGGCTGCATTCTGTGCGGTCTGTGCAGTCTGTGCGGTCTGTGCGGTCTGTGCCTGTAAAACAGAAAATTTTGTTACTGATACATAATGCTAAGCAAAATATTTCTTTAATATTATACCATACTTCATCAGCAACTATGCTTAGCATATATTTTCAACAAGTCGTAAGTAGAGGTGGGAAAGTGGCTTTCGTGCTTTGAAAATATATTGCGGCCACTCAAATTGTACACATTCTAGACCGCGCATGTTGAGCTAAATCAATCATTGCGCATCACCACAACCTGGTGTGGTTTCACTTTAATATTGTCATTCTATATGTTGCCAGTGGCCTAAGTATCCCTTGCACATTTGGTTATACCGTTTATATTCTAAAAGCCAACGTCATAATTACAACGAAATATAATCATGTATCACCTGTATCTGAATACACATTTACTTGCGGGAAGATATTATTAAATAATTAAACTAAATAATTTATTTACCTGCTGACTGAACGGTCTAGTAGCCACTTACAAAGAAGGCACAGGTACAAGGACATAACGTCAACAGAGACAAAACCGTAACAAAAGAAAGAAAATAAAGACCTACAATTAATGTATTTAACAAAGAAATATAAATCGAAGTGTAGAGAAAGGGACTATATAGCTACCCCATTACAGGCCTGGACAAGTCCTTAGGGCTCCAAGAGTTTGAGGGTCCCAGATTTCAAGACAATCAGCACGTGAATGTGATAACTTTTTCAGCGCTAGGCACCGGCCGCCTTTAACCCCCAGGAATTGTTCCTGGTACTCATTTCTGTTAGAGGCTGAGTCCACCCCGGAACCATAGTGCGGCCGGAAGGATTAAGTCAATGAAAAATCTCAATGACCCCGTAGGGAATCGAAACCGCGATCTTCCGGCTTGTAGATCGGTGCCTCAACCAACTGCGCCACCGCGAAAAGAGAACTGCACATCGTTGTATTTATTACATTGTAACCCTCGGTGAGGACAGTCTGAAGGTTATTTGTGATTTGTGCTGTTGTGTTGTACATATCAAAACAATAAGACCAGCCGCTGTATACGTCGAACATAACTTATATTTTATTAACAGAAAACAGCTACATGTAGACGTTTCAGCTTTCAGTAAACCATCATCAGTCGATAAGGACATTTGATAATAAAGTAGCATAATAACATGATTGTTACGTGTGAAGTCCCGTTGTGTGTCAGTGATATGAATAAAGAAGTCAATATCAGTCTCAACACAACTATCTCTTTTAGACGATGGAGTCTATGTGTCGAATTGTGTAACATGTTTCGACCTAAAGTGGTTCATCTTCAGGCTTGTAAAAAACTTTAAAAACACATTGAGGAAGAGAGTATAATAGATTCTCATATATACTCGTAATAAGATAATATCTTCTTCAATTTCTTTGAAGTCGTTTAAGAGCCTGAAGATGACCCAATTTAGGTCGAATCATGTTGTTCAATCAGACACATATACTCAATTTTCTAACAAATAGTTTTGTGGAGATTGATAGTGACTTGTTTGTTCATATAGCAACATGTATTTTGATTGATGAGAATACAAATTTTTGTCTAAAACTATCAACAATAATGATAATAAATATTTAGCCGAAAGAGGCCTTATAGGGAGGAGAAAACATAGAAGGGGTGGACATTTAGAAGGAAGAGATGGAAGGCTGAGGAAATGAAGTTGTTATCTAGGTGAAGCTGTGTTGCATGGAAACGCAATTAACTGCGTACAGGGTGGAAAGAGGGGAGAATAAACGAAGGAAAGGAAAATTACGATGAGTGATTTTACGTGCACCACACGTTGCGTTCTATAGCACAGAACGGTCCCTGCAGAGTTCAGCCAATTTGATGTCTTGGGATGAGAGCTGGAAGACAAGAGCTCGATTCCCGACAGAAGCAGGTGTTTTTTTCTTTCTTCTACACCGGCAATGCCTCGCAACCCCCCCCCCCCCCAGCCTCCTATGAAGTGTGTACTCAGTTTTTTTTTAGGGTGAAAGGCTTGGTCGTCAGTTTGACCATTACCTGCCTATAGTTCAAAATTTAATAATTCTTGGAGCTGTATATAAAATCGGCCGTAAGTTTTTGTTTAATTAAGCTCAGAGTTATGTTTACCATTTACCACACTAAATGTCTACAGAAAATTGTCACATCAATATGGTATCCTGTAATACAGAAATACCTGGGCAACTTCTAGGCAGCCAACTTGTTTCGCTTTCAGTGTTTCCCTCTGTCCGCACTTTATCGCTCCTCTCGTCAAATACGTGGTTATTACCCAGTGGGCCCACCATGCAACAGGAGTCCATCTTTTTGTACCAGCGACACGTTACATTACGGTGATAAATGGAACCTAACATAAACCGATCTGCAAGGACACTGTTACTCATCCAGAGGGCGACATCCCAATAATATGTCATCTCTTTGGGTTGCCCTTCATATTAAACTTGCATTTATCATCTGCTCTCTCTACTTTGTGTATTAAAATGTTTAATCAGACACTAAGTTACTTTCAGATAGGCGAAAATAATTTGTCTATCTCTTCTGTTGCCCTCTTTTTGCATTTTTCATCTGCTCTCATACTTTGTTGTATTAAAATGTTTAATCAGTCAACATAACAGTATTATTTCATGTTAAGAGAAACTCTTGAACCTATCACTCTACACTGTGCCAGTCTCGTTTAGATGTTTGGTATGTTCGTGACAGAGTGCGCTTTTACAGACATTGTCAGTTTAAACTAGACTGTCAAACTGGCTCGACTTCATCGCTATCAATTTTTAGACTCGTTCATTAATTAGGCAATCTGGTCGATGACTAATAAAATATCAGTTCTGACAGCATGTGTACCTTCTGATAACTAGTAGGAATCCCTGGTTTGGGGATCAGCTAATAGCAAGGCTTTTAGACAAGAAATGATAAATTTCTTTCCTCTAGCAGGATTCATACCAGCGATTGTGGCATGTATTGTGGAAAAGTCTTTGAAAGACAAACACGAGAAAGAAAGAAAGAAGAAATAAATAGAGACTGAAACAAAGATAAAGGAAGAAAGAGAGAAAAACGAAAGAAAAACAGGAGGGAGGAAGGAACAAAGAAAGAAGTATTGAAAGAAAGGAAAATTAAAAGAACAAGTCAAAGTTAAGTATTAAAGTATGAACAAAACGAAAAGAAAGGACAAAATAAAGGAGACAAAATAGAAAAGAAAGAAAGAGGAAAAGAAAAAGAAATAAATGGGGGATAATGGGAAATATTACATTTATTGCACGAAAAGGTGTTGAAGATATTGAAGCGTGTATGAAAGCTTAGTTTGTGGGTCACAGGAAGAAATCGCTATTTATTGTGACGATTACAGGGAACACGTAATTACGCTGTGTGGGCTGAGTGCAAAGTTTTTAGTGTTGGAGTAGGTGGTGTATAGAAAGGACTGCGTGTTATAGAAGACTAAACAGCGTGGATATATGTGGCCAGACACTTAACGGCTGAGGCCTTATGTTTATTAGGATCGACGATTTGGAATGCTGAATTAAAGTTAAGTTTATGAACTGCAAAAGAAACTAAAAAACATGGAAAAAATTATGGAATATTTTTTCAGCTAATACTTGTTTGGAAGAAATTAAAGGTTTTGTTCGACGCTTGCCTCATTGACAACCGGTAGCTGTACTATATTTCTGTCATCTGCTATACGTTGCGCTGTAGTATGAATAATTTTTTTCGTAAAATAAAATCTCCGGGAGTTCATTGTACTTTACCATTTTTTAACTTTAACTTTAACTTTAACGTTAGCTTTACGCACCACGAGGTTTAGCATTCAAAAGCTCTACACGGTGCTCACATTGCTTTTGTGTGTTGTGTATGGATCTCAGAACAAACACCAACGTTTGCTTTATACAACATTACTGGTTTTGTGTAACTGAGGTGGAGAGTGTTTACTGCACGGTACGCATTGTGTCCTTATATAAAGCAGACACGTTTCTTCTTTAAAGGAATAATACACGTTTCTCCATAATTCGTGTCTTTTAAAAGAGATCAGTTATTATAAATAATTTCTGCTTTAAAATATAATGAATTCTGCGTTTTGGACGCAATATATTTATGTGTTTCATGTCATTCACAGAACAGACAGTGATTATTTTTCAATAGGCATATAGAATTAACAGATTTTTCTTTATAATGGAGATTCTGATGATTTACTGTGCGGTAGGAACTGAGTTTTAGGTATTTGTTACATGATAGTCGAACTTCAAAGTGTTAATGGCATAAAGTGACGTTAGATCTTACCAAAATTATTTCGGTCTCTATCTCCTTTCCATTGTGGTTGGTTGGGATATGTCTATTGTTCATTTGCTGTGTTCAGCTTAACAAATATTAGTCCCCTACTGATACTTTTTTCTCTTTACCTATGCACTCCATAACGATAGCAGAACATTGAGTTCTTATCGCTTATTCTACATTGCCTGCTTTTCCCATATACAGAAGCTGGTTGTAGAAAATTCCTTTGTTTTGTGCACATTTATGTATGTGTAATCTTGTTATAATGTACACAAAATAGTTTTTTAAGTATCGCAATAGTGAAGTGGAATGCACTTATGGAGGCACACAAATTAAATCTCTTTTTGGACACCGATACTGAATATGTGGCTGTCATGGCTTGATGCCCGGATGATTGATCACCACAGTAACAAAGTACCGCTGTTTTTTTATGTAACCACTTGCTTTCACTCTTCAGCTCCTAAGGATTAAGCTTACTGTTCGCGTTTTTTCAAATTCAGAGTTAACTTTTGACACTATGAATATTTTAGACACCTTAGACTTTTGATCGACATACCGCAAAAACTATTCCTATACATAACAACATAGCACAGAAAATTGTAAACATTCAGACCTATTTTGAAAATTATTAGAACCCGCAACCCCAGTGTCTCAGCTTCCCAAAGCCAAACTACGCTACAGGGACTAATTATTTTTTTAACTGAACAATATAAAAGGAAGTTTTTGTTGATTTTTATCGGTTATGGAGGTAAATTTGATGGTTAGAAGGAATGGGTGGAGAAGGACGGGTGGGAGAAAGTCATGGCCTATTTTAAATTTCTCTCGTTCGCTTCTCAGATGAATTGGAAGAAGGTCGTTGGTAAGGGCATGCCCGGAACCGGAAGTGTATCGCAGTTACAGCGGAATCATCGCTCTCTACATCTCCTTTCATGTAACCTTTGTCTATTACTGACCTAGTAACATTTTAGACTGTTTTGAGTTCCATGAAGCCCATACCATTAACTAAGGAAAGATAGAATGGACGGGAAAATGAGGAAGAAGACGTAAGCAGCTACTGGCTGATTTTAAAGAAACGAGAAGATAATGTAATTTGAAAGAGGAAGCATTAGATGACACTGTATGGAGAATTCGCATTGTAAGGGGCTATGGACCTGTAGCAGGACCGACTGCATGAAGATAATGAAGCCCATACAAAATATCTTCATAAACATTATGTGAAGTTTGTGTTTTATTTATATATTTTTATCACATTCCTGTCATATATATATATATATGAATAAAATGTAGTTTTTCCCCTACACGTTCTACATTGAATCCATTTCCGATGCAGTTATAACCAACGAATCTTTGAATCGTATAAGTCTGTGTTGTCAGACCCAGGTAGTTGTATGTGGTTGTGACCTGGTAATGTGGTTGTGACCTGGTAATGTGGTTGTGACCTGGTAATGTGGTTGTGACCTGGTAATGTGGTTGTGACCTGGTAATGTGGTTGTGACCTGGTAATGTGGTTGTGACCTGGTAATGTGGTTGTGACCTGGTAATGTGGTTGTGACCTGGTAATGTGGTGTGCCGGTAATGTGGGTGTGGCCTGGTAATGTGGTTGTGACCTGGTAATGTGGGTGTGACCTGGTAATGTGGTTGTGACCTGGTAATGTGGTTGTGACCTGGTAATGTGGTTGTGACCTGGTAATGTGGTTGTGACCTGGTAAAACATATTTATGTCCGTGTCTTTGATATTCTATTCCTATTGCCAAATTGAACATATTTTGTTCCTAAGTAATCTACTCCACGAATCATAAGCTTTATGAGGCAGCTAATATTTAGTCGGCTCGCACGCCACTGGAACCTATCTCGAGCCAAGTGTACCTGTTCCGCAAATCCATAGCCTAATTCATGAAACTAAATTTTGAAATTAAACTCGTAACGACATCTAGGTCTTTCAAATAGTCTCTTGCCTTTAGGTTTCCTGATTATGAATTACTGTCTTATTTAAATTTCTCTCATTCTCTCTAAGACTGCTAATAATTACAAGCAGCAACTTCAGAAATTCGATTGGCTTCCATTTTACTTTACCACTCTTACTGCTGACCCAGTTTTCATTAATAAGTGTTTAAAAAGGGTAAATTTGTACGTGTCTACGCCTTGAAGACATAGAGGGGGAGTACAGGTATAGCTCCACTCATTCTTAAGCTCAGCACTAGGTGGAGCTAAGTGGTCAACTTCACGTCATAGCCGCCTTAACTCCAAAAAAATAACCCCGGTATCTCCTGAATAGGAGGCTGGTTGGGCCCCAGACATCGTCTGGAAATTTTGAAGAAGAGGAAATTCTCTTGTCCCTGCACAGACTCGAATACCGGATCGTTGAGCCCTATAGCCCAGTTACTATACTTACTGAGCTACCCTGGAATTTATAAGTAGTACGATCGTTAAATAATCACATTTACATTTCTTATTCGTCAGCCTTTCAAATGTTTTGATTTGTTAGATTTTAGGGTCAGTGGTATTGAAGATTCAACTCTTCTGGGATGTTACACAGTGCTGACTGGTATATACCGATCTTTAGAAAGACTGTTGCGCCTTTATCTCAGTGCCAGGCAGTCGCTATTGACCGAAAGCCAGAGCGTAATATCACAGAAAACTTGAATTTTCAGCAACACTGCTGAGTGAACGGCAAATCTCGCCTCTCCTGCCATCTGTTGACAGTCTGAACGAATTACGTGTACCTTTTATGCGGTGTAAATTTCAGACTACCAATGAACATGAGCTCAGGCTACAAGACTTTAAGCATTTTACTCATTTACGTAAAGTACTAATAAATGTAAAACAATTGAACGACACTTCTTATTCGAAGGTCAAATTTTCCTGCTGTTAGCTGTGCCAGTGAAGTGTGCTTACTTTTGCGGCATTCAGTGTACGGCGAGGAAGGCATACAGGCATTTGATTAACACTTGACTTTGCTCACAACAGACATTCACCCTCATACGCAGTTTTAGGCTAAGAAATTTCAGACACGCAATTTGTGAAGTCAAAAAAATTCAAATAATGTTTTTTTTAAATGCGCAACGAAATTTTTGGAGGGAATGAAAGTGCGATGATACGTGGGTGTTGAAGGACACTGCCGGGGCCGTAACACAGGTGGCGGGGCAGTCGTGCTGTGGCCGACTAAGTTCCAGAGACTCCTGATGGTGTGTGAACTCCCTAAATAATTAAGCAGACTGATGTTTTTTGGATCGAAGGTCAACATGAATAACGATTTGGGGTTACAGACAAAAACATTTTGCGAACCAATACCGTCAGTAAAGTGAAAGCACGATAACTGAGCACAATTCCTGTTTCTTTTTTATTTTATGACAACAAATAATCATCGTCTGTTTAGGCTTCAGACATATATTGTGAAACACGTTCATCAGTATCTATGAGTTGTGAATAAAATATTTTGTGTGTTGGATAAGACAAATTGGTCGAATGTAAAAACACTTATACAGCGGTCTCTCGGTAAGCCGGATCACCGGGCAGTCCGGAAATTTCCCATTGAAATTATATTTACAGTATATTATTATTATTATTATTATTATTATTATTATTATTTACTCTTAGGTATAATTTTTCGATTGAAGGAATTTTACTTTAGCACTGAGTGATGCTTTTTGTTATGTTCCCTATACCATGGAGCTTCCACTCGGTGGTCCTTATTCCCAGGTAATTCGGACCGTCCCTCTCCTTACACCATGGGCCCGCCAGGTTGTGTTATGCGGTCCATGACCACGTTTGTAAACTGTGCATTTGCTACAAAATTTTACAATAATTTAAGCGGTTAGGTATACCAGTATACCACAAACTGTTATTTTTCCACGTGCGACCCTCAAGCTATCCCACAATTACGTGTGTGGCCTTTGCCATAAAAACATGTCTTGCACAGTCTGCATGGCCGAGGGGCTACTCTAAATACAACTGATACGATGTTAGGATAAACGGAAGGTTACAGCACATGAAGGTTAACAGTTTCAAGGTCATTAGCCAAAGGTCCATCTCGAAGCACAGATCTAATTCTCGTCTCGGTGGATCTATTGTGCAAAGTTCAGCACTTCACCCTGTCAAAAGCACACTTACTTACATAAACTACATGGAGCAGATTCCTCCTTGGGAAGCCATTAGATCTTTAGCTAGTCAAGAAATTCTCTGTATAAAGATCATCATCCTGTTGTGTTGTTAATAGTACAAAAATTAAATCAATATCTGTTCAAACAACTAAATTTTATTTTTATAGACCACTTGGAAGACCCAGATGTAGATGGGAGGATAATATTAAAATTTATCTTCAAGAAGTGGGATGGGGGGGGCATGAACTGGATTGATATGGCTCAGGATAGGGACAGGTAGCGGGCTGTTGTGAGTGCGGTAATGAACCTTCGGGTTCCATAAAACGCGGGGAATTTCTTGAGTAGCTGACGACCTGTTAGCTTCTCAAAAAGGACTCTGCTCCATGGAGTTAGTTATAGAACTACATGTTTCGACCTATATCAGGTATTACAATTTATATATACAGAGTATACAGAAAAGAATGGTGCGGTTTCAATGGTGAATAAAGGGAAACCGCACCATTCTTTTGTGTATACCCTGTATATATATTTCTTCCTCAATATGTTTTAAAGACCAATTGTGAACCTGAGGATGACCTGAGATAGGTCTAAACGTATACTTCTATATAATAAATAGAATTTAGTTTTGTTTGGACAGGTATTGAATTAAATTCTCTCTACCTAACGGCACTTAGAGATTTGCTACCTGGTTACAAGGTCCAGCCACTTGCCTTTCCCTAAGGCCCTCCTGCCTACTCCTTTAACAACCCTCTTATTATCCATCCGTGGGCCGCGATAGCTCAGTCGGTATAGCGACTCGCTACGGCCTGGACGGTCCGGGGATCGAATCCCGGGGGGGGGAGAGATTTTCCGCAGCCGTCCAGAACGACCCTGGGGCCTACCCAGCCTCCTATACAATGGGTACCGGGTCTCTTTCCCGAGGGTAAAGCGACCGGGGCGTGGAGTTGACCACCCACCCACAGCTAGTGCCAGGGTTAAAGAAAGAGTACAGCTATACCTCTACTCCCCCTCTGGGCCTTCATGGCCTGTTCTAGGGAGCACTTTACCTTTTATCCATCCATCTAAGCATAGGTTTCCGAAATGGAATCCTTCCTTCAGGTTTCCCCACCAAAATACTGTGTGCATTTCTCTTCTCCCTATGCATATCTTATGCCCCGCCCGTCTCATCCTCTCTAATATGCCCCCCTTTACAATATCTTGCGAGCAGTACACATGAACTCCTACTTGTGCAATTTTGCATATGAGTCCGGAATATTACACCTGCGACCGGTTGCCACCTCGTAGCTAGTCGCTATACCGACTGAACTTCCCAGCCGTTGAGCTAAGCATTATTATAAATACAAGCAGTAAGATGTTGAACTGTAACCACGGTGATAGTCACTTGACTGGCGACAAGACAATCAATATAGCCACTACCCCTTATGAAGATGGAGGCAGTAAATTTGCCAATATACAGGGTTATTCAAAATGATTGTCGGGGTTTTAACAACTTGTCATACACAACACACTTCAGATAGCAGTATATGTATTTTTTTATTTAATAGAACATCACTCCAAGTTTTTGTGACACACCTTACACGTGCTCTATATGTGCACCCTTTGTGATTCTACAAACATCAACACGATAATCGAGCTCGTTCCAAACTTTTTCTAGCATGTCAGCGGTGATGGTTTCAATGGCGGTTCTGATTCGTACCTTCAGTTCCGGGATACTTGCGGGAAGAGGAGGAACATAAACTGATCCTTGACGTAACCCCATACAAAGAAATCACATGGGGTTGCATCTGGAGAACGAGGTGGCCAAGTTGTTAAAACCCCGACAATCATTTTGAATAACCCTGTATAATAAATTCCAAAACATCTTACCCTTAATCAGTGGACAGTTTAGCTACTAGATATTATTCTATAATGGCTATAATTTCCCGATTTCGGAAATACAATTAGAATTGCTCTTTAAAAGCCTGGTTTGCCCCTAAATTCTTCGCATTCTTGAAGCCAAAGATAATTATCAATTTTCCATTGGTAACTTTGAAATTGCAACTCTTCCGATAGAAACCGCGCTACGCCTTGTTGACTCATATATTCTTATTCTCCATCACCCACCCATCATATATCTAACAATGCAGCATCTTATACAATATTACATTTGTTCAAAGACGTTCGTAATATTGACCAAGCTTTCAGAATACCTTTTTCGATGGTTGCATAGTCTAAGGCGCTTTCCGATATTCTAGTGGGGGTACAAATCCTGTTCGGGTCACGGATATCTGTCCTCGTTTGTGTGTGCTGTACTGCGATGGTCTAATCCGCCATCCGTTGGATCTAACCGCTTATATATCTGCGAGCGTGTAAGTGTGTGGTGTGTGTGGGTGATGGTGGTAGCGATTTAAAAATGTCATAACGGAGCTTAAATCCTCGATTCATACTTCTGTGCCGACTGTAATCACAAACAGTGATTACAAAGAAATCGAGAAGGGAAGAATTTATAATACAGACGTAAGCAAAGAGAGCTTAAGGCCATTATATTTACGTTATTTCACGAAAGTACTAAGGGACAGAATTTCAACAGCATGACAGAATACTCGAGGACATTTAATAAAGAGAACTGTTCCATATTTTATATTATTTCCCAAATATTGTGACGGAGATCAAATCAAGAGAAGAGAGGGGGAGGGCACGTTTTACGTGTCAACGGCATGAGAAATGCTGGAAAAAATTTAGTAGGAAACGCTGAAAGGAAGAGGCATCTTGGGAGAGATAGACGTAGATGGGAGGATAATATGAAAGAGGATAAGATAAGAGCGTGCGCACTATTTTGAGTCGCCTGAGAGTAGGTAACAGTGCAGGGTGTCAGTTGCACGGTCCACGCAGTTTACAACGTACCAGGCAGCCAGGAAGCCAGTAAAATTGTAGAACTACAGTAGAAGCATCGTGAGGGATGCGGTTAAAATATTTATTATATAATGAACAGTGGATTACCTTCAGTTGTAATAAGTTAAATGGCGTTCAGAATTTCATAATTTCTTCGTCACAGCCGTCAGCTCGGTGTGAATTAGATATTCCAATTGTCGCATCTGTACGGTCCGTGCAGGACCTTGGCATCCTTCAGGATTATTTTCTAGGTGTCTGTATCCCTAGCTATTTTTCTCCTGCATATTGACGTCCGTTGTTTTCAGATAATTTTAATCGTCGTCCAACCATCTCTTTCTTGGCTTTCTAACAAGCCTTTTTTTTCTGGGATATTCTTGAACGCTTTTTTCACGCTTGTTTCTTCTGGCATTCTTCTCACGTATGCTAACCATCGTAATCTTCCTTTTTCTAATTTCTCAGTTATCTTGTTCTCTGTACATAAACATCTCTTGATTGATGCGGATTCTCCATGCGCCATTTTCTTCTACTGGGCCAAATATTTTTCTCTATTTTCCTTTCCCATATTTCTAAGGTGTTTCCATCGCTATTGCTTAGTGTCCAGACTTCCGAACCATGTATTGCTACCAATCTAATTATTGTCCAAGAAATAGTTAGTTACGTCTTTCGCGATACCGCAGTTGATATTAATATCTTGGTGAAGGCATGACTGCACCTATTTCCTGCTGTGATTCTAATTTTTATTTCAGAATTTATGACACTAATTTCCGGAAAAAAGAACCCTAGATACTTAAACTGATTTACCCTTTGAAATGCATAATTATCAATTTTCTAAATCTTACTTTATTTGTTGTTTTAATAATGTACTTGAGGGTATGTGACAGTGTCTTTTTAAGACGATTCACTACCGTGTCGCTTAAAGGGTGGAGGCTTTTCGAAACGGCTGAACAACGGTTAGCGTTCTGAGAGAGGTTTTGCAGCTTGAGGTTATTTATTTTCATATTTTGATCAAGGAACTGCGAGTTTATCAGCACAACTTGAAATACGGTGCTTTACGTCTGTGGAAGTCCAACCATGTTATCACGGATTGCCGTAGCTGAATGATACGCAGGACAAACAAGGAAATGTTAAAACTTTAAACATGAATGATTCGTGTATAGAGGAATGTAATTGTTCCAACATTAATTTCTTAAAGTACGCAGTACATTGGAAATGAATGCACGCACTTTGGTAAAATATGTTTTGAAAAAGAATATTTAATAAATTGCTATTAGTCCACTGTTAACTGCTTTAATGGGTTGAATTCCATTGTTTATTGATAAAAATTAAAATAGGGAATTTTCCGTTTGACACAACTTTCATTTCTCTACAGCGTATATATTTTTATGCACACACCAAGTTACGTATTTTGGCCCGTTTCATGGGCCATCCTAATGTCTGTCACAGGAATATTCATATTTCATATTTCATGCTCCAGTGTGTCAATTATAGGACATATTGAAGCATGAAATATGAAATATGAATATTCCTGTGACAGATCTGAAAATGATCTAGTAAATAGAACGAAACCTGCAGTCTGTATTGTATATAAACTTCTGCACGTTTTACAGCAATAAAGGTTCTATCAAACAGAACCTTTTCAAGTTAAAATTCTGGTATTTTTTGTGATAATTATTTCGTAAATATTGTACAAATACAAGATCATAAAAGTGATATGCTTCGTAGGACAATAAGGAATAATGCATAAAAAGTCCGCGTGGGTTTATACTGACAGTTGTGGCGTTAGTACATAGCAGGTATTGACAGTTTATACTGACATTTGTGGCGTTAGTACATAGCAGGTGTTGACAGTTTATACTGACAGTTGTGGCGTTAGTACATAGCAGGTGTTGACAGTTTATATTGACAGTTGTGGCGTTAGTACATAGCAGGTGTTGACAGTTTATACTGACAGTTGTGGCGTTAGTACATAGCAGTGTTGACAGTTTTATTGACAGTTGTGGCGTTAGTACATAGCAGGTGTTGACAGTTTATACTGACAGTTGTGGCGTTAGTACATAGCAGGTGTTGACAGTTTATACTGACAGTTGTGGCCTTACTACATCGCAGGTGTTGACAGTTTATACTGACAGTTGTGGCCTTACTACATCGCAGGTGTTGACAGTTTATACTGACAGTTGTGGCCTTACTACATCGCAGGTGTTGACAATTTATACTGACAGTTGTGGCCTTACTACATCGCAGGTGTTGACAGTTTATACTGACAGTTGTGGCCTTACTACATCGCAGGTTTTGACAGTTTATACTGACATTTGTGGCCTTACTACATCGCAGGTGTTGGCAGTTTATACTGACAGTTGTGGCCTTACTACATCGCAGGTTTTGACAGTTTATACTGACATTTGTGGCCTTACTACACCACAGGTGTTGACAGTGGGGGAAGGCTGTAATGGTGCTGCGCTGCCTTAGGTAGGAATAGTGGGGGGGGGGGGGACCTGAGAGAGAAATGACATTTGGACGGACGATAATTTATGTTGTAAGTCACGTATGGAGATCTGTGGAAATTGTTTAAATGTAAGCAGCGGCGTGGCTAGGTTTTATAACATCCGGGGCGGGTAATCAAAATGGACGCCCCTAAGATAAAATATTAATTAAAAAGTCAGAGTTATTGAGTGAATTTCCTTTTATTTGGCTCGATAATTTAAATTTTTGAATACAGATAATTATATTTTTTTAAATTCGAAACAATTGTTTTGCCACGCCTTTCACTCAGCCGCCCGAGGCGTCCGCACCACTACCCAACCCCCAGCTACCCACCTGATTATAAGCCCATCAGTATTATGTCGGGAATTGTCCATTGCCTAAGGCAGTGATTCTCGGATTCATCTGTCCACAGCCCAAAATCGCAAATCGTAACGATCGTTTAACTGAACAGAATACTCGGTAGCTCTTCATTTAAGCTAAAAAGTTCGCCTCTTTGTTATGGGATTTCAGGACAAAACAGAAGGCTCTCGTGAGCAATGTTTGGGTCGCAACCATGTGTTTGATCATCCCTTGTCCAATTTACGTATGTTTAATACACTGCATATTTTAACTGTTGTTTCGACTTTGGTCTTTAGGTGATGATCGCCGTAATTTCTGACATTTTGTTCTTCTTTATTAAAGAGAAGTTTGCGTGTATGAGATCATTATAGTGTGTGGTTTGTGTCCAATTTATGAAACATTAGATCGATTTGTATAACGCTTTATATGAGCACTATACAATTGGAAGCAACCCAAACTTCGTAAAGTTTAGTTTCTTGCAGCAAATAATAACAACATGGCGAAGTACGAAGTTGTGAGTCACCTTTATGTTCCCCCCCCCCTCCCTATAGCTCGACAGCCCTATATGGGCCTGGAATTCCTCGTTTCGTCGAGGCTTCACGATCACACACTTTAGACACACCACAGTCGGTAGGACTCCTCTGGACGAGTGATCAGCCCGTCGCAGAGACCTCTACCTGACAACACACAACACTCACAACAGACAGACATCCATGCCCCCGGTGGGATTCGAACCCACGATCCTAGTAAGCGAGCGGCCGAAGACCCACGCCTTAGACCGCACGGCCACTGGGATCGGCGTCACCTTTATGTATGGGACGTAAATTTTTCCCTGTGCGTAATTAAGCACGACGCCATTAAAGCATATGGGGGAGTGGAGGTAGCACTCCACTTACCTTGAATATCGAAACTAGGTGGATGTGAGTGGTCAGCTTCACGCTTCGGTCCCTTTACCCTCGTGTGAAAGAGTCCTTAGTAATGACTGAGTATGAGGGTACACGGCTTCCAGAGTCAGTCTGGACACTTTGGAGAACAGAAAAGTGGTCTTGGCTCTACCGAGAAATAAATAGTAATTCTGAGATCGTCCAGTCCATGGCATGGTCACTGTACTGACTGAGCTACTTCTATGTACAAAATTGTTAATAAATTTACGTTTGTAGTTGAACGTTTAATAGTGTGATGAGGTCTGTTTCACTTTATGTTTTGCGTGTGACTGACGGAACTGGCATGAAAACAGAGCTGCACTGGATAGATTTTGGTGGCTATCTTTCATTTTCGTAACTATAGAATTAGCATAACAAGAGTTACATAACTTCAGTCTTCTCGTTTCCACTTTAATTCCCGGAAAGCGAATCTTTTAGACGTAATTGAAACTCCTAGGATATTGGGCAATCCTCTGCCGCCACCACACGACAACGCGAAACATTGATCCCCTGAGGGGAAAATCAAATGCACAATCCCAGAATGCACTGTCCCACAGTAAATAGTTGTTGGGCACTTTAACCGCCCGACTAAAAGCATGTAACTCCATTAAGTGCCATTAGGCACTGCATAATCTCAGTCTCTGTGCTCATACTTATATTCCTTATATCATATAAAGTTATGTGACAGACAGTGTAACTCTGCTAACAAAACTAATACCGACAGATAGAAACACTAGCAGTGAACATAACTTTAGAACACATAATTTATTTAATTATTATTTAGTACTTTGTGGCAATATTGTGAGTTGTTTACCATGGCTGCTTCATTCGTATAAAGCACCAAAGGACAAGAAACTAATTTTGTACCTTGAAAATGGAGAAAACATTTTCCCCCGAAACATCAGAACATTTCTACTTTCATTCGGGTTCCATAAATTGATAGAAATCTCTTGACTAGCTTGTGAAAAGGGCCCCGCTTTATGGTTTTATTTAATTATTTAGTTAATTAATTTGTTAGTTCGTCAGTGAACTGAACAGTAACAAAACTGATTTGTATTCGGCACTTTCCCAGCCTGTCTTAGCAGGGATTTCGTTTCTCCTTTTTTTGGTGCCCGTAAAGATTCTTTCCACGATGATTAAAAAAAAGTGAGGTTATAGGGAGCGCAGCTGCTTCCACTTCGCCGTGTAATTTAAAGCAGTATAATACATCAGACCTTCCACTTCGCCGTGTAGTTTAAAGCAGTATAATACATCAGACCTTCCACTTCGCCGTGTAGTTTAAAGCAGTATAATACATCAGACCTTCCACTTCGCCGTGTAGTTTAAAGCAGTATAATACATCAGACCTTCCACTTCGCCGTGTAGTTTAAAGCATATAATACTTCAGAACTTCCACTTCGCCGTGTAGTTTAAAGCAGTTATATACATCAGACCTTCCACTTCGCCGTGTAGTTTAAAGCCGTACAATACATCAGACCTTCCACTTGCCGTGTAGTTTAAAGCAGTATAATACATCAGACCTTCCACTTCGCCGTGTAGTTTAAAGCAGTATAATACATCAGACCTTCCACTTCGCCGTGTAGTTTAAAGCAGTATAATACATCAGACCTTCCACTTCGCCGTGTAGTTTAAAGCAGTATAATACATCAGACCTTCCACTTCGCCGTGTAGTTTAAAGCAGTATAATACATCAGACCTTCCACTTCGCCGTGTAGTTTAAAGCAGTATAATACATCAGACCTTCCACTTCGCCGTGTAGTTTAAAGCAGTATAATACATCAGACCTTCCACTTCGCCGTGTAGTTTAAAGCAGTATAATACATCAGACCTGCTTCTTTTCTTACCGGACTAAGTAGACAAAGCACCGAAAATGCCATCCCTAAGAAACTAGTCAAATGACAACTAAATCGAATAGATTAACCAGAGAGCAACGAATATAAAACAGCAGGAAAAATATATAAATAATTATAGAAATGTGCGTAGGCCTAGGCTATTTTTGTAGTTGAATTTACGACACTGTCAGTTTCTCAGATTATGTAGCGACGATGGCAGAATAGCTGCTGAATTGTTGTTTGAAGTGCATTAGTAATTGAACTTGAACACTCCGGAAAATAGAACTTCCTTGAATGTTTTGAAATGTGGTGCTGGAGAAGGATAGAAAAGATCAGTTGGACCGATCGTGTGAGAAATGAAGAAGTATTACACAGAGTCAAGGAGGAGAGGAATATCGTACATACAATACAAAGAAGAAAGGCTAACTGGATTGGTCACATCTTGCGTAGGAACTGCCTTCTAAAATATGTTGCTGAAGGAAAGACAGAATAAACAGGAGGACAAGGAAGAAGATATAAGCAGCTACTGGATGACCTTGCGTAGGAACTGCCTTCTAAAACATGCTGCTGAAGGAAATATATAATAGACGGGAGGACGAGGAAGAAGTCGTAAGCAGCTGTTGGATAACGTTAAGGAGAAGAGAAATTACTGGGAATGGAGGAAGCACTAGATGGCACTGCCTGTAGAACCGGCTTTGGAAGAGGCTATGGCCATGTCGCACGACAGACTAGGCAATGATTACAATGAATGTTGATAATTAGCACTGAAATGACTGTTTTATAAACGCGTAGTATCCAGGTGGCTTACTGCATATAGTAGACAGTTCTGTTTAAAACTAAGTATAACACGCATATGAATAGAACACCGTTAAATGGCGCATTATCGGAGGAAGCCAGTATGGAATTTACTGAATATATGATTACGGACAGCTAGCGTACTACGGATACCGGGCTCGTATCTCGACTCTCCTTAGCTTTATAGTAGCTAATGTTTATCCTGTCCGGCAGAGTGCAGTGGTAGTACATTCAAACAGGTATGGTAGCTTCTCCTCCACTCTTCTACATCTTTCTGACCACCAAGATATGCTTGCTGTTGTATGTAAAGAACGCCAGGCTGTTATTATTGTACCCTATCCCACAAGCAAGCCCCTGTTTTGCCTCTGTCTTCTGCTGTCTTAAAATTGGTTTATTCTGCTGAAGACTGTGCCAAAGGCCACACGCTTCTATCCAAGCGGACCGGCCATCTTGATTGAAGTTTATCATGCTTTTGTTTCTTATCCATCGCCTCAAGCAAGATGTGGTAGCGGAACTTGCTGTCTCACTTCATGAAGACTTCGCAAAGTTTTAATACAGCGGAGAATATCTAAAAGTGGGGTAACATATTCTTCTTTCAATTTGTGGGCAGAAACTCTCCCATATGTTGTGACTGAGCACAGTTTACTCTTGATACAGGGTGTCCCACTTACAGCAACCGATACTGCCAGAGTTTTAAGAGATAAAGGATACCTCCTGCATGATTTATGGTTCTCCAGTAGAATGTGTCATGAAAAGAAGCGTCACTTTGTGTTACTTATACAAATCCTACAAGTGGACTCGCATGATCGGAGCGGTCTCCATCCGCTTCTAACGTCTCCGAAATGACGTAAACGGATTTTGATAAAACTTTGTATTCATTTGGTGGGTCTTCGGTAAAGGCGTTTTAGAAATTTACTCTTTCTTCGTAATTTTCCGTCGTTGCACTTTTTAGCATTTTCTCGTGGAAATTATCACTCGTCAGTGTTATTTGTCTGGGCTAATAGTATAGAAAACTGCATTCTTAACACTGCCATTCTTCTGCTATCATGACTCACGTACAATATTTGTATTTTCATGTAACCCAGATACAAATGATCGATTGTCTCTACAACATCCCCTTCCAGAGGTATGTAATATTTAGATTTCATTGAGATTAAAACCTTTTCTTCAAATATTTCTCGATATTACGAGCATAAACGCAAAAGCAAAAAAAAAAAAAAAAAAAAAAAAAACAATTCTGAACCTTGTTGTGTAATAAGCTTTGCAATACATTTATACTTGCATAAAGTGAAAATCAGGATGGCAACAAAACATTTAAAGAATTTACATTCTGTGTTCTTATTTTGTTTCTTGTTATAGAGAAATGTTTGTTGTAAATTGAACTGGTATTAGACTGCCCAGCAGCGACTAAATTTCAATATTAGATTGAAATAAATCATATAGGCCTATTCCCTTTAATGTCTAATCAAGGAATTAAATGGATTAGGGACACAGTGTGCATAAGTCAGAAAAAAATACATGTGAAAATATATATCCTAGCATGGAGAGTTTGTGTGATGTTCGAAGGAAACAGTCTGGATTTACTCGACAATGCATACCTTTCCACTTTGTTTGTATTCTGATATATTTTCTTTGTACTGTGGAACATGATTACGGTTGTACGCTTGTGAAATTTTAATGAGTTACTAAGCAAAATAAACACGCGAATGTGCTGCTTGTATTTGTAATGTTTCGCTGTTTATAGCTGGTAATGTGGACATTTTACACTGTACTAATTTTCTATCCACTCTTGTGTACGTTTGACTCCCATGGACCTTTGTTAGGTCAAAAATTGTTGTTTCAGATGTCGCTCATGTCGCAATGTGCAAGGACATGAGCGACAACTCTCAGGTACCGCAACATCTAATGAGTCTGAAGCGAGTGACTCACCATTGTTGCTAAGCAAAGTCACTGTGAGTTCTACAATAATCTGAAAATAGTTATTGGTTGCCTGACAATGAGGGAGTATCTCTGTTTAGGTAAAAATATCTAGACATGAGGGATGGTGTCCTGTTTCATTGCTCAATTTATTGAACTTCGATTTGAGGCTTCTTGGTTGCCACATATTCACTTTTCTCTAAAAGCCCTACGGAATTTTGGAGTGTGTTTGTTGAAACGAATAAGACATACTGTTCCTTATGCAAAATTTTGGCTGTCAAGTCCAGTTTCTAAAGTTGGCAGACCGTGACTAGTTAATCACCGCAGCAGCACAATGTCGAGTTTCTAACCCTCAGAAATCCTGACAAAACAAAACACCTGTCAGCTGCGTCACGGTTTTCTGGCTGTTGATGCCTGTCATCGTGGTGTTAGAACCGAAACACGGCTGCAAAAAGGTGGAAAATTTTGTAATCTAAACCGGTGTAAAAAACCTTTTATTGCTGAAGGACGATTTCAAAATCACTGACTCCTGCTCGGGCAGCAAACCAATTGTTAATTACAGAAGTTTCAATACTGTATATCTTCCGTGCAATTGACATATATAAATACGTTTTTTACCAACAAATTGCACTTGTCCATAAATATATAACCACTCCTAAATTTTTCGGCTATTATTTCTAGCCATCTTCAGGGAGCACAATTATATACTAAAAGACATATACCATTAGCACATAACTTTGTCAATTGTAAAATACACAATACCAATATACTATTACAACACCCATTTATAGTGTTGACTATGTTAAAGTTAATAACAATCCTGTATTATAATAATTTTACATACTTTTAAGATAACTTTAACAATGCCAACACTATACACCGGTATTGTAATCGTATACTGCCCTTGTATATTTTTAAATTGACAAAGCTATGTGCTAACAGTGTATATGTCTTTCAGTATATAATGATGCTCTCTGAATATGGCTATAAATAATAGCCGAAACATGTATGAGTGATTATCTATCTATGGACAAATGTCATTTGTTGGTCATACATTTATTTATTTAAATATAAAAGTTACATTTTTCAAAAAAAATTATTTTATATTATATGATTAAGGAACTAAAATTACTGTTACTTAATTGTTGATATTATTGCAATAAAAATAGTAAAACAATTAATCGTAATTAAATTTTTAGAACTTGAATTATTGTTGAAAAATAAATATTTTTATTTGGTGTCTTTTATTGTTTGTTTGTTTGTTACCGGTGATTTTTAAGAAGGACACAGACTTCCGTTTTGTAAAATTATGAGAGAAATGCACTTTTGCTAATTATTACTGGAACGTAATTAAGACCGGAAGGTAAAGGCCGTGGTGGACATAACTACTCTAGGTTTTCTCACTCCTCCTACTGTCAAGAGATATGAAGTTTCCAAAACAGGGTGCACGAAACCCGTTACAATTTAAGTAGGCCCTACTGATTGATAAATTTAACTTACATGCGAATTTCGCCACGTCACTCAACATTTATCCTTTATTCTGACGGGCGTGCGAAAGTTAAGTGTGTTATAAAACACACGCGGGCCGCAGACGTAATTTTGGCGGGCCACGAGTTGCTTATTACTGATGTAAACTCTCTATTCATATAGAAATAGCATGCCTGGATTTGAACTAAAATTTCTACGGAAAATGTATGTATAAATGCATTACGTAAGTACAAGAAAGTAATTCCATTTCTCCAATAAAATTATAAACCAAAAGCAAGGATTTGTTCCGGTGTCGTGTATTTTATAATTCTGCTAGCAGACTTGAGTCCCTCCTAGCGACGGCCCAGTAGTAAGGACAGAAAATCCTACAGGCAAAACTCGTTCTAAACCTTCTTGCCCACGCTGACATTGTTACCTCGCCTTCGACTGCAGTTTGGATTCACGAAACGTGTAAGATAATTTAATAATAAAATTATTTTACTTATATTAAATGAATGAATTTAGCATACGGTGAAGTGTCGTTCCCTTTTTACTGAAGAGATTGGGCGCCCCATTTATGAGATGTTTTACAAACCATCTACAAATAATGTATGACATTTCGAATATTGCGTGTTTCGTTATAATTCTCTCCAGGAGCTACATCATTTTGACACCACCAAATATTGTTAGAGTTTCTGTTTATCTTAATCCTGTGTACATAGTTTTCTATAATATGTAAACCACTAATTATAGTCGCCGGCATCTCATCTCGGAGGCCCGGTTTTGATCCCGGGTCAGTCCATGTGGGATTTGTGATGGACAAAGTGGCACTGGGACAGGTTTTTCCCCGAGTCGTTCGGTTTTCCCCTGTCAATTTAATTCCACCTGTGCTCCAATAAAAGGAAAAACGAAAAAAATTTATTCATCTTTATCACAGGTTTGTACAATAAGCCTCAAGGCTGCGGTGCGTCCGTAGCATGTGCTGCGGGGCCCTTCACAAAAAAACTCACTAAGTAACTGAATACACAATAGGATTATACAGTGTAAAGTTATTAGTGTAAGTAATTGTAGGTACGATATGTAGCATGCATGACAGAACCGAAATGTCCAAAATGTTTGGACATAAATCAAGGCAAGAAACTACCTTGCTAATTTAGATTATATTAAAATGAATCTCAAAGACATAATGTGGAAGGCAGGATGTTAGATGTTTGTAACTCGGCAGAGGGAAGAGCGGTGAGCTCTTGTGAATACGGTAATGAACATTTGGGTTCCATGAAGGACAGGAGATTTATCTGCTAGCTGATCGATTCTTCGCTTCTCAAGAATGTGTTTCCTTCGCATGGTTATTTGTTTCTCTAAATCACGATTATTCTTCATAATACTTCTCTAATTTTCTGAAACGGTGTTAAGATTACTGCTTTCTGCGATGTGACGCCGTGTAACTTTGTAGATATGTGCCAACTTTTAGGTTGAAACTGTTGCTTTCATCTTCCGACACTGAAGAATGTAGATATGTAGCAACATTTTGGAGAAAACTTTTCAAATTTTTGTTTCCAAATTCTGACAATGAAGAATGTAGATATGTAACAGCATTTCGGAGAAAACTGTTGCTCCATCAAATGAGGCAGCCGTTTCCTCTAAGACGTACATTGCGCCATGTACCAAAAGACACCAATAGTAATAGTTGCCTCAACAGGAATATAGTTTCTCAACTATCCAAATTTGCGTGCACAGAATACAGGTCCCTGAAGAAAGATAATGTTAATTTAAGCACTTTTTAAAATCGGTTTATATTTACGTAACGTGGCTGTAATTTATGAGTTTACACCTTGCATATAAACTAGTTTAAAAAGTACGTTTGCGAACTTTCTTTGCTTCTATTTTGCTGCTTCTTTCTTGAAGAATGCAGAGGAAACCTTTTCGTATACAGTACTCGAAACATGCTGAACGCTGCGAGAAAAACTGGGATATATGAGGGTGAATCGTGTTGCCACCTTTTCCGGCCATTTCTTCTTCTCCTCCTCCTTGGCATGTCTTTGGTGTAGAGTGGGGGGCCATTAGAAGCAGCAATGCTGTTGCAAAGCCCACACAACACTCTCCACCTAGCTATATATCTGCCATATATGTAGTACTGGCTGTACTGTGCCAAGAAAGAGCCATATATTGCCGCAGCATGTACAGCCTTCTACTGCGTAACCGTTGGTCTGTCCGCCTTTATGGAGGTGTTGTGTTACGTCTAGATGTTTGACCGGAAGCTAAAGTGTTTGTCCTTCCTAAATGAGGTAGTGGATTTGACTCCTCTCCTGTCAGTGTATTTGCTTACGACGGCTGATATTGTAACTTACCCCATTCTTTCTGGAAGTTTAAATAATATTTTTTTCAAAAACATATTCTCGTAATTTTGTATCATTAGCCGCTATTGAGAAAAGTGACGCATTTAGCTTCACTAAAGTAAGATTGTCGCGAACCAAAATTAAATTCGCCCTGTTTTACGTAGTGTGAACTTCAAATAAGAAATTCGAAATAAAGGTGAAGTTAAAATTGTTCCTGTGGACGACATGAAGGCATGTGGAGAAGTGGAGGTGTAGCTCCGCATATTCTTAAACTCTGCATTAGGTGAATGTGAATGAACTCTACACCGCCTCACACCCTGACATGTAGTCCCCACTTCACGCTAAATATATGTCTCGGTTGGTCCAGAGCCGGTCCGGAAGTTGCAGAGGAGAAAAAATTCCTTGTTTCGCGTGGAATCGAACTACGATTCCCCAGTCGTCCGGACCGTGGTCTGGTCACTATACCTCATACTCGTATACCAGATTTTCCTGAGATATTATCCGCTAGGCAGTTTCGGAATCGACCCTGTCAAGTGGGTCGCCCTCACCAAGACACGGCTTATCCTTTGGTTGCCAATGGAGGAGTGGTTTTGGGTATATTGAATAAGGAATTGCGGACAGCCGATAAGGGGTGGTTCTACAGCTTAGGGTTTGTGCTAGGGACTAACAACTCATCACCGTAAAAAATCAACATTTTCTGAAATATTACACAAGGCCATGGGCTTGAACTTATCCTTTGTTACCACCTAAAGAGGAAAGTTGATATGAGGTTTGGAACTTGAAATATGACAGTAGCAAGTGAAGGGAGGAGCTGTTAGCTTCTGAAATGGACTCTGTTCCATGAAGTTAGTCTCGGGATTGACATGTGGACGGACACATCTTCAGTATGCTTCAATTTACTTAGGTGTACGAAGAGTATACAAAAATCGCAGCTAACACTGCTGATCGAGGCATCCGGTGTGACGTAATACGAACACGTTTTACTGACCGACTGACGATGTGTGGACTAGCGGTCTGACTGCCGCTGTCCAATGTCGACGTCTCACGAGGCCCCTAAGGAAAGTCTTATCTTCTGCCGCTGCCGTTAAAACGAGCTCAAGTTATGACGCTTCTGTCTTGCACTCGGGAGATCCTTGGTTCTGGTCTCGACGACGACGACGACGGCTGCCGTGCCCGAGATTTGTGGTTATCTTCAACTCATTCCAGCAAATGCGAGAATAGAACCTTTAAATAGGCCACGACAGCGTTTTCCCACTCAAGCTTTCTAATGCACCAGTCATTAATCATCGTACCATTTGGTGCCGTGTAGCCCGAGCTGCTGGCAGTGTCATTAAATAAACCATAAATAATGAGTATAGAAACTTTCCATCGAATATTGCCGTCGAATCATTGCGTGCGAGTACGATGTAACTTGAAATCAATGCATTCCGTCAACTGAATAACATGTGAAGAAAGTCCGCTAAGAGCGCATTAACGATATGTAATAGCAGCTGTCTAATGCAGGGACCCCAGTCAAATTTCTGCGTTGCCTAGGAACACGTGAACAGAATACAGGAACCGGAATGCAGTCGTCCCTTAGCACTACCCAGAGCGACGGGCGGTGGAAAACACACAGGTCGAGTCGTCCTTTTAGAATGTCCGACGAAGGAAGGCTAAGTGACCAAACATGACATGCTAATTTGCATACCTGGCATAACGCAGTGAATTATAAGGGCTGTGCTTATAAATAAGGCTACTAAACATTCCGCTTTCTGACAGCAATAATGTGTTATGTGTGTTAACTTGACGTACAATAAAGTATTACTGACAGAAAGTGGCCAACAACCCTGCTCGACATTTCGGCGTCCCGATGTTAAAATCTCTTTCCGAATTCCAGCTGTCCTGACACGCTTTTTGTGACAGTCCGAATTTCGCGGTAGCGGCGACAATAAGGTCTCTAACGTTTATATAAGTTTTGCCTGAGGATGGGGACGGAGCTAGTCCCCGAAACGTTGTATTCAAACGAGTTGACGCGGCTGTGCGCCCGAGAAGACTTTATTGAATCTCTAACGTTTACTTCCATATGATTTCAAATTCATTTCCATTAATAATTCTGTCATTAGATGCTAATGACAGCGTCATCAATAAAAAACTTCAACCTAAATACATTTTATTCTTGTATTTCTATCCTTGCGTTGTCTTGTGACGTAATTCACCTGTGATGTAGATTTGAAATATAGGCCAATACGAGGGGCTTAAAAATCCCGGAAGCCAGGTCGCCATTGTGACTGAATTTTGTGTGGTGGTGCCTAATATATGTGGGTTCTAAGTGTGGAACTTGCTGAATTTTGTGTGGTGGTGCCTAATATCTGTGGGTTCTAAGTATGGAAGTTGCTGAATTTTGTGTGGTGGTGCCTAATATCTGTGGTTTCTAAGTGTGGAACTTGCTGAATTTTGTGTGGTGGTGCCTAATATCTGTGGGTTCTAAGTGTGAAACTTACTGAATTTTGTGTGGTGGTGCCTAACATCTGTGGGTTCTAAGTGTGGAACTTGCTGAATTTTGTGTGGTGGTGCCTAATATCTGTGGGTTCTAAGTGTGGAACTTGCTGAATTTTGTGTGGTGGTGCCTAATATCTGTGGGTTCTAAGTGTGAAACTTACTGAATTTTGTGTGGTGGTGCCTAACATCTGTGGGTTCTAAGTGTGGAACTTGCTGAATTTTGTGTGGTGGTGCCTAATATCTGTGGGTTCTAAGTGTGGAACTTGTTTCTTGGCACCATTCTGGCGCCTAGTGGTTTGGAGGTGGCTCCTAGGTTTTTGGAAAATATTTGCACGCGTGACCTGTACATCATTATCTTTGATGCGTTTTTGGAGGTATACGGTGAGAGAGCGCGTTGGTGATAGAATAAAATGTGTGCATTATAAGTGCGGAGACATCAGCATCGGAGCGACGTCGTTACATATAATTAAATTATTATGTCTACGTAACTCTTCTTTGGTCTAACGAAGTTACTTGCTGTACAGCACAGCATTACTTGCCACGCCATTTTATAAGGCCCGATAAATTTTCAACCCTGAAGAACATTTTCACTCCGAAATCTCCATTCTCGAATGTGAAGGAGCGTAGGATTTTGGTAATTTGGATGGAGATATTCGAATTCTGCTCGCTGAATAAATGATTTTTCGCTTTCTTCTGCTTTACTAGATGGGCATATGTGCTTTATTACGGGCTCATTCCCCATAGATGGAGGTTTACCTTCTCTTAATTTATTCAAGAGGAGGCATAAAGGAAATTAAATCAATATGCAGAAGACTATGAATAGACATAGTAAAATCCGTGAAGAACCCGACAGTTGCTTGTGTTGTCATGAATTTTCTTTTGTATTAAATTATACTCAGAGCCGGCATTACGCCGATTTGACAGATTTGACGCAATAGGGTCCCCCGCTTACGGGGGCCCCGCGCTCATGGCGGATTCGCGCATTTCTAATTTTTAACAATGATAAAGGTGGAACATTTTAATTTTTCATCCTAACTCACGTTAATATACCAAAATGTTAGTCCTTTTTTTGCTCTGCATAATAACTCATAGGGGCCCGCCACAAGATCGTAATGGGGCCCCGCGTTTGTTAAGGCCGGCACTCACTACACTAACATAAACGTAAAGTTATTAAGTGAGAACATTCACATTGGATTTCTCCTATGTGTACCGACTGCATAATTGAAACTTAAATGAGAGATCTGGAAGTATATTTCTGTATTTTATCATTCATTCTGTAGTCTGTCTTACGACAGGTCCGTAGCCTCTTCCAAAGCGAGTTCTCTACAGTGTGCGATCTAGTGCTTCCTCTTTCAATTTCCAGTATCTTCTCTTTTCCCTAAGGTCATCAAGTAGCTGCTTACGACTTGTCCCTCGTCTTCCAGTCGTTTCTATTCTTCCTTCTAACTTTCCTTCAATCACTTGTTTTAGAAGGCAATTCCTACGCAAGATGTGAATAATCCAGTTAGCCTTTCTTTTTTTATTGTATGTAGGATATTCCTCTCCTCCTTGACTCTGTGTAATACTTCTTCATTTCTCACACGATCGGTCCAAATGATCTTCTCCATCCTTCTCCAGCAATACATTTCAAAACTTTCCAGATACTTCTGATCCATTTTTCGAAGTGTCCACATTTTAGCACCATATAAAGCTATGCTCCAAATGTAGCACTTTACTAGTTTCTTTCTTAAATTTAAGCCCAATTTGCTGGTGAAAAGATTCTTCTTCTTGTTGAATGCTGCTTTCGCCATGGCAATTCTGGATTTAATTTTACGTGTACACCTTGCATCACTTGTTATCATGCTACCCAAATAATTGAAATATTCCACATTCTCCAATTGTTTTTGCTCTATCATAATTTTCATTGGGGATGGTTGCCTTGAGATTCTCATTACCTTAGTTTTTTCCACATTCATTTCCATTCTATAGCGTCTTCCAATTTCAATTAGTCTATCAACCACGCCCTGTAGCACCTTTTCTTTCCTAGCCAGTAGCACCAGGTCATCTGCATATTTCACAGTGCCAATTACTTGTCCTCCTATTTTGAAGTCTCCAAACCCTTCAAGAGCTTCCCTGGTAAGGTATCGCTGTATAAATTGAACAGAATCGGCGACAAACAGCAACCTTGTCTAACTCCTCTTCCAATCTTCGCACTCCTCATCTCCCCTTGGTCCAATCGTATTTTAACACTCTGTTTCGTGTAAATTTGCTGATCAATCTTCTTTCGCGCCAGTCTATCCCAGTTCCCTTTAAGATCTGCATTAATTCGGTCCAGTTGACACGGTCAAATGCCTTCTGCCAGTCATGAAGCAAGCACACAATTCCTCATCTATGACCAAGGTTCGTTCTGATATTATTCTCAGCATCCCAATTGCATCCCCAGTTTCTTTTCCTCTCCTAAATCCAAACTGATCTTCTCCAAGCGCATCCTCAGTCTTCCTTTCAATCTTTCTTCTAAATATCCTCGCTACTATCTTTGCTGCATTGCGATGATGCTGATTGTGCGATGGTCGCTGTATTTTGTAACTTTGGGCTTCTTATTTAAGGCAATCATTGTAACTTCAATGAAATCTCTGGGCCACTCCCCAGTTAGATATTCTGTTGATCAGCTGTGTCGTTAGTCTGAGACCATCTTCTCCCAACAATTTCAGTACATCCCCAGGTACATCATCATCTCCTGTAGCCTTCTTATCCCTCATCTCCTTGATAGCTTTTTCCAGTTCACTCTACAAAATATAAAGGCCTTTATCGTCTTCATCTACTTCAGCTTCAGGATCGACTTCTAGGTGTTCTGGTCGATTAGCTCGATTGTATTTTATACTACTTACAATTACATTGTCTATCAACAAAACAAACATAAAACACTGAACCAACAAATGCACTATTATTATTATTTTATTATACCATTGAATTGAATTGAATTGAATTATTATTATTATTATTATTTTTCTATATTATATATAATCCCTGTAAACCAGCCCAACATGTTTCGATCCCTTCCTGGGATCATCATCAGGGACACTTGTGACAGTATAAATTACATAAACTAAAACCAACAATATAAGTACATGTTAAAACTACATAATGTATGAAAGATGGATAAAATTGTAGGCGATCACTTCGGGGTGGATCCCTGGTCTACTGTGTAGAGAGAGAATTGGTTGTTTATATGCGGATGGATATGACACTACTGTAGTTAACATGTACTTATGTTGGTGGGTTTAGTTTATGTAATTTATACTCCCAAAAGTGTCCCTGACGATGATCCCAGGAAGGCATCGAAACATATTGGACTGGTTTACAGAGATTATATATAATATCTAAAAAATAATAATAATGAGAGTGTATTTGTTGGTTGATTGTTTTATGTTTGACCGATAACAATGCACCGTATAAATAACATAAAATTTATCAACAAAGCATGTGGCTTCGTACACGACCTCGTAGATTTGCGAAAAGATTCCACGTAACGGGTCACTGGGTTTTGTGTTAAGTTTATAACATGTAGCCTATTTACGTGTTTGGGTCACTGGTTTTGTGTTAAGTTTATAACATGTAGCCTATTTACGTGTTTGGGTCACTGGGTTTTGTGTTAAGTTTATAACATGTAGCCTATTTACGTGTTTGGGTCACTGGGTTTTGTGTTAAGTTTATAACATGTAGCCTATTTACGTGTTTGGGTCACTGGGTTTTGTGTTAAGTTTATAACATGTAGCCTATTTACGTGTTTGGGTCACTGGGTTTTGTGTTAAGTTTATAACATGTAGCCTATTACGTGTTTGGGTCCTGGGTTTTGTGTTAAGTTTATAACAGTAGCTATTTACGTGTTTGTGTCACTGGGTTTTGTGTTAAGTTTATAACATGTAGCCTATTTACGTGTTTGGGTCACTGGGTTTTGTGTTAAGTTTATAACATGTAGCCTATTTACGTGTTTGGGTCACTGGGTTTTGTGTTAAGTTTATAACATGTAGCCTATTTACGTGTTTGGGTCACTGGGTTTTGTGTTAAGTTTATAACATGTAGCCTATTTACGTGTTTGTGTCACTGGGTTTGTGTTAAGTTTATAACAGTAGCCTATTTACGTGTTTGGGTCACTGGGTTTTGTGTTAAGTTTATAACATGTAGCCTATTTACGTGTTTGAGTCACTGGGTTTTGTGTTAAGTTTATAACATGTAGCCTATTTACGTGTTTCTCTATGACAATAGGTATAAGAGAAAGCTAGACAGATACAGATAGCACGTTATAGTCGACATTAATGTGTAATGGACGCCCCACAGAAAGAGCTAATTAACTCCACTTTCGCCCCTCGTAGGCACAGTTTGACCCTCTGTTCCTCCTGTACATTTAATTTACTTCGGTTAATCTCCGACAGAGTTTAATAACTCACGGTGATGTAGATAATAAACCGAAATGATCTCTTGCAGTGTCCACAATTATTTGCCTCTAATGCCACTCATTGTCGTGACATTACAGGGTCTTTCATTTGTCTGCTAGGTACTGAATATTCCCATCAGAACTGCCAGTTACTCTAACCGGAAACGGTTAAATGTTTAAGTGGTTACAAGTTGATTGAAAGGCGAATGTGATGGACACCATTCACCAGACATTTGGATTTCATTACAGCCGATAGTGAGTAGTTAAGCTGACTTAACTCTGAACCTAATTAGCTGTACATTGTTATGTCTATTACCCCAATTAAAATGACTGCTTAATATTATTTTAATTCCATCCATTTGATACCGACACGTGTCTAATTTTTACATTTCAGCACAGAATTATACACGTGTGTACTTAAAAGATTCGTGCATTTTACGAAAACCATATGCAATCAAGAACAAATGACACTGGCTGGTAACTGAAGTTGGATTCGAAGTAATTTATTGATTGTTCATTTAATTTGAGAGCATTTATGTATGAAAGTGCACTAATACTTGGTGTTGTGGTGTTCGAACAGTTGGGATACAAGTGATAGAGCGGTGTACTGTATTACGGAGGAATATTTTTATCTGGAGGAATGTAATAATAAATAATTAAATAATAGAAACAAAATGAAAGAGCAAAACACTTCTGATTCAAGATAAATTAGTGAGCAATAACTCGACATAGATATTACTTTGAATTTATTGCTCTTTGTGTATATACATTGTTTTATGTATATACATTGTTTTATGTATATACATTGTTTCTTGAGACGCAGGCTAAAATTTAGGCAACCTGTGTACACCAAATTAAAGAATTAAACAAAGAATGTAATCTAAAGCACATGGGCCACAATTAATTAAAAATTTACGACTTACTGTTTTATACTATAATTTAATTACAAGTAACAAACATATGTAATTCAGAGAAATGTTTCGAGAAAACAGTAATTGCATTTTGAAATTTTTGTAGCATGTACTTCATGCTAAACGCTAATTTCGAAAATGAAAAAATTTTAGAAATGGAAAAATTTAAGTACACAAAGAGTATTTGCAAGAGACATTTAATTTACTTATGATATTTGCCTTAGGATGCTAAAAGTGTGTAGCGAGAGAGATATTTATTTTTTTAAACATCAGCGAAGAAGATGAAGATTATATTTACCCTCTGTCACATAAAAAGCAAAAGAAAATGCTGATATTACTGTCCTATGCACAGGTTAATTAAAATGTTTCTGATTACTTTGTGTTCAAATCTCTATATCGGACAGAAGATGTAACATAATTAAGATGTTAATATAACTTGAATATTCCGTAACAGGTAAACCAGTTGTCTTATTACCTCAGGTCCCACGGTGCTTAAAATTCTTAGCACACTCGTAACTATATGTGCCACCTGCTTAAGATTAAATGTGCTTGTTTTTGGTTCACAGTGCAGTTTTGTTGTTGCTGCTGACCGTTAATAAGCATCACTTACCTACCTGAATTACATTAACCGACTAGTATTTAGGAAATGCAGTGCGTTCATCGTGATGCAGGAAATTAAATTTTAAAACTTGTTTAGATAATTTATTCTATAATCACCGTGCATTTTTCACAATTATTGTTAAGTCACCAACTGAATGCACTATTTTTTTAAAAAAACACTATATGGTTCCTTAAAATATTTTGGTAAACACCAAAATATTTTAAGGAAACATATAGTGTTTTTTTCTAAATAAATAGTGCATTCAGTTGGTGACTTAACGATAAATGTTAAAGATAAATTTAAATTTGGTTTAAAATGTGTTTAGGAGGAGCTGATTTTGTGAAACGTAATAAGAAAAAGAATACATAAAATATAAAAATGACATTTTCAGCTACATTTTTAACATAAATGTTGTTTATAATTCTTAGCCAGGCCTAACCCTTTAATATTCATAAATCTCCATGGCGTTTGATGTCCTAATACTATGTTATCTGTGATTAATATCTTGTAGAAATATTTCTTCTCCTGTGACGTTCGTTCGTTTGTTCGTGAAAATTAAGCAAACTAAGAGAAGATAGAACTTACGTGTTCTATAGATTGGCCTTCCTTCTCTAAAATGGAAATTATGGCTAGACGAAGCGTGGGTATGTCGGCGGCAGGCTAATTTTTTTCTGGTGACAAAGTAGTTGCAACTTGCTGCAGCGCCGTTGCACTGTACAACACTTGCCAATAGATTTAGAGTATCTTCGCTTATCGGCCCAACTCAGGGTTCGGCTCGCTGTTTTACGTGAGATGAGGACAGGGAAATGTAGTGTTCTAGTTCCGTTTTAAAAAGGACTGTGGAGAAAACCCTAATGAGTAATTGATTCAGATCAAATAAAATTTTTAGTTGAGTTTATCTACATATTTTTGGATGTAACTGGCAACACCACGTTTTGATTAGTACACATTCATAATTTCTACTACTAAGACTAAATTTTATATTTAATATAATCTAACAGGTTCTAATCTCTTTTCAGTTTTTCCTATAAAATAAAATATTTCTATTTGTAATTACTTCTCTCTCATTTCCACTAAACCTTCACAGCCTAGCTTTTCACTTCCTTTTCCCACTTTTATTTAATCTGTATAAAATTTAACTTTTTTAAAATTACATTTAGCTATTAAAACTGATTATTTCCTAATGTACTCTTTCTTCATTCATGTACAGTCCTTTGTCATTTAAAATTATTCTCTCCATCTATATGCCTCTTTACGTTTCAGTAATATATGTATCTCATTCTCTTCTTCGTTACATAGGAAATATCTTCCTTTTCTACACCTCTCCTTACACCTCGTAGTTTCCAAATTCCCAATCAAAACCATGCTTACCAAATGGTCTCATTCAAAGTACATGGACCAGTGTGCAGTTCTACCATGCAATGTTGTTTCATATTGCAACATGAGGTCAAAGACTTAATTTTCTTTCACTTTTCTCCTTGACTGTCCTTAAATATCGTAACACCTAATATTTATTTGACAAATACCTTTCGAATCCCTGCCCTCTTTCTCTAACCAAATGTATCCCAACAAAGTTCTGTGCAATTCACCCCTTAGGCTTATTGCCCAAATTTCACATTTCAGATTCCTACCTGCTTTACCAGTGGCTCTGCCGTTGATAAATCGCAATTTAAGTAATTAAGGACTGAACACACTCCCTGTGTTCGTTTTGAATATATGCCTCTTAACATTTTATAACTTACAATGAATACGTTGCCATTTTGAACGTCTGCCTCGATTGAAATATCAGAATTTACCATGAAAAATGTCTCTTTGTGTTGTGCTACGTCTATTAATGCAATTACTATGATAGTCTGGTGTTTCACTTTTATCTCTAGTTGTTATTTCAAGTCATTAAAATCCCTTTCCCATGTCCTCCTTTCGTTGCTGGCAAATTCGTTTTAGTATTTAATCTCTGATATGAGGGAAAAATTATTTTATTTACCAGTAAAATGTCAGAAATGTAAAAATCTTAAATTTTGATACGTGTAATGTTACATAATAAAAACAAACACTGTAATATCTGTAGGGACATAAAAGGCGTCTATATAGAATGTAGATTATTGTCGTCGCAGTTGGATGTCATGTATTCCCGAAGTGCATATCGGCAGGTATCATGTTCAGTGCTGTAAAACATTTGACACTTGTTCCTCATGACGTATCACATCTATGGCAGCTTTATCATGTACTTGTATTGTTCTACATCCAATCTATCCTAACATTCCTAACATTTATAGCCTAGTCTCCACTACAACCGCGCTCATTTGTCCACCACTTGACAGTTACATTTCGAAACGAACCTCCCCAAATAGAAGATACTATGTTCATTTATCAACTCTATCGCCATCTCTCTCTTTCTGCCTCTTTCCCACTACTGTTATTCCAGTCTGTGTTCTCTATCCTTTCGTAAAACCGTGACCTGTCACCCGTCACTCTTCCTATTACAACCCATGACCCCTAAATCTAATCTTGGTAACACATAGACGGGGAAAATGTTAGTAATACATAAAGTCTGAACTCTTTTCAAAAATGGAGCTCCATTCACTAAGCAGTCGATTGGCTTGTCAAGGTACTTAACCCAAGAATAGTACACCTTGAACATCAAAAGATGTTACAGTTGAAACGCCGCCTTTTCTCTTTTTGTCCCTTATGTAGGTTTGACAGTTTTAAGAATTCAGGTATTTTCTCTCCTACAAATTCTTAGCAAACTCGCGTTCTATGTAGCTTATGTTTACCACAACAAAAAATAAATCCCGCGTTGAACTCTATAGCTAGAGAGCTGATTCCATCTACTCTAGATCCAGCCTCATATTACAATTCAACTTTCTTTCCAAGAGGAGTTTTGTCCAAAGCGCTCTGTTCGTAGGTACTTTATATGGCTCTGAGGTAGAACTTTTAATAATAATAATAATAATAATAATTTGTTGATAAATTAATTATGACAGAGTACAATATTAGAGACTTGTAAGACACGCGCGGAGGCAGGATTTTAGGAAGTGTGCTCTCTAAATAAATTATTTTTAAGATCCCAGAAGTCCGCAAAGAAGCACCTGAGATCCGACGATCTGATTTTCATGGCTTTCCTCACTCACTCCAATCAGACATACTGGTACGGTGCCTTGTTTATTTCTAAATCATCGTAGCCCCTCAAATTGCGATCAGACGCAGTGTAGGTCTAATCTGTGTGGGTCAGGAACGGCTTTACATATTACGTTTTTTCTTTATCTTCAATATTCGGTACCTGATGACGAAGTATAAAGTAAAGGTAAATTTGTCCTCTGCACGCCATGAAAACGCATAGGGGAATGGAGGTATACCTCCAATCATTCTAAATCTTGTAGTAGATAAAAGTGAGTCGTGAATTTCATTCACGGGCCTCTTTTAACACCGGCTGAAATGTCTCAGTACCAATTAACTAGGAGGCTAGATGGGCCCCAGATCTGTTCTGGAAATTTGAAGAAGAGAAAAACCTCTTGACCCTACTGGGAATCTACAAACGGTTTCTCTCTTGATTAGTCGGCAGCTTAGTAAATTCAGCGACTGAGCTATCCTGCTTCGGTGACAAAGTGTGTTGTATTAATATTTTATGTAATGACGTTTGAGGTATTTTTTTAAAATTTCATGTGTTTCCCAGGTGTAGTAATTGTAGGGCACATTATTTCATCATACAAGCACAAACAGAGGAACGTAACTTGTTGAGTGCATGATTCGGTTGTCTAACACTGCTGTCCGTTTGATAAGGACATACATCGCATGTCTAACACTGCTGTCCGTTTGATAAGGACATACATCGCATGTCTAACACTGCTGTCCGTTTGATAAGGACATACATCGCATGTCTAACACTGCTGTCCGTTTGATAAGGACATACATCGCATGTCTAACACTGCTGTCCGTTTGATAAGGACATACATCGCATGTCTAACACTGCTGTCCGTTTGATAAGGACATACATCGCATGTCTAACACTGATGTCCGTTTGATAAGGACATACATCGCATGTCTAACACTGCTGTCCGTTTGATAAGGACATACATCGCATGTCTAACACTGCTGTCCGTTTGATAAGGACATACATCGCATGTCTAACACTGCTGTCCGTTTGATAAGGACATACATCGCATGTCTAACACTGCTGTCCGTTTGATAAGGACATACATCGCATGTCTAACACTGCTATCCGTTTGATAAGGACATACATCGCATGTCTAACACTGATGTCCGTTTGATAAGGACATACATCGCATGTCTAACACTGCTGTCCGTTTGATAAGGACATACATCGCATGTCTAACACTGCTGTCCGTTTGATAAGGACATACATCGCATGTCTAACACTGTTGTCCGTTTGATAAGGACATACATCGCATGTCTAACACTGCTGTCCGTTTGATAAGGACATACATCGCATGTCTAACACTGCTGTCCGTTTGATAAGGACATACATCGCATGTCTAACACTGCTGTCCGTTTGATAAGGACATACATCGCATGTCTAACACTGCTGTCCGTTTGATAAGGACATACATCGCATGTCTAACACTGCTGTCCGTTTGATAAGGACATACATCGCATGTCTAACACTGCTGTCCGTTTGATAAGGACATACATCGCATGTCTAACACTGTTGTCCGTTTGATAAGGACATACATCGCATGTCTAACACTGCTGTCCGTTTGATAAGGACATACATCGCATGTCTAACACTGCTGTCCGTTTGATAAGGACATACATCGCATGTCTAACACTGCTGTCCGTTTGATAAGGACATACATCGCATGTCTAACACTGCTGTCCGTTTGATAAGGACATACATCGCATGTCTAACACTGCTGTCCGTTTGATAAGGACATACATCGCATGTCTAACACTGCTGTCCGTTTGATAAGGACATACATCGCATGTCTAACACTGCTGTCCGTTTGATAAGGACATACATCGCATGTCTAACACTGCTGTCCGTTTGATAAGGACATACATCGCATGTCTAACACTGCTGTCCGTTTGATAAGGACATACATCGCATGTCTAACACTGCTGTCCGTTTGATAAGGACATACATCGCATGTCTAACACTGCTGTCCGTTTGATAAGGACATACATCGCATGTCTAACACTGCTGTCCGTTTGATAAGGACATACATCGCATGTCTAACACTGCTGTCCGTTTGATAAGGACATACATCGCATGTCTAACACTGCTGTCCGTTTGATAAGGACATACATCGCATGTCTAACACTGCTGTCCGTTTGATAAGGACATACATCGCATGTCTAACACTGCTGTCCGTTTGATAAGGACATACATCGCATGTCTAACACTGTTGTCCGTTTGATAAGGACATACATCGCATGTCTAACACTGCTGTCCGTTTGATAAGGACATACATCGCATGTCTAACACTGCTGTCCGTTTGATAAGGACATACATCGCATGTCTAACACTGCTGTCCGTTTGATAAGGACATACATCGCATGTCTAACACTGCTGTCCGTTTGATAAGGACATACATCGCATGTCTAACACTGCTGTCCGTTTGATAAGGACATACATCGCATGTCTAACACTGCTGTCCGTTTGATAAGGACATACATCGCATGTCTAACACTGTTGTCCGTTTGATAAGGACATACATCGCATGTCTAACACTGCTGTCCGTTTGATAAGGACATACATCGCATGTCTAACACTGCTGTCCGTTTGATAAGGACATACATCGCATGTCTAACACTGCTGTCCGTTTGATAAGGACATACATCGCATGTCTAACACTGCTGTCCGTTTGATAAGGACATATATCGCATGTCTAACACTGCTGTCCGTTTGATAAGGACATACATCGCATGTCTAACACTGCTGTCCGTTTGATAAGGACATACATCGCATGTCTAACACTGCTGTCCGTTTGATAAGGACATACATCGCATGTCTAACACTGCTGTCCGTTTGATAAGGACATACATCGCATGTCTAACACTGCTGTCCGTTTGATAAGGACATACATCGCATGTCTAACACTGCTGTCCGTTTGATAAGGACATACATCGCATGTCTAACACTGCTGTCCGTTTGATAAGGACATACATCGCATGTCTAACACTGCTGTCCGTTTGATAAGGACATACATCGCATGTCTAACACTGCTGTCCGTTTGATAAGGACATACATCGCATGTCTAACACTGCTGTCCGTTTGATAAGGACATACATCGCATGTCTAACACTGCTGTCCGTTTGATAAGGACATACATCGCATGTCTAACACTGCTGTCCGTTTGATAAGGACATACATCGCATGTCTCCTTGTGTGTGTCAGAAAGACAAAATGAAGTTGTTTTGTTGCTTCACCATCACGTAGTCTGTCATACAGCTCCAACGCCTTTTTCAAAGCGAGTTCTCCACAGACTGCGATATAGTGCGTCCTTTTTCAATTTCTAGTATCTTTTCTTTTCCTTAAGGTCATCCAGTAGCTGCTTACGTCATCTTCTTCGTCTTCTCCTCCCTTTTATTTTTCTCTGAAAAATGTGTTTCAGTAGGCAGTTCCTCCATAAGACATAAGGTAGCCTTCCTTCATTTTATTGTATGTACGACGTACCTCTCCTCCTTCTCTCTTTGTAATACTTATCCATTTTTCACATGATAGGTCGAACTGACACCCTCCAGCCTTTTTCTACATCACATTTCAAAAACTTCAAGTTACTTCTGATCTACTTTATGCTTATTTATGTGAAGTAAAGTGGTAAGAATTACAGCATTGCTTATTTCTTCTTCTGCTGTCAGTTTTGGATCTTAGCTTCAAATAAAATCCACCTCCATTCCTTCCAATCTCTGACCACTGTACGCCACTTACTTTTTCCCTTTATATTCCGATCCCCTTCAACATTATTAGTCCATTTTTCCTTGATCTCCCTCTTTTTATTTTTTCTTTCATTATGGCCGTCACTTTGTTTTGGCATTCTTCCGTTATTCATCATTTTACGATGTGAATACCGTATTGGTCTGAGAGGTTTTACAAATCTTACAATGTGTACCGCTTGTAATTTATCTTGTATCTCCTTACTTGTTCTTATTCTCCAGCTTTCTTCTTCCTTTATGGGAACATAAATTTTTCTTACCATCTACCTTCCGAATATTTTAAGAAAATTCATTTCAATATGGTTTATTTGTTTCAAGATAATACTATTTTAAATTTGACTATATTCATGTACAGAAGATTCGTGTTGTATCCCTCTGGTTTATGACATAGTCAAGTCTCGTACGTTGGTATTCTTCTGTTACGGAGAAACCTGTCGTAATTCAGAAGACCAAAATTCAAACAAAATAATATTGGATATGTGAGGTACTCGCTGCCGTTTATACGAACACCATACCTGTAGTCTTCTGGTATCTTATACGTTACCGTGTAATGTGGTGAATTTTTAACAATGCTCTGAAGGAAGCAACTTCATCTTTATGGTGGAAGAGTAAAGATGGATGCAGTAAGTTTCTCGTAAACTTCGGTAAATTGTTAGCAGACTATAAGGCGTCGCATTCCAGAAGACTGTACTCTTCAAAACATTGTTTTCTTTTTTAGGACAAGAAATTTAGCCCATCTTCCTCTTTTCGGAATTGTTAAATTTATTGCATTAAAATGTAGACATGCTGTATGGCTGCATTTCACAGAATATTAACTTCATGGAGCAGTCCTTCATCATCTGTTGATAGCCGTTCTTGTGGTAAATAAATTACTGGCCATATTTTTAACACAAAAATTTATGACCTTGTTCACAAGAGGTTGCTACTAGGCCATATTCTGAAACACATAAATCCAGTTTGCATCATACATCTCTTTAACCAACCAATGCACACTTATATTCTTTATTATATAATATAATTTAACATAAAACTAGTCCGACATGTTTCGAATCCCTATTTTGTGATCATCATCAGGAACTTGGATTGAGAATTACACAAATTAGAAATCAACAATAATGGTACATTTTAAAGTACAAAACTTAAAATGTAGGATATCTCAGTTTTACTGTCGTAGCCTTCTACACGTAGACACGAAACTTCTAATTCACAGTGGACCCACAAAACAACTGACATATCCTACATTTTAACTTTTGTACTTTTAAATTTTACCATTATTGTTGATTTGCAATTTGTGTAATTCACAATCCAAGTCCCTGATGATAATCCCAAAATAGGGATTCGAAACATGTCGGACTAGTTTTATAGTAAATTTATTGCAAATGTAAATTTCACCCTAGAACAGGCCATCAAGGCCCAGAAGGGGGAGTAGAGGTATAGCTCTACTCTTTCTTTAACCTCGGCGTTAGATGGGGGTGGGTCGTCAACGCCACGCTCCGGCCGCTTTACCCCCGGGAATGACACGGTACCCATTGTACAGGAGGCTGGGTAGGCCTCAGGGCCGGTCTGGACAGCTGCGGAAAATCTCGCCCCAACCGGGATTCGATCCCCGGACCGTCCAGCTAGTAGCGAGTCGCTATACCGACTATAATAAAGAATAATAAGTGTGCATTGGTTGGTTAAAGAGATGTGTGATGGACTAAAATGCATGGTGTAAATAATGTAAAGCCAGGTTACATCCTTATAGCTTATCTAATATCCATGTCCATATTACCCGCTTGTCTATCTCTAATTCTCGCTTGTGATCTCTCTACCTTTACGTTTTCATGTATATCCAGTTTGTGCTACGTGTCCTGCCCACCTCAACCTCCTCGGCTTCACCCCCCTGTATAATACAGTACGGAGAGCAGTTTCTCAGGGAACATAGTATTCAATTTTGTATATATTTGTATTTATCGCAATGATGAAGACAGCCTAAGCACATGCCTATGACGACAGACAGACAGACAGACAGAGGTGGCTTGCAGTCGATGGGCTGCGCTGTATACCCAACCTCCACACCCCTCAACACGCGTCTGCTGGCACAATGCATCGCATTGATTCCAGCTGCATCCCTGTACCGGTACCTCCCTTCAGCCAGATGACGATCCATAATACTAGAGTATCCCCGCCCCTGGGGGGGTGGGGGTTGTGCTTTTGTACTTGCACCGCTGGCTACTGAATTATGTAATCTGCTGTTCACAAGAGATGGCCATTTTTAGCATCTAACCAGTGACTCCCATATCTGTAGTGCAGAGATGCCTAACGTACAAATCTTATTGTGAATCCTCCTATATGAATGGCACCCAATTTGACCGTTATGCGACCTGCGTTCGCCAAGACGCTCCTAGAAATGTATTTTGTATATTTATACAACAAGGAATTCTACTGCGTTTTAAGACGTGCTGCGTAATGTCTGTTTTATTCTCCACAAAATGCCGTTTACTGCATAATTTTATCGTTTTCTGTTTAAATAATCCTCAACTTTCTCATAAACCATGCGCTCAAATTTAAATACCCACCGTTCGTTTAAAGGTAAAGGAAAAGTACAAATGTACAATTGTACCAGTTGGTGTAAATAGTGTGTGATTTGAGATAATGAGTCCCTGAAGATGAACCCAAATTAAGGGTTCGAAACATGTACGACAGTGAAATTACACAATTAATGTGATTAAACTGTATATTTGTCGGACTGTAAATACAGAGGTAAAATGTACGGAATGAATAGTATTAAGAAAAGTTATTTCTTCCTACATCATGAAGACATATGACGAGTGGAGTTATAGCTCCACTCGTCGATCCCAGTGGCCACGCGGTCTAAGGCGTGGGTCTGCGGCCGCTCGCTTGCTGGGATTGTGGGTTTGAATCCCGCCTAGGGCATGGATGTCTGTCTGCTGTGAGTATTGTGTTTTGTCAGGTAGAGGTCTCTGCGTCGGGCTGATCACTCGTCCAGAGGAGTCCTACCGAGTGTGATGTGTCTGAGTGTGTGATCGTGAAGCCTCGATAATGAGAAGGCCCTGACTCACTAGGGGCTGTTGCGCCATAGAAAAAAATAGTTCCACTCATTCTTAACTTCGGCTTTAGGTGTTAGTAAATGGTCAGCTTCACCCGCCGCCCGTTTCATCCCGGTGGAAAGAGTCCATCTCCATACACATCGAATAGAAAGCTGAGTGGTCTTTGTAGTGTCTGGGCGATACGGAGAAGATACCAAAGTGTTGGCCCTACGGAAAATCGAAACATAAACCCTCTGACTCCCAGCCCTTAGCCTAGTAGCCATATCGACTGAGTTACCCCGGCTGTCACGTGTGCAGTAAAAAGTCTCGACATAGAGGGGAGGACAATATTAAAGTCTTTCTTATAAAATGATGTTTGAGGGTGTGGACTGGATTCATCTGGCTCAGGATAGGGATAAATGGTGGGAAATTGTTATCACGGTAATATAACTTCCAATTCCGTAAAATGAAGGAAATTTTTTTGAAAAGCTGAGGAACTGTTAGGTTCTCATGGAAGATTGTGCTCCATGGAGGTGGTTGGTTAGTTGATACTTGGAGGCTGTATTAAATGTGTAGCAGGTAATGGGGGCGGTCTTACGTCACGGGTGTGGCTCGCGCAAGTTGCAGTAAATAATATTTAGTCAGTTTACATGCGCACGAGGCTGACCCTGAACGGCGTTTTAAAGGATTTTGTGAAGAAATGAGACTTATAGCCAGCTGAAAATAACGAATTGTTGTTGAACAGAAATATAAAGTCTAACTGTACACTATAATTCGTAGACAATGGTTTAACCTGCGACATATCACTGATGTGTATTTGGACTTTCGAAACGTCGTCTTTGTGTAATCAGTAACGAAGAAAAAAGTGGAAATACCCATCAGTGATAACTCGCAGAAATAGAAAGCCATCAAAGAAAGCAAAAATAGTTTATTTTAAAATGCGTGGCTCTTGCCTAGGGGCCTTCATAAATTGCGGCTCCAAAACTCGTCTAACTGGCCACCCCTGTATTATAATTTTCCTTAAGTGGGATAAGCGTGACGAACGCTTTACAAACCAACTAGGAAATCTGCTCTCATTTCGAGCGCAACTCATTATAAGTTTGTCGGAAGAAAAACAATTTTCGAACAGAAATTGTAGAGAAACTACAACGTATTTTGTACACAATACACCATTCACTGAGTCTTGTAGCGTAGTTGATATTGTAACTAGGCTAGGGGTTGGACCACCGACGAATCTGAGTTCGATTCCTGGCAGGGACAAGAGATTCGTCTATTCTGCAGATGTTTGGGACCTGCTGTGGGGCACATATAGCGTGTTTCATAAATCCCTCCGGGATTTCGGAGGGACTTATGAAACACGCTGTACAGCTCCCTACTCAGTGCGTATCGCGAGCTGTTTCTTCAGGAGTTAAGCGGCCACTTACTTCCATTTAGTGGCCTGTGTCCCACCACAGCGTGTACAGTGGCAACTTTGCCTTTACCTCGTGGTGTCCGAGACAGCTTGATGAATTGATACTTGATAGGCATTCAGTATCTTCCATAACCTGTTGTGCTTTGTGTTGTCAAGCCTTATTGTGTGCCGATCACAAGCCCAAGTCTATATTATCCGGCCAGTGTCTGAAGGGTTCGTTGTTTCAGAATAAATTTCAATTCAGAAGAGGCTAAACGACGTAATCCGTGACCGATATTTGATTTGATCGATTGATTTGTGGTTAAATTATTGAACGGAGCAATTTAAACTTTAAGAGGTCAATCACGGTGTGTAAAAACTAATTAATTTTGATTTCTAAGTAACTGATAAATGGATATTTTTATATTTATATTAGTAAACTCAGCAAAATACACTAATGGTCAGTTTTTTTTATATTACTATTACATAGTATTAATAATTTCCTACGTGTTTCAGCCATTTCAGGGCCATCATCAGGGAGAAAAAAGATACAAGAGGTGTATGAAATATTTTTTATCTATCGCCATTAAGAAATGCATTTCCTGCATGTACAAAACATAGCGACAAGATTAACGTGTACTGTAGTATACTGGTTAAACCTTTGATAATGAAGACACATACAAATGTTTCATACATGTATTTTATCTGTTTTCTCCATGATGACGGCCCAGAAAGGGCCGAAACATGTAGAAGATTATAGTAGTATATAATAATATAGCCAAACTGACTATAAGTGAATATTATTGAACTCGTTAATATGTGTCTAATGAACGGAAACATGGAATATATTAAAAATACTAACAAAATTCAAGTGCCAAGGAAAACTAAATATGTAATTAAAAAACAAACATTTGTTTCGTGCTTCTAAAATGAAAAGTTGCATATCAAGTAATTTATTTAGATTTTTAGATATCTATAATATTTGTTACCTTTACAGAACGTTCTGCTATATAATTCCCAAACTCGACGTGACGTTTACAAAATATCAACCAGTTTATATCTTACAACTAAATCCTAAGACCCCACATATTTTAATACATTAATATACATAAATATTACAGTACCCCTTCACACGGTACCCTTCACCCGTACCCCTTCACCCGTTTGTTTTAGGAGCTAATAAAGAAACGAATATCAATATTATATTCCCAGTGTTACACTTCGGCTACCATCGACCATACATAATTTTACAATTTTATTGTAAAACAATTGTAAAACAATACGATGTCACTGTAACAACGTGATGATGTTTTGTATATTACATTTTGTACCTGCCTTTTAATGGTTACATGTTTTTTAGCCTAATAATGTTCGATATCTAGATCGAAACATGTAGCTTTAAATAGAAACACAGGTATGTTAGACTGACCATTTAATATTGTGGACACTTTCGTTTTGCCTGTATCCCATCATTTTTGGACGTCTCAAGTCACGAAAATCTATCAGGATATCCACGTTCAGACCAAGAGTCTATCTCAGGGCCACCCACTTAGGAAACGAGCACTTATAACGTTACACTTGCATATAGTCTTTATATTGCTGTAACATTAGGACTATGGAGGGGTAAAATTGTAGCTATCCATTCATTCTTAACCTTGAAACTAGATGGAGGTTAGTTGTTAGCTTCATTCCCCGGCCGCTTTAACCTGTCGGAAAGTACCCCGGCCCTCATTGAATAGGAGCGTGGATGGACCCCAGACCTGGTCAGGATGTGCCCCATGTGCTAAGTTTTAAGGAACAGTGCAAAATTTCAAATCTCATTTTTGTGAACCTCAAATGTGTTTCTGCTTCTACATGAAAGCCAGGCAATACAGATATGAAGATTACAGTCCTTTTGTGAAATGACAAAGTTTCGGTGACTTAGTACCAACGTTTCGGATGGGCTTTTTGCCTACGTTTTCAGGTTAGTAGAATAACAGTACTCCGTCAGGTGGAAATAAGAACCCTCTGGCTACCTTACTGTGGAGGCAGAAAGAGTTTCCTTCAACTCGGTAGTAAATTACCAGTCAACACCGCGCCATATCCCAGAACACTGTAGTTGTTATCGCATAAATATAGATGGCTGGGAAAAATCAGATTACACGCATAGAGGCCGAAAAGTTACCGAGCAGGGTTTGTTTTCTTGGGTGTCAATTGTTTAACAGAAAGGGTTTCTTGTTATTGTTTGTTAACTTACAAAATGGAAAACCAGAGAGGATAAACAACTACCTTCTGCGACGAAGGATAGTATTACACGTATATGTATGTATATAAGTATGTACGTACATATGTATGTATGATTGTGTGTGTGTGTAATTTGTATATGTGTGTGTATGTATGTGTATGTATGAATGTATATGTATGTATGTATGTATGTATGTATGCATAAGCCCAGCAATTTGACACAAGCACTCTCTGACTTATACGCGAGACAGTCGTGTTTCCGAGACCCAATCGACAAGTTTTAATATCCTAACGCAGATCTTCGTGGTTGTACTCGATCGTTCCAGGCAACTGCTCCAGTATTGCCTCAAATTTTGTTCCTATGGCTTCCTTCCACATTCAGCCACCTTCTGCTTCACGCTGTATGTAGTAGGGTACTGAGCTACTCACAGCATCGTTAAATAAATGGAAAACAATCAAATAAATGCCAGTCTGAATTTGTGTAGGCCTAATACACGTATGTGTGCGTGCACGCATAAGAGCACGCACCCTCTCAACCAAATTTCAGCTACACAAGTCACTATGTTAGAACGCTGTTCATAATCTTCCGGCTGTGCCAGGGCGCAGGCGGTCAATCGTCGGTCTGTCACCATGACAGGTCAGGTCAGTCCATGCGCTGTTTGTGGTGACCAAAGTGGCACTGGGACAGGTCTTTCTCCCAGTACTTCAGTTTTCCCTGTCAGTATCATTCCAGCAATGCTACACACCTGTATTTCTTTCATTTTCCTTCAACGCTAAATAATCTTAGTATTTGTCAGCGTCGTTAAATAAAACATTTCTCTATCCCTCTCCCCATCACTACACCTCAACTCCCATTTGATAAACCGCACAGTGCATTCCTGTAACAGTCCCCATTCTCTCACACAGTCCCCGGTCCTCATTTTCTCACACAGTCCCCATTCTCTCACACAGTCCCATTCTCTCACACAGTCCCCGGTCCCCATTTTCTCACACAGTCCCCATTCTCTTACACAATCCCCATTCTCTCGCACAGTCCCCATTCTCTCACACAGTCCCATTCACTCACACAGTCCCATTCTCTCACACAGTCCGCATTCTCTCACACAGCCCCCATTCTCTCACACAGTCCCCATTCTCTCACGCAGTACCTATTCTCTCACACAGTCCCCATTCTCTCACACAGTCCTCATTCTCTCACACAGTCCCCATTCTCTCACACAGTCCCATTCTCTCACACAGTCCCCGGTCCCCATTTTCTCACACAGTCCCCATTTTCTCACACAGTCCCCATTTTCTCACACAGTCCCCATTTTCTCACACAGTCCCCATTCTCTCACACAGTCCTCATTCTCTCATACATTTCCCATTTTCTCACACAGTCCCCATTCTCTCATACATTTCCCATTTTCTCACACAGTCCTCATTCTCTCACACAGTCCCCATTTTCTCACACAGTCCCCATTTTCTCACACAGTCCCCATTTTCTCACACAGTCCCCATTTTCTCACACAGTCCCCATTTTCTCACACAGTCCCCATTCTCTCACACAGTCCCCATTCTCTCATACATTTCCCATTTTCTCACACAGTCCTCATTCTCTCACACAGTCCCCATTTTCTCACACAGTCCTCATTCTCGCACACAGTCCCCATTCTCTCATACATTTCCCATTTTCTCACACAGTCCTCATTCTCTCACACAGTCCCCATTCTCTCACACAGTCTCCATTCTCTCTCAGTCCCCATTCTCTCTCACAGTCCCCATTCTCTCATACATTTCCCATTTACTCACACAGTCCTCATTCTCGCACACAGTCCCCATTTTCTCATACATTTCCCATTTTCTCACACAGTCCTCATTCTCTCACACAGTCCCCATTCTCGCACACAGTCCCCATTCTCTCATACATTTCCCATTTTCTCACACAGTCCTCATTCTCTCACACAGTCCTCATTCTCGCACACAGTCCCCATTCTCTCATACATTTCCCATTTTCTCACACAGTCCTCATTCTCTCACACAGTCCCCATTCTCTCACACAGTCTCCATTCTCTCTCAGTCCCCATTCTCTCTCACAGTCCCCATTCTCTCATACATTTCCCATTTTCTCACACAGTCCTCATTCTCTCACACAGTCCCCATTTTCTCACACAGTCCTCATTCTCGCACACAGTCCCCATTCTCTCATACATTTCCCATTTTCTCACACAGTCCTCATTCTCTCACACAGTCCTCATTCTCTCACACAGTCCCCATTCTCTCTCACAGTCCCCATTCTCTCATACATTTCCCATTTTCTCACACAGTCCTCATTCTCTCACACAGTCCCCATTCTCGCACACAGTCCCATTTTCTCATACATTTCCCATTCTCGCACACAGTCCTCATTCTCTCACACAGTCCCCATTCTCGCACACAATCCCCATTTTCTCATACATTTCCCATTCTCGCACACAGTCCCCATTCTCTCACACAGTCTCCATTCTCTCTCACAGTCCCCATTCTCTCACACAGTCTCCATTCTCTCTCACAGTCTCCATTCTCTCACACAGTCCCCATTTCGCTGGAAGCCGACAGTCCAATTCCCGTTCAAATACATCAGCGACATCAATTTATTGATAGGCTCTGATTTCTCTCTTTTTACTGCACAATGACAGCACAAAAGATGACTTTTTCCGTAATACAATTGTATAATCGTTCTTTTTCATGCAAAACGCATTCTCGTTTTGTTTGATTTATTCCTTGTTTTGGTGACGAGTATAGATCGCTTTGTGCTTTCATGTCTGTCCTTTCTTTTACTGTCTGTACTGATTAGGTGATTTATATATTTCTTATAGGTTAGTCATGAAGATCATTACAGAGCTCTGAAGTGCAGTTAATGTTAAAAATACACTTTCTTCAAAGCGTATTGACCTGCCTGTTTGGCTTTCGTGACCCATAACATTTTAGAAGTGAGGAAATCTTGCTTTTGCCATTCCTATCTTATAAAAACTCTAATGGCTGTTGAGATTTTGGTATGTGGTGGCGGTGTTGGAAATTAAAGTCTTCTGGGATGTTACGCTGTGTCGACTGGCAAATACAGTCGAACCCGGTTATAACTGAATATTTCGTGTCGTTATAAACGAGTGTTGTTATAACCGAGTAGTATAATGTTACGGTTAACAGTGAGGAATTAATTGGTACCACAGAATATCTGACGCTATAGACGAGGTGTCGCATAAAACGATGTCGTTTATAACCGGGTTCAACTGTAGTTACCAAAGTTTTCAGGAGCCTGCTCTCTCCATCTTCAGGTTCAGGCAGTCCAATTTCCATCTATATTTGTTAATTATATTTCGCCATTTCTGTAACTATTTACTCCTAAAGAGCTTTCTCGTTTACTATTTACCAGAACGAAAAGAAGTCCTGAAAACATACTTCGTAGAGGCAACTAGTGGCTCCAGTTGTCCGGGTTCGGTCCCAGGCAAGTCAATGATGTATTTTTTAAGGACAAACTAACATTCTGACATCTTCTTCTTCCAGTAGTTCGCTTTCACCCAGTTAAGTGTTTCTCCACCAACATCCCTAATCATATTTTTTCATCTACCATAGACGTTATGTGATGTCAATATTTAAGGGCTTTGTCTAAATAAAAACATTTGTCTCTTTTTGAAATGTTGGTAAAGTTATACCAGTCGTCAAGACATCTCAGCAGACTTTAATCTTCGGTGCTGACTGAATTTAATTCTGCCATTTAATCCTTTAAAAGTGTGTCATTTTATTGTCGGACGAAATGAAAATCTGCTTGAACTCCGTATCAGTGTAAAAAGCAAAAGAGGAGTTACGGGACGTTTTAGAACTTAGGCGAGCACATGCGTTTCTTACAATTTCTTATCTCGCTTTCCTTGTGGCTCTCATTCGTAAAGATACAGCTGTGTACGTTGTTCACTGCAAGGGCGAGGATTTTGAGCTGGATGAGCAGAGGCATGCACTCACAGGCCGGTGTTGGTCTTGGGGGGGGGGGGGGGGGGGGCACAGCATTTCTTCTTTGTATTCGACTTCCGTAGACTAGTACGTTAACTAAGGTGAAAGGCAGACTTAGCAGGAGGCAGAATCATTTTCGGTGTCCTGTGCAAAGTAAGAATAAATACGTGATAGGGTAGCCATACTTATCTGTCCATCTTTGGCCTAGTATGAGCACTTAAACAGTTTGACAGAATTTTTTTAAATTCTATATTGGAGAGTTTTGCTGAAATTTTTGGGCAGTTTTAACTTTAATAAAAGTCGGACAAAAATTGCTTACAATTTACGTAAATATCTGCTTGATTTTCTGCTCGATTATGGAGCGTGAATCGTATGTGATTCTCTAAATATCTGATAATCGGCACATGAAGGTGGTAAGGTTGTCAGCCCCACGCACCGACCACCTTTACTGCCCAGGAAATATTCCTGGTACTCATTTCTGTTAGAGGCTGAGTAGACCCCAGGGCCATAGTGCGACCGAAACGATTATGTAAATGAAAAATTCCAATGACACCATCGGGAATCGAACCCGCGGCCTTCCGGCTTGTAGCGCAGTGCTTCAACGACCTGCGCCACCACGCCTATAGGCCATATATGCACACATATATAAGAATATATATATAGTGTTTGTGTGTGTGATATTACTTACTGTGGAACACGTTTAGAAAATCTGTGGCCCAAAACATTATGATATCTGAAACATAGTAGTTTCAAAGAACGTAATCATAATCTGTGCCTATGTTGCTCGTTAGCTAAAGCGGAGTGATGGTAAATAATTGTTCGTACATGAATCTGCACAGAGCGTGAGGCTATCTTCGCTCCCCATCCACCTGCATTTCCTCTTTCTATACGTTGTACCCCATATAAAATAAATAACACAATGGGTTAAACAGAAAACTGAATACAAACAAGATAACAATAATGTCGTTGTTGCATTACAATAGCCGTCGTCCAATTAGTGATGAAATACTGGTGCAGGGTTGCCGTTACGTGCTGCTGATTACCGTTTTTATTAGTTTCGGAAACTGAACACCGTCGCCGTGGGCCCACTCCATTGCAAATTCTATTGACTATTGTTTTGTTCTTGATTTACTGCCGTTTTTAAAAATAAAGATTTGCATACAGTAAATTGAAGTTTTATCACAATGCGCTTTCAATCGTTTTTCCTCCACATTTTCCTGTTTTATAATAGGGACTGAAGCTGTCTTGTTGTAAGTTGTCGGCGTAGGCGCTATGACGTGTAGTAGTACTACTATAGTAGTAGTAGTAGTAGTAGTAGTAGTAGTAGTAGTAGTAGTAGTAGTAGTAGTAGTAGTAGTAGTAGTAGTAGTAGTAGTAGTAGTAGTAGTAGTAGTAGTAGTAGTAGTAGTAGCGCTAGTGGCAATATTGATAGCAGAAGTAATTATTTTGGCAGTCGTGGTAGCAGAGATAATGCTACCGTCAGTAGCATCAATATAATAATAGTAGTAGTAGTACTGGTATTAGTAGTAATGCTAGTGTCAGTAGTGATAGCAGGTAATAATATCGACTGTAGTATATCAGTAGTAGTAAATTAGTAGCAACAATAATGCTTGTGTCACTAGTGGTAGCAGAGGTGATGGTATTGTCAGTAGGTATTGTGGTGGGTGGTGGTCGTCGTAGTATAGTAGTAGTAGTAGTAGTAGTAGTAGTAGTAGTAGTAGTTAGTAGTATGTAGTAGTAGTAGTAGTAGTGGTGTAGTAGTATGTGGTAGTAGTAGTGGTGGTAGTAGTAGTGGTGGTGTTAGTGGTAGTGGTGGTGGTGGTAGTAGTAGTAGTAGTAGTAGTAGTAGTAGTAGTAGTAAAGAGCAAACGTTTTCTAAAATTGCAACTACGGGATGATGATAGATTTAGGAAGAGGGATTTTTCTCCTCGGCACTGCATCAAGCTTCGTTTTGAGGCCCTCTCAACCTCCTATCCCAAGGAGACCGACGCCATTTGCCCACGACTATAGCTGCCGGTACTTTAAGATGGCTGTTCACTTCCACCTATTGCTGATATATACGTTTCGTGGAGTTTTTGTTTTGTAGATTCTGCAAAACAAAAACTCCACGAACACGACCACGTCAATGTCGTACTACCAACTAAATGCCCTTTATTTTAAAAAAAAAAGCAATATAAGGTTTCTTTAAAATCGTTTTAAAAAGCCCCTACATATGTTTCGGTTTCTAGAAAACCATCATCAGGGGGGTCACACAACTGCACTTTTTAAATTTAGTTGATAGTAAGACATTGATTAGTGAAAATGCACGGCGAACCTAGAATAAAAAACGGCCACATCAAGTTACGATAGCACATTTCAAGAATATTTTAACAGTTTGATTTTTGGGTAAAGTGTGTTTTGTCTCGCGGTGTAGGTAGCTTTTATTTGATGTTATTGTGTACATGTGTGCTTCATTGTTCCTTCTGTGTTCCAATCTGTCCTCTCCGTACTGCTACTAGTATCGGCTCTTACCTTCATTATTACGGTGCTGCGCGGTTGAAGAATAAGTACAGTGAAGACTAACTTTTTTTGTTCTACTGGTACTTCATATCTCAGTATTGTGCCATATATAATGCTGAATGAAGCAGAAAGGCAAGTTGGGTCCACGTGAGGGTGTACAGCGGCTGTGATTCCCCCAAACCCCAATTTTCCATAAAGCCTTGCTATCACCAAAAGCGGTGTTTTTCAAAGACGTAACACCCCCTTTGGCGAAACACAGCGTCACTACATCCGGTGTCACAAACGTAACTTGGCTAATAACATTGGTTGGGGTGGTGGAGGGAGCAGAATCTAAGAAGGGTACTAGAAACTTTAATTTACGAATGAGTGAAATTAGAATGAGGGGGAAGATTATTTTGATCTAGTCCTTAATGTACAGACACCCCTTTCCTCCACTCTCACCCCAATTCATTTATGTGCCCCTCTTCAACTCAGTAGTCAAAAAAACTATTCTTAGTTAGAAAAAAAATGAGGAGGGTGAATTCCCCCCCCCCCTTTCGCCCCGCAAGTTACGCCAATGTCCGGTGTGATGCTCTTGTGCCAGATAGTTAGAAGGAAGCACAGAATGTCGGACACAGACACCTTCAACAAGGCTCGTCACATGTTCAGTGTACCAGTGTAACACACCGTCACTAGATTATCTTTGTCCTGTCTTCGTATCTATTTTTCCTGGAAGCCTGAACTGTATTACTGCTTTACACGCATGTCTATTCGAAATCCACGGTCCTATATTATGCTAGATTTGAAGTCTTCACAGAGTTTATATTGAGAAAGCTGCGGTATGTAGAGTGGATAAATGATCCCGAGATCTCGAAGTAATGCAGTGCCCTCGTCGTGAAGGATTGTGAAGCCCGATTGCGTCCCAGAAGATCAAAATCCTTCTTGTATTTGTTTTTATAAAATTTCTAACTAGCTAGTTTTGAGATTATCCAGCGGTTTTAGTGACGGTTTCAGTTCTATAAAATATGACGCCGTGTAAATTGGTGTGAAAGTACCAAAATTACACAACATTTTATCCTAGCACAGTGCAGTTGTCATGTTCTGAAGTATCAGCTATTTTACTTCCGAGAGTGTGAATAATGCGTGCTTTGTTTAATAAGTGTCCACAAATTGTAAGATTAACTATGAAATTAGAATTAGAAATTATGAGCAACACGTATAATTTCAAGTCAGGGGTACACAAATCTCGGGCACCAAGTCGCCCGGACTATTAATTTAGTACGGTGGCGCCTAATATTTTTGGGTCCTCAGTATGGAGCTTGTTTCAAGTCACCCTAGAATTTTGAGATGGCTCATATATTTTTGGAAAATTTGTGCACCCACTGTTTGAGCTATTTCTTTACAGAGCACGTGACTGGTGTATCATCCTAAAGAAAAACATAGAGTAAATAATTATATAGTATTTAATCCAAAAAATTGCACAATCAGTAATAAATAATTATTTATCACTTATGTCACTCCTACATGTTTCGACCTCTACAAAGTCATCATCACGGAGTCAGTACTCAGCGGTCCACCATGGCAGAAACACCAACGAGACAACACAGGTAAAATAACCTTTGAATGAAGATGACAAACTTACACAGACGTTCGTCGGCAGTGGAAGATAAAATTCAGAATTGTAAAATGTCTGTTAACTCATTTATTTTAAATACGTTTAGCAATTTTAATTGACAACATTGTATTTAACTATCAATGCACATCTTTGACAGAATTTGTTGTGCATATATTCCTTTATCTATACCTCCCTGATGATGACCATATAGAGATCGAAACATGTAGGAAAGACTTAAATGTAATGATTATTTATTAATGATTGTGCAATCTGTTGGATTAAATACTGTGTAATAAATCTATTGCAATGAATATGGATTACATACAATTTAAAAAAAAATAATTTGAATATGTTAGCTAACTGTGTTGAGAAGAATGTGTTTACGTGAGAGAGAGGAAGTGACAGGAAATTGGAGAAAGCAGATCAATGAGTAACTTCAGAAAGTGTTAGCGGGATGATTATATGAAAGGGTGAGACCAAATAGACATGTAGCACGCATGGTATAAACATGAAATGCATTCAATTTTGACGTGGAAACTTGAAAATGTGAAGTATTTAGCTTAAATAGGAATATATAATTAAAATGGATGGTATAAGAGTAGAGGGAGTAGAGACTAAACTAATTTGACACAGGGTAGGCAATAGTAGCAAGTGAAACAGACAACGTAACTTTGGGTTCCATTAAAGACGAATGTTTTCCGGTCTAGCTGAGAGTGCATTAAGTGTTTCAGTGCTTGGAGATAATGGATATGAAAATTCACATTTAATACTCTGACGAAGAACAACTTTTTCAAAGTAAGTACGTAAGTATTAAAGAATACTGAAGTATCAGCTCTCCTGAGCACCATAGGCCTAAGAGAGTCTTACATTATACTTTACGACGATGTAGATATTAATGGCGCTTGTAGTCGAGTCTGTCCAAACGATTACAAGAGATATTTGTGCACCGAACTTTAAAATTAGTATTTACAACCCCAGGGGAAGGTAATTTTCTTGAGACACAACCAAGGTCCCCCCCCCCCCAAAATAAATGTCTTCGCTTTCCATGGAACCAGATAGCACATTGAAGTGTTATTCGACACTATTTCCAGACGACTGAATCCAATCTATACCCTAGCACGCAGCTACTTTCACGTTCCTGTTCATATTCTCCTTTAATCTACGACTAGGTGTCCAAAATATTTTCTGCTCTGTTCCTAATGTTAAGGCCCAAATACATCAGAACTTTAACGTGTTGCAATAAAAAATTCCTTGCTGCGGGACTTTTTAAATTTCCTGGTGTAATGGATCAGAAAGATTGGGCAGCATTACAATACTTCCTTGATTTGATCAACATAAAGTATATCGTAAATTACACAAATAATTATAAAGCTTCTCAAAGTGCAATTTTCTTCCTCCACCTGTATCTTCCTGAGTTTTCCTCAGGACCCAATCTGCATTCTTTCAACACAAGTGACTAAGTTCTACACCCGTGCAGCAAAATAAGGAGCAGGGTTATTCTTTAACTGACTGAGGTTTTGGGAAGGAGATGAGAGGCAATAGATTGTCAAAGGAGGGGTAGAAGGAACTCTCCAGATTTGCTCTTCATTTCTTCATATTTGTTCTTGTTTCATTTTCTTCGTCAGTGTTTTATTGATCCGTTGCTCCTTTTTACGCATGGTTTAACTTCGTCTTTTTCAGAAGGAATTATTAGTCTTCTTTCTCACGTATTACAATTCTATATTTTGGCAGTTTTTTTTCACAAATGTAAACTTGAATGAAAATTTAATAATTTAATTTAGTAATTTTTTTATACTTGAAGACAAAGATGAGAAAGAAGCGTCGAGACGACATTATTGATATCAGTATTAACATATTATTTTTACTACCACATATTATTCCAAATTTTATTTTGGCACATAAACTGCTGGTCAGCAGTCACTAATTTATGAGACCCTACATGAAGCCCGATACGTAATATATAACTAACTAACTAACTAACTAACTACAAGGAGCAGAGTCCTTCTTGAGAAGCTAGCAGGTCGTCAGCTAGTCAAGAAATTCCCCGCGTTTTATGGAACCCAAAGGTTCATTACCGCATTCACAACAGCCCGCCACCTGTCCTTATCCTGAGCCATATCAATCCAGTCCATGCCCCCCATCCCACTTCTTAAAGATCCATTTTAATATTATCCTCCCATCCAAGCTTGGGTTTTCCAAGTGGTCTCCTTCCCTCAGGTCTCCTCACCAAAATCCTGTATGCACCTCTCCCCATGTTACGAAACACAGCACAAAACCTCGGACCTGGAATTTGGTACATAATATATACATATATATAATACATAGAAAATCAGTTCCTGCCACTCAGAAAATACGTTGCTCCTTATTTCCAAAAACCAACCGGTTAATGCTGCTTATGTACTAAGGTCTTTCAAATTTAAAAGAGAATTATTTAAATTTGAATGACCCACGTATTCTGTTTTCCTGAGAATATTAAACTTAAATGCATTGTATGGGAGAAATGAAGAGTTGTTAAATAATGCAGCATGTGGTAGCTGTATTGCTCATTAAGCTCTCTGTCTGCTTTACGAAGACCGATCTCTTAATAACTTGCAGGGAAATAATCGCAGTTTATTGTAAGAATCATGGGAAACACATAAATACATTTTGGGTAAAAATGCAGAATTTTTAATACTACAGCAGGTGATGGGGGATGAATAGAGTAACAGCTGTAGTGCCGTGAACGGTTTAATATAAATTTGTGTTGTAAAGCAAACAGCATTTCCAATTGAACTGTTTAGATAAAATGATACAGCAGTTGCATCTTGTAGGCCGCTTTAATTAAAATCATATTTGTGAGAGAGAAATTATGTTTTGTAATTTTACAACGTAATTGGTACTCTAGAAGACAAAAGTAGACACCAGACGTATTATCAGAATTATTAGTTACATTAATTAATATTGTTTAGTTCTGCAAATTAAAAAGTTATTTTTAATCATCATTGTCGTGGACCTTCGGCATAAGCACTAATAAAAATCGAGCACAGAAAAATGAAAAAATAAACACGTACTTGAGTTCAGTTATGAAGCCGTGGCGTAGTTGGTTGAGGCACTGCGCTACAAACCGGAACGTCGCGGGTTCGATTCCGATGTGTGTCACTGGAATTTTTCATTGACATAATCGTTTCGGTCGCAGTATGGCCCTGGGGTCGACTCAGCTTCTAACAGAAATGAGTACCAGAAATCTTTCCTGGGGAGTAAAGGCGGCTGGTGCGTAGGGCTGACAATCTTACCACCTTCATGTGCCGATTGTCTAAAAACCTGAGAGCCTCGACCTCCTGGAGCCCTAAGGGTCTGTCAAGGCCTGTATAGGACCTTTAATATACTTATTACTATTTCTGTATTATTTCTAATATAAAGCGTAGAAGCCTCTTAGAAATTGCAAATAAATCAAACAAGATAATATGTTTATTTGAGCAGGTTTATAAATTACAGCGTCTCTAAAATACGACGTATAAAACATTACAGCTCATCTTTACGTCTGTCTTAATTAAAGTTTCACTTTGAATTCCTGAATATATCGGTGAAGCCCGGCTCACTGTTCCTGGCAGCAACATCCGCTTCTTACACCAGAAATCGGGTATTTATCTCACCTCAGGCAGAATTAAGTTTCCGTGGTTATTCGCCGTATAAAGCGGTAGTACATTACTTACATATAAACGTAGACCTGTTCGTTCAATCCTTGCGAATTAATAGATCACTGCAATCACATCAGTAAACAGCAAAGACATCAGAGCTAGTGTTTTATATATAGTTTGTAATACGAGAGGAAGGTACTGCAAAGTCTGCGAGAAACAACAGTTGACTCTCTTCTTTGAAGGCTCTTATATTTCCTGTATTTTGTTCGCCCATCAGCGGTTTGTAGTACGTAATTATACCTGTTAATTATAAAATTCAAAACCAGAGACGTTGTGTTTCCACAGCAGTCGTATTTGGGTTGTGTTGTTCTCTTTGTTCGCCATTGCTGTCCTGTAGGTGGATAATACAGAATTTTAGTTGGAAGAGCTGAGTGAATGTAATATTTTAGCATCCTTCTGTCAACGGATTTAGGTATTCTGATTTTATTAAATTAGTTTATATCAAGTATTTGTATAGGTGTTATAAATTCAGGATTTTTGACCTCTTGACTTTAACTGTTTGAAGACTAAAATTAATCTTGTTACGTTATACACAAGCTTAAAAATTCAGGTCGAAAAGTAATCGGGAAATGCCGTATTTGTTACAAGAATTATGCGTAACACACAAATACACGGAGTGGACAGAATGCAGAATTGGAATTTTATGCCTGAGAGAACATAAACCAGCTGCTTTACTTTAAGTGGTTAAGAAGTTAATTAGTTTATATTCACAGTCTGACGAAATGTACAATTCAATCACATTAATTGTGCAATTTTACTGTCCTACATGTTTCGAACCCTTAATTTGGGTTCATCTTCAGGGACTCATTACACACTATTCACATCAACTGGTACAATTGTTTATATGAATTCTTTACATTTGTTATGTACGTTGTCTAAACTTATAAAAAGTGAAAATTGTGGTTCTTGTTTTATATGCTAAAAGTTGTATAAAAGTTGAATAGTCTGTGTTGATTTGATATCCTGTTTATCGGAGTAGGTTGTCTGCTGGGTGTTGAGAATAGTGTGTATTGAGTCCCTGAAGATGAACCCAAATTAAGGGTTCGAAACAGTAGGACAGTGGAATTGCACAATTAATAGTGATTAATTGTACATTTTGTCGGACTGTGAATACAAAGTTAAAATATACGGTGTGAATATATTAAGTTTAATTAGTTAAATTGGCTACGAAATTTACGTATTATGAAAAAAAAACGTTTTACTTATGTGCGCCTACATTCTTGTTAAAATTTTGTGACACACTTCAGTAATTTTATTTCCTTCTAGAAAACGGAATATTGGTGATTACGTTTATGCAAAGTCAGAAGATGAACTAGAAAATGTGTTTTAACTATTTAAGGACGAAAAGCAATACGTTGTATTTAAAGACCCAGTCCATACCGCACAGTAAACATTTGCCATCTCTGTTATAAAAGCCAGTTACTGAATGCTGTATAGGATAAAATTCGCTGTTTGTTCTGAGATCCACACAAAACACATAAACACAGTCCGTACCGCGCAGTAAACACACTCCGTCTCAGTTATACAAACCAGTCAGTTAATGCTGTACAGTGAAATAATCGCTGTTTGTTCTGAGATCCACACAAAACACATAAATACAGTCCGTACCGCGCAGTAACACACTCCGTCTCAGTATACAACAGTCAGTTAATGTTGTACAGTGAAATAATCGCTGTTTGTTCTGAGATCACACAAAACACATAAATACAGTCCGTTACGTGCAGTAACACACTCCGTCTCGTTATACAACCAGTCGTTAATGTGTAAGTGAAATAATCGCTGTTTGTTCTGAGATCCACACAAAACATAAAATTCGCTGTTTGTTCTGAGATCCACACAAACATAAAATTCGCTGTTGTTCTGAGATCCACAAAACTAAATAACTGCGAGCCAGAATTTACAAATTTGGCATGTTAAAACTGGTGATATTTAAAGTAACGGCTATGCTCTAAAAGGTTCACATCCTCATTTTTCCAACCTGCCTGCTGTGTAATGCAATAATTTCCACTTCACAATGGAACAGTCATATTAACATTTTGCGTCTAGATATGAAATATATCAATTACGTTAGAGTGACGTCAGCCTCAGAACCACGTCGACACGAAAACGCCTGTCGCTCTTCCAAATTCATGACTGGCCTTAATAGCACCATAACCTAGGCTACTTCATACTTTGCCCCGCTTAAATTAGTGCGAGGTTGGTTTGTACCTGGAGAGCGCAACTTAACTAACAAACTCCATAGAGCAGTCCCTTTGAGGAGCTTGTAGACGTCCATCTACGTAATGAATTCACTTCGCTTTATGGAACCCGAAGGTTCATTACCGTTTTCACAAGAAACCGCCATTTGATCCTACCCTGAACCACATGTATCTGATACAGGTTGTCCATTTTATCTTGTCCCTGAATACGGAAACTTCATCGAATAAGAAACCTGCATCCACCAGGAATCTGGAGCGCTTCGAGACTCATTTATGAAATAAGGGAAGTTGAAATGCGGGACACAGGGACTGCAGGTCCCCCGGCAGACAAACGCCTCTTGAACTACAAAGCTCCAGTAACACCTGCCGCTTTTGGTGACAGTCAAATGGTCAGAATCGTGTAAATATCGAGACGTGTAATTGGTAAATGCCCGGTTCGAATAGCACTTTAACTTATGGAGGTTTTAGAAGTTTTACTCAGGTATTCTAATATAAATCTGCGATGCGTCTTTTAAATAGGTTATTATCACATTCTTTCCAAATGTGTAAGGACACATTATTGATATATTGATTTTGAGGGATACGCGGTGGCGCAGTTGGTTGAGGCAGTGCGCTACAAGCCGGAAGGTCACGGGTTCGATTCCCGATAATGCCATTGGAATTTTTCATTTACATAATCCTTCCGGCCGCACTATAGCCCTGAGATCGACTCAGCCTCTAACAGAAATGAGTACCAGTAATATTTTCTGGGGAGGCGGGGGTAAAGGCGGCCAGTGCGTAGGGCTGACAACCTTACCACCTTCATGTGCTTATTGTCTAGAAATCTGGGAGCCTCAGCCTCATGGAACCCTAAGGGCCTGTCCAGGCCTGTAATGGTATTGCGTTACCTTTACCTTACCGCTGACTGTTGAAACGATTAAAAAAATATTATTTTCCCCAGATGGGAAGAAGTTCTCCATGCTCTCCTGATCATTGAAGACGTTAAAAAAAATGTTTGTTCCCCCATACAGGGCAGAATATGTCCATGCCGCTACCCCTGATCTTTGTACACGTTCGATAAATGTGTTCTTGTTCCAGAACTCACAAGAAGTTCTCATGACGCCCCTAATTATTGATCGCGTTAAATGAACATTGACTTGTTCCTGCATTACTGACAATTACTTCTTACTATGTCTGATCGCTGAACACGTTGAAGTAGTAATTACCTGGGAATGGAGATGAATAATTTATATTGCCAGCGAAACGTAACGAAAGCTAATTGTAGGCTATTTTTTTAATTTTTAAATTTGTTTTGTTGTGGTTTGTGGGCGCGGTCAGTGGCGCACAGAGCGTTTTTCACATTGCGGGTTCAATAATGTAGCGGCGTTGACAGCTGCGTAATAAAATAATATTTTGCATCATTTCCAATTGATATTTGCCTAGGGAAGGTAAAATAGTGTGCAAACCCATCAAGTGGACAGCTCTGTAAGTTTTCTGTATATATAAAATAAATTGCTCCATAATAAGGAGATACAAGCGCCTACATTGCAGCGTAGAGTGATTTAGTCTGGTGTATGATGACTTGCACTGTATTATATGTGTCCATTTTTTGTTGGGAAGGGCCCCGCAGCAGATGCTACGGACGCACCGCAGCCTTAAGGTTTATTGTGCAACCCTGTGATGAAGATGATTAGTGGTTTTTTTTTTCGTTTTAATGAAACACCGGTGGAATGAAATTGACAGGGGAAAACCAAAGTACTCGGGGGAAAAACCTGTCCCAGTGTCACTTTGTCCACCACAAATCCCACATGGACTTGACCCAGCATCGAACTCGGGCCTCCGAGGTGAGAGGCCGGCACTAACCGACTGAGCCATGGCACGGCCATGCTTCAATTTAAATAAATTACTATTTTAGTGACCGCATGAAACAAACTTCTCAAGAAGGATTGTTTAAACATTAAACGACATAGGAGGCGACTGTGTGCAAAAGCAAAACAAATTCGAAACATTAATAATATGCGTGATTACGTGTGGATGTAATATTGCGTAATTCAATATTGTTCTGTTTGTATTCCTAGTTGTTTTGATAAAGCATTCAGACTATAATTTCACAAACTTTGTTAGAAATCCCACGTATAATTACATTTGTGCGTACAAATCATCTCATGTACCGGGTCAACGATCGGATATTGCATTTACAAGAGCGTAACTGAGAAACGTCACAATTAGAATGGCTTTTTATAATTGGCGTTGGTATTTATTTATAATTTAATAGTAGGGCATTTTAAATACTAATGGAAGAATGGTCTGTAATTCATCGATTGATGTAATGGACGGTGCTTTTTACAAGTTGTCCCAGTAAATTTTTTAATTTTCTCTTATAAGACTAATATAATTCTGCCATATTACAGTCAAGGTTTTGCTTTATGTAAAGATAGGAGAGCAGGACTAGAGAAACATTGTTGAGGTTAAGCAATTGAGGAATAATTAGCTACGAAATATGTACGTAACCTAACACTTCTGGCTTATTATTTAACTTCCGTTTAGTTATCTTCAAGACTACATTTTTAAACGTATAGCATATTTTACCGAACGAAGAAAGAATATCATCAAAGAAGATTTTTTAAACTTTTATATATTTTCAAATTTTGTCTTACCTAATTAACAAAAAATTATAATTTTTAGATTATCAACAAATGAAGGCAATGTTTTAAAAGAACTTGTAACGATGATATTTAAATCCAAATGGCATATAATTTTACAGTTTTAGTATGCAAACATTTTGTACTAATGTTTAGCCTGTGGATGGTCATCATACGGTCGAAACATGTTGCCGTAAATAATATGAGGAATTAATATTATTATAAGAAAGTTATTCTGACGGTGAGAAGTTAGTTAGTTAGTTAGTTAGTTACTTCCTGTCGCTCCTTGCGGAGCATATGGCCTCCTTTCAGAGGTTTCTTGGTCTGGAAGTGTGCATTCTGTAGTGAGTGACCAGTCCACTGACCGCACAATTTCTACTCATCCTGATATGACTGCCAGAGCCATCTAGCAGTCAATCAGGAGATTTGGGTGAGAAATGGCCTCTGAATTTTGCTTACGAAACATCTCAATTCATGTCCGTAAGGTTATTTTACATGCCGTAAATCTACGACATGGGACCGACGGCTTTACTTCCCCTCCGAAGGAACTTGAGCTACGGATATTTATCGGCCGGGACTGAACCCGCGAACCTTGGGTTCAGTGGCGAGCACGCTAACCGCTAGTCCACCGAGGGCGACCGTTAACGCTGTGCAGGTTGGTAAATAGTCTCCGTCGTTTTGTAGGGTCGTAATCCCTTCACATTGAAGGTCAAGCAGGGCTTGAAGATTCTCACAGAATGTTCTTGAAGATTCACTACTTCTGAAATTATTAACGTTGTGTCGTTTCGAAAGTTCTTATAGCCTTCTTCTTCAGGGCGAAAGAGTTCAATTTGGCGTTGGGTGTGTGGGGTGAAGCAGAGCAACTTATCTAAGGATCGTAGTGTCTTCATCTCCAGAGACTGCGTATGAAGTCAGTGTGTTTCATGAGAAGGACGGCAGGTATTTGTCCACCGACACTGCTGACATCCCAGAAGAATCGATTGTTCGGCGTCACCGTTTTGGGAATTCCAAATCTCGCCGTGTCTGTTGTACTGATTTTGTTCTGACAGATATTCCTGTCGTCCTGTGATTATGTACACGGTTCAACGAATGACAGACTCGTTCTATGCCCATCGTCACAGCTGTTTAGTGGCTGTGGCCATCTTCAAAATATTCGCCTTCTGATTTTAATTCATTATACAAGGACATTCTTTAGCGATATTAGTATCTGAACTTGTGTGGTTACTGCAACTTCAGAGCCAGATACATTTAATCGTGCGACTAACTATATTCGTGTGAAAAACACATATGCAGTATCGCTACTTTTCAACAACGTAAAAACGGTAATGTGTTTGTTGCGGTAAATATTAATTTGGATTGTGTACGGAGAGTTTGTTAACGTAGGAGTGAGTACTACAGAGCTGGGTCCGTCATCGACAGCTGTGACAAACTGCAGCTGCGAGCAGGTTCCGCGTTCAGCTGGACACTGTTCATATTGATATGGGAATTTGGCTGATATGGACATAACATTTGCGGAAGTGTCTGGTTATAAAGGCTTGTACTTTAGATATAAGCATTGTGTACTGGCTGAAGGTATAATTAAAATTTCGAAGGTAACTGGCCTCTTAAAGATTGATTAAAGTTCGGAAAATTATTCTTTAAATTAAGAAAGTGTCTGATATCTATTCAACTAGTGAGTGTATTTTATTAGGTCTGTTGGCTTATTATTGCATGTCCAAGCTTGCGATGGTGGTAACCAGTAGGACACGCAGGCCGTGCCATGGCTCAGGCGGTTAGTCGCCGGCCTCTCACAGCGGAGAACGGGTTTCGATCCCGGTTTAGTCCATGTGGGATTTGTGGTGGACAAGATGGCACTGGGACAGGTTTTTCGTGCCATGGCTCGGGCGGTTAGTCGCCGGCCTCTCACAGCGGAGAACGGGTTTTGATCCCGGTTTAGTCCATGTGGGATTTGTGGTGGACAAGGTGGCACTGGGACAGGTTTTTCGTGCCATGACTCGGGCGGTTAGTCGCCGGCCTCTCACAGCGGAGAAAGGGTTTCGATCCCGGTTTAGTCCATGTGGGATTTGTGGTGGACAAGGTGGCACTGGGACAGGTTTTTCGTGCCATGGCTCAGGCGGTTAGTCGCCGGCCTCTCACAGCGGAGAACGGGTTTCGATCCCGGTTCAGTCCATGTGGGATTTGTGGTGGACAAAGTGGCACTGGGACAGGTTTTTTCCCCGATTACTTCGGTTTTCATCTGTCATTTTCATTCCACCGGTGCTCCATTACACGGAAAAACGAAAAAATTAATAATCTTTATCACAGGGTTGCACAATAAGCCTCAAGGCTGCGATGCGCCCGTAGCATCTGCTGCGGGGCCCTTCACAAACAAAAAAAAACCACTAGGACATATTTTTTCAAACTGTGGTACGCGTACCACTACTGATACGCCAGTTACAATAAAAAGCCAACAATTTATGCTGGTAAAAGCTAAAGCTAAAGCAATCCCATTACAGGCCTTGACAGGCCCTTAGGGTTCCAGTAGGTTGAGGCTCCCAGATTTTTAGACAATCGGCACATGAAGGTGGTAAGGTTGTCAGCCCTAAGCACCGACCGCCTTTACCCCCCAGGAAAGATTCCTGGTACTCATTTATTTTAGAGGCTGAGTCGACCCCAGGGCCATAGTGCGACCGAAACGATTATGTCAATGAAAAATTCAAGTGGCACCATTGGGAATCGAACCCGCTACGTTCACGGTTTGTAGCGCAGTGCCTCAACCAACTGTGCCACCGCGTGCCCCCAATTTATGCTGGTACACGGCCTTAATAAAAAATCTAAATATAAAATTTTAAAATATAAATAAAACATAAGACACATATACTTCCTAATACGCAGCATTGCTGGCAACATTACAGAACTCATCCCGCTGTCAGCATGCCCCTTACAATTTCAGCTTTTTTAATGCAAAATCGAAGCTATCGGTTGTATATATAAAGTGTTAAATTTAATTCATTTGTAGGCAAGTGAAAAAGTTTGATAACCCCTGCAATAGTACACACTTAAAACGAAATGTCGTGAATACAGCGACACGTCATCTGGTTTGCACACGCTCCTAGAATAGTGGAATGTGTACTACAGGAGATAGGAAGACGTTTTGTTTGTTTTTGGTAAAATAGGGAAAAGCTCTGGAAGGAAATGTATTTGTTCGGTGAGAAGAAGTGCGTGTGCGTGCGTGTGTGTGTGTGTGTGTGCGTGTGTGCAAGAGATGGAGGGCCTGGGAGAGAGGAGATGAATATAGTCTGTGGGCGGAGCATTACTCCCTTTATTGATTCGTCATCAGGTTGGTTTTCAATTAAGAGCAAGTGGTTACCATGGGTTACCGGCTCCAGCACGAACGGTCTAACAGCCAGTGAGAATCGATAGACTGTAGAACGCTGAGAGCAGAGCGCGCGGCACGAAGAGAGGAGCTAGAATGTAAACATAAAAGAAACACATGGAGAACTGAGTAATGATTCGTAGGGATATAGAACTGTAGTAGGGATAGGGAATGACATGATAAAGATAGAAGAGACGGATAAAGAAGAATTAGCTTGCGTGAGCAGAAGAAGGTATCTGGTCATAGGTGTCTAGTAGCAAGATGGAAAAGCTGAAATTGATTAACCATTTAAAGCGCAGTGATTGATCTGTGTACCACCTGTTTCTGACAATGAACAGCTGTTGGTGCTCGTAACTGTGTCTCTGTGTTTTGTGTTAAGTATAAACTGAATTATTGTACATTATGAGTATGAATTATAAGTAACTAACTAACTACAAGGAGCAGAGTCCTTCTTGAGAAGCTAACAGGTCCTTAGCTAGTCAAGGAATTCCCCGCGTTTTATGGAACCCGGTGATTCATTACCGCACTCACAACAGCCCGCCACCTGTTCCTATTCAGAGCCAGAGCAATCCAGTACATAACTCCCCATCCCACTTCTTGAAGAACCATTTTAATATTATCCTTCCATCTACACCTAGGTCTTCCTAGTGGTTTCTTCCCTCGGGGTGTCCCCACCAAAATCCTGCATGCACCTCTCCTGTCCCCTGTACTATATATGAATTTTAGGCTCCAAAATGTTAATTACATAATCCTTTATAGTTTAATGATGCAATAGACATGTGATGTGTTACGTCATCCCCCTCCTATTGTTCTGTACTTTACAAATGTCAGGTTCAGTATTAGTCATTTAGGCCTGCGGCATGTGGAAGTCGAGCAATGTGGAATTAAGCTGTTCTGACCACTTTTAAGGTACTTCACAGACATAAGCCTAAAGGAACTGAGTAAACAGACAAACATTTGTCACTCAATACGTTTATAGCTGGTATATAGACGGAATTCGAATAGGTGTCTCCCTGAATGACAGTCCGATACGATACTGCTGTGCCTGCCTACAATACCTATGGCCATAGGCCTCTGTTCATATGCGTTTCAACAAAATCAGCAGTTTCAGTCTCCACGCTAGTGACAGCGCCCAAATACCTGAACGATTTCAGTCAAATTTGTTACAGTAACCGTTTTCATTAGCCGATCCCAGTGGCTGCGCGGTCTAAGGCGTGGGTCTACAGCAGCACGTTTTCTGGAATTGCGGGTTCGAATCCCGCCGGGGGCATGGATTTCTGTCTCTTGTGAGTGTTGTGTGTTGTCAGGTAGAGATCTCTGCGATGGGCTGATCACTCGTCCAGAGGAGTCTTACCGAGTGTGGTGTGTCTGAGTGTAATCGTGAAGCCTCGATAATAAGGAGGCCCTGACCCACTGGGGCTGTTGCGCCATGTGATAAAAATAGTAAAGGGAAGTACATGATTACGTACCATCCTGCAGTCGGGACTTATTTTTCTCCTGAGGGGCGCCTTTTTGCAAGTTTCTCTCCATAGGTTAATTATTGCCAGTGTCCACTAGACAGCACTGGGCTAGAATAGAAACGTGCTCTTACTGCGGCGAAAGACAATCGCCTTACCACCTGGGCCACAGGATGTCATAGCGTAGTAAAACGTTAATTGTTCTCTGTGTATTGTCTAGTTAGTTAATGTTGGAATACCATTTTTTGTATCCTCTCTCTTAATTATGCCATGAATCCATCTCCTCTCTTTTCATACAAAAAGTATTTTTACATGTAATTTATTAGGCTCTTTACTAGCGGGATTTCTATTAATTTATAAATAACAATGTAATTATTTCAGCAGCAGTACCGTTGTAATTGAAATATTGTGCATCGAATTTGTGAAACGTTGAATGTGGGTAATAGAATCACGTTTCAATCTAACGTTAAAAGATATAAAATGTTAAGAGTGAAAATGAAATCTTGTTCCGGCCTTCCAACTCCTCTGAGAAAGTTTTAGAATTAAAATAATTCGTTTGTTCTACATTGCCTCAAGATATATACTAGACGTTTTTCATGCAGTCTCTGTGAAAACAAGCGAATAATTTGTGGACAGATCTTACAGAATACAGGTAACGTTTCAGTGCGAAATTTATTATCTTATGGTTTTGTTTTGCCTAGAATTACAGTTTTTATCCTCATTTAAAAATACAAATTGCTGACGAGATGACAGAAAAACTGAAGAAATATGTCGCTAACTGTGCTACGTGTAATGTAACACGTACTACAGTTATTGCTGTGGTCATTATATATCGTTATGAGCGATGCGAATGTAGAATAAAAGTTTGGGAGACAGTATCAACTGGTGACATGTCATCGTCCGCATTAATTTCGTTGAGGTGAACCTAATTAACATAACCAAAACTAAACTAAAATAAATTAAAAAAAATATCTTTGCATTATGTACCAAAAATAACAAAAAGTGACCTATACGAAACGTAAAAATTACACAAACTAAGCTATATGGAAACTCAAAATTGAGTGATTTGAGAATTTTTATTATTCTGCTTTATCAGTGGTACTTAAGTAGGATAGTGTGCACTTGATAAGATTAAAGACGTTGTGTGTGCAAGAGTCGTGTGGTTCTTGGAGCAGCAATGGGAAAGTGAGTACTTAGTTCTGAGTGACTGATTTAATGCATTTAGATAAACACGAAGCCGATCCCAGTGGCCGCGCGGTCTAAGGCGTGGGTCTGCGGCCGCTCGCTTGCTAGGATCGTGGGTTGGAATCCCACCGGAGGCATGGATGTTTGTCTCTTGTGAGTATTGTGTGTTGTTGTCAGGTAGAGGCCTCTGCGACGAGCCGATCCCTCGTCCAGGGGAGTCCTACCGACTGTGGTGTGTCTCTCAGTGTGATCAAAAGAAATTCCAAACCTCGACACTGAAACGGGAAATCCGGAGTAGGTAGAAGAGGACGACTTAAAAAAAAAAAAAGGATAAGCACGAAAAGTATCAGATGGGGAGTTTTATAAAACAGACACGATGTTAGAAAACAAGAAATAAGAAATTTAAAAAAAAATTAGGGATAACAGACACTTTAAAACTGAAGCCACGTGTGCTTCCATCGTGTTCACCTTACGTCACAAACACACAGAACAATAAAAGTATTTTTTATTTATGTAATTCTGTGATAAACATAAATCCCAGTATTTAACACCGCAGTACATGTTCCAAACAAGTAGCTTACAACTTGCCGTGCATTGACTGCTTGGTCTCTCTCGCTAGGAGTTGTTAATTATCGGATATATTAAGGTATTTTTTGCTATGGCTCAACAGCCCCTTGGGGGCCTAGGCCTCCTCATTATCGAGGCTTCACGATCACACTCAGACACACCACACTCGGTAGGACTCCTCTGAAAGAGAGACCAGCTCGTCGCAGAGACCTCTACCTGAAAAACACACAACACTCACAACACACATTCATGCCCCGGTGGGATTCCAACCCACGATCCTAGTAAGCGAGCAGCCGCAGACCCACGCCTTAGACCGCACGGCTACTGGGATCGACGGTACTAAGGCATGTATAGCTCATTTCTTTCATGTCACTAAGAATAGTGTATTCGTTGCTATATTTATACTTGTTTGAAACAGCTTTAAATACTGACTATTTAATATTATTTTTACCGTGCATCTCGTATATATCAAAAAGCAAGACCAACTAGATGCACAATCACTACTAAAAACTTTAATAGTAGTATTACATTAAACCCAACATGTTTCGGTCAGGTACCTGACCATCTTCAGGGGTACGCTACATTAAAATGCTATGTCCATATGTAAAACACACTTAAATGTGAGCATATAAAGTCTAGTCGTGTATGATGGTTTTATAAAACACAGTTTTAAAGTCACTAAAAACTTTTATAAACGGTCAACACTTGATATTCCGCACTGGTTCCACCTTATAATGGCTTATAACACTGTTTTCGTATACTTATATAACTTATATACTTATATACGTATATAAGAAGGTGCAGCACATATCACTCTTTACGAGACGCGTTGTTGTGTTGAAAAAACAGGACGCAATAGTGAACATACATAAGAAGTATACGACACCAGTGTTATAAAGCCATTACAAAGTGGAACCAGTGCGGAATATCAAGTGTTGACCGTCTAAAAAAGTTTTTAGTGACTTTAAAACTGTGTTTTATAAAACCATCATACAGGACTAGACTTTATATGCTCACATTTAAGTGTGTTTTACATATGGACATAGCATTTTAATGTAGTGTACCCCTGAAGATGGTCAGGTACCTGACCGAAACATGTCGGGTTTAATGTAATACTACTATTAAAGTTTTTAGTAGTGATTGTGCATCTAGTTGGTCTTGCTTTTTGACTGTAAAATGTTTCAGTTTTACAGCTGCTATTGATTCTGAATTTGATACAATATTGAAGCAATAAAATAGGAGAAGATTAATTTGTTCTTGTGCAAGTCGTAATGGCATATAAGGGGTGTGGAAGTATAGCTCCCCTCATTCTTAACCTTGACATTACGTGCATACGTGTGGCCAGCTTGATGTTCCAGCTGTCCCCCACCCCCGAGGACAAAAAATGTTCTCTGTTGAACAGGGGACTAGATGGGCTTCAGAGCCGTCAGGGTGTTTTGGAGAAGAGAAACTGATACAAGCCAGATTTCCCTTTCTTCATGTCAGATCGACAGATAAATAAACTCGCATTGCTTTTTGCGCTATTCAGAAACCCCTTCTGTATGATATTTTGATATGTGACCCTTTGAGGTAATGTAATGACTGTGGTTCTTTAGCGGACTGCGGTCTCTCTGACTACAGGCTCCTTGTACCTCCATTTACGGATGTCACGTTACTTTACATGCTGCGTAGTTTGCTTTCGCTATCATTTGCAGACGGTTTGTTACCTAAGATAAACAAACGTAGCTAAATTAACACAACTTTGGCCTGGCATCATTTCTGGTCTCTGTGCAACGGCAGATACCAACAAGCAATAACGTGTGCATATTGAAAGGACGTACATACATACATACATACGTACATACATACACATATGCATCTGCGTTTCAGAGTATTCATAAGTGTGCCATCAGCACTGAATATCAAACACGTGGAGATCTCAGACATTGTAACCTCTTTAAGTCTCCCACTGCGTAACATTTAAATTCTGTCCACTCTTCTCTTTTGTTGTCCATAAAACCTTTTAGATTTTCAGACAAATTATAAGTCTATGCTATTAATTTTTACATGCCTTTTTTTTGTGGTGAAAGGCCTCGCAGCAAAAGCTAAGAACGCACCGCAGCTTTGAGGCTTATTGTGCAATCCTGTGATGAAGATAATAAGTTCTTTTTTTTCGTTTCTCCAAGTAATGGAGCAGCGATGGGATGAAATTGACAAGGGAAAACCGAAGTACTCGGGGAAAAACCTATCCCATTGTCACTTTGTCCACCATAAATCCCACATGGACTGATCTGGGATCGTTTACGTGCGTTGAACAGTCATGTGATATTTCATGCTTAGTAGTTCCCTTCAATTGATTTCAGGTTTCCGCCGTTCTGCTGGTTTAGATTGTGATATTCTAGGTTACGATACCGTGTAATCTTGCAGAGTCAGATTGTGATATTCTAGGTTACGATACCGTGTAATCTTGCAGAGTCAGATTGTGATATTCTAGGTTACGATACCGTGTAATCTTGCAGAGTCAGATTGTGATATTCTAGGTTACGATACCGTATAATCTTGCAGAGTCAGATTGTGATATTTAGGTTACGATACCGTGTAATCTTGCAGAGTCAGATTGTGATATTCTAGGTTATAATACTCTGTACCGACGTTTAGAACAACATTTATATTATATTTTAGCGAGATTACATCTTACATTACTCGTTTGAAAATATAATCCGTTTTTCTTATGCATAAAACTTAATTTGTACCTCACAGAAAACACAGCTTGATGACAATAGAAAGACCAATTGGTGAATGCTGTATCTACATTATATAATGGGCCTGGTTTCAAGAGCGTGAGCAAGTGATTACTTCGTGATAGTCACGCCAGATGGCATTTGCTTTTGTAAAGCAGTCCAGAATTAAGGTGGCACCCATGCTTCAGACAGCAGCAGCCTCTTATTTTCCGATAACATCCCTCAAGAAATTCTCAAAATTAAGGCGTAAATATTGAATTAATTTGTGATTTCATACTATCCCCATCAAGTTATGCTGTACATGCACGGGTAATTCTAAGGTTTATGTGTGGAAACCATATAGATAAACGCAGTTTACTAGAGCGTGTGTGTTACGTTAACCCCATCATGAGACGGGACCGCGGCTAGTACGGCAATAGCTGGTGTTTACTCTAAGAATGTTGTAGAATACTTAAGTCCACTCTGTGAAAAAGTGACTATTTTTTAGTTTTAAAAGCCTCTAGACTTACCTGGTTAATCCGGGTCTGCAAATGGCGACATGACTCCACTGTTTCATTTTTCATGTCTGTAATTTCAGGGGTCAAGCTCTTTGTTTCGCCAAACAACTTACCTCAGTCATTATATCTGTCTGTTTCTGTACGACGGGGGAAAAAGTAGTGGTTTCAAAATTCACTTCACCACCATTTTGTTGGCAGCACTAATAACTATGAGAGATACGAGCAACATGAACCTTCTTGCGTTGCTACCTGATTTTCATTGTCTTCTGAACTGTTACAAGAAAAACATAGCTAGAAATGCACCGAAGAACCGTGTCTTGCGTGCGGTGGTCAAAGAGCGTGGATATTTTCCTGTGGTAATTCATCCCAATTCGGGCCTAGGCCCCACTTTGTTAGGTTTCTAGATCATACACTGTTAGACACACACGCCCGGTAGGACTCCTCTGAACGAGTGAAGATCTCGTCGCAGAAGCCCATACGTACACAACACAAATCCCTCAACGGGTTTCAAACCCTCGATTCCAGGTATCAAGAGCTTGCACACTTATGTCTTAGACCGCACAGACACGGGATCAGCAGTGTGGAAATTAATAAAACATAAAGGAAGAATGCACGTTCAATGTGGTGCCTTGCTAATTGGTTATCAACCCAACATCAACCTAATTCTTTATAATTAGTAATAATTTGAGAGTAGCTGTAACTATGACGTGGAAGTGGTACCTCATTTAGGGTTTCAGAGCTGCGCGCTGCAGTAGAAGTTCGAAACTGTATGAACTACAAGGAACTTTACAAATTAGTGGAAGTATTTCAAGGAGGGTGGAGTTTTGATAGTGGCGATGAGAATTCTAACCAGTCGTCGGCTCTTGGCTTATATTGAGGTCACGAAACGAATTTAGTAGCGTACAAGGAAAAACTGAAGAATAAACACTCATTAAGTCACATCTCGAATGATCATCGGTCATGCAGAGAAGCCACAAAAGAAAGGCTTTATTTCCGACCCAAAATATTTTCATTTTATTTGTTCAGGAAATTTGCGTACCGTTGCATCAAGTGTATTAAAGCATACAGCATTGACGCCTGCTCAGGAAAATAAGATAGCCTTTGTCTGTAAAGGTACAACGAAAGGTAAATTTGTCCCTGCCCACGTCATGAAGTCTACACGGGCAGAAGAGCTATGGGTTCACTCTTTCTTGACTTCTGTACTAGATGGAGGTGAGCGGTCAACGTCACACACTGGCCGCTTTACCTCCGTAAAGGTGCCCATTTAATAAGAAGCTCGGCGGGCCCCACTGCAAGTCTGCACCTTCTGGAGGATTTGCCTACTTCCTTAAGTACCCGTGGGTTCTCTTCCTGAAATAAATTTGGGCTAGTAATATAGATATCTTCTGAGCGTGACTTCGTCTGGTTTGGTAGATAAGTATCAGTTTTTCGGAGGAGATGGCTGCTTCCATTTTCAGGATAGACACCTGTACTCTGAAATTGGGGGCAGAAGGACTACAAGAAGTTACGGCAGTAGTTCTTGTGTAAATGCCGTCTTTATACTCTGTAATGCTTCTGACGGTTATGTGAGAGGTAAACATTTCGAACGTCGGTTTGGATGTCGGCTCATCCTAGCGAGGAATTTCGTTAAGTTCCTTCAGCATTAACAATCGAATAACAGGCCAATTCTCTCAAGTATGTCACGCTAAGTTCCATTCACGTCCTTGTGTGTACTTGATATCTCAGACACATTAGTTCGTATATGAACTTCACATTTCATGCAGCTTCATTGATTACGAAAGTCACGAAATCAGCGCCCAACCTTTCTCATGCTCATGCTACTTCTCATGCTCATGCTACTTCTCATGATCTGCTACTTCTCATGCTCATGCTACTTCTCATGTTCATGCTACTTCTCATGCTCATGCTACTTCTCATGCTCATGCTACTTCTCATGCTCATGCTACTTCTCATGCTCATGCTACTTCTCATGCTCATGCTTCTTCTCATGCTCATGCTACTTCTCATGCTCATGCTACTTCTCATGCTCATGCTACTTCTCATGCTCATGCTACTTCTCATGCTCATGCTACTTCTCATGCTCATGCTTCTTCTCATGTCATGCTACTTCTCATGCTCATGCTTCTTCTCATGCTCATGCTACTTCTCATGCTCATGCTACTTCTCATGCTCATGCTACTTCTCATGCTCATGCTACTTCTCATGCTCATGCTTCTTCTCATGCTCATGCTACTTCTCATGCTCATGCTACTTCTCATGCTCATGCTACTTCTCATGCTACTTCTCATGCTCATGCTACTTCTCATTCTCATACCCATCTTTAGCTACTATTTAATTATTGCAGTCAAAGAAAAAAACGAATTAATATGACTCTAAAATTTGAAATAAAGCCTTCCATCAGACACATATTCTAAGCAACTCAATCCATTTCACCTTTTCACAACGTACTTCCAAAAGTTTTTTAAAGTATTATTCTTTCGTGTGGCTTTTTTCTTAAAGGTATGCGCGCCCAACTCCTATTGCTTTCAGACTATAGTAATATCTGTATTTTATGTTTATTGTCCGAAAAATGTACACTTTTATTCACTATTAATTGTCAATTCGTGTACATTCGTCGGACAATAAACATAGAACAGAAAATGTACGGAATAAATAATATTAAATCTGTATTGCATTTAAGTCTGTAAAGTTTAATGTTAAATTATATACACTAAGCTTAGCATTTAGGAAATTTCTGTTTTTCCGCTCAGGTATTCATATTAAAATTCTCACAATAAACGGCTATATTTTCGTTACAATTAACCACTTATTCTGTCCAGTACAAAGGGACCGAATTCTCCATCAGATGGGAAATGAATTTTTAAATATACTTTAGATCAAGCGACTCCATATATCCACTCTTCTAATCTTCAGAGCTGCTCTGAACAAAAGCAAAAATGGGCAAAACACTGGGGGCCTTCATACAAAAGTGATGCTGTTTTGGAAATCTGGTATATCAAGAAAGAAAGGTACCTTCATGACTTAGTCTTTTGCCATTAATTTTGGCACAGAACTTCCACTTGTAACTAAAAGCCAGTCAGATATATCATATGTTTGTCGTTTTGACGACAAGTTTATGGAGATTGTATTACACATGGGCCCCGTTAATCCTGTTTTAACAGCTAGCCAGGCATGTGGAAATGGTAGATGCGTATTAGTGACTGATTTAGTTTGCTGTTGCGATACTGGATGTAGCTGAGTTACGCCTGGTGTGTGTGATACAGTCCACTGCTGCTGAGTCTAGTATGTTATAGCTGGAGATTCCGCTTTCGAATTTCAACTGGGTTACCAACTATAATAATTGAAGTTTTCGTGGTGGCTCACTCTCACCTGGTAATGACCAGGATAAGGTCTTAAATAGGCCACGACTCTTACATTACAAAGCCTTAAGAACCGTCATGTGGTTTTTAAGTCAGCAATTACAAAATATTTCGTCGGGATGAAGTTTTGAAGTTACACACGACTGATAAATTTAAAATATATAAAATCAACCTAGGCATATAAATATTAAGTTTTTGCGCAGAAATATGATAGACTCTATCAATAGTTGTAAAATTCTGGAATATTTATATGATTGTGAACAACAACAATTAACATGTTATATAACTGTGAACAGCAACAAACATTATGACCACAGGGTACAAATGGTTTGATCATCTGAAGAGTATCCATGATGCAAAGATAAAAAGAAGCCCCATTGTTATGTTATATACACGTGTTCTGTCTTGTCATCTTTCCATCTCAGTCGACGAAATGTAAAGTGTGCAGTGCAAACAGAGTAATTCAGTAACAAAATTACCAACGGACCTGCCCGAATCCTAGCTTGTGGCTCTCTTAATCGATGCCTTCACGAAACCTCTTTCAACCCGAAATTTTTCCAACCTCTCCCTTTCACACTTGGTGTTTTATAATTCTCATTCGTATATCGTTTTTAGTTGCAGATTTTACAGAGAGCAGGTTATGGTAGCAATAACGCACCTCCCTCCTTTGAGATTATTATAAATTTTATTAAGTGCTGTAGGGAATGTTATTTCATTCTGTAAATTTTCTTCTCTAAACTTTAATTTCAAAGTACCGCAATCGAAGTGAAATCCCGGGCGCGGGCAGAGTATTCTGCTCGTTAGTTGGGCGTCGACACCGATAGTCTCTGGGGGGGACTTGTATAGCGGCCATCGTTGGTAATACACTATATAAAAGCGGCCGAAACTTCAAGTTGAGTGCTTCATTGAATCTAGTGTCGAGTTTAAGAATTTATCTCTGCCTCAACTTTCCGCTATGTATTTATGACCTGGTGATTAATACATTGCGTGTATTGAAGAAATACTGTTGAAATTTGGGCTCTCTTTTATAATGCGGGGCTCCAGAATGCCACAAAAAATTTAAAAGTCTCGATATACTGGGAGAGACTTTGGATGCTTTCGAATTTGATGCAAAAACCAGTTAAAGGCCAGAAGAAGCTGTGTGGTTTAACCTTGAATTGTTGCTGATGGAAATCTCTAACTTGCACTCTGCCCACTGTCCGTCCTCCAAGTGTGAGAGCAAGTAACTTACAAAGTTGTAGTCTAATGGTTTATAATTTCACGAGTGTAAAGTCCTTTGGGGTTCAACAGGCACTGTGGGCACATGAGAGGTTTTTTGTACTTATCATATTTGTAAAAATATTTTTCATACAGCAATTTATAGCATATTTTAAAAATTTGTTAAAACTTTTAAGGCACCACAAGCAACAAGCACTTACATGTAAATTCATGCAGGCCTGTGTTTCGTAGGGAAGGGTTTGCAGTGCACTATGAATTTCATTAATTTTGTTAATTATTATTATTAAGTAACATATTTATTCAGATTTTGCACCAGGAAGTGAATAGATGTCTTTTCCTGCTTTATAATGCCCAGTTCTGTGATCTAGTTTTCAGGGCGCTAAAATACTACGCATTTTTACACTATTATTTTGGCTTAACTATTTAATGGACTCAAGTCATAGCTGGTCTAATATAAAGCCTAATATTTTTCCTGAAACTAACACGCTGCAATTTTTTGCGGCATGAGCAGAATGAAGCTCATAGTAAGTAAAATTAAAATTTTAAGATTTATTCAATGAAGAAGAAAATCTTGCGTCATATTTTGAAGAGTCTGGAGTCGAAATAAACTCATGAACAAAATGTTTAAGAACACCATTATATTCTGTGGACCTTTAGGAATGCCCCGCTTTTGGAGAAAACTCCCCAAATTATAGGAACATATGAATATCACCGTCGATATTATAGGCTACAATAAATACCGACTAAAGGCAAAGACACCTAGAAATACGTAGATATATCACCGTTTTTACACGTACTTGATTTTAGTTGCCTTCGCAAAATTGTGAATAAAGACTATTAGCTTCGTCATGTCTGTCCGTCTGTCCGTCAGCATGGAACAGATTGGCTCCAATTGGAAGGATTTTCATGAAATTTGATATTTTTCTAAAATGTGACTCTTCGAAAATCAGTCGAGAGCATTCAAGTTTAATCAAACTTGAATCTGACACGAATAACGGGTACTTTACAGAAGACCTATATACATTTGTGACAATATCTCGCTCAGTTCTCCTTAGAATGGAGAAATATTTCAGAAAAAAATTGTAGAGAAAATCAAAGCACACATTTTATGTACAATAACGTCTTTCCGAATATCGTGCCCTTTATGAGATAATGTGGAAAAATATGGTAGAGCCACAGAGGTCACGGATGACTATACGAGTATAATTCGGCGCATGCGCTTTGCATACTCGATAACTAACGCTACAGACACGTACTGATAATATTTAATACTCGTACTTATTGCTTTTCCATAGCAACAATCGATACTCGAACGCCCTTCACTGTTACGTTACACGTACATTGCCTTCAGTTACGTATGTTAATGTAGTAAGTACAGAAAGTTACATCATTTGCCACATAGAGGCTAATTGTAATGTCCGTTACTGCTATTCCTACAATCTGCAGCGCCACACTGCTCTAATTTAGCAGCTGTGTCCACATCGTGTGAGCTGCTGCCTGTCCACACCTTCCTGTGACAAATGTCACTGCAACCTCACTCAGACTGCCTAAGCCCTTCAAATGCAATTGATTGTGATTAAACACAATTATGTTAGCAAACATGTTATGTCAAATGGATTTATGCAAGGAGTTCCCAGTGGAATTCATAAGCCTCCGGTTGCATACATTCCTATTCCTACACGTCTGTCTGTAATATCGCGTTCGTGTTTCATCATTTAGCAGAATTTATTAAAATCCATATCCTGCTCACGTTAAATCTGTCAAATACAACTTCAAAGTTCCACATCATTTCTGTATTTTAGGCGTCTTCGCATAAGTCGTATAGAGCGTCTATTAATTCCGTCACGTATGTCCGTCTGTTCGTCCGTTCGTATATTCGCACGTATCAGCTCACTGGACGTATTTTCATGAATTTTGATGTTGTGGACTTTTATGAAAATCTATCGAGAAAATCCAGTTTTGGGTAAAATCTGACAAATATGTAAAGCAGTTTTTAGACCCAAATACGTTGTGTTGTTGACATCAGGAAGGAATATTCTGTATCTCGACGACAACGCAAAGGGAGACCGTTATTCCCTTTCCATTGCAACACTAAAGTGTTTTATATTATTGACAACGATATGTGGCTCAACAATAAAAAAGCAACGCATTGTTGCTTTTCCACGGTAATAATGATTACGCGAACTCGATAAAATGTTACGCGTGCAAGGCCTATCTTTTGTTTATTGATCCAAAAATAATTCTAAATTTGTAGGTATGTTAGTGGTCAATTTGCATATCAAATTTCTCATGCTTAGCTCCAGTTATTCATTAGTGAGTACCACCAAAGAGAAAGCTAAGAACATTTTAGCTCGGCCTCCATGTTGTTATTTTACAGGCTACAAAGTACCTCGATAAAATTTCGAGCTTTTTCAAGATCTGTTTCCATAAGTAATTTAATTTTTTTCGTAGAATTCAAAACAACTTGACAGCTGCGCGAAATTTATGTTGGTGACGATAATTAAAGAAACGTTGAATCAAATCCTGTCTGGAGATATACTTGTGTGATACAAATACAGCGTGAAGCACTTCTGTCTGTGGTAACAATTATCAAAATGAGGCTGACGCAAAAGTTTGGGTTTGTCACTGACAAATTTATGAATTGCTTACCAGTAAAAGGTTTGTACAGGTATTCATAACCAAATTGTATAAATATTAGTGTATATATTTCCTAACTGTCTTGCCGTGTACCTTAAAATACATGAAGGAAATTTAGCATCGGCATTCTTCTAGAAATGTTATCACACCCCTTTCCTCTCTCTCTCTGTCCCTATCCATCTCATATCCTTCCAGCTGAAGCGCATGTTGAAGGGCCACTGTTCTTCTTTTAGATCACCCTTACCATTACACAACTTCTGTACATCTCTCATCAGCAGGCAACTTCGCCCAGAGCAAATTAGTTTAGAATCAGCTTAAAAGGATGGCGGACAGAAAGAGAGTGACACTTACACTTATCCGTCGCTTCTCCTTTGATGATTAGAAGCAGCTTCCAACGATATGAGAAATTACTAAGCGGGTTGTAGATTTAATCTGTGTAATTTAATTTGTCCTTTAATGTGGGTGTTAAACTTTGTCACTGTAAAGGAAAAACATAAAATTTGAGATCTTGAGTCGTGGATGACGGAAGCGTATGGAACTGTATCTTAATTTTGAAGGCAGTTAGGCGTAATTAATACTGTCCAAAATTTTCTGCTACTATAGTAACAAGCGAATTGTTCATGTTGTTGTTGTTGTTGCTATTCATGTTGTTGTTGTTACTGATGCTGTTGCTGCTGCTGTTGTTTGTTGGTGTTGTTGCTGTTGTTGCTGTTGTTGCTGCTGCTGTTGTTTTCGATGTTGCTGTTTTTGGTGTTGTTGCTGCTGCTGTTGTTGATGTTGCTGTTGCTGCTGCTGTTGTTGTTTTTGTTGTCGCTGCTGCTGCTGTTGTTGTTGTTGTTGCCGCTGCTGCTGCTATTTTTGGTGTTGTTGTTGACTGAACTTCGCAACTGTCCTTCACGTAGATTCCCTGCGGCGGCTAATGCCATCAGTACGGACAGTCGTATATTCAATGGGAAGTCTGTTTTGTTTAACGGTTTGTTACAGATAGACACTTTTACTAAGTAATTCAGGAATTTTAAACAAAATTTACGCTGTAGTTCGGTCATTGACGTTTCATGTAAATTGTGGTTTTAGTTTAGTCAGGTTATTTGTAATTAATTTAATTACATTCTGTACCGTTTGTGCTACTGTTTTATGTCACTAATTGTTTGACCAATACTGTTTAAATATTTAGTTTAGATGCTGAATCTCTTATCAATCTAACTTCTTTTGCTGTTTGTTATGTTGGGTTTTGTGTGTGTCTTCATGTGATTTTTGTTGGACCGTATTTATATTGTGCCGGTTTTACAATTGGCAATTGCGCTGTCGAAGTAGCACGTTAATAGACGATAATTAAGTTACTATTATTATCATCATTATTATTATCACCATTGCCTATCCCAGTAGCCGCGCTGTATAAGGCGTGGGTCTGCGACCGCTCGTTTCCTGGGATTGTGGTTTCGATGCCCTCTGGGGTCATGGATGTCTATCTCCTGTGAGTGTTGTGTGTTGGCAGGTACAAGTCTGTGCGTCGGGCTGATCATTCGTCCAGAGGAGTCCTACTGAGTGTGGTATGTCTAACTGAATGTGATCGTGAAGCCTCGATAACGAGGAAGCCGTGGCCCACTAGGGGCTGTTGCGCTATAAGGAAAAATTACCATTATCATCGTCGGTGTCATAACTAATTATTACTTTTATCATTATCATCATTACCATTATAATCCATTATCATCCTGTGTGATAAGCACTGTTTTGCTTCAAGATGTCTTACGCCTAACAGTCAAATTGAACATACAAAAACTAATACCCTTGTGTCTAGAAAAGCCATAGCAACGTAATAGACCATATTATTGGCCTATGTTACACGGGGATTATGGAATTAAGTGCAGGGTATTAAGGTGTGGAACTATGAAGATCGTGTCAAATCAAGATGACCTGAATCGTACTCTGTGGAATACGATCCAGGACATGCAATTGTGACAGATGTCTGTACTTCTCTTGTTTCTCTCCACACAAATGACACGGTTACATTTTAAGATATGCATTTCACATGGTTATTCAATCATATGGTTATTCAATCATATGGTTATTTAATCATATGTTATTCATCGTATGGTTATTTAATCAATGGTTATTCAATGTTGTATTCAATCATATGGTTATTCAATCTATGGTTATTCAATCGTTATCCCCTCGTTTCCTATCCTGGAGTGGTTTGGTTCGAGTCTCTGTACAGAAACCGGCTATCATGAGCGTTCAGGTTGTTGTGGCCATATTACTTTCAAATAGGCCACCACCGCCTTCTTTCACACATGTTTTATTTCAGTTCTTCTTCCAGAGTCATCCTATAACTTACCTAGCTGGAAAAAGCGTACTTGAGTAGCCCAAGCTTGATGGTCAAAACACAGACCTGTCAGTGAAATTTCATTCCAAGTTCGTTTCTGTAAGTCATTCAGTTTAGACGGGGATACGTCAAGTGGTGAAGTGACCGACTTTCATACGGGGCGGATCGAGTTTAAGTCTCAGTCTGGGCACATTGCACTGTAAAGGCGTTAAAGAAACTATACGGCACAACATCCATAAAGGCACAGAAAGGGCAGTAGAGGTATTCTACTAATCAGTCACAACCTCGGCGCTAGAAGGAGGTGGGTGGTCACCGTTACGCCCCGGCCGCTTTAGCCCCCGGAAAGGAAAAAATTGTCTATTATACAGAGGGCCGAATGGGCCCCAGGGCCGGTCTGGACGAAAAATGTTGCCTCCACGAGGATCGAAACCCAGGACGTTCCAGCCCGTATTAAGTCGCTATTCCGACTACGATATTGCGGTCACAGCTGTAATAATGTAGTGGGAAGTTATATATATATATAATGTAGTACAGTTTAATGTGTGAAGATAAAGTCACTGCATGTTAGTCCGTAGCAACAGTAAATTGCTGCCTCGTTGTCAGTGACCGGAAAAATAAAGACGCCAAAGTTAGGTGTTAATATAGGTGTGAATCCGGGAAACGCTATTCGAGTGTTAGCCTCGGGCGGTGTAGGAGATGACATGGAGGAAGTGGAGTTGCGGAAACAGTAGCGAGCTGACAACAACAGAGAACATCTTTCATCTTTCAATATTAATGTACAAGCGGCGTTGAAGTGAAGTCCTGAAAACTCGACAGTGGTTTATGGGAAGCGAGAATTATGTTAACTACCAGAAGGCAACCAAGTCTGTAGGATAATTATTAAGATTAGAAATTAACAATTTTAATTGTGGCTCATTATTGCATTAAGGTCTCCGTTCTTCTAGAATGTGGATCTTCGTCACTGTATAATAGGTGCCCGACGTTTCGAGACAGACTGATGATCTCATCTCCAAGGGTACAAATATCGATTCTTTATGGGCACTTCGTCCTTTAAGACGAGAACACCAGGCTGTCTCGAAAAGGTGGGCAGTTACCGAGTGAGGCAGGACCACATTCCAGAATAACGGAGACCACTAATGCACCGTTGCGAAAGCCTACAAACTAGATTTTTCATTACTTGTGAAACAGGGTGTATAACAGCAATGGAAGTGAGTTGTTCCTTCCTGTCGTGAGAATTTCACGTTAGCAAATCTCTAAGCAGCCTTAAGCTCTCAGAACCAACCAGTTCTATACGCACCTCAAAATAGAAAGTCTAGATTTATCTTTCTGGGACGCAACAGCACATCTCGGGCCTGGGCAACCTCTTTTGAGGTTTCTAGATCACACACAATTAGTTACACGCACCCGTTAGAACTTCTCTGAACAAATTATTAGCTCGTCGCAGAGGCTTCTACCTACACAACATACAACAAACACAGGAGACGAACGTACTCGTACATGCCTTCAGCGGAATTCGAACCGCGAACCTACGCCTTAGACCGCGCGGCCACCGGGATCGGCATGTCTAGAATTATTGTACGGTAAACGTACATGCAGATAAAGCATACCACTAAAGATAGTATACAGTGGAAAATATTAGGACCGTAGTGAGCGGTTGTTTTGGAAGGCCCCGCAGCAGATGCTACGGACGCACCGCAGCCTTGAGGCTTATTGTGCAAACCTGTGATAAAGATGATAATTTTTTTTCTGTTTAAATGGAGCTTAGGTGGAATGAAATTGACGGTTGAAAACACGTACTCGGAGAAAAACTTGTCCTAGTGCGACTTTGTCCACCACAAATCCCACATTGATCTAACCCGAGCCTCCGCGGTGAGAGGCCGGCGACTAAGCGCCTGAGCCATGACACGGCCATAATAGTAAGAGGTTAGTGACGAAATAAATATTGGTGACTTCTTTAGTGCACGTGTCCATTACACGGCTCCATTTAAGGTAGCACAGAAAAGAATCCCAGGGCAGGACTTGGAAATCGGAAGCTACAGCTTCCAACCCAGCCCTTTCCGAAACCAGGTACACAGCAATGATTTCGTTTAATTTAATACTGAACCTCCACATTTCAGATATCGTAGTTAAACATCCCACGGAATCTCAGAATCAACCGATGCCGAATAACTAGTGCATTTAATGATATTAGTTTAAGGTAGCATGAATAGCCCGATCAAAAATGCAAAAAGTACATCAATGTGGCGGCAACGTAGTATACAGGTCTTATTTTAAGTTACAACATCGTACCAACCATCCGCAATATACAGTTCTTATTTTAAGCTACAACATCGTACCACCATCGCAATATACAGTTCTATTAATTACAACATCGTACCAACCATCCGCAATATACAGTTCTTATTTTAAGCTACAACATCGTACCAACCATCCGCAATATACAGGTCTTATTTAAGTTACAACATCGTACCAACCATCCGCAATATACAGTTCTTATTTTAAGCTACAACATCGTACCACCATCCGCAATATACAGTCTTATTAAGCTAAAACATCGTACCAACCATCGCAATATCAGTTCTTATTTTAAGCTACAACATCGTACCAACCATCCGCAATATACAGGTTCTTATTTTAAGTTACAACATCGTACCAACCATCCGCAATATACAGTTCTTATTTTAAGCTACAACATCGTACCAACCATCCGCAATATACAGTTCTTATTTTAAGTTACAACATCGTACCAACCATCCGCATATACAGTTCTTATTTTAAGCTACAACATCGTACCAACCATCCGCAATATACAGTTCTTATTTTAAGTTACAACATCGTACCAACATCCGCAATATACAGTTCTTATTTTAAGTTACAACATCGTACCAACCATCCGCAATATACAGTTCTTATTTTAAGTTACAACATCGTACCAACTATCCGCAATATACAGTTCTTATTTTAAGCTACAACATCGTACCAACCATCCGCAATATACAGTTCTTATTTTAAGCTACAACATCGTACCAACCATCCCATATACAGTCTTATTTTAAGCTACAACATCGTACCAACAATCCGCAATATACAGTTCTTATTTTAAGCTACAACATCGTACCAACCATCCGCAATATACAGTTTCCAAGGAAATGAACAGTACTGGTATCTAGAGATTGGTCTAGCGCTTTGGGCTAGTGCTGAAGCTGCGGCACTGGACGCAGCATAGGTAACCTTAAGAATGCCTCATAAGACAGCTTGTTTTTCCTGTAATCGCTTTGACCTGGCATAAGTATCTGTAAGTTATAAGAATTACTTGCTTCTTAAGGGTAGAATAAGTAGGTACTTTTAACTGTGGGATTGTTGTATATGTCTAGATCAGTGTTATTAAAATATTTGGATATCTGTCAAGAATTAAACTTGAAATTCCACACTGTATTAAATATAAAAAAATACTACAACAAATAAGAAAATCCTACAGGTGTGTCTTGTCTTTGTTTCAGCCATTTTTGATTCAGTATTAACAATAAACTAGCTGATACAAAACGAACTATAAAAAAATACTTTCTGTAATAGTGTGGTCCGCACATAGATGTGAGAGATGACGATGATGATGATGATAATTATAATACAATAATAATAATAATAATAATAAGTTCTAAATGTAAATTTTGCTAAATGTATCACAGTTATGTCTACTGCTAAGGTAAAAAGTGGGAAACTATTTAAATTTCAGAACGATCGTGCTGTTTCCGATTCTAGGTAACTCTCTTATTGGCCTTGATTCTACAGTGCTGAGTGAAAAGTAGTTTTGTCACTTCTAACCAAAAAATCTTGTTTATTTGTATTTCTTTTCTCTCTACTTCCTTATGTCTAGAGGCTTTCTGGATTTACATGCGTTATGTATATAATTGAGGATCGCCTTTTCATTTTATTTTCTAACTCGTATTTCGAATGATTCTCCTTTATTCTCAAGAACGATGTGAATTGAATCACATCTCCTTTTTTTTTAATTTTCTTTTATACTCTTCTGAAAAGCAAAGACAATTTTCTTCTTCGTTTTTCCTTTCATCTTGTATCTCTCTGTGTCTGTATATCTAGCACTCATCTGTTTCCACACTTCTTTACTTTTGCTCCAAATGTAAATGGTTGCCATTAAAAGTAATATTCGATTTAGATATTTCATTCAAGTATTAGAGTATTCATGCCTGTTCACACCGTTCATATCGTGAGCGGCCAAAGAAAACCCACTAAGTCAGAAGATGGTAAGTATTACGTTCAAAAACTTCCGCAATAAAATGTTAATAACTGAGATACCTTGTATGCATTTGTATTGAATTACAAAAATGTTACTTTTCCTCAAAACTTTGTTTGTGTGACTTGGTTGGTTTCTCTTATACGCCAATGACATGTACCTGGTGTCTTATGCGACCGCTTAACCTTAAATAATTCTCGAATTTAATTTATTCTTCCCATCTCAATAAAGCAAATTCCGTTACCTTCAGTAATACAATTAACGTTTAAAAAAATTGATTTATTCAATATTGTTTCAAAACTTTATATCAGCACTTCTAAATACGTACAGCCGTTTTATCTGGTATGTCTAAGATCACACCAGACACTCTATAAGGTACACGTTGACCTGTTATGTTGCTTCCTGCTTCTTTATTACTTACATCCATTTACTTATCTTGCTGAATATGACTGCTGTTAAAGTTTTCATATTTATACCGCTTCGGATACATCGTGCTTTGATCAAATGCAAGTGCAGACTGAATAGTTTAGGATAATTCATAACGATATTTGTGGTTTAATACAGATTTTTAAGGTTCTGACGGTGATATATCACATCTAAACTCATAAATTAATGGAATTATTCCATCGTCCAATTCATTTAGAGTAGCAAAATTAACACAACACTACTCTTCGGGGACAGAATCGGCCCCCGTCTTTAGGCTCGTTTCTAGAACACAATGTTACTACAGATTATGATCACAAACACAGCCATGTGGTGAAAGAAGCTATTGACGGTGACCCCTGATTAAGATCCTTGACCCGTGATTAAGATCCTTGACCCGTGATTAAGATCCTTGACCCGTGATTAAGATCCTTGACCCGTGATTAAGATCCTTCACCAAGTGGTTACTGAGATTTGCCTTGATATATTTTTTTAAATTTCGTGTCTGAAGAAATTTAGCAGTGAAATTGTAGTCTTTCAAGTTTGTTACCCTAGTCATAAGGACCTGCCAGGACCTGCCATCCTTGCCCATCCAACCCCACTTCCTCGTCCATTATTTCTGCAGGACATATATTATAATTCTCCCATCTATGCCTATGTCTTCCAAGTGGTTTATTACTTTCAGGTTGATAAATTATATATATTCAATCAAACTCAAAAATCAGTCTAAAACACAGCTCTGAAGTATATTATTCAGCTACATGTTTCGATCCCAATAAAAATCATTATCAGGCTTTTGCATAAAAACTGTATATTTAGTGTAAAAGTGCATAATGCATTATACCCTTGTTTGTGAGATTTCATAATGTTCAATTCTTTCCTTCCGGATTTATTACACTTATCCAAACCCATTATAGTAGCTCCTGTTGTGTTTCTTTCTTTGCTTCCTAATAAACGTGTTAAAGTCCAGTTCGAATACGGTACGGTCCCAGTTACATAGCGACCGTCTGTTCCGCAATTTGCCGTGGGATTTGTGTGCAGTCTGTAAGTAGTTACCTGTCGTACCAATGTTAAGGTTCCGATTTTTGTTTTGGAGAACCTTTCACTTGTCTTATCTAAAAATGTTTCTTATCTTTTGGAGTTTAAACTTTCTTCAGTAGCCGGATTTATTTCTATGTATATTCTTCCTTTTCCACCCACTTCCCTTCCCTTAGCACACAGAGATACACTTAATTCTCCTTCCTTTGTTTACCTCAATAACATCACATCCCATCCCAATGGCCGTGCGGTCTAAGGCTTCGATCTGCGGCCGCTCGCTTGCTGGGATTGCGGGTTCGAATCCCGCTGTGGGCATTGATGTCTGTCTCTTGTGAGTGTTGTGTGTTGTCAGGTAGAGGTCTGCGACTGGCCGATCCATCGTCCAGAGGAGTCCTACAATTTGTATGTGTGATCAGGCGCAACAATAAACCTCTACATCTGCAATGAGTAGGAAGAAGAGGTCAGACTAAGAACGAACGAATAACATCTCGTGAACACTGACAATTATTAAGCTCCTCATTAAGCAGGTTTCCTAACCCTTTAACTTCAAAAATTCTGTCTAAAGAATAAACTCGACTGATATATCACGGAAAGTGGGGACATGAAAATTAATTGAATTCAAATTTTTTATATTTTGTCTCACTACCAACTAAATGCACATTTTAAAAAAAAAAAAACCAATATAAGTTTTCTTTAAAATCGTCTAAAAACCCCTACATATGTTTCGGCTTCTAGAAAACCATCATCAGGGTGGTCACGTAATTGCACTTTTCAAAATACATCCATGCTTTCGTCTATCAGCACACGCTGAAAGTGCAATTATGTGACCCCACTGATGATGGTTTTCTAGAAGCCGAAACATATGTAGGGGCTTTTTAGACGATTTTAAAGAAACCTTATATTGTTTTTTTAATGTGCATTTAGTTGGTAGTGAGACATTGGTTAGTGAGACATTGGTTAGTGAGACATTGGTTAATGAGACATTGGTTAGTGAGACATTGGTTAGTGAAAATGCACGGTGAACCTAGATTAAAATGTTTATATTTTATTCTGCGCATCAGAAGGCATATGAAGCCCCTGTGCTACTAACAATCTACTCGACAGTAAATAGTTCGTAGGGCAACAAATTATGCGCCGCTATGTCCTATCCCCAATATGACACGAGTGTGTCCCAAATTCGCTATTTCATACAAATTCCCACGTAACCGCTAGATGTAATAACTGTGCAGCCTGAGGGTGTGTAATATTACCTCAAAGAGAAAATCTATGTTATGCTGCCCATGATGTGTTCAAACTGTGTCATCCATACGTAAGCAATATTATCAGGAAAACTTTCAGTGTAAGCCTGTTGTAACACTGAAGCAAACCGCATATGTTATGTATGCAGTTTTTTAAATTTTATGTTGTTTGGAGTTATGAGTTAGACGAGAATGGTTTTAATAAATGAAGTTGAATAGAAGCTTGTTTGTTCTCTCTTTGTTTCGTTTGGAGAGTGAAGATTCCAGAGGCAGGAACGAAATAAATCGTATTTAATCACGTTGATTCGACTTTGCGAATCTCGAGTGGATCCTGTTGTTTGAAATGAACTCGTTAGTGTGGAATAATTTTGAATCTGAGTGGTACGCTACACTGCACTGAGTCAGGAGAGACGGCTGAAGCTTAAAGGCACCAACACGATTGTGTTTATATCGCAACCTGGTTGATTTCCCAGATATAAACAGCAGTGATTGAGGATGAATTGGGCATTAATATTTGAATTATGTTGCATTGTAAAAACATATAATGACGAAAAGTAATTACTGGGAGAATTGGTTCATCTACGAGAGGTACTTGTACTGAGGTATGCAGCGTGGCATGTCTAAAGGGGTATGGAAAATAGTGCTTTTTCGTGGTACAATGTACTCGAAAAAAATGGAACAATTTGTCACTTTTTCTATTTTTCTTACTCCTAAGTCGTCACCAATTATTTTGAAAACAGTGACGTTCGTTAGACACTTTTCAAAATTTCTTAGATATGTATTCAGCCCTCTGCAAGGTCTGTAAATGTGTTGAACAGATACCTGAAAGCATTCCTGCCTACTGTGAACAGTTTTCTACAAAAAGGTAGCCTTTCTTTTCCCATGTTCCCAGCACCTGTTACACTGTGTGCAATGCTAATATAATTGTTGTGTTCACCTGGCAGTTGTTCACATTTGACTGTTTTTACACTTTTTGGAGTGTCATTACTTTCTTGTTTTTATCGAATTATGTTTTACATATGACTCCATTCCTATCAGAAAGAAACTGTATTTTTGTTTGTTTTTGTCTTGTGCCTGAGTATAAGTCTTATGTCTGCTCGTTTAATGGAGACGTATCTTTAGTTCTGCGTACCTGATGTTGATCTAGCCTAAGTAGGTACTCTTATACTTACGGAAATTAATGTTTTATTGTATTAAGCTGGGGATGGTCTAAAGACCTACTGTTATACGAGTATTGTTGCAATGAAAATACTTTTGTACTCTTTTTCGGGGTACGCGTTGACACAGTTGGTTGAGGTACTGCCCTAAAAGCTGGAAGGTCGCGGGTTAGTTCCCGTTGCGATCATTGGAATTGACTTAATCATTCCGGCCGCACTATGGTCCTGATATCGACTCAGCCTCTAACAGATACGAGTACCAGGGGTATAACCTGCGGGGTAAAGGCGTCAGTGCGTAGGTTGGACAACCTTGTCCCCATTCATGTGTTGATTGCCTAGAAATTTTGGGAGCCTCAACTTCCTGGAGCCCTAAGGGGCTGTCCGGGCTTGTACAGGGATAGCTAAACCTTGTACTATTTTTTCATCTGATAGTGTTCACGTTATATCCCGGGTCTAATTTTCGACTGAAGATAAATTTGTTAAAGTGTTCGTCTGAAAATAATTCACTATGAATTCTCTTGTACTTGTCAGAATGACGTTGGGATTGTAATTTTTCTCGCGTAATTACACTCCAAATAGGAGCGTGGAACTTGTAATGATAAATAAACCTGAGTTAAAACGAGTGTCGTTTGCGGTGTGACGCCGTGTAATCGTCACAGTAAGTACAGTGGTGTTGGTACATTCCTCCGAAATATTTGTGCCTTATTCCGAAGAAGCTGATGATAACACCCACCGCTTCAAATCTCATCAAGAAATGTGTTTCAGAGAAAAATGATATATTTGAGAGCTGTGGCGTTTAATAACTGATTATTCGATTGTAGAACGGAATACAAAGAACACGTTCCTTTACATTCATGCTACGAGCGACATTTGAACCAGGAGTCACAGTGAGGGAGTGAAATTTGTCCGGACGTAACGTGACATAATTTGGTAAACCGCAGTGAGGACTTAAGACCATTAGCAAATGCAGTAATAAATGTGTGGGAATAGAGCTGAGTAAATGAGTGCTCCCAGTTTTAACTTGGGCATCGGGACGTGAGAAGAGAGAGACTGAGCGGCATGACCCGCTAAGAAGCGAGGTCTAAGATAAATGGGTAACGTTCAATCGATAAACGAAAGGATCACATGAAGAAGAAAATAGGAGGCTCAAGTAAGTGGCACAGAACCTGACAGGCTGTCAGGATAACTCGACAGAGGTCACCTTAAGGGAGAAGAAAAGGTGGACACTGAAGAAGACAGACAGATAGACTGATGCCAGAAGACAAAGAAAATAGAAAGAAAAAATAAATGACGGAAGAAATAAAGTTATCCATAATTGCATCATAAAACAGTTTGCACAAAGTGAAGTTTGTAAAGTTTAGATATCCCTTTACGTTAAACTATAATTTCGCTAATCTCATATATCTGAGCTGCACTGAGTTTAGTCCAGCTAGTTAAGAAGCTTTCCCTTCTCTTGAAGGTAAAGCTATCCCTGTACGGACCTGGACAGGCCCTTAGGGTTCCAAGAGGTTGAGGCTCCCAGATTTCTAGACAATCAACACATGAAGGTGGTAAGGTTGTCAGCCCTACGCACCGGCAGCCTTTACCCACCAGGAAATACTCCTGGTACTCATATCTTTAAGGCTGAGTCCACCCCAGGGCCATAGCGCGACCGATTGTCATAAAAAAATTCCAATAACACCATCGGGAATCGAACCCGCGACCTTCCGGCCTGTAGAGCAGTGCCTCAAAAAACCGCTCCACCGCTTACCCCTTCCCTTCTTTTATAGAATCTAAATATGTATTTCTTAATGATACAGTCACACACAACACCACGATAAAATCAATCAGGCGACAAGTTTCGGCTTACTTAAGTCATCCTCAGGCTAATATCAAAAAAATAATTTTTGACTGCAATTAAACATAAGATCTCATCCTTTTCAAAACTCTTCATAAAATATTAATAAAAAACGAGATATATTAAATTATGAAACTAATAGGAAGGGAATATAAGTGTATTATATTTTTTTTTTGTATGGCTCGACAGCCCTATATGGGCCTGGGCCTCCTCGTTTTCGTCGAGGTTTCATGGTCACACACTTTTTAGACACACCACAGTCGGTGGACTCCTCTGGACGAGTGACCAGCCCGTCGCACAGAACCTCTACCTGACAACACACAACACTCACAAGAGACAGATCCATGCCCCCGGTGGGATTCGAACCCAATCCTAGTAAGCGAGCGGCCGAAGACCCACGCCTTAGACCGCGCGGCAAATGGGATCGGCATATAAGTGTATATAAGTGTATAAAATCTAAATATATGTCAATTTTTTGTAGACAGTGAAATTTATTTTTCCCCGGTGGTACGCACACACACGCACCTATTCTTTCACGCATGAGACTGGTTTTAGATGCCAAGCATTAATTACTTTTTTAAATTTATGAATATAAAGACTTTCACATTGACGTATTATGAGGGATTTCTAGGATAATTCTTCTTCGCACTGATGGTTTATACAACAAGTGAGTCGCTTAATTGTACGTGCTTGGTACTGGAGAAGGGCAATGTTATCATAACATTGTAACTTAAAGTTTTGTGTGCTTTGTCAAGCACAGCTGCTAAGAATCGAGATCCTTATTAGCACTTTCGCATAAGCCCATTACTGGCCCATATCCTGAGCCATATCAAGCCACCTTTAGTCACTATTTCCTGAAAATCCTTTTTTTTTTCATGATTATTTTCCTTAAAGTAAAAGTGGCTTATGGGTGCACCATGCTCTCTTTGACTGTGTGTCTCACCATTTCAACTTTGTAAACAGCTGACGGCTTTTGACGAATCTTCATTTGAGAATTATGCTAATTTCTTGTCAACCCAAAGCTTTTCTAATTCTGTAAAATCGAAAATAACTTGTGATTGTAGGGGGAATTTGTGATATGTAAGCGATAATTAACTTAGGACTGTAAAACTATGCTTGACATTCTTGTTAAAAAATAAAATGATGATCGTGTGAAATTTTGTTTTTTGGTTTTTTTTGCGATGGCTAATAACCAGTAACGTTATCAACATACGCCCACATCATGTATGAAGTATCGTTTTATTTCAGCGATGGTAAATGTGTCGACGATGTGAATGTTTTAGGTTACCTCCGATAAATTTAACTTACAAGAAAAATGTATTTAAGTTCTAAATTCTTTACAAAATAAAATAAATAACAACAATGATAGTAATACATTTGTAGGACAAGAAATGCTTGCAATAAAAACGTAGGGATTGTGAGCTCTGCTCGGAACACCTTGTGCTATTCTCCCTTTAACCCTTTACCCACGTAGAGGTACTGTAGGGACCTGAACACTTGATGGCTAATCTCCCTGACAATGTGAACAGCTGCAGTTGGCACGGCATGGCCGCTGCTAGGCTCGGCTCGGCTCGGCTCGGCTCGGCTCGGCTCGGCTCGGAATGATCAGGTAGCATTATACGTATGTCAAAAACATTCAAGCTGTTAGAGTGAATGCGAAGCTATAGTCACTGTGGACGTTACTGAAACTGATAGGGCAGGTTTACACTGGTCACTTTGGTTGATCACTTTGGATGAATAACTAAAAGTGAACAGAGTAAACAGTTCATTCATCAAAAGTGATCATCCAAGATGGATGAAAGAAGTTGGCCGCCGCCAAATTTCTTTTACTTTGGATGAATCATCATTGATGATTCATCCAAAGTGTAAACACGCCCTGAGTGCATGATCCTACTCAGTCAACGACAGGTGTGTGTCCTCTTTGGTCTCCGGTTTTCTTTTCTGTTGTACAGTTTCAAATAACTTATATGGTTTTCAAATGGAAGGAAGACTTCACATCATTGGTGCTTAACATTTTGCAGAATGGAGAGTGCGTGTGGAATGTAAAATTTGAAAACTCTAGACAAAAAACAGCGCGCGACAATGCAATGCTTCTACATTCATTGATTAAACAATTACAAACAACACTGATATCTAAACGGTTCAGTTGCCGCCATTTTGACAAGACCTATCCTGTTCAGTGTTGATGACCAATGTAAATTGAATTTGGTTCATCCATTAAATTCACTTCGAATTATTCATCCGCGATAATCATCCTAGATGATGAGCGTAAACACGCCCAAAAAGGAGCCTTCACGCTGCGTGTGCAAAGCCTCTCCTCTTACCAGCTTGCGTCTTCACCTCCTCACCAAAGACTAGCAGGCTAATTTGGACACTACATCGTCTAACCTTCATGCTTCACGACCAAACTTCGCATAGCCGTTCACTTACTGTTCTATCCCATATCTGATATGCGCTGTTTCTGTCCCTTAAACTTAGTAACTGCATCACCGTACTAGTGTTAGGTGTCGAGTGTAGCATCATAGTCTGTTAATTGGAAGACTTTAATCCTCTAAAATGCAATATGGTGTAAACAAGTGTAAACCGATTAACAAACGTAAGCCTACTACGACATAAAGTGGTTACTTCGTCTGTCTACTCATGGAATACAAGCTGTAAAATTTAAAAAGCAGTGCGCTTATCACGAAATTTTCTCTTTATATTTATCACGCCATAAAAACACACATTTAGAAACAATAGATTATTTAATTTTAAACGATCCATAACCATGCATTAAGAAATTAAGATATAACAAAACGAAAAATTGCACATAAGTGTGTGAATGTATAATAAACACACTGTATAGCTTCTACATATTTCGTCCACTCACATGACCATCTTCAGGGAGGTGCATAACAAAGTATTAATACATCGAAATATTACAGAAGTATTAGAACCAATACACAGATATAAAATAATAAATTTTAAAAACAATACATGATTTAAAATAAATACTAAAGATTAAAATACAGATAAAAATATTTGTGTTGATGTTACCGGTAAAGCAGTCTACTCTGCCAGAGTGGTCTGCCTTACCGGTAGCATCAATACATGCCTGCTTGGTTGGTGATTTACTACACACATCATGGTCGTTACCAGAATCAATCACAAATATTTTATATGTACAGGGCATACACAAAATAATGGTGCGGTTTTATTAGTGTTCACTATTAAACCCGCACCATTCTTTTGCGTATGCCCTGTATTTTAAACTTTAATGTGTATTTGAAACCATGTATTATTTTTAGAATTTTAATATTCTATATTTGTGCATTGGTTCTGATATTTCTGTCATATTTAGATGTATCTATCCATTGTAATGCACCTCTCAAAAGATGACCATATGAATGGCCGAAACATGTAGCAGGTATATGGTGTGTATATTATACTTTCATACAATTATGTGCAATTTTTTGTTTTTTTTTATCATGTATAAGCGTATTATGTTTACAGATTTCTAGGATACATACTCTTATCAACACATGTAGACCATTAGTTTCTCATGAACATTGAAATTTGTTACATCCATGCGTAATCTATCTGTTCCTAATGTTTTGTCTATTTAGCATTACACAATAACTTTTTAATTCATAAGTACATCAAACTGTGACCATTCCTTTCACATTACGGTCTATGACCTGAGCTTGGTCAAGCATCCATTATTTCTGTCAAGTGGAGCTCAAGTACGAGTATACCGTACATTGCATAATGTGTTATGTGTGTTACATGCAGCATGTATACTACAAAATATATGTGTAACATTTACAATGACCATTTGCAAAAATGGGCCTATTACCACCGACATTTTGTCTGTTTTTTCGAATGTACCAGCGTTTGTTGACATGTTCCAGTTTGGTGAAATTCTGAACAAAACAATGGATAAGTTGGTCATCTCGAATGTGACTCGCTACATAATGTGTTGGATCGAAAATACAGTGGTCAAACTGTGTACACAGAAATAGAGCATTTATTCTTATCCACTACACATAAATATTACTCTTTTTTAGGCAATCATCACTATTCCAACTTGAAGATTATTGTGTTCTTGGGTGACGCCGTACAGTCTGGTACCTTTCTACCGGACTGCATAGCATAAAATTCTATAAGAGAGTAATCTTTAAAGTTCAGCATCTTCAGAACTTAAGATATCGCCTTTTAGAATTTGTAGTGTTTGTACTTAGTCATACGTTTCTCTAGGTATGTGACCAGGCTGTACCTAGGTTTGTAATTACGTGGTGCGACGTTAAACACTAAGCTGTAATACTGCCGGAGGTTGTTTCAAAGCTGAATGACCATTACATCTTTATCCCCTGCAATCCCATCATCAAGCTCCGTGCTCATAGCGCAGCTTTCCCTATTGTAAACATTGCATCGAGATTAATATATTAAACAGAGTAATCGGATAAATCTACGGCAGGTGGTTGATCGGAAGAACAGGATTTACTTCAGATTAAACCGATAATAAATCAATTTCCTGTCTATAAGGTGTTTGCAGTTATTATGTTGTTTTGGAATTTTATTCTGAACAGAATCTTCATAAGTATTATTTCACACTCTTATCTTTCTGGCATTACAAAACATTATTTGTTAAAATGTGTATTTTTAGAAAGTTTAGTGTTATATATTCTTACTCAGCTGTTTTAAATTAAACGTCCTGACATTTTCTAAATTATAATTAATTCTGAAGCAAAGAATCCTGTTCAGACATCCTGTAAGACTGCTCGCATTTGTGACGGACCCAGTGAACTTAAAAATAGTACAACTCATCTAAGCTGCAAGTAAAATTTTAACCCGCAATCCCAGATTTGCCAGACCTTAGTCTGTGACGCTTTCTGTTATTGTGTAACTTTAACAGATCCAATAAGATTAAAAACGACAGTAGAATGCAGTAAAATATAGCGACAAAAAAAGAGTGTAGTTTATTTCACAGTATCCGTCAACAAAACCTACGTCTGCAGTAGAAAATATTTTGAAGCAAAACTTTCTTTAAAGGAGCATTTTTCTTACTTGTGAATACTGAGTAAACATCACGTACGTTTGTAGCTAGCAATAGAAAATCGTAAATAAATTGGTAATATTAAAGGAATATATTCTGGTATAGTAAAGTGCTGCCGATCTCAATGGCTTCGCTGTCTAAGACGTGGGTCTGCGGCCATTCACTTGCTGGGATTGTGGGTTCGAATCCCACCGAGGGCATGGATGTCTGTCTGTTGTGAGTATTGTGTGTTGTCAGGTAGAGGTCTCTGCGTTGGGCTGATCACTTGTCCAGGGGAGTCCTACTGAGCGTGGTGTGTCTTGAGTGTGATCGTGAAGTCTCGATAATGAGGAGGCTCTGGCCCACTAGGGGCTGTTGCGCCATGGGAAAAATAGTAAAGTAGTTACTGTGTTTGATTCATACATTTCAGTTTTTGTTGTAAGCTGGATACTTGGGTTTATTATACCAGGAAATATTCCTTCTGCAAATATGAAAATTTAAATTCAAATGTCAGAAAAATATGTACGGAATATTTCAACTACTTGCAAGGTGAGAAAGATGCTGAATAAGAAAGAAAATAATGGAGAAACAGACATGACATATGTGCATGAATACTACTGACGTGGTGTTAGCATGACAGTTATCTACTGACGTGGTGTAGCATGACAGTTATCTACTGACGATGGTGTAGCTGACAGTTTCTATGACTGGTGTAGCATGACAGTTATCTACTGAGTGGTGTAGCATGACAGTTATCTACTGACGTGGTGTAGCATGACAGTATCTACTGACGTGGTGTAGCATGACAGTATTACTGACGTGTGAGCATGACAGTTATTACTGAGTGGTGTAGCATGACAGTTATCTACTGACAGTGGTGTAGCATGACAGTTATCTACTGACGTGGTGTAGCATGACAGTTATGCTACGCAGTCGTGTAGCATGACAGTTATCTACTGACGTGGTGTAGCATGACAGTTACCTACGCAGTAGCTCTAATATTGATAGTGTTGCTGCTTGTTATCTTTTTATGCTTAAAGAAGGTAATTACATATATGGATGTAATATAATTACATATATATATGTCATATAATTACATATATGGATGTAATATAATTATATATATATGGATGTAATATAATTTTTAGATATATTCGGCATTTACGGGATTTCAGGCTGTGAGAGCGATATTGGTGAATGTTCAGGGAGCGTAATAAGTTCGTTATAAGATTCAAACTCTAACCTGAAGATTACGGCACTAAAATTATTCGAAACCTCATAGGGGATTAATCCAAAGACACATTGTTAATATCCTAGAATAATTCAGTGTTCAGTACGTTAAAATTCTAATTCGCCGTTCTTTTTAAAGTCTGCAAAGAACTTTTCAGGCGCAGCTACCATGTCGAAGTGCAGTTTGTTCCAAGCGAGTTCAGTAACTCTATATTCAAATAGTAGCCAACAAACGTAAGTTATTTAATATTAGAGTGTGCGTGTGGATTACAGAGCATTCCCTATGTCTTACGTCCTTCTTATATCGGACATCGACGGAGCGTCTCCTTGTTGACACACACAAATTGTGTTCACTCCAGCCGAGACTTAAATAGATTTAACAGATTGGTCGAATCTGCTTCGAGCCTAACTGAAATTCCTCACAACTTTCAGATCTAATACAAGAACTTTCTTTTCCTGATGGTGTAAGAGATGTTCTTGTCAGCAAACGGTCGTTGATGGAAGGGGAAAGAAGACAGCGTTGGTCGCGCATAAACTGACAAGCCAAGGTAAATAACAGGACCGGAAGTAGGGACACACACACTGCGGGAGAAGAGGGTGCTGGTACGACTTTTGTGTTCTGGTCCTGCTATTCGTGGTGAAAAAAACTACAGCTTCTTTGTGTTCAAAACAATTTTCGTAATATACATACATGCACACAGAACTACATAATACATACATACATTCATACGTACACATACATAAATGCATGCATACATACATACATACATACATACGTACACACATACAAATGTACATGCATGCATACAAACGTATATACATACAGACATACATTATATACATATATGTATACATACATACACATATGCATAAATACATACGTACATACAAACATACATATATACATAATACATGCATACATACATGCATACATACGTACATACATACGTACAAACATACATATGTACATGCATGCATACAAACGTATATACATACAGACATACATTATATACATATATGTATACATACATACACATATGCATAAATACATACGTACATACAAACATACATACATACATACATAATATATGCATACATACATACACACATAATGCATACATACATATGTACTTACATACATACATACATAACACATACATACATACGTAAACACATACATACATACATCCTTATATACGTACGTACATTTATACACTCTTATGCACACACATACATACATACATACATACATACACACATACATAAAACATACATACATATATGCATACATATGTACATACATACATACATAATACATACATCCTTACATACGTACGTTTATACACTCTTATGCACATACATACATACATACATCCTTACATACGTACGTACATTTATATACTCTTATGCACATACATAAATGTATATGAAGGACAGTTCTATTGTATATCATTTTCTCTTATGGCCCCTGCCCGCTTGTATTCAGTTACAAAATGGTGCACCCAGGATGGCTGTTTTGATGTGTGAGCGCACTAGGTACTGCGACTGCTGGCACAACAGCACAGGCAAGGACAGAACGTACCGCTTACCTGTTGCGCCTTAGAAAATTGTCACGGGTTGAACTGTGTGTCTACCATTTTGAACTCTAATCCTAGACGATACATTTCTTCTTCTATACATTCGGCTTTCTTACGACATTGTTCTAAAATTCTGTTTCTTAATATGTGTCTGCTTATTGAAGTTAAGTCTTACTGCAGAAGAGAAGAACGAGATATTAGGAATTTTGTGCCACATTTATTTTCTTGTTAAACAGAATATAACTTTGCTAGGAGAACAAAAGGCAACTTTAACAAAGTAATATATTTTTGCTTTCGTCTCGGTGTTGCATATTGAAGTTAGCTAACTGTAATCATAATTAAGCTGAAGATCTATCTAAACATTGATCTAGACTAATGATATAGTTACGTAACTCCATGGATTAGATCCCTCCTGACGAAGTTAACTTTCTTCCACTCTTCACCCTCTCTTTTATGCGGCTTTAATGAATGGTAACATGTACTCTGCTGCTAAGCTTCCGTACAACTTGTCCGACAATTCCTTATGCAATTCTCATCTCCTGCATGCGCAATATATGTTTCTGCCGTCTTGTTCTAACTCAGTGGTATTCAACATGGGGTACGCTTACACCCGGGGTACACGAAGACATCTTAGGGGGTACGTAAAATTAAAAATAGATAAATATATTATTTTATGATAAATACTGAATAATCAGGGCCAGATTTAGGGTTAGCCACAAGAGACACGGACATAAGGACATGCGATTTGGGAAAGCCATTTTTTTCTCTTTCTCCTTTATGCGATTCTTATCCGGGCGGCTAGTTTCATTTTATTCCACATAGTGCAAATAGTTTTGCTTTGCTAATATACCTTTGTCCCTTTATTAATTTTTATACAATAGACAATAATATAATTGTTATTTAATAGCTTAATTCTCCTTTTTCTTATAAAACTTATTATTTAATACATTATTTTAGATGTAATTTATTTAACTTATTTTAGATGTAGATTATAGACTATGTAAAATGTGAATTATGCACCAACAACTTTGGGGTACAAAGTTTAAGAGAAATTATATGTGGGGTTACGTGAACAAAAACGTTTGAATAACACTGATCTAACTGACATTATCTCTGTCCTTCAAGATCTATCGTTCTCGTAAATATCTGAATGTTGTCTTGAGGACTTTAATGTCCTCATGACGATCTAATCTTTTCTTGAAGATCGCGATTTTATCCTGAAATTCTAAGTACGTTCTTGAATATATATATTGTCTTGAATATTTAAGGTTCTTTTAAAATTCTAGATAGTGTCTTGAAAATCAAAACACCCTCTTGAATTTCGAAATGTTCTTCGAATTTTCAAGCTTCAGTTGTTTTGCAGTTCTTCATTCTTCTGGGACATTGTACAGTGTCAGCTTTTATTTTGTTACTGACTTCTCGCGACCACCACGCCGCCGAGACGTGGGACACCAATCACCCAGCGACACGGAAGGTTATCCCAAAAGATTGGAGAATTTTTCTAAACTTTTCTCCCTCCAGGTTTAAAGTCAATTCTAATACTGAGTTTGTTGAACTTAGTGTGGTGAATTTTTATGTTCAACTTGCAGCCTATGGAGACTGCAGTTTTGGTGTGAACAAACAGCTGCTAAATGTATGAGAAAGTTTAATGACAAATTGCAGATCATAGTCGTGCATGCAATAAACGTGAACTGGTGTTATGTTTTTGTGTGTGAATGTCTGAGAAAGGTCTTAAATTAAGCCACGACTAATTCCTCGTAGGACAGTAGTGTCATATCCATCCGCATATAAACAACCAATTCTCTCTCTACACAGTAGACCAGGGATCCACCCGAAGTATCGCCTACAATTTTATCCATCTTTCATACATTGTGTAGTTTTAACATGTACTTATATTGTTGGTTTTAGTTTATGTAATTTATACTGTCACAAGTGTCCCTGATGAAGATCCCAGGAAGGGATCGAAACATGTTGGACTGGTTTACAGGGATTATATATAATATCTAAAAAATAATAATAATAATAAGAGTGTATTTGTTGGTTGAGTGTTTATGTTTGAATAATCAATCTCTCTTTTCACAGAAAAATAACAAAACAGCAGATATGACAGTGAATCAACTGATTTTATACAAATAAGGAATAAATTCCCTTTATGCTGACCCGTAATTAAATTATCATATAATGGCCTCCGTAAAGAAAAGCTAATGACAAATAGACATATCTGATGATGAACTGTCTATCACATGACATGCAATCATGTAGCAATCATATTTGATTGTGGTGAGTGTTGTTTTACCATCTCACAGTAAATATGATAACAGTCATCAGTCGATCACAGGCCTTCTACTTGCGAGCTACATGCCCATCCATCAGTGATACCCATCTATTTACCTAGTTTCTCTACAAAACAAACACCAACACCCTTACAGTCAGTGTTGACTAACAAACACCCGCGTGGACTTGCCGCTTAACCGCAAACACAGAGACGCCACCTGCGGTATCCCTTTAATAGTGAAATGTCTGCTGAAGTTTGATGGAAATTTCCACATTAAAGTAAGGAAAAGTTTAACTGAAATTTCATATTGTACATCTTCTGTGCAATGTACTTTTTTTTCATGGCTCGACAGCCCTACGTGGGCCCAGGCCTCCTCATTCTTGAAGTTTAGAGATCACACACTTTAGACACACCACACTCGGTAGGACTTCTCTGGACGAGTGATCAGCCCGTCACAGAGATCTCTACCTGATAACACACAACAATCACAACAGACAGACATCCATGCCCTAGGCGGGATTCGAACCCACAATCCCAGCAAGCAGGCGGCCGCAGACCAACACCTTAGACGGCGCCGCCACTGGGATCGGCGCTTATTTATATTACGTATTTTTTAATGTGTAAGGCCCTGTTGGGCGCGAAAGAAGTTTGATCAGCAAATTGTATATAGACCCAAACCCGGTGGGGGCGAGATTTTTCTCATCCGTCCAAATCGGCCCTTAGGCCCAACCAGAATCCTGTACAATGGGTGCCGAATCTTCCTTAGGGGTAAAGCGGCCGGGGCGTGGTCTTGACCACCCAGCCGCATCTAGTGCCGAGGTTAAAGAAAGAGTGTAGCTACCGTCCTATTGCTCCTCTGAGTCTTCATGATATTATAGAGTGGAATTTACCTTTAATAGAGAATACTATCTTAAGTAAGTGTTTGGAACTCTGTTACCCAAGGAGGATGTGGTGATATTGTCCTTATTTCTGAATATGGTAATTGTTACTAAATATCGACTTCTAATATACTTTGGATGCTAAATGTTTAACGTTATGTTTTAATATTGACTTTCCTTTTGAAAGTGAAGTCATCTGAACACATCTTCTACCCCACAGTTAACACGCTGCGTCTACTGTATGAAGACTTGACCTGCTCAACATTTTATGTGATTCGGGCAACTTCGACAAATTTTGATCTGAATACGGGCAAAGTAAAGTACAATATTCAGAGCGAAAAATGAATAAGCATACGTATAATTATACTATGTATAATTTTTCCTTTCTATTTTTCTACATATTACGTGCAATAAAAATATACTGGTTCCAATAGGAAGCTTTGTCAAACAAATTATCTTCACAACCTAGGCCATTGTGTCGCTATTTTTAGCACATTTTTACAAAATAATTTAGTAGTGCAATAAATTGTAAAATTGATGTAAAAATTCAGTGTAATTTAAAATACTGAGTTCCCTGAAGATGAACCAGGATAAGATTCGAAGCATGTAGGGCTGTGTTTCGCAATTAATAGTGAATAAAAGTGTACATTTGTCGGACAATAAACATAGCAGTGCCATGTATGTTTCCATAAATAAACATAGTAGTGCCATGTATGTCTCCATAAATAAACATAGCAGTGTCATGTATATCTCCATAAATAAACATAGCAGTGCCATGTATGTCTCCATAAATAAACAGCTCATAAATTTTCGAAATTGCTTCGGCATTCTATCTCAGCTTTGCCAGGGAAAGGTTTAAAGGTGTTTTCTTATTTCAGATGTGTCCGCGGGCAACATAAGAGTGTGTTGCGGGCAGGCAATATGTTGCGACATGTCTAGGTGTGTTCTGTTTAGGGCAAGAATTGCCACATACTCTGGGAATCATATGAAATGCGTACATACAGAGTGCGGGTAAAATGTAGAGATTTTTAACTTACAGAAATGTAAAGTGGTTATACGTACTATACACAGCCTATTGCAGTAGGTGGTGCGTAGTGTAACCACTGTATTTTCTTTTCCTATGGCTCGACAACCCTATATGGGCCTGGGCCTCCTCGTTTCGTCTAGGTTTCATGGTCACATACATTTGAGACACACCACAGTCGGTAGGACTCCTCTGGACGAGGGACCAGCCCGTCGCAGAGACCTCTACCTGACAACACACAACACTCACAAGAGACAGACATCCATGCCCCCGGTGGGATTCGAACCCACGATTCTAGTAAGCGAGCGGCCGAAGACCCACGCCTTAGACCGCGCGGCCACTGGGATTGGCATAACCACTGTATTAGAGAGGGTTAAAAATATGTAACAACACATATAATTGTAAATTAACATAGTGCTTACTGCTGCAAGAAAGTTCTTTATGACCTCCAAATGCAGTATAATGTTAATCTATGTTATTTTAAAATATGTCACGCAAATATCGCACGAAACAGCCGTACGGAGAATGTAAGACATGAATACCAGCAGTTTTACGTACTGCGCTATTTCAACGTTCACCCCGAGGTCTGTAAACAAAATGTACATATATATGGAGACTTTCATAAACGTGGATGTTTTAGGACTCTGTTTTGCTTGAATAATAACGATATTTACACTCTGATATTTCTTGTGTATTCAGACTATGTCTTTGTCATCGACACCCACTTCTACAAACATTCTTTAGCTTCACCAGTGACGAATCCGTCTTCACTAAAAAAGTTAGAACTGTAATTTGTTTGACACGTGAGACACGTGACACCTTTACTCCATAGGTGCACAGTGGATCGCACAAGTGGCTACCTAACTAAATGAATAACCAATCAACTGCTTGACTGACTACCTCTTTAAATAGGAGTTTAAATAATGTCTTCGCTCTTCTGGGTTGTTACGCAACGTATTTTGTGAGTTGTTTACCGACGTTTCGATAGGGTCATCTGTCCCATCTTCAAGAGTTAAGCAGTCTATTCTGTTAGGACTGTTTGAAACATAAAGATGGGACAGATAGGCCGTACCGAAACGTCTGTAAACAACTACCAAAATACGCTGTGTCACATCCCAGAAGAGCGAAGACCTAATTTACGTCCCAGCGGTGTAATCACGCGATCTTTAAATAATTAACCAGCGGCAAAAGAAAAGTGGTTGTTTATCTAAGTGACTGATCAAAAAGCATGCCAAATAACAAAATTAACAGAATAAAATAATTAACTGACTAAATGAGCAGCTAATGAAGGAATAAATTAGCTCCCTGTCTAAGTAAAGTAGGTAAGGTAAGGCACTCTTTGTGGTACAAGATGCATCTGTAGTTACATGTGATAATTTGCGTGATAAAAATAATTCCTTTTCTCATTGAATCATAGCTTCATGCCGCAAGGCGTTTTGTTAGTAGGTGATTCTTATTTCCAGATATGCCCTATTGTCATGGAGTAACAAGTTGCTTTTCTGTAACTGTTATTATTTATTTACATGGCCAAGGCATTCCTTAAACTCCTTGTAAAAATAGTTTCCTGTGACAGACAATGCTTATTCTTGCGATGAAGGTTGCATAGCTCATTTTGTTACAAAATAAGAGGACAAGAGTAAGGAAAGGAATGAACGCCAGTACCGCAAGGAATACAAATACTATATACAATACTTGTGGCCCATTGAAAGATCCCCTCCGTGCCGTTGGCAGAAAGTAGATCACCTTTTTATCTCTTTTATGAGGAGGGGTTGCGGAAATGTGGCCCCTAATGGGCCCATTTTCTATCCCCCCGTTGATATATAAATGAATACGAAGCACTGTTGCAATGGTAATTCACAGGAGAAAACCGAAATTCTCGGAGCAACACTGTGCCAGTGTCATTTTGTTCAAACACTGCATCAGTGCCATTTTGTTAAACCCTGTGCCAGTGTCATTTTGTTCAAACACTGTGCCAGTGCCATTTCTTCAAACACTGCACCAGTGCCATTTTGTTAAACCCTCTGCCAGTGTCATTTTGTTCAAACACTGTGCCAGTGTCATTTTGTTCAAACACTGTGCCAGTGTCATTTTGTTCAAACACTGTGCCAGTGCCATTTTTTCAAACACTGCATCAGTGCCATTTTGTTAAACCCTGTGCCAGTGTCATTTTGTTCAAACACTGTGCCAGTGTCATTTTGCTCAAAACCTGTGCCATTACCATTTTGTTCAAACCCTGTGCCAGCGCCATTTTGTTCAAACCCTGTGCCAGCGCCATTTTGTTCAAACCCTGTGCCAGCGCCATTTTGTTCAAACCCTGTGCCAGCGCCATTTTGTTCAAACCCTGTGCCAGTGTCATTTTGTTCAAACCCATCAAATCATGGCTTGTTACGAGGAGACCTTTACTTTACCAATAAATACAATTGTATGTATTACGATTATAAGTTACTGGGATACAAAGCCGTGTAGTCTGGTAGAGAGGAGTCAGTATTTTGGAGGAACCTACAGCCGCCATTTTGAAAAAAGCACAAGATGTGACCCAAAATTTGTTACTTTTCTTTCAAACTACACATAGTCGTGCCATGGCTCAGGCGGTTAGTCGCCGGCCTCTCACCGCGGAGGCCCGGGTTCGATCCCGGGTCGGTCCATGTGGGATTTGTGGTGGAAAAAGTGGCACTGGGAATACGTTTTTCCCCTAGTATTTCGGTTTTCCCCTGTCAATTTCATTCCGCCGGTGCTCCATTAAAATGGAAAAGCAGAAAGAACCTCATCATCTTCCTCACAGGGTTGCACAATAAGCCTCAAGGCTGCGGTGCGTCCATAGCATCTGCTGCGGGGCCCTTCAGTAAAAAAAACTCATCCTATCGAACATTAAGCTTGACAGGCTTATTCTCCGCCCGAAGAATCTCACATTTTTACACGATCGTGTTGGCCATCCTGGCAGAAAGTACAATTATCGCCCCCGATTTCCATGACGATACTCCAGTGAAGTTTGAATGGAGGCGGACTGGAATACTGCAGGCCGGTCCTCGGCCTTATGGAAGATACTTATTGAGTGATGTGAGGCTTACCTGACGGGACAGGTCTGCGGCCTTATGGAAGATACTTATTGAGTGATGTGAGGCATACCTGACGGGACAGGTCTGCGGCCTTATGGAAGATACTTATTGAGTGATGTGAGGCATACCTGACGGGACAGGTCTGGATGGATATCGGAAATTTTCCGGCGGACAGGGCAGAAACTTCGTACTTGTTGAATAACTTTACATACAGATTTCAAGAATTTCCTTCTAGTTTTCTGCTAGCAAACTTCGTAAGAAAAATAATGATACCAGAAGAAAGTTAAGTAAATGTTTGAAAAGGAGAAACAGGATATTTCAAGACAGAAAAAAAGAATCTACATGACTCGAAGTGAACTTCAGGCGCATCAAAAGCATGCCTCGATAGAGGCAAGAGCTGACATACAAGGAACTGAATCCCACCATCCGTGTATTCACTTATCCTGCAGGTGTATGTCAAGGAAAGGATAACAAAGAGACATAGATGAAGAGAGAAAGAAATCCCATGTCGTATATTTACACAGAATAATATCGTAAGTGTGCTCAAAGTTCGAAATGACGTCAAATCGCCAATGCAGTGATGCTCATTCACCTAAATTTTGCGCCTCCCCCCCCCCCCCACCGCCGTCATTTTGTCAAAAATATCTAGCTCACACACTGTATATACAGGGTGGTAGAAAGTGATGCCATATTTTATGTTTTAAAAAATCGTAAAGTCTGAACTGACTGCCATTTTCTCTTGGTCTGCTGTGCCATCTGTATACCAAATTCCATCAATCCCTATTGAACTTAAAAACTGGTAAAGGCGCTACAATTTAAACGCATATCAATTACAGCAATGTAAACTTTGTCAGCATTTTCTGCTGCAGGCTGTACATTTCTTATGCTTGTCCCACAGAAAGAGATATTATTTTGCTACGAACACTGACCGTTTTTTTCTTTGTAATGGCAGTTCAGTGTTATGAGGCTGTCAGCTGGCGATGGGATGAAAGGGCATGTAGCACGCATGAACGGGTTGAATTATGTAAATGACGTAGTAGTATGGTGGAAATTATAAAATTTGGGAAATGTAGCGTGGATGGGAATATAATATTGAAAAGGATATAAGGGTTGGAATGAATTAAGTTGGTTTTGGATAATGTCTAAAGTTGTGCTCTAGTGGACACGGAAATGAAATGTTGAGTATCATAAAATGTGGAAAATTATTTGATTAGCTGAGTAAATGTTAACTGCTAACAAGGACCGTGTTAGCAGTTTGGCGTCTTAGTTAAATCTCTGTGTTACAACTAACAATTGCATTATGTACAGTAAACTGTATTTACTGTGGTGGTAATATGATTTGGTCCTGTTGGAGCCATGTGAATCTTTTGGTCACATCACTAGTAACAGGGTCAACAGCACCATCAGTAGAACTTTGTATAAAGTTCGTTGTGTCTTGTAATGATGGTCTGACATCTATTTGCTTGTGTTTGTGCTTGCAGACGGGGAAACACTTCCACCGGACTTCCCTGCTCATTAAGGCCTTTAACCACAAGTTCCGTCTTGACCTCGAACTCAATACGTAAGTACATTTGCTGCGGCTTTCTGTGTCAACTCTGAATTTCTTTTAAGCTCTTGTCGATCAACTTGCTGTTATTATGCCTGCTGACTGTTTGACCCATCCGTTCGAAAAAATAACCATGGTATCTCTCCTCGTATAAATCCTCTTCAGTATTCTAGAAGCGTCTGCAAGGAAAACTTAAAGAAATTACATCTTAGCTTCGTGATATGTGTGAGATTTTAAAGTTTGCACAGCATTGATGTTGAAGTTTCTGGTGTTCTGGGATGTTACGCTGTGTAGTGGGTATTTTAACACATTGCGACGTTTCGAAAGAACATAACGCCTTCATCTTAAGGGTTTGGTAGTTCCTAGGACCTATTAACTCTTGAACAGGACGTCACAACCTTCTTTAATTAAGAGAGAATTAATTAATATAACCGGAAAAACACGTTAATCTGAATTCATGCAACATTCACCAAATCTGTGGTCACTCAAGTTTTTTTTTTTCAAAATTAAGCGAAGGGACGTTGGTTAAAGAAAGAAAAGATATATTTCAATTTCACTTTGTTTTTATTTTACTTTCTATGTGCTATAACTACGGTGACTAAAACTACTGACATCCCAGTCCTTGTCCCATGACTACATTTTTTCCCCCTTTATCTGTGCTTCTACTCAAATGATAAACTCTTGTCCAAGACACGTAATATCCTGTTTTATGTAACTTAAATTATATAGGTGCAGGTTTTAGTTTGAACTTACAGCACACAGTGCGCCACTGTGCTCTTCGCAGTAGAATGACTGTACTGTATTATTCATTGCATTACGTTATATAGGAAACGTCATCCTTTTTTGTAGTATTCTTTGAAGACAAAGGTGAAATTGTTTTGGGGAATATCGGTAAAAGGAAACAGCCAAACATCGTGAATATAGCTTAAGAAACTGAGTGTGTGCAATATCATGTTTTATGCAGTGCCTTCTGAAAGAGTCTTCAAATGTTCCTAGAAACGACATTTGAGTAACCAAGCCCCCTGGTATCCAAGTGATACAAGCTTACAATGTACAGAGGCACCCTTATTTTCTGTCTGCTTTCGTGCACGCCTGGTTGCATCTCCGTCATGTTACATAGGCCTGCACTTCATACTGTCCTCTTCAACCCCTCCAAAAAGTAGCGTCAACAATACCGCTCACTGTCAGCCAAGTGGTGGCACATACAAGCAGACAATAGCGCATCTGTTTTATCAGAGATAAAGTAGAAGGTGAATCGGGAGTAAAAGCAAAAAGACGCTTGGGAGAAAAGAAGGGTTTTCTTTATGTAGCCAACCTATGTGGAACTCTATTTTCGTAGAAGGTCGATTTCTGATTGATTCGGAGTAAAGGAAAGCAAAATAATGGCAAATAAAAATAAAAATGATGATTATGTAGCATGATGGGCAGCTTTATAATTGGTGCGCTTCATGATGGGCAGCTTTATAATTGGTGCGCTTCATGATGGGCAGCTTTATAATTGGTGCGCTTCATGATGGGCAGCTTTATAATTGGTGCGCTTCATGATGAGGTGCTTTGTGATTGGTGCGCTTCTGGATGAGCAGCTTCATGATTGGTGCGCTTCATGATGAGGTGTTTTGTGATTGGTGCGCTTCTGGATGAGCAGCTTTATGATTGGTGCGCTTCATGATGAGGTGCTTTGTGATTGGTGCCCTTCTGGATGAGCAGTTTCATGATTGGTGAGCTTAAAAATATTATTATGATAATCGAACCAAGGAACGTGTGATAAGCAAGACATAAGGAGAGGACAAAGATAGAGAAAAAAGTTAGTAAGAAAACTTGAAGGGAAAAGGCTATTTGTGAGACATAGGAGTAGATGGTAGGATAATATTAAAATGAATTTCAGAGAAGTGTTGGTGAGGGTGTGGACTGGATTCTTCTGGCTCCAGTTTCTTTACTTCAGTAGTAGGCTTCTGTGAATGCAGTAATAAACTTCAATTTTACAAAAGAAGGTGAATTTGTGAGTAGTTAGCCGCTCTTAATTTCTAAATAACGACTCCTCTCCATGAAGTTAGTTAGTCAGTTGGTTAGGGTTTCAGTCATTTATTTAGTTAAGTCAGCCAGTCTGTTTTAGAGCTGTCTACATAAGAAATTTGTCTTCTCTTTGAAGGTATTTGTTTACTTTTTTAAATTTGTGTATATATATATATATATGTATATATATGTCGACCTCGGTGGACTAGTGGTTAGCGTGCTCGCCACTGGACCCAAGGTTCGCGGGTTCGATCCAAGGTCGATGGATTTTTAAGGGTGATAAAAATCCGGAGCATCACTTCCTTCCCGTCGGTCCCATGTCGTAGATTTACGGCATGTAAAAGAACCTTACGGGCATGAATAGAAATGTTTCGTAAGCTAAATTCAAAGCCTCCATTTCTCACCCAAGTCTCCTGACTGCCTGCCAGATGGCTCTGACGGTCACATCAGGATCGATAGAATAGTAGCGCGGCCAGTTGGCCAGTCACCAACTGCCACGAATGCGCACGACTTAGTAACCTCGGAAAGAGGAGGCAAGAGGAGGCCCGAGCTGTTGAGCCATGGTTATTATTATTATATTATGTATATATATATCCAGTCCATGGTCGTTGATTCAATGTCACTTTTCCAAGAAACATTCGTCAACAAAATTCTATACACAAAACAACACAGCTATGCAGCTACTCTTTATGGTTACTCTAAAAATAATAATTTTTGATAATAAGTTTTCGACAAAGTATTAAAAATTTTTATCCGTAACCGAAGATGTGAAACGTCATAACATGAGACTGAAGACTTTTAAAAGCAATAAAAATAAGGACATAGGAGCAGGATGAAGGAAACAGCCAGAACCTATCCGTCACCCCTTTCCTTAAAAACCACCCCCTTTCACATAATTTATTATCAGACAAGTGTACAAGAGATGATCGAAGGTCTCGCGGCCCATCAATAACACAGCTTCCTTCCTGTCTCCTTCCCCATCTCATATCCCTCTTGCCCCTCAAAACATTTCTCATCCTCCTGAGTTCTTTTTCAGGATCAGTCTTGTTTAACAATGCCAAAGCCACAGAATAGGGCTGCAAGTTAAAAGAAAATGGTTGTAGTCTTTTTGTAGCTCTTCTCAACACCCTGCTCTTCACTTGCTGCTGGAAAGAAAATTGATTGCTGCGTTTGTAGAAGCGATAAAATGTACACGATTCTAAGTGCAAAATTTGCAGCGTAAAAAGGGGCAGAGCCGTCGTGTGAAGCTGCACACAGCGTCTTTATGTGTGGTGTGGTGTCTGAGATAAAAATAACTGGGATGTAACTTTTAGCTTAATGTATCGATGCTATAATGCGCGAAAAAGATATTTATGCGATCCCGTATTTGTTACTTTCATATATTAATGATTCATAAATCGATATTAAGGAACTAATTGTTTCGAATAAACGTCCGTGCATTGTTCTGATCACTGTACGCATTTTATTGTCCAACTAAATGTACACTACGATCACATATGAAAGTTGCAGTAATAGATCCGACATGCTCCCTGAAGGTAGTGCATTGACACCGAAACATGTCAGAGCGATATATATATATTAATGTAACATTCATATGTGAACAGCAGTGTGCAGTTAGTTAGTACCAACACATTGACTACATTAAACCTCACATAATAGCAGTGTGCAGTTAGTTAGTACAACACATTGACTACATTAAACCTCACATAATAGCAGTGTGCAGTTAGTTAGTACAACACATTGACTACATTAAACCTCACATAATAGCAGTGTCAGTTAGTTAGTACAACACATTGACTACATTAAACCTCACATAATAGCAGTGTGCAGTTAGTTAGTACACACATTGACTACATTAAACCTCACATAATAGCAGTGTGCAGTTAGTTAGTACAACACATTGACTACATTAAACCTCACATAATAGCAGTGTGCAGTTAGTTAGTACAACACATTGACTACATTAAACCTCACATAATAGCAGTGTCAGTTAGTTAGTACAACACATTGACTACATTAAACCTCACATAATAGCAGTGTGCAGTTAGTTAGTACAACACATTGACTACATTAAACCTCACATAATAGCAGTGTCAGTTAGTTAGTACAACACATTGACTACATTAAACCTCACATAATAGCAGTGTGCAGTTAGTTAGTACAACACATTGACTACATTAAACCTCACATAATAGCATGTGTCAGTTAGTTAGTACAACACATTGACTACATTAAACCTCACATAATAGCAGTGTGCAGTTAGTTAGTACACACATTGACTACATTAAACCTCACATAATAGCAGTGTGCAGTTAGTTAGTACAACACATTGACTACATTAAACCTCACATAATCTTTGTTTGTCCTGCATATAAGCTACAATTTTTTTAATTATTTTAGTTTTGAAGACATTCAAACGGTCTACATGTTCTGTCTACTTCATAGCTTTCGGTCTTGATTTTTAACTGATCCGTACTCTTATCTTGTCGCCTTGGACTAGTGGTTAGCGTGCTCGCACTGGACCAAGGTTCGAGGTTCGATCCCGGCCGTTTAAGGGTGTAAAAATCCGTAGCACAACTTCCTTCGAGGAAGTAAAGCCGTCGGTCCATGTCGTAGATTTACGGCATGTAAAAGACCTTACGCATGAATAGAACTAGTAATAGCCTGTCGCAAATAGTATCAGCGGCCATTTCTCACCCAAGTCTCCTGACTGCCTGCCAGATGGCTCTGGCAGTCACATCAGGATTGAGTAGAACTTGTGCGGTCAGTGGACTGGTCACGCGCTACATCAACGCACATGACCTTAGAAACCTCCGAAAGGAGGCCCCCAATGCTCCGCGATTGGAGGTACATGGGGACTAACTAACTAACTAACTCTTACCTTCTCCGCTCAGTTTGTATCTGTCTTTAATTTTTACTGTGATAACGTCACGTATATGTAAGGTAAGTGGATCACAGTGGAGAGCAAGGCTTATCACAGGGAATGTGACGTGAAATGGTGTTGAGTGATGGACGTACAGCTGTTATTGTTTATCATGTTACACTAATAAGTTTAACACATTGAGACGACCATGTCACTAAACTGATCAGGTGATTGATAACCAGATATATTTGATAAAAATGTACCACAACACTGTATGTCCACAGTTCACAACAGGCACATACGTTAGGTCTGTATCCGGTCTGCTGACCAGCGAGCTGCTGGAGCACACCATCTGCAGTGCCTCTGTTACCGCAGTGTTTTGTGCATTTTCTTCCCACGGCTAGCATGACGGCTTGTTTACTCCCTTTTTCTGAATTCACGACCTCGCAATATCCCAAGCTGCCTATGATATGGTGTCCCGACCCTGTATAAGTCTCACTGCAATCACACCACTTCCATGTCCCGATCCGTATAAGTCTCACTGCAATCACACCACTTCCATGTTCCGATCCTGTATAAGTCTCACTGCAATCACACCACTTCCATGTCCCGATCCTGTAAAGTCTCACTGCAAATCGCACCAATCCATGTCCCGACCCTGTATAAGTCTCACTGCAATCGCACCACTTCCATGTCCCAACCCTGTATAAGTTCACTGCAATCGCACCACTTCCATGTCCCGACCCTGTATAAGTTTCACTGCAATCACACCACCTCCATTTCCGATCCTGTATAAGTCTCACTGCAATCACACCACTTCCATGTCCCGACCCTGTATAAGTCTCACTGCAATCACACCACTTCCATGTCCCGATCCTGTATAAGTCTCACTGCAATCGCACCACTTCCATGTCCCGACCCTGTATAAGTCTCACTGCAATCGCACCACTTCCATGTCGCGACCCTGTATAAGTGTCACTGCAATCACACCACCTCAATGTCCCGATCCTGCATAAGTCTCACTGCAATCACACCACTTCCATGTCCCGATCCTGTATAAGTCTCACTGCAATCACACCACTTCCATGTCCCGATCCTGTATAAGTCTCACTGCAATCACACCACTTTCATTCTCCCTCGCAAGGACCAATATAATCGGTTATAATTTGAAAGTTTCGTTTCGATTTGCAGACAGTGTTTTATAAAGAACCAGTACACACATTTATAAACTACCTTGTTACCAAATGTCGTGTAGCAAGCTCCAGTGATGTATTAATTTCGGCCATCAAACCGGAAGTCAAAACAGTGTTCGGCATGTTATTCTGCACTGTAGCGAAGTAATGGCGTATTTTTTTTAAAAAAATCTGCTATCATGCTTAATTTCATTAAGTGGCACTATTGTCACCTCATCTCACGAATTTGCGCTTCGGACATGTTATCATTACCGATACTGGGAAATTGAAAACAACGACTGTGAAATGGTCTTCAATAGCCTAACCTTCATACAGAGTTTTATAAAAATCAGTTAGCTTCTTCAAACGTTCAGACAAGAGCACACACACACACACACACACATGGTGGTGAGCTCGTAAATATACATCTTTGTCATTATTGTTGATTACCCTTGAAGAATTTGTACTGTAATTCTTAATAAATCTACATATTTATTAACCCTTTGGGGCTTAATAGTTACTTTATATACCACCAGGTTTAACATTCACAAATTCTACGTTCTGCCCACACAGTGTATTTATGTGTTTTGTGTGGATCTCAGAACAAACAGCGATTATTTCACTGTACAACATTAACTGACTGGTTTGTATAACTCAGACATAAAGTGTTTACTGCGCGGTACGGACTGTATTTATGTGTTTTGTGTGGATCTCAGAACAAACAGCGATTATTTCACTGTACAACATTAACTGACTGGTTTGTGTAACTGAGACGGAGTGTGTTTACTGCGCGGTACGGACTGTATTTATGTGTTTTGTGTGGATCTCAGAACAAACAGCGATTATTTCACTGTACAACATTAACTGACTGGTTTGTATAACTGAGACGGAGTGTGTTTACTGCGCGGTACGGACTGTATTTATGTGTTTTGTGTGGATCTCAGAACAATCAGCGATTATTTCACTGTACAGCATTAACTGACTGGTTTGTATAACTGAGACGGAGTGTGTTTACTGTGCGGTACGGACTGAATTTATGTGTTTTGTGTGGATCTCAGAACAATCAGCGATTATTTCACTGTACAGCATTAACTGACTGGTTTGTATAACTGAGACGGAGTGTGTTTACTGTGCGGTACGGACTGAATTTATGTGTTTTGTGTGGATCTCAGAACAAACAGCGATTATTTCACTGTACAGCATTAACTGACTGGTTTGTATAACTGAGACGGAGTGTGTTTACTGTGCGGTACGGACTGAATTTATGTGTTTTGTGTGGATCTCAGAACAAACAGCGATTATTTCACTGTACAACATTAACTGACTGGTTTGTATAACTGAAACGGAGTGTGTTTACTGCGCGGTACGGACTGAATTTATGTGTTTTGTGTGGATCTCAGAACAAACAGCGATTATTTCACTGTACAACATTAACTGACTGGTTTGTATAACTGAAACGGAGTGTGTTTACTGCGCGGTACGGACTGAATTTATGTGTTTTGTGTGGATCTGAGAACAAACAGCGATTATTTCACTGTACAACATTAACTGACTGGTTTGTATAACTGAGACGGAGTGTGTTTACTGCGCGGTACGGACTGTATTTAGTGTGTTTTGTGTGGATCTGAGAACAAACAGCGATTATTTCACTGTACAGCATTAACTGACTGGTTTGTATAACTGAGACGGAGTGTGTTTACTGCGCGGTACGGACTGTATTTATGTGTTTTGTGTGGATCTGAGAACAAACAGCGATTATTTCACTGTACAGCATTAACTGACTGGTTTGTATAACTGAGACGGAGTGTGTTTACTGCGCGGTACGGACTGAATTTATGTGTTTTGTGTGGATCTCAGAACAAAAAGCGATTATTTCACTGTACAACATTAACTGACTGGTTTGTATAACTGAGACGGAATGTGTTTACTGCGCGGTACGAGATAAATCGTTAAAGGCAATTCAGGTTAATTTCGTCTTTAAAAGTTTAGTTACGTCTGGCAGAAAAACAAATTCCATCAGTTATAGGAAGATACCTCGAAACCTGAAATTGATGCCTTTTGTCTTGTACATCTAATATAAAATACCGTGTATTTGAACATGTAAAAGTTTAAAAGTTTTGTTTCTGCCGGTTTGTGTTTCCTGCCGCGAATCTAATAAGGAACTTCGAAAATATAACGTTTAGTCCTCACCTGTATGTATGGTAGTCATCGCTGTTTTTTATGGTGAAGGGCCCCGCAGCAGATGCTACGGACACACCGCAGCCTTGAGGCTTATTGTGCAACCCTGTGATGAAGATGATTAGATTTTTTCGTTTTTCCGTGTAATGGAGCACCGGTTGAATGAAATTGACGGGGAAAGACCGAAGTACTCGGGGAAAAACCTATCCCAGTGCCACTTTGTCCATCACAAATCCCACATGGACTAACCCGGGATCGAACCCAGCCTTCCACGGTGAGAGGCCGTCGACTGACAGCCTGAGCCATGGCACGACCCGTCACCGCCGTTACAGGAATGTGCCATTGCTGTAGCAGAGTGCGTGGATCAGATTGGAATACACAGGTCCTGTACGTAGAGCAGTCAAATTTATAGTTTCGTACGACCTCCATTCTTTCCCTGTGTTGATAGGCAAACAAGCATATCTCGGACGAAGAATGTGTTCTCATTTGTTGTAGATACATATAATTGTTTATGTATATTAATACTTTATAAGGAACAGTTAAAGGTCACCCCAGGCACACAGGGGAGGTGGAGGTATAGCTCCAACGCATTCGCAATCTCAACGCTAGAAGGGAGTGGATAGTCTTAATCACGCTCCGGCCGCTTTGCCTCCATGAAAGATCCAGTAGGCATTGTACAGGAGGCTGGGAATACCTTGGGACCCATGCGAACAGGCAAGGAAAATCTTGCCCCCACCGGGATTCGATCTCCGAACCGTCCAGCCCGTAGCGAGACGCTATACCTGCCGCCTCATAAGTTAAATAATGTAAATAATATTTTTAAAGTTGGTTATATCTCTTGCAGAGACCAATCAGTTAATGGTGTTTGATGACGTAATCAGGGCTTATTGTGTCAATCGAACGGGTCACACATCTAAGGGTGTGGCTGAAATTTCGCGGTGTTCAGTGTTAGAAGCTGCATCAGACAGGTATATGCAGGGTGTTCGCACAACGGTGTGGCAGAAGGTTCTTCTCTTCCTGATGTTACGCTGTGTCTACAGACGTTTCGAAGAAGCGTAGTGCCTCCGAAACTTCGGTAAATATTTACCAGTCGGCAAGGCTTAACGTCCCATAAAACCTACATCTTTATCTGTGCCACCGTGAGAGCGTGGATTTAACATGCTTAGGTCGTTGATTGGTTGTTTGCAAACAAATGTGTGTCACGTGTATGTGGAGTTGAAACTGAAGATGGGGTGGGGAGTGTACGGCTTGCCACGTGGATGATGGTGTATTCTGGAAGGTACTCAAACTTTGGTGACAGATATCTGGGTCATTCTGCTATATTGTGTTTTGGAAACAATCCGCTGGGGTCACGTCGTGTGCGATCGAGTTTATCGTTAAGAACTCTTTCATTATTTTGAGGCACATAAATTACTTGCATTCCGTGTTTGCCTTTTGTACATTATCGGATACTGATGTCGTTATAAACGTCATATATAATTAATGTTTCGGGTCTTACAAGTGCTTGTGCGGTTTAGTAAAAGGTGGAAAGGGAGACCGTGACAGAATATGGCGAGCAAAAAGGTTCTCTACTCTCTCTCTCTCTCTCTCTTGATTCTGTGACGTAACAATCTGCTTTTATTATTATAGCGAAGCTAACACACACAAGGGTCAATAAATCAAGGGGGTACTAGGGGAGAAGCGAACCTCACCCTAGCTCAGTTCAGCTGTAGTATGAACATAGTTGCCTCCCACATGTTGTTATGAGGACCCTGTTGTTTGGTGTTGACTTTTCGTAAGCCTTATTGAACGGTGCTGTGTTACAGCTAGGATATAGGACACCAAATAATGATGATTATGTGTCTCTGATACGGATTTATGAATGGTACAGATTGCATCGAGGCGCGATAGCTTCTCACGTACAGGATGCCTTTTAGTGAAGATTGTGCTTATTTTCTTGTGTTTAGTGTTAAAGAAAACGATGTTGGGCTGCTTTATGCAACGCAATGTTACAATTCTGTAAGTTATTACTGCATATAATATGGTTGTTTGTAATTATTACATCCACCAACTCATGCACTAGATAAAATACAGAGCATACACAAAAGAATGGTGCGGTTTCAAAAGTGAATAAAAAATTTATTTCTCATCTTACATGGGCACAACATACACCGTCAGCGGCGGCAACTGTCCAAGTTTCTCATTTGGTAATTACAATTCTTCAATGTGTGCACCCTGGGTCACACGACACACATCCACACGGTAATCAAACTCATCCCAGACCCGGTGTAGCATGTCCGCTGTAATGGCCTGCAGTGCATGCGTTATCCGATCACGAATTTCATGGATGGACGTGGGCAATGGTGGTACATAAACGCTGTCTTTAACGAACCCCCAAAGAAAGAAATCGTACGGTGTAACATCTGGCGAACGGGGTGGTCAAGGGAGAAAGTTCTTGTCTCCATTTGCAGCAGCACGTCCGATCCAGCGCTGTGGAAGAACACGATTGAGAAGCACTCGTACATTCCTGTGAAAATGGGGGGGAGCTCCGTCCAGTTGTAGAATGTAATCGTCATAACTGGTATTCAGTTGGGGTAACAACCAGCTTTCCAACATGTCCAAAAATGAGTCGCCTTTTGAAACCGCACCATTCTTTTGTGTATGCCCTGTACACACGTAAACTATTATAAACAACCCTACGTGTTTCAGCACTAAGGTACTGTCTTCAGGGGGGCGTTCAATACAAAGAAATGTAAATCCAATGACTGCCCTGAAGATGGCACCTTAGTGCTGGGGGAGTTATAGTAGCTTTTTTTTTTGGAGCGCCCCGCAGTAAATGCTACGGACGCACCGAAGCCTTGAGGCTTATTTTGCAACCCTGTGATGAAGATGATTAGTTTTCTTTCGTTTTTCCGTGTGATGGAGCACCGGTGAAATGAAATTGACAGGGGGAAGACCGAAGTACTCCAGGAAAAACCTGTCCTAGTGCCACTTTGTCCACCACAAATTTCACATGGACTGACCCGGGATCGAAATCGGGCCTCCGCGGTGAGAGGCCGGCGACTAACCACCTGAGCCATGGCACGGCCTTTATAAAACTTTACGTATGTATTTTATCTAGTGCATGAGTTGGTGGATGTAACGACTGTAACAAGATGCACAGTGTGAATAGTATAAAATATATTGGTTGTTTTTCTGTCTTTGTTCTCGGGAAATACAACAGCAGGTGTAAATCAATTGTGAAAGTAAAAGGTTTGTATCCTCTGTACTTCCAGGCAAACACCGGTAATTTCTCACAGGTGTTTACACCTGGTTTACACCTGATTTGTTTCCCACAACTATCAGAACGCCATAATTTCCACAACATTCGCTTCGTCTTTCTTCACCCCCTAGTTATTTTTGGATTTACTGTCGATTGGACCGTGTGAGATGACATGTGTTAGATTTTGAGGTAAAACTTAACAATTTATTTTAATGGAGATTTGTTTCTTACTTGGCTTTTATTTACAAAATGTAGTAACTAGAAGTAATGTATTTAAATTTGTAATTATTTTGAGTATTTTCTAGAATTAACAACTCAAAATAAAGATACCAGATCAGACAATGTTTTCTCAGAAGGTACAGTCACAAACTACATTCCTGGGGCGGCAATGAAATTGAATTTTATCGCACTCAATCTTTAATGTCTTCGGGATGATTGTTGTGTTCGAGAGAAGATGGATAGGAGATGTTAAGACACGCTGGAATATATTCTATTAAAAGTAATGATATATAATTAATTTCATATGTGACAACCACTGAAGAAGGAACAATTTCTTCACAGCAACACCTCGGAGTGAGGTCATACTTCGAAACTTGATATTTCCCGATTTGGTCTACAAATTGCCTTCATTTAATGGAATCCGAAGGTACACTACTCTAAAAAAAAAACAGCCTGCCATTGAACCATGTCCTAAGACAGGCGAATCCAACAAATTACAGCAGTCAGCGAGTTCCTTACTCAGTTTTCAAGTTATTTTATTGCATTATTTGGCTGATTTCTTATTCAGTCATCAGTTATTTCATTACATCGGTCAGTCACTTTCCGTCTCCGTTGTCTGCTATTTTCATCACAGTAGTTGGTTCCTTGTTCAGTTATCCAGTTGCTTTGTGACAGTAGCCTACCTGGTTAGCTTCTCTCATAGTTCGTCAGATGTCTCTGTTTTCTGAGTCAGTCAGCAAGTTAGTTTATTGGAAGGCAAAAGAATTAACGTTTTCTTTGTGCTTAATTAAGCACCATGCCATGAAGACACAGAGGAGAATGGAGGTATAGCTCCACGTATTCTTAGTCTCGACACTAGATGGAAGTGAGTGGTCATCTTCACGCCCCTGCCGCTTCTCTCCGAGAGGGCCCCACCGGTGTCCATTTAATATGAGGCTGGGAGGACATCAAAACCTCTCAACGCTTAAAGTAGAGGAAAATTGTTTGTCCCTGCCGAGAATTTAACTCTATAGTCTATCCTCTGTACTGGGACAGATGTCCTGTATCATATCAGACGGCTGGTTTGTTAGCTAAGCGCGGTAGTGACGTCACCGACTGTGCACTTCCAGCAGTGTCACATCTCGTATCTCGTGTGGTCGAATTCTTTGCTTTTCTGTGTCCTGACAATATCAGAATCTTCGAGTCAAATGCCCATTCGTACATTAAATCTGTCTACGTTAACCACAGCAGGAAACTTATGCCATGATCTATGCACTGCGGTCCGCAAATGGTTAAAGGAAACGAAAGAACTGTCGTTTTATTCGGGATGTCCTGCCACGAGAGTTATGTGTGGTCTGATAATATTTCTTTTCATTCTGGGTGTCATAAAGCAATGAAGAAACTGTCCTCAGGCTCTTGCGTGGGAATGAATAAACGGACAGGCACGTGGAAGCGTGTTTACTGGCCCGCTTCAATAGCTAAGGGAGAAACATACACACACATACTGTTATTCTCCAGGAGCTCTGTAGTTCCGTCAATATCAGTATGGGTATTTGTTTTGCGATGGTCTGGAAAACTGGTCAGGAAAATATATAGCTTGTGTAATGTCTTCTTTCATTTCCGGAAATGACTGCAGGGAATCAGCGCTCTGTTACCTAAAAAAAATAGACAAGCAGCGTATGGAATATTTGAATATATTCCCAGAAATTGGTGTTCTCTTCCATTTTTGCATCTTGAAATATTCTTTGGTTTTGCCCACGTGTATTATTTATTTTAATACAGTCCATAGTGACACTCTCTAGAAGCCATCTATCACATCTGAGATAGAATATGAATTTTATATTACTTCCTTAAATATCTATTCAACAATTCATCATACATAAAAATATCAAAGGCAAACATTAATGAGTTAGAAGTATCTAACATGAAACATAGCCCTGTAGTTAAATTCAGTGGAGTTTTAGATGTATATACACTTCTTGAACGTGACTAAAATGCTATTCTTCTTAAAATTCGTACCTCTGCTTCAAATGAAAATATAGAAACACACACCTTAAAGTGGTACTTAAAAATGTAGTCCTTTTATTTAGGAAAAACAAGCGGAAGGAAGTGACTGTTCTTCGTCCGAGTTATGATTGCTTTTCTTTCCAAAATAGCAGCTCGATATACAGGATATACACAAAAGAATGGTGCGGTTTCAATAGTTTTCACTATTGAAACCGCACCATTCTTTTGTGTGTACGCTGTACAGAATGTTCCACGAAGAGTTGATGATACTTCAGTAGCGTCACACATAGGTCATCTAAATCCATAAATTCCATTAAAGCTTTATTCATTTGGACTCTGATACCAAATGAAGCAAGCCCTTGATTCATTTACCATGCAGCTGCCGTGTCGTTTTGCTTATTACTGCAGTAACTGCCCGAATAACAGTTGCATAGCTTTCGCAGATTCATCGCGACATTTAATTTCAGGATGTCAGATTGGGTGTCGCTGGTGTTTCTCTCACGTTACCAGTTCGTGCGTCCGCCATGTTGTTGTCATCAGGTGTAGGAAAGTACGGAGTTGGAGTAGCTTCCAGCGTCATAGTGTTTGTACCAAATTTTGTGAAAAAGTGTAAATTTTATTCTTGAAGGGGGGCGCATATAAATATAGGCACAGGGCACAAAGTGATTTCATAACACTATTTTTCTTTTCAGCTTTCTGGAAGGAAAGTTTTAAATATGAATAACAATTGTCATGTTGCTCTGTAAGTCAACTTCTAGATCATTCGGGTATGCGTTACATGGTCTATTCTTTGGTTTCGTTTCAAAAATGTGGGCACCCAAATTTTATCTGTTCTTTTTTACAAAGATATACAAAATTTCGAGCAGCATGTAACAGGCATTCATTGATTATATCAAACCTAATGATGCACAATTAAAACCACTTTTTATTGTAGCTTTTATAAAATGTTTGTACCCTATATATGTTTCAAACCTTAGTTCATCGTCAGGAGGTTTTTTTGTCTTTAAAAGCTACCTCACTTCAATTACATAATTTTGAAGATCAAACAGCACTTGTGTCCTGATGTTGTGATAATATTGTCTTGGTATAATTTGTAACACATTAAAACTTAAGTTTATAAGTTAAAAATGGTAAAAGTTGTAAATATAATTGTATAAGTTTTTTGGATGCGGAAGTACTGGCGTCCTTTTTACCTCCTGGTAAAGGCATTCATTGTTTAGATGTATTTTGGTTCTGCTACGGCCAAAAACATTTCTCAGTCTGGAATTTTAAGAAGTATATAAACATAGAGAGCACAAAAAACACGCTCTTTCTAGGCTGCTTCCTGATTTCACAAGGTTATATATGCGTTATGCCTTTTATGAGCATAAACAGGCCTTTTACTTCCTCGGCTACTGTATGTATATTATGTGTGTCCTTTATCACAAATTGTTAAGCAAAGCGGACAACTCTGTCTTCTGAGAAACCAGTGCCCGTTTAACCATTTCGTGTTCTTATAAGAAGATATGAAGGAATTTCATTTTCTTCTATATTTGTGTGTTGTTTTTGAAGGTTTTCCTGTTTGATATAATATAAAAGACATTCCAAAGTTTCGGATGATGGCTGACTGCTGCTCTTCATGTTGTCTTTGATGCAACGACGGCTCAGTGTGCTCTCTTCATTGTCGTCATACAAGCCACGTTTTCCGCTACGCTACTCGCGATTGTCTTCTCTCTTCATCCCCATTACATTTTATCATTTTGCTACGGAAGTGATGCAGAGTTTGGTTCGGCTCCTTCAGCCCTTATTTAGGGACTAATAACCACTCAGCTACTGATAAAATTTCTCGCCCCTTATAAAAGCCAGTCGTTTATTTTCTTACAAAAACCCACAGCTGGTTCCAATTCTGAGCCATACGGATCTAGACCACAGGCTCATACTATTTCTCTCTAAGATTCATTCCAGTAAATCCATCATTGCTAAACCTATCTTTTTCCAAGTGATGTCACTTTTTTTTCCAAGTGATATCACTCTTTCTTTAAGTGATATCACTCTTTTTCTAAGTGATGTCACTCTTTTTCCAAGTGATATCACTCTTTTTCTAAGTGATATTACTCTCTCAGTGTTCCGACTAATTTTTTGTATGAATTTACATGCTTCCCATTCGTGCTACATATCCTGCACATCGTATCCGTTTTGATATTTTTACCCTTACATAGTTCAGTAAACTCTAAAGTTACTGAAGCGCTTTTCCGTGAATTTTTCCCATTCTTGTTTTTTTCTGTTACCCTCGAAGAATTGGCCACAAAATACGCTCACATAACAAGAAGCATTGTGCTCTGTACTGCTCACCAAATATTAGCCGGGTTATTAAATAAAGAGGAATGAGATGGGCGGGGCATGTGGCACGTGTGGTGAAGAGGAGAGGTGCGTACACGGATTTGGTGGGGAAACCTGAGAGAAAGAGACCACTTGGAAGACCTAGATTTAGTTCGGAGGGCGTGCACTGAACTGGCTTAGAACGGAGAAGAATGACTGGCTCTTGTGAATGCGGTAATGAAACTTAGACTTCCAAAACCGCTGGGAGTTTCTTGACTAGCTGAGGAACTATTAGATTTCCAATAAGGACTCTGCTCCATGGAGTTAGTTAATCGGTTATTTAATTGTTTAGTTAGTTAAAATTCCGTAAATATGGATCTACGCCGATTGTGATCATATCAGGGTAATTCGTGGCCGTGCGGTTATTGCCTTATTGTGGGATATCCTATTGTGCGTGAATACTTTCTGATATGACAGATAACTAAAATATAATTGATACAGTTTTGTTTTTATTTGCTAAGTACGTAGGCTTGCATATATAGCTATTTTCAGGTCTATATATAAAACACCAAACAGAGGAATTAATTTTAGTGTATTTAAATACCGTACTTCCGTATATGTTGTGTATATATTGTATACATTGTTAAAAAATAAAAAAATATCACAACTTTTTATCTGAGCGCTGTAATTAAAATGTCGTTACAATGTACAGACGAGCCGAATAGGGTCAAACAAAAACAGCAGCAACAAATAAAGTTGTTTCCGTTGCAGGCGTGTTACATGTCATATATATATATATATATATATATATATATATATATATTACAAGCGATTTTCATCTGTTTAAAGCGCTCAAGGAAAATATTGTCGGCGACAAATCTAAAGATCATAGTGAGGTAAAAACAGTTGTGACACGATGGCTGATTGACACTGGCATGGACTGATGTCAACGGGGAAAAGAAAAGTTTTCCTAATAATGTGAAAAATACCTCATTTATGATTGGGAATATGTGGAAAGGAGTGGAATATGTGTAAAATTGGAATAATCTTAACTGGATCTAAAAAAAAAAGAAATTAATATATATGTATATATATGTTGTAAACTTATTTTCTGACTGGTGAGCTTGATTACTTTCATGATAAAGGTTACAGATAAACGAAATAAAATTGATACAGTTTTGTTTGCTTTGGCTAGCTGTGTCGGCTTCCAAATATAGCTATTGTCAGGTTTATTTACAAAATGTCATCAGAGGAATTAATTTTGAATAACTTTAAATATCACATTTCTATATATGTTGTGCAGTCTTAAAAAATTAAGAAAATTCACGTATACATATTCCATTTTTCTCACATTTGAGTATGAATTTACAATGAAAAGCCTAGTTAAAATCCTTCCACGTACGAATACGTAGTACATGTGGACAGAGGAAAAGGCGTGGTGGCGGCAGTGTTGATATTCACTTTGTTTGAACGTAACAAATGCTGAGAACACCAGAATGTCTGTCCAAGTGCATGACACGTGGTCTGTGCGTGCCTTTATCCTTAGCTCTGTCATGTACGGCATTCAGAGCCCCATCTTCAGGCCATACGCTATGATAGTGGTATTCAAACTGGGGTACGCGAACCCCTGGGGGGTATGTGAAGACATCTTAGGGGGTACGTAAAATTTAAAAAAAAAAAGATAAATATATTATTTCATGATAAACACTGAATCATCAGGGCCAGATTTAGGGGTAGCCACAAGAGACCCGGAAGTAAGGACATGCGATCTGGGAGCGCCATTTATTTCTCTCTCTCTCCTTTATGCGATTCTTATCTGGGCTGCTAGTTTCATTTTATTCCACACAGTGCATATAATTTTGCTTTGCTAAAATACCTTTTTTCCTTTATTAATTTTTATATGACAGGCAATAATATATTTGTTATTTAATAGCTTGACTCTCCTTTTTCTCATTTAAAACTTATTATTTAATACATTATTTTGGATGTAATTTATTTAACTTATTTTATATGTAGATTATAGATTGTGTATAACTTGAATTATGCACCAACAACTTTGGGGGTACAAAGTTGAAGAGAAATTATATCTGGGGTATGTGAACAAAAAAGGTTGAATACCGCTGCACTATGAGATAGGTCCTTGCTAACTCTTTACAACGATGTACAGTGTAATCTCGATTATCCGTTTAGCCGATTATCCACGCACGATCGTAAGTTGCTAATGACTAACGACGAAGGTGGAAAGTAACATGACTTAACGCCGAGTGCTCGAGCAAAATCCTCAATGCAGCAATCGGAATATTTCTGGCGTAGTCATGTGTGTTCTTGTTTATAATAAATAAACCAACTTATATTTTTTAAATTTTTATTGTGTTACCCCAAGGCAAACAAAAATATTACGGAATATTTACTTAAACATTAAGCGTAAGCTACATATGTATTATGCGGGTAGGCGGTGGCGCAGTTGGTTGAGCCGGAATATTGCGCGTTCAATTCCCTAATGGAGTCGTTGGGATTTTTCGTTAACTTAATCCTTGGGGCCGCTCTGTGGCCCTAGGGTCAACTCAGCATCTAACAGAAATGATTACCGGGGATATCTCCTGGGGGGTAAAGGCGGTCGGTGCGTAGGCCTAACAATCTCGCCACATTCATGTGCCGATTATCTAGAAATTCTAGGAGCCTCAACCTCCTGGAGCCTAAGGGATAGAGATAGCTTTAGTTTTTATGTGTGTATTATGTATATAATACAAGAAATACAGTTTTATTTTTTGTCCATGGCTCAATAGCTAAAGATAAAGTTCTCCCTAGAACGGACCTTGAAGGCCCAGAGGGGGAGTAGAGATAAAGATCTACTCTTTCTTTAACCCTGGCACTAAATGAGGGTGGGTGGGCAACTCCACGCCCTGGCCGCTTTACCCCCGGGAAAGAGACCCGGTACCCATTGTAGAGGAGGCTGGGTGAACCCCAGGGCCGGTGGACGGGTACGGAAAATCTCGTCCCCACCGGGATTCGATCCCCAGACCGTCCAGCCTGTAGCGAGTCGATATACCGGCCCACTCATGGCTCAAAAATGATTATATTTTGGATTATCCGTATTTCTCAATTACCCATATACCCCCTCCCCACCATTACCCTGGACAGTCTTGTGTACACTGTAGCTGGTGCCAATATAAACAAGTATTGAAAAAGTTAGGAAACAAAGAGTATTGCGGTGAAGGCAAAGTTATAAAGAAATGTTAAGGGCAAGTTGAATTATGCGGTGTATTTAGAGACACTGCAGTGTCTTCTATGTCTGATACAGTTACTTGTCAACAGTGCTGAGCAGCAAATATTACAATTGTAATAGATAATTACGTAACTATAGATACAAGTATTATATTTGAATACATGCCATTCTATTTTGGCGGTTACTTCTCCTAGTTGCTCAGGTATATTTTCTTATATAATTAATTACATTATATAGAATTCTCATGTCGGTGTATATTTTATCTTCCATTCTTCTCTAAAAAAAAAAAAACCTTTTTTTTGTCTGCACATAGAACTGTATTTTTCACTCAGAAGGTTTTTGAAAACGAGTTTTGGTTTAAAGGATATAAAGTCATTAAGCTGAATATGGAATCCTCTGCCCTTACTTCATCTATTCCTGTCAAATTTATCCTTTCACATACATTTCGGTTTGCTAAAGGTCACATCCCATACGATTCTAGGACCTGGCACTTGTGTTAGGTTTCTGTCCAGTGTCAGCCACATATCTTGCCCTATTACTATCTTTATTCACCCCACGTAAAGAGCCCAAGTTGAAGTGACATGTGTATAAAGTTATTTTGGAACACCCTTTCCTCTTGCGCTGGTCACTTCAACACCTTGCCTGATGCACTGAGAACCATGTAATTACTAGTTCCTGAGGATGGAGTGGGGATAGAAGAGATAATGTTGAAGACACGCTACAATATTAGAGAGGCAGCGTGTTCAGTGGACATTAATATACATGACGTGATCTCGTCCTTTGACCACAGCATCTTGGTTACCACCTTTCTACACTCTGTGCTTCAGTTTTTGCTTCACTGCAATATGGAAGTAATAACAGCTGTACTCGTATTACTATACAATAGCCAATATTAGGGCAAGTGATGCCACAGAACTTTGTGTGATTTCATGATTTTGTCATTTTTAATTGCATGCCTTCGATAATATAAAGTATGCGGTCGTCTCATAGAAATTTATTGATATTTCGGATAAAACTGCTATCCTCATGCTTAAAGGTAGAGGTGCCAGGTTCTTCCGAAACGTTGCTAATGTTTTTAGCAAATTACACGGCGTCACACCCACGAGGATGTTATTCCTGTACTTTATTTCCTGCAGATTTTCTTAACCATCTTAAAATTCTCAAATACGTAACTACGTTTCGTATTCTTAATGAACAATAATTTTAATAATAACTTTGCAAATAAGTCTAACATTTCTAGTGTTTGCGTATACTTTGTTTTGCTTTATAATGACCCTGTTTGATCTTATTGCAGCTCATTTTCCATTTATGAAATTGACTTCTAATACAACTATCTCTGCGTATCCGTGTGTTTTTTCCCCTCTTAAAAATTCGAGTAGCTTCTCAGATATAATCATCTCATTAGAGGCCGCCTTTGTAATCTCTAATTTCATGTAACCATTACTACTATTAATATCTGAATTAAGTTTTCATTCGGAGGCCCACAGCGTCAGATTCTTGAACATATCTTTAAGTTTACAGACATTGCAAAGTATATAATTGACTAATCTGTTGCTGCCCGGCAACCCGGGTTCGCTAGGTACACTCATATAAGCATTTACCGTGGAAACCTTGTTACCCGGGCAGGCAAGGCACATCCATCTACATAGTTACCGTGGAAACCTTGCGACCCGGGCAGGCAAAGCACATCCATCTACATAGTTACCGTGGAAACCTTGCGACCCGGACAGGCAAGGCACATCCATCTACATATTTACCGTGGAAACCTTGCGACACGGGCAGGCAAGGCACATCCATCTACATAGTTACCGTTGAAACCTTGCGACCCGGGCAGGCAAGGCACATCCATCTTCATAGTTACCGTGGATACCTTCCGACGAGGGTAGACAAGGCACGCTCATTTACGTAGTTACCGTCGAAAACTTAAAAAGGTGTGTGTGTGTGTGTATAGTATACTTACGTAATTGTGACAGTAGTTAGCGTGGATACTCGAATAATACGTAGGTATATTTATAAAAGCAGCAAGCAATCCCATTACAGGCCTGGACAGACCCTTAGGGTTCCAGGAGGTTGAGACTCCCAGATTTCTAGACAATCGGCACATGAAGGTGGTAAAGTTGTCAGCCCTAGGCACTGGCCGCCTTTACCCCCCAGGAAATATTTACTCATTTCTGTTAGAGGGCCATAGTGCGACAGAAACGATTATGTCAATGAAAAATTCCAGTGACACCATCGGGAATCGAACCCGCGACGTTCCGGTTTGTAGCGCAGTGCCTCAACCAACTGCGCCACTGCGAGCCCCAGGTATATTTATTATACCTTAGTATTAATGCCTGGCGAACCTTTACGTAGTTACCGTGGAAACCTCAATTAGTGCTTTCCGTTATGTATGATCTGCGCATACGTGAGACTGAATTCTGTGTATTGGTGTCTCCTGCCATCTGGTGGCGTTCCGTGGAACCCCAACGTTCAGCCTAGTGACGTCACCTGCCACTGGTGGCTGTCCGTGGACCTCCAACGTGGAAGTGTGACATTTGGATCGGACGGAATGACACAACTAAAGTATATTATGTTTCGCCATATACAGAACAGTTCCTTTCACTTTACTTTTGACTTGGAGGATATTACTTGGTAAACTGTTTTAGCTACTCAGTTTTACCTGTATAAATGGTGTCTTAAATGAGCATACAGTCTTGTTTTTAAACACAAATAATCTGAGCAAGAGAAAACAGCTAACAAAAATTAGGTAATATCGTGTCACAGAAACGAGGAAAGGGCATGTTTTGATGTAGCCCTGTGTGTCCTTTTAAGTGTTCAAGTCTGCGAATGGTGCAGTGGCGTAATTAGATTTTTAGCGCCCGGGGCGAGCAATCACACTATGAATATAAAAATAATATATATTATGTGTTACATTTCCTTTTATTTAGCTCATTCATTTATATTTTTGAACGCAGAAAATCAAATTTTTTTAATTTAAATTCTTTTTGAGGCCCTTGGACTCTCCCGGCCGTGGCGGTCGCACGACCTCCCCGATTCGTAATGCGATCTTTTAGGTTAAAATTTAATGTAAGCTGTTGTGTTGGTATAAACGCTTCGGAGGCACATACTGCCTCCATCTACAGGATGGAATATGGAAGCAGTATTTTAATCCAAAACTTTGTTATGTGTGACACACCTACCAAACTGCACAGTGCTATAAACCATAATACCGCAAGTTTATTTTTTCTGATTTTCTATACGTTAAGTTTGTCCGTGTGAACAATTAGGCCTACTTTTTACCAGGTGCAATGAAAAACGACTTCATATCCTTAATTCATGTATAAAAGTGAGGCGCTTTGTTGTTGCGGATTTTATAGTATTCACATACAGTGTTTTAATGTTTCAAAATAAGTGTATGTAGTCCCACCTACTGAAGGGACGTTATATGACTGAATATATTCTATTCTTATTAAAGTTAATTTTATATATTCATAAAACAAACAACTGTGTGGAAATATATTTTATTAATTAGAAGGCAGAATTATTATATCGTCAGTCGCAATGGATAAGCGCGAAATAAATTTTAGAAGTTCCAAGTAAAAAATATTATTTGGAAAAAAAACATAACCTTACATTAATTATTATATTATAGTATTTATATCAATAAAATCCCAAACGTTACTTTAAAGTACAAAACGTTGTATTACATATTTTAGTAGTTAAACAAATCAGTACAATCTTCAAAGTAAAATTCGGTGGGTCATTGAAGACTGTTTTGTTAGATGTGTCAGCCAGTAACTTTGTTCCATGACACCAACCATATTGTCCGCTTTGTGTATACACACATCAGGACTTACTGTGTGCACTGTGTTGTTGCAGGCAGCTGTTGGCGCCGAACTTGGTACAGAAGCATTTTCTGTCTAGCGGAGCAGAGCAAGTGTCCAAACAGGTAACATAATTCACTGACACGTTACTAGTTAGCTACTAGTAGCTTAGTACTTAAATGAAGGGCTCGATTTTGAAACGTTTCCTACTGTCTTGTATTTGGCTGTGCAAAGTCTTTCATTTCTTCTTTTTTTGTGTGTGGCCCAACTACCCAACTGGGGCCTAGGCCGCCTCAATGTGAAAGTTTCTAGATTACACACAATTAGACATACAGCCGGTAAGAATCCTCTGAACGAGTGATCAGCCCGTCGCAGAAGCCGCTACCTACACAAAACACAACAAACACAATAGAAGAATATCTATTTCCTCAGCGGGATTCGAACAGCAATCCCAGCATTTGGGTGCCTTAGACCTCACGGCCACTGGGATCTGTCCTTCATTTAGTACTAAGTTAAATTGATGGAAACTTAGGTAGGCGTAATTTACCAATTATCGATTAACTAATCAACAACCTCGCCTCTGTTTAATTTGTCTGTCTTTCCTAAGCTTTGTTAGACAACAAAGTGAACCTATTATATTTGGGGAATGTCCCACAGGAAGCAAAAATTGTGGTAGAGGCGTTGGTGCTCTAAAACAACATACGGTACTCTATAAACCACATGGAATGTACCATAAAGCAGTTTCTTTTTTCGATGTCAAAATCCATATGTTGTTCTTCATGGTATCTCCAGGTTGAAGTCGGTTACTCGCTAACTAATTCATTGAATTTCGCTTCAGCAGTGGTGGATGCAGAGTTGCTGCCTGTGTGTATAAAGTACGTTTATAAACGCAAGAATTAATTAAGACAAGCTCCGCCCAAACAAATTCTCGCAGAACCTCTGAGCATCTGCAAGAAAAGTCAATTACAGTACAAACAAATGAAAGTTTAAATATTATAATTAAAATCTTCACTTAAAACAACTTTAATCATTATTTTACAATTCGTTCAAATATTTATAAATTTTTGCAATACCATCATCAATACAACAAGAGTATTTTGAAAGTGTGCTCTTTTATAGGATTGCAAATTATGTCGATGTTCATTTTTCGTATGTACAAAGTACGATTTTTATTTCAAAATATGTGAATTTCAATAATATTAATTCTGATCCCTGCAGCTTCTTAGCAAACTTCCTTGAGTTCAGTTTCAGCAGAGATGAAACAGCAGTTGTGATCTGAGTATCAAGATGGAATTTTATGATAATCAAATGAAAATCAAAGTCAGTGAGTCGAAAACAACATAAAGAATACTTCTGCAGATACACTCTGCCTTACCCATCTTCTTCTTATAAGCCTGTAAGTGGTTCGAGCGTGGCTATGAAACGGAAGTTCGTTCTGTATAAAATAGGCTTAAGACACAGACATACAGCAGTGTAGTTTGAGATAAATAAGCAAATTGGTAATAGAAACATGTAATGACATGGAAAGACAGAATATGGTAGCAAAATGTAGGAAATCTTTTCATTAACACTGCATTACATTGCATGTATTTAAGGCGAAGGCGTTACCACCGTGACAAAGCAGGCTTAGTCGATATATAACCTTAAGCAAAGGATAAACTGTATTCAATAAATAGTATATGATTATACAATTATTAGCTGGGTTACGCGGTGGTGGAAGGACGTGGTTTCGATTCCCGATGGAGTTATTGGAATTTCGGTTGCACTATGGCTCTGGGATCGACTCAGCCTCTAACAGAAATGATTACCAGGGGTATCTCCTGCAGGGTAAAGGCGGCCGGTGCAAAGGGCTGACAAACTTGCCACCTTTGTATGCCGATTTTGTAGAAATTCTGGGAGCCTCAACCTCCTGGAGCCCTGAGGGCCTGTCCAGGCCTGTACACAGGTAGCTGTTACTATTATTAAGCTGTACATATTATACTATATTAAGTCACCAGCTACAAGCCCTCTGTAAACCAAGAAAGAAAAATGTTCTACGCAACATATTTCGTCAAAGCAGTTCAATTCATCATATTTATAACATGTATAGTAACTAACTTCTTATATAATGCATTCCTTAAGAAGCCGATAACCGCCTCCTGGGAAAAGGCGGCCGGCACGTGAAGATGATCGCGTATGTAAATTTAGTGCGGAAGTGAAGAATGAGTTGAGCGAATCCTCCATGCCTCATACACTTCGTGACAGGCTCAGGGCCAGCGATACCTTTACTGCCATACAAAATTTAATGAAATCCTCACGTACTAGGAAGGTAAACAAGATGAAAGCTTTAAGCAGATTAAAAAGTGTTCTTTATATATGAAACGTGAATAGGTTGGAATGCTGTTCAGCAACTGGAGTGGCTAAGCTAAATAAAATTAAGCACTGGACCATACAGTCGCTACATATGGCTGCACAAATGGAGGTAAAAAACTGTTCGAGCTATGAACCGTAAAGATGTTGACAGTCTCTTTAAAATTATGGAGTTTAATGGCGGTTTGTGTTTAAACGTACTTTGTGCTTTCGGATGACAGACTATAACGTAAGTGGGTTGTACGTATTAAGGGGCAATTTATGAGGTAAGAAAACCGTAAAGAGTAAAATCTCATGCATAATATCCTGCTGGTTTATGTTTAGGCTCTCAAAAAGTGGTATAGTTTGAGACTGCTTTGGTTTTTAAAGGAGCGGGTTGTGAGATGTGCTTGCACAGTAACAGTGTGGGTGCACTTGCTTTGCTATTGCGTACAGACTTGCGAATGGTGACTGCAAACGTTTGTGCTCTTACGTACAACACTCAAAATGTGAGTAGTAGGTCAGTGTCAAACACGTCTTACACTCTTTTACATAAAGTACAATATAAGCTTCCACCACGTCCTAGCAACAAATTTAAAATCGATCAAGCTCGATTGTAACGCTATTAGTAGAATTGTGATATCTAACTCCAAATAACTCCATGGAGAAGAGTCCTTCTTGAGAAGTTAGCAGGTCCTCAGCTAGTCAAGAAATTCCCCGCGTTTTATGGAACCCGAATGTTCATTACCGAATTCACAAGAGCTCGCCACCTGTCCCTATCCTGAGCCATATTTAAGTTGTGCCAAAGAATCAGTCCAGGTTCGAGGCTTTGTGATATGTTTCGTAACATGGCAATTTTTTTACGGTGAGGAGTTGTTAGCACCTCGCTCAACCCCCAATCTGGACGACCACCCCTTGTCGGCTGTCCGCGACTGCATATTCGCAGCTACCCTCCATATCCGGAGGCCGTTCCTCCATCCGCAACCCGAGGACGCGCCACACCGTGGTGACAGGGACCGACTTATTGTGGTGACAGGGACCGACTTATCGTGGTGACAAGGACCGACTTATCGTGGTGACAGGGACCGACTTATCGTGGTGACAGGGACCGACTTATTGTGGTGACAGGGACCGACTTATCGTGGTGACAGGGACCGACTTATCGTGGTGACAGGGACCGACTTATCGTGGTGACAGGGACCGACTTATCGTGGTGACAGGGACCGACTTATCTTGGTGACAGGGACCGACTTATCGTGGTGACAGGGACCGACTTATCATGGAGTAGAATTGTGATAGACAAAGAAATGTGTTATTTAAAAATATTTTCAATTTCTAAGATCTTTCTCTTAGCGGCGTTGATACTCGAATGTGGTGGGTTGATATTGACATGGGAAGTATGTGGGGGGGAAATTGTTCCCTTACAGTGTAAGTAATAACAGTAAAAACTGAAGTCTGGATATCGTATTTCAATACTACGTTATTCGAAGGATGTAACACACATAAATTTAACACAGTCTAAAGTTAATCAGGATTTTTTATTTTCTGTGGGCATGTTGGATACATGTAGGTAGCTGATGTGGCGCGCACAAATGCCTATATGCCTAAGTAGTCATGTGTCAGTCATGTATGTCCGATTTTAACCAAAATTGAATTAGCTCTACAGTTTCTCCTAAAATTCCCTAGCAACAGGTTACATGAAGATACGTGTAGAGGTTTTCCAGTTCTTATGGTCGTATCCTTTCGTACATGAGACGGTCGGGCGGAGAGATGTTAACAGGAATTCCGCACATAAGTAAAAGCCCCTTAAAGATTATGTTTTTGAGAATGACATGATATGTGTATTTCTGTCCAATTTCAAGTTTTGAATCATTTGACCGATTTTTACGAAATTTGATATGAATAATGTGCCACATGAAATCTCCCAAATATCGTGTTTGTTAAATTCTTGTATTCTGCAGCATCAACATGATGGAAAAGTACATTTCTTCAACTATTTTACTAAGAAAAATTACCTACCATCACACAACTCTACCTCAACAATGTAAGAGCTGTGTACCTTCACATGCATTAATAAATTCCATGGAGCAAAGAACTTCTTGAGAAGATAATAGTCGATCAGATGTCAAGAAATATTTTGCATTATATGTAACTCCAAGTTTTATTTCAATATTCAGATGAAACAACCATTGGTCGCTATTCTATGCAATCCACACGACCTCCCACTATAACAGTTTTATAGATTTATTTTTATTTTTATTATACTTTGCTGACCAAATTGTATTTTGCCTAAATTACAATACCTTGGGTTGTCACTGTAGGTCAAAGACTAACCAACGTTTCTTAGGTTAAATTACATCGATATAACCAAAAACACCTGTGTCCGAAGTTTACAGAGATAATGGCGATAATATTTGTAGTACGTGTAATATTAACACATGCAGTTAACATCTAATTAAATTCTGAGTGACATAACGAAATAATACGCAACCAAAGCTCACACTAATTTCATAAAAACTCTCCTTAGGTGTCCAAGTATTTTACTTAGGACGCCACACTCGTCTCCGCATAGCTTGGCTTGGTTGTCGGCTCAAGGACAGACCTGCGCAATGTAAGGATGACACATCTTAACAGGTACAGTACGTGGAACTGCAAGAATACCACATTTTTCTCGCGCCATTATCTTCATAAGAGTTCGTATTCGGAGATAAGCATTTTTTGTTACATCAATGTAAATTAACCTAAGGAACATTCTTCCGAAGTATGGCAGATTCCCCCAGAAACAACCCTTATATACTGACATATTTATCTGTATCTCACTACTGTGTTTTAGTATTAAATGCTGTAACCGACACAAATTCTCATATCTGTTCATGTCTGTTTTTTTCATAACAATTGCTGTAACTGACATTCTGAACCTGAGATTTCAATACCGTCTCTTCACTTAGTATCAGAATTCAAAGAAATGAAACTGTTGCAGTTGAACTGTAGGCCATACATGTCCATGTCCAGTCATGGGAGTTACACAATACCGATATTGTCATGCTGCCGCCAAAGCGGTCTTTCCTTCTTCAGGGTTAATCATGGTGGAGGGCGCAGCGTATTTATCTTGAAAATTTGGTAGTTTTTCTATTCATAAAGATTATGTTATACACAGAATACAGCACAGTGAAGAATAATTACTGCAAATATATCAAATGTAAATTATTTCTGTATCTAACAGCTGGCAGCAGTCTTATGTCCGTGGACATTTTGTTTACATACTTTAGCTACAGTCACATGTGTCAGACAACATGTGGCAGAGATGTTTGCGTCTTATTTATTTAAGAAACCTGTCAGTTGCTGAAACTATAAAACGTCGGTGAACGGAGGAGTGAATGAGTGAATGAATGAATGAATGAATGAATGAGTATGGAGCACTGGTGGAATACTGACAGGGGAAAACTGAAGTACTGAGAGAAAAACATTATACAGCGTCTGTGGTTGAGATGAGTGAATGAGTATGGAGCATTGGTGGAATGATACTGACAGGGGAAAAATGAAGTACTGGGAGAGAAACATTATACAGCGTCGGTGGTAGATGTATGAATGAGTATGGAGCATTGGTGGAATGATACTGACAGGGGAAAACTGAAGTACTGGTAGAGAAACATTATACAGCGTTGGTGGTAGATGTATGAATGAGTATGGAGCATTGGTGGAATGATACTGACAGGGAAAACTGAAGTACTGGGAGAGAAACATTATACAGCGTTGGTGGTAGATGTATGAATGAGTATGGAGCATTGGTGGAATGATACTGACAGGGGAAACTGAAGTACTGGGAGAGAAACATTATACAGCGTTGGTGGTAGATGTATGAATGAGTATGGAGCATTGGTGGAATGATACTGACAGGGGAAACTGAAGTACTGGGAGAGAAACATTATACAGCGTTGGTGGTAGATGTATGAATGAGTATGGAGCATTGGTGGAATGATACTGACAGGGGAAACTGAAGTACTGGGAGAGAAAACATTATACAGCGTTGGTGGTAGATGAATGAATGAGTATGGAGCATTAGTGGAATGATACTGACAGGGGAAAACTGAAGTACTGGGAGAGAAACATTATAGAGCGTTGGTGGTAGATGTATGAATGAGTATGGAGCATTGGTGGAATGATACTGACAAGGGAAAACTGAAGTACTGGGAGAGAAACATTATAGAGCGTTGGTGGTAGATGAATGAATGAGTATGGAGCATTGGTGGAATGATACTGACAGGGGAAAAGGGAAGTACTCTTGAGACAACCCCGTCCCTCTGCCACTTCATCCAGCACAGATTCCACATGGACGGGCCAAGGGATCAAACACGGACCTCTGAGCTTAGAGGCCGGTGGCTAAACGCCTGAGCAACGGCACGGCCCCAAATGTTTTTTTCACTTTCATCTAATACTGTACTTCCTGTTATGACACCGCATACTCTAGTACAGGGGTGGCCAAACTTGCTTACCGTAAGAGCCACACACGATAAACTTCAGATCCTTCAGAGCCGCAAGACATAAACAAATATTACACACACGTTTTTATTGTTACACGCACATTTTGTTACAAAAATTCTTAAATATATTCACTCGCCATGAACATTAAACTTACGTTTTAATCCAGTGGACTCTCAGTTTATACCGGTAAATAATTATAAAGCTTGAAAATGTTTTATTTACGTTTTATATGAATTGCAATGCAAAAAGGAGCTCAGCCAACATATTTCCCCGAGCCGCACATTATATGTCAAAGAGCCGCATGTGACTCGCGAGCCGCGGTTTGGTCACCCCTGCTCTAGTATGTAGTTACTGACTTCTCAGAAACACTCAGTGCTCTTCAAGTGTGCAGGATGTGTTTTCCTCGTTATATTAACACCAACCTACCTAACGAAACGTCGCCATAAATCAAAATACCCACAATCCCAAAACCCTAAAGGGATATATCAGGGGTGCACAATTTTTCCAAAATCATAGGAGCCACCCTAAAATTCCAGGAGCGAAAAAAGATGACATGACGCAAATTCCATCGTGAAGACCCACAAATATTAGGCGCCACCGTACAAAATTTAGTCGCCACGGCGACCTGGAGCCCTGGACTCTTGCACCTCTCTGTTATGTGTATTTGAGTCAGATTATTTGACGTCCACAAAGTAGCGGTTCTGTCAGACCGACGGTTTGGTCAGTAATGCTTTTTTTTCAGTTCATTTTATGTCTACTATAAGACGTACAGAACGGCTAGAGATCTGGGCGTTCAGACAGAGTGCGGCTACCACGCTGTTACCATACATACATACATACATACATAGGTTAATGCAGGAGTGCACAAATTTCCTAAAAATCTAGGAGCCACCTCAAAATTCTACACGCCAGAAGCGTGACAAAAGCAACTTCCGTAGTGAGGAACGACAAATATCAAACACCACTGTAAAAAACGTAGTCGCCATGGCGACCTGGCTCCCTGGATTTGTGAACCCCTGGATTAGTATTACATTATGCCTTTGTAGCTGCAATTCCCAGAGCAATGACGTCTCCAGCATTTCCTGTAGCCTCTCTGCACGACATATTTCAATATGGCATCTACAAGCAATTGAGAGCTTGCTGCATCTTCCACCGTTGGCAGAACTGATAAAGCAAAGAGTACTTCTTAAAACAGAGCAAACACTTTGCCATCCCGCAAGAACTTGAGGCTATTTTTGGAACAGTCTGCTTGTTTTGATAACCCACAACTTCGTGTGAAATTTCCCAGAGGATTCAAACAAGCTCCGTGTGTCACGGCGTTTAAGTATGGTTTCCGTGCTCTGTGGTTTCCATTCTAACCAAAGCTAGACGACATTGCATGGCTTTTAACGCACTAATTCAGTGGCGTTTCGCAAAGACGTTAACGGTATAATTAACTCGACTCTGGTGTAATGAGGTCATCATTCGATGCTCGTTCATCGGTTCTGAATAAGGAACTTTATATTTCTGAAAAAAAACGTAAAATATTGTGTGTAAAGGTAAAGGTCACCATATAACATGCCATGAAGGCCCAGAGGGGGAGTTGAGGTATAGCTGCACACTTTGTTTAACCTCGGCGCTAGATGTGGGTGGGTGGTCAACGCCACACCCCGGCCGCTTTAACCCCTGAAGACAGACCGGCTACCCTTTGTGCAGGAAGTTGGGTGGGTCTCGGAGCTGTTCTGGACGGGTGCGGAAATTCGCGCTGCCACCGGGATTCGACCCCCGGACCTTCCGGCCCTTAGCGAGTCACTGTACCTACTGAGCTGCAAAATATTGTGAGTAAATTATGGAAACAAAACCCGATAGCACTGTGTGAAATAATAATGAGCAATTCATGACTGTAACGCCTTCCGAAGGCTTTGATATGCACCTCGAAACAGAAATAAACCTCACATGAATGAAGTACGGAAGTACTGTCGACCTGAGAAATACGTCACACTTCGTACTGTCCGAAACGCCATGTCTCTCTTTGATGGGAAGAAGAAGAGAGACAAGAAGAGGAAAGGAGAGGATGTTCTCGGAGAAAAAGTTGAAATAACATAGTATGCAAGATGGATAAGTTGTTCCTATGCATATCATGAAGAGATATTGGGGAGTGGAAGTGTAGATCCACTCATTCTTACGTCGGAACTAGATGGAGGTGAATGGGCAACATCAGGCCCCGTTGAAAGGGCTCCATTACCCATTAAATAGGAGGTTGAGTGGGCCCAGAGAATGTACAGCCCCTGTGGGGAATCGAAACATGGTTGTTTTTCCTGTCTGTAGCCTACTCACTATAATAGCTGAGCTATCCCGGCTTGTAGCATGGGTGATGCTTTGCATTGTTGTTGCACTGTAACGGAGTATTTTGTGCGATATGTGCGTAAACTGTTCTAACTTGAATTAGGAACAGAAATGTGAAGGGGAGAGGGGGGTTTAATTGAGGAGGAAAAAATGAAAGGGATGAGAGCGAAGGGGAGAGAAGATATATATATATATACGAAACTTTATAAGAGAATTCAGCTAAATATTTAAAGGTCATCATGCCAGTCGGCCCCGAATGCGTAATATCCTTTTAAAATTTTGTTATAAAGGTTTAAGGTGAATTTGTCCCACTGTTTAATGAAAGTCAAGCCACGAAGGGCTTGTGACAGTTTAGTATGACTTCCGTATTTCCTTGACGTCGGCACCCAGCTGCATTTTTACCCTCCAGTAAATTCTCCTGCACCATTTGGTGGACATGTCTGGGAGTTCCAGAGGCTGTCTGTTGGCAGTTGCAAAGGGAAAAATCTGCCCTAGACGGAATCGAACCTTAATTTTCCCATTGTAGAGCGCGCAACCAGGCTCCTAACTTTATATTAAGCCTATATGTCTTGTTTACTGTAAGTTAAAACATACTTTGCGATTATCTGAAAACTTCTAACAAAACTATTTGTACCTAATAAGATTGAGTCAATAGTCGTGTAAGTCACGCACAGAGCTGAACTATGTAATTCAGTTGACTCTTTTATAGAGCAGATCAGAGAAGGTTGCGATTGACTTGTCGTGTAGTTCGAAGTGGACATATATGAATACGCAATTTTAGTTTAGAAAATTTTTATCAAGCTACACATTTGAGGAAATGGAAAGAAAGTATTAAAATAATTCTTAGATTACAAATGGCAAGCATATTCGCTGGATTGAACTGGCTCAGATTGGAATGTAGTGTAGAGATCTAGTGTGTGGACGTATGATGCAACTCACCAAATATCAGAGAGATGAGAAATGCCTTTAGGTTAATCTGCAACCGGAACTGAAGACAGCGCTCGAAATATCTATATATTTACATAAATAGGAGGATAATATTAAAGTTAATCTTGAAGAATTCTTGTGCGAGGGCTTGTGGACTTCATTCTTCTGGGATATTACGCTGCATAGAGTGGTAGTTCTGTACCGACGTTTCAGGACAACCTATCGGTCCCATCTTCAAGGGTCAAGAGTCCAAAAATTCTTGACTCTTTAAGATGGAACCGATAGGTTGCCCCGAAACATAGGTACAGAATTACTACTCTATGCAGTGTAATATCCCAGAAGAGTGCATTCTTCTGGGATATTACGCTGCATAGAGTGGTAGTTCTGTACCGACGTTTCGGGACAACCTATCGGTCCCATCTTCAAGGGTCAAGAGTCCAAAAATTCTTGACTCTTTAAGATGGAACCGATAGGTTGCCCCGAAACATAGGTAGAGAATTACTACTCTATGCAGTGTAATATCCCAGAAGAGTGCATTCTTCTGGGATATTACGCTGCATAGAGTGGTAGTTCTGTACCGACGTTTCGGGACAACCTATCGGTCCCATCTTCAAGGGTCAAGAGTCCAATAATTCTTGACTCTTTAAGATGGAACCGATAGGTTGCCCCGAAACATAGGTAGAGAATTACTACTCTATGCAGTGTAATATCCCAGAAGAGTGCATTCTTCTGGGATATTACGCTGCATAGAGTAGTAGTTCTGTACCGACGTTTCGGGACAACCTATCGGTCCCATCTTCAAGGGTCAAGAGTCCAAAAATTCTTGACTCTTTAAGATGGAACAGATAGGTTGCCCCGAAACATAGGTACAGAATTACCAATCTATGCAGTGTAATATCCCAGAAGAGTGCATTCTTCTGGGATATTACGCTGCATAGAGTGGTAGTTCTGTACCGACGTTTCGGGACAACCTATCGGTCCCATCTTCAAGGGTCAAGAGTCCAAAAATTCTTGACTCTTTAAGATGGAACCGATAGGTTGCCCCGAAACATAGGTACAGAATTACTACTCTATGCAGTGTAATATCCCAGAAGAGTGCATTCTTCTGGGATATTACGCTGCATAGAGTGGTAGTTCTGTACCGACGTTTCGGGACAACCTATCGGTCCCATCTTCAAGGGTCAAGAGTCCAAAAATTCTTGACTCTTTAAGATGGAACCGATAGGTTGCCCCGAAACATCGGTACAGAATTGTTATTCTATGCAGTGTAATATCCCAGAAGAGTGCATTCTTCTGGGATATTACGCTGCATATAGTGGTAGTTCTGTACCGACGTTTCGGGACAACCTATCGGTCCCATCTTCAAGGGTCAAGAGTCCAAAAATTCTTGACTCTTTAAGATGGAACCGATAGGTTGCCCCGAAACATCGGTACATAATTACTACTCTATGCAGTGTAATATTCCAGAAGAGTGCATTCTTCTGGGATATTACGCTGCATATAGTGGTAGTTCTGTACCGACGTTTCGGGACAACCTATCGGTCTCATCTTCAAGGGTCAAGAGTCCAAGAATTCTTGCCTCTTTAAGATGGAACAGATAGGTTGCCCCGAAACATCGGTACAGAATTACCAATCTATGCAGCGTAATATCCCAGAAGAGTGCATTCTTCTGGTTCAAAGCGGTTGTAACAATGGACGCAGTGATGACCTGGCGCCTTCCATAACTGACCTCATGTAGCAGAGTCTTTCGCGAGTTCGGCTTCCATAAAAGACAGATACTGCTTAACTACCTTTGTGAATGTCGGCCGTTTCATGCTTCTCGTCAGTGGATTTAGTCAGTGATGTTGAATTTTGTGACTGATACCAGTGAACACATCAGTGCAGTGTACATCAAATTGATTGATGATCCTGTGACCTCCATACCAATGCACTGTATTATTTTGCCAAGCGTCATGGACTAGGAAGTCATAAATTGATGTTTTGCGCGCATAGATGTGATGACAAATGCTTTTATGCTGTGTTCATTTGCAACAAATGACGTATGCTAATTGAAAATGTGTAATTACTGGCGAAAAAAATTGGCCGTATTATACATAAATCGTTTTGCTTAGAGTGGACTAATGTACCGAAACTAACTTCACAGAGGATAGCCTGTCTTAAAAGTGGTAACTTAAGATTCGTGTCTACTTGGAGGTTACGCCGTGTCTACTGGTAAATATTTTCCAACGTTTCGGAGTAGCATGCTGTTTCCATCTTAGGGATCTAGCAGTCCAAGTAGAGTACTTGTACATTATTCTTAAACTGTGACGACGACACCGAAACGTCGGTAACTTCCCCAGTCGACATGACATAACGTCCCAACCCATCAGCACATCTATGAAAACCTGAGGTCTAGTGTGACGTTAGCTGTTTAGCTATTCAAGAAATAGTCCCGTCTTTATGGAACCTAAAATTCATTTCCGTGTCCATAAAAGCTCACTAATGGAGACTCGTGAAATGTCTTCAAGATTTTTGATATTCTTTTCCCTTCCACACCTCGCGTCATACCCAAGAAATATTTTATTATAGTGCTTTTCTCTTTTAATTGAGGTTATGTTACCAGACATAAGAGACTCTTTGATCCGTTATATCAAGGATCCCATTTTTCTTCTGCTATATAATATTTTATGGCTCATTCCTTTCCAGGTATTGAGGGCAAGTTGCCGTATCGTGCTTGAAACTCCCCCCCCCCCCCCCCCCCCCGACCTAATAATCAGGGTTGTTATACTGATATTCTTAAATAACAGCCTTATATAGCAGCTGCCATGTAATTCTATTAATAAAATGTCACTTTGTACAGCGAATTATGTGATAAAAATTCATTGCCTGATTAAAAGAACAGTAATTTGTAGGCTTCACCAATTATTACTACAGAGACTGAGTTAAAGAGAAGAGGATGGGTGGGTCACTCAACATGCATGGAGACCGCGGACAGTTCCTAGGGTTTGGGGGGACGGGGAAGACCTGAAGTGAGACCTAGAAGTAGATGGTAAGATAAAAAAAATCAGACCTTACTACTTCAAAGCCTAGTGGTTATTATGTGTAACAACGGCTTTAAAACCAAGAAGTCTGAATTTTTCCACACAGGGAACATATGTGTGCCCCATCTTTCCCACAATAATCAGTCATGCTTTCCCTGTACAGTATACACAGCTTGACCTTTAAGATGGAGGCACAGTGTTCTCTGTGAGGTACGAACTGAATTGTTATATATGATGTAAGCCTAATACGTACGCTCATTGTTGTCTGCAAATGGTTAAAGGAATATGATACAAATGTCTGGTCACGGGTGGATAGATACTTGTCGATATGTGGATAGGGTAATGTAGAAGGTAGTCAACGGGGAGACGCTTTCGGCTGCAAAGGTCGCCACTATTCTGAAAATAATGAATGATACAATTTATGTCATTGTAGCGACTACCATTCACAAAAAAGGCAGGGAGATAGCCAACACCAAAATGTTCTGTGTATGAAATACACTTCATATATACTTGACAGTGTCCGTATGAAAAGTACTTCATATATTGATGGGTGTCCTATGTACTTCTTATATTGGACAGTATCTAAAATAATACATACATTTCTCGTTCTTGTTTTCTAACTCATCGTCTAGTTGCATTTCCTAACGAAAGAGGGCACCGTTTATGCTATAACATAGAGAATTTACTACAAACTTATCAGTTATGTTTTTCTGAGCATAAGTAATTGAATCTAGTCATACAACACAACAGGATGATGATAGCGAAGCCTAATGACTCTTTGCTTAAAAAAAAAAAAAAAAAAGGCTTTTGGAAAATCGAATTATGGCACTTTGCTACGTATGGGAGCGACACTAACGAATCAAAATTGCATAAATGTAGAAACTAATAGCAGATTATCTTTGTGAAATGACTGATACTGTTCTTTCAAGGAACTTTGTCTTCCCCTGTATGCTCTAAACGCAGAAGGATTGAAATGTACAAAGTAGAATTTTGCCTGTTTTTTTTTTTTTTTGTGTGGGTGTGAAACCCGGTCTCTCACTTCAAGAAACCAATAGAGTGCCGAGGAAAATATTGGGGTCTGAGAGGGAGGAAGTAATAGGACGTTACAGAAAATGGCGTAATGTATATCTGTGTTAATCGGGTGATCATATGAAACAGGATTAAATGGCTGGGACTTGTGATCTGTGCTGAGTAGAAGAGAAATACATACAGAGATTTAGTGTGGAAACCTAAAGAAAATAGACCACTTTGTAGACCTAGGCTTAAGTTGTAGAATAATATTAAAATGGATATCGAAACAAGGATCGGAGGTCTTGTACTGGGTTCACCTGGCTCATGTTAGGGGCAAGTGGCGACCTCCTGTAAACACGGTAATTAATCTTTGGGTTCCACAAAAAAGTACTGGGATTTTCTCGACTGGCTAAGGAATTAAGGAATTGTGCTCCACGGAGTTAGTTTGTTTGTGATATATAAAAATTCAGTTCTGCCTCACAAAGAACACAGTCGATCCCCTTTAAAAAGACGAACCACGTAATGCTATTCACAGAGATAATAGCTGTTTATTAAGAACACTCTGAGTGCAAGAGTCAGAGGCTTTTAATGTTAAGGCAGGTGCTACGTATGGTGGTTATTGGGCCTTTAATGGTTAATGGAGTCTTGGTGAAAGTCAGTTTCCGATTTATATAACCGAAAACAAGATCATCTCACAGGTCGTCGGGCAAAGAGTTCGGTCTGTAATCTGCTGTTTTTAAGAGCTGCTACTTGCAGTTGACACTAGCAGCCTGCTAGCCTTCTGATCGCAAACATATCACCTTGCAGGCAGGGTGGCTGCTGACAGAACTGTCTTGGATGGTGATGTCCTTGTACACATCGGCAAAGTAACTGTCTGCCCGGAACCGAGTCCTTCTAGCCTAGCTTGTGTCTCTCAGTTGATCGATACATACTTCGATATTTCGCAAAGTACGCAAGCACTTTACCTTTACATTTGACCCCATATCGTGTCAGATTAATACAGCACATATTCTCATGAACATCGTGTCCTTAACCATTTTAATCCATAATATTCTCACATCATGATAACAAGTGATGCAAGGTGTACACGTGAAATTAAATCAAGAATTGCCATGGCAAAAGCAGCATTCAACAAGAAGAAGAATCTTTTCACCAGCAAACTGGAATTAAATTTAAGGAAGAAACTACTAAAGTGCTACATTTGGAGCATAGCTTTGTGTGGTGCTGAAACGTGGACACTTCGGAAAGTAGATCAGAAGTATCTGGAGAGTTTTGAAATGTGTTGCTGGAGAAGAATGGAGAAGATCATTTGGACCGATCGTGTGAGAAATGAAGAAGTATTACACAGAGTCAAGGAGGAGAGGAATATCGTACATAAAATAAAAGAAGAAAGGCTAACTGGATTGGTCACATCTTGCGTAGAAACTGCCTTCTGAAACATGTTATTGAAGGAAAGTTAGAAGGAAGGATATAAATGACGGGACGACGAGGGAGAAGGCGTAAGCAGCTACTGGATGACCTTAAGGAAAAGAAAAGATACTGGACATTGAAAGAGGAAGAACTAGATTGCACCCTGTGGAGAACTCGCTTTGGAAGAGGCTACGGACCTGTCGTAAGGCAGACTACAGAATGAATGAATTCCCACATATATGTCTACGTTTCCCATATGCTCTTTCCCCATTTACCCATGAAAGCTAATGCCCCAACCACCAAATGTTTCTTTATCTGATCACAAAAATATTGTTTTATGAAGAGTAGGTATATAAAGGGCAAATCTCAAATGCTCGGACAAACTCAGGATATAGTTCCCCACAACAAAACAAGGAAAAATATATGTCCGTAAACGATTTTCGAGGTACAGCCCCCACGTTCACGGGACCTCAGTCTGCCCTTTAGATGTTTATTTGTGTGACATTTAAAAACCCTAGTGTATTCAGCTTCAATTTAAAATAAAGAGACACTTTACAAACGCATTCTTTTTGCCTGTCAAATCATTTGCAAGCGCCCCGGGACTTTTGAAATGGTGCGACAGTCCATGATCAAACGTGTCCATGCGTGCATTAACTGAGGTGAACACTTTGAGCCTTTGCTGTGAATTGTGACTTGATAAACAAAAAGATCTCAACAATTATTAAATTGGTAACCTGTGTTTTAAAAGTATTATGTCAGTTGTAATTAAAATGTTGCATAGCTAAAGTTTTATTGTTGAATGTAACCTTTAAATTAAGATAAAAAACCATATGTTTGTATGAATTTTTTTCTTTGTTATGATGTGAAGAGCTCAGTCTTGCATTTATGCAGGCATTTTAGATACATCCTTTATAGTAGAAAGCTCGTAACTCTGTTCTTTTTCCAGCCAGTTGTTACATCCTCTCTCTTGGCTCCAGTTACTCTTCTCAGCACTCTCTTCTCAAAACCCCCCAGTCTATGATCTTCCTTTCGTTTGGGACTTTCTGTAACATAGGACGTTTTTGTATGACGTGACTAGAAACAAACAATAAAACCATATAATTTCATATAACACAAGACAGATCTGTGCACATATTTGTAAACCACCGTTTTCTTTAAAATCTAAATGAGAATTTGAGCTGTTAATTAAACTTTCTTTAGTTTGAAATATATTACACAACACCATGTCGATTTATTGTAGCGCATATTAAACCATAAATGGTTAGATCATTGTGATTTTGAAAGAAGTACTGGGTGCCTACATTAATATATGACAGCGTGTCGTCGAAAATGCTAGGGAATAATTTAAATATCCGACAGAGTAGCCTCAATCCTTCGAAGGCCTGTCAGAAAATTCCTGTATCCTGTGAACGTCTTCTGAACAGCCTCAGTGCTCTGAAAGCTCCTCACAATAGCCAGATCCTATGAACGCCTGTCAGATTATCTTCAGTGCTTCGAACGTCTGTCATAACAACCTAGAAGCTCTGAACGCCTGTTAGAATATCCTCAGGGTTTCGAACGTCTGTAACAATAATAGAGTTTCTTCGTACGCCTGCCAGAATATTCTAAGTGCTCTGAACGCCGTTCATAATAATCTTTATCCTCCGAACGCCTGTAAGAATATGCTTAGTGCTTTGAAAGCCTTTCACAATAATCTAAGTTCTCTGAACGTCTGTACATCGCTCTGATTTTAATCATAATTATGAAACTTTGACAAACTGCTTTATAGGCTGCTCTGATATACTGCCTTCATTTATCAGTCTTTTTTTTCTTGCGGCTGGAGTTACAAGCATACAGTACCGTATTTGGCATGACAGACTATAATAATCTCATGTAACCAGTTACATTTGCACATACCGCATCACCATTGCCAACAGAACTTTATGAAATATGATGATCCGTGAAAACTTGCAGCTGTGGCTTTGCTGTAATGTACAGATTTGTAGTTTTAACTTCTACAGCAGCTCACAGGGCCGTACTTTCTGTGCTAACTTCTCCATACCTCCTGCCTTTTTAAAAAGTTTCTAGTCTCATTCGTTGGCGGATGAATGACGGAACCAGATGCTACTTTCTCAACATTCTACAAAAGATACGTCATTTAGAATGATCCCCACCACACACGCTTTTTTGTTAGGCTTTAAGCAGAGCAGCATGAACGCTGAGTTTATCTTGTTGCTGGAATCGACGTAGCAAAATTATACACGGAATGATTCTGCAAGCAAAATATTTGGTTAGGTCTACAGTTCTGTGACATTCTTACTGAATGTCGTGGTTGAGTGGGCAGATTCCGTGTTTCGTATCTGTAAAACGCAGGGTTCAAATATCGACCCAAAGGGTCTTTGTGGTTTTTCTCAGAATGTTCAGGAAAATACCGGGCTGGTACATCAAATTAGACAAGCATTCCTTCCAATTTTTTATTAACTAATCTTCCTACTCTTCGAAGCTGCTGAGTCATAGCCTCAGTAAATAACCCACAAATTTAAATGATATAAAGGTAAATAAATCCTTTGTTTGTGTAATATCCTTCATGTCAGTGAGTGAGTCACGCCTAGTTCTCTGTCAGATACTCGCTGAGGCTACGTTGAGCATCGAATATTTGATACAACAGAGCGTGTTTTGTGTGAGATGCGAAGCGAGGCTGAAGAAATAGTTGAGTATCGAACATATAATAAAACATAGCAAAATCAGATAACAGCGCCAATGTTATGACGGCCAGTCGTTTGACGGACAAGTGTCTAATAAATAAATAGACGTCTGTCTTCAGTTAATGCAGAAGTAGCAAACGGCGCAGGGGTGAAGAACCAACTATCGCGTTGCTCTATATGAGGCATGTTACAAGAGGGTCCAGCTTTGAAGTCCAAACCGAAAACATGGTATAAGTTACTAAGCAGACTACATACACGTAAGCAGAATAAAATTTATAAATAAACTGCGTAATTATAAGTCACGACACTGTACTAAAAATAACATATATTATATAGAAGATAAAAAATATTTATAATCTAGCCGAAAAAAATTTCAAACGCAACTTTACATAACGATAACTCAAATAACATATCTATTTTTGAATTACGACACAAAACATATTACACCCTTAAAATATGTTTATCTAAGTCATTACAACATTGTAACTACACATATAATTTTCTCCCTTACACAATTTTGTTTTTATAGTAAATATTCTGCGTTCCATCATAAGTAACACAGACCTGGATTTCTCTCTAACGTGCTCGAAATATGGCATATTACAAAATTGCTATAGCAACTATTTCCTAAATGAAAGATTTATTAACAGATGAAGTCGCCTGTTTTTACCGAGATTCAAATTTAAGCCTTATACCTTGTGTCAAAAAATAATAATTTATTTGAGAGCCTAGAATAAAATATTTTTTCCATGGCACAACAACCTCTATTGGGCCAGGGTCTCCTCATTATTGGGGCTTCACGATCACGCTCAGACACACCACACTCGGTAGGACTCCTCTAGACAAGTGATCAGCCCGATTCAGAGACCTCTACCTGACAACACACAATACTCACAAGAGATAGATATCGATACCCCCTGCGGGATTCGAACCCGCAGCCCCAGTAAGCGAGTGGCCGCTCACTCACGTCTTAGACCGCGCGGGCACTGAGATCGGCGTGTACTAAAATATAATAAATATATTATGACTTAATAACTAATTACAACTCTATTGATCCTATGTTTCGTCACAAAATGTCGATTATAATATTTCAATATATTTTATGCAGTATATAATATTATACATTAGGCAAGCTTAAAATGATAATACTTGAAGACTACATAAAGCACTAGCTTTGTGCGACTAATAGGCGTAAGTACTGTGACTGAATCTAATGACTTTTAACATGTTCCGAAACAATTTTTAAATGTATCCTTTATTATTTGTTACTGGAATCGACACGTGGAAGATTTCTTTTTCTGTTATTAATAAGTAATTAAAATATTCGAAGTAATTATCGGTAAAATCAGGCAGCCTGAGATAGATATTATAGTTTTCACACTTTTAGGATTTTGCCATACTTCGCGTAACGTTACAAAGATCAAATCAAGAAAATGAAATTAACGGGACAAGTGACGTGCATGGAAGAGGTAAGAAATGTACACAAAATTTTTTTGAATAACCTGAAGGAAAAGACTACTTGGGAGACGTACAAGGATAATATTAAATTAGGTGTTACAGAAATAGCCTGGGAGAGCGTGGACTGTTTTGGTATTCCTCAGGGTCGGAACCACTAGCCTAATCTTGCGGGTAGGGGTGTGAAATTTCAGGGTTCGTAAAGAGCGGAATATTTGTTTCCCACATCAACCACCTTTGCTTTCCAAACTCTGCTTCATAGATTTGATTAGTCACGAACGGTTTTATATTTCCGCTGTCTGCTTACGTTCCGCAGTTGATAGTTTTATATTTCCGCTGTCTCCTTACGTTCCGCAGTTGATAGTTTTATATTTCCGCAGTCTGCTTACGTTCTTCAGTTGATAGTTTTATATCTCCGCTGTATTCTTACGTTCATCAGTTGATAGTTTTATATTTCCTCTGTCTACTTACGTTCCGCAGTTGATAGCTTTATATTTCCGCCTCCTGCTTATGTTCCGCAGTTGATAGTTTTATATTTCCGATGTCTGCTTACGTTCCGCAGTTGATAGTTTTATATTTCCGCTGTATGCTTACATTCCTCAGTTGATAGTTTTGTATTTACGCTGTCTGCTTACGTTCCACAGTTGATAGTTTTATATTTCCGATGTCTGCTTACGTTCCGCAGTTGATAGTTTTATATTTCCGCTGTCTCCTTACGTTTCGAAGTTGTTAGTTTTATATTTCCGCTGTCTGCTTACGTTCCACAGTTGATAGTTTTATATTTCCGATGTCTGCTTACGTTCCGCAGTTGATAGTTTTATATTTCCGCTGTCTCCTTACGTTTCGAAGTTGTTAGTTTTATATTTCCGCTGTCTGCTTACGTTCCACAGTTGATAGTTTTATATTTCCGCTGTCTGCTTACGTTCCGCAGTTGATAGTTTTATATTTCCGCTGTATGCTTACGTTCCTCGTTGATAGTTTTATATTTCCGCTGTATGCTTACGTTCCTCAGTTGATAGTTTTATATTTCCACTGTCTGCTTACGTTCCGCAGTTGATAGTTTTCCAAAGAGCCCTTTACAAATTCTATAAATGTTAGCGCTACACTGTCCATGCGAATAACAAAATCAGTGTGTCTGTGGTTTTGTGGTCTTTGGGGGGTCAAACACTGAGATAGCGAGTTGGAAATCAGCTGAGGTAGCGTGTTTGTACATTTACCTTTAATGTTTAGGCCACTCATTTAATTAATAAAGGACCACCGATCATCTTTTTTTTCCATGGCAAAAAAGACCCTAATGGGCCAGGGCCTCCTCATTATCGAGTCTTCATAATCACAGTCAGACACACCAAACTCGGTAGCACTCCTCTGGACGAGTGATCAGATCGACGCAGAAACCTCTACCTAACAACACACAACACCAAGAAGATAGAGACATCCATGCTACCGGCAGAATTCGAACCCGCAATCCCAGCAAGCGAGAGGTCGCAGACCCACACCTTAGATCGCGCGACCACTGGAATCGGAACCGATCATTTTATTTGAAGAAATGTTGTAGAGGTGCTTGTGCTGGCATGCCGATTCCAGCGGCCGCGCGATGTCAGGCGTGGGTCTACGGCCGCTCGCTTGCTGGGATTGCGGGTTCGAATCCCGCCAGGGTCATGAATGTATGTCTCTAGTGTTGTGTGTTGTCAGGTAGAGGTGTCTGCGACGGGCTGATCCCTCGTCCAGAGCAGTCCTACCGAACGTGGTGTGTCTGAATGTGTTTCAGGAACCTCATGGAAGATGTCTAAGCCCACTAGGGTTGTCGAACCATGAGAAAAATATAACTCGTGCTGGCATTGTTAAACAACAAAATTGTTTATTTGTACAGGGCAGGAGTTGCTAGTCTGCTATGTTGAATCCAGTTCGTAAAATTGAATGATTTAGGAACAGCAAAATAGGTGTGAATCTGTATGGACTGCGCGCCGACAAGAATGATAAGATTTGAGACCAGTGGACATTGGCCCTCGCTCCTGTCTCTAGAATGTTGTTAGCAATTAGATTAGCAGCCTCACAGCTCAACCCCTCACTTATTCCTGTCATCCTTATGCATATTTTATACTTCAATGGTTTTGTGGCTAATTGCTTCGCCCCTCCTAACAGACTTTATTGAATAGCAGACCTATAGAATATTTCAACGCATTTCAGTCAAAATATTACTCACGGAAATCATGGATTGCAGTGCAATGGCTCAGGCGGTTAGTCGCTGGCTTGCCCGTATTGGATCGGACCAACCCATGAGCGATTTGTGATGGAAAAAGTGGCACTGGGGCATGTTTTTCTCCGAGTACATCTGCTTTCCCCTCTCAGCATCATTCCACCAATGCTCCGTACTTATATTTGATTCATATACCGCTGCCGCTATGTTGTAACAAATGACAGTTCATTCACTCTGTAGTCTGTCTCACGACAGGTCCACAGCCTCTTCCAAACCGAGTTCTCCAAACAGTGCGATCTAGTGCTTCCTCTTTCAATTTCCAGTATATTCTCTTTTCCTTAAGGTCATCCAGTAGCTGCTTACGCATTCTTCCTCGTCTTTTCATCATTTCTATCCTTCCTTTAACTTTCCTTCAGTCACGTGTTTTAGAAAGCAGTTTCTACGCAAGATGTGACCAATCCAATTAGCCTTTCTTCTTTTTATTGTATGTAGGATATTCCACTCCTCCTTGACTCTGTGTAATACTTCTTCATTTCTTACACAATCGGTCCAACTGATATTCTCCATTCTTCTCCAACACTACATAAAATTCTCCAGGTATTTCTGATCTATTTTCCGAAGTGTCCAAGTTTCAGCACCATACAAAGCTAAGCTCCAAATGTAGCACTTTACTAGTTTCTTCCTTAAATTTAAGTCCAGTTTGTTGGTGAAAAATTCTTCTTGTTGAATGCTGCTTTTGCCATGGCAATTCTGATTTTAATTAATGACAGTGTCATTAAATAAAACCTTTCTTTCTCTCTCTGTCTCTACACACACACACATCTTTCTACCAGTTCATTTATTCTTCACTCACCGTAAATATACCAAAACCTTCCACAAACTGTCCACAAATTTACACTGTCAATTCAGTTCTGTAGCCAGTCTTCTCACACTTGTCGTACGGACAGCCCTCAGCTTTATGTGTGTCATAAACACTGGCCTTTATATTCTGAGATAAATTTTTTTGTGGGTGTCTTGGGATATCTGTTTTCAGGCACAAAGTAATAAACGTGTTTTTACGACTCTATGTGCTGATTAAACCTGAAAATCTCGTGCATAAATATTAAAACTGTGATGACGTATGCAGTTCGAGTCACAAAAGGAATTTATGTGAATGAATACACGGTACTATGGAAGATGTGTATCATGAACATATCTTTGTGAGCTCTCTTCGAAGCAAAAGAAGTGAATCCATAATTAGGAGGTCATATGTTTCCTTCCGATTCTCCAGACGTTTCAGTTCCAAAGATACTCAATACATTTGGATAAAAGTTGTTTATAGAAATTATATCAAACTTCGTCGGACATGTTTTAATTCATGTCAGTCAGTTAAAACATGGGCTGTATAAAGTATTGAACTCAATTAGACAATGAAATTTCTCAAAATGCTTTCAATGTAAATATTTGCAGATCTGCAACTCAATATCAAAGAATTTCTTTGTTAATATTACGTTCGTTTTCCAAAAACATACCAGATTAAAACTGCACAAAGATAAGGTTAAAATTTGTATTTGGGGTACGTGGCTCTAATCGTAGCCGAAATGATTGCTGTTGTGACTGCTATTATGACTGCTGTTATGACTGCTATTATGACTGCTGTTATGCCTGCTGTTATGATTGCTATTGTGATTGCTATTGTGAATGCTATTGTGGCTTTGTCACTTCTGTTATGACTGCTATTATGACTGCTGTTATGACTGCTATTATGTCTGCTGTTATGACTGCTGTTATGACTGCTGTTATGACTGCTATAATGACAGGTTCTTCAAGATTTTTTCAGGATTTCCAAATTAAATTATTTATGTTATCATTAAACCATGAAGTATCCGTCAAGAACAACATACATTTTATATCAAGAACCTGTAAACAGCTACATGTTTCTACTTTTAATTAAGCCATCATCAAGCTTAATTAATAGCAGAAACACTTTTCTTTTTTTTTTAGGTTTTCTGTATCAAATACATGTTTTGTGATTTCAGGCTTCCGCCGCGATGTTGATGAGATCTAAGCTCTTCTGGGATATTACGTGACGTAGAGTTGTAACTGTTTACCGACTTTTCGGGTCAACGTATCGATCCCATCTTCAAGGGTCAAAAATTCCAAGAAGAAAAATGCTTGTTGGACTTCTTGACCTTTGAAGATGGGACCGATACGTTGACCCGAAACTTCGGTAAAGTATTACCACTCGACGCTGCGTAATATCCCAGAAGAACGCAGATCTCAAATGCATGTTTTTTGGTGATAGCTTATTGGTTGTTTATATATTTATCAAATTATATATGCTATTACTGAACCTGAAAATTATAATAAATTATGTAATTTTGCTTTTTATCAGTATTATATTATTTCGTTTTTCTTTTGGATTATACGATGACGCTCTCACCACCTCAGTCTGTTATTGTGTGTGGCGTCCCTTTATGTTTTGTACTCGTCGTATGAATCAAAAGTACTTTTCTAATCATTCGACACAAATTTATTTTTAATAAAAATTACTTTTATTTATGATATCTTCAGTAAAAAGCTGACACATATACTTATTTACTGTAAACTAGAAGTATTTATTTATGATATCTTCAGTAAAAAGCTGACACATATACCTATTTACTGTAAACTAGAAGTATTTATTTATGATATCTTCAGTAAAAAGCTGACACATATACCTATTTACTGTAAACTAGAAGTATTTATTTATGATATCTTCAGTAAAAAGCTGACACATATACCTATTTACTGTAAACTAGAAGTATTTATTTTACCAATGAAGTTTTGTCGACTAAGTGAAACAGTACTTTTGTTGATTCATCTGGCGTCGTATATTTGAACTCGGTACTGCTCTAATTTGAAAGATATTGTAACAGTTTCGTTCGTATTCAGAAGATATGTAACTTGATCTTCTGCAGTGCAAGAACTCGAATACAGAACATCTGGGAACAGGTAAAAGTAAAACGCAAAGTCTTCCCTGCCCACGCCACAAAGGCATATATGAGGAGTAGAAGTATAGCTCCACTCATTCTTAACCTTAGCACTAGATGGAAGTGAGCGGTTAACTAGACGCCACGGCCGCTTTACCCCTGAGAAAGAACCCCTGTACCCACTGTATAGGAGACTGTATGGGCCCCTGAGCCGGTCTGAGCGTTTTTGAGAAGAGAAAATCCTCTTGCCCCTACCGGGAATCTAACCCCGGACCTCTCAGGCTGTAGCTCTGAGAACAAGACAGGTCACTTAGGGGAGTGTCTGGACCTAAGGGAGAGGAAGCAAATGGATGCTGGTGGGAGCTTAGTGATGTGAACTTATCGTCAGATACGAGTGCATTAAATAAGGTGATGAAACTCTGGAGAACGAGATGGGTGGATCTTACGTCACACATAGTAGTAATACGTAATGAGTAGGCCTACAACATTACCGTCGGAAAACCTGAAACTGTCAGAACAAGAAGGAGATAGAAGGATAATGTCAAAGCAGACCATCAAGAAATAGTGTGTACCCCGAATTTTGTGGATCAGATTAGAGTGTAATGGCATGGTGTTCTGAAAATGGTAACGAAATTTGGTATTACATAGAGTGAGGAGAGTTTCTTTGTCAGCTAAATGATTAACAGCCCCACAAGTAGGGGTTTGTCCTGTTTATTATTTACTGACAGATTGCCATTACTTCTTTCATTAAAGATATTTTTATTTTATTTTATTTTTTATTTCGTGAGCAATTGGTAGAGGTCAAACAACACAGAATCTCATTATTTTAAATATAATAAATAATATCCTGAGAAATATTACTTATATATCTCATTTTCTTAAAGACACTAGTAATTTTTCTTTATATACTATGGTTAGTCTTTTGTTGAAATATAAAGTTACATTACCTTGGACATGGTGAATATGAATTGAACGGCAAGTAAACACTAGTTCATGACCATCTAATAGTCACTGTGAAGTCTACAAGGGTTGATACTGATTCGCGAATTCGGTCTATATCCAGTGCACATAGGCCTTCTCTGTTATAGAGTCATCGTTTATAACTTAGAGGCATTTTGGCACTCTGCGCAGATCTGCAGAAGAAATTAGCAGATTATGAGCTCTTATGTTTGCTGCTGTTAATTAATAGGATGTAGGCTGTCCAGGGATGAAATATAGCCAGCTGATAGCAGGCCCTAATTACTGCTTAGTGCATGATATGAATTTTAATGCAAACTCGAATAAATTATAACAACTACCAGTGAAAGGCGCGGGCTGGATGATTAATTCTCGTAGAGACACTTTCTGACAAGCCTGACATCCGTACTTGTCACTGGGCGAAAACCTTCTGTAGACTCTGTCCCGGTGAAATAATTACTTCTGTCTGGTATATTATTGTGTTCGCAGAATAAATGCAGTGGACAGTGCTGAGATGGCCATTCTGCAGACGTAAGCATACCATGGCCATTCTGAAGCAGTAAGCATATATATCATAACCAATATGCAGCAGTAAGCATACCATGGCCATTCTGTACCAGTAAGCATACCATGGCCATTCTGAAGCAGTAAGCATACCTTGGCCACTCTGAAGCAGTAAGACAATCGTGCCCATTCTGCAGCAGTAAGCATACCATGGCCATTCTGAAGCAGTAAGCTTACCATGGCCATTCTGAAGCAGTAAGCATATCATGGCCATTCTGAAGCAGTAAGCATACCTTGGCCACTCTGAAGCAGTAAGCAAATCGTGCCCATTCTGCAGCAGTAAGCATACCATGGCCATTCTGAAGCAGTAAACATATCATGGCCATTCTGAAGCAGTAAGCATACCTTGGCCACTCTGAAGCAGTAAGCCAATCGTGCCCATTCTGCAGCAGTAAGCATACCATGGCCATTCTGAAGCAGTAAACATATCATGGCCATTCTGAAGCAGTAAGCGTACCATGGTCATTCTGAAGCAGTAAGCATACCATGGCCATTCTGCAGCAGTAAGCATACCATGGCCATTCTGAAGCAGTAAGCATATCATGGCCATTCTGAAGCAGTAAGCATACCATGGCCATTCTGAAGCAGTAAGCATATCATGGCCATTCTGAAGCAGTAAGCATACCATGGCCATTCTGCAGCAGTAAGCATACCATGGCCATTCTGAAGCAGTAAGCATATCATGGCCATTCTGAAGCAGTAAGCATACCATGGCCATTCTGAAGCAGTAAGCATATCATGGCCATTCTGAAGCAGTAAGCATACCATGGCCATTCTGCAGCAGTAAGCATACCATGGCCATTCTGCAGCAGTAAGCATATCATGGCCATTCTGAAGCAGTAAGCATATCATGGCCATTCTGCAGCAGTAAGCATACCATGGCCATTCTGAAGCAGTAAGCATATCATGGCCATTCTGAAGCAGTAAGCATATCATGGCCATTCTGAAGCAGTAAGCATATCGTGCCCATCCTGCAGCAGTAAGTTTACCGTGGCCATTGTGCAGCAACAAGCCTACTATGCCCTTCTTACCAACTATTAACTTCTCTAATTTTATGTACTTTCACTGCAGTGTTGCTCTCGAAGCATGGGCGCACCCAAGGGGCGGAGGGTGGTGTGGTCTGACAAGCTGTAGTTCCACAAATCGCAATTTAGAAAACATATTTTGTGAACACGACGTTATGAAACTATCTACATGATTTATCCTTTAGTCAAAATCAACCACAAAAATCATGTGATGACTAATAGATTAGAATTTTGCAAAATGAATTAAAATTCTTAGGATGTTTTAGATGAAGTTAAAAAAAAACAAGACTATTAGGCCTTATGATTTAAATTAGGTGAGTGAGACGTGGAATGTGTGTTTGTGTTTATATGTATATAAATGCAGTTTAAAAAAATTTTATTTTCCATTTATTCTTACGACATGATATTTATAATATGATCTGTAAAATCAAACATGCGTTATATGAAAAGCCTCAAGATCAGCCTGCCTTCCGCACCTCCCCCCCCCCCCCCCCCCAGTGAAAAATTCTATATGCGCAACTGTCTCTAATCGTAACATTTCTGCGTCGTATTCTAGGAGTCCCATGTTCAATTTTGGATCCGTAGACCGGCTATCCCGCATGACGGTGTTTATACTTCGCCTCTGTCCCTACAGGAAAGTTGTGTTATAGCACATTTAATACTTGCCCACGTCCTGCTAGTGCAAGATTGCGAGTTGCTTGGAGCTATACCTCCGCCTTCCCTCTACGCCCGCATAGGCATGTCATAAGGTAGCTTTTATCTTTACTTTAAATACTTAAGGACCGCTTTATTTTGGATTATTTTCTATTCATATTTTATTCTTTTGATTTAATTAAGAAACGTCTTTAAGTATATCATTGTTGAATACGATTATTTTCACTATTAATAATACTAAACAATAATAATAACTAACCACATGGAACAGAAAATTCTTCAGGAATTTTCATCATTTAATGGAGCCCCAATTTTCATTACCGTGTCCAAAACAGCCTGCTTCCACTTGTGTCTATGCAGAGCGCGAGGAATCTCTTACACGCCGATCCATCCTACATCTGTATGATCCATTTTTATGTTAACCTCTCATCTAAGCCTAGGTCTTTCAAGTGGTCTATTCTCTTGAGATGTCTCCATTAAAACCCTGCATAAATTTCTCTGTTCCCCATACGTGCCACATACCCAGCCCAACTCATTCTTCTTGATTTGGTTATTCAGATATTTGATAAGCAGTTAGGTCATGGCGCTCCTGGTTAGGAAATTTTTTTACATCTTAATGTTTCCTACATCTTAGGCCGAACTATCTGTATCAGTAACCTATCCTCGTAAACCCTCAGCCTACGCTGTTCCCTTAATGTGGGAGACCAAGTTTCATATCGATACAAAACAGCAAAGTCTCACTTCTTTGTATTTTAATGTTTATGTTCTTGTTCAGCAAACTGGGAGAAAAATATGGCGACGTTAATTGTAGCAGGCATTTCCAGAATTTAAAATCTCTTAATAGTTCTGTGCATACAGTTTTCTTATATGTTGATATAATAATAAATAACTAACTCCATGGAGCACAGTCCTTCTTGAGAAGCTAAGAGGTCCTCAGCTAGTCAAGAAATTCCCCGCACTTTATGGATCCCGAAGGTTCATTACCGCATTCACAAGAGCCCGCCACCTGTCCCTATCCTGAGCCATATCAATCCAGTCCATGCCCCCCCATCCCACTCTTTGAATAACCATTTTATTATTATTCTCCCATCTACGCCTGGGTCTTCTAAGTGGTTCCTTTCCTCAGGTCTCCCCACCAATATCCTGTATGTACCTCTCCCCTCCCCCATACGTGCTACATGTCCCGCCCAACTCATTCTCCTTGATTTTATCACCCGAAAAAAATTTTTGGTGATGATATAATAATAATAATAATAATAATGTATAAATTTGGAGTTTTTTCTTATCTGCTTCCCAAATGTATGATTATATTGATCTGCTGTCGTTACTGCCACATTTAGGTGCTTTGCGGAAGAGGTTCTAAATTTTTAACACTTTAGGAGATTAAAAAGTTTGGACTCTTTACGAACTAAATTGTTAACAATTCAGGACATTAAAAGTTTTTACATACGAATAACATTCTGCTCCCACAGTGTTTATCTTTAGCTGTGACGTGTAATTTTACTACATTATACTCTTTATATCCGTGATGCGGTACAGTGCTGCGCAAACTGTGAACACACATGTTGCTGCACCTCGAGAATGTAACTGCTTGATTCAAACCGTGTTCAAATGTAAATATTATTGCTATCAATAAAACCAATAACAGTTCTTAAATTAAATATGGAGTATTACCGTTTTTCTAATTTGCACTGTATTATGCTATAATTATTTTAGAGATTGATCCACAAAGAAATGCGCACTTTACTGTTTTTGTGTAAAGGCATGTTTAACATGTTGAAATGAATTAAAGTCTGGAGTAGCTCTACGTAATATTCAAATTAGTCTCCCTGAAGATGGATAAGTCGAAACATGTATCATCCAAGAAATAAAGCGTAGTTATAAACGATGACTTGTACTTTGTTAGTTACATTAAAATCGAATTTGGTACAAGGGAAAAATTTATTATAAAATTAAAATGTAATTTCTGCATGCTATATTGCATTGTGTGAAGATTGGTCTTTGTATTAAGGAAAGAGAATTAAGAGAATATTTTCTGAAAGAGGATGCTAAGAAGAATATTTGGCCTCAAGAGAGAGGAGGTAACAGGAAGCTGGAGAAAATTTTTTAAAGGCCTTTCGAACTGTACTCCAGGCCAACTGTTATTAGGATGATCAGTTAAAGGAGGATGGAATAGAAGGATTTTTAATATAACCAGTTTCTCCTTCACCAACTGTCACTACGCTTACGAGCTAAAGTGTGTCATTAAGCAAATGCCGAGGCATTTTCCTTTCGACGTTCCACAGTACTTTTAAAGTCTTCAGCATTCCTTGCTACTGCTGTAACCTGTCTACAAAATTTCCCTCATTCCTACCTACTTTTAATACCGAATTTCAAATCTTATAAACAAGACGCTGCACTACATCGCCATATATTATTAGGAATATCAAACTGAGTAAAATGAGATGGGCGGTGAATGTAGTATGCATGTCAGGCAATATAAATGTATAGTAATTATTTTCTGAAAATAAGAGAGAGATAATTCTGCTTGGAAGGCATGGTAATAGTTGGGGAGATAATATTAAAATGAACCTTAAATAAATAGCCACATAAATCCAGCTCACACCACCCCGTGTGAGATGGATTTATGTGGCTTAAAGTAGGGAGGCGTGACGCGCTCTTGTGATCATGAAGATTGATTTCGCTGAAGATATTCGTGGCGATCGAAATTTGTAGGAGAAACTTTCGGTGTAAATAAATAGAAAAGCACTAGTTGCCAGTACTAAGATCGTATAAAAACTTTATTGTACATTAATTACCTTTCAAGTTCGATAAAACACGGGAAATTTCTTCACTAGCAAAGCAAACGTTAGCTTAACAAGGACTTTGCTTTATGAATTTAGTTCTTATTTAAGATTATGGTTGTGTTTGTGATTATTCGTGTACTTAGGGCTGACACAGAGTGTATCTAAAATTCTTGGATAAACCTAAGGAGTTAATTCTCCACATACAAGCAAAGAAAAATTTGTATCAAGATATATCCGCACTTTTCGAGGTACAGCCCCCACGTTCGACGGACCTCAGTCCTTTAGATTTTTACCTGTGTAACATTTGAAACCCCTAATATAGTCAGCTTCTTTTAAAATGAAGACACACTTTACAAACACATTCTTTTGCCTGTCAAACCATTCGGAACCGCCCCAGGACTTTTGAAAGGGTGCGACAGTCCATGATCGGACGTGTCCATGCGTGTATTGACTGAGGTGGAGGACCCGTTGAGCATTTGTTGTGAATTGTGACTTGATAAACAATAAGGACTGAACAGTTATTGTATTGGAAACGTGTGTTGTAAATGTATTACATCAGTTGTAAGTAAAATATTATATACTTAGGGCGTTTGTTTCTCAATGTAATCTTTCAATTAAAATCAAAAACCGCCCAGTTTTGGATATATGTTTATACGAACTTTTTTCTTTACTCTGATATGAAGAACTCCCTCTTGAATTTTGTCCAAGCATTTTAGCTACACTCTGTATATATGTGTATACAATAATTTTCATTCCATTCCTTTGAACCGAAAATCAGCCAATATTCTTGTGTTCCCAGTCAACTAATGGCGATGTACTTGTTACAGAGAGTTACAGAGATTTTGTAACTCAGCGGGTACACGTTAATCCTGACGCTTCTGTGCGTAATTCTACTAATTACGTGAGTTTAATCAGACGAATTTCGTCTGTAACAGAGGAGAGCTCGCCGTATATCCGTCCATACTAAAGCCATCTGAACCGGAATAACTGCAGCACACGCTGAACTCTGACGGCTGGTACTCGGTACAGAACTTTCAGTTCCACAGACCGATACAATGCATGTCATGAAAACAAATGTTATTTTGTCGTTTTGAATATTCTTATTTGGCCATTGTGTTAAGTGATAAAGCGGTGAATTGATCTGAATTAGAAAATTACCAGTTTTCATTTTTTGTAAATTATAATATAATTATTTGTACGAGAAACAAGAAGATGCTTTGTTTATACCTTTGAAACCTAGTGGTTGGTATGTGTAATGTGAGGTTCAACACTAAAATCTCTATGTTTTGCGTACATATTTGTGTGTTATATATGGTACAATAAACAGATATTATTTGCCAAGCAGCTTTAACCGATTGAGCTCTCTAATGGAAACACACTATGGTGTCTATACTGAATGAATTGAATCTGTACACAAGGTGTGTTTTATATGTAAGGTTTAGCCGTTCTCTAATTGAACATCCCACGTAAAAGTTAAATGCGAAAACATTACAACTCTAAACTTAGCTCATTAATTCTACTTAAATATCGTTATCTTTGAACTTAATCCCCGAGGATATTGATGCATTTTTATCATCTTAGTACAAAATTGAAACATTCTACAGTGGTAGAAATTGGGCTCTTACATTCAAAAAATTCATGAGCAGCCATTGCCAGTGCCTCACTATTATGGATCGGCGATCGCCCAAATAGTGCTGCGTGACTCAGACGACTCGTCGTAAGGTGATCCGTCAGCATGATAACGCAATCCCACACAGTTGACTTCGAAGGCAGGAATTGCTGTCTTATCACCGCAACTTGTGGACAATCTACGCTGTTTTGTCTATTTTATTATATTACTATTATCTGACTTTAAATATAAATTTAACTCTAAATTTACCTTTACCTTAATACTACCTTTACCTGTACTGTACTTTTAATTTTAACTTTGACTTTAACTATAACTTTAACTTTTACGTTTAGTTATAACTTTTACGCTTACATTTAACTTTACCTATACCTTTCACCTCACTAAACATAGTAATCCTCTTTTCTCAGCTTGCGGTTCAGGCTGTTGTTAAATCAACCGCAAACAACTGAAGGACATAGGCCGTGATATCGTTATATCACCAGCTTCATTTCTTGGTCTTCTTGTAATGTTGAATTCAGAATATAAGCCTGTCTTTCCACTAAGTTCTAAAAGGTTCTGACGAAGGTATGTAACACTGAGAACTAATTGGTTTCTGGACTTTTTCCATCGTCCGGAAATCTAAAATAACTAGATAACACTACGTTTCGGAAGCAGATCCAGTTTCCGAAACGTCGTGTTATCTAGTTATTTTAGATTTACGGACGATGGACAAATTCCAGAAACCCATTAGTTCTGTCTTTCTACATTTAGTAATGACCTTCTCTTTTTTCTTTCGGGTTTTGATTTTTGCAAACTTGCCAGTCTATTTTCACTCGTTCTCATCACTTGATAAAACTTACTTGTTCTACAACCATTTCGGTTACTTATGACGTTACATATGTTTAATTTTCCTCTAATCTAGGTGTATTGAAAGAAATTACTTTTCCAATTCGACAGAATGCAGACTTACAGATGCCACAGAGTAATGATAATGCACGGACCAACTGGAAGAAGAAATCAAGGAAGAAACTATTATGATGACTGAGACAAAAAAGAGTTAGCAGATGGCTGGGTGATAATGATGATGGCAAGCATTAGGCTTATAAGCTATTAGTAAAATAAGTATAACGACTAGTCGTTTAGACTGATGATTATGTGAATTGTAATTACAGGAGATAGAGCACTGCTACTACCATGGCACTGTCAAGGACTACCCTGGAGCGACGGCCGCATTCCACACGTGTAATGGCGTCAGTGGGGTAATTCACGTGGGCAACGAGACCTTCGTTATACATCCTTTCTACGGAGGTGATCTCTCGGTGAGTAGGTAGTTGCAATAAATACAAAGCTTGTTAACTTTAATATTTATGTGTGAATGTTGTAATTGTCTTTCTTAAACAGTGGATTTATTTAAAGTTAATGACTTTTCAAATCTAGTTTATTTTTAGGGAGAAAACTTCCTGTAATATCGAAACTAGACTAAAATATGAAATTTTATAAGTCTTTGTACAATTAATCGAATTTGTCTTATCTCTTTTCATAATAGTTTTCCCACACATATTTCGGTTTTGAGATTGTCAATAAGGAGATTATTTAGTGATATCTACCAGAATAGGACCAACCAAATATTTCACAAAAGAACTAAATATTCTTCCTGATGATCTTTCAGATCGAAACATGTAGGAGAAAACTACATATAAATAAATACGATATATTAAAATTTAGTGTATTATAAAATTTATTAAGTGGAATCTAGTGTATGGTCTGAGAATGAAGTACTTCATAATAGACTTAAATATATTTTACAACACTACTTTTACGAAGAAGGCCTTCGACTTCATTTATTTGTTTTTTTTATCCAGAAAAAAACAATTTTTATAAGGCTACGCTTATTTAAATTCGTGACGTCCATCTACTGTTTGCTGTACACTCTTCATGAAGTTAGGCATGTCTTTGACAGCTAGTTGTAACTTATCCACTGGCGAATCCGTTACAAGACTTCCATAGACTGTGGTACAAATAATAATTTGCGTGCTAAGGTTTGGTAGCTTTACTGTAAATGTGTCGTAACACAAACACACAAACACGAAGAGGATAACAACATAGTAGACTAACAACAAAAATGTTTATGTTTTAAAACATTGGGGGGCACGCGGTAACTCAGTTGGTGGATGTACAAACCGGAAGGTCTCGGGTTCGATTCCCGCTGGTGTCATTGAAATTTTTTACTGACATAATTCATTCGGTCGCACTATGACTCTGGGGTCGACTCAATCGCTAACAGAAATTAGTACCAGAAATATTTCCTGGGGGTTTAAAGACGGCCGGTGCGTACGGCTGACAACCTTACCGCCTTCATGTGCCAATTGTCTAGAAATGTGGGAGCCTCAACCTCCTGCAACCCTAAAGGAAAGGCCTCTCCAGGCCTGTAAAGGGATTTCTTTTGCGTCTTTAAAACATTCTGGTTAGCTTGCTGCTTACGTCCGCATTTATACCTGCACTCTGTGTTCTTACAACGTCTTGGTGAGGCGACGGAAACTCCCTGAACTTCAGTTTCTCGTAACAGCATTAGCGGGAAACTATAATCTGCGAACGAATACTCACATTCAGTGTGTAAAGAAGTAGTCATGTAATCCGTTAGCTATAAAGCAGTGCTTCTCAATTGTTCTGCCTCGGAAACCGCCGGTTTTGCGAAGTGAATCTAAAGGTTCAGCAAATTATTCCGTAACAATATAAAAATTTAAATAACATTATTATAAATTTAATTAATATTATTATGAACTTCACTTTAAACGATTTTAGTTTTTATTTGACAATGACAACTGTACACATTTTTTTAAATCTTTTTAATGCTGGATAAATAAAATAGCTACATATCCAAAATACTTTTTTATGTAAAGTTTATTAATTCATGTTTATTTTATGTATACATAAAATATAATTTTCATTTCTAAGTATTTACAATTAAAGGGCCTCTCGTGGCTCAGGCGGTAAGTCGCCGGCCTCTCACCGCAGAGGTCCGGGTTCGATTGCGGGTCGGTCCATGTGGAATTTGTGGTGGATAAAGTGGCACAGGGAACAGGTTTTTCTCCGAGTACTTCGGTTTTCCCCTGTAAATTTAATTCCACCGGTGCTCCATTAAAATGGAAATGCAGAAACAAACTTAATCTTCCTCACAGGGTTGTACAATAAGTCTTAACGCTGTGGTGCGTCCGTAGCATCTGCTGCGGGGCCCTTCAGTAAATAAACAATGTACAATTAAATACCTCAATATTTATCCTTACTTTACATTTATTATTAACATTGCTTACTTCCTGTAATATTGTATTATATTATAAAATTATAGCTTCATATATAATAATTTTATTTGCCGTTCCATATAATATTTGCAGTGCAGAAGTGTTCCGTTGTCATACTAAATTCAGAAACACGTATATATTACTCATTCTACAGACACTGTTGTCTTGCTGACCGCTGACTTCACATTAAAATGCCTTAAAATACGCCGGTTCTTTTTTCCCCCTAAGTATTAAAGCGCCATGTTTAGCATGTGATCAGATATTCAGCAGAGTCAAGAAAAGTGTCAAGGCTGTTGAGGCTTCTTTGTTTTGTGACGTCACGTCATTGTAAACTTCTGCATTTATTTTGATTTCAGGCTTGCTTCCGCTGCGATGTTCATAAGACCTGCGCCCTTCTGGGATATTACGCGGCGTCGTGTGGTAATTGTTTACGGACGTTTCGGGACAACGTATCGGTTCCATCTTCACGAGTCTTCCTACTCGGACTCTTGACACGTGAAGATGGGACCGATAGTTTGTCCCGAAACGTCCGTAAACAATTACCACACGACGCCGCGTAATATCCAAGAAGAGCTTAGATCTCTTCTGCATTTATTATTTATGTACAAAATTTTTGGAAATTTCGAAGAGGAAATATTATCATTGAGTGTGATTGGTGATATATTGTGAACGTGATTTTAACTCTGTATATAGATAGGTTTGAGTGGAGAGTAAGTTACGGTATGAGTATTATTGAGTTCTGGAGTATGACGCCGTGTAGTTAGGTACATATATTTCTATAAAGCCACACACTGTCAATTACAGATGACAGCAATCTTCATATTGACAGAAGGAAGAGAGCGACAGAAACACGAAAGTAAAGTCAATCAGTAGCTACTGTCTATGCTTGGAGCCGCAGTGCCGTAGCAACTGAGCTACGTGATCTACGGTCCGGGGTTCGAATCCCGCTAGGAGTAAGTGATTTTTCTCTTCTCCAAAACGTCTAGACCAGCTCTGGGGCCCACACAACCTCCTATGTGTACTGGGTTTCTTTCCAGCGGCTAAAGCAACCAAGGCGTGAAATTAACCACCCACATTCATCTAGTTCCGAGGTGAAGAATAAGTGGAGCTATACCTCTGCTTCTGGTATATGCCTTTTTGGCGTGGACAGAGAAAACTTCAGCTTTTATTGTCTATGCTTACAAAGCGAGAGAGAATATTAATTTACTGTGTTAATTGTGGTGTATCGGCCTGAAATTACGCCTGACTTAAAAATAAGAGTTAATAACTTATTATAGCCTTCCATTGAATCACTTGGCCGTACTGAAGCACTTTCTTGTCTTGTGATAACAGAAACTGATTTACTCTGAAAAGAGTCAGAGCAGGGCAGATAACCCACAGGCAGTTTGTGGCGATGGCGATGTGTGAAGGTTTGTTACGTTACGTTACGTTTCTCCTATCTACTTACCGTGACGTCTGATATCAGATCATTGAGTAGGAACAGAATAGCATTTCCTGCGGGCAGTCAGCTTCGTATTATATTTCACCAATTCAGAAAATTCTCCGTCGAAGATATTCTTCGTAATTTCAGGATATCTACTGATTCTCGTGTTCCGATTATTTTAATATTGTCTGGCATTTAGCAAGAAAAGTTTGTACACGTCTTTATTTTAAGTTCTCTCCATTACCGGTATGCAAGTTAGTATTCTCGTGTTCTTTATATATTACTAGCTGTATCCCTGCGAATAATTCGCACATAAAAACAATAAAATATTTAGTCAACAAAGATTTATTTATATATTTGAAACATTAAAGCACTTCTCAATATACAGTGCTTTATGTTACCAATCTATCATTTTCTATACGTTGTCGATGCCTTTCAATAATTACAACAGCGACGTTGTTAGATGAAGAGTATCTGGAAAATGCCACATAGAGCTTTCCATGGGAGAAAACAGGCGATGGTGGATATATTCCATTACGTTTAAGTGTCTGCCCTTGAGCTGTATTGATTGTCATGGTAAAGCGATTTTAATTGGAAATCGTCTTCTGCACAGTTTGAAGGGAAAGGTATGATCTGTAGTGTATAACTGAATCCTGGGTGTAAGGAGAGTTGGCCTAGAACCAATAACTTCCGCTGCTATGCAGTGCTCGTGCCTGCCTCTTACGATCATGTGCTGCCATCACCGGAGGACAAGGGAAGTTAACATATTTGATGTATTCCCATGGCTGCCGCTATATTAAGCACTATCAATTTTTAACGTTATCTATTAAAACAACTTTTGAGAAGTAATTAATGAAAGCAAACTGCATTACCATCACTGAAGAATCATAAGCTTTCTAAAAATGTCTGTCCTTTCGGTAATTCAGTAGCTCATGATGTCGCATTAAACATTACCTATTAACATATATGATACTATGAAATTAATGTTTTTAGAATGGTGTAACACGTTCAGTTATAGGTCTCCTAATTCAAATTCAAATTTGAAAAGATTGTGCGTTGTTATTACATATGTTATTGGTTTATTTTAAAAAGTTTTAAATTATTAATTTTATAATGTTGAACCCGAAAGATTCAATAATGGTTAATAATGATATTTTGATGGTATAGAAGGGAGCTGGCATGGCCTAATTTAGGATACTGACCTGGAATTTGCCTGTAGGTGTTAAAGAAAAACACGATATCCTCACGGTAGACCTATCTGGTTTTCGGGAAGACATATGATTTGTGACCTTCCGAATGTGAAGCAGAAATACTAACCTCTAACCCCTCCTCCTTGATATTCGGTTATAAGCCTGTGGTAGTAATTTGTGCATATACATACATACATACATATATGTACACATACATGTGTATATGCCACAGTCTCTCACATTAAGGTAAAAATGTAAGCTGACCGTTTTCGAGAATTGTGTGCTTAGGAAGATATTTTGGTCTAAGAGGTAGGAAGCAGCAGGAGAATGGAGGAGATTCCATAATGAGGAGATTCACGGTTTGTTGCCTCGCCGAATATTCTTTGTGTGATCAAATCAAGAAAGGTGAGTGGGACGTAAGGGGATGAAGCGGAATGCACACAGGTGTTTGATGGGGAATCTAGAAAGAAAGAACCCTCTTCGAAGATCCAGACGCAGACGGGATTATAATATTAAAATGGGTTATAAAGAAATAGGATAGGGGGCGTGGACTGGAATTATCTGCCTCAGGATAGGTACGTTTAACAGGATCTTGTGAACAAGGTAATGAACACTTCGGTTCCATAAAATGAGGAGAGTTTCTTGCCTAGCTTAGGATATGCTAGCTTCTCAAGAAGGACTCTGCTGCCTATATTTGGATGGTTATTAAGGCTACACTTTAGATTACAGTCTTCAGAATTGTGGCGTCATGTAATTCGGTACTTGTTTTTTTAACTACACGGCGTCACATCCCAGAAGATCCTGTTATTAATACTCACCAAGGTCAGGGCCTCACATATCATAGACTGTGTGTGTGCGTATAGTGTGCGTATAGTGTACGTATAGTGTGCGTATAGTGTGCGTATAGTGTACGCCTATATGTACGACTTCTTTTTTTACTTTCTCATATATTTCATAGGTAATATTAAACATATATATGCTTTCTGTGTGCTTGCAATTTGCGTATGATCTTATATGCATGGAAAAATTAGCAAGGAGTCCTAACACATTCCAACTTGAAATGCTGTAAATATGAAGCAAAGTAACAAGCAGGTATGTTCATTAACATATTTGAAGAAGATATTGGGTTTTGAATGGAAGTAGTCTACAATTATTACATATGACGTACTTTTAATTCGTCTACTTTATCACAATTTCGCAGTCTTTCTGAAGGAAAAAAGAGTGCAAGTATCATTTTCGTACCTCAGTGTAATAAGGTCTAATGGCGTGGAGTGTGTACAACTGGCTCAGGATAAGAGACTCGTGTGAGCACGACACTGAAAAATCTGGTTCCATATAATGCAGGAAATTTGTGGGTAGCTGAACAACTGTTAGCTTCTGCGCATTGAAATGATCTGGCTAGGCAGAATTAGAATCAGATGGCACAGACAGTGGAAATATTTTCCAACTGCAAAGCATATCGTCCTACTCGTCAGTATTCACTGAAAAGAAGGTGACATCAAAGTTGCGATATTCACAACACGTAACAATTGTCTATACAAATATAATTATTCTTTAATTTGTTTAACGACACCTTCTCAGCTTCGCAAGTTGTACTCCAGTGTCACGAAATGGTAAGAAGTCTTCGAAGCATGGATTTATAACGAATAATTAGTAAAGCGATTGTGACGTACTTTGAAGTACTATCGCAACACTTCCTACGACGGACTTTGAAGTACTATCGCAACACTTTCTACGACGGACTTTGAAGTATTATCGCAACACTTCCTACGACGGACTTTGAAGTACTATCGCAACACTTCCTACGACGGACTTTGAAGTACTATCGCAACACTTCCTACGACGGACTTTGAAGTACTATCGCAACACTTCCTACGACGGACAACAGTCAAAACAGTAGAGAAAGAAACCTGAACCTCCCAAGTACGAAACACATACATCACTGTCAGCCATAGCGTTCGGTAGAATTTAAATTAAAATTTCGTCTTTAATTTAACTTGTATGCCAACGAATTACACAATTACAACACCGTTTTTTCCCATGGCGCAAGAGCTCCTAGTGGGCCAGGACCACCTCATTATCGAGCCTTCTCGATCACACTCAGACACACCACAGTCGGTAGGACTCCTCTGTACGAGTGACCAGGTCGTCGCAGAGACCTCTACCTGACAACACACAACACTCGCAAAGACAGACATCCATGCCCCGTGCGAGATTTGAACCCACAATCCTAGCAAGCGAGCGGCCGAAGACTCGCGACTTAGACCGCACGGCCACTGAGATCGGCATTATAGCACTCTACAATTGGTATTCAACATTTTGTTCGCCTATCCCCACATATAATTTCCCTTCAACTTTGTACCCCCAAAGTTGTTAGTGCATAATTCAAGTTATACACAGTCTATAATCTACATCTAAAATAAGTTAAATAAATTACATCCAAATAATGTATTAAATAACAAGTTTTAAATGAGAAAAGGAGAATCAAGCTATTAAATAACAAATATATTATTGCCTATCATATAAAAATTAATAAAGGAACAAAGGTATTTTAGCAAAGCAAAATTATATGCACTATGTGGAATAAAATGAAACTAGCCGCCCAGATAAGAATCGCATAAAGGAGAGAGAGAGAAAAAATGGCGCCCCCAAATCGCATGTCCTTACGTCCGGGTGTCTTGTGGCTAACCCTAAATCTGGCCCTGATTATTCAGTATTTATCATGAAATAATATATATATTTTTTTTAATTTTACGTAACCCCTAAGATGTATTCGCGTACCCCCGGGGTACGCGTACCCCAGGTTGAATACCACTGCTTATAGCGTATCCCCCTACATGCTTCGGCTAAATGTAGCCATTTTCAAGGAGAATTTTAACACAAAACACAAAGGGAGTGTGTTAGTAACCTTCCTGAAGATGAATAGTTAGCCGAAACATGTAGAAGAACGCACTGTAGAATAAAAAATTGTGTAGTGCTATAATTGTGTAATCGGTTGGAATAAAAGTCATATGTATTTTGCACGGATTGTGTAATTCTTACGTAAGTACTTTTTTAACTGCTTAAAGTGTAAGATAAACCAGAACTATGTATAAAGATACAGGTTGTACCGCGCAGTAAACATTCTGTCTTTCGGTTATAAAACCCAATCATTGTACCTTGGTGCAACATTATTCTATGTAACTTTTTTTTTCCGAAATCAGGATTTTCCACTTACTATGTTTTTAGGTAATTTTTTTGTGCTATAACAATCTATGACTTAGCTTCATTATTAAGGGATATATGAGTAGCCATCAATTTTATGTCTAAACTTAATCTTCAAAGTTCTTAATTCACTTCCATTCCCCGAAACATGGCTTCTTTGAATAGGCTAGTGTAGCAGAGATACATTAACTGTTAATGCCGTACAGAAAATCATCGCTGTTTTTCTGAGATCCACACAAAACACATAAATACACTCCGTGGGCACAACGTAGAATTTTTAATGTTAAACCTGGTAGTAGGTCAAATAATCACTAGGCTTTAAAAGTTTAATATAGTAACCCTGATATCCTCCATACGAGTGTAAAATAATAGGAGTGTGAAGCCAACCACTATCCTTAACCGAGTTCAGAAGTTAAGATTGCGTGGAGCTTGACTTATGTTTCCCCATACGCCTTTATGGCGTGGTGTATAGGCACGTAGAATGCTTTCTACTTATTCAGCCTTTTATCTTGGTTCCTTGTTTCTATAGAATATCTTTAAATCCAAACTCTGTCTCTCTGTTCTCTAAAACTCGACTTGATGTATGAAAAAGGAATTCATTCGATAAGTAAATTATTAACACAGCACACATGAAGATTCTGTCAATAGTTCTGGTTTGCACAGAATATGAATACTGCTGCTTTCTCTGGTATTGGCCCTAAATTGTATCTTTAATTTCTCGGAACCGCGCAAGGTACATTATACATTTATACACACTAGGACTGCGAACATTGCTAGGTCAATATTATCTGGTGCTGTACGGGCACACCGACGAAACTGGACACCGCTACGCAACTGCAGTTTCCACGAAGCGTCACCCTTCTCGAGCAGGAAACCAGTTGCCCGATTAGCGAGCGGACTAGTTGCTCGCATCTTCTTTGTGTGACCGAATATATGGCAGCATTTTTTTGGTTTTGGGCATTTATTTTCTGTAATGTGACTCACAGCTGCCACTTGGGTTGTAAACATCTGTAGTGCGGAAGGCAAGATACTAGAAACGAAGTAAAATTCAAAACTGATACTAACATGATGAAATAATCGATGAAGACAAGGGCAACATATAAAATCTGAAAAGCATATCTACATAGTAAGTTCACCGTAACATAAGCAAGACTACTCATAAGATAAATAGATGGATGTATTACGAGCCTTATTTTTCAACATAATCTCCATCAAATTCAACAGCCTTGTGCCAGCGAGAATCCTTCTTGTACGTGTTTCAATTCTGTACTCGCAGCCACTTCTTCACTTCCTCAACAACCTCATCATCACTCCCAAACCTTTTCCCACGGATGTCATCTTTGAGGGCTCCAAAGAGGTGGAAAACTGAGGGAGCAAGATCTAGGTTGTGTGGTGGGTGGGGAAGAAGAGTGCATCCGAGTTTTGTGAGTGCTTCCTATGTTTTCGAACTAGTGTGTGGCCGTGCGTTGTCATGTTGAAGGAGTATTTCAGCAACATCTTTGTGAGGTCGAAACTTTGCAAGGTTTTAAGACTGTGAGCGTACAGATCTGAGTTGACGCTTTGACCACGTGACATAATGTCTACGCCAGAGTGTCTGCTGTTGTTGGCTGACCAGATCTACGCGCAGCATTGAGCTCCTCTTGGCCTTTCTGAGAACCTGCAATTGGTGAAGACAAACTAGTCGTTGGTCGTGCTTTCATCAACAACACTGACAACGTACAAATTTTTAACCGCTTTCGAACGTTCGTTACTGATCCCTTCTCTGCCACAAGCAATTCAATAAGAGCCCTTTGTTTGAATTGCACATTGCCTTACCACGCTATCACGACGATCCTCTGCGCATGCGTGAGAAAACTTATTGTTCCGCGGCGCTGCAGTAGCAGGCGGGACATTCAAAATTAACTGCAGAAAAAATTGCAAACATTCCCTGTTGATTTTGACTGAAGTGTAGGAATTGCTGCAGAACGTTTGGGCAACCATCGTAATATATATTTTTTAAAACAATTGTAATTTTGAAAATTTGGAAATTAAATGTCGCCGTCGACAGTGGATTTTTTTGACAGTGATACGCTGACGTCCATGCGTAAACATTCTCCGCCATGAACATGAATAGAAACAAGAAACGTTCTTCTCTGAGTGACGCAATTTTGAAAAGATATCGAAAAAATTCATCTCATATATAACCCCAGAATATGACAAGTTTTTTACGAAAAATAGACGTAATATCTGTCATTAAGTTTGCAAGGTTATTACGAAAAACAAATATTTTCTTTCAACAACGGAACATTTGTTCATTTCTCCATAATTTTAAATTAAAAATAAGATAAATAAGTAACATTTATTTATTTAATTAAAAATTATTAATAAATAAACCCCCTCCCCGCGGAATCTACCCTGGAACCCGCTGTATTTTTAACAATATGGCCCTCTCCTCTTTCCGAATTGTGTAGACCTGCTCCATCTTACGGGAGCGTTTGAAAGGAAAGTGACTTCATAATTTATTATTAAATTTTGGCCAAAGAGTTGATTTCCTGTAGGTTACTTGCACACCCCTTATTATTAACTGGAAGGCGGTTTGTGTAACCATTCCTTGTAACGTCCAGTATAACTTCATAAATATAAATCCACAGAGCTTAAAGCTGATGGTCGCTCAGCTAGTCAAGATTTTTTTTACGTTTTATGAAACCAGAAAATTTATTACCACGTTTGTCAGATTCTGCCAGCTGACCCTATCGTGAGCCAGATTAATACACTCCATAACCTCACTCCCTGTTTCCTTCAGAACCATCTATCTATGGACACCTAGATCATCCACATATTTTTTATATCTAGTTCCCCATTTAAATTTTGCTTGCATTTCTCGTCCATCCCATACTTTATAAATGTATTATTATCTTCATCTCACTTTCTCGATAAAGATTTCATTGCTGAAATAACCTTTTGACGTAGGCTGTACGGAAGATGAGGTCATATAGTATAGCTTTGCCACCCACCTGTCGGTTCTGCCAGTCTTCTCTTAGTCAACTTCTTCGCCCCAACCTACACACATTTGCTGATGTCTGGTTTGCACGGCCCAAAAGTGTTGGGGGGGGGGGGGGGGGGGACGCAGGCAGCCAACGTGTTGAAAGGTTATCCATGTTTGCTAACTCAACTTGCTTGTTGCTGTGCGTCGTTCTCACTTCCACGTCTGAAATTGCTACTCTCCACCCCACTTCGAAGGATACTTCACATGCGTGCGTTCTTGCAAATATGGTGCACTCAGATTTTTAAACTTTTATATATTGGTTATGGGTGTTTTATCGTTGTGATGAGTTCGCACTTCTTGACACTGCAGACCAGAAATGCAGAACCTTATCAAGTCACTATATAGAGACACAGAGTGAGCATTTCATGATAAAGAGGCGAAGTTATTTCCGTGCATGTGACGTAAAAGCCAGAGAGCATAGTTTGATGACCCGTGCTGCCTCTAAATACGAACAATTTGCTTCTAGTTGTAAGGTTTGTCCCCGGCCTCTCGTTGTCGAGGCCAAGGTATGAGCCCAGGCCACTCCATGTGGGATCTTTGTGGTGGATAAAATAGCACTGCGACAGTTTCCTCTCCCAGTACTTCGGTTTTCCCCTGTCACTATCGTTCCACCAATAATCCATACTCATAACTAACTAACTCCATGTAGCAGAGTCCTTCTTGAGAAGCTAACAGGTCCTCAGTTAGTCAAGAAATTCCCCGCGTTTTATGGAACCCGAAGGTTCATTACCGCATTCACAACAGCCCGCCACCTGTCCCTATCCTCAGCCATATCAATCCAGTCCACGCCCCCCATCCCACTTTTTGAAGATCCATTTTAATATTATCCTCCCACCTACACCTGGGTCTTCCAAGTGGTCTCCTTCCCTCAGGTTTCCCCACCAAAATCCTGTAAGCACCTCTCCCCTCCCCCATACGTGCCACATGCCTCGCCCATCTCACCTTCTTGATTTGATCACACGAATAATATTTGGTGATGAGTACAGATCATTAAAATCCATACTCATATTCTATTTATCTGTCATCGACGCTTTCTAATCACAGGTAGTGACTGCATCGACTGACAAAGTACTTCTCTTTCCCTCGGAATGTCGCTGTGTGCACTTCATTCCTCTAACTCCGACAAGTTTCAGATTATCATCTTGCTTCACAGCTCAAGGCGTTCTTCAAATTTCACACTAACTACAAAATAAAAATAAAAATAACACCCATTCTCGACACCCGTTTTAACCAAAGTAACCCCTCGTCCAACGCCGTTTTGCCCAGCATGGTTTTTAGTACACGCAGTTGAAAATAATTACGTATATATGGGGGAAAAATTTGACGGAAGTTGAAAAATTTAAATACACTCGACTAAACGTGGGCGGTTACTAACTCAACCGCTGCTGAAGCTAGCAGCATCAGCTACACAAGCACTGTGTAAATAATTAATGTCCGAAAAGTGTGCATTTTAAGTGACTGGGGGGGGGGGGGGTGGTGCCTTGTGCGTCAGCTTTCACATAACCATGTTATTACCATAAAAATTTTGCACAACTAGGATTTGTCCAACACTCCATGATCGCTCCGTTTAACCCTCAGGTTGGACGGCATTACTGTGTTGTTACGTAAGCGACTCGATTATTGCGTGTAAAATCCTCACAGTGTTCCGAAAAATATTTTTTCCAATGGGTCGACAGCCCCTTCGGGGCCTAGGCCGCCTCGTTTTTCGAGGCTTCACGATCACACTTTTTAGACACACCACACTCGGTAGGACTCCTCTGTACGAGTGACCAGCCCGTCACAGAGACCTCTACCTGACAACACACAACACTCACAAGAGACAGACATTCATGCCCTAAGCGGGATTCGAACCCACAATCCCAGTAAGCGAGCAGCTGCAGACCCACGCCTTAGACCGCGCGGCCACTGGGATCGGCTCCAGAAAATTACAAAACTGAATTGTAGTCAGTTGTCGTACTTGACACAGGACTCTGCAAATACTTGCATCCCAAATGAATGTGAGGAAGGAGAGTAAAAGAAACTATTATCATTATTATTATTATTATTATTTACTGCAATTGGGATTTCACCCGGTGGCAGTAGTCCTTACACTAGTACACACAATACAAATGTTTTCACCCGGTGGCAGTAGTCCTTACACTAGTACACACAATACAAATATTTTCACCCGGTGGCAGTAGTCCTTACACTAGTACACACAATACAAATGGACATATAATATACATAAAAATAACAATATAAAACAAACTATACACAATTACAAAACAAAATACATACAGTAAATACAAGTACACACTTTAGAACACCGTACACACATTACAAAAACATCCACACCTTACAAAAGCATCCACTCCTTACAAAAGCATCCACACCTTACAAAAACATCCACACCTTACAAATACATCCACACCTTACAAAAACACCCATACACATACAAAACAAAAAACATACAGTAAATACAAGTACACATATTAGAACATGGAAGTGTTAGAAAGACGTATGAGACAGGTATAATGTTATGTATAGAAGAGATCTGATTACTTCAGCAGGTCAGTCAATGTGAGCAAAGAAATAATATTTGGTGATATTTCTAGTTTTATGTTTCACTTTATGAAAAGAAATGCTAAGTGATCTATGCCGCAATTGCATTGCATTTAGCTATCAACCACAGACATGAGTTTTCAGGCCCGCAGTGTGGAATTGTATAATTGTGTCTACAGTCTAGGGACCGATCGCTTTTGGAATGCTGAATGTTCAGTAGTGAATTGAATGGTTTGCCAAAACGTAGTTCATTATTACAAAAAACCAAATGGCCAACATGGAGGCTAATAACTACGCTAGTATAGAATGCTGTCCATCATGAGCCGGTCGATCACCGAACTTCATGATGAAGGCCGGCGTTTGCTATGGTATACCGACGCTCATCTGACATCATAAAAGGCATCACATCCCTCAGGACGTTTATGTTCAGATATTTACGAGGCACAGTGTTCATGAATCTTAAAGAAATTAGTTGGGAGGCCGTGGACTGGACTGATCTGTCTGAAGGTAGGGACAAGCAGCTTGCTTTTATGAAGACGGTAATGAACCTTCGATTTCCATAAAATGCGGAGAATAAATTGAATAGCTGAGGAACTAGAAGCTTTCAAAGGACTCTGCTCCATGGATTTAGTTACGTATAGTGTTCAGCAAGCCGATTCCAGTGGCCGCGCTCTCTAAGGCGTGGGTCTACGGCCGCTCGCTTACTGGGATTGTGGGTTCGAATCCTACTGAAGGCATGGATGTCTGTCTGTTGTAAGTATTGTGTGTTGTCAGGTAGAGATCTCTGCGTCGGGCTGGTCACTCGGCCAGAGGAGTCCTACCGAGTGTGGTGTGTCTAAACTGTGTGATCGTGAAACCTCGAAAAATGAGGCGGCCTAGGCCCCCAAGGGGCTGTCGAGCCATAGGAAAAAAAATATATATATTGATTAATAAGTGCAGTTTTTTTAATTTCGTAAATAACGGATAGGGTCAACTATTTCGTAGTAATCCGATCTCTTTTTACCTGTCCACATTTTAATTCTAATACGAAAACTAATTTAATCCCATATAAATATATAATATGTATACTGTATATAATAAAAATAATATAAATTTATAAATATGTAATATATAATATAAAAATATATAAATATATGATGTTATTGAATCACCCAATGAAAATTACGCGAAATTCTCATGATCTATATTCTGCCTGGCCACGTAAGCTCTTAAGGCTTCATTCAATGTTTCTATGGTGTTCCTGAATTTATTTCTACCCTAGACTATGCATTGTGTCCCGCTTGTATTACGAGCTTCCCTTTCTTTCTACACGTCTCAAATTTGATTACACGAAATAAATAAATAGATAGATAATAGAAGTAGGAGCGTTAAAAATTATTTCCCTTACCAATAGGCACTCAGTTATTCATTGTCAGTATTTTTGATAACTATTATATTTCTAAAAGGGCGTAACTGGGATTGGGGGGGGGGCGCTACTGCCACCCTGGGTGGCTGAGTCAAACGGTTGACAAAACTGGGGGCCAAATGTGTGTTTTAAATAAGAAAGAAATTGATTTTCTGCCCTCAACGAATTTTAAATTATTGAGCCAAATTAAAGGAGTTTCAATAAAATGATTGCTATTTAAGTTTATAATCGTAATTAGGGGCGGCCGTTGTGATTAACTCTCCTAAAACCCTGGCTACGTCACTGATTTTATTTTTTTTTTTCAAAAATGAACTAAGAAGCTCTAAAGACCATTCACTCATCCATTCTCGGATGTGCAATATAGATTCAGTGTTCTATTCTGGGTAGTTTAGTGTCGTTACCCTCTGTCTCTAACCATATTGTCTATTACTAGTCACAAGCAGTTAAATGTGTCATCTTCGGTGGTATGCTGTTTACACAGAGTTTTCCAAAAAATTGGGAAATTAATGTCTCTGATCATCGATATTTGAATTTCAGAGTAAAAACACAGGCAACTCGCTAACTGGATTCCGAAGGGAAGAGGAGGCAGCTAAGTGCGATGAACTTTGAAATATGAACTGTTAGTTCTGTAGATTAAATATTAACCCAGCTTAGTTGACCGCAACTATGAGGCAGAACAGTGTCGTTGAGCACAAACACACAGGATTATTTCCTTCGCAGTCCCCATTAATTGTCTGCATAGCCTAACCAGCTTTCGTCTTTGTAAGAATATTTTCGGAAAACTTGGTGACTGTTTTATGGAGACAGAAAAAATAAATGTTCTGATGCATTTCTTGCGCGTGTTGGCTTCTCCAATCACGTCCCGCTGTGCTCGAAGGGACTTCAGGTGTAAATGGGCCTTCACATCCTGCAGCCTGCTTACTCCCAGACAAGCTGTTCAAATTAGCTTAATTGATGAGCCAGCATTCTACGGAATCATTTTACCTCAGGTCGATGGCTAAATGCCGTAGATTTACAGTGGAAATCAGTGTGAAAGTTTTACACACCCTAAAGCTAAAATTAGATGTACCAACAATTTTCTTTCTTTTCAAGTTGTTGCGTCTCGTAAAAGTGGAAACCTTACTACTGTCTACGTAAGTCGACAGTACTTAATGAGCTTGTTTATAAACGTCAGTCAGTAAATAAAGAGCGTGTTCCTTATTTATTCTTTACGGAATTTTTATTTTAGAAGTTCCGCTGGGAAATTATTATGGATTGGATTTATCAGGCTTATTTTATTTACCGTAATGAACTTTGGATTTCACAAAGGCGAGCTGGGTAACTGTGAGTTTTTAAGCATTGACTCTACTCCACACAATTAATAATAAGTCTCATCAGGTTCAGTTTTTATTTACGGTACGCTGACTGTACACCCTAAAGGCTACTCACAACGTGGGCACGTTTACACAGCAAAACGTACAAGAAAATAAACTTAAGGAAACTACAAAACATAAAAGAAACGAAACGAAATAGTACCCTTTACTTAATAATAGTGGATACTACTACTGATAACTGCCCAATTTCTTTAATTTAATATGTAAAAAGTATATGAGCTAATGCCGAAACTAATTATGGTATACAATTTAGGTAAACAAAATAAGGGAACGTCGATCATAACTGTAGTTATTTAACAAATTATATTGCCAAACTGCCAGGTTTAAATAAAAATTTTCTTTGCAATTAAGTATTTTCCTCTTAATATTTCTATCGTGGTTGAAGTAAGAGGCTACGTTGTGGTGCGTAGTGTAACACTAGGTACAAAAAATAAATAAAAGAAACCGCGATCACAACTAAAATTTTAATCTGTGGTCTTTTGGGTAATTACACGGCGTCGTATTTACCGACGTTTCGGGACAACGTGTCGGTCCCATCTTCATGGGTCAAGATTCCGAGATGGAAAGAAAGCTTTTGACAAGGAAACTTGGCAGCAAGGCGGGGTAGGGGAGCCGTGCGATGTGACAATGGCCAATAGGATGAGAGGGTGGGGGGTTTGGATGCAAGGTCACAATATGCTGTACTGTGGTAGGGTGAGAAACGTCGGTAAATAATTACCACACGACGCCGTGTAATTACCCAAAAGACCACAGATTACATCAACATCGCGGCGGAAGCCTGAAATCAAGGACAACTAAAATTGTTTGTCAAAGTTTAATGCTATTTTTGTAAACATATCGACCTATCTGCAAATAATATTAGTAGCTGATGCTTATCTAGTAGAAAGACACTTTTTCATAATCAGCGGATATTAGATGTACGAGTAGAAAAAGGAAAGACTATATTTGAAACCAAAATAAATACAGTTGAACCCGGTTATAACGATATCGGTTTATACGACACCTCGACTATAGCGTCAGATATTCTGTGGTATCAATTAATTTTTTCCCGTTAACCGTTACATTATACTCCTCGGTAAAAAAAAAAGGATCGTTTATAACGACACAAAATATTCAGTCTCTTTCATGACGTTATAACCGAGTTCGACTGTATTAATAAGAAACAGAACATCTAGATGATGCCGCATCTTATGTAGTTTGTGCAATTCTAAATAGCGTCATATTTGTAAGTGGGAGAGGTAAGCTGACATTTATCCCTGTGCTTAAGTACTACACCTTGGCCGTGTCATGGCTCAGGCGGTTAGTCACCGGCCTCTCACCGCGGAGGCCCGGGTTCGATCCCGGGTCTGTCCATGTGAGATTTGTAGTGGGCAAAGTGGCACTGGGACAGGTTTTTCCCCGAGTACTTCGGTTTTCCCCTGTCAGTTTCATTCCATCGGTGCTCCATTAAAATAGAAAAGCAGAAACAAACTTAATCTTCATCACAGGGTTGCACAGTAAGCCTCAAGGCTGCAGTGTGTCCGTAGCATCTGCTGCGGGGCCCTTCACCACAAAAAAAAAAAGTACTGCACCTGAATGACGTGTGGAGTTGAGGTAACGTTCCACGTATTCTTACCCTCTACACTGGGTTAAGGCGTGGGTAGATTCACGTTACCGCCGCTTCACCACCGGTACCCACCGTCTGAAGATTATTAACCACAACAGATATAACTTATATGAAGAGCTGCATAATTTTTTATTATCACGTCATCTCTGAAGGGGGGCGTCATATTTTATGTTAAAAATATATGATTAAAAAATATATAAAGGCTTGTAGTGTAAGGGAAAGGTGACAGACTGTAGAAACACTTTTACAGACAAAGCACCGATAATTACGTAAAGTTTAGGACTTTAATTAATTTGGCTGACCATGGTGATTGCGGTAATTAACAAGTAATTAACTGACAAATCTGTGGCGTCGATTCTCGCAGGGGTCCTAGACTTGTTCTTTCCCCGACAACCACAGTCTGATCACCTACTGACTAGGCAGTTAATCTGTATAAAGGGCCCCCATGCAGGAACCCAAACGACTAGCACGGGATCCCGGCAGCTTCTAAACTACCGTGGAATAAAGCAGCACAAAATTATACTCAGTCCACATTTGGACTCTAATAAATGTGTAATTCACAGGAAGTAAATTAATGCATTCGACACACCTGTGTGTATTTATTATTGTCCTTTTAGCTACATATTTCAGCTTTAAAAGTCATTATCGGGCTAAAAGTATTATAGGTATATAAAACTAATTAATTAACGCGCTGTGCCAGTCGCTCTGCTATATGTAATTACGGTTTTACATGACAAAATTTTAGCTTTTGAAACTGAAATATATTGCGAAAAATACCAACTATAAATGTACACAATTATGTGGAAGGCATTAATTTGCTTCTTGTAAATCGTATATTTATTTAAATATAACACAGTGGGATGTCACGATTAAAGATTGATTTGTGGTGTTTGAGAGCTTGTCACATTGTTATTACTGGAATACATTGGCCATTTGTCATTAGAATTATCAAATCAAGGAGAATAATTTGGTAGGACACGTGTAGCACATATGGGATATATTTAAAGTGCACAAAGAGTCTACTTAGAATATTTGTGCATAGATTGGAAGATAATATTAAAAAGAATATTAAATAAGTTTGCAGGGTGTGATCGTCTAGCTCAGGATTGTGATAAGCGGCTTTCTGTTATAAACATGCTAATTGAACCCACGTGTTCCTTACAAGGTAGGAAATTTCTTGGGTAACTGAGCGACACGATTTTTCACGGATTCCGCTTCCGTGAAGTTTGTTGTTTAGCAGGCTGGTTGTTTGGTTTGTGTCTCATTGATAAAACCAACACATGCACATCTAACATACTGCTATATGTTTCGGCGGAACTCCGCCATCTACAGTGAGTTTATACACCAATATTTAAAACTCGCCAGATCATAATACGCTACACTAGTAATACATAGTATATCATAGTGATTTTTATAGCTGAAATAAAAAATGTAATATCTCAGCTGTAGAAATAGCTATGATATAATATGTATTAGTATTGTACTGTATTATACTCTAGTCGGAATTAATATTGGCGTATAGACTTCCTGAAGATAGCGGAGTTCCGCTGAAACATGTAGAAATAACAAAGGATTCGTGTTTTTACATATATTAGATGTGCGTGTGTTGGTTTATCAATGAGAAATTTAGTCACAATACCCGGAACGAATAGCGTTAAAGTATTTTGGTTCGTTGGTTGGTTGTCTGGTTGGTCAATCAGTCAGTCTGTCAGTTGGTCGGTCTGTCTGTCTCTATGTATGTATGTATGTCTCTCCGTCTGTCTGTATATTGGATATTTGGTAGAATACTGGCCTGACTCCTGTTTCTACAGTGATATTGGTCTCACGTTGATATCTCTCACATACACAGACGGCACTGTGTTAGCAAACCCAGGCAGTTTACCAGCTCACTTGGTCCCAACATACCCATCCATCTCCTTTGACTTTTCTCTGTTTTATACGAATTGTCAGAGGGAAGTGAAACCAGGAAACAGAATTAGGAGTTTCTCGTGCACTAATGACGCTACTTGGAAGGGAAGTGGAGGAGAAGCTGCCATCAGAGACGGACTGACGACGGGAATGGCAATACGTAAGCAATGTTCAATATTTGTTATCCTTGAGAAGTTATTTATAAGATTTTTAATGGCTGTTGGTGTTACTCAGGTATACAGTGGCCAAATAAATTGTTTGCCTTTACGGCGTGCAAAGCTATCAGCAAGGATCTGATACTGAAGTAGACGCCATATCCCAGAGAAAAGTTAACAACATAAATATATACTACAAAAACAAGGCTTAAAAAAGTTTAGAAAATGCTTGAATATCACAACAATTCTAGTGATTTTGCAGTGTTAATGCCTCCACATTTTCGAGTCGTAGATTGATAGTACACATAGGAGGGGGCCGAGTAAGAACCTCAAATATATAATTTTGTCAAAATCTGTCCAGCCGTTCTCGAGTTACGGCGTGGCAGATCATGAAATTCCTCTGATTATATTGAGAACCGCAAAAATTAAGGAGAATATGCATATGACACTGCGTGCATCCTTCTTTTGCCTACAAAGAATTATTCGAAACACCTTTCGTGCCGAAAATTTCTTGCAATTTACGCTACAGACCCCCATAATGAAGCATGTAGATTCTAAAGTGTTCGTTATTGACCTCCGATGTTGAACAAAATTTGATTGTATTAATAATTTCACTATGTTCTTAAAACGCCCCACTAATACATTTATTAAAATCCTTTCAGCGTTTTCTAAGGCGTCTTATTCTATTCCTTCTTATTCTCCTCCTCTGTAGCTATAACTAAAGCAGTTTTCTAGGGCATGGGGCAAATACCCGCTGCCCGCTGCTGCTGCGGCTAAAGCTCTCATTTCGTGCCCCCCGTGGCTATCTTGCTATTAGCTGAGAAATTTTCATTCATGAACTGAAAAATGCAAACACAAAAATACATCAAATTAATTTTAGCATTAAACACCTCATTGTTTCTCTCTGAAGGTTAGTTTTCAAAAAGGTGAAGTACCAAATTCTTCTTGCTTAAGACCAGTTTATTTCCGTAACAATAAATATCGCAGCACATCCTTTGATCAGTGCTGTCTTGTGAACAAGTGTAAAGAGGATGTGAATGTAGTGCGATATTTTTGTTATGACACGTAATTGAAACATGGCGTAGTAGACACCGAAAGTCTGTGGCGAAGGCAGAATTATGCATGATGCCTGGACAGCACGTAGTGCCTTGCTGAACGTATGTGTAAAACGGTTTGTGCTTTAGTCGGCCACGGTCCGTACTTCAAGTCTCGAACTGAACTTAAAAAAGATGAGGTAATAAACTGGTTGTTTGGCTATTAGCCAGTTTATGTAATGACATAAATTAGATGAGAAATGCACTATTCGGAATTTGGAATGCGCGAGGGGGTTCAGCAGTTCAAACTTCTAATTGCTTTCTGCATTTGAGCCTTGTGTGTTATTAAGATTTGTAAAGGTCTAACACACCTCATTTCAATTAAAGGCTTAAGTCTCTTTATTGTTATAGTGACAGGTAGTCGTAGGCTGGTAAGTGATTCTTTTGTTCCGAAATATATTTCGGACAGGCTTCCACGCAGGCTGGCTGTTTTTTTGACAAAGGGGGAGACATTCCAGAATTCGTGGCATTGTAATATTTGATTTTACTGGCAAAGCACCTAATAAAACGCGACCAGTGCAGTTCACAACTTAACAGCTTCATCTGAACCGATTTAAGAATTTTCATGCCTAGTTTATGTTTTACTTTGTGTTCACCGTGCATCTTGACATTAATTTCACGTTGTGTTCACCGTGCATCTTGACATTAATTTCACGTTGTGTTCACCGTGCATCTTGACATTAATTTCACGTTGTGTTCACCGTGCATCTTGACATTAATTTCACGTTGTGTTCACCGTGCATCTTGACATTAATTTCACGTTGTGTTCACCGTGCATCTTGACATTAATTTCACGTTGTGTTCACCGTGTATCTTGACATTAATTTCACGTTGTGTTCACCGTGCATCTTGACATTAATTTCACGTTGTTTTCACCGTGCATCTTGACATTAATTTCACGTTGTGTTCACCGTGCATCTTGACATTAATTTCACGTTGTGTTCACCGTGCATCTTGACATTAATTTCACGTTGTGTTCACCGTGCATCTTGACATTAATTTCACGTTGTGTTCACCGTGCATCTTGACATTAATTTCACGTTGTGTTCACCGTGCATCTTGACATTAATTTCACGTTGTGTTCACCGTGCATCTTGACATTAATTTCACGTTGTGTTCACCGTGCATCTTGACATTAATTTCACGTTGTGTTCACCGTGTATCTTGACATTAATTTCACGTTGTGTTCACCGTGCATCTTGACATTAATTTCACGTTGTGTTCACCGTGCATCTTGACATTAATTTCACGTTGTGTTCACCGTGCATCTTGACATTAATTTCACGTTGTGTTCATCGTGCATCTTGACATTAATTTCACGTTGTGTTCACCGTGCATCTTGACATTAATTTCACGTTGTGTTCACCGTGCATCTTGACATTAATTTCACGTTGTGTTCACCGTGCATTTTTGACATTAATTTCACGTTGTGTTCACCGTGCATCTTGACATTAATTTCACGTTGTGTTCACCGTGCATCTTGACATTAATTTCACGTTGTGTTCACCGTGCATCTTGACATTAATTTCACGTTGTGTTCACCGTGCATCTTGACATTAATTTCACGTTGTGTTCACCGTGCATCTTGACATTAATTTCACGTTGTGTTCACCGTGCATCTTGACATTAATTTCACGTTGTGTTCACCGTGCATCTTGACATTAATTTTCAGTTTTTTCAACCAACGAATGCACTTTTTATTCCTGTTCAATTCACCCTACATATATTCAACATCTATACAAGACCAACTGCCAGCAAATTTAACAATTTTTAGTAATAATAATTTTAATAATTTTAACAATTTCAACAACTACCAACGACACAGTGCTCTATATTCACAATTTATAGTGCTATACTCTATACTTTAAACGCAAGATAACTATATACACCAAGACATTTCAAGAAACTACTTGAAGAAATTGTATATACTGGTGATTGGCAATGTAAATAATAGCCTTAAACAGTGTAACGATTCTGTGATAATACCAAATGGACCAGTGAACAATGAAGTGAAATTATCAATGTAGCCCTGATGATGGCAGATTCACTGCCGAAACATGTGTAGGGTGAATTGAACAGAAATAAAGAAGTGCATTCGTTGTTTAAAAAACTGAAAATTGTAGTTTATGTATTCGAATTATGTAAACTGTTGCTGTGGATTGTTAATTCGTAATTAAAAACAAGCTGTGTGGTCGTTATAACATTATAATTGTGAGTATCAAAGTGGCTCCTCCCCCCCCCCCTCCCCGTATATTCCCTGGGAGGGATCCGTCTTATCCGACGAAGATACAGCAGCGGTGTAACCGTGAGTCTAGCAGTTCAGAGACGTCGGTTACAGTGTTAAGTCAGAAAATAATTTCAATGCTAAAGAAATATAATGCCTAGTCTTATTGCGACCATGAGAAAGAAGGAGTATGGCAAATAAAGTTAGCCGGTTGAAAGCTCCTTTGATTGGTCAACAAAAGGTGTTGAAGACAAAAAGCAGTCATAACGAGTCGACTGTTTACGTAAGTTGTGTAGTTGCGTAAATAATTAGAAAGGAGGGAAGGAAAGAAGGACGAACCTTTACAGACTGAATTTGTAAAGCATTGTTTGTTAGCTGTTGCTGATAATTTGGGTCAAGATAAAAAAGTTCTAAAAACGTCATCCTCTGCCCTAACTTATACAAAGCTTGTTCAAGAACAGGGAACAAGTTTTTTGCGCGAACTTCATTTGCAGGCAGAATAATTTGATTGTTCTGCACTCGAAATGGGTGAAATTAATAACTTTACAGACACTGAGTAGGTGATTATATTTATTCATGATATCGAATGTGCCTTGCAAATTTATAAGGGGCTTAAAATTCGTTCTTGCTTCGCAGGCATTATGACCGATGAAAATATGTCTCTGATATTAAATAAAACATTTATTTATTCGTCAACTGTGACACTCGATGGTCCCAGGAAATATGTACTGCTCTAAGGCCGTCATAATGGAAGTATCAGCGGGGAGTTATGCATACGTCAGCTTTAAAAATCCGATGATCTTTCGCTGTATTATTCAACAGGCACTGTGAGGTCAAATTCTTTTTCTTTGGACATAAAAAAGTTTTTGACATTGTTATTTTTACAGTGCGCTAATTTCGACCCAACGGTCCGAAACATCATCAGTGCAGCATTTTCTGGAAGACGTAGAATCGGAATATGATGATGTTTTCTGCTGTTAGACAATGTGATGGACAAGCAGAGGTGGCATGTTTAGACAATGTGATGGACAAGTAGAGGTGTCATGTTTAGACAATTTGATGGACAAGTAGAGGTGTCATGTTTAGACAATTTGATGGACAAGTAGAGGTGTCATGTTTAGACAATGTGATGGACAAGTAGAGGTGTCATGTTTAGACAATTTGATGGACAAGTAGAGGTGTCATGTTTAGACAATGTGATGGACAAGTAGATGTGTCATGTTTAGACAATGTGATGGACAAGTAGAGGTGTCATGTTTAGACAATATGATGGACAAGTAGAGGTGTCATGTTTAGACAGTGTGATGGACAAGTAGAGGTGTCATGTTTAGACAATGTGATGGACAAGTAGAGGTGTCATGTTTAGACAGTGTGATGGACAAGTAGAGGTGTCATGTTAAGTAGGTTTCTGTCTATTTGTGAAATGTAATAGTTTAGTGATGGAAGAAGAGAATACTCTACCATAGTTATCTGACGATAAATTTATCGCGGCTCGACAAGACAACTTATTTTAATAAACACAGTATGAAACTTCACGGAAATATAAATTACTGTGCGCCATGTTTATTTACGTGACTGCCTCTGAAAGGGAACTGAGCTTTCTGCTCAAACGTGTTATTAAACTAAGTCATAGGCCCTTCTTGTCTTGCAAAACTGTTTTTTATTCTGTCACCTCACCAGGCGATTGGGAGACACCGAAGAACAATTACATTTGCAGCATTCAGCAGCTCCAAAATGAAGCTTGAAGTTTCGGAAAAACGAAATACGAATGTGTTGAAAATACTTTTGCCATGGCAATGAGCACATGAAGTGAATTACAGAATCATAATAAACTGAAAGATACTTTCACCAGTGGGCACCCATAATTTTTTATGCGGAAGGGGCAGGTTAGCCCTGAATCTATATAATATTTATGTTTGATTTTAAAAATTATGTTATAAAACCATGTCGTAAATATAGCTGTAACATAACAATGTTTGCAAGTGCGTTTGTACACGTTTAAACATAACTGTATATTCCCTTATTCCATGACTCGCTCACCTAATGTAAATCACAAAGTCTAATTCTCTTGGTTTATTTTAAATTTCCTCCAAGACATTCTAAGTTTTTTATTTTATTTTTTAAACATTTCAATGGACTAGTCATAGCCAATATCAGTGCCTGATTTTAGCTGAAGGGTAAATCACGTTAAACGTTTGATATCATCCTGTCTACAAAATCTGTGTTTTTTAACTTTCGATGTAGGGAGCTGCTGCCCTGGAGCCACCTCCCCCTCCCGCCTTGAATCATTAACCAGTATTTCTAATGTATAATAAAGAATCTTCATTATTAAATAGGCCTAGAGGGATTTAATCCGTAATTTAAAAATCCTACTTTTTTTTCTAAATCAGAAAGTATGTTAAAGTCTGAAATGGGGGCATCTTATTTCATAATTAATTTGGAACAACAAGAGAACTGAAGTGGCGTAGTTTTGTTACGTAGTTTTGTTACGTAGTTTTGTTACATAGTTTGGTTACATAGTTTTGTTACGTAGTTTTGTTACGTAGTTTTGTTACGTAGTTTTGTTACGTAGTTTTGTTACGTAGTTTTGTTACATAGTTTTGTTGCGTAGTTTTGTTACGTCGTTTTGTTACGTCGTTTTGTTACGTAGTTTTGTTACGTCGTTTTGTTACGTCGTTTTGTTACGTAGTTTTGTTACGTAGTTTTTGTCCTTGTCTCCCCTAGTAAACTGTGAATATGTACTCTAAATACAATTGTTATGTAAAAGTCGTTTTTCTCCATTGTTGCTTGTATATCACAACGGGATATCCCACGTAAATATACACTTCACATTCGAATAAACTCAGTAATTAATCTCAAGGAATTATTTTGATTAATAACATGCTACCTCTGAAGTTTCAAGCAACTGTCTTTGTCTTATTAATTTGGACACTGCTTCAGTCGTAATTTGTGGTAAAGGTGATGGCTGTTATTGGCGTAACAAAGAGAAAGAGCGTTGTGCAAGTAAATGGCGGGGCAGACAGGGGGCACAAACTGATAGATAAAAGGGAGGGGGAGCATTTCACCAACTTTTAATGAGTACTTTGACCTCGTACCGAGAATAAGGACAAACGGAGGTGTTTTGCACCAACAGGTTAGGATGAATTCCAACAAATGATTATTTCAGATATAATTAGCTAACCTTTTAATGAACTCTCCCCGAGTTTCTATCTCTGTCTGCATAGAAATACATTCCTAACCTTTTCTCCTTAACCTGTAATGTTATACTTTTTTTCGTTCTTGCCAATTTTCGTAGTTTTAGTTGGTACTAATATTCAAGTCCTTTCACTGCCTCTAGCCGTGAAAGGTTATGTTTCTGACTGTACTAGACTGCTTTAATTCAAATGCTTTTATTGACTATCACGCAGTCGCAAGGCAGTTGTTACAGATGTTTCTGTTATAGTCCTATTTATTGGTGGCCGCTGAATTTTAACTTTGCGTGGTCCAGCCCACCCTCGAAGGGACGCTAGCTGCACGTGAAAGTTTAACATGGTGATGCTGTCGATAATAAAATTTCGCATGACATAATTATATTATGCATACTGAGTAAACTAAGGTAGGCTTACATCACAACGTCCATGTACAGTCAAACAGGAGAGATAGTAACAATTGAATGTAAAGGTGGCGAGTGTCGATATGTCTGTTGTTACCACTCAGTGGCGAGTGTCGATATGTCTGTTGTTACCACTCAGTGGAGAGTGTCGATATGTCTGTTGTTACCACTCAGTGGCGAGTGTCGATATGTCTGTTGTTACCACTCAGTGGCGAGTGTCGATATGTCTGTTGTTACCACTCAGAGGCGAGTGTAGATATGTCTGTTGATACCACTCAGTGGCGATTGTCGATATGTCTGTTGTTACCACTCAGTGGCGAGTGTCGATATGTCTGTTGTTACCACTCAGTGGCGAGTGTCGATATGTCTGTTGTTACCACTCAGTGGCGAGTGTCGATATGTCTGTTGTTACCACTCAGATTCGAGTGTCGATATGTCTGTTGATACCACTCAGTGGCGAGTGTCGATATGTCTGTTGTTACCACTCAGTGGCGAGTGTCGATATGTCTGTTGTTACCACTCAGTGGCGAGTGTCGATATGTCTGTTGTTACCACTCAGTGGCGATTGTCGATATGTCTGTTGTTACCACTCAGTGGCGAGTGTCGATATGTCTGTTGTTACCACTCAGTTTCGAGTGTCGATATGTCGGTTGTTACCACTCAGTGACGGGTGTCGATATGTCTGTTGTTACCACTGAGTGGCGAGTGGCGATATGTCTGTTGTTACCACTCAGTGGAGAGTGTCGATGTGTCTGTTGTTACCACTCAGTCGATGGTGGCTGTACTCCTACTGTCCGTTACTCAAGAGAATGAAGTTGACCTGCACAATTTCAGTGTGGATTACTGTTCACAAACAAGGGACTGCAACTGATATTTGCGCTCTTCTGGGATATTACGCAGCATGAGTGGTAATCCTTTACCGACGTTTCGGGACAACCTATCGTTCAAATCTTCAAGGGTCAATTGAAGATGGGAAAAATATGTTGGTCCGAAACGTCGCGTAAATGATTACCACTCGACGCTGCGTAATATCCCAGAAGAGCGCAGATCTCAACATTGCAGCAGAAGCCTGAAATCACGGAAGGGACGGCAGCTTCGCCCAGCGCAAACTACTGCCAAGGTCAAATGCAAACTCCACAGTCAGTACCTATATTTTATCACCTTCCGCTGCTGATGATGTCAAAGTTTCTCACTCCGCCTGTCTTGCTACCTTTCTGAATATCATGTCGGAGGCATAAGGTCTTCTTGATCACTGTAAATTGTGTTGGATATGGTGACGGTACAGCTGAATATCATGTCGGAGGCATAAGGTCTTCTTGATCACTGTAACTTGTGTTGGATATGGTGACGGTACAGCTGAATATCATGTCGGAGGCATAAGGTCTTCTTGATCGCTATAACTTGTGTTGGATATGGTGACGGTACAGCTGAATATCATGTCGGAGGCATAAGGTCTTCTTGATCGCTATAACTTGTGTTGGATATGGTGACGGTACAGCTGTATATCATGTCGGAGGCATAAGGTCTTCTTGATCGCTGTAACTTGTGTTGGATGTGGTGACGGTACAGCTGAATATCATGTCGGAGGCATAAGGTCTTCTTGATCGCTATAACTTGTGTTGGATATGGTGACGGTACAGCTGAATATCATGTCGGAGGCATAAGGTCTTCTTGATCGCTGTAACTTGTGTTGGATGTGGTGACGGTACAGCTGAATATCATGTCGGAGGCATAAGGTCTTCTTGATCGCTATAACTTGTGTTGGATGTGGTGACGGTACAGCTGAATATCATGTCGGAGGCATAAGGTCTTCTTGATCGCTATAACTTGTGTTGGATATGGTGACGGTACAGCTGAATATCATGTCGGAGGCATAAGGTCTTCTTGATCGCTGTAACTTGTGTTGGATGTGGTGACGGTACAGCTGAATATCATGTCGGAGGCATAAGGTCTTCTTGATCGCTATAACTTGTGTTGGATATGGTGACGGTACAGCTGAATATCATGTCGGAGGCATAAGGTCTTCTTGATCGCTGTAACTTGTGTTGGATGTGGTGACGGTACAGCTGAATATCATGTCGGAGGCATAAGGTCTTCTTGATCGCTATAACTTGTGTTGGATATGGTGACGGTACAGCTGAATATCATGTCGGAGGCATAAGGTCTTCTTGATCGCTATAACTTGTGTTGGATGTGGTGACGGTACAGCTGAATATCATGTAGGAGGCATAAGGTCTTCTTGATCGCCATAACTTGTGTTGGATATGGTGACGGTACAGCTGAATATCATGTCGGAGGCATAAGGTCTTCTTGACGTGTTCTTCGTAAAGTCATTATGAGATCTGCCAAGAGCCTACTATTCAAGTAACAAAATAAGTGTTCAACAAGCAAACTTATTTCAGTGTTTTGTTAGCCTTGTACTCTTTCCTGCTATTATTTTAACAATTTTATTTACTCCATGCGAAATCATAAATATCGAGTCTCGTCCAACCTTTTTTTCAGGAATTTATCAAAAATCATAAAATGTCAGTCAACAGTGCTGATTTGGGTCGGAACTGGGATTGGATTTTGTGACCGCACTGAAAGGCCACAAACTTAGAAGCGAGTACTAACGGGTTAATTACTATAGTCTGTTGCTTAATTAGTTTCAGTGCGTAGTTGTCTGCTGCCGACGTTGCGGTATGAGGAGGGAATGATGGAGTTGAGTCTGCTGCCGACGTTGCGGTATGAGGAGGGAATGATGGAGTTGAGTCTGCTGCCGACGTTGCGGTATGAGGAGGGAATGATGGAGTTGAGTCTGCTGCCGACGTTGCGGTATGAGGAGGGAATGATGGAGTTGAGTCTGCTGCCGACGTTGCGGTATGAGGAGGGAATGATGGAGTTGAGTCTGCTGCCGACGTTGCGGTATGAGGAGGGAATGATGGAGTTGAGTCTGCTGCCGACGTTGCGGTATGGGGAGGGAATGATGGAGTTGAGTCTGCTGCCGACGTTGCGGTATGGGGAGGGAATGATGGATTTGAGTCTGCTGCCGACGTTGCAGTATGAGGAGGGAATGATGGAGTTGAGTCTGCTGCCGACGTTGCGGTATGGGGAGGGAATGATGGAGTTGAGTCTGCTGCCGACGTTGCAGTATGAGGAGGGAATGATGGAGTTAAGTCTGCTGCCGACGTTGCGGTATGAGGAGGGAATGATGGATTTGAGTCTGCTGCCGACGTTGCAGTATGAGGAGGGAATGATGGATTTGAGTCTGCTGCCGACGTTGCAGTATGAGGAGGGAATGATGTGATAGATTTTTTTAAAGAAAGCTAATAATGTTGATCAGGAGTGCACAAATCCCAGGTGCCAGGTGACTGTACTGACTGTACTTTAGCGTCTAATGTTTCTGGTTCCTTAGAATGGAACTTGCTTCACGTCACCTTTCTAGCGCCTAAACTTTTGAGGTTGCTTCTAGATTTTTGGAATGTTTGTGGGCTCCTGGTGCTTGTTACCATTCTGAGCAACAGAACTGACATTGGTCAGCAAACGTTGCGATCCGTTACATGTCTTTATTGTGTGTTCTCTTTTTCCCTTCTTCTTTCTTCATTGTTTATTTGTGTGTTGACTTCTTGCTTCTGCTCTGGATTTATTTTGCTCTTTCTTCATCCTTTGTTTCTTCTATCGTTTTTGTCTTCGTCTCTTCATTTCTGCCATTCTTGTTTATTTCGTCTTTCTTGCGTTGTTTCTTAGTTTACTTTCCCCTTTCTTCTGATTTCTTCCGTTTCTTGCTCCACATTTGTTCTTTGTTTTATATTTCTTTTTATGTCATTCATTTCATTTAACGCAAATCTAACAATTACTACTACTACTACTACTACTACTACTACTATACTACTATACTACTACTACTACTACTACTATACTACTACTACTACTACTTACTACTACTACTACTACTACTACTACTACTACTACTACTACTACTACTACTACTACTACTACTACTACTACTACTACTACTACTACTACTACTACTACTACTACTACTACTACTACTACTACTACTACTACTACTACTACTACTACTACTACTACTACTACTACTACTACTACTACTACTACTACTACTACTACTACTACTACTACTACTACTACTACTACTACTACTACTACTACTACTACTAACTACTACTACTACTACTACTACATACTACTACTACTACTACTACTACTACTACTACTACTACTACTACTACTACTACTACTACTACTACTACTACTACTACTACTACTACTACTACTACTACTACTATACTACTACTACTACTACTACTACTACTACTACTAACTACTACTACTACTACTACTACTACTACTACTACTACTACTACTACTACTACTACTACTACTACTACTACTACTACTACTACTACTACTACTACTACTACTACTACTACTACTACTACTACTACTACTACTACTACTACTACTACTACTACTACTATACTACTACTACTATACTACTACTACTACTACTACTACTACTACTACTACTACTACTACTACTACTACTACTACTACTACTACTACTACTACTACTACTACTACTTACTACTACTTGTTTTATAACATCGAAGCTGATGAAAGAAATAACGCAGTCTTCTCTAAGCTATGCTTCTGGCATTTGCTGTGAGACTGAAAAAAATCATGATATACCCCAAATTGTTCTAATGCGACGCACGGTCACTCAATGAGATACTATTTTGCTGTTCTGTACGCCGTATTACTGAATGAAATAGGCTATAATGTACGAGAATTAATTTAATATAGCCACAAGTGACTCGTTCAGCTCATGGACAAAGAAGCCATACACCATTTGTTCATTCAAGTCCATTTCACTTTTTCAAACTTCCATTTTATTACGCTCAGGTCTGTAATCCTTCTCTGGCTTCAGCATTGTCACAAATACGGACCCAGCTCAATACTAAGTCAGTCTGGCACATAATGGGCAGACTGTAATCCAGTCACTGTGTGCTGATATTACTGCGCCGTTGTAGGGCAGTTACGTGTCTTAGTAAATGTCATAGCAGCCGTGTACTGACGATTGCAGACGAAGTTGTTATCACACATGTCAGTAAGCGATACGCACTGATTGACTAGCAATGTAGGAGTAAAGAGGAAACTCCGAAAAAAAAGGTAAGAAATTTATTTTAATGTGAGATAAAAAATTCTGACGGCGAACATTCTGAAGATTCGTATTCCGATACGTAACGCCGTGAAGTCTTAAAAAATATGTAAAAATATAGGAGGAGCAAATGCCTCCATCTTCAAGGTACTACATTTTAGGGACCGCGCCTTCTGCTTTGTCGCCCACGACCCCTGGCTGTTCTCTCTATATATATCACACAGTGCTTTTCCCCGCGTAGCTTATTCTAATTCTCTGAAGATGTAAAGAGCATTTTCCTTCGAAAATCGAAGTATGTTTGCCAAATTGTATGGTGTCACATCCCAGAAAACGGCGAGTGTTTTCCTTTAACTCATCCATGCCCCCCAGCGGGATTCGAACCCACAATCCCAGTAAACGAGCAGCTGCAGACCCACGCCTTAGACCGCGCGGCCACTGCGATCGGCTCAGTTATTGCATTCACCGCGTAACTTTATGGCTGATACACCGTCATACTAACCACCATCCAGTACTATCATCTTTCTGCTATAAGTGACTATTTACGACAAAGACTATAGTATGAATTTCGATTCATGATAATTTTGCTACTGGTTTACTTCAGAGACAATAAAACATGTTATGGGAAATTCTGCGCTTCCTTTGAAGAAGACAACAACTTGCCATTTTACTTACGCTGGCTTGTTACTGCTAATGAAGTCAGGGACAATAGCTTGACTGTCTCTTCAAGGAAGGCAGGAGAAAGGCAACTTAGTAAACAATTAGTTAATTTACTCAACATCTGTACGCTAAATGCTTGGAGCCAGAAACAGACAAATTAAAGCTTCATTCAGGGTGCGTTTCGTCCTTTAATCATATCGTAACTTCAGCGGCGTCAGAAATATTTATCACGCCATTCACAAGTTTATGGCAACAGATGTAAGGGATTAACTAGTGCTGTGTTTCGGATATGACAACTGTAATGCAAAAACGATATTCGTGTTGGAAGAACGCGCTTCGATTACTGGCTAGAGCAAAAACAGTTATTCCTTGCAGTTTCCCCTACTTCTTGTAAGCTCAATGTACGAGTAAAACGGGAGCTTTTACATCCCGGGCACCGTAAAGGTATTGAAATCATCTTGCACAGTGACATAGACATTCCTCATAAGGTGTCTGAAGAATTTTAAAAATTTTCTACAAAATTTGACATAAAATTTATGCCATTGGATGTGACCCAAATCTCGAACTTTGTAACTCCTCACGCTTTGTTATAACAGAGTAGAAGGTACATGCGAACTTGAGGTTGTAGTGACATTAACATGACATTTGAGTCTGTCCTGTGAGATCCTAATGTGATATGTGGTAATAAATTATTGAAATATAAACGTGCAGGTTTTGTGGGTAATATTTTAACGGAAGTACAAGTCAACAAGATCGTGACCGTAAAATCTTTACTTGGTTTTCGGCTTGACAGCTATAACTAATATTGATAAGGAGAAAGACCATAAACCTACCTGTACAATTACAAATATGACATTGCGAAACTATGATTTGTGTCCGAAAAATTAAGGCAGACAGAATTATCACTTTAGTACGTTTTCTCCAAATACCTTGCTTATCATGAACCCTCTTTGAGTTAGGTAGGAGTAGAAATAAGTCCATGATAATTGTCAGAATTATATTAATCTTTTAAAGCCTAATGGTTACTTGATGCATCAACGGTTTTAACATTCAAAAATTCTACATTCTGCCCACACTGTACTTATGTGTTTTGTATTTATATTACAACAAACAGCGACTTTTACCCTATATAACATAAATTGATTGGTTTTTTTAACCGAGATGAAAAGCGTTTACTGCGCGGTACGAACTGGGTCTTTAAATGAAACAGTTTACACTTCGTCTGTAAAGGGTTAACAAAATAATTTCAATGTACAATATATAACAAAAAATACATTTAACGTTACTGCAACTCCTAGAAAAATAACAGGAGTAATAATAGTAACCCAAAATTCCAAACGCCAGAACTCATTTGGATTGACGAGCCCAATCCTGTCACTTGTGTTTCGAGCCCCGTTCGACCCTAAATCCGCCAACAACTCCAAACCGAATTTCGTGTTCTGCAAGCCCAGACTAGTTTTCGGATCCGTACCTTCCAGTACGAAGCCCGACCGTAGACTCTTCGGTGCTAACCAGGCAACACACCAAGAAGAGGAGAGCGGTAGAGATTACGGAGAAGGGTAGAGATTAAGGAGGGAGGTCGACATTCAAAGACAGGAATATTTCAAGGACAAGGGGGCGAGATTGAAGGACGAGTCTATGGAACAACCGATATCGGTGGAGCAAACGGCTCAATCATTATCATCATCGGCACCACCATCATCGATATCATCATATGTAATAATTTACAGCTGCTAAAAATAAATTTTTACATGATTATGGTCCCATGACCATCGGAACACACGTCTGGCGTGCTACACCCTAGGCTGAATTAAATTTGAATGCTCCTTTCTTCTGGGATGTTGCGTCGCGTCGCTGAAAATTTGGTGCCCGACATTTCAAGACAGCATGCTGGTCTCATTTCGAAGGTCAAAATGTCCGAGAAAAATTTCGTTTTTAGATTATAAATTTCTATTCCTAAATAAGACAGAGAATTTGTTCATTTGAAGTCTTTGTTATAGAAAAGTTATTTTATTGTAATTTAAATGTCACTGTCACTTCCAGTTTCGCTGCCCTCAGATGAATAAGTTGATTAATGAATGAATGAATGAATGAATGAATTAATTAATTAATTAATTAAAGAGAAGGAATATCTGTGGACGGCCGTTCCAATTTGCAAAGTTCTTTCATATTCCACTGGCTATGGGAAAAAAATATACTTCTTAACCTCGACGCCAGATAGAGGTGTGGTCAACATCACTTGACGACCGCTTTACCCCAGTACGTATAAAACATGTACAGGGTGGGTGGGAAGTAAGTAGGCATTGCGAAGTGGTTATAACCTCTATATTTCCAATGCAAAGATAATGAAAATAATTTTTACATGTACCTTTTTAAATGGCAATATGGACGCATAGCTTAAAATTCAATGTAGGCACCGGCGGCATCTGAAGGTAGCGGTCGGCATTCATGGTGTCATGCAGAAGACATGGGCCGATGACCCTAGTGGCCGTCATTCCGCACCACACGGTCACTTCTGGACGATTTTGCATCTTCTCCACCGTCACTTCGGGACCGTGTGCCGCCCAGTAATGGCAATTATGTCGATTGACGAAACCGCCGATATGGAAAACGGCCTCGTCGTTCCAGAGAATGTTTTCAAACAGTTGTGGCCAACCCTCGTGCCAACCCAGCATCAACTCCCCATATTCCATTCTGCGGTCACAGTCTTCAGGTGTCAGCTCCTGCACGTAATGGGGTTTCCACGTGCGAAAATTCAAGTCTTTCTATAACACCGTACGTATCGTGTGCCTCGACAGTTATTTAATGCCTACTTACTTCCCACCCACCTGTATATAAAATAATGTGAGGGGTACAGTCTACGAAAGACGTCTGTTTTTTTTCGTGTTCTCATTTTAAGAACTATACAATCAAATAGTTTGAAAAAAATCTTTCTTCTTCAGACTTACAAAAACCGTAATGTTCAGAGGATTGAAACGTAATTTTTAGTGTAAACTTAAAATTCGTGACAGACTGACGATGAATAATTTAAAGTATATTTGGACATAGGCAGAAACTGGTTGTTTAAAAAACAATATTTTCTAATTTTATTAAACTGAAGAACAGACAAAAAATACGTGGAAAATGGTAAAGTGTTTAGACAGGGTAAATGTTAGAAGGATGATAAATGAAGTACATTATATTTCTAAAGGAAGCGACGTAATGAGGATCCACTAAGTAAGGATCTTGTGTGTTGTTATATAAGAGATGGAGTAATATCAACAGAGCTTCTTCTAATATTTGAAGAGCATCACAGATTTACGAAAAAAAAAAGACTGATCTCTTTCTTCCTATATTCCATGTTACTTAATTGCAGTAGGAGAGGAATAATTAGTGAGAGCATTTCACCATCAAATATTTACCTTGTATATTCGGTACCTTTAGGCGCTTGTTTCCGTGTAATGATTTTTCAATTTATCACATCGTATAGCTTGATATTAGCCTCCTGTATAATGGTACCGGGTCTTTTTCCTGGTGGTAAAGCACCCGGGGCCTGGAGCTTACCACCCACCTGCTTCTAGCGCCGGTTTCGAGTATGGATAGAGCTATACCTCTACCACATCTCTATGTCTACGTGCCATGTATAGCAGAATTAAGCCATAAAGTCTCCAGCTTCAGGAACAGGTAATTTTAGCGAGCGTAGGTTTATGTCGCATGTCGGTACAGTGCGCGAATTCGTGTACACGTAGATCAGTGTGTTTCTGCAGTCAGAGCGGTGGAGGTGTCAGTATTCGTCTGCTTACGTAGCAGTTGCATTCACGTGACTGAAGTAGGAGGGCCGTAAGGTTTGTGAGACTCACTCTGAAGGTTGTCATGCAAAATGACTGGGACTTTGTGGATGTAATTCTGCTATAACCGTATAGCTTTTACCTTTGTAATTTTATCTTAAAACTTTTAGACTTCTTCTTAATTCATTGCAGTTAATATGGGAATGTTTTAAGGTTTAAGCTTGAAATTTAGCGACTTAGAATGTACTATTTAGTGCAGAAAGTATGAACCATATAATTCTGAATATCAGGTAACGACACACCACTAATTTTTCTTTCGAACGGTAGGTTTCAAAAGCCTGTACCCACAGCTGTAGCGAGGCTGCTATTGTCCAGTGTGGAGCATGTCTCACAGCGTACCATAGAACATAACCCCCTTTGAGAGGTTTGAGGCTCTCACAGCGGAGTTGTTGAAGTTTCAGGTGTCATACTAAGTGCCCCCAAATCCTTGAGTGACTTTCGAACCTCACTCTCATCTGCCGCTCGGTGCATGTGAACGGACACACAGTTTTGTAATCAAGGAAGAATACTGCAGTACCTCTGCTAGAATTATTAGGCTCCACCGTATAACATTTAGTCGCCAGGGTCACTAGCAGCCAATAGTTTGTGCTGTAACACGAAGACGCAGCGCAGCGTCTAAGGACCCATGTTACTGACATTCGTCTGTTGTTTGTTTACACAGAAGACGGCCTCGGGATTTTATCGTGAGTTGCATGAAAAATTTGTGTAATTTTATTTTGATGTAACTCGATGCAGTGAAATAAAAATACTGCTTATTTTAATGTCTGTTTTAGCCACTTCCTCATTAAGTTTCAAAAATATATGTGCCTGATCTAGTTTAAAAACTTGTGGAAATACAATAATAAATTAAAAAGCCAGTAGGAAAGGACGAATCAAATGAGATTGCGTAATTTGTTTGTAGAAAATCTGAGGAGTGTGACGTGCCTGTAGACGTACTAATAGGGATATTGAGATACTATTTGCTGTGCTTTAGGTATGGACAGTTAAAGTGAAGCTTTATTTTAATTGGTCGGTTTAATTATTCACACGTCTCTGAACGAGTTGGACTTGCCTGTAGGTTGTCATTGGATCAAATAGCGACGGAGTTCACTAATGTTGTGATTTTCATATTTGTTATTATCTCTCCAGGAAAACGGCGTAATAAAATCTCAAAATGTCGCTCCATTACTTCCTTTATAATCTGCGCCAACAAACAAATTATAATTAACCCTTCAAAGACGTTGGGCTTTAAATGCCAACCTACTGAACATAACGGCGGGTTTTTATAAGGTTTCGCAAAGTTTGCTAAAAGCGATTATTAGCTTCGTCATATCTGTCTGTGTGTCTGTCTATCTGTCTGTGTGTCTGTCTGTCTGTTCATCCGCATTGAATAACTCGGATCCCACTCGAAGGATTTTAATTAAATTTGATACTTGAGTATTTTTCGAAATTTATCGTGAAAATTCAGCTTTGATTAAAATCTAACAAAAATAACGTTACTTTACATGAAGACCTATGTACATTTGTGATAATATCTCGCTGAATTCTTCTTAGAATGAGAAATGTTTCAGAACAAAATTGTAGAGAAAATCAAAACACACATTTTATATTCAATAACTTTTTCCCGAAAATTGTGCCGTTTATGAGATAATGTTGAAAAATTCAGTAAAGCCGGGGGGGGGGGGGGGCACAGATGATATGATACAACGCATGCGCTTTGCATGCTGGATAACTAAGGCTACAGAAACACACTCTGAATATGTAATACTTATAGCTTTTCCAAGGCAACAATCGTTAAGCGAACGCGCCTCAATGTTACGTTTATACGTAAGTAAGGTGCCTGTCTTAAATTTATACTAGCCTTAAATGCATTTAAGACCTACGGTGCACCGAGGCAGTGTGTGAAGAATTAAAGGTCCATACAGTGGCACCGAACCGGCACTGAGGGGTTAACGTAATGTGGCAGCAACGATTTTAAAAATTTAACAGAAGGTCTTATATGATTGGCTCCATGTAAACAAAAGTACACTGATGTATGGTATTATTACACTATATGATATTACGTTACTGCCTTTTATACAAGGTGTACCGGGAGTAATCTGCCATACTTCGGGAGACTGTTCCTTGGGTTAATTTACGTCGATAAAACAAAAATAACTATGTCCGTTGAACGGTTACAGAGATAATGTCAAGATATCAAGATAAGTTTTAAAGAATGAGAACCGTTAGATTATCCAATAAGCATTACAACGAGGATAAATTTGTAGTTTCTCTAATGTTACAACCCGTACTTAACATCAATTACCGTCTGAGAGACATGAAAACATTAATGAGAAAAAGTCACACTAATTTCATAAAAATCGTCCTTAGAGATCCAAGCACTTTACAATAGCACACTCGCCTCTGTATGTCTTGGCTTGGCTATCCGCTCAAGGACGGGCCTGCGCAGTGTGCGGATAGCACGTAATGTCAAACAGGCACAGTACGTGGAACCGCACACAAACCACATTTTTCTCACAATTGTCTCCGTAACTTTTCAGCTTCGGAGATAGGTATATTTTGTTTTATGTATGTGAATTGACCTAACAAACGTTTCTTCGATGCATGGCAGATTGCTTCTGAAACGTTCTGTATATTCTATATCCATAGAGCCATGGTGCGTAAAAAGTCAGTTTTGTATTCTTAAGAAATGGTTAAAAAGCATGTGGTAGGTAGGAAAAGTAAATTACAGGAAAATCTAGAAAACTAGCTGCAAGTAGACAAGGAAGAAACAGGTATATATAGGAAACAGAAGATAATGTAGGGTGCGAGTGTCTGTGAGCGAGAGGGAGAGAGAAGGTTACAGAAGGGAGAAATTGAATAGAAAGCGGGAGAATGAGAAGGAAGGCGAGAGGGGTGTTTCTGCGTTTGACAGGATGCTCATTAAAAATTTCCAAAGTTCGCCGAGGCGTCACAAATTGGGAACTGCGTCTTTGGTTTAAATGCTATGTGCTATGTTGGGCTGGCACGGTATGTATAGCAAAGAGTGAACAATTCATTCTCAGCTGCAGTATGAGGCCTGGCCTTTGGCACTGGGCCTATCCAGCGTTGCCAAACCTTTACCTTACATTGCAAGTACATTATTTATTCAAAAGGTAAATGAATGAAATAAATAGCATCACTTTGAACAATGGCAGGTGTTCATAGACATTTAGAATTGTGTGAGCATAAACTTGAATCGGTGTTCCATGTATGTCAGGGGTTCTTATCCTTTTTGTGCCATGGGCCCCTTTGAGAGTCTGGTGAAACCTACGGGCCCCTCCTCAGAAAAAATTATTTAAATGCATAAAATAGAGACAGTGAGATTTATTGCAGTTAACAAACATTTTTGGAGTCTAGAAGCCATAAATTACTTTGTTGGCTACATTCATTGTTGAATGCAAACCTAAATTTCAGTTAGAGGTTAGTGAAAATAAAGCTGTAATTTTCTTCCCATCCAAGTTCACGGACAACCTGAAACCCATCCATGGAGCTCCAAGAGGTCCTTGGACCATATGTTATGAAGGGTTGGTGTATGTGAATCAGTGGCTTGTGTAACATACACATCTGTAACTAGCCACAGGCATTCTCCACAATGCGCAACAATAGTGCTGATACCAAAGCTTAATGTGTGGAAGTAATACATCTCCATTGTTCAACAGGAATATTTTGGACATTACATTCTATATCATTCATGTGCGTGTAAAGTAAATCCTATAATTCTGCATGTTAGGAAATAGATTGAATAGTTATAATGTAATTTGGACACTGTATGCGTAGCTCAAGATTTCTGCACAATATGTCTGTTATTGCCTCTTTTTTCAGTCTATGATGCTAAGATGTTTTTGTGCAAAGACAGGAATATAAAACGTGATCAAAATCAGCTCAATCGAGTTATAAAATGACAGAGCTAAAAAATCTGTTGTTTTAATCGTCTGAAAAACTTAAACACTTACGGGAAAGTTTTATTTCAAACAGAACATAGGTCTTATTTCCTTTACAGTTTGTTTTCTAAATTTTTTCGCTCCGATATCTATTTAGAAATTTATCGTCGAAATGCACACAGAAAAGCATCTAACACTTCGTGAAAAGTGCTGATTATTTTAATCGAAATTTTTAATTTCTCTATAAATTTCAGTAGAACTCCCCTTTATAAAATTTCGAAAATTTGGCTTAGTGATTACCAGCTTACTGCATATGGAAGCTAATATGCACATTTTCCAAAGATTAAGGTTGAAAAGGCGCGAAAAAATAGCTGTTGGGTTTGTTAAAACCTTTCTCAGGATATTATATCAATCGGTTAAGAATTTTCAATAGCTTGTGTTTGATCTCTTAGGAAATAACCATTTAACTGACATTGTGAATGAATGGCATTTTAGAGTAGACTACATACAGTCTCTTATGGGCTTATACGTATGAAACATCCCTTTCAGAGAAACAGCAGAAAAGTTTGTTTTACGAGGGTGTGCACTATATTATGGGCTTTATATAAATGCATTTTATTTTATTGCTCGGTGCTACCAACTTTACCGCAACTGGTAATGATTTTGGCTTTAAAGCTTTTTTCGTTGCCAATGTTTATTGGAGTCCGATACATGTAACTAGAGTCGCATAGTAAATATTACAAAATTGTGACTTTAATTTAAACAGGCCTCTAAATATAAAACCCCACTATTTTAAAACAAGTTTTTTTTTTTTTTTTTTTTTTTTTTTTTTTTTTTTTTTTTTTTTTGCTTTGCTTTTTTTTTGCTTTTTAAAAACTTCTAGGAAACACAATCTAAACCCGTGAGCATTAAAAGTTTTAGGTTAATCGTGTCCAACAATTACAAGCTTAAATGCCCATCCTTAATTAAACGTTTGAAATAACGATACACACATACATTACAAGTTTACAAGTTATATTATTTACCTTTTTCAATTAAAACACGGTTCAGAAGAACTTACATAACCTAAAACGTTTGTGTGTACCTGACAATTATTTCATGTTTCAGTTAACATAAAACTGTCTCTGAATATGGTTGTGGCAAATGTGTGAAGCGTTGGATACGGGTCAAAAACATTATTTCCGTATGAGAGCCCTTTATATTGAATTTTCTAAAAACGTATTTTCGAGATGGAGTTTCCTCTGCTCACCGCCCGAGCGCTGCTTCACAACAAGCAAACTAAACTTGGCTCACAAACCTATATGCCTGCAGGCCGTAAAAAGATTTAATTTCCGACGGTCTGAGAAATAGGTAGCGCTTCTTCGCCAGCAGTTCTTGTCTTTAAAAGCAAGCCACAGGTGCCTCTTGATTCATATTGCTCTGAAAATCCATCTTCGTAATGACTACGTAATAACTAGGGGACAACCAGTAGCTTATCATGAGCTATATGATAGCTCTTAAACTTAAAGTGAAACATTACGTTGTGTTGTGGTATAAAAGGTTATGCATTAACACGATACGTAATGTACGTATAACGTAACATTGTGGCACGTTCGCATAATGTTTATACCTCCTCGGCTATCCTAACAGCCTGATACCATTTCAATCGAAAATAACGCTTTTATGGCAATTTAATGTTGCTGGCAACATTATACGTTACTTAGATATTTATGTAAAGCGGACGACATTTTTGTCTGATTCTAGCCAAATTTGGACTTTCTCGACAGGTTTGCCTGAAAGTATCTAATATCAAATTTCGTAGAAATCCGTCCAGTGGGATCCACGCTAATACATGCGGACAGAAAGAGAGACGGACAGGCAGGACGTGCTCTTCGTGACTGTGCGATCGTGCCTAAAACGCAATCAGTCACAAATGTATGTTAGCAGTCACCTTGTGCCTCGTAACGGACAGTTCCCACACAAAAGGAAATATTCGCATTTCTAGCTGAACAAACCAGTTACCTTCCAAGTACGTTAAGCACGATTGCTACTAAAGTATACTTAACTGTCAGTAAGTAATATTGTACAGGAGACAAGGCTTTCTGCATGTAAAAAACACATTGTAGTTCTTTCATTGAAATACAATGTATTCGCTATATAATGTGGCGTCACCATGAAGAATAGTCTTCAGTGGCGTAGAAAACCGGTTGAGGGTCCCCCACGACCCTATGTCTAGGGGACCCCCTACAATTTTTAACGAAGTTACTGAAAATTTTCTGAGAATACTGTCTTTTGCACACACACACACACACACACACACACACACACACATACATAGATAGATACATACATACATATATATATATACATACGTAAATAAATACATACATACATACATACATACATACGTGTACACAGGTATACAGGCATACATACATACATACATACATTTCTTTTGTGGAGAAGGGCCCCGCAGCAGATGCTACGGACGCACCGCAGCCTTGAGGCTTATTGTGCAACCCTGTGTTGAAGATGATTAGTGTTTTTCCTATGCACACATACATACATACATACATACATGCATACATGCATACATTCGTACATACAAATAATGTAAATAACCAAAATTTAACGCGGTCTCACGCAGATACTAAACACAAATTTTCCTGAATAATGTCATTTTAAGACAGATCTCAGTCCTTATTTTTATATCACAATTTTACGATTGTTACATGAATTTTGTCTATATGTCAGCAGTAAGTCACCAACAAATGCACAAAACCGTCAATAAAGTTATTAAATTAACCTTTTATCATTATTAAAATACCCTACATACGTTTCGGCTTGCAAGAAGCCATCATCAGGGGTTTACAGTTGTACTTATCAAATGCTATGCTACGGTCAGTTTTGTGCATTTGTTCGTGACTTATTGCTGATTACAGAAATGCACGGTGAATTTAGATTCAAGTTTGTCTATATGTATTTGTTGATGGAGCCTCAGGATGGTTTAGTAACATTAAGCCGAAACATTTAGCTATACATATATGGTGGAAGAAGGCGACTGTTAATAAATGGTTGTGTTTAGAGCTTTTATGTTTGGGTCTAAGAGGGACGAGGTGACAGGGGAGTGGAAAAGACTACATAACGAGGAACTTAATGATCTGTACTCATCACCAAATATTATTAGGGTGATCAAATCAAGAAGAATGAGGTGGGTGGGGCATGTAGCACGTATGGGGGAGGGGAGAGGTGCTTACAGGATTTTGGTGGGGAGACCTGAGGGAAGGAGACAACTTGGAAGATCTAGACGTACATGGGAGTATAATATTAAAATGGATCTTAAAGCAGTGGCGGGGGACATGGACTGGAATGCTCTGGCTCAGGATAGGGACAGTTGGTGGGCTCTTGTGAATGCGGTAATGAACCTTCGTGTTTCATAAAACTCGGGGAATTTCTTGACTGCTGAGGACCTGTTAGCTTCTCAAGAAGGACTGTGCTGCATGGAGTTAGTTAGTTAGTTAGTTAGTTAGTTTACTGTTTTAATAGCTAAATCGTTTTAACTGCATACGTTAAGTAACATCGAATGATACAATTGCTGCTACTTCTGAATTTGAAGGGAAGATAAAGAAAATGGCCATAACTTGTTTTAAGTAGTGTTTGAAGGGGCTGGAAACTCTACGAGAAAACGCGGTTGAGACAGCCAGGTGGCATAAATTCGAACCTACGAACTCCCGAGTAAGATTAATCGCACGTTCGACTGCTGTTAGTTGTTTGATAGCTTTAGTGATTCGATGGTTATTTGAGGAGGCTCTTTCATCGAAAGTAGCTACGGTGAAGGTGATAACATTCGGTGAGTTGGTCAGCCGTCGGAAGGTTGTTGTCGTGGACTGTCCAGACAGCGTTATGCCGTCGGACCGCAGTGCAGTTTAGCGTCTGGCCTGACTGGCCTGTCTGACCGCGACCGATGTGCCTTGTTTGCATGAAGTGCGATAATTACAGTGACACGACCGTTCGTTGGTTTACGTGTTTCCCCTCCTAGGGCACGTAGCCGACAGCGGCAAAATTCAGTACACTGAGTGCTACACTGAAACTTGTTAGGCGCTTTCGCAAAATTGCGACAAGCTACTATTAGTTTTGTCATGTCTGTCTGTCCGTCCGTCCGTATTGAACAACTACTCTCCCATTGGATGGATTTTCATAAAACTTTACATTTGAATATTTTTCGAAAATCTGTCTAGAAATTTCAAGTTTGATTCAAATCTGACAACAATAACGGTACTTTACATTGAGACCTACGTGCATTTATAATAACATCTCGCTCAATTCTTCTTAGAATGAGAAATCTTTTAGACAAAAGTTGTAGAGAAAACCAAAACACGCATTTTATTTTCAGAACCTTTTTTTCCGAAAAACGTGTATTATATGAGATAATGTGGAAAAATATGGTAGAGCCAGACAGGCCACTGGTGACAATATAATACGGCTCATACATTTTGCGTGCTGGATCACTAAGGTCACAGACAGGAAATACCAACCTGGGAAGCGGCGTCGCCACCTGTTTCCACTTTATAGTACTGCTGTGTAACGGTGTATCGCGCTGGGGTCGACTCAGCCTCTAACAGAAATGAGTACCAGGAATATTTCCTGGGGGTAAAGGCGGCCGGTGCGTAGGGCTGACAACCTTACCACCTTCATGTGTCGATTGTCTAGAAATCTGGGAGCCTCAACCTCCTGGAATTCTAAAGGCCTGTCCTAGCCTGTAATGAGCTTGCTGTACCTTTACCTTTACTGTATGTTAAACATATGTTAATGTGAATATGGAGCATTTGTGGAATGACACTGAGAGGGGAAAATCGAAGTTTTAGGAGGAAAACCTGTCACAGTGTCACTTTGTCCAACTTGAATCTCACATGGACTGGCCTAGAATTGAACCGTGGCCTCCAGATGACAGGCAGGAGAGAAGCAGTCTGAGCCATGGCACGGCCTGAAAGCCCTATATATACTCTTCTAAACTATCCTCATTATGTTATGATTCCATTCCAAAACAGGACTACTGACAAGGCTCGTAATTTCATACTTGTTCGATTACAATCGCTGTCCGTTGTTTCACACATCAGTGGAATGGGCGGATCAGTTTTGCATTACCGAGTCTTTGGAAGACGGTTTTAGAACGTTAACACTTGTGAGAGTAACAGGTGGTAATTTAAAAAATGGGGCTTTCACATAGCTCCAAGTTACATTCATTACATCCGTAAAATTGTCATGAATCTGCGTTATAGGTTGCTGGCTTTGTTTCTTTCGTACTCGGACTCTTGACTCGTGAAGATGGGACGGACACTTTGTCCCGAAACGTCGGTCAACAATGACCACACTACGCCGCGTAATATCCCAGAAGAGAGCAGATCTCACAATTTTACGTGTTTCAGAAATCTCACGTCCATTTGCTCACTAATTCACTACGGACATTTATTTGTGTTCATTAAATGTCTTTTGCTTTTATGCAGTGGGTCTCGTTCTGGATTTGTAGCGTCTAAAGTATGTTGTGTATTGGCCCACAATTTGTAGCGTCTAAAGTATGTTGTGTATTGGCCCACAATTTGTAGCGTCTAAAGTATGTTGTGTATTGGCCCACAATTTGTAGCGTCTAAAGTATGTTGTTTATTGGCTCACAATTTGTAGCGTCTAAAGTATGTTGTGTATTGGCCCACAATTTGTAGCGTCTAAAGTATGTTGTTTATTGGCTCACAATTTGTAGCGTCTAAAGTATGTTGTGTATTGGCCCACAATTTGTAGCGTCTAAAGTATATTGTGTATTGGCCCACAATTTGTAGCGTCTAAAGTATGTTGTGTATTGGCCCACAATTTGTAGCGTCTAAAGTATGTTGTGTATTGGCCCACAACTTTTAGCGTCTAAAGTATGTTGTGTATTGGCCCACAATTTGTAGCGTCTAAAGTATGTTGTGTATTGGCCCACAATTTGTAGCGTCTAAAGTATGTTGTGTATTGGCCCACAATTTGTAGCGTCTAAAGTATGTTGTGTATTGGCCCACAATTTGTAGCGTCTAAAGTATGTTGTGTATTGGCTCACAATTTGTAGCGTCTAAAGTATGTTGTGTATTGGCTCACAATTTGTAGCGTCTAAAGTATGTTGTGTATTGGCCCACAATTTGTAGCGTCTAAAGTATATTGTGTATTGGCCCACAATTTGTAGCGTCTAAAGTATGTTGTGTATTGGCCCACAATTTGTAGCGTCTAAAGTATGTTGTGTATTGGCCCACAATTTGTAGCGTCTAAAGTATGTTGTGTATTGGCCCACAATTTGTAGCGTCTAAAGTATGTTGTGTATTGGCCCACAATTTGTAGCGTCTAAAGTATGTTGTGTATTGGCCCACAATTTGTAGCGTCTAAAGTATGTTGTGTATTGGCCCACAATTTCTGAGTCCTTAAATCTCGACGAACGTAATAGACGACTGGTCTGAATTACAGGCAGTCCTACTTTAATGTCGCCCCCGAAAAACGTCGCTTCGCGTTAAAGATGACAGATTTTAGTGATCAAAGTTCGGACCTACGTTTCCTGAACCTGGCGATATTTTAGACGGTCAGACTCTCGATTATTTTAATTGATTCGTAGAACAAATGGTCTCTCGGATTTACGTTATCTCGCGCTACGTTGCGATTTTCAGAAACATATGAACAGTTGCTGTAATTTTCTGTTAATTTTGCTTCTTAGATTGTTGGCAAAGGTCCCCGTATTAGCTTACCCACTCTGTCTGTTTGCATAAAGCACTTCAGAAAGACTGCATGGAATTTTGGAATGTCATATAATATATTGTGCTATCTTATTAATATTATGACATATTCAATTCTGTTTCGGATCTTACGATACTGGACATTGCATGAAAACCTACGTGCCCTTCAGATGTTGAATGAAAACCTACGTGCCCTTCAGATGTTGAATAAAAACCTACGTGCCCTTCAGATGTTGAATGAAAACCTACGTGCCCTTCAGATATCATCTTACGATACTGGACATTGCATGAAAACCTACGTGTCCTTCAGATGTTGAAAGAAAACCTACGTGCCCTTCAGATATCATCTTACGATACTGGACATTGCATGAAAACCTACGTGCCCTTCAGATGTTGAAAGAAAACCTACGTGCCCTTCAGATATTGCATGAAAACCTACGTGCCCTTCAGATATCATCTCCAGCGTAACCCTTCAAATATTTATTGAAACGAAAAAATTTCAGAACAAAAGTTGCAGAGAAAAATTAAATGCATTTGTGCCCATTACACTTCCCTTTAGGTAATTCTTAAGTTTGACGAGATAATTTAAGGAAGAAAGAAACACAGTAGGATAATGAAATAATTTGCCTATTCCGGTGGCAGCGCGGCCTAAGACGTAGGTCTGCGGCTGCTCGATTTCTTGGATCACGTTTTCGAATCTCGCTGAGAGCATGGATGTTCGTCTGCTATGTTTGTTTGTGTTTTGTAGGTGTCGGCCTCTGCGACTAGCTGATTACTCGTTCAGAGGAGTCCCACCGAGTGTGTGTGTGTGTGTGTATCTAATTGTGTGTGATCTAGAAACCTCAACAGTTAGAAGACCTAGGCACGATTTTAGTTGTTGCACCACAGAAGATAAAAATTTAAATGACTTTCATTCATTCTGCAGTCTGTCTTACGACAGGTCCTTAGCCTCTTCCAAAGCGAGTTCTCCACAGGATGCGATCTAGTGCTTCCTCTTTCAATTTCCAGTATCTTCTCTTTTCCTTAAGGTCATCCAGTAGCTGCTTACGCCTTCTTTTTTTCCTTTAAAATGCAGGGGATTTTATTAATATCATTAGAAGCATATGTTGCAAATTTATACGAACTCATTTATACTTTTCTACCAGCTACATGATTTAATCTCCTGGGGGGGTAAAGACGACCGGTGCGTAGGAATGACAACTTTACCACCTTCGCATGCCGATTTTCTATAAATTCTGGGAGCCTCAATCTCCTGGAGCCCTAAGGATGTGTCCAGGCCTGTAATGGGATAGCTTTTACAGTATTTAATAGACAGTTGGTTTGCGGTTTTTTTGTGTCCCTTGTGGATATTTCAGTGTTTGAATTATCCATTACTTTGGGGTAAAATATACAATTGACCACAAATATAAAGTGCGAATCATTCATAAAGCAAATCATACTTTTAGATGAAAACAAACTGAAGAGTTGTTTTTATATATTTTGTAATTTCAAATGTAATTAAATGTTACAAAAGATTTGATTTATTTCTGTAGTCTAGCCTTTAGGGCATTTATTTCCTTTAGGAAAATCATCAGCTAGCACAGTACATCCTCTATCAGTTTCTGGTCTCTGCTGTAAAAACATTCATTTTTACTGTCGCTGACGGAATACACATACACACAGTGTGACCCTAAATATTCTTCACAATTTTAACGTCCTGTTTCCCACAGCACCGATCCCAGTGGCCGCGCGGTCTAAGGCGTGGGTCTGCGGCCGTTCGCTTGCTGGGATTGCGGGTTCGAATCCCGCCGGGAGCATGGATGTCTGTCTCTTGTGAGTGTTGTGATTTGTCAGGTAGAGGTCTCTGCGACGGGGTGGTCACTCGTCCAGAGGAGTCCTACCGAGTGTGGTGTGTCTAAGTGTGTGATCGTGAAGCCTCGATAATGAGAAGGCCGTGGCCCACTAGCGGCTTTCGCTGCATGGAGGAGAGGGGAATTCCTCAGGGTACGTTTAAGGTACAGAATATTTCAGTATGGTGCCTAGATTGCTGCCAACTGTGTATTCTGGCCACCAGATAAAACTGCATTTGTCAGCATCGCAAAGTGTCGTCGGGGTTTGAAAATACGTTATGTTTGCTGGCTTTTCGCGACACGAATTCTGTTATATGTCGTAGCGACATTTTCGGTCTAGGTAAGCAGGAGATCCACCAACTAACAATGTAATCAAGGTTAGTATACGCCGTATGGTGTGGTCCCCAAGATCATCAGATCTCAAGCAGCTAAATGTCTGAATGTCCAAGACATTTCGACCCTTGTTTATGAGACCACCACTTTGTCTCGAAATGTAGGGAGCGAATTTCAGTGACACAGCTTCATCCCAGAAGAACGGATTACTCACTGCTGCTGCCGCAGAAACCTATTCCCCCCCCCCCCCCCAATGGCTCGACAGCCCCTTGGGGGCCTAGGCCGCCTCATTTTTCGAGGCTTCACTATCACATGTTTTTAGACACACCACACTCGGTAGGACTCCTCTGGACGAGTGACCAGCCCGTCGCACAGACCTCTACCTGACACCACAAAACACTCACAACAGACAGACATCCATGCCCCAGGTGGGATTTGAACCCACAATCCCAGTAAGCGAGCGGCCGCAGACCCACGTCTTAGACCGCACGGCCACTGGGGTCGGCGAGAAACCAATATAGTCGCACAAAATTTCTGGTGTTCATAAAGTCTTTAATGCAGTCTAGAATTTTTAACCAGTGTCTTGGTGGAAAGGAAGAGAGATGGGTTTGACACGCAAGGTATATATATATATATACATACGTATTTTGCATTGCATCATATTGTGAGTATGGGCCGTGATAGCTCAGTCGGTATAATGACTACGCCTACATACTGGACGTCCGAGAAATCGTGTTTCGATTCCCGACAGAGAAAACAGCTGTTATTTTCTCCAGAGAGCTTTCAGTCCGGTTCTGGGGCCCACCCAACTTCCTATTTAATGGGTGCAGGAGGATCATCCCCCAAGTTTAAAGCGGCAGGCGCTTGAAGCTGACCACCTGCATCTAGTTTCGAGGTTAAGAATGAATAGAGCTCTACTTCCAATCCCCCTATACGCCATGAAATCCTGCACCTCGTTTGCTCTCAGCTTAGAATAAGCTTATGTTTCTAACACTAATGGTCGACGACGTACGCACAATGCGTAGCGTCGCTGTTGACAAACTGCGGAGATAACTTTGTGTTTATGGCCAGACTGCGGCAGTACCAATCCATTCAGGCTTGTTCTGGCGACTTTAACCACAGTTTTTAACTAAGGCTCTTCGGACGCACGCACACACGCACACACACACCAATCGAGAAAGGATTAGAACTGCAGTGGTTTCTGCTAGTGAGATGACTCCTTTTGTTCCATTTTCATGGTTCATTTCAACTCTGCCAAATTACAAGTTACCAGACCACAAGCGATGGAAACGTCCGATCCAAGATGGGATTGATTGTGGTCCCGTTATTAAAATTCAGAATTTCAATTTTTTTTGGCGCCATTGCAACGAAAGTTTGCCCATTAATGTTCCATGTCGCTTTGCACGTAACAAATGGAGAGCCGTCGAATGGGTGTTTATGAACTTTGATAGTAGAGAAGTTAAAATTTGTTAATGATTTTAATTTTTTGGTTAAAATCGAACAAAATAAAGGGCACTTTACTTTGAGCACTATATATACGTCGCCGAGGGCAACGAAGAAATGCAGACGCAAACTAATAGACTTATTTTCTTCAGCATATTTTTTCTCTTTCGGTTTTTGAGATAATTTAGAAAGAGGAATTTTTACCCTAAGTCTTTTCATATTATAAGAGCTGGAATGGTTTTAATCAAACGTTGTATTGAGGGTTCTGGCTCGTTCCAACATCCTTTTTATACCTGTTTGTAGGAGCACGTCCAACTTTTTTTTTTGTGAAGGGCCCCGCAGCAGATGCTACGGACGCACCTCAGCTTTAAGACTTATTATGCAACCCTGTGATAAAGATGAGAAATATGATCAGTTTTTTTTTTTATTTTTCCTAGTAACGGAGCACCGGTGGAATGAAACTGACAGGGGAAAACCGAAGTACTGGGGGGAAAACCCGTCCCAGTGCCACTTTGTCCATCACAAATCCCACATAGAACGACCCGGGATCAAACCCGGGCCTCTGCGGTGAAAGGCCGGCAACAAACCGCCTGAGCCATGGCACGGCCACGTCCAACATTACTATTTAACTAACTAACTAACTAACTCCATGTAGCACAGTCCTTCTTGAGAAGCTAACAGGTCATCAGCTAGTCGAGAAATTTCCCGCGTTTTATGGAACCCGAAGGTTCATTACCGCACTCACAAGAGCCCGAGGTACAAGGCTCTGTATAGAGTTTCGTAACATGGTAATTTTTTACAGTGAGGAGTTGTTAGCACCTTGCCCAACCCCCAAGCTGGAGGACCACCCCTTGTTGACTGTCCACGACTGCTTATTCATTGTATTCGCAGCTACCGAGGTATATTCGGATGCCGTTCCTCCATCCGCAACCCGAGGACGCGTCATGCCGTGGTGACAGGGACCGACTTATCGTGGTGACAGGGACCGACTTATCGTGGTGACAGGGACCGACTTATCGTGGTGACAGGGACCGACTTATCGTGGTGACAGGGACCGACTAATCATGGACATTACTAATTACGATTTGAAAATTTAGAGTCATTTTGAGAACAGTCGTTATAGGCCTACTTAGGAGTGTGGGTCAGATAATAAGTTCGTATAGCACACAGTTTTTTATCCTAAGAACCTACAGTGATTGTGATTATATCAGAGGAATCCATCGCTGACCGATTGTCATCTGTTTCCAACTCTGAAGGAAAATCTTGGCGGCCACAAATCTAAATACGATCGTGAGGTGGAAACAGTTGTGACACGATGGCTGCTAAAACAGGAAAAGGACTGTTTGATATCAACACGAAATATAAAATTTCGTCCCATGGTGTGCTAAATGCCTCATTTGTGGCGAGGACTATGCTGAAAGTTAGTGGGATAGCAGTATAGTTAAATATGAACTATTGTTATTGGAGTTGAAAATAATGAACACAGAATACACGCATTAAATTTTTATTTTTAGACCAAGAGTCATAAACGTCTTAAGATTAATAAATAAACATGATTGATTTTCTTTTTTCATTTCAAAATTGGACGACTCAGAACGACTTTCCAAATGGCATGTTGTTAACCCTTTAAAGAATGGTGGTTAATATACAGGTTATACACAAAAGAATGGTGCGGTTTCAATAGTGAAAACTATTGAAACAGCACCATTATTTTGTGTATACCCTGTATATATACTATAAAATATGCATTTTTTTCCATACAATATATTTATACGTTCCTTATGACTTTTTCAGTAAGCAGCTATTTGTTTCTGTACACAACATTCACCGCACGATCTTCCTAATGGAAGCACATTGTGTTTTCTGCGGGGTATTGACTGACTGTACATATAATATAATACTGTATAGACCAATGTTATTCTTTCAAAGGTTAATGTACGTTGTTGTACAACAAATACAGCGTCTTTCTTTACAGAAGTTCTTAACTTGTTGACAAAAAGCCGCCAGTAAAATGTTTCAAAAAACTATTGACTTCAAAAGTGACGAAGTTTGCAGACTTCCCGACAGCTTCCACTAACTAATACAAGGCTTGGCCTTGCCATGGCTCGGGCGTTTAGTCGCCTACTTCCCACTGCGGAGGCCCTGGTTCGATCTCCGGCCAGTCTATGTGGGATTTGTGGCGGACAAAGTGGCACTGGGACAGGTTTTCCCCCGAGTACTTCAAGTTTTCCCTGTCAATTTCATTCCACCGGTGCTCCATTATACGGAAAAACGAAAAAAGAAACTAATCATCTTCATCACAGGGTTGCACAATAAGCCTTCAAGGCTACGGTGCGTCCGTAGCATCTGCTGCGGGGTCCTTCTCAAAAAAAAAACACAAGGTTTTATTCAAGGCATATTAAATCTGCTGAGTTAATGTCTGGCTGTTGATAACATGTTATATTCGACAACGTGTTTCATCTCTAGTAGTCTCACTAGAGACTTCTCCGCCGCGGTTTAACTCCACAGATAAGACCGCGAGTGACCTGCTGATCTCTCTAGCACGAAAGGAAAGGAGGACTTTGATGTTTTCGGGTTTCCAAATATAGGTCTACATTTAACCAATTGCGGATAATTTATTGCGCAGAGATTAGGCAGATGGCTGTTACTAAAATGCGGTTAGCAAACGAGTGGGATGAGGGAAGAGGAAAGGCAAGGTCCTAATGACATCCTCTATAAACTTGTTAATTAGTGAGCTTGAGATTAGGCAGCAGCGTGGCACGACAGCCCAAAGTTTGCTAAAATGTGTGTGGTTTGTGCAAGGAGGTGGAGATTGCAGGCTGAAACAGTAAGAAGGAGTTGTGACTGTGTGACGTCATTCGTGGTGAAGTGAAAGTGAGTACGAGTTGCCGAACTTTGTGACTTTTGGTGCTGAAAACTGTAATATGACGTCATTATCATCAGCATTATACAAGTTCTTTCGTATTTTTTGCACCGTGTAGTGGCTGAATGTTCAGACGTTTCGGAGGAACGTGAAGCATCCACCTGAACCCGATTCAACCACTCTGAAGTTGGAGGCAGCAAGTTCGTCTGAAACGACAGAACGTTCAATCATTACAATTTGTAGAAACACAAAATTACCCGAGCAACTGATCTACAACCGCTGCGGAAACCTGAAGATTTATCACTGTTACAGGTTAAATACGTGATTCGCAAAACTGTTATTTTGCTTTATGTATGTTTGTAATGGTCTGTACGGATCTGGTACAGCATGTTTATCGACGGTTATCACACCTTAATTCGGCAATTCATGAAGTCTGTGATCTTCAGAAAATAATAACAAAAGTTATTCACACACGACTCTCTTATTTTTACGTAAAAATATGAAAATTTTTCACGTTGTATTCACCGTGCATCTTGTTACAAATTAATTATTTTATTTCACCAACATGTGCGCTATATACTATATATCATGTCATAGGCCCCTACATATGTTTCGGCCTGTTAAAGGCCATCCTCAGGGGGTCAAAGTACTTTAACATAGAATACACATCTGTTTTAAAAAATTGGTACATCCACTTAAGAATAAAACAAGATAAAACTTTGGTTCCCAATGGATTCGACTGTACACTCCTAGGGAATTTCTTACATTGAAGGTAAAAAATTACATAGTTGTTGTATTTAACATATGTAGGGTGCTACTAGCTAGGGAAGAAAAGGTGCTACAGGGCATGGTTGATAGACTAATTGAAATTGGAAGATGCTATGGAATGGAAATAAATGTGGGAAAAACTAAGGTAATGAAAATCTCAAGGCAACCATCCCCAATGAAAATTATGATAGATCAAAAACAATTGGAGAATGTGGAATATTTCAATTATTTTGGTAGCATGATAACAAGAGATGCAAGGTGTACTCGTGAAATTAAATCCAGAATTGCCATGGCTAAAGCAGCATTCAACAAGAAGAAAAATCTTTTCACCAGCAAACTGGAATTAAATTTGAGGAAGAAACCAGTAAAGTGCTACATTTTGATCATAGCTTTGTATGGTGCTGAAAAGTGGACACTTCGGAAAGTAGATCAGAAGTATCTGGAAAGTTTTGAAATGTGGTGCTGGAGAAGAATGGATAAGATCAGTTGGACCGATCGTGTGAGAAATGAAGAAGTATTACACAGAGTGAAGGAGGAGAGGAATATCGTACATACAATAAAAAGAAGAAAGGCTAAATGGATTGGCCACATCTAGCGTAGAAACTGCCTTCTGAAACACGTGATTGAAGGAAAGTTAGAGGGAAGGATAGAAATGACGGGACGACGAGGGAGAAGACGTAAGCAGCTACTGGATGACCTTAAGGAAAATAAAAGATACTGGAAATTGAAAGAGGAAGCACTAGATCGCACACTGTGAAGAACTCGCTTTGGAAGAGGCTACGGACCTGTCGTAAGACAGACTGCAGAATGAATGAGGGGCGTATGACATGATATATAGTATATAGTGCACATGTTGGCGAAATAAAATCATTAATGAAATTTTTTGTTTAGTTTTTACATTTCTTATGAAAATTAGTTACTAGACTCTGTGCATCAAGGTCCAGGGTTTGAATCCCGGCAGAGGCAAGAGATTAATTTTGTTTTGGAACAACCACACTTGCTCTGGGGCCCATCCAGCCTCCTATTCAAGGTGTACCGAGGTTTTCTTCACCGGAGGTAAAGCGGCCGGGCCGTGAATCTGAACACTCACCTCCATCTAGTGCCGAAGTTAAGAATGGGTGGAGCTATACCTTTATTCTCACTTATGCCTTCGTGGCGTGTACTGGGACAGATTTGTTTCAGTTTTACATGCAGTACCGATGGAAGTAAAGGACGTTAATAGGATGGATGTTTCAGGGTATCGATCTGGGAATGTCACAGTTTCTCTCGACGTCACACAGACGATTCTTCCGCCCATAGATGATGTCGACGTGTGAAGTTCAAAGCTATTCGTATTAGGCACCAGTTTAGAAGCAAGGCACAGTTTAAAATGTGAATTGAGGAAGAAGGCGTAGAGAGGAATGGAGAGTTGATTTGGAGACAGCGGTGTCACAGTGGCCGTCCAGCTTAGTGGCCTCTTAAGCACGCCGCATTATCTGCCAGCGGCTTAGTTAGCATCACTAATTCGCTCGGCCAGTGGTAACACACTGTAAAATGGAAGCGCTTTAAAGTACAGCAGTCCTGTAAAATACGTGACGGTCCGAATTACGAAACGTCGTCCTGCGTATGCCAGCGATAGTTATCTACGTTCCTGCATACTTACATAATTATTCATTTTTCTTTTTTGTTTAATTATTTATTTATTTCCCTCTTTCTTTCACTTATTCCGTTTTATTACATCTTTCCCTTTCCTTCGCTCGTTTAATTATTCTCTTTTTTATCTACTTACATTCTTCCTCTTTTATCTTTTTCATTTAGTTCAGTCTTTACTCTTTTCTTCATCATTGTTTAATATTTTATTTTTATTCTTTTCTACTATCTATTTTCTCTTCCTTTTAAATGTTTTTCGTTTTACTTCTTGTTTTCTTCTTCGCTTTCTTGTTTTCATTGATTTACTTATGTCTTTATTTCATTTATTAACGAATTTACTTTTCCATTCTGGTGTTATTTCTGTTTCATTTCTTCTCCTTGTCTTCCTTGCCATATCATTTACCTATAACTTCTCTGAAGAGTTGGCTTTGCTGATACTTTGGTATGTATTTGGCCCAGTACTTTGCATATGAACTGACCGCAAGGGAAAGCCTTTATACTGTGTGATACGGCCAACATTGATCAGTGTAAAACTGAAGATGATCCTCTTATTTAATGTAGCCTTGTATAGGCTTATCGGGATTTACCGACGTTTCGGGAGAAACTGCTGTTTTCATCAGGGTAAATGAAGGAGGCAGAAATTTCCTCTAATCTCTTGATAAATAACCAACAATTTACACGGCGTCACATCGCGAAAGATGGTTATCACATGGGCATAAATCCTGGACACCTGGTCGTCCGGGCGGCTACATTTTGTCCCGTGGTGCGTAATATTGGTGGGTCCTCAGTATGCGAATTGCTTCATGTCACCGCTCGGGTCACACCAAGGGCTGTCAGCTGTCTGTGTCCTGACGCCTTTTCCTTGGATCTATTACGTTTGTTTTTGCCACAGCATATCCCATAATTTCCCTAAAACTGCTGCCAGAAATTCAATTTCCTGTCTCTATTTCCTGATGAGTTATTGCTGCCAAAATGAGACAGACAGACAGAAAGACACCTTCTCTTGTTACAAGAGGATAATTAACGGCCAATAAAAATGTTACTTCCGAAAATAATGAAGTGTCTTTTGTTACCTGAAGGATTTTCTGTACCAACGCTGAACTGTAACAGGGTTGTTTCACGGAGCACTCATGTAGGCAGTTACTTTATTATGACATATTATAGTTATGTTGATTAGCGCTTGGAATATGTTACTTTAATGTAATTAATAAATATGCCACTCTATTAGTACAAACAACAAACAAAAACACGAAGGCAGTGACGCAAGACAAGTGACAGACGTGGCTTGGTATTCTTTTCCTTTTAGCGAAAATCCATTAACTCACTCTGCTATCAGTACCTGAACACTCAACCCCGATAATATCAAAGGCAGCTACTGGCCACGATCCTGAAATATTTTTATCCACCGTCTGACCTCTCAGTGTCCCCCGTAAGATCCAGTGTACTGCTAACCTGTCACCTGCTCGAGCTATCAAGCCGCCATCTTACGTCTTATGTAGGCGTCGCGATATATCAGAGGAATAAATACGTAACTGAATGTGTGGTGGTGGAAAGATGTTCTTCTGTGTTGGTATCTTCATAGTTGAAAATTATAAAAACGGCAAGTAAAATCAGTAACGTAATTAGCTGGGTTCAGGACCGAACTTCCCAAATGCGACACGAAAGTTCCCAGCATTAATCAGCTTTAATCTGTTTAACGTTTCTGCAATTACAAGAGTTTACATTTTTTGCCATGCTTATTACTAAAGGTGAGGGCGTTATTTAACTAGATTGTTAAGCTTAAAGTCTTACCACAGTAAGAAACCAAGTTTTGAAACTGCGACGGATGGAGGGAAGCAAAAGGTAGGGGGAGGGGGGGGGGTACTGCATCCTTACTCGTTATCTCTGTGCAGCTGCTTGGAAGAAAAGTTTCGCTGTGAGGGAAGGGAAAGCAGGATGTAACGCAATATTTCTGGCGATGCCCTTGATTAGATGCAGATAAGTCTGTAAGTTGCAAGGTTCTAGCCTTATTACCGCACTAACAGCACTAACACAGTGCCGGACTGACTGCCTCCTGACCCCAGTGCATTCTTACTACAGCACTAACTCCAGCAGTGCCGGACTGACTGCCTCCTGACCCCAGAGCAGTCTTACTACAGCACTAACTCCAGCAGTGCCGGACTGACTGCCTCCTGACCCCAGAGCAGTCTTACTACAGCACTAACTCCAGCAGTCCTGGACTGACTGCCTCCTGAACCCAGTGCAGTCTTACTACGGCACTAACTCCAGCAGTGCCGGACTGACTGCCTCCTGACCCCAGAGCAGTCTTACTACAGCACTAACTCCAGCAGTCCCGGACTGACTGCCTCCTGACCCCAGTGCAGTCTTACTACGGCACTAACTCCAGCAGTGCCGGACTGACTGCCTACTGACCCCAGTGCAGTCTTACTACGGCACTAACTCCAGCAGTCCCGGACTGACTGCCTACTGACCCCAGTGCAGTCTTACTACAGCACTAACTCCAGCAGTGCCGGACTGACTGCCTCCTGACCCCAGTGCAGTCTTACTACAGCACTAACTCCAGCAGTGCCGGACTGACTGCCTGCTGACCCCAGTGCAGTCTTACTACAGCACTAACTCCAGCAGTGCCGGACTGACTGCCTGCTGACCCCAGTGCAGTCTTACTACAGCACTAACTCCAGCAGTGCCGGACTGACTGCCTACTGACCCCAGTGCAGTCTTACTACGGCACTAACTCCAGCAGTGCCGGACTGACTGCCTACTGACCCCAGTGCAGTCTTACTACAGCACTAACTCCAGCAGTGCCGGACTGACTGCCTACTGACCCCAGTGCAGTCTTACTACAGCACTAACTCCAGCAGTGCCGGACTGACTGCCTACTGACCCCAGTGCAGTCTTACTACGGCACTAACTCCAGCAGTGCCGGACTGACTGCCTCCTGACCCCAGTGCAGTCTTACTACGGCACTAACTCCAGCAGTGCCGGACTGACTGCCTCCTGACCCCAGTGCAGTCTTACTACAGCACTAACTCCAGCAGTGCCGGACTGACTGCCTCCTGACCCCAGTGCAGTCTTACTACGGCACTAACTCCAGCAGTGCCGGACTGACTGCCTGCTGACCCCAGTGCAGTCTTACTACAGCACTAACTCCAGCAGTGCCGGACTGACTGCCTGCTGACCCCAGTGCAGTCTTACTACGGCACTAACTCCAGCAGTGCCGGACTGACTGCGTGCTGACCCCAGTGCAGTCTTACTACAGCACTAACTCCAGCAGTGCCGGACTGACTGCCTGCTGACCCCAGTGCAGTCTTACTACGGCACTAACTCCAGCAGTGCCGGACTGACTGCCTGCTGACCCCAGTGCAGTCTTACTACAGCACTAACTCCAGCAGTGCCGGACTGACTGCCTGCTGACCCCAGTGCAGTCTTACTACAGCACTAACTCCAGCAGTGCCGGACTGACTGCCTACTGACCCCAGTGCAGTCTTACTACGGCACTAACTCCAGCAGTGCCGGACTGACTGCCTACTGACCCCAGTGCAGTCTTACTACAGCACTAACTCCAGCAGTGCCGGACTGACTGCCTACTGACCCCAGTGCAGTCTTACTACAGCACTAACTCCAGCAGTGCCGGACTGACTGCCTACTGACCCCAGTGCAGTCTTACTACGGCACTAACTCCAGCAGTGCCGGACTGACTGCCTCCTGACCCCAGTGCAGTCTTACTACGGCACTAACTCCAGCAGTGCCGGACTGACTGCCTCCTGACCCCAGTGCAGTCTTACTACAGCACTAACTCCAGCAGTGCCGGACTGACTGCCTACTGACCCCAGTGCAGTCTTACTACAGCACTAACTCCAGCAGTGCCGGACTGACTACCTGCTGACCCCAGTGCAGTCTTACTACGGCACTAACTCCAGCAGTGCCGGACTGAATGCCTCCTGACCCCAGTGCAATCTTACTACGGCACTAACTCCAGCAGTGCCGGACTGACTGCCTCCTGACCCCAGTGCAATCTTACTACGGCACTAACTCCAGCAGTGCCGGACTGACTGCCTGCTGACCCCAGTGCTATTGTTTACTACAGCGATTATTCATAAAAAAACACACTTTACCAGCAAAGGAAAGAAATAAACAAACGGGGAAGATATGTCAACAGGCAATAAAAATCATAATTTTTAGCCATGTAAATGGATGATAAATTATAAGTTATTAAATATCATCTTTACACAACAAAATATAGACATAAGATTAGGCAATGTATAGGATAACGCCTTTTTAAGGAATGGGATCTCACTCCATAAAATAGACATTTTTATATTTATACAGTTTCGGATTTTTACGTTTTGTACCCATCGCATTATCCTGAATATGACGAATCAGACACGAAAGATGTTGCTAAAGTAACTGGCAAGTCATAACTCTATTTATGCCAACTACTGCACACCAATTGTATATATTAATTCTACATGCTCCTACATGTTTCGGCTGACATTTTATGTAAGCACACATCGGATTTTATTTATTTTGTAAATACGGCTTTAATATATGTACATTTTCCCAATCAGTGACACGCTGCACACTGCGTAAATCTATAGAAGATGACTTCCTGATGATGGTTGAGAATGTCAGCCGAAACATGTAGGAGTATATAGAATGAATATATAGAATTGGTGTGCAGTAGCTGGTATAAATAAACGTATATATATATATATATATATATATATATATATATAAAAACAACTGCACAGAATATGTTCAATATTAAGTGTAATTTACAAGTTGCTTTATCGGTCCTGCAAGTTGTGTCCGCGATTCCGAAGTACTGTTTATTACTCTATATAACACAACAGGGTGCCGAACTTTAAAAAAAATCAGATTAGCACCGTTTATGCCATTCGCGCAGCCAATCGTCTTATAAAAGAGACACGTTAGCGGTCCAGTTACAAGAGCTGAACTACACTTTGTGTTTATAATTCCATGGCATCACGTGTCAATAAGTTTGTCTGAGGCGACATTGTTAGTCTGACATTCAGAGAATTAGTAAAAATATCTTTGGGAATTTGCAAGTAGGTAAGAATTGCGTTCTTGTGGGATATGACAGTGGGTAAACGATTTCTGACTTCAAGAGTCAGTGGGTCCTATCCTAGAAGAATGGAATTTTCAGCTACACCACTGCTAAAACCTCAAAATCTGTGAGTACTTCTAAGGCCGTCACAACTTCGAAATAGATTTTATGTTATTCGTAACGTACATTTTTTGATTATTTAGGTTCTATCTGACAAATATACATTTTTATTTTATATTATTCAATACATATATTTTATTGAAGATGGTCCTTATTTCCATTCAGTTTTATTGATATATATTTAGGTGTTAATTGCAGTTGTCGACACATTTTATTGCACCAAATGGCTGCATTCGTCTTGTGTAATTTGTTTTTGATGCTTCTATATTGATGAATGTATTTTGCCTGTCTGGCTTTAATAAATTTTATGTTATTCGTCGCGTACTTTTTTTATTATTTAGGTTCTATCTGACAAATGTACAATTTTATTTTATATTTTTCAATACATATATTTCATTGAAGATGGTCTGTCTTCAATGAAATATATGTATTGAATAATAGAAATTAAAAGTGTACATTTGTCGGATAGGTAAAGGTAAAGCAATCCCATTACAGGCCCTTAGGGTTCCAGGAGGTTGAGGCTCCCAGATTCCTAGACAATCGGCACATGAAGGTGGTAAGGTTGTCAGCCCTACGCACCGACCGCCTTTACCCCCAGGAAAGATTCCTGGTACTCATTTCTGTTAGAGGCTGAGTCGACCCAGGGCCATAGTGCGACCGAAACGATTATGTTACTGAAAAATTCCAGTGACACCATCGGGAATCGAACCCGCGACGTTCCGGTTTGTAGCGCAGTGCCTCAACCAACTGTGCCACCGCGTGCCCCCACATTTGTCGGATAGAACCCAAATAACTTCAAAATAGGTTTGTCAAAATTACACGTACATTACTTCAATTTGTGTTAAAAATTACGGAAGGGTCAAGAAGGAAGTAGATTTCGGGACTGAGATCTACGTCTCCGGAAAAAATTTAAAAAACACGTTTCCTCTTCAAATTCATGTAGTTCGCGCTACTAGCAATACAAAATATATTCATTCGCCAGTTCACAATGCTGTGCGAATGCAGCAAATGTTTTACATCAGTATGCCACATAATGTCTACTTGTTCTTGCAGTAGCGTTAAGACGTGTTCCTCCCGTGAATCTTCGCGCAAATTTACCCTAAGTTTCTCCAGGTTCTGGGATTGCAAAGCTGAGTCCTGAACTGCAACTGTACCAAGCAACATCCGTCTCTGTGTCTGCTGGGTTTGATAAAATGGCGTCTTATACTTGCGTGGACAGCTCTAAGTGGCATGAGCTGTCCTCAACAGAAACAAAAACCGATGTCTTGTATAGTGAGTTTATTTTACAGACAGGCCTGTGATAATTTTTGAGAAGTGGAGTTCGGGAGGTCACGTTTAGAGATGGAAATTGAAAACTTGTGCCTGAGAGTGACCTGAATTACTGTATGTTTAGGCGGACTTAAGAGGCCACGGTGCTGCCATTGCGAGGGTGACTTCTAAAAACACAAACACAAAACGAAGTTAATTTTGAAGACCAATGGGAGAGCTTTCTTACGTGTGTGTGTGTGTGTGTGTGTGTGTGTGTGTGTGTGTGTGTGTGTGTGTGGCGGAACGGCATTCTGCGGAATATTTACGATGTGAAAGTTGGCACTCGAGGTGTATTCCATTACCAAACGTTCAGTCATGGATCAAACATAAATTGTATGATCCACGTCTGTAGGGCTCTGACCATAGTACATGAGTCACTGATATAATCTTCTTCTTTTTTGGACTTTGTCCATCGTCTAATTTTTTTATGAAGCATGACATTCAGAAGCCGGCGGTGTTTCCGTCTTCAGGCAAGGAAAGCACCTATTCTGGTGGACCCCTTAGATAAGCCGATATGTCACCAATCAACAGAGATGGAAGTAGAGCCGGCTTCAGGAACGTCAGTGGAGAAAGTCCAAAAAAAAAAAAAGAAGATTTTGTTAGTAACATAGTTTGCTAAATGTTGGCAATTTGTAGGTACTTCATTCTCTTATCCATATTGATTCAAAATGAAGGTTGGAAGTACGGAAAAAAAAATTAAAAAATAAATTTTAAAATAATTCGGAACTTATAAGGTTTTGAGTTATTGATTCAAATATGCTAAGCTGCATTGCTCTTTATGCTATACTTCACTTCCAAGAAATCTGCACGACCTTGCCTGTCGGCTCTTCTTTAGCAGAAACATCCTCACGTGATCTTCGAGGCTCGCACCAACACTAATAAAGGCTGTGCCAACACGGGGAACTTGGAATGGAGGATGCCCAATTACAGACGCCAGAAGCATATCTCTGGTATAGCAGAAGGGACGGGAACCAAGTCGTCTGGTACCAGATATCGCCGGAGTATCCCGGTGGGCCCCAAATTCCGGTGGACGTATAGAAAGGATGCTGGAGTCCGTAGGGATGTCAAAGAAGGAAGCAGAAACCTGAGGGACCGAGAAGAGTATGCTCGGTACCGCAGGGACGTCAGGGAAGCAATCAAGTATATTGAAACAGCAATAGTCATCGACAAGGCCATGGTGAGTATTGAAAATACTTTGATGCATTAATTCATTCAACCACATAAAGTTCTGGCTGTTATGTTTGGAATTCAAAATTGACCTAATCGAAAAGGCGAGTTCCCGTATCATAGCATGCGTCAGTTACCTTGTAAATACACATAAAACACCAACTGAAGCCTTTTATTGATTAGTGTCATATATTCCGGCATACGTATGTCGGAGCTACTGCGGTATCTTCAGAGTCGTTTTGCAAACATGACGTAAAAATTCTGCAAATATTATATCATACATTAATATTGTATATTAAAAACTAATTTTAAAATTTGCCCTATTGGACCCAGTAAATTCTTATTTTCCACGGTCTGCTATTTAACTTTTATAATTTTATTTGACTGTTAAAATATTTTTAATCACATAGTTAAATGTATAAAACTACCGCGTCATTATATCTGCGTAATTTTATACGCTATTTTCCATTTACACGATCTTTTTAAATATAGCATGTTAGTGCTTTATGTTAATATCAGTGTAGGCTATATGCACTTAAATGACTATGGCTTTGTCATAATTTGTGTTGTGATTTTTACTGTTTCACTTTTTACTTTAACGTTTTTGTGTCTATGTTAAAGTAGAAAGGGATATAACACCATAGGGAGTGTTAACGGTCAAAATGCATAACTTATTTTTATGTTAGGATAGGTTTCTTTACGTCATTGTAGTTTATGGGGCCGACAATACTTTAATTCAATTAAGTTCCATTAAAATATTTCCTATTCTTGTCCGGACTCTCCGTGTACTGGTCGATAATTTAGTTTCGCTGATGGATTATAAATGTGCAAATTTACAGATATCCGGTTCAGTTCATTGTTCGTTACATGCATTTAAGTTATCATCCGGAACGATATTTCAGCTCACAGCACGGAGATTGACAGCCCTGTATGCCACCAGTCTGGATGTGATTAAACTTTTTGTTTGTTTGTTTCTTTCTTTCTTTCTTTCTTTCTTCTTTCCTTTCGTCACCTCATCCACAAAGACTGGTGATCTGCAGAGTCGCTGTGTCGGACTGCTATGATTTCCTGAATTGAAATAATCTTTTCATTCATTGTAGGCCAACACAGTATGCACAACGAGATTCCTGTCGATGCTGTACGATCACATACGGAGCTGTGGGCCTGTCGCACCACAAATATGTCGAGGGCACTCATGGAGATAATCCTCCTGTTAAATGGGTACCAGACAGGCCCCTTCCACCGGGGTTAAAGATATCTAGTGCCAGGGTTAAGAATGAGTGGGACCTCCCTTCCCCAATACGCCGTCATAGCGTCCACAGAGACAGTGGTACCCACAAATAGGGATATGGAACGAAACAGAGAAAACAGTGGAACAGTAACTCACATAAGCATAAACATTAATATTGAGACATTCTAAAATATAAAAATGGGTCACATTAGCTACACATTCTGTAAATAAATAGCGTGTTCGCCCTCGATCTTCCTTTTCTTCCGCGCCGCGTGAACACGTTCTGAATTTATGCCTGTTCCTTTCCTGTTCGCATAGTAGCAAATCGATCACTGCCGATCCTGCAAAAGGAGCTGTCGTTCTCACACAACCTATACCTATAAGACCAGTACTAGGTAGCGTTAACCCAAAGCCAATCGTTAACTACTGTAACGATGTAGGTAGTAGTGTTGTCTGGAATAGTTAATCGACGGCAAGGACTCGGATCTGATATTTGTAAATGGACACTAATGCACGCACTCAGAAGCAGATAAGTTTCAGACTCTGAAATGTGGAAACTGAAATGTCGGTTTCCGCCAGGTGTATCATTCAGTTTAGGGTAAGATAGGTTAGGATTTTTACGTCTTTAAAATCGTGAGAACAAGAACTTTCACATTTTACATACACTGCAGTACATTAGTTCACATCAAAGATTCTGAACCATAGCAACACAAACGATTGCAACTGGTTACCATATTTTAAAGATACTGTATACCAACTCGCCTTTCACTCAGTAAGCTGATCATATTGGAAACCAATACAGTATTAACAGAAAATACACTCTTTAAAACATTAACTTTGAAATAATTTGTTCCAGCCAGTTGGTAAGTGCAGTAATAATTCATGTAGCTCTCTTGTTATTTCATCAGTGTGTGCAGCTCTTTTTTCGTTTAAATTGTTACTACCTCGGTATTTTCCATATTTCTGTATACACTTCTCGTATATACTGCACTCTTTCAGAGCAGGTATTTTTACGCCATTGTTAGTACTAGCATGTGCAAAATGTATTCAGTATATCTTCTTAATGCACATGAACTCTTTTTCTTTCTTTCTTCTTCTGGCCTCTATCAACCTACTCATGTAGGTGTAGAGGTTATGTTGGACTTGATGGCACTGAAGGACACACACACACACTCGGTAGGACTCTTCTGGACAAGGGATTGGCCCATCACAGAGATCTTTACCGGACAACACACAAAACTCTGACAGACATCCATACCCCAGGTGGAATTTGAACCAGCAATCCCAGCAAGTGAGCGGCTACAGACCCTTGCCTTAAACTGCACAGCCACCGTGATTGGCATGCACATGAACTATGCATCAGTTCTATACAGATGAATATTGCAATGAGTCAACACAACATTAAATTCATTACTTTAAGGTGGCACATACCCCCACCATTATTAAATACAAATGAATAGTGCAATCAGTCAACACATTATATAACAATATAAGTAATGAATATAATGTTGTGTTGACTGATTACAATATCCATTTGTATTTAATAATGGAACAGGGATATGCCACTGTAAAGTAATCGGTGCTAGTCGAGCTTGCATTTGTCAGTGCAAAATGAATATAATGTTGATTTGGCTGCAATATTGATTTGTATTCAGTAATGCAACGGAGATACGCCACCTTAAATAATCAGAATTTTATTAGTTTTCTTGTTAATCATTGTCATCAGAGTCCTGTGCTTGAACTTTATAATTGGGAGCTGCACAATTGTTCTGTATATATGAAACTTTGCTTTATATACATATGGGCATGGTTCATTAAAAACTGACAAATCTTTCTGTCATTTATGTTTTTAGTTTGAGAAAAGAAATGGGAGTTCAAGGATGGATGTTGTCCATGATGCCATCCAAGTTGCAAATATTGCAGATTTGGTATGTAAAACAGTACTGCGTGTAACAAAATATGAATTGATAAATTTCTGATTGATACTACATACATGTTACGACAGTATATTGTCCTAAGTGCTCTGTATTGCCCAGTGGCAGGAAACTAGCTGATGTTTAGTCATTGATTTTTCTCCTCAGTGTCACAGAGATTCTTAATATCATTTTTTGTTCAGTTTTTACAAAGACAGAACACCAATCACAAAAATGACCAGTGGCAATAAAACTTGATTTTATGTACGTGTTGCTTATAAAATTGTCCAAGAGCCTACTGGTGGAAGTAGTATTTGGTGAGTTATTTTTAAAACTGTTGCATACAAATAAAGTTTGTTATTTTTTGTTGATAGTTGTTAGTGTTAAAAGTAAGATACCTTATCAAGTTTCATGTTAATAGTACTGGTAGGTAGTGTATTATGGTTTTCATGCAAAACATTTTTAGGAATACTGCACCTAGGCATGTAATTACAACTATAGCCCTATATCTTTTAAATGCAGAAACTGTTGCGATATATTTGGTGAATTATATTTTAAATAGGTGTACATTTGTAGATTTTTCATTGTAACATGTAATATAGTAGTTATCTTTGAACATTTGAAGAGATATAAAGGGCTTCTTAAGAAGGACCATAGTCCAATTTGTGGACAGTTTCATGATTATGAATGACTTAAACCAGATTCTATACAGACTGTCTTGACATTGCCTTTATGTGATGCCTTTATCTTCCAGTACTTCCGAACACTTAATACCCGAGTATCAGTGGTGTACATCGAGACATGGCAAGGTACAAACCAAGCCCCCATTGACAAAAGTGAGGATATTGGCCGCGCTTTGCTCAACTTTAATGACTACGCATCCAGGAAACTATTCAAGGTGGACAAAGACACAACTCAACTGCTCACGTGAGTTCATACTTCGGTTTTTAAACAAGAATTCAAAGAACAAGTTGTGATGTTGCCATGTTTAATGTTGTATGTTGTAGAAACATTACATGGCCCATGCAAGTTCCCTTTCAGGATCCAGAACCAACCCAAATATACTGATTTAAATGTTTTAATTTTTGTCTTCACACCAACATGAAATGCACTATTCTTGTATAAATGTTCTTTGAACATCTGAATTTTTGCTAATACTTAAAGCATGTAACTTAAGGAGTTAGAAAACTTTTTGACAGGAACAACAACGAGAATAAAAAGGAAAGCAGCAGTAGTTTAGTTATACATGTACAACGTACATGGCCTGGACGGTATGTCAGTGCTTGAATAATGTCAAGATGAAATGGTTGTTGCACTAGGAAGAGGCATTTAAATTTGGTAGCATGATAGTGTCAGTAAGTAACAGGTTTGCTGCAGTGCACATTATCAATATCACAAAGCAGCAAACATGTGTACTTTATTTCACAAGTAGGCAGATATATTGGGGCCAAGATAGCATAGTTGGTATGGTGAATATGCTATGGGCTGGACGATCTGGGGTGCCCACCCCCACAGGGGCAAGGGATTTTTCCCTTCTCCAAATCATCTATACTGGCTCCAGCACCCACTCAGCCTCCTATTCTCTAGGAACAAGGGTTCTTTCCTGGGGCTAATGTGGCTGGGACATGAAATTGACCACTCACCTCCCTCCAGTGCTGAGGTTACTGCTATACCGCTACTCCTCCAGTGTGCCTTCATGGCATGTATAAGGACAGCTTTACCTTTTTTAGAGGTACTGCATGTAATTCATACTAATTATATTGAAAAGGAAAGAAGATAATGGCTTGTCTGCTTGTGTCACTTTGGTGCTAAGTCCTGACTCTTATATGTTCTGGGATGATAACACTAGTAGGTGAAGGTAAAAAGAAAGGTAGTATTGTCTTTGTCTATGCTGTGAAGGCGTAGAAGGCGAGCAGACTTCCACTTGCACTCATTCTTAAACGCAGCACTAGCCAGACATGAGTGGTCTGCTTCACACGCCCTGACCACTTTACACCAGCGGAAAGAGCCCTTGATGTCCATTGAATAGGCAGCTGGGTGGACTCCAGAGCCAGTCTGGACATCATGGAGAAGAAAAAATCTCTTTCCTTTGCCAGGACTCAAACCCAAGACCATCCAGCCCATAGCCTAGTCACTATACCAAATATTCTATCCTGGCTCCGATTACAATAACTGGTGCCCAGTTTATGTTGCGAAATACAGAATCACGTGTTATTGTTTTAATCAGAACCTCATCTGCTGTCTGAACTCAGTGCTTCTTTATCTTGCAGTGGTGAGACATCATTTCAGGGTGGGAAGTCGGGTATGGCTGTCCCAGAAACTGTTTGCACTGCAAAATCTGTTGGCATCAGTGTTGACATAAACGCATATGAACCACATCTTCTTGCTGGAACCATGGCCCATATGATTGGACATAACATTGGTATGGGGCATGATGACGGACGTGAGTATCTGGATTGTGGTGATGTTTGAACAGTTAATGCTAACCTTGCTTGTAGAAGAGACATCTGTACTGACTTCCTAATCATATTCTACCATGCGTTATTCTGTCGGTGCTCTTTGTTCCTTAATATTAAGTAACTAAACCTATGGAGCACAGTGCATCTTGAAAGGGTGATACCTGCTTAGCTATTCAGGAAATTCCATGTTTTAGTTCTCCTTAAGGTTTATTACTGTGTTTGCAAGAGCATAACTGAGCCATACATACATACATACATACATGCATACATACACATGTACACATGCACACATATGCATGCACGCCGTAACTTGAGCTGCTGACTGTTGCAGTCTACAATCATACAATGTGATGAATATTTCACTCTTCTGGGATGATGACTCTTCGTTGATTACTAATTTGTTACCAATGTTTCGGAGGAGCTTGGTGCCTTCATCTTCAGGGTAGTTCAAGAAAAATATGTTCTTTGGGAGAACTTATGGCATTGTGTACAAAAAAGAGGCAAGGAAGGCAGAACAAAACATTGAGAGGAAGGAAGAAATGAAGAAATAACCTGGCTATTTCCCTATTCTGCCAAGCAACTTATTCTTTTTGGACTGTTCTGATGATAGAGGCAATAAGCTCCTGCAGTGTGCCACGTACAAATAACTAGTCAAGGCAGTGTTGTATTCCAGAAGATTATATTCTTCTTCAACAGCACTGTGAAAACCTCAAGTCACATATCAACTGGTGTTTGTAATAATCATAGATACTGACAGTATTTAGTGCTTCGTGGTGTACTGCACTGTACTGATACACCATGCTCAGTAGCACATGCATGTGATCTGCAGTCAACTCTGCCACATGTCTGTGGATGGCCCTATGAGATCAACAGTTGTAACAGTTCTATAACAACACACACAAACAGCACTGATATCCTGCTTCATAATTTTCAGACACAAAATTTGTTCAGCATTATTATTATGTAATTTAAACTGGAAAAAATCAATCTCTCCTGAGTTTTCTTCTAATCCTAGTAGAATAATATTGCAGTTATTTACTTAATGTTGTACATCACCTTTCATGAAATGTAATGGTAGATTTAATGCCATATAATCTGAAGTATTAAAAGCATATGAATAAACCATAAATAAAATAGATGCGGACAATATAAATCTTTTGTGCAGAAAACATATATAAATTTTAATTACCTTTGTGAACGAAGTTTCCAAAATTATTACCAAAATGAAAGAATAAGATGATGAGGCATGGCCCAGGCTGTCTACTATGAGAGCAAGGTTAAATTTCTAGTTTGATTTCACAACTTTTATTCTGACATCAAAGTGAAATTGCAGGTGCTTATTTGAAATCACAACTTGAATTAGCATAAAACACTGAATTATGTTATGTGTGTTTGTGTACTGCATTTCCATGAATGTAAGATGAGAATCTTTTCCTAACTCATCACCTGAAAAATTGGGAGTTGTTTTATAATGTTTTTGTATGTGCTGCATCAAGATGAGTAAAGAAAATCATGCAGCCGCTACAGTTATTATACATATTATTTTATATTCCTGATTTTATTATTCATATGCTGACAACTCATTTCAAGTCAGATCGTTGAAGGAAGAAGCTGTTAAAGTCGAAGTATTCCGTATCAATTGTGGTGGTCACGTTGAAAGGAAAGATACAACATCGTCTAAAATACCGAAGTCGTTGTGTTACAGCTATAACATTAACGGTAATTAAACCTGCAGAAGAGACAAGTAACTGCAGTGTGGCACAGAAATTCTATGTCACAGAACAGAGTGCACAGTGCTGGAGAAAACAAAATTAATTGTTATTAGAAGGAGCAAACTCAATCCATTAAGCATTTTGTGGGCCCAAGCAGGAGAATTTCAATATCATTGGTGAAAAGGTTTGGAATTTTTGCTAGAAAAATGTAAAAATGTCCTTCTCTTTACCAGCAAGATGGTATGAATCAAGGCATTAAGTCACGATATCTCTGAAGATTTTGCAGAAAAATCTCAAAGCCAATAATAGTTGGATTGCTGTAAGATTAAGTTTTGTAATAGTTAGCTTTTTGTCTGAGAACTACATTAACACAAATGCTTCCCACAGACTACCTTGAAAAGTTAATAGTGTACCAGCATCATAGAATTAATTTGCACCCATAGCATATTTATTCTTTAGGACAAATTGGTAATGAAGATGAGACCTCATTTCTTTTTTATGCTGACCAACACTACAGTTGATGCAAAAGGATCAAATTCAGTACTTTTCAGAACAACACGACATGAAAAACTGAGAATATCGATGATGCTTTTAGTTCTTACTGATGGGAAGAAACTTCACAGTATTTGTTATTCTGAACAGAAAAAATCTTCTGAAAGAAATACTTTGTAGTAAAATTATATTTAAATGTAATGAGAAAGGGCGGATGACAGAACTTGCATTTGAAAGGCTGAGAGAAGTCTGGGACAGAAGACCAAGTGCTATTCTTAAAAAAGAGGAATGCTGGTTTTAGATGCTTTCAGGTGTCACTATCAGAAAAAATGAAAGCTCTAACTTCTAGCTTCTAATCTAAACACAGACCTAGTGATCCTGCCAGGAGGTATGAGATCTCAGTTACAGGTTCTTGATATGGTAGGTAACAAAGCATTCAGTGATCAAGTATGTAGATGGTATAGGAAATGGCTGCTATCTGAGGACTGCCCACTAACACCAGCAGGAAGAACAAGGAGACCATCTGAAACACTGCTTGGGCAATGGATTAAAACTGCTTAGAATTACATTTCACCAGCATCCCCTGCCAAGAGGTTGTAAGAGACGATATGAACAGAACAGAAGATGATGTCCTGCAGGAGGATGATTATGAAGAAAACTTTTCTTCCAGTGGTGAAAGTGTTGCCAGTGACTAGGTAACTGAGTGATGTGTTTGTAAAATTTGCTACATTAATATTCTAGGCTTTTAAATGGGATTCATATTTAACTCAAGAATATGAAGCATGTACAAACTAACTGACGTAAAACCTGGCTAATATGAACATAGACATTTTCTTGAAAATTTAATATTGTAATCTGCGGTCATCTTATATGCGGGGTCTTCTTATATTTGGGTAAATCTGGTATATGTATGATAATATAGAAGGTGATGCAATATTATTGGTTGAAGAAAATGTACATAATGTTTGTCCACAGTTCATATCCCTTTCACATACTAATACCCTTTCCAATGCACAGGAGAGGAGTGTCACTGCAAAGACTGGCACGGATGCATAATGGCACAGTCCATCGTAGGACTGGAGAATGTGCAACCGTATAAATTCTCAGAGTGCAGTCGCTCTGATTACACTGATGCCTTGAGGATAGGACATGGAATCTGCCTTCTGAATAAACCCAACGAGGTAGTAGTACCAGTATACATTAGCTGTGCTTGCATGTGACCTTCCTTTCAATGAACGAATTTCTTAGAAACCCTTTAAATCCAAAATATTTGTAATTAAGTAATATGCATGTCTGTACTCTTAATAAGGAGTAAGGAAGTAGTAATACAAATTCATTGGCATACTTTTTAGTATGTGGATTCCTCCAATAATGTTACCTACTGTAAAACCACAGAGTGACAGTCAATATTTTGTACTTATTAGGAAAGTATCTGTCCAAAAGTTTCGTGATGATTTTCAGGCAGTGATTGAATATGACTCATTATAAGGAGTTCTCCAGCTAGGTTCATTTCCAACATGTGAAGACGGAAGCAGAGCTGACTTCCATTAGGTTTTGCGTTAATTGTAAGTTAACAATAGATGAAGTCCAACTAAAGGAGGTTGATTCAGAATTTTATTTGAAGGTTAGAAACTTATGTAACACCAACAAATGTTGGAGTTTGGAGTGTAAGGTTCTCGTTAAGTAGCCTCACCATAAAAATGGCTGAAGAAGATAACAACATTTATTTATATTTATGCAAAGAAAATTTGAGGTGGAATCTGTGTGTTTGGAAAAATTGCTGTCTACTACTGTACATAGTAGTGCAAGAACTTTGGGCCTTGTTGACACAAAAACCTTTTCAGTGCTGCAAGTAAGAGGTTTGGTCATACACAATACCAGTATTTTCTTCTCATAGGAATGATCTTATTAAGACTTGAAACAGAAATGTAATTGTAGAAGCAATGACCTGAAGGACACTAGTTTTCTAATTCACTTATTTGCCCCCACCAAATAGCTGTGTTATGATAACATTGAAAACCCAGGACTCTGGATTAAGTATTGGGTTCTGTTGCAGGTGCTTGTACGACGGACGTGTGGGAACAGTATTGTTGAGGAAGGAGAGGATTGTGACTGTGGTACTATTGATGAGTGCCATGAGATGGATCCCTGCTGCGACCCTATCACATGCAAGTTAACATCGGAAGCTGAATGTGCCTCAGGACCATGTTGTAATAACTGCAGGGTATGTAGTATGCCTCATGACCATGTTGCAATAACTGCAGGGTATGTAGTATGCCTCATGACCATGTTGCAATAACTGCAGGGTATGTAGTGTGCCTCAGGACCATGTTGCGATAACTGCAGGGTATGTAGTATGCCTCATGACCATGTTGCAATAACTGCAGGGTATGTAGTATGCCTCATGACCATGTTGCAATAACTGCAGGGTATGTAGTGTGCCTCAGGACCATGTTGCAATAACTGCAGGGTATGTAGTATGCCTCATGACCATGTTGCAATAACTGCAGGGTATGTAGTATGCCTCATGACCATGTTGCAATAACTGCAGGGTATGTAGTGTGCCTCAGGACCATGTTGCAATAACTGCAGGGTATGTAGTATGCCTCATGACCATGTTGCAATAACTGCAGGGTATGTAGTATGCCTCATGACCATGTTGCAATAACTGCAGGGTTTGTAGTATGCCTCAGGATCCTGTAGCAATATCAGCAATGTATGTAGTATGCCTCAGGATCCTGTAACAATATCTGCAATGTATGTAGCATGCCTCAGGGCCCTGCTGCAATCAATAACCCACTAAAATAAATTTACATCTTTTATATTTACATTTTAACATATACTTCTGTTAGGAAATACATTTATACATTGATATAATTTTATATATGTAATTGTAAAAGGGGGAGATTTTCCTCTTACCAAATGTATGGAGTTTTTAATTTTCATAGTTTTTCTGTCATGGCCTGATGATGGCTCTTTGAGCTGAAACCGGTAGCCTAGTTATGTATTATAAGTAAAGTGTTGATTAACATTGTACCATTGATAAGAGTAAAATATACTTTTGTATCTGCATACCAACAGGGATGTCTAGTATTAAAAACAGTAATCCACTCTTCTTAAGCCTCTGAGTGAAGCTAAGTACTATCACTTTACAAAACAGAATGACAGTGCAAGTTTTAAGGTTTTCACAGCAGTGTAGCTGAGAATTCTGTTTTTCTTGGACATGACACTATGTCACTGGGTAATCATATTTTGATGTCTCGAGACAACGTAGTGCCCTCATCTTTCAATTTTAAAATGTTCTGCTTGAACATTATTCTTTTTTTTTATGATGTTACATATTTCACTTTTACTTTAGCTGCGTGCGCGTGGAGTAATATGCAGAGATGCAGTCAATGAATGTGATTTACCAGAGCACTGTTCAGGAGACGATGGAAAGTGTCCAGTGGATGTCTACAAAAAGAATGGAAATCCATGTGGACAAAACTCTGGTTACTGCTTCAATGGTATCTGCCCTACAGTCAATATTCAGTGTGGAATAATCTGGGGATATGGTGAGTTACTGGATCAATCTACCTTGTATAACATGCTTGGTTTTTGAAGTGCGAGTCAATTGGGTGAGGTTATTAGTTGATGAGAGTTGCACCAGATGACAGCAGTCTGATAGCTGGAAGATGCTAAGTGAAATGCAATATCAAGAACCTGTTTAATCAGATTGTTATTGTTGTTGTTTTGTTGTTGTATATCATAATTGTTTGAGATGTCAGATTGTTAAACATTGACAAAAATGTTGCAATGATGGTGTTATTGAACAGCTAAAACTACTATGGCTTTTTCTTTCATCAGGTGTATCAACTATCGATTATTATTGTCAATATATAAAGTATTGATACATATTGCTCATCTTGTACTTTATCTTATAAGATTTTTAAACTCAGTTTATTTTTCATTCATTTATTTCACATTCAGAAATCCAAATTAGGCAACCCAGCCTTTGGATATGGAACAAGTCTAAACATAACAGCAAAATACAATACAAACAATACAAATCACAAGAACACAATACATGCAATACAAGTCACAAAAATACAATACACAACAGTAACACATACAAAACAAAGTTCCCAAGAGAACAATTGATTGTATCACATCAGAGAACACAAAATATGTATAAAATTTACTATTCCATGAACTGCTAAATAACAAAACGTGTCATTCCAGTGTCTGACTTCTTTTTCCACAGTTTTCTCAGGCAAACTTCATATTGCACTTACATGATGAAGCAATCATGAAAGCATTCAGATTTAAGTTTTGAACACGTAAAGTTAGTTGTGATCTTTTTTTTCATGAGATGTGTTTTACTTCTCCCCTGTCAAGAATTATAGGTTTCAGCCATATTTACAAGAAAACAATACCGTATATTCTCGAATCTAATGCGCATCCGAATCTAATGCGCACCCAGTTTTTGGCGACTTCTTAAACGAAAAAAAGTTAGTTCGCAATTCTAATCCGCACCTTTCCTTCAACCACCCCTTGCCCACGGGGCGACTGATTGAATAATATTGGATGTTACCAATGCGTTAAAATCCGACGCTACGCCTGTGGCCGATGAGTCATACCGATAGAGGCGGGGCCTTTCTCAACAGACGTGCGCAATCTCGTCTGAAGCCAGCTGAGCTTTAGTTGTTGAAACGTGGGAGGTGCTTGTTCCAATTTGTCGTTTACCGTAGTTATGGAAGAGGGACACCTGAAATCTAAACGACTCTCATATACGGCAAACTTCAAACATGAAGTTATTCGGTGCGCAGAGGAGAATGGAAACCGCAAAGCCGCTGCAATTTTTGGAGTTAATGAAAGCAACGTTCGACTATGGCGGAAACACAAGGCAGCGATCAGCGGGTGTGAGGCGTCACGAAGGAAATTCACTGGACCCAATTATTATATTATTATAATAATAAATAATAAAATAATAGATTATTGTATTGTATTGTTCTTACGGCACGTACAGCAGCTCAATCATTTTTCCAAAATCCAGCTCTAGACCGCGAATCTAATCCGCACGCGAATCTAATACGCATCTGATTTTTTAGCCCTCTAAAACTGTAAAAAGGGTGCGCATTAGATTCGAGAATATACGGTAATTTAATCATCGGTACTTTAATGACTATATCAGTTGTGAATGAAGAAAAACCGGATGAAAGAGGGGGTGAATTGACACGTGAATATTATGTTAACCTCATCATAAGGCAGGGCCATTTCTGGTATTCACTTTATAAAATATGAACTGATTATGTAGTTGCTTAATATTTTTTTTATAATTCCATGATACATAATTTATTTGCTAAATTTCTAAAAGGTCATAACCCATGAACGCCCACACCATTGGGAGTATGTACATTTTTACAGATGACGTTGTGAGTAACAAAAATGTGGAAGTAATATGCAGAATATTACATGTATTTTTGTCCCCTTCTCTACCCTCTCCACTTCCTCTTCATCCACCCTTATGTAGAGAGACCTCAAATCAATTTACCTTGCCTACTTTCACTCTATAATGAAATACATAATAATTCTGGGATGTGTGGGGGGTGGGGGATGTTTATTTGTTTAGCAGTGAAAACATATCTACCGAAGAAAAGAATGGTTCTAGTAATATCACTAGTGCAAAATCTAGAAATTCATGTAGAGTTCTTTTGGCATTGGAGATTTTACCTCTTGAATATGAATACATATTTCATTAATATATTTCACTGTAACATCTACAATATTTTCAGGCAAATTTAACAGCTCACAGTGTTAATATGTAGAATAACTATGATCTTCATAGAGTAAATGCCAACCTTTCAAGTTTTCAGAAAGAAACCTATTATTTTGACACAAAAATCTTCAACAGTCTACCACATAATTACTTTAGTATAACTTACTTATATTTTGTTTATTTCCTGACTTATTCTACATCCTGTAGTCATTCTGACTGACTTGGGGTCCCTGGATTATACGTAAATGTGTACATACACAGTGTATCTGAAGAGAAATGAGGCACAAATTCTAAAAAGATGTTTAGAAAAAAAATTCATTTTGAAAATCACTCAAAATAGTCCCCATGGGACTCTGTATGGATCGTTACATCTTTCTTTAAATTGTTAAAAGCATTCTTTAAATGTCTCCAAAATTATCCCCTTGAGATGCTGGTTGCATTGTTTTGGATATTTCAGATGGCTGTGAAATCATTCCCTTTCAGCTTTGTTTTAAACTTCAGAAAGGAAAAGAGTCACCCAGAGCCAGATCTGGTGAATTGTGGCCGAGGGCGGAAAGGAGTTGATCTCAGTATTTCCTTTATGTGAAATAAATCTTCACACAATGAATGCAGAATGTGTGTGTGGGTGTGTGTGTATGCAGGCTCTTTGACTGACTGCATGTTAGGATTAATCCTGTTTTGAAACACACTGATGAAGGTAACTCTTCTTTGACAACTTTGGATGATTGTCACAGGTGGCATTGCTGGTGATAAGCAGTGTTTTGACCAGTTCAACTCCAAAGGTTCAATAAATGGACACTGTGGTATAGATAGTAATGGACAGTATGTGAAGTGTGATCCAGAGTAAGTATTTCAATGCTATATATTTCTCCTATCCTGCTAGGGCAGTTCATATAACTTCAGAATAAGTGACATTATCATATCATTTCTCACCATATGCTGCTGCTGTGTTCAGTCTCAATTCTTTGAACAGAGTGCATAAAATGGACACAAAATGGGTTTCACAGCAGTGCTGTTGAGTATTCAGGTCTTCTGTGATGTGACACTGTGTAGCTGGGTCAATGTTTCCCAACATTTTTAAGGGATGTAATGCCTTCATCTTTAAGGGTTGAGGGGTCCAAGAGGAACCCACATAATGAGGAGTCAGTATCTGTCATTTTGTGAATATGCCAGTTTTGTCTCTGAACTCAGTGAATAGAGTTTAGTGAAATGTGGTGCTGAGAGCATACACTAAATTTTGTCACACAATTTAATTTTCATGTACACCAATAAAATGCAAACTCTTCTCTATTGGAAGCTGAAATTGTTAGATTTATCTGTTTTCTTAGAAATGGCCCACGATATAAACAAGGTAGGCAGTGAACATCTAACATAATGTGGCATGTTCACAGAACCATTGTTGCCATGGAAATGCTACAATGCGTTTCCTTGGTATTTTTGATGTTCATATGTTGCTGTCAACAATGTAATAAATAGGCTTAGGATTATATGCATTTTGCAATATGCAAAATGCATAAAGTTTCTTAGCTACCTTAATTGGCAGCCTGCAGGCAATTCCACATTTCAGTTAGGAACAGAAAACGCAAGGAAACTGTCTTGTCTTTATAATCCAAAGCCTAGTAATAAATAATAAAGGCCATGCCATGGCAGCACAGCAATATGTTCTCTTTATTGTTGTGTTACGTTGCTGCCAACAATATGAAATGCACTTAGGTCTTTACATACATAAAGTGCCAAATATTTTAGTCTGATTGTAACGAGATTTGGAGTTTCTTGAGAAATTTTTGTATAAAGTCCCCAGTATGAAGTTTCATGGAAACCCATCCAGGGGGAGCCACGCTGATACATGTGGACAGACGGATGGAGAGAAATGATAAAACTAATAGACACTTTTTGTGACTTAGGTGAATGCACCTACGATCCTGATCCTGATTGATGTTTTGTTTCCCTGTTCCATAGAAAACATAAACATATTTAGGTCTTCATACAAAGTGCCAAATGTTGTAGTCCAATTTACCAAATTCGGAGTTTCGTGACAGATTTTCGTAAAAAGTCCACAACATCAAATTTTAGAAAAATCCATCCAGTGGGAGCGACGTTGATGTATGCAAACACACAAACAGACGGACATCACCAAGCTAATAAGCACGCTTTGTTATTTATGCAGAAACACCTAAAAATGTATACATAACAAAATATTGATCTTATTGTAGTCTGCAGTTCTTATCTGAAGAAGTTATTGTTGTGTCACATCCCTTTCTAGATGTTGTGTACTACTAAATATAGTAAGTACAGTTTTATAAGAGTAATTGCGACTTCACGGGCCCTGAAGGTAAAAACAGGAAGCTTTTGCATAATGTCCGTAACTGCTCACTAGTTAACGTGACATCATATCCCAGAAGACTTGAATCCTCATGTATAATTTTTGTTTGAGACTGATGTGTGTTGTCTGCAGCTGATATTGTACATAATTGATTGTGTCTCTTCTCTTTTTCGAACTTCAAGAACTGAAAACTGCACAATGTGTGCTGTAAACATAGTGTCTTATTAACCCCTTCAAATGTTATGTAAAGCTTAGGATATTTTGTACTGCTTAGTGGAGAAAATATTTATTAAATTCCAATGTATTCTGCAGTTCTAATTGTACTGTCCTAATCTGCTTAATTGATTTAAGATCTGTAGTGACGTTGTGTACCAACTGCTGAAATGTTACGAGACTCTGCATTTTGCCTCAGAGTGTATTTATGTATTTTGTATGATGCTCAGAATAAACAGTGGCTACTTATGTGTATAAGATTATTCTGTTGGTCATTATAAGACATGGACTGTGTATCCTGTGAGGTAGGAATTGAATTTTTGTATGCAGTTTAGATAAAAGCCAGTCTTAAAAGGGTTAATTTGTGAAATCTACAGTTTATGTTATGGAACATGGAAATTTTGGGATTTTAAAATTCATGCTAAGGGAACAAAAATGTACATTCATTCTGTAGTCTGTATTACGACAGGTCCATAGCCTCTTCCAAAGCAAGTTCTCCACATGCTACATATATCAGTATGCACACACAGTTTCTTGTGTAACAGATTAGTGCTATCATTTCTTGTTTAAAAGTATGAAAATCGATTTTGTGTGGTACTGAATCTGCACACCATAATTATTGTTCAGCAGAATTTTACTTTGAAGTGTGTGGAATTGAATAAATTTTTATACTTAAGTTGCTTTATTTTTGTATGTGTCTAGGAATGTACGCTGTGGATCTCTCCAGTGCCAACTGGGAAACAGGTATCCAGTTAATGCTGGGAAGGAGCAGCTGTATGCCACAACAATAATTTCAATCAAAGGAGTAGAATATGAATGCAAGTAAGTGACTTAATAACTTGTTCTATAAGGGTGTCAAAGTAGGGGGCAAATTTCATTAACTGCACTGTGAGGTCTGAGGTTCTCAAAGGGGTGTGCTGGGAGCTGACACTTTGTTAACAGGCTGGTGGATTCTGACATTTTAAAGGATTGCAGTGCCTTCATCTTCAGGGTTGAGCCCTCCAAGTTCTTGGACTGCTTGTGTGCTTACAGGTTGTTGCATCAAATAATTTAGTTACTCATGTGCATTCACAAGTGAGCGCATAAATCAAACAAAATAATGTGTGTGTGTGTGTGTGTGTTGTGTGCATGTTTTATGCTGCTGTCAGTTGCTGAAATTACATAGTGATAGGTGAGTGAGTATGGAGCACCAGTGGAATGACACTGACAGTGAAAGACCAAAGTACACATACTCACAGAAAAGCCTATCCTAGTGCCACTTACTCCACCACAAATCCCACGTGGACTAGCCTGGGATTGACCCTAGGCCTCCATGGTGCAAGACCAGCAACTAATCAACTGCCTGAGCCATGGCATGACCAAACACAAACAATATGATAAATTATATTACAATAAAGAAATAATTTTTGTGAATGACTAACAAAGTTTTATCTCTTTCTCTGTAAGACATTCAAATTTACAAAATAATGCTGAAATTGTATTTGTCTATTAGTATACTTTGCATTGTCTTTGTTGACATGCTACCTCTAGGGCGACGAGCGGAATAACAGATGCCTCTGGAAGTCCAGACATGGGTCTCGTTAGAGATGGTACACCTTGTGGAGACAATCTGGTATGTAATGCTGGAGTAATACAGGGTGGTTTATATTTGACCTCGTATTTTTTAAATCAACCAATATTGTGCTGACTAGGAAACAAAGTCGTTGATAAGTGGGTGTCTGTCACTACTAACACTAATATTCACTAAAATTTCACACACAGAATTGTGACATAAGTCAAGAATAAGAATCTCAGCTCTCTTAATGTATTCGTACATGTGATTGACAGGTGCTTTTAGCCATTATTGACATTGTTCACTGTGTTATGCCTGTCCTTGAGTGTAGTAGACTGCATGTGTCTGTTTTTGGCAGTGCATCGTCCTTGAATTTTACTTTAAATGTCTGCTAACACAAATACAAATTGCTGGTCCATCTTGTTACTAATTTCTCCAGATGCTGTCTTGCAGTATGAATAAATTGGTACATGCAAGAACGGACATGTGAAATGACTGTGTAAAGTGACACTGTTTAATGTAGTTGTTACAAAAAAATGATTAAATTATGAATCAAATTGAGCTATCTGCTTGCAGTTTAGAAGGATTGACTTACACTGGAGTCCTTTCTCTTTTATAAGAAGATAATTTGCCATCTGTGAAGGTTTGATTCTGCTAATGGTCCATGTACCATTTTATATTCTTAAAATTTTAATGATTATGAACAAAAAATTTCCAGTGATGCTTTGTACATACTGAAGAAGATTATTTAAGTAACACAGTGGAGCACATTCCTTCCTCAGAAGCTGATAATCACTCATATACTCAAGAAATTCTGTACCTTTTATAGAATCTGAAGGTTCATTACCACACACAAAAGAGCCTGCTTAGAACCCCTAATGATGAAAATGAATAGTACGTAGTAACTTCAGTACACATATGGCTCCCAGATTATGTTAATAAAAAACTGGGAGTTCTTTGTCTCTTAGGAATCACTAAATTTAAAACACAGGATATCTAAGAGTCCAGAATACATGTTTTGTTCTACATACAGTAACACATAATGAAAAATACTGGATTGCATGTTTCTGTTCTAACCTTCCTTATATATCATCTTATTGATTAGTATAGATGATCTCAACACAAGCAAAATGCGACTACACTGTGTAGCACAACACAATAGCATGAGTAAGCCAAGCTTTGTTAGGTAAAAATATGGAGTGCAGTAACTCCAAAATGACCAGATTTTTGAGGAACACAATATGTGATCTCATCATGAATAAGAAGGGAAAAAGCAACCAACAATGCTCTCTTCTCCTCAGACCCCATATTCATTCTTCCAATAACCAATTGAATTGTCGAACTGGCACTGTACATGCAGAAGAATGTTCTCAAGGCTTTGCTTGATCTGTTTTATTTAAAATTCAAAAGGTTTACCTTAACACTAAAATCAGGACTTCTTAACTTCTAAGTTAAACTTTGTCAGGACACTGGGACTAGCTGTTGCAAACCAGGACTTTCCTGGGAAAATCAGGATGAATGGGAGCCCATATTATAAAAAAGAAGCTTTTGTTTGGAAAAAAAATGTTCTTGGAGGACAGGGGGCCCAAATGCGCTTAAATGTTTTCTGACAGTTACTTAAATTTATAATCACTAATGGTAGCTGAATCATTTAAAAAAACGTGGTCAGTAGAGAGACACACTTCATTTTCAATATAAAATTGTGTGGTTATTTATGTAAGCTTGTGTTCACAATAATGATACTTGCAGTGTTCAGTTTTTGTTGACATGAATATTGTAATATGAGATATGAGTTTTTCCCTGTCTGCAACATTCATATGTATGTGAAAAACGAAAATACTCTTTTTGAAAGCTGTAGACTTCTTAAAATTCTTGGAACAGGTGTACTCCATCTTACAAATGTAATGTATATTTTGAAATACGTTTCTGAACTGGTGGTTTATAAATAACATTGATTATTTCCACAACAAACAATGTCAGTTTCATTAATACATTCTTGAATCATCATTAAAAATAAATTTTTCTTCCATAAAAGAGGTACAGAATAGCATGATTATAATCAATTTACAATTCATTCATTCCATAGTCTGTCGTATGACAGGTCCATAGCCTCTTCCAAAGTGAGTTCTCCACAGAGTGTGAGCTAGTGCTTCCTCTTTCAATTTCCAGTATCCTCTCGTCTCTTAAGGTCATCCAGTAGCTGCTTACGTCTTCTTCCTCGTCTTCCCATCACTTCTGTTCTTCCTTCTATCTTTCCTTCAGTAACATGTTTTAGAAGGAAGTTTCTACAGAAGATGTAACCAATCCAGTTAGCCTTCTTTTTATTGTATGTAGGACATTTCTTTCCTTCTTGATTAAATTGTAGCTGACTTAGCGTACGAATTGAGAGAAAAATACAAGAAGCCTTAGACAGGTTAGCTGGAAATTTGCCTGAAATTTTAACTGCATCAGCCAGCAGCTGATTTCAGCTCATTTTCTCGATGAAAGTTCATTGTTTATACTCTACACACGGTGTTCTATTTTTCCATGCTTCACTTGATTGACTTACTCAAATCTGTTCAAAGAATTCATGAATGTGTTGACCCTAGTTAGGGGCCTAGCCAAGGCACCTATACTACACCCCCTTTACAGAAGTACCTGTTTGCTGTCAACACAAAAAAAATCACGTCTCCTTTGCTTAACATCAATGTTAATGAAACCCAACCCCAAAACATTGTTAAGCTTGTAGGCAGGAGCTATAGCTGCAATAACAAGATCTGTCTGTTGCCAGTGGTTCAGTTATTATTATGTGCAATAATTAATGCTTCTTATTGGTACCCAGAGTTTAAGATTCTCTGGATCAATTCAGCCATTCATAAGTACTATTGTCCTAAGATTTTGCTTGACTATTCTGGCACTCTGTGTAGTGTAATTAAATATAAGTGTTACAAATGAGGAGCTAAGAAAGTGCTTTAACCAAATTGTAATATACTGCTATTATTTTGGCAGATTTGTGTTAACCAGTCATGTACCAGCATCTTCCCACATATTGACCAGGGGAAGTGCCCAAGCAATCACAATAACTTGGAGTGTTCTGGACATGGGGTGAGTAAATGTGTGTGTTTGCTATCCAAGCATCTTTCGTTCTGTATAAGTAACTTTTTTTTATAAACATATGCTTCTTTCTTTATTTGTTAAAATTATGAATATATGTTTTTAATGATACTTATGCTGGCCAAAATATTAAGTATTTGTTCCTTTCAGGAGAAACAAGTACTGTAATGTAAATACATTATTTTTGTGCTGTATTTTTATGACTTGTTCCACATCCTATTGTCACATGGATTAAATTATGAATCCATGGATTGCATAATGTATGTATGTGTTTGTATGCGTGCATTATTCCATCTATAATACAATAATTATACGACAAGAAATAAAGTTTGCAGGCATGTGTTAATGGTGGAAGTAGACAGCCTTTGTACAAGTGGCTGTGATTTGTTATGTGCGGAAAGAAATCACTGGGTTAACATATTAATGCTCTGTTTTTCCAAACAGAATAAGGTAAAGAGAATTCTGTCCATTCTGACATAGTGAAAGGTAGTGACATATTATTATGAATTAAAATGCAGTAGAGTCCCGATAATTCTGTCTCAACGGGACAGAAGGTAAATTGGATAATTGAAAATGTTAGATAATACAGAAGACTAATAAAAATTAAAGGATACATATCAACACAACTTTTTATTAAATTACCAAGACAATAAAATGAAGCATTGAATAGAATATCTCAGACACAAATTGTTACCATTGGATTGGGTTTGAAGCTTGTTGCTCCCCACTGTAAATTTACGGGTAATCCGGCTGGTGACATAAATCTTGGAAATTAGTCAAGCTTGAGTGTTAGATTTTTGGCACTTGCTCACTGCAGGGTTTCAAAATGCACTTAGGTTTTTCTGGAGCAATTAAAGTATATCCAGCTGTGACACTTTTTCTGTGAACCCGAATGTAGATTTATGACGGGATGGCCGAAGAAGATATAACACATTTGACTTTTGTTCTGTTGTGTGAAGTTAGCCTCTACTAACCCATAACTGATAGCTAGGAAACATATTGTCTTGCTACAGAGGTATCCTGTATTGTCCGGCTGTAATGCAAGGTCAATAGATAGACTTTCAAGCGTGGGAGATTCTCCTTTTGTGGAAATTTTGAAGTTAATTGTAGACGAGATACCAGTGTTCCCGGTTCCAAACAAGTCAGATGCAGACTCGCTGCTGTGCGTTGAGAAGTCAGAACAAAAATGCCGTGAGATAACAGATTTCCGTTTGCCAATATGTGTGAGTTAAAATAATACAAATTGATAATAAAATCTATGTCTTATTATATGAGTGGCTGGACCTAGTACAGGTACTTAAATTCTGACTGATGCAGCCTGCACGTTAAATATTCCCTTGAGACAGAGCTTGCCAAATGACTTGAGCTAGTTATTTCGTTTTTTTGTGTGAGTGTAAAAACAAATTGAACACTGGGTAGATGAGAGGAGAGAAGACAGTTGTAAACTGAAGCCAATAATGAAAAAATACTAAGGAGACTAACAGTAACTACCGTATATTCTCGAATCTAATGCGCATTCGAATCTAATGCGCACCCAGTTTTTGGCGACTTCTTAAACGAAAAAAAGTTAGTTCGCGATTCTAATCCGCACCTTTCCTTCAACCACCCCTTGCCCACGGGGCGACTGATTGAATAATATTGGATGTTACCAATGCGTTAAAATCCGACGCTACGCCTGTGGCCGATGAGTCATACCGATAGAGGCGGGGCCTTTCTCAAAGACGTGCGCAATCTCGTCTGAAGCCAGCTGAGCTTTAGTTGTTGAAACGTGGGAGGTGCTTGTTCCAATTTGTCGTGTACCGTAGTTATGGAAGAGGGACACCTGAAATCTAAACGACTCTCATATACGGCGAAGTTCAAACGTGAAGTTAGTCGGTGCGCAGAGGAGAATGGAAACCGCAAAGCCGCTGCAATTTTTGGAGTTAATGAAAGCAACGTTCGACTATGGCAGAAACACAAGGCAGCGATCAGCGGGTGTGAGGCGTCACGAAGGAAATTCACTGGACCCAATTATTATATTATTATAATAATAAATAATAAAATAATAGATTATTGTATTGTATTGTTCTTACGGCACGTACAGCAGCTCAATCATTTTTCCAAAATCCAGCTCTAGACCGCGAATCTAATCCGCATCTGATTTTTTAGCCCTCTAAAACTGTAAAAAGGGTGTGCATTAGATTCGAGAATATACGGTACTTTATTCTAAGTAGACGATAAGCAACATGAACATATAAACGTAGGAGAAATATAGATACGTGAACATAGCAGGGAGTGTTAGTCATTCCGGTCAGTGCTAAGTTGGTTTTTGATAAAGTATAACAGATTTCATGCAGTGATATTGGTAAATGTAATACAATGACATTAGGCCTACAAAAGGGATAAAAAGGGATGTTGGATAAGAGAAGATCAGGTAATTGTGACACTACTCTGCATGGAAGAAAGCTTGTCTGAGAGCACTACATGTTAGTGTTTTGATGGCTGCATACAACAAGTTAATTGCTTGCATCAGATGAAGTGACTCTGTGGTGTGCCAGCCAGATGTATTCAGCTGACATTATGTCACTTGTGTCGCATATTACTTTATCGCAATTCAACAGACTTAATCTGCTGCAAGGTTTTACATACAGCACACTGTACACATCTCCCATTCTTAGTAACTGGTTGTAATTGCTCTCCATAATGCAGACAGAAATACCAGAATTTTCTGGACTCATATATCCAAGTCATTCTAATAGCATCAGAGGCTTCTTATAGAAGGCACAGGTGGTCATCGACTTTCAGACGATCGACTTTTGCACACCCTGTACTTTTGTATGTTATAAATCCTCACCCCTAATTGACTTTTTGTATGTGAAATTCGGACTTTTGTACACAGCGGACGAACAAACATTTCAAACCATCGCACAGTTGTGCTGTCTGCCAGCCAACCAACACTTTGGTCTCTGCATGGTCTTGGCAATGTTATTATCTGTGTTCGTACAGTAGTGTTTATTTTTTCGTTCATACAACAGAGAAATCAGTCAGGACATCAGGGCATCAGACAGGGAAACTGGACATACCCTGAAGGAATTCTGGAAAGGGTATAAAATCAGGAATACAGTGAACAATATTGGTGACTCCTGGGCTGAAATAAACAAGTCTACAATGTATGGTTGCTGAAAGAGGTTATGCCCAGATTTGGTGTAGGCTTTTAAAGTTTTTGAGGAGACTCCTGAAGATGCAACATAGGGAGGTGTACATTTTATGAATGAAATGAACTTAGGTGTCAGCATTGAAGATGTGGATGAATTAGTTACATCTTATTCAGAGCCAGTGTCGAAGAAGATCTCATTGACATACAAGAGGAAAATAAAGACACCACCTGAAGCCGACTGTCAAGAGGCCTCCAACTAAGCCTTTGACAGTAAAAGAAATAAAAGAAGCCTTTGATCACCTCAAACAGTTCTTAAGTATAATGAAAGATATATAAGGAATTAAGCTTAACTTTACTACAAATTCTGCAAAAGGCCTTATTTTTTAGTCTTTCTCACCAGCACATTCATTCTTCAGACAGGTACATTCTCAGGCCATTTAAAGGGTCAGAATGGTCAGTACACTTACAGAGACACTTGTAGCAGTATTTTCTTACTGTAGGGTGGTGTGAGAACTATTGTTAGGAGCTTAGTTTGTCTGGGAGTCAGGATAGTATAGTTGGTTTAGTGGCTTAGCTATGGGCTAGAAGATCTGGGGTTAAAATCCTAGCAGGGTTAAGAAACTTTTCTCTTCTCCAAGACATCCAGGCTGGCTCTGGGGCCCACCCAGCCTCCTGTTCAGTGATTTCTGGGGGTTCTTTCCCAGTATCTGTGATCATGTGTACAAAGAAAGTGTATAAAACTGGATTTGATATCAATAAACTGGACCTTATAATGTTCTTATTACTAAAATTACAAAATTAAGCATGCAGAGGGCTCCTGTCATCAAGAAACCTGTCATGCTTGTTGAGAGAACTAAAATTGGAATAGTTGTGAACTGTGTATTATTCACTACTTAATCATTATTACTCCTTAAAGCGTGTTGGTTATATATACTGTCCGCCTACTTTAGTGTTCAGAAACACTGAATTTTTTCCACTCAGCATATTTGTGTGTTTTTTGTGATTCTCATCATTAAAAATGATTATTTCTGTAAATAGTATCAAACAGTTGGTCATTGTAATGGATATACAGTATGTTTTCCTTGATGTAGGAACAAAGTTTTAAATATTGTTTAGATAATCTTCACACTTCAAAGTTTTAAAGAACAATCCCTCAGTAGTGTAGATTTGTAAGTTATGTAATGAGATGTAAAGATAAATTTTCTGTTCTTCTGGGATATGGTGTCCCATCACTGGGTACAGTAAAACCCCGATTTAATGTTCCTGCATTTAGTGATGATTTTTTCATGTCCTGGCAATAGCTCCATATAAACAAATAAACCACCATTTAATGAAAACCTTGATTTAGTGAAATATATTCTAATCCCCCAGCAATTCATTAAATAGGGGTTTTACTGTAATTGGTTTCCAACATTTCAAGATAACATATTGGTCTCATCGTTGACCATTAAAGATGAGGCCAGTACATTGTTTAGAAACCAGTTACCCAGTGATGGGACATCATATCCCAGAAGAACAGAAATCTCAGCTATGTTGCAGCAAAAACCTAAAGCTTGCAGATGTGAAGATACAAAAATTATTGATGAATAAGGAAAGATGTTTGGTCTATTTCAAGGCATTTTTCTGGACTCTTCTTGCAAGCATTGAGAAAAATAATGAAACCTTTAAGATTGCTGACCCCTCAGTAGAGATTTGTACTGGCTTTCTCCCAAATAAGAATCAGTTCATAGTTGGCATTTATTTCAATTCGTTGTCCCAGCATCATTTGCATAAATTATAGTACACTTCAAATGTATTATACAAGAACATAATGCAAGTAATTTTATTTTGTAACAGGTGTGCTCAAATATGAACAAGTGCTATTGTGATATTGGATGGAGTGGTGCAGATTGTTCCATGCATGTTGAAGTGACCTTGCCCCCTCAGCATACAACTGCCATTTCAGCTAGTACCACACGGTCGTCAAAAATGGAGAAGAAAGAAACCCCCTACGGTATGTTGATTTGTGTGCATTCAGAAGTAAATTTGCATGTGGTATAACTGTAACAGTACCTGAAACAAAGTACACTTATTTTGCATTGTGAACTGAAGGCACTATGATCCATCAAAGATGTGCTTATGTGAACATTATATTCCTGAAGTCATATATGCTTGTCTGAAATACTAATAAATAAATTAATATCTTAAAGGGGGATGAGTGTGTTTGAATATTACATTATTATCTTTAAGAGCATTACTTTATTAGAGATGTGAGGAAACATTATTCATCACAATATCGCAAGGTATATAGTGACACTCAGGCTTGCAGGTAGGGAATTTCCAAAAATGACTTTATTTTATACCGTAAATATGGAAAGGACCAGTCCAACTCTAACCCTGTCTGTTCATCAGTATGGTTTTGGCATTATAATCTAATGTTTCTTTGTTAGATTGACTTTGGGGAATAATATGACCATCTCTGCTCACTGAATGTGATATTTATATACACTGTTTAATGTCAGTAAATTTGGCATGGGCTTACAAGAATGTCTGTTTTGCCAGTAAAATTAACAATAGATTAATAAATGTGGAGGAATTTATGTAGCTGCTGACTAATAAGATCCTCATAGTGAAAGTGATGATAAGGTTGGTAGTGATGAAGACATAATACCTACACCACCACCACCTGTGTTACCACAGGCCACAATCAGGTGCCCTGACAATGGGTACAGAAAATTATGGTTTTTGTGTATTTTTTTGTACTACCTTTTAATAATTTCTATTAATTTTGTTCATAATTCATCAATCTCTTGGACATGCCATTCAAAGTGTTGTGCATGAAATTTTTGCAGTGAAAATTTTGAAATGAAGAATTCTTTTCATTCAATTGTCTGTCTTATGATACGTCCATAGCCTCTTCAAAAGCGAGTTCTCTGCAGAGTGCAATATACTGCTCCCTTTTTCAATTTCCAGTATCCTCTCTTTTCCTTAAGGTCACCCAGTAGTTGCTTATGTCTTCTTCCTCATCTTCCTGTCACTTCTATCCTTCCCTCTATCTTTCCTTCAATAACATGTTTTAGAAGGCAGTTCCTTCGCAAGATGTGACCAATCCAGTTATCCTTCCTTCGTTTCATTGTTTGTAGGATATTCCTCTCCACCTTGACGCTTTGTAATACTTCTTCATTTCTCACACGATCGGTCCAACTGATTTTCTCCATTCTTCTCCAACACCACATTTCAAAACTTCCCAGGTATTTCTGATGTACTTTCCGAAGTGTCCACGTTTCAGCACCATACAAAGCTATGCTCCAAATGTAGCACTTTACTAGTTTCTTCCTTAAATTTAAGTCCAATTTGCTGGTGAAAAGAGCCTTCTTCTTGTCGATTGCTGCTTTTGTCATGGCAATTCTGGATTTAAAATGAAGAATATTGGCTTTAAAAATAATTTGTGTAAATAAATCCTACTCATATCACATTTTTTAAATGCAGTTTTAAAAACATCAATCGTCTTCCCGTATTTCCCAAACATGTACATCGCTATCCTCACAAATATATTTGTATGGCTTTGTTTCTGGTTGCCTGCATTTTCACGCAAAATGGCTTTGCAGTCTTGGAAAGTACTTCCAGGGTGAGGCTAGTTGCTTACACAGATAAGTGGTACTGGAGCTGCTCTTCCCTGCCATGTTAGTACAACTGAATGCAGGAAATTAAAATACGGATTGTAATGGCTTCTTATAGCATAAGCTTATACAATATTTTGTGAAAATTGGTCAGCTGGTTCAAAAGCTGAAATGGAGGACATTCATACCAACAAGAAAATGCATATTCTGTAAGGAGTCAATAAATTCATCATCATCGTCATCATCATCATCATCATCATCATTGTCGTCGGTGGTACTACAGCCTTAAGTGGGCCTTGGCCTCTTCTAGGATTCTTCACGATCCATCTCTATCCTTAGTTTCTGTCCTCCAGTTTCTAACACCCACCTTTCTCAAATCGTTAGTCTGTCAAGTAATGTGTTCCAGTTTCTGTGACAAAGAATTTCATGATTATCACAAAATTTTGTATAGCAAATCTAATTCTCTAGCTGGCAAGCCTCAAGTTTGAATAGAAAGTGTCACTTTTTATGGTGCCCATTGTAACCCTCTATCTGTTTCACTTAAAACACTAGTGTGTGTGTCTGTGTATTTTGTCTGGATATGTAATATTTAAATGAGACTTTGCTATGTTAGAAGAAATAGGGCCCTCTTAATTTTACCATATTTGAAGGAACAGAGATTTAATTTTCATACAGAATTATATATGGTAATTCCCTTATCCTGCTGCCTCTAACATATACTGTAATCAATTTTGGTATGCAAAGTGTCCATAAAAGAAGAAGCATAAATTGTATTCAGAACTCCATTAGCTTTGTGATATTGAAGTTCTTGTGTACCTTATGGTTACAATAGCTGTTGTAAGTAATGATGTTATATTACAGGTAGTTCTCGTTTTATGCCAGGGTTACACTGACAGTTTGAGTTATGCTCAAGTCTTTGATGCATGGGTGACTTGTCTTCACGCACAGCCCTTTGTAACAGGAAGTAATTGTTCTCTGGCATACAGAACAGTCATATATTTCTGCTCATCTTGCAATGTGGACACATTCATCAGTTGCGTTCTTCATGATAAATGCCTGCACTATGTGTCCCTGGCCGATCCCGGTGGCCGTGCGGTCTAAGGCGTGGGTCTGCGGCCGCTCGCTTACTGGGATCATGGGTTCGAATCCCACAAGGACATGGATGTCTGTCTCTTGTGAGTGTTGTGTGTTCAGGTAGAGGTCTCTGTGACGGGCTGATCACTCGTCCAGAGGAGTCCTACCGAGTGTGGCGTGTCTAAAAAGTGTGTGATGGTGAAGCCTCGAAAAATGAGGCGGCCTAGGCCCCCAAGGGGCTGTCGAGCCATTGGGGGGGGGGGAAGTATGTCCCTGACTGGGAATTTGTCAGAACATAAGAACATGCACTGACAGAAGGTCTCTGCGTTGTGTCTCCTAACATTGAACTTTATCATGGTCTTCTCTTATGGACACATGATATAGGAAAGTTTTTGCTGAATGTATGATGAATTTCAGAATGTGTGTGTATGTTAGTAACATATTTCAACTCTACTAACTTTTCATCTTTATGAGAGGAAATAGTGTAGTTTTATGCTGAAGAAACTGTACATAGTTATTGTGTTTCTGTGTGCCACTATTTCAGACATAATGCTCTGTTTTATTCTTAAGATGGTAATGTTATTTTTAATCTAACACTGTGTACAGTAACCAATTTCAGGAAGAGTGTTTCCACATATTTTGTGATGGTCTGATTTAGTTAGAAATTCATGTAATTCATGCACTAACTGTGTTTTGTTTTTCAGTGGAACTTTTGCAGTTGCAAATTCATATTAGTTTGTAGTGCATCTTGTTCTTAAAACTACCGAATAATTTATCAAACACTGTAGATGTAATATTGTCTACCATTCTTTTCATTATCTGGTAATATCTGTCTGATTACTTGTTCAAATCTAGTAGTGTGAAATACAAATAGTTTAGATAATAGTTTACTGTTGCAGGTACACATGCATGTATACATATATATGTATAATATAGTATATATGTATATGCTGGGAGCTGTGATGGTGTAGCCTGTGTAGTGACTAGGCTTACGGCCTGGAGAATTCAGGGTTCAAATCCCAGCAGGGGCAAGAAATTTTTCTCTTCTCCAAAATGTCCATACTGGCTCAGGGGCCCACCTAGCCTCTTATTCAGTGGATGCCAGTGTTCTTCCCTGGGTTAAAGTGGCTGGTGCATGACCTTGACCACTCACTTTCATCTAGTGCCAAGGTTAAGAAAGAGTGGAACAATACCTCTGCTCCTCCTGTCTGCCTTCATGGCGTGTACAGGCACAAAGTTGCCTTTTACTTATGTTGAGCATTAGATATGAAGACTGATGAGTGGTTGAAACTTTTTCTATAATGCAAATGTAAATTTGTCCAGTGAATTTGGAGTTTGGGAGTTTCAGCACTCTTCTATTAAACCACAATACCAGCGACTAACAACCACGACAATACACAATAGTTTTTAAATCGACAACCATTTATTATCATTGCAACATATTTTGACCCATTTTATACATGGTCATTGTCAAGGAGTGTTGTTTCAGAAACGTGTATTATAAGATTCAAATCTCAATTTTGCAGACATGCTGCTCTCTCATGATTACGTTATTATTTGCACAAGTAATCAGTCTCTTAGATGAGTAACTCAGTGTTCTGTAGATAAGATATTAAACAATGGTAGATCTATAGTATGTACAATATTCTGATTCTGTTTTCTTTCAGATTTGTTTCCTAAAATAAACCAATAATCAATCATCAAACAGTTGTGTTTGATGGTTGAGTTTTTGTTTATTATTGTTACTAAACACAACGGGATGAATTACCTTATAGATTTGTTTCCTTAATTACTATGAATATATTTTCCAGGTTTTATTCCATCAGTACTCTTACAGCTTTGGTCTTACACAGAGTTACAGGGATAATGTAAACTTCATGATCAGTATATTTTCCACATTTTATTGAATCAGTATTCTTACAGTGTTATTCTTACTTAGAGTTAATGTGGTGTCATAACCTTATTTGTAATGTTTATTTTATCCAATTTTTGTGACTGGTTTTAGAAAAAGAATTATGATGAATGTTTGTAGTACAAGTTATTCACTGTAATAGAGTCAGCAAGGACAGAGAACCGTCAACTATACCAATTTCATAAGTGTAAGTGGTCGCTTGGAAGATGAATCTGAACATTATAGAATTAGGAGAGCATAAATGGTGCTTGCAGCCTGCCCTTAAACAAACACAGTATGCTCTCAGTTATCTATTCTAAAGAAGGGGATAGTCACACAAATAGTGAACATGGATAATTAAAGACAGTTTTAGATTGCTTTTGCGGTGCCTCTTCATAAATCTGTACCACCAAGAAGTTGTTCCAGCAAAATCAGTGATGTCAAGTGCATCTGCCAGTCTTTTTGCTTCAAGAATGATTAGTTTTGTAGAAACATAAATTCAGTTGTTTCTGTGACATCTTATCCAGTTCGTCACCTCTGCTTCTAGGTCAGAAAATTTTCAAAATGCTTATGAATAGAGAGAGTTTGTTCTTTTCTAACTGCATTAACTCTTCCTCTTGTCTTCTTCATTTATGTGTCATTTTTTCTGTTGGAGGTGAACCAAAATGCCTTTAGGCTATCCTATTATCATGGTCTTTCACATACTTTATTGTATTCAATTCTGAACCTACTGTACAGGTGTCTACAAAGTTCTGTTCCTATTTTAAAGGTTTATTGCATGTTAACCAAAACAGGAGGAAAATACTCTGTCTGTTGCAAATTGTTCAACTCAAAAAGTTTGTGTGATTTAGTCCACCTCAACATGGGAACCCATAGTGGCCCTGATTACATCAAGAAGCTAGTCCAAGTTTGCCCATGTATGGGTGAAAATTTTTTTGCCATACTTTGGATTACTGTGATTATCCTTAAATGAAAGGTTACAGTGTCATCCACAGATATACTGTAAACATGTCCCTACAAGAATCAATCCAAGGGCGTGACTGAGTTTGATTTGTCCACAACCTCATATGTGACATGCAGGGAATAATGAACTCTGTTTCTGTTCCCTCCAAGTACAAGTCATGTGATAACACCATTATCCCTCCATCAAAGGCAGGATTCTCAGTAGCTTTAAAGGTCATGCTGATGCACTTTTGGACCATAATATGCAGGAGAATTTTATACATTATTTTCTAGGAAAGAAGTGGTCTAACACATATGTTATGTTTCTGTGTAAGGTTGGCTTCAGAGAGAAATACAATGTTAATGGCCACACGCTGTTTAGTGAAAGAAAATTGTTGTTAAAATGATGGGAATTAGTTTTTCATGTTAACTGCTAACTTACTGTGGAAATATTCAAGAGAGAGAAGGGTTTCTGTTTTGAGTAAAAAGCATTGGCAATGATAACCGTATCATTTGTGAGAACTAACGTGCTAGCCCTGAAAGATTTCATTATTATAAGGGAGACTCCACACCAATGCACCAGGGCCTAGAAATTGTTTCCAAAATACATTTGGAAAACCTATTGCATTTTTATAAGTTTATTTTATTACATTTATTGCAATTTAGAATATGCTCTAGTGTCTCAAGCAGTTTTGTATAAAATACAGTAGTTCTGAGAATGAAAAAATTTTTTCCTTAAAGATGCACGTGGGCTTTTTGTATCACCTTACTTCACCAATCTCTCCATCTGTGAAATTATGACCTCAACTTTCTGAAGACTTTTGAGTTTGGGAAGAGAAATTGGCTTTTATTTACAATACACATAAAATTAGAAATGTACACATATTATTAACTATTACATTTACTATTAACTATTAACATATTACATTTTATACCTAGAATTTTTTTAATTCATTGATTTACAGTTTTGGCAGTGGCGTTTTCATTTTTACATCTGACATACCAGTGGCAACTTACTACCTGTTGTGTCTGTTACAAGGTATTATCTTATGCTTGATGTGATAATGTGGTATTATCTCACACATTTTAATTCTAGATGTCAACAATAGCAACCTTGGCACATTCACAATGGTTGTTATTCTGGTGGCGGTGGTGACATGCGTCTTCGGTTGCTTTACACTAATGGCTGTTTGCTACAGGTACTGTACCACGTGATCCACATCAGCATTCACCATCACACTTCGCTGACAACAATAACATAGCTCTCTTTCTTGTGTGTGTTTCATTAACAACTGTCCAGTAAAGCTTTCCTGAAGATGTAGTCACATTATGACAAGTTTTTCTCATGATGCAAGAATTTTGACCTAAGAGGCACAAAATATTTTATTTAATTCCAGGATTTTATTTAATGATGGGGTTTCAGGTATAACGAAATACAGCTTTTAATGTCTGCCCTGCATTTGTATATGTCAGCTTCTTTGCTGTTTTCAGTTTTTATTAGCACCTTTAAGCACAGCCTGGATTTAGTATTCACTTAATAACTGCAGTCCTACTGAATTCATAGATTGCTCCAGGCTTACTTAAGTTTGTCTTTCAAAAACTCTTAAATACAAGTGCCAGATATAAACTGTTGGAACTGTCACATAAAAAACACACCGTTTGTAATACACTTTTCTCCATTATGTGAATGCTTGTTATTTCATTTGGGGGCGCGCGGTGGCGCAGTTGGTTGAGGCACTACACTACAAACCGGAACGTCGCGGGCTCGATTCCCCTTGGTGTCATTGGAATTTTTCAGTGACATAATCGTTTCGGTCGCACTATGGCCCTGGGGTCGACTCAGCCTCTAACAGAAATGAGTACCAGGAATATTTCCTGGGGGGTAAAGGCGGCTGGTGCGTAGGGCTGACAACCTTACCACCTTCATGTGCCGATTGTCTAGAAATCTGGGAGCCTCAACCTCCTGGAACCCTAAGGGTCTGTCCAGGCCTGTAATGGGATTGCTTTACCTTTGTTATTTAATTTAACATGTCATTGAATCAGCCTCGTGATTTCTATCACATTAAACACATAGTCATGTAAGAACAGGGAACTGAGAGGAGTGATTGGACGTAAGGGAGAGGAAATGACAGAATGCTCAAGAGTGTTGTATAATGCAGAGTTGCATAACTTGTACTCTTCACGAAATATGTGGGAAGATCAAAAGGTTTCCACATTTCGGTCATATCGAGATAATCGCTCTTCCTGTTGAACTAGGGAGGCGGAGTTTTCAGGGACAGACTGTGCACTATCTGTGGAGCAAACTAGAACAGGTTGATACATGTTAGTATGCCACTGTCGGCCATGGAGTGGAGGTGTGTCACCAGTGCTTGTCACAACACTGGGCTCTTTGAAGAGTCAATGAAAGAAGCAGATACCCTATTGAAGATTATTACTAAGGATGGATCTTTGTTCTTTGCCTGCGATCCTCTGAATGACACACCAACACATCACCTGAAAGAGAAATTTGTAGGTCACAAAATCTCAGCAGAAGGTTAATGCTTATTTATTTATTTATTTATTTATTTTATTTTTATTTATTTTTTTTTTTTTGTGGCACATTAGGAGATTTACATGTGGGATAAACAGTGAATTCTACTTTTTGTATCAAAGCTCTGAAACAGTTGATGGATACCATTTATCCAAAAAGGCCAGAAAAATTGTGTAACAATTGGATCCTGCACTCTGACAATGCACCTTGTCACACCTCTCTCACAGTGCAGTAGTTTTTGGTAATAACCAAATTCGAACCATCCCTCAACCACCATATTCTGCAGATCTCACTCCATCTGACTTAGGGCTCTTCCCGAGACTCGAGATTGGACTCGGATGTCATCATTTTGCATCTGTAGAAGAAAATCAACAGAATGCAACTACAGGTCTCACAGCCATACCAAACGAAAACTTTCAGAGATGCTTCCAGCAATAGCAGGACCACTGGAGCAAGTGTGTATATGCAGGCGGGCAGGCAGTACTTTGGAGGTGACTAGGTTAAGCTTTGTGCATAGCATTCTTACTGCAAATTATGCCTGAGTTCCAGGAACTTTTTTATCCTGCCACGTATTATTTGGGTGACCAAATCACAGGATATGAAATAGGTAGAAAATGTTAAATGCAGAGAGGAGATGAGAAACTCACACAAAATCTTAGTTGGAAAATCTGAAGGGCAAGACGATATGCGAGGTGTATGCATAGCTGGGAGGATAGTATTAAAACGAATCTTAATAAAAGAGAGTGCACTGATGTGGACTGGATTCGTCTGGCACAGTGTAGGGACCAATGGCAACCTCTTGTAAACACAGTGATAAACATTTGGGTTTTATGAAAAGTGAGGATTTAAAGACTAACTTAGCAATGATTAGCTTCTCACAAAGGACTCAGCTCCATGCAGTTAGTTCATTAAAGTTCCTTCATAAACATTCTGTTGTTTCATTATGTGAAGTAATCCGGCAGCAGAGAGAATATTTACATTTTCTTATTTTACATATTTTCATACGATTTTAGCCAATTTGTGCAACAGAAATCGAGCACTAAAAATGTTCGAAGCCTGAAATTATAAGTGCTGTAAGCATACAGCTAACATTATGACTCTTAGTCATTCAGAATTGTATAAGGCTTTTCTGTACCTTCCATTAATTAGAACTACTTATACCAGGCATGTTTTATGATTATGACTCACCAACTGCAGCTGTGGCCTTTCCTATATTTAGTCTCCTAATTCCTACCTGAATTATAATTCAATATATGCAGAATTGAAGATCCTAATCTTTTTCTTTGCATTTTTTTATGCCACTGCACAGTGGGTCAGAGTGCGTCAAAACTTGGCCGAAATTGTTTTTCAAGTGTGGTGACGATTTGTTGAATGAAGTAATTGCTACTGGCTACAAAGTGAGTGAACTAACATTTATTTAGCATAATAACTGTATTTATTAAGCACAATAAGTAAAGAAACCAAGTGAGAAGTACACTATTCTGTGCCCTTCTCGTCTTCGCTGTTCCAGACTCCGTTCCATCCAAGCCCGACGATTCACAGAGCTGCTGATGTGCAAGTGATATGAGTTGCAGCATGTCTTTTGAAATCCCTGATGTTCGCTTGTGAGGCAGAGGTCTTAAGTTTGTAATGAATGGATCCGATGACACCAGAAGAGAATGAATCAAGTCTGAATTCGTCGATATTCTAGAGCACTTCCTCGAATACCTCTCCCAATATGCTTTCAGTTGCTTATGCAATGACTCTTGCGCCTCTTCCGATAGTTGGCCTATTGGGAGCATGGCTGCAGCGACGACTTCAGCTCCATGCATTAAGACTTTATGCACACTCGCAGGCGGGTATTCTTTACCAAGAGCCCTGCTGTGTCCTTGGCGTACTGATCAAATGCCTCTAGATTTATTGTATGGCCGCTCAATACAGTCTGTAATATAGCAGCTTATCTACTGATCAGCATCTCGCTTAATCCAGTAATATTGGCAGAGTGCGAAGGATCCTGCAAGGAACGCTTAGCTGTGTTACCATCATTAGCGGATCCGCATCCGCCAGGCTTTGCTTGATCAACCAGTAGGGCCATCTCACTTCTGAATTTTTTATGAACAAGTTCTTTATGTTGTTTAACTTTTCGGCGGTCGTCGTCACCACAAGCTTGCCATTTTTTAATGTCAAGTTGATATGCAACATGTAGAAAGTACTCAAAAAATCTGATCCAGGCATGCAGTAGATAAACCAAATCTCAAAGCTCTTATATCCACTGGTCTTCTCATGGTACCATCGATAGCATTCATTTCTTTAGGCGATGCTCTGCATATGTAGCATACTTGAGCTGATGAAGTGGAAGTGATAGCATTACATACCTTCCCATCAATCATTGTGAACATCTCATTTAAGACGAAAATACCTTGTCCAGCCACGACCACTCGAGTAGGAAGCAAGAGTTTTATTTGATTTTCAGTGTGCTCTTTTTCCTCCCGAATCAAATCATTCGTCTCTTTTATAAACTGCAGTCGTATGGGTCTGCAGTATCGAGTAGACGATGGGCAGGGATTCTGCCACAGTACTATTTTCTCTTCCGTTGATAATGAGGTAAATAGCTGGATTGGAACTAGCGAAGTTAGAAACAAATTGCTGTCACTGTATTCACCGCAGAACCTTTGTTTGTACTCACTATGCCCAGTGCTACCATCAAATCCCCATTTAGAAACCAAGACAATTTTCTGAATATTTTTTCCCAGCAACCCTGGTGAGAAGGATTTCATGCGCTTGTACTATGTGTAAAATTGTGTGGTCAAGAAGATCCTGAAGCTTTACTTCAGCCAAAGTATCGGGGACTGTGAATGATTCCTTGCTGGGATAACAGAGTTGATTCTCTTCTCTGATATTATTGTAACTGGGATAGATGTCAGCGTTCATCTACTTTGCACTCGACCTGATAACTTGATACTGATGCTTACTGAACACGAAGAAGGACAGTGCTTCGTCACTTGTAAAAGATGTAATACCCACATTTTCTTGCTTAACTTTCCATGTGCGTCTCATTTTCGAGGTTCTAGTAGGAGTTGTCATCGCTTCTTTGAATAGTTGTGCTGCATCCTGTTCGCCGGCCAATTGCAAATTCATTTGGGCTGCGTACGACAACTCTGGAGCAGAAAACATCAACCAAAGGTTTACCGTTTTTCTCCGCTTGCTTCTGTCACTGCTGCTTTTAAATGGCGTTTTTGGGCGACCTATCAGTGCAGGAATTTTGAGTACAGCATCTTCTGATGGTAGGACTTTCTTGGTTTAACCATTCGGAGTGTTGAGTTAAAAATTGTTGTCTTGTCCTCTTGCATTTATTCCACCTGTAGAATATCTTATTGCAGTAATTGTAGAGCATCTGTCTCCTTCTTCTCAGTACGCTCTGAGAAATATTTCAGTTGCTATCAGGGTTAGAGAGACAATCCAATACATGCTGAATCTTTGCACTGCAATCTCCACAAGATTGCTGTAGCATCTCAAAAAGATCATTTCTCGTCAGCATTTTTTTCTATATTTTCCAAAAAACAAATAAATTTATCTTCTAGATAATGAAATGTTATCGCACAAACCTACATGAGCCTTATATCACAACAGCACTTAGTGAAAACATGCAGTTACACTGCAATGGTGTAACTGCATTTCACGCAATGCATTGCGTGAACTGCAGTCAAACGGGACTGTGTCACAGTTTCAGATTAAACTGTGATAAAACCGAAATGGGCAAGAAAGGGCAGCCAATTATTTTTATATCATGTTCTGCACGTGTCAAAGTATATAGTAACGTAAGAATCAAAGTGGAAGTTCATGGAAGTAATTTTGTAATCCACGTGAAATATTAGTAATTTGCAAAGTCCTTCATTTTTCACATTATTGTAGAAATCCACACATAAGGAGGTGGATAGTTGACAGTTGTTAAGAATTCAGTATTAAGGTAAACAGTACTTACCCCAATCTATTACTTGAGATATGACACAAGTTTTTATTGCACACAATGTTCTCAGAATGAAAGCACAAATAATACCACACAACGTCGCATTCCTCCGCAAACAAGCGCTCGACTGAACTCCCAGCTTCTAGCAGCCACTGGCAAGCACAGGTCTGCCTGAACATGTTACAACTTGCACATTATGAAAGACTGGACGTTTGTCTTGTAAAGGAAATACATGTAATAGTCATACACTACAACTTAAAATTGGACTTTTGGCCAGGTTTTTACGCATTTTGGCCCACTGTGCACTGTTGATATCCATTGAGAAAGTAATCACTTTTCATTCTGAGAATCATATGTAACTGATGAATGCACTCTGCAGGCAAAACACATAATTTTTAATTAATGCTGTTTTACACCAACCAAATTCACTTATTTATTTAAAGAACACTAAAATATTCTTTAAAATATTAGATAAAAACCCCTACATATATTTCAGCTTATCGATAAGCCATCTTCAGGGGGTGTCACAACTGCTTGTTTTTAAAAACACGTACACATATTGGTCCTCTGTTGAGGAGTATAGTTATATACGAGTATATTAGAGATATGGTGATGACTATACTCCTCAACAGAGGACCAATATGTGTACTTGTTTTTAAAAACAAGCAGTTGTGACACCCCCTGAAGATGGCTTATCGATAAGCCGAAATATATGTAGGGGTTTTTATCTAATATTTTAAAGAATATTTTAGTGTTCTTTAAATAAATAAGTGCATTTGGTTGGTGTAAAACAGCATTAATGTTCAAAAATGCACGGTGATATTAAAATAATTTTTAATGTTAAATATCAGGTGCTACATGCAGTAGTCACTGTGCTTTAGAAGAGCTGAGGCAATTTGTGTGTGTTGCAGTAGAATTTTGTTGATGTTTCTGGGGTTACTTCTTTCCCATTTTTATTACATTTGTATATTTTAATATTTTATGATCTTTTTATTATAGTCCCCCTCCCCTTCAAATTATGGGATTCAACTTTAATTCAGTCCCAGTGCCATAATTAGAGGACTATTTTTTTTCATTGTTACATAAGTTATTCTGATATTGACAAAGAAAGCAACCGTATCTCACATGAGGATCAGGTGCTTCTGCTGGTTGTGAATTACTTGAATCCTACATAAGTCCTGTGTTGGAACAGGAACAAGGTGTGAAAGGTGTTAGTCGCATCCTTATTCTAGGTTTCATAATGCCATACAATTGACAAAAGAAAATGTATTAATATTCCTGGGTTGTAATTTTATTAGATATTGAATTTGTATATTAATTGATTGAGTGATTGATATTGATATTGACCCTTCAATGAATACTAGTTCTGTGCTCAGAAATGAACACAGAATCCATCTAGCTGTTTATATAGATTTTTTTTTTAAGTAAATGGAATGATACGTCAAGAAAGATATTGTCCATTGCCTGAGAGTTAAGAATCATCAGATCCTTCAGGTTAATAGAACTCCATATTAAATCTTTGTTGAACCCACCACTGTTTGTCCTGACAAAACAATCTACTCTTAAATCAAAGCAGACTTATATCCAAAGAACAGAAAATTGTATTATGGTTTTCAAATTTCTTAAGATCCAGTGTAATCATACAGCCAAGTCTAAAAATATGAAATAAGTCCAAAATTAGTCCCATTATGTATATGCAATTTGGGAGCCTTATCGTAACCTGCTATATTTAATAGCAATCAAGTTGACTTAACAGTGTTTGTAGGACTGTAATCAGTTTTGACAGTTTTTGCTATTTTCAGGTGTCATAAGTAACATGTGAAAAATTGAGTTTACTTGCTAACAAACGAATTATATTAATATTGTTCTTTTAATTCACTCATTTGAAAACCAAAAGGCCCTCTTACTCTTAATGTATATGCAGATGGACATCAGCAGATCAAAATGTATACATTTTCTGTACTTCATACTTTGACTACTTGATATGTGATTGCATTTTATGTGTCATCACACACATTTTCATTTTCTTGCATTCAAGAGAAATTCAGCTATGTTGATTCTGCTTTGGAAAATTCCTGAGTAATGTGTGTTGAGAGGAGTTGCATTTTAATCAGGTCGTGTAGAAAAATATATTTAAAATTCTTACATGTTATGTGGCCATGTAACCAAGGCATTGTGTGTCCTGAAATTGCATATGGTTAAGACTGTCTCCAGATGTAGAGCATAGCTGTAAATATAGTAAATAAGTAGCCGCATACAGACAGTGGGTCATCCTCGGTCTGGTGCCTGGGTGGGGCTAACATCAGTTTATTTTGAAAAAACAGAACATTGCAAAATATTACACAAAGCCTCAGACATGAGTAGGTTCTTTAAAATGATCTAAACAATGAAAATTAATATTAAATATGAAGTTTTCACGGTGACTGAATGCAGTAAAACTCCCTCAAGCTCTCAGCAACATCAGGTGGTTGAACGGCAATAAACGAACGTTTCGTAAACCACCTCCATCCTCATCATCCCCATTGATGAGGATGGAGGTGGTTCATGAAACATTGGTTTGTTCGCCATTTAACTGCCAGATGTGGCTGACAGCCCAAACTATGACATTGCAGATGGAGTCAGCCTTTGAAATGTTGGTTTACTTGAAACACCTGACACAGCTGTCTGCCTGGGGGGGTTTTATAGAATGGAAATTAACACAAAATTTGAAACTTTGAATGACCGAAATCTGAGGTCAGGTTTTTTTTTAAGACAGTAGCAAGAGGATTAGTTATATTTAGTAGAAGTACAGCTCAGCTCAGATGGGATAAAGGTGGCTACAAACCAGTAGACATTTCATACATTTTATGGTAACGGGAATGAGGCTCATTTTTAGGGTCAGGATCTGTTTTTTACATGTGGGGATTATCTTTAAGAGATTAGAGTTTGTTAGTGACAGGATGAATAATTCTAAAAGTTGCTGGCATGATATCTTGAAAGAACGCGCCCTTGACTAAGTAAAACTGGTATCCAATCTTTCATATTGGCTGACTATGTTACTGACCAATGTTTGCTGTTTAGGTTAAGGGAGTGAGTGCCAGGAAGGAAGTGAGCAACCAGAAGAAAGTATTTTGCAAATAAAAAACCTCTAATTTTGGATCTGCTTTAGAATTAAACAGTATCAAACTAAAAATCAAATTAAAAACCGAAACAGAGTTGATATGTTAAAGTTACAGGAGATAAATAGTGTTTTCTAGTTGAAGAACTAAAAAATTTGGATCTAAATCAGAATTATGTGTATGAGATCTGTGCTGTTCTGGGATATTGTGCGGCGTTGTGTGGTAATTATTTACCGACGTTTGGGGACAATGTATCAGCCCCATCTTCAAGGGTCAAGAGTCCAAGACTTTTGACTCTTGAAGATGGGGCCGATACGTTGTCCCGAAACATCGGTAAATAATTGCCACACGACGCCGCACAATATCCCAGAAGACCGCAGTTCTCATCAAACATCACGGTGAAAGCCTGAAGTCAAGAATTACATATACACTTTCAAAATGAATTTAAGGGAAACTCTTTATACTTCCTACTTATAATTGACAATAATGTGGAATTGGAGAACAATAACATTAGTTACATCTTGTAAATATGTTGTAATATTATTAGTAGAAAGAGATAAGGGTAGTTTGACTGGAGAGTTTTATTACAGCCGGTTTGCAAGAATGCAATATATGTATTTATAAACATATCAGTACATTATTTGGTGGAACTGCGTTGTGACAATGATGTAATGTGTCGGGATTTTTTCTTTACTGTAACAACATTAATTCATGCCATGGGAGCTGTGCTTGGACAGTTGTTGAGAATTACATAGCAATTTAGTTAAAAAAAGACATATAAAATAGATTAGAGTGAAGTAGACTTTATGTACTGGTTCTGGAAATATTGGTGCCATTACATATGTTAAATGTTTCTTTTAAAGAATCAGCTGCACCAAATGTTCACTTAGAAATGAATTCATATGTAGACCATGAAATAGTAGAACAAGTCTTTGATATGATAACTTTCCTCCAACATATTTTATTTAATAATGTCCACTCCTCTTTTTATGAGGACGTTTTTGGATAAAAGTGAGTCCATAAATATGTTACCTTGATGTTGACCGTTAAAAACTTTTGTCCTTTTGCAGTGGCTTGACCCCTGTCCCTTATTTGAACCACTTAGTTATGTTGGATGTTGTTGTGTTTTTGTGTTAGATACAGCTACAGAAAGAAAACATTAATCATATTTCTCTTGTAGTTTGCTTGTTGTTTGTTGTCTACTTGCAGTGATGACATGCCCATCTGTACATCCATTACATGCGTTGGCTCGTTCGTGGCACATGCTTCACTGATTGATATTGTTTGTGGCTTTCATCTTCAGTGCATATTTCATGGTTCATTCATATAAGTGAAATGCATAGCAAGTATATACTGGCCACGTATATCCAAGGTGCACTTCTTTTTATCATAATGTCACTACAGAAATATGAAAAATTTGCATAGTTTTCTTGTGCCAGTATTTCCCATTTCATAGTTATATAATTAAAAATTGAGACTGGGATAACAATTAAATATGGAGGAAATCCAGAAATTTAAGTTTGAAATTCTGTTAAACATTTGATTTTGAGATAGGAATTGTAAGAGTTTCAAAATTCCCATGTAATTCATATAAAAATTTTTGTTTTGTGTTATAGGCCTACTGTAAATGTGTACTTGGCCAGTTTTATACATAGCTCACTTAAATTATGTAACCATGTTGTGTCTAATAATGCTGCAGTTGTTGTGTAATATTCCTGTGTATGTTGTATTGTTGTGTGATGTATTATTATGCTAATGTGTAGTTTATTTATTCCAAAGACTGTTTTCTTTTCTTTTAGTAAGATGTTGCAGTATTGTTTTTGGTCAATATTTGGAATTGTTGATGTGCAGTGTTGATTCATCCTTGATGCATCACAGTTGCTGATTTATGCTTTTCTGTTTTTTCTCTTTTTCTTTTTTTTTTTTTTTTCTTCTCTCTGTCTGTCTATCTGCATGCCATGGCTGGATCGCTGGGACTCGTATTCCAACCAAACATCATCTAACGTCTGTGCTACCAATCACCAACCAATTGGTCTTGCCACCATTTGGCAATCAATCATCGGAAACTATGGAATTTTGTACACAAAACTGAAACATATTTATATCCACACATTAAATATTGATGAACACAAACAACACATTAATGCCCTGACTGCATCTCACCTGTTGCCTGCTGGTCTGATCTACATCAACTGTGAGTGACTTAAAATATTCACTGACAAATGGCTAACAAAATTTTAAATGTTTTATGACTTTTGTAATTATTTACTTTTTAAATAATTTGAATGAACATCATGGTGATACATATTTGCAACGTTTGTGTGTTCATTTCCTCTGTGTCATATTAAAACACATAACAAATTTTGTTTTAATATTGCCTTCAATCTTCTGTTCATCCGTGGTAATGGATACTATTCTCGAAACATTTTATGACACAAATATTGCCTTGCTTAATAATTTTTAATTTTTTCAACCTCTTATTTACTTCTGATTTTGAATATTTTATGTGGGGCTACTGCCAACTGTCAACGTTTGCATTATTTTACTTATTGATTACCGTTGCTAAATTTCATTCTTAATGCTTTTACAATAAATAAATTAATATATTTGTAAATCTTGGCATTTGCCAATCGTGTATTAATTTTTCAATATCTGAAACCTCACAGAGAGCTACCATAGTACTAACACAGTGTTCCTTGTTGTAATGCTGATGTCGGTGGTAGGGGGGGTTTTCATAGTATTTGCTCTGATGGCTCTCTGCTACAGGTCAGTCGTAGTACACAAAAACTTCTCCCTGTGCCTCAGGTTAGTGAGCAGAAAACAAATCAGCAGCAGGTAGTTTCTCATGTTCTGTTGGTTTTTCTTCTTTTTCTTAATTTATTGTTAGCAAGCTCATCAGGTCTGGTGTTCTTAAACATTGAGATTTGAAAAGTACTCCTGTAGATATTAGGGATATATATTGTTATACTAGTGTAGATCATTTCCTTCATAGTTCATCATGATCAGATATATTTACAAATGAGACTGATATGCCACTCTCAAACTGAGAAAATTCTGTATGTAATACAGATGTTCTTTCGTATTAGCTGTACAAACTGATACTAATTTTGTCCCTTTTGCAAATACTTGAACACAAAAACCATTCATTGCATTGATGAGTGAGCATTAAATTGTCAAATATTATATTGTTTACAGTTCACAAGAGCAACTCTTTATTTATTTGTCTTATACGATTAATTTTGTGAAAACTCCTCATATCTGTAAATATGCTTTGATAGTATTTTTCCTGTCAGTTTAAAATATTATTTTAGTCTCTACTGATTGGTTTGTGCTTCATTATACATGCACAAAGTTTTCTTAATATTATGAATCTGTTCAGTCAATACAGGAGTAAGCCTACTGCTGTGCAATATGTTCAATGTGTAATGCTTATGTATATCGCAGTTTTTGGCATCTAATATTTAGAATACAATTTGATCTTCACAAAGCCAACTGTAGTATAAAATTGTGATACATGTTGACTGATTACTTCAAATCATTTACACTAATAATGTTGCTCATTTATACAGTAAATTCTTTAATCTTCTTTCCCTAATTCTTCAATAATTTTATGAATTCTAGAATTAGATAGTTTTTATACATTGAAATACTTTTTGTGAGACATAAGCCTTACACATTGCCATTACTAACATGAGCCTAAATGTTGCATGTTTGCGACCTGACGTGTCCACACGAGTCTGTAAAGTGCATTGTTCATAAGTCGTGCAGTTACTGTAATTGTGGAATAACCACGAAAAATGATGATAGTTACATCAAAGAAAAGTTTCAATTTCACAAAAATTGAAGCATTTTAATACCTTTAATACTTAGGAATTTAATCTCTGTTCATTAACTTATGACATAGCTACCTAATTTTTTTTCTGTGCACTAACTTACAGTGTAGCTGTGTAGGAATGTACTTTACTTTCACTTTCCCTTTTGCTGCAATGTCTTGAACGTGGTGATACCTGTTATCAATATGCTTAGTCCTTTTGTGACAGGCAACACTTCCTGCAAGTGATATAGCCCCCCCCCCCCCCCCCCAGTTGTCACAATACAAGGTAATTGGGTAACAATTTCCTAATAATTATCTCAGGAAATTCTGCAAAGTCAGCCTCAGTGCTGGATTGTGCCACTCCCCTTTGCTTTCTTGATTCCCATGACACTGCTGCTCCACTCAGCATGAAAACAAAGCCTGTATATGTCTTTCTGTCTATGGCATCATTTGCCCAATCAGCATCTACAAAGCTTTGCTGTTAGTTCCTTTTGTTTTCTACTTTAAACTATATAGTAATCAATGGTCCCTCTGAGATACCTCAGGACTCTTTTCGCACATTTCCAGTGCTCAGTGTCATAACAAGTTCAAGTTCAATTTCTTTCATCCCTTTGACAACAGCTTGTATAGGATACATCAATATTTATATTTTATTCTAAACTCTATATGTGAGTTCTCACATATGTCTTATATAAAATATATATACAATCACTGAACTGACGCAAATAGTTAACAGCTTGAGCAATGTCTGGTCTTGTCCACGTAACAAAATACATCATTGACCCAATTAAACACTGTTAGGGAACATTAGATTTCTCCTCCTTTACAGTTTGGTTCAGGTGCATGTATGTTTCCAATGGTGTTTTAGCTGGTTTACAATCCACCGTATTAAATCTCTTAAGTAATTTCTGTATGTACAGTGGTTCAGACAAATCTCTCCTTTAACTCTATCTCTTTCTACATTTATCCCAAGACAATACTTAATGTTACTCATATCCTTACATTCAAACACATTCTTAAGTTCAGTCTTAAGTCTGTCTTTCTCACTACAGTCATTTGAATATACAAACAAGTCATCAACATATACATCAACAATTGTCTTAAATCCATTTATCTTAGACTTAACATAAATGTAAGGATCATGATCAGGTTTTTTGAAACCAACAGATGTAAGCATTTTATCTTGTCTTACGTTCCAAGACTGTGATGCCTGCTTTAGGCCACATATGGTTCTCTTCAAAAGACAAACCTGTTCTGGCTACGAGTTGTCTACGAAGCCATCTGGATGTTCCATGTACACTTCCTCCTCTAGTTTACCATTGAGAAAAGCTGTACATATATCAGCATGGTCCACATCTAAGTCCAAATCAGCTGCCAGTGCTATCAGAACTCTAAAATTTGAACTTCTGATGACAGGGGAGAATGTTTCATAAACATTTAAACCATATTGCTGTGTGAACCCCTTTGCTACCAAACTGGCCTTGTAGCATACAATTTTTCCATCTGGTCCTGTTTTCAATTTAAAAACCCATTTGTTTGCTATGACATTTTTACCAAGTGGCTGATATACTAGTTCTCAAACCTTGTGTTTTGCTGTTGAGTCAATTTCCTCTTCCATTGCACTGTCACAGAGTTTTCCATCGCTTCTTGATAGTGTTTCAGCTCTGGTCTTGGGTTCCCCTTCTACGCCACTTATTACTGTTTGGTAGACTGTGTGATCCGGGAACTCCTTTGGTTTTCTGTCCCTTAATGGATACCTTTGGCGTGGAACTTCAGATTCGGATTCCAAGTGATTCTTGTCTGTCTCCTCTTGGTGCATTACAATCTCTGAACTTTAAATTTCCTTTTCAACCTCTACATTTTCTTCAGCTGTGGGAGATAAATGCACAGTAGCTCTTCTGGGTTCAGATATGGCTTAACCCATTCAGTGTCATTTTTCTGCAACATGGGAGTGTTTCTATGAAAACACTCAAAAAACATTACTTTTCGTTCGATACTGAACTTAGTTGGATTTTCAGGATCAACTAGATGATATGCCTTTGAATTTTCAGCATATCAAACAAAGATACATTATCTGCTCTTCAAATTCCACTTTTTCTTGTACTACTTGGGAACGAGGACCCATGCTTTACAGCCAAAAGTCTCAGCTGTTTAACATCTATTTTTCGACCGTGCCAGGCTACCTCAGGAACTGTATCCTTAACTGCCTTTGTCGGTGAAAGATCCTTCAAATACGCAGCTGTGTTAACTTCCTCTGCCCATTATTTTTCACTAAGCCTTGCCTCTTGCATCATAGCTCTTGCCTTCTCTTGAATTGTGCGATTAGGTCTCTCATTTATGCCTTTCTCTTCTGGTGTGTCAGGCACAGTCAATTGATGCCTAATGCCTTCCTTCCTTAGGTAAACAGTGAAGGCTTTACTGATGTATTCACCACCATTACCTGTTCGCAAGATTTTTATGTTATTCCCTCTCTGCTTCTCCACCAGAGTCTTGAAGCTCATAAACTTTTCAAACACTTCATCCTTTGTCTTTAAAAAATAAACAAAAGTTTTTTTTTGGTGAAGTCATCAATGAAAGTCACAAAATAGCGAGCACCAGTCCAGGACATTTGCTCCATTAACTCACACACATTTTAATGCACAATCCCTAATTTTTGTGTGGTGCGCTCAGCTTTACGCTTCCAGAAAGGAGCTCTGCTTTGCTTTCCTTTAAAACGTGCAACACAGGGATCTAAACCTCCTTATTTCAGATTCATGCCTGTCACCATACCTTGTACGTGTTTCAAGTTTTCCTGTCCCAGGTGACTGAGTCTTCTATGCCACAAATCCAGGCTGGGTTTCACTGGTGCAGCTTTTGCACTCACCTATGAGCTGCATATCCTTATTCAGGAAAATTTGACAACCTTCACTGTTAAGCACTTTAACTAGGCCTTTCTTAGCTATGGTACAAACTGACAGTAGATTAGCAGACAAGTTTGCGACATGTCTGACACTATTTATATTCCATAGACCATTGTTTCAGTTTACTCTAACATCAGCAATCGCTGTAGTATGTAATTTCTGGTTCCCTACACAAGTAACCAGCTCAGCATTAACAGCACAATAGTTTTCAAACCAGTCTTTTCTCATGCTCATATGGTTTGAGGCACCGGAATCTGCATACCAATCTGTTGTATTCAGTGTAGCTGAGATTACAGTAAGTAATAACCAACTTTCACCATTCGAATTAGTATGGTTAGTTTCTGTCTCACTCGAGTCCTTACTTTTATTCTTAAATCGACATTTGAAGCCTTGTGTCCGGCTTTGCCATAATTGAAGTGCTTGAACTGACTCCAGTTTGCTTCAACTGTGACCACTGCTCTTGTGATCGCCGCTCCTGATGAGGACCAGGACAGCCACTTCCCCTGGTCCTTGCTGCTGCATCAACTCCCTCAAACAATCTTTTTATACCTTCTTGAAGCAGTCACCCCTTTACCAGCTCAGTTGTTAATTTCAATCCAGAGTTCTCAGTCACCATCTTCACTGGCTCATATTCCTTTGGGAGACCCCTCAGCATTAGGACGGCCAAGAACTCACCCTCAGTGGACGCACTTATATCTGCTAACTCTTGTGAGATGTTGATAAAGTCTGCCACATAAGCTTTTGTCATCGGATAATTAATCAGCACAGCATGAAATTGTTGAGTCAGTAATCCTAGTCGATGATTCAGCCCGCTGTCTTGGTACACCATTTTTAGACTGTCCTGTGCCTGCTTTGCTGTTGTAGCATGGTAAACATGGATAACACAGTGAGGCTGTATTATTAAACAGATCTTTGATCCACAACGCTGATCCTTCCTTATTTCTGGAGTGAGAGGTTCACCTTCAGGAACAGGTTTGGGTTCCCTTAAGATGCACTTGCACAGATCTTCATCAAGAGTTCCATCATGTATGTACCTCCATAAACCACAATTACTTGATCCTTCTAACTTTATGATCGGAAGTAGACCGTGTTGACTCACAGTAACCACAGTAGGCCCAGAAGGTGTAGGCACTGACAGCATCTTCGCTGACCCTGCAGTGCTTGGATCTCAATTCCTTTCTTCGCTGAAGACAGTAGAACGCAACTTCAGCACGCACATGAAACAAGTTCAGTTTGCTCTGGTTTAAGGGATGTAGTCTATTCATCTACAGTATCGAGGGCATGCTCGCACCCTCCGACCTCACTTCAATATATGAGTCTGATTTCCATCACTTCATACTTGATTCTTCAGTGTAACTCGCGTATTAAAACGTCAAGCAGAATGAGTTGTGCTCCTGGGCCCATAACCTGTTATAATCTCATCATTGGGGACAAGGATGAGCAGAGATTAATAAGAACACAATAGTGAGGGTCACTGTGGATAAACCAGAAGTGTATTCACTGCACATTGCCTCACACAAACAAATGACAAAAAAGAAACCATGATACATACATGTGCATTATGAGAAATTTGTCAGTGCACGTACTAAGGTGCAATATTAAAAGAGATTCTTGTCATACACAACAGTTTTAAACTGCCGGATGGGTTTAAAATCTATTTAAATTTTTGAAGAAATATAATCCGATTGCTAGAAAAATTTTGAAGCCATAAATTCAGTCCTCACTCATGAATTTTTGTCCTTGTGGAATATTGCAGTAAATACCCACACTTGAGTCATGGAGGGGATGAAGACAGGTTGTGGGAGGTTAAGTGGGACCCCTACTGTCTTATGCTATCGACATCAGCCAATAACACCAATGACAGATTGAGAATCCAAAGAGAGGGAGCAATAATACAAGTGTTAATTGGTGAAAGATGCCAAGTCTTGCAGAGAGAGCAGATGGATGGGGGAAGAATCTGAGGTCTCTTTCCATAACTGAAGTGCAGCAATAACACTGCAGAGGATGATGCTTTGATTGAATTTACTTGTATGTCGGATGCTGGGGGCCTGATAATACACTCTTCTAGACTGCATGCATATAAATATATTAACAAATTTTAGTGAAATCTCTACTACATGTGTTCAGTTTCGATAAACAGTCATAATTTTACTGCAAATAGCGTAGGGAAAAGTGTATAAAAATTACAGGTCATTTGAGCTGTGACAGTTTGTTGTAGCCACAATTTAATACATCAAGCCCAGAAGTGATTTTAACTTTGGCAGGAAGGTTAGGGAAATTTTGTACCTGACTGTGACTGTAAAGTGCTTCTGTTATTATAAATCTTGAATTCAGAAAGTTGAATAAGTGGTAAAAGTAGCTATATAAAAGTATTCTGACACAGCACGATGTTAAACATTATAAAGGTTTTGCATCAAAGTGGAAAGTGTTTTAATCCTATAAATTTTGACTGCATACCAAATTATTGTATACACCATATTTGTTGCAGGTTTCCTAATTAAAGTTTTAGGAAACCAGGTAGTAATAGATTAAAATTATTGTGTCCCCTTTACACTATTGTACTTGTTAGTTATACAGTTTACATGTAGAAAGCTTACATAACAAGGAACATGTATATAATCATAATGGTTACAGATAATGTTATAATATTAATAATCTCCGCAGCTTTATTGTGCCATTGTGAACCCCAATGTAATTTCATGTAGTCATGTTATTGTTTAATACTGCAGTCATAATGATTATACTGAACTCAATTGACCTACAAATCAAGACATGTTTAAAAACACCGACACTGATGTTTTCTGTGTAGTGATGATGGGCTAGATTCCTTTTATTCTACTGTTTCGTTGTATATAGAAATGCCTGCATTCCCCCGTGGCCAGACTGGTCACAAGATCATATGTACACTGACTTTTGTTTGTGGCAACACCAACACCCAATCTTCAATACATATTGAAATGAACAGCAGTTGCTACATGCACTGTATGGTATGGACTTCTTAGATCTCTTTGTTTCTTAACAGCAGTGTTTGACAATGTTTAATGCATGGAAATTTTTAACTCCAGTGATAGCCGGAAAGATATCACACTGCTTCATTAATGTGTCTTATATAATACTAGTGGAAAACCCCGATTTTACATTCCCGAATTTTGAATCTTACACGATTTTATGCACTTTGTATGGTCCCGGCCAAATGCCCATACGAACAATGTTTCCCGGATTTTACGTCATTTTAGGTTGTCCCAACACAAAAGTAAAATCGGGATTTTGTTGTAAAAGTTGTATATCAACTGAAAACCTAAGTACAAGCCAGAAAATAAAGGATCACCATTTTATAAATTTTTTACATATCGCTCACTGACTGCAATAGTGGCGTAAGTCAAGAAACGTGTTTTTGATAAATGAGTAAAAGAAAATTTGGCCCCTATTGAGTCTTAGGAAATGCTGTGACAGGAGTGCATTGAACTGTATTTTGTTGTTTGTTGTCTTGTTTGAATGGTTTTCACGTGTTCACCAACTCCCTGCCAAGATTTTAGCCAAATTAGCCCACCCTGTTTTGAATTATGCCAATATTGTTCAAGCAATTACTCACAAATCAAAGTTTTCACGTAAGACTTAAGCCAGGATTCTTAAGAATACAATTAATTTTTACGAGAAAAAAACTTTACTACAATCAAAGAAACTTCGTACTGTTAAACAAAGGTGGAAAATTAAAATATTTTTAAGAATATAAATTAACTAAAGCCATTGACTTCTTGTTCAAATTTCAGTCTGTTGTAAAAACTTGAATGGCGATGTGGCAAGAGTTTTATCACTTATTAAGGGCTGCAAATCATCGTACGTACTTTTCGAAATGGGAAGAGAACCCAAATAAGCCTTTTTTAATTGCACATTGTGAACCAGCCTCAGGGATTTTCTAGTCTTTTAACTTTAACACATTTAAACTCAGAATTCTTGTAAGATGTCTTAAAGAAGAATTGATTAGGGTGCTCTTTTTAAACGTTGAGGACACAAATATTGTTAAAGTTAAATTTTACTCCACTCACGTCTATGTTGAAATTTACAGCAGTTTGTTCATAAATTCGAGATTAAATTAGTAATTTAAAACGTGTCTGTAAATAGCAAAGTTTGCGCAAGGCCTGTTTACTTCCTCATTGAGGATTGTAGTCTCTATACAGCTGAATAAGTGTTTTTCCTCCCTCAATATAATTTTTTGAGTTATTAGCGGGGGTATAGTGACTTTCAGTTACTGGGATTTTTTAAATATGAGCATGTACACCAACCTTTATTTCATCTGGAACTGCATCGCTTGTCGCGTTTTCCTCGACTGTCATTACTAAGAATACCATTATTTGACTTTGAGATCACTGTCCAGATACACCTGTTTCTCACGTCCAGTATAGCTCAGAAAATGACTTGCACACCCTAGATTTGGAGTCATTTTTCTCGAAATACAATGCATGATTTAATTACGTCAGACTCCTTTCCTCAAAGCTGGGTGTCTATATTTAGGCGTAATTGACTCTAGTGAAGGCAATGTTGTGCGTCGTTATCGCCCAGAGACCAGTAAAGGTAAAGGTAAAGGTCTCCCTGGAACGGGCCATGAAGGCCCAGAGGGGGAGTAGAGGTATAGCTCTACTCTTTCTTTAACCTTGACGCTAGATGAGGGTGGGTGATAAACTCCACGCCCCGGCCGCTTTACCCCCGGGAAAGAGACCCGGTACCCATTAGTTAATAATTATATACCAACAAAGTGTCGCAAACTACCCAGATCACTTTTTTGTAGCCTGAAATAATGTCAAAAATTGGTTCAATTAGATGTAACAAAACAAATGAAAATATAAGTTCAGCTGTTAGTTTCTAATTATCCAAATAGCCGAAAACTACATACACAGAGCAAAGTGTATGTAGTATTATTTAAAAACGGGAAGCTAAGGGATTAATTTTTTAATTTAAATTTAATTACCGAAGGTCAGTGTGCCGCTTGTGCTATTGTTTTTTACTGCACTAATGATAGTTTACCTAAAAATGGTAATACATGGTAAGAACATGAAGGTTAAACCTGCAAACAGCAGCCAAACAAGCAGTGAGTGTCCGCATAATTCATATCTTAATACATAAATAGTTTAACTTTAAATAATACCTGAACGTAATAATTTTGTAACGCCGGTAGTAATTTCGGGCGTTTAAGTCGGTGAAATGCATGTGTTAAAGGTAATGAAGATGAATAATCAAACCAACTTACCATATTCCAACATGAGACAGCATTAATTCTCCTCTACTTGCTATCCTCGTTTTTCTCTCCGTAATGAAAATTAACTCATTTTTAAATTAAGAACACAAGATAGAATAGTGTAAAAGCCCAAGACTAATGGTAGATCTCGTAATGTTATAGAAGTAATAATTCAACGGTAGCCTAATTCAGAAAGTGCTAGTATTACACAAAGATACCAAACATCTCCGTCTTCACAGTGGGAGGCACATTTAAAACATGTCGCTGTTGACGAATGAACCAATACTATATCTTAACGTGTAATAAAGTCACAATCATCATTTAGCGGGGTGTCAACTTAGAATTGTGCTGATATTGACGGATGTAGTTATATTTTTGAGCTAAACCGTAGTATCAATTCCAAATGGCCAATTTTTTAATTGTGCCATTATTGCATTCAGTGAGCGATATAAAGTATTTGTTACTGATGAATCCATGCTACAGTGCAGTGGGGATTTTGCTGAAATGACAGCTATGTTATAGAATTTAGTTTTGAAGAATATTTTACACGAAAATATTTAGAACATAGTATGTTTCCATACAACCAGTGTGTGTTTTTTTTTTACAGTTCAGATTAAAATATGAAATTTCTGTGTTTGTTTTGGAAATGAGAATTGCATATGCTCGAATGTGCGATGGTAAATTAAGACAGAAATTGACACTACTAAATGCCTGGTTTGCTTAAAATTCTTTTAAATATTATAGTAGGGTGAAAACTACAACTTTTTGCTGAACATGTAAAGATCACTTTGTCAAAATTAAATTTTGTGTTTGAAATAACAATTTGTGTGTGTGTGTGTGTCGTGTGTCTAAAACAGTGTTAGACACAGCCTGTTATGATGAGACTGGATATTTACAATCAAGCCGAAACAGTGAAGGAGAGTCAGGGATTTAATAAACTGAGAATCCGTGAATGATGTGTATGGGATTGGAAGTAATTCTCTTTGCTTTGTGAACTTCTTCAGCAGAAATATCTCACTCATACATTCAGTTTAATTTGTCGTGTTTATGTGTATTCCTGGAAATGTTCTGTTTTCTACTGTATTATGGGTACAAAGCATGAATGGAAGTTGTTATCTGTGAAGAGAGTTAAGTGTTACTGCATCTTGAATTTGATTCTCAAAGGAGCAATTCATTTTTGTAGTGCGAGTTTTAAGATTTTTGCAGCAATTTACTTGAGAATTCAAATCTTCTGGGCTATGACAATGCGTCATTGGGTAATCGGTTCCCAGCGCTGCAGGACAATGTATTGGTCTCATCTTTAAGTGGTTGGACATATTGACTCCTGAAGATAAGGCCACTGCAGTGTCTTTAAATGGTCAGAAATGACTTATCCAGTGGCATAGCATCATAGCCCAGAAGAACGGAATCATCATATTTTTATTACTCTTTTGAAGTTAAGCACTTCAGTACCCCAGTTGCAGTAGTCTGCTTTCAGTTATTTCTTTGCAAGTGCCATATGTAAGAAGGTACTTAAGTTTCTGTACATGAGCGACCATTTTAATGTTGATTTATTGAAAAATAATTATTAGTTTAATGCCCTTGAAGGACTGGGGTCATTATGTAGTCTGGGACTCAGCTCTGCAAATGCAGAAACTCGGGATATGTAAGGGAAGTGTGAGTTAGGTAAGTCTGGCTCACATTCCTTAAGGAGTTGTAAAGCTGGGTCCTGAACTGTACAGTAATTTTTGTCGTGCTGCACATTACTTGTGTGTGTGTGTGGTTTTTTGTACTTTGTTGATTAGCTGTGCCTACATTTTGGTGTATATCTGTTGAACTGTGTCTGCAAGGAATGTGTGTGCTTCCCATTTTTATGTCATTATCAAGTGCATATATCAGACCATATAACTCCTTTTTTTTTTTTCTTAAGGATATTAGGAAAGTGCTTATAATGTACCACATACTGCACAGAACTGCACTTAATGATATAAGCGATTTATTTTTAATGTGTGGTTGTTTGTTCTGTTAATTTAAGTATTAATTATGTTGGAATCAGCATGTACCAGAAGGAAAGACTGTGATTGCTGTTCCTTCTGATCTCCTGAGTATTCATTGAATTTGTCTTGACATTTATAATTGTAGCTTTTATATATTAAGATGTGTACATAAAGTTACATTTCTGTTCTGTGAATTCAGTGTAAATTCACTTGTTATTTCTTCTTTTTGTATTAGTGTCTCTTCATACTTGTCCACTTTGTATTTTGTGTAATATTTGGAGCATGAAAAATTTCTTCTGCTCTTGTGCATAAGCTTTGGAAACACAATGATACATTACATATATATGTGTATGTATATATATGTATTTGTATTGTAGTTCTTAATATACTGTCTGTAGCTCTGGCATTCAGCCTAATTAAAACAATAATTTGTGCTAAAATACATAGTTTGCTGTAAAAAAAAATAAATATAACAATCAGTAATTTTGAGAGTTACAAAGCTTCCAAATTTTGATTTGATCCAAACTTAAGAATGAGCTTGAGCTTCAGCTATTGTTGTCTGTTCAGTTCCTTCAGCTACAGCTAGTGTTGCCTACTCAGTTCCTTCAGCTCTGTTGTGAACACAAAATGTTTCAACAGTTTGAATCCATAGAATAACAACGTAACTTGAAACATTAGCAAACAGGCACTTCAGAATGTGCAACACATTCCTTTTTTATCACATAATTTAATTTTAGGTATTCATTTCTGTTTCATTCCCTGCAACATGCTTGCAATGTTTTGTATTGTTTGTTATGACACAAAATGTGGTAAACATCTTCAATTTATACCTTGTCTCATAACATTTGTAAAATGATTATTTTTGTGTAATACAAAATTATTAAGTCTGTCACATGAGCATCTTGGGGAAGTAAAATTGTGCACAAAAATACATTTTTATTTACAATTAAAAATTGGTGTGCATATTGTACAGAATATTTAGTTTTGAAAATGTTTCATTCATGGTTACTGTAAGACCTCTATGCAGTGAATATATCTATGTCTAAACCCTCCATACATCAAATGAAATCTTGAGTTCCAGGGAGATAACAGTACATACTTTTATTTGTGTAAATTTTTTTCTCTTCACTGTCACATCCGCAGTGGCACTGGGTGTGCAAACTAATCGGAAACGGGGTTAAAGCAGCCACAGCCTGCAGCCACCAGGTCACTTCTACCTATAATATCATACCTTTCTGCTGCTTTGGCACAGGGGAAATTTTACGTTTTGCTTTATAAGCTCAATCTCTTTGTTGTATTTAAATAATAAGCTGGAAAATATATAATGCAGTAAAATCCGTGATATCTGGCACTGTATGATCCAGAAAGCTCTACTGAGCAGAAATTGATAGGAAGTACATTACATTTCACTGTTCCATCAACTGGCAGCACCCAGCACCAGCCATTAATTATTGGTGTCTTACTGTTAATGATTTTTTTCAGATGTTGCATAAGTAGTCATGAAAACGGACTAGACAGTATGGCAGGGCAAACAGGACACGGTATCAAGTGACAAATTAAGTATTTTGATCTGTCCATGAGGTTGCTAGGTGCAAAAAATGCACATTAGGTATATGTTATAATATCCAGAAAATTAGAATATGTTGCAATCCTTTGGCTCCAGAGGTGCCAGATATCGCATCTTCTACTGTATGAAGTTGTGAAAAGCCACAGACCACAGACAAAATAAGTTTTTTTATAAATAGATGAAATACATCATGATCTCGACTAATCACAGTATTTGTCTGCGCTGGATTCAGTACTGTATCATTGTTCATCATAATAGTGAGTGCATATTAAACATTTTCGCCTGCTTTATGAGATTTGTTGAAAAGTTGCGTGCATTTTTAATGTAGGGAAAAACAAAAATGACATTACTGAATGAATTTTGAGATAATGTTACATCTTCATACATAGTGCCAGCCGTCTGTTTGTGCCAGTTTATCACTCTCTCTGGTGTGGCCATGACCCATTGTTTTGGTTTACAAATCTGTACTAGTCATGTTTGATTGCCGTTATGTAAATTCAACTTCCTATTCTCCCCCATCTTCTTGAGTTATTTAAGTGATATCTTAAAAATAATTTGTTCTACAAGTAGTGCTTCTTCCTTCTTTGTACCCTTGTTGCATATTGAATTGTCTTTGAAATTAAATCTGTAATTACAGTCATATTAGAATATTAAATTATGAAAAGTCACAGAAGATTACAATGGCACAGCTATATTGCCATTGTAATATGTGAGTTGTGAAATTCATTAATTTGCCCAAGGTTGTACACTGAATGTATGCTGATGTCTTCAAAATCATGTCACTTCAACTGGTTCAGTGAATCAGTTGATTCATGAGACCAGATTTGGTCCAGTACAGCTTTCAAAATAATAGCTGAGGAACACACATTGACAATTTGTATGGCTTCTGATCATGGAGGAACATTCATTTACATACATGTATGTGCTTTCTAGTACATACGTAATCTCTGAAACTCAAGCTCTCTTCATTTATCCATTATTCAAGCAACTGTACTTGAATTTGGCTCAATTGAAAGAAATCAGGTTTGCACAAGCCTATTTGTTACAAGGTATGGTAAACAGTATTGCTCTTTCTCAGTACTTAATATTCCACTGTATGCCTCTATGTAATTGAGATGTTGTATGGAAATTTAGCACCTTTAGGTGGTGGTAATATTTATTAAAAATATGCAGTCATCTGTGTAAAATAACCTGACAATTATGTAGGTTCTATCAGTTGTAGGAATTATTATTTTGCTCTATCTTTCTTTTCTTTCTTTCTTTTTTTCTTTTCTGTTTTAATTTTCCTCCCAGAAGGAAGAGCACAATGCCGAAATATGACCCGCCATATGTGAAAAAGCCCATGGTGAAGAAGTATGCTGGCAAAGGGGCTAACCATAATCCAGAGGAGGCTGCCATGGAAAGTGTGAACAAGATTCTAACATTTGGCAGCATGCCTTCTTATAGGTAAGATACATACAAGATGAGGACAGGTGTTGGCAACAAGCAATGTATCTCATTTTTGTTTTTGTATACAAAACTCTTAATTATTCTCTAACACAACAATAAGAGAAGCATGAATATGTATGTAACATTTTTTTCTTGTTTGTATTGGATAACATGCTTTGAATTTTAATTCAATAATCCTGTACATCCAAAATGATTTTTGTTGTACAGAAACTCTTTCCTTATTAATTTGGACATGCACCCATTATCTTGCAACAATTTGAAATGCAGCTGATTTAGAAATTTATCAGTTTCTTATCTTAACTACATCAACAAAATTATTCCTGTTTAGAATATCAATTTTTTTTTTTTTATTAGCAAAACTCAAAAAGGAATGATTGTTGAAAGAAGTGGAAAATGAAATGGGGATGTAGAAAATGTCATGTAATAGCGAATGTCAATATTCTGACATAGTACTTCGTATCTCTTGTAGAAGGTGATTTGTAATATTATGTTATCTTCAACAAAATTCAGTTATTTTCTCTTATGTTGTAATTTCTTATTATTAAAGTTGCCAAAAGGGTGCTTTGATTTTTCTACTTTATGTGTGTCAAATTTAAATCCTCGCTGAAGAAGTTAACAGAGCCGAGCAAGTAATAAAACTTGGGACACCCAGTTTCAGTATCAAGGTATTTGTAATTAAACTGTTTTGAACTAACTTTCATTCATTATGTGGTACATATTTATTTTTTAAAACTTCTGAAAGTGATCAACATTAGTGAATTTATATCCATGTTCATGTATTTATATTTAAAATGCTGATAATGTTGCATCATAATCAGAAATACTGTCATTAGCTGTTTGTGAATTTCCTTGTTTGACATGACTGTGGTATTCGTCTTAAAAGAATATGAAAGGCAACAAACGATTGAATTTATGCATTCAGTTGACACAAGGCACATTCTGAGTTTATTTCTAGTTTCCTGGAATTACTGTTCATAGCATTAAAAAATGGGAATGTAAATGCAGTCGTATTTTTAAAAGCTTTCTTACGTATAAAATTTTATTTAAGTTTTCAGAATGGCGGGCTGACACATATTCATTATTAAAAATATGTGCTTTTCCACATAAGCGTTTTGTGATCATTTGTTGCTAAGCACAATCCATATTTATTCCCTAAAGCTTTATATTAATTTTCACCTTGTGTCCTTGTAATAACCTTGTTACAAATTTGGATAATATAACCTGTGTCGAGACATGATTAACCAGTTTATATCAAAATTTGTTTGGCCTTGCCTGAATGTGCTTGGTTGGTTGAAGAATGTACGTGTATAATTTATTCTGATGTAATTTAAAGTGCGAATTATTTTAGGGAGAATTTCATTTAAATTATCTTTTGTGTAGCCTTTATGCTTATTTTTAAAGAAAAGTTGATATTCCTGTAACAGTGTCCTGTCATAGTCTTAGAAATTTTGAGACAGTTCTGGTATGTAGAAATAGCAGTGCATCAAATTTTCATGCTACAGCTGTGAGAAATGTACATGATTAATCTAATATATTTTCTTCACATAGCTCACAAAGTATTTTAAAATGCAATGAAACACTTTAGGAAATTTGTGCATAGTGTAGCAATTCTGGCACTTTCTGTGTGCTTTGTTTAATTATCACAACAGAAGTAAAGCATAAACTGTAATAAAGAAACAATGTAGTAGCACATTAACTACATTCTAATTAAGTAATAATTTATATATGTATATATATATATAATATGTGTCCATCTCTTCGTCTCTGCCTGACCATTCCACTTTTTTCTTCCAAAACAGAGTATTATATAAAAAAAATGGCAAATGCAGAAATTACATTATTTGGGGACGCCCATGCATGATTATAAGTAGAAGTTTTACATACCTTAGGTCTATATCGTGTGAATTTAATGCTAAGAACAAAGAAAACTGGTATTGATAGATTAAGTAACAGTTTAATATTTGTACCAGCTAACTGAATTGTATTATTGCTAACAAAGTAACATACTGCATGTCTCTTTGCTGTGCTTATGCTCAAAAGTGCTGAATTTTTTAGATGCATTTAAGGAAATGTGAATACATTAGAGTGTCAAATAGAAAACTTCACCACAGATTTATTCTAACCTCTTCAGTAATTAAGTTATCAATTACTGTATAGCTTTATGGGCATTATAGGGAACATACCAGTAATATATACAGTTTTTATTGAAACTTCTGTAGTTGGTATAAGTAAATGTATAGGTTCTTCAAGAACTATTGACATGCCTTACAGAATAGTTAATAGTGGTTACTTGTCATATTACTCATCAAAGTTATTTTTACAATATGGGTTAATTTTCTTTTGAAAGAAAAATTCTTGGTAATTCAGTTACATTTTCTGCAGGTGACAGAAAGGTATACTTGCTTTTACAGAAAAACGAAACATGATGAATCACGTTTGTTCCAACAAGTGTGCAACAGGTAGAAGTCTGGACTGATTACAGCAATGTTTATCAAACCCAAGGTCACAAACCAAATTTCGGTCATTAGAGAATCTCCCAAAATAATAAAGCTTGCATTTTTGCTATGTTCAGCAGTGTAACTTTATTTAGAAAAAAGTTAAATTGGAGGGCGTTCAGCAATGAAGTCTAAATTTTATCCTCGTTTAATACAGTGAAACCTGCCTGTAACAAAACTGCAAGGGACTAGATTTTTTTCTGTTGCAGGCAGGTGCCATTTAATACATGTCCTTCAAGTTAAATTAAAGATTCTCGGGACTGAAAGTTTTCCACTAAAGGCAGGATTCCATTACATCCAGGTTCTGTTTAAGACAGGTTTCACTATATTACATTACAATTTAGGATCATGAACAAGAGAATGTGAGAACCACTGCATTATGGGAGCATATTCTTGGAGACTGAGTGATATGATTTTTCTGTTGTGTTTTCTGTGAAAGTGTGTGCCACTTCCTTTTCTAACCAGTTTACTATTCGGTTCTTTCCACACACACACACACACAGCGCACACACTTGAACACTGTATGTTCGTTTATTTACTTTTCAACAACATGTTTCAGCTGTTTGTGTTCGGCCATCATCAGGCAGGGACACAAGTACATAATCAGAAAAGTATGCTGTGGAAGAGAAATATGCTATGGAACAGACCTCTTCCATAGCATAATTTTTGGATTATATATACTTGTGTGTCTGCCTGATGCTGGCCGAATAAAAACGGCCGAAACATGTTGTAGAAAAGTAAATAAACGAATGTACAGTGTTCAAGTGTTGTGTTTGTTTGGATAATAAATCGATATGAATTAGAGTCTTTCAAAGACAAGTATATATTTATTATTAGCAAATTCAATTAATTACGAGAAATGGCTCATTCTTCATTGTTTCTTCTCCTCCTTCTGCTCTTCCTTCTTTGCCTCCTACTTCTCATCCTCCTCCTCCCCTTCTTCCTCCTTCTCCTACTCCTTCCCTTTCTCATCCTCCTCCTCCTCCTTCTTCTCCTTGTTCTTCTGCTTCTTCTTTTTTTTTGTTTCTACATTTACAGAATATTGGTATTGTACATTATTAATGCATTAGTATTGTCAATGTGTTTGCTAATCTGTTTCATTCATAAATAATTATTTAATACTAGCTGAACTGATGTATGCTATTTTATGTTGGATAATTATTTGGGAGATATCAAAAGACAAGGAGGGCCGTGCCATGGCTCAGGTGGTTAGTCACCAGCCTCTCACCACAAAGGCCTGGGTTAAATTGGAGGCACTCCATGTGTTTTTTGTGGTAGACGAACTGGCACTTGGACAGGTTTTTCTCCAAATACTTCGGTTTTTCCGTGTCAGTATTATTCCACTAACATTCCACACTCAATCATTCATCTATTAGTGATGCATTGTTATGTCAGCAGTTGACAACATCATTAAATAATGCACTAAAAAATTCAAGGAGATTAGACCTACTGGCAATGTGTTTATGAATGTCATACAAAATTATGGTTGAATGTACTGCAGAATGTATGCTGAAAAATCAGTGGAGGTTGGGGTTACCGTGCTGCAAGAACAGCTCCAGTACACATTTAAGACACAGAGTTTTGGACTGTTGTCCAAACATCAAAAGGCTGCTCATTTTTGCTGTAAAGCATTGAGGCATCTGCATAATATACGGGGTGTCTTTTCAGAATGACGCACACAGATTCTCAACAACCAGTTGATTTGTATTCATCTTATCAAAGATTTGCAGTGTGACTGTAACTACATTAAAGAATTAAAACGCATCTATATAGAAAACTGGCATACATTTTCAGTGCTTCCTTTGACAGTCTGAAAAATTTAGTTGCATATTTAATATGCTGAATACCAATGTTATATTCTTACAGTGATAAATATTTAATTTCTTTTTATGACTTGATGTACATCCACCTTCCATAGAATTTAATATCTTTCCTTGAAACCATGTCATGTTCTGTTCACTTAGTTTACTGTCCTCTACTTCCAGTTGCGTTTGAGTGGCACTTTCACCACTTACACTGATGCATATATGTTGGTTCATATTCATGCAACTCATTTTGGGTTAAAAGTCCAGTGTTTTTAAGTAGCTGTTATCAGAGACAAGTATGTAACCTATCCTGCTGGGTCCATTACATTCAGTTAATATGTATTCCCATCCAGGGAGATGTCTTACTTGTTTCAGATGAAGTAAGCAGATCAGACATTGTGCATTGAAGCCAAAATGAGATAATAGAAAGAGTCCAATATATATGTCACTTTAATAACAAACCTTCATCACAAACCTGATCAGTGTTTTATTTCCAGTCTTGATATATGTGTGTTGAGTAATGTGACTCATATATTTTATTCTGATACACTTTGTATCTCTGGGAAATGTATATAATAAAGGGGCCTGAAAAATTGTTGGTAGAATATTTTATAATCATACATGATTCAGAACCATGATGACGTAATTCTGATGTTTAAAAATTTTATTTCTGATAAGATTATGTTGAACAGCATTTTTTAAAAGAAATTTGACATTTATTGAGACAATTTAATTCTAATTGTTTATTTTCATCCTTATTGACAAAATTTATATAGGACACATCACTACAAACTTTATATAAACAACTGTTCATATGAATCATCATTTTTATCGCAGCATATCATATTACAAAGATTCAACATGGTATCAGTTCCATAGATTTACAAAGGTTCCATTTCTTGAAATAAATTCTTATATCATATACAGTTACATTTTCCATGATGAAAAATCATAAGACAGATATTCCTCTATAGAATGGAAGGTCAGTTGCAATAAAAACGATTTTAGTTTTCTTTTAAAAATTTGTATATTCTTTAAAATATTTAAATGACTTGGCAAATTATGGTATAGTTTTATCCCCCTGTTATTTTACACTTGGTTTAAAAATATCGGTTTTATAAAACTTTGATTGAAGATGTGATCTTTGCCATGTATTATAACCATGCCCATGTGCGTTTTGTTTAAACCTGCTCCTGTTTAATTTCATGTAATGCACAATTTCCATTATATACATACATGGCATTGGAGTGTATAATGGTAAAAAAAACCCGTTAAGATTATATAAATTAGATTGATGCTCTCTTTAATATGTGTCTATCAAAATTAGATGAAATTCTGTTTGTAATTGGTAAATAAATTACCATAATTGCATTAGAATGGCGTCAGTTACAGTAAATAATAATATTGATTATATCTGGTTCGAGCAGTGAAGCTACAATTACGACCTGATATTTCGTCATTCTTCACATCCAGGTTTACATACAGGCTGCTGTAATGCCAGATGTATTATGTGCTGGAAATGGCCTTTATGAGGTGAACTAATGTAGCCATAATCAATGTTTATAATTGTACTAGCATAGTGCCCATTGGCATTTCAACAGCACATTGTTGTGTTTATTAACTTCGTCCTGCATCACACTGTACTGTTGTCACTGTGATCCACTCTTTATAATGTAGCCATTGAGAGAGACACTTTGAAGTCACAATTTCATTGAATATGCACACTGTGAACTTTAAATATTCCAAAAGAACAGCTATATGTTACTAGGATACTAAGGTTGATAGAATCACAGTGTATGCTATGCAAGGATAATATAGAGATTACCCTAAATATTTTTTTTTGGTCAGAAAAAGATGGATGCTACAATACCACCTGAGCAAACCTTTCATTGCCATTTATTGCTGCCATCACCTGTTCCCCTTTGTAACTGCTTGCTATGTTTTTGGGATCCCTGTGAAACCCCAAACATGATGATTTAGATACTTTCTTGCATAGTGTGTGACTGATTATTTAATAAGTTACAATGTGTTGATTTTCTTGAGAATAATGCCTGAGATTAGGCTTTTGGTTCCTTGTGCCTAATTTTGGAAATAGTAAAAAATTAACATTTTTTAAAGGTTGCTTCTCCAAGAGTAATATCTGTATTTACCGTTTTTTCCTTATGATGTGTCATTTTGGAGGCGCAAGGTGGGACAGACAAATGGACATTTGGCTCTTAGATATATATAATACTAACAGTCTCAAGTTTCTTTTAACTACCAGAAACTCAGCTGTCTTATCTAATTAGTGCAGTAGTGATTGAATAACAAATCATACACATTCACTGAGTAAACAATGTTGTTTACCACCTTTAATCAACTATCTGTGTACCCCTTTGTGGCATATCAGTGCTTCTGTGAACTATATTTCTTCTTCATTGTTTCTTTGTATGCTCTCTGCTGGTTATTCCTGTATGTAAGGAGACTTTTTGTACAGAGAGAATATCCTTGGTATTACTGAGTTTTGTGCACAGATTTCAGTCAAGCTAATAACATTTATGAATAGAAATAAGGAAGAAAGCTTTTTGAATGCAGATGGTTATCATTTTTAATGCACAAGTGGTCAATGCAATAAATGTCTTATTATGTATGTTAATAATGTGAAACAGTAACAATCAGCCTCCTGCATTGTTATTGTCAATTTCTATAAAAATTATAGGCAAACATTCAGTACGACTACTTACAAAATTTTGTTTAACGTTTTAAAATAATTAAGATGTTCTTGTGTGTTTCAGAACAAAAATATTATAGGCAATTGGGAGTCAGTACTGTAGTTGCTGTTTGAGCTGACATATGTAGTATAGTTCCTTGACTGAAATTTTAAATTTTATGCCAGATGTATATTCATGAACATGTATTACTTGACCTGCTGAGGGAGTCCACTCTATCAAAGAATGAAAAAAAAAAAAAAAAAAAATGAGAGCTGACAAAACTTGGGCTGACTGAGGATTGTTATGTCTGTTTTTGTTAGTCGTGGAGATTCGCAGCGGGTGCTGTACCGCCCAGTGAACCATATGACGGCTGGCAGCCTCGCCACACGCTTCCAGTTAGTTCAATCACATAACTGTAGCTGTAAAATACAATCCTTCTTTGATACAGTAACTTCTAACATTTCGTATTGTAGAGTGAGGTTTAATGGTCATGCTTACTCATGAGTGACTTATGCTTCAACAGCTAAAGACTTTACAACTTCTGAATTTCTGTCTTTGGTTTCTGAATAAACAAATATTTTTGTACAATTAAATATTTAAATATGTTTCAGAAGGTACTGCATTCTGTAAATTAAATACTAATTTTGTGCAGCTGAGTGGTTTAGGAGACCAGCTACTAGCTTAATGATTGAAGAAGCTATAAACATCTATCTCAATTTGTACTTGGGAAATTAATATCTTCATTTAAAATGTTATTCATAATGTGTATTATCCCATATTCTCATGACATTGTGTTTTATTAAACAAATTTCAAGAATACCTCATTACCAGCAAATACTTGATTGTAATTCATTTTAATTAAGAGGGAAAATGTTACAGAGTAAAACAACAGCCTCATTTGGTGGGAATGGCGAACTTTTGTGTTCCTGCTAAATAAGACTTCACATTCAGTTTTGCAGTCCTCTAGGATGTAACACCATGCAGTTCAATATGTAGGTGTCCAGTTAGCAAACTGCATAATGTCATAACCCAGAATACCATGATTTAAGTACCCCACACTGTCATAATCTCAAACCTCACAGTATTTGAGATTCTCTTGTCATATGGCTTACTGTTCTTTGACCATTGTTCTTCCTTCATGGGCAACGTATTACATCTTATATACATAACTTGATTTATTTGTACAAATGTGAAATATATATTTTAAAAGAAGGCTTCTTCCAAATATTTGTATTTTTATTTATTGTGGACAACAGTACCAAAAGCGTTTTTTTTTGGCAGTCTGGAATAACTGTTTATATGGTAAGACTAATCTTATACACAGTATTTGCCCTTTTACAGAAACATAGCACCACTGTTAGGCAATAGGTTTTGAGTTATGGTTATGATTTTGGTATCAAAATAGTCACAAAACTGAGTACATGCCTTTATACCTCACTCTTTTGGTAGTTTCTTCCCTTGAAGGAGCAGTGAAAGTAAACTTTTGAAATGCTGAAATATAGTCCATTGATTAAACAAGTAATTGTGATATACATAATAACTGTTAAATTAAATACAAACGTACACAAGAATAAAATTCTTGGCAGCCGTTTTAATGGTGAATTGTGATATTCTTCTGCCATATAAACCTTAATATAAGCTCAATAAAATTAACATTTATTGAAATATGAGAGTGTTTCCAAAGTATTACTTTCACTGATAAAACTTACATGGCAGTTATACTTGCTTGCTTGTTTGTTAGATGTGGTATCTTGGTAAACACTGAGAACCCACAGAAACCTGTCTTGTTTCAATTCACCTGGTTTTTATATATTTGCACTCACCATATCCACCAACAGTTCTGTTAAAATTTGATGAGGGAAGTCTTTTTTATAGTCAATCAAGAAAAGTAAGTAGAATTGTATAAGTTCACTTGTATGGGAACTAATATCTATTCCAGTACAGAAAATAACCTTTTTGTTTTAAGCAATATATTAGTTCCATTAACATATTTTTGTTTGATAAAACAAGTTTATTTCTGTGGATTGTTGTGGTATATAATTTTGTATCCTTTCAGCTCTTTGAAATCTCTGTAGTGTAACTTGTTCATGAAACATTAACATACATTATCTTGACATTAAAGAATTGGAACACGGCTGGTAAACATGTACTATTGTATCAAGTAGTATTACTTTTCATATTTTGGGACAAATATTTCATCCAAATTATTTACTTTTCTAATTGCAGATACTGCAGTGAATTGAAACAGCAAACTTTGCTCTCACAGACACAGGCCATAGAGACAATAGCTATAGCATGAATATTGTCTTTTTGCCACCATGCTTCATTATAGTTACTGCTTCTACAGATTGTATTGCATCATAAACACAAAGGAAACTAAGCTCTATATGTGTGTGTGTGTGTGTGTGTGTGTTTTGGATTTGAATTTATTTACATACATTCTATGAATCCAAAACAGGTTAATACTTTGGATATAGAACAGATATAGAATAAATCAAGAAAATTTTAAATACATACAGCAGTTCTTGATACAATACAATTAGTTTAAAACTAATTTAGCTTTGTTATTTTCTGTTTACATTAAAGTGTTCGTATGTAGAGTAGAAGGGATGAGAATGTAAATAATTCTTTAGGGCTGATTTAAATTGCTGAATATTATCAATCAACTTTTGGTACTTGGTGGGAGATCATTAAAGACCTTTAGCCAAAAGAGTCAGTTCCTTATTGATATAGTGATACATTTGGTGAAGGTTGGTGAAAGTTATATTTTTGTCTTGCATTTATGTTATAAACTCGGGCCGGGATAGCGTAGTCAGTATAGCGACTCGCTACGAACTAGACGGTCCGGGGATCGAATCCCGGTGGGGGCGAGATTTTCAGCACACGTCCAGACCGGCCCTGGGGCCCACCCAGCCTCCTGTACAACGGGTACCAGGTCATTCCCGGGGGTAAGCGGCCGGGGCGTGGCGTTAACCACCCACTCCCATCTAGCGCCAAGGTTAAAGAAAGAGTAGAGCTATACCTCTACTCCCCTTCTGGGCCTTCATGGCCTGTTATAGGGTGAACTTTACCTTTATGTTATAAACATCAGAATTTAATTTAAATTTATTTTTATTTTTTACCTCAAAAGAAGTGTTATAGTATATTGTGATTCAAGAGGCAAAATTTTTCAATTCTTAAATAAATCTCTACATGATTCTCTGCCTCTGTGTCCTGTAATAATTCTCATTATATTCGTTGTTATTTTAAAAATGTTTGTACTATGTGAAGAGTTCCCCCAAAATATTAATCCATACTTCTTAATGGAATGAAAAGAGGCATAGTAAAACCATCTTCAGTGTTACCTGTGACATAAAGGGCTTAACTGATCTCATTGCATAGCAAGCTGCACTTAATTTGTGTGTGATTTGTTCAATATGGATCTTCAAAGACAGTGTACTGTCTACATATATTCCAAGAAATTTTGTATTATATGCTTTAGAGATAAATTTATTAGCATAACTGGAGGACTAATTTTATTTGTGAAATATATGAAATGGGTTTTATCAAAATTTTCTAACAGTCTGTTGGCTCTGAACCATTTATTTAAGGATTCAAATTAAATTTTTATATCATTTCTGAAATCTTTGGGGTTAAAATTGTCTGTGTGTTTATGTGTGTATGTGTGCACGTGTGTGTGATATTTCCATACAAGACACATTGTGTGTACTGCTGATTCCAGTATAAAATCCATCAGACAGATACATTTGTAAAAATATACCTACATATTTACTGTGTAGTAGACATGTGTTACCTTTTCATTACATTATAAAATAACTGTTACATGATGCACTTTTCATTTGCTGACATAATATTAAGTGTACATAATTAAAAACTCTGATCAGCTACAATATGACAAGAGAGTGCAAGCACAACATGAATTTTGAATGCAATTTACATCGATTCTTTATGTTTAAATACATGGCTTTGTGTCTTTGATAGCAAAAGTTTCAGCACATAATCTTCTCAAAATATTTTGTAGCTTGTCAATATGAAATATTATGACCAAGTAAACAAGACTGTTACATTTGAAATTGTAACTCACGTGTATAATTTCAAATCATGCTACTTGCGGTTAGTTTGGTTCTGAAGGTCCAACTTCAAAGAGTTCCTATTGTTTACCACAGGCTTATTTGTGAATGATTGTGTTTAGTAACATGTTGACTGAATTTATTAATGGAAATGCATGAACAGATATGTTTTAGATCCTTAGCTTCTAAACACTGTACTGTTATTCCAGTTTCATGGAATTTGAGTTAAAAAAGTGTTCTGTGTTTTGTAGTTATTGCTTGGTTAATGTTACATTTATTTGTTTACAGCTGTTCTAAAATCACAATGAAGTGTTTGTTGTTTTGATGACTGCTTTATCATTACTTTTATTATTCATTGTCTTGCCAGCCTTTTTTTTCTCTCTGTCTCTATACAATGTACTATAGATATGCTAATGTTGTGTAAAGAATTTAGTGTCATTCATCTAACCTTCAACTTGTTGCTTTAGAGCAGTTAAAGCAGTGTGATATCTGACAGCTACTGTCACATGAGTGTCATTGCCATTTTCATTGGTTTTCTCAAATTTCATATCTCAAGGGTTAATGTTGTAATGATTCTGTTGTGCAGTATGTTCGGTCTCACTGGTCATCACACAGTGCCAGTAGAGTCTTACCTATGCATTTTAAAAAACGTGTGGTAGGCCAGGTTCCATATTGATGTGAAACCACTGAGTGCATATATAACTAATTGTACAGATTCAATATTCAAGAGGTTTTATTCTTTTTTAAAGGATGTCATTCCATTGTGTTATTTATAACACAAATCAAGACAAAATCCATCTAAACATAACTACATCCCATTTATTACAGTTCTCTTCGCAATTATATATATATATATATATATATATATATATATGCACATGTATATTGAAAAAAACAAAATATTAAATTCAGGCTGAATCAAGAACTTTATTTCAGTAACTTTCCAGGTACAATTCTTTTGTAGTGAGTCTCTTTGTCTGTTGCTTGGTATTTTATTAAGCATAATACTCATATAAACACAGAAGGAAACAGCTGTAGGAAATTTTATGTTAATTTAGATTCACGAAGAATATCGGTAAAAACATTTTGTTCTTTTCTTTAATGTTTGAGCTAAATGCTACATCAAAATTGCAGTATATGTATGTGGATTCAGTAAAACATTCCTTACAAGCTCATGGTTTTTGTTGCATTTGATTTAAACATAATTTGTTATCATATTTGAAGTAGTGTTCAATTGGCTGACAACCACGTCATTATTGTTAACTAACTGACTAAGTCAGTGGAGCAGTGTCATCACTTAGTCAAGAAACTTGCTGCATTTTGGAATCCAAAGGTTTATTATTGTGTTCACAGGAGCCTGCATTGTACCCAAAGTTAGATGAATGCAGTCCGTGCCATCCTGCCCTGTTTCATAAGATCCATTTTAATACTATCCTCCCATCTATGCCTAGGTCTTCAAAGTGGTCTCTTTCCATAAAGTTTTACCACAAAAACCTTGCATGCATTTCTCTTCTTCCCCAGTACATGCCTCAGGCCCTACCAATTTCATCCTCCTTGGTACAATCACATTAATTATATTTTTTGCAGAGTACAAATCATGGACAGCATTATGCATTTTCATCCAACCTCCTGTCACTTCTTCCATCTTAGACCCCAATATTTTCCTTGGCATGCTGTAATTGAACACCCTTAGCCTATGTTCTCCCCTTAGTGTGAGAGACCAAGTTTTACACCCTTACAAAATGGTAGGCAAAATTGTAGTTCTGTGGCTTATATCAATATCATTAACTGAAATAAATTGAAACCACATTTAGTATTATTTAAATTCCCACCCAAGGGGTCAATATTCATTGCAATAAGAACCTCAATCCTGTACAGCATGAATATAGTTGAACCTCGTTTTATCTTTCTCATTCAGTGATATGTATTACATAGAATTCATTCAAAGGTCATAGTGTCTGCAGAAAGGCAAATGGCAGGGACTCATGCCAATGTGATACACATTGGCGTATGATTTCCAGATGGTATTATTTTGGGAATCTAAATTCCTGCACTGACTCTCAAAACAAATCAGTAGCATGTTGAGGCCAACTGTTTCACAATAATGTTTCATTTGAAGGAAGTAATATGAGATAAAAATAATGTGTTGGCAATTTATTATGTTCACAATTATATAACCACAAGCCGTTCTGTAGACTTTAGATGGTTTTAAACTGTAGCTGTTTTGTGATGACCAGTGAACAACCACAAGATATTTTTGTGGCTATTATTTGCTTTAAGGACGTGGGGGAGGATATGTGCAGTTCTTGCATGAAGGATTGAACAGACATAGGCTGCAAAAATTAACATAAAATTTATGAAGAAATGTTTCAAGATAGTATTTTATTACTCCAACACACAAAACAATGTACTGTCTGTTGTTGTGTGTTTACTTCTTTTTGTAGTTTATGTTAATTATGTCTGCATGATTCAGTATGGCTGGTTAATATTTTGTTATTTTAGTAAGTGAAGAAGGAACATTGAAAAGCCAACAGAATCTGATGTCATCTCTTACCATAATAGCATAATTTCCAAGGATGAAGAAGCATTGGCAGCTCTTGGTTATGCAGTTTAACCCTCTGAAGCCTCATTGACATGACATATTTCACACCCTTTGAATGTTATTTAAATGTTCAAAAGTAGAATGTTTCTATGCAGGAAACATGAATCAGATTTATGGAGTAATTCTTTGGTCTTTCATTGCACCTATGGATTCAAAGAAGTTTCTTTGTTGAAATGTCATGCAAAATTATCATTACTACTTCAACATAATATTCACACTAGAATGTACTGGTGAGCCAACCAGAAACTGTCACTTAGATGTTAAAAACAACACGACTTGAAGGTTTGTTATCCTTGTCCTAGAATATGGATAATATGAGAAATGTAGTAAAGACTGAAGATTCACATCTCATGGGATGTGACGCTGTGTCATTGGGTGTGTAATTCCTGACGTTTTCAAGGATTATAGCCCCTTCATCTTCAGGGTCAAGTAGTCATTTGAAATGTAGAGAACTCCACACTCAGCAACGGACAGTTACATCCCAGAGGACTTGGCAGTAAAATTCCTGTTAGAACTTCAAATCTCATGTAGTAAGGAGCGTTGCATGTTTCATTTTCCATATTCTCTTGCATGACCATCAAAATGCATTACTTTTGTACAGCCATTTCTTTTGATCTGTATGAAGCGAATTTTTTAAATCCTTTGCTACATCTGACACTCTGGAGCATTCAAACAGTACTGTATAGCAAAATCCAAAGTTTGAATGCCACTTGTAACAGAACCCACTATTATACATGACAGTTCTATCCACCTCCCATCATCACATCTTATGAGTCATCTTTATGTTATTCTCTCATCTCCATCTTGGTCTTCCAGGTGGAAGTTTTCTGATAGTTTTTCTCATCAAAACTCTCTATGTAACCTTTATGTATCTTATCCTATACCAGTCCAGATAAATTTAAATCTGTGTGTAGTGCTTAATGTAATAGAACTTAGCACACAAATTAATTAGTCTTACAGCTTTATGATAAGGTGAACTCATTTCACTGCAAAGGTTTTTATTTTACCCTTGGAATCATTTAATTTGTGGACTACGTCCATTGCCCAACTGAGTAGGTTGCAACCTTGTTTTTAGCCTGAGGACAAGGACCAAAACTGTCCTCAGGCTAAAAATAAGTTTACAACCTACTCAGTTGGGCCCAATAAGCACAGCTGTTCTGAACCTCTGGGCTCAGAGGTCTAGAATAGCTTTGATTATTGGGCTCAACTAGATAGGTGTTAAAGTTATATGTAGACTGATGTTGGGTAATAATACTGTCCCAAAAATGTAGTGTTTTTATTTTTAATGGGTGATGGTGGACAAAGCCCATAGGGTAAATGATTTCAAATGTGCTATACCATTGTCAGAATCCTATGGAATCTTTTAATCTTGCTCAAATTATACCGTATATTCTCGAATCTAATGCGCACCCTTTTTACAGTTTTAGAGGGCTAAAAAATCAGATGCGTATTAGATTCGCGTGCGGATTAGATTCGCGGTCTAGAGCTGGATTTTGGAAAAATGATTGAGCTGCTGTACGTGCCGTAAGAACAATACAATACAATAATCTATTATTTTATTATTTATTATTATAATAATATAATAATTGGGTCCAGTGAATTTCCTTCGTGACGCTTCACACCCGCTGATCGCTGCCTTGTGTTTCCGCCATAGTCGAACGTTGCTTTCATCAACTCCAAAAATTGCAGCGGCTTTGCGGTTTCCATTCTCCTCTGCGCACCGAATAACTTCACGTTTGAACTTTGCCGTATATGAGAGTCGTTTAGATTTCAGGTGTCCCTCTTCCATAACTACGGTACACGACAAATTGGAACAAGCACCTCCCACGTTTCAACAACTAAAGCTCAGCTGGCTTCAGACGAGATTGCGCACGTCTGTTGAGAAAGGCCCCGCCTCCATCGGTATGACTCATCGGCCACAGGCGTAGCTTCGGATTTTAACGCATTGGTAACATCCAATATTATTCAATCAGTCGCCCCGTGGGCAAGGGGTGGTTGAAGGAAAGGTGCGGATTAGAATCGCGAACTAACTTTTTTTTCGTTTAAGAAGTCGCCAAAAACTGGGTGCGTATTAGATTCGGATGCGCATTAGATTCGAGAATATACGGTATTTAGTAAACAGTGTGGTAAATAATGCATTGCGAATCTTTGTGACTCTGTAATGGAGTGCACATTGATAAGATTAGTCTGTATTGATGATATTTAAGTGGAGATGTGTTAGTGTTTGAATATTGCTTATGCAATGTTGCATTTCGGTGTTATTGCATGTTGATGACGATGGCCCTTCTTGACGTTTTTCAATGTTCCAGTGAAAATGTTTCAGAAAATCTTTTTTGAGCATTATGTTATGAAAATATCTATAGAACTGGTATATTCGTATCTTAGTTATCGTGATTCAGTCACAAAGTCTTAAAGTAAAGTAGATTTGTGTTTAACTTAACACGTAGTACAAAGTGAAAAGTTCCACTCCATCATAAGCTCTGGCTGTGTTTTGTATTGTTTAATATAGTCATTTGTTTGTAAAATTAAAACATATGTTTTTGTTAATGTACTCTGGAGTGTATCTAGAATGGTTTGGTTGGGGCTGTTGTTCAGTTATGAAAGTACTCCAGTATAAAACACTTTTAATGATTAAGTGAAAAGATTTTGCACATACTTCAGTTCCCTCTGTCCAATCTAAAATCATGGCGATTTGCATAACTGTAGTACAAAAGCATTTAATATCAGAGAATTCCCTCATATGTAGCAAGTCATTCGTGAATGGTAGAAACACACATGTATTTGTTATGTGAGATTGAAATTTGTATCTGTATTATGCTGTAATATCACTTGATATCAAGGTAGTTGGTATAATTAATTTAGTAATTCTTTTTTTCATTTTGTCTTTTTAAGCCTTTGAACCCAGAAGTTTCTCTAAATAATAGTTAAAAATTAAGTTCCTATCTCTCAGAAATCATGCTTGTCTCCATTACCAAAATAAGTCAGTTAATGTTGTTCAAAGAAGTAATGACTGTGTTTGAGAATCATAAAAAATATAACTATATGACATCACTTTTACGGAGACAAACTGGTTGATGCTGCAGAGTGAAGTAGTTGCTGTTTATTCTGAGAGTCGTACAAAATGCACAAGTTCCTTCTCTGTGTTAAATGAAAAGTTTTTAATGTTACAGCAGGAGATGTGTATTGTTACAGTGCACTTTAAAGAGTTGGTTTTGTAATGTAATTGGACACTGTGTGGTCTGATCTATACATAAAATTATCACAAGGGTCACACTGCCTGAGAAGGATTTACAGATATGAGTTCTTTTTTGTTGTTCAGCTTCTCACTTTGCTCATGTGAGCTGTAAATTTCTGGCCAACATTCTTCGTACCTGAGAGTTATTTAATTTTTATATATATTATTGTCATATGAACACTGCAATACCTTCTCCATCACTTGGTATTAAACCAATATCTTAACAGGGAGAGGCTTGCTACATTCATACATTCATACCATCAATTTTACATTTCATTGCTAAGGATAGTATGTATATATTAGTAGTGTTATAAGTATAGCATAACCACTTCTGTCTTGGAAAGTAATTTGCCAGAACATTGAAAACTCTTAAATAAAATGCTAAGACTGGAGTCATCCAGTCTAATAAAAATAAGTAACAGAAACAGATTATTGCAGGCTGGCACATCAATGAACTTTGGGAAAACATGCATCTTATCTAATTATATATCATAATTTCTGCATCTATCAGCTACTCACTTATTTTAAGTTATTTCCACACAAATATGAGTTTTTCCTAAAATATGCTACTTAGGAAACATTGTACTCAGTTTCAACCCTTTGGCCAATACAGTTCTAACCAACAAAAGTTATTTCATGTACATTTATTTTCCTATATGATGTACAGTTAAGGAAAGACTCAGTGGCCCTAAATTTTGGGTTCTTGTCTTCCCTACATGGACTCTATCCAAAGTATGTTTTTGTTTGTTACCATTCTTTTCAGGATTATCTGACATACTTCCTCCAAGTATTGGATCTCAGTGGCCCTCACATAATTTTCAGTGACTGTTTTAACTGATAATAGATATACTATGGTTCAACATTTTTTACCTTCAGGATATAACTAATTCTCCTATCCACGTTTTGGTGTCTTATTGTTCCGTAAGACTTATCTTCTGTCACCACTGAAAACAGTTACATTTTATGTGATACCTTCCATAAAGCATCTACTTCATAGTTCAAATTTAGGCCCAAGTGATGTTTGCAGTGTTTACATTTGTTATTCTGCGCTGTTTACAAGCCAAACTTTTTGACCAGTTTTGATCAAATTCAGCAGTGTGGGCCTATACAAAATTTTGATTTAGTAATGAATCATTTTAAGGGAAACTGTACTTAGGGGCCTAATTAAAAATTAGTAGCAGGTATGCTCTTAGTCTGTTGACAGATTTTTCTAAGACTTTATGCGCAGCGATTCAGGACTTGATGACATAACTTGGGATGTTATTCCTGAGGTCATTCTCAGTCAGAAATGTCATATAAATACAGAATATAAGAATACAAGAATAAGTGAACATGTATGTACATGAAGCATTCTTGGCTAGATGTGCAAAATATTTTCAAAATTTCTTCCTCCAGCCTCATGGGATGTATATAAATTTAGCATGTGGCACACATCAGTTCATTATTATTGTCATTTACATGGGTTGTAACATGCAAAATTCTATGGCAAATGCCTCTTATGTTTTCACTTTTTGCTGGTACATCATATCTTTCATGTGTCCTTGCAGATAATAATGTAGGGAATTGAGATCTGTAGCCAATTTTTTACAGATGTGCCAGAAAGTTCACTGAGGTTGAGGTTGCTCATTTTTAATATGCATTGTAAATTCAGCAATAGAAGCTTTATGTAAGTATGTGTTCAAATAGTCTTTTAACATTCAGGTAATGACAAACCTACAGAGTGATTTTAAGGTGAAAACGAGATGTGGTGATTGGTGAGTGCTACTTGAATGTTCTTGACAATTTAGTGCAGCCCATTGTTTCTCAGTGTGACAGCTGTGAAGAACTGTGCTTCATGCAAGATGAAGCACCACCACATTTTGCACTTACTGTTCATACCATTTTCCTTTTTTGGTGGATTTGGCATGTAGGACCAACAGAATGTGATTCCTTTTTGTGTGGTTGGGCCAAAGAGGAAGTATATTGCTCAAAGCCAAGAATACTTGATACTTTTGCCACTGTTCCCCTTGACTTCTTAATGAAAAATGTTGGGTCTGTCCTGCAGGTTACAGAAGTGTGTGCAAAATGCTGGGGGCCTATGTTGAAATCTGACAGTAGATGCTAGTGTAAGGGCTTTTAAAGTGGTGCAAGTATTTTAACAATATTACATTCTTTTTAAGTGATACAGCCATTTAACATTATGTAGTTACTTCACAATCATGCTATGTGGCCTTTCAGAACTGGATCTATGTTCATATGATATTTCTGACTGGATATGACTTCAGGAAAGAGGTCCTGAAGTTCAGACATGGAGTCACAAATTACTCTTTGTATGGGATGTATATTTGATTGAAAGGATTTCAGTAGGTATGATATTCAAGTCCTCTCTACATGTCTCTTGGCAAATTTAATTTGGGTACAAATTTATTCACTGTCATTCTGACTTTATGTTAATCTTATAATTCTCAAAAATGACTAATTTTTTAAAAAATAAAGGAAAGATAGTTGTTTCTGTGTTGATGCACCCTTCCATTTAAATACATTGGGAGGTGGAAGTAAATCTTCACGTATTCTGAACCCTAGGACTAGATAGAGTTGGATGGTCAACTTCACAGTCCATCTGTTTTAGTATAAGAGGCTAGGTGGGTACCAGATGCAGTATTGAAGTAGTGTCCATGTTGGGAATAAAACCTGGGTTGCCTATAGCCAGTAATGCAGTGCAATGAATGCAAAAAGTATGTTAGTGCAGGCTTTTCCCTTTAAGATGTGTAACTCTGAAATTCTTTTATATACTGCATATCTAACAAAATACACTACAAGTTGTTGATGCTTCTGTGCATTGTTGAGTACAATTTATTAGTTTACATAGTCAGGGTATTTGGATTGTGCATTTTCTCTGTCAACAATATATGCTTAGAAGATATTAACTTAAAGAAATGGTAAGCAAAATCATATAGAATACTTATGGTGCTTGAAATTTGTGTTCATTCTGCCACCCCACACTCACTGCATAAAACCAGCAATTATAAAGCACATCATTCTGTTTAAAATAAAGTTTAGAGATATTTTTCTTATAGTAGGTTATGCAAATGGCCATGGTGTAGCAACTAGTTTCATTTGTAGCATACAAAGGCACAGTGCCATGTGCTCCTCTGTTGTTGTTCTTTCAGGGAACACAAGATGCAGCAGTTGAAGCGTTTGGGAGTTGGCTCTGGAAGTGAGGAGGGTGCTGTTCATTCAGGTAAGAAACTGTGTGGAGACTTAAAATGTCTTGTAACATGGCTGTGCAATAATCCTGGTACTCTGTACTTAAGTTCAGATAGGACGAGGACATAGTTTTCATGATACAGACCTCAAGTATGTGTGTGTTCTAGATAATAAAAATGTGATAATCTATTTATGGTAAGACACATGAAATTGCCCCATTACATTTGTCCATCTTCAGTTAAAAATGTAATTTCTTTAGTGATTCGACAGATTCTTTGAAGGATTGTGTTTTCTCATGCACGATTTTGCCATTGATTTCTGTCAAAATATGTCAACAATGAAATAAAATTGTACCATTTATATGTTAGTAGTATTTCATTCCAAACTCTTATTTGATTAGTGTAATAGAAGGCTGAAAATTAATTATAAATTTGTATCTCCAAGTTAAACAATTCTGACTCATGTTCCTGCTTGAATAAAGGATCTAGGAATACCTTCCTTGTTCTGTTTCCTATTCCTGTTCTCCCAATTCACATGCTCCATTAGCCACTTCTAGGTTTCTTTAATATCTTTTCCAATTGTCCAGTATTTTGCCTGTCTGATGCCTTTGCCTCTTCTCTCTTTATGTCCATGCCAATGCAGCATTTTAATCAGTGATCACAGAAACAACATAAGTCATGACTTTCTGAGAACTGACTTATTGGCTAAATGTGTATTGTGAAGGTTGTTATACAGTGTGCGTGCGTGCGTGAGCAAGAAGGTGGAGTGAGAGTGGGGGGGGGGGATCAAAATGTTTGTTTAATTGCCGTTCAGCCACCTGATGCAGCTGCTAGCCCGAGCATGTTTTATTGCATTCAGTGATCTTGAAAACTTAAGATTATATAACAAGGCCTTGACAAATGGTGTTTGCTGCTCTCAGTGTGTGTGGGCTGACCTGAAACATATGAAAGACCTGAGTGCTATTTCTTTTTTCATATCTGCTTATTTATTAATTTGTTGCATCTTTTGTTAAACCTTAAGAAGTATTCATTTATGTTTTATTTAAGTAGTTCCCTGTTACCTTGTATTGATAGAGATTAGTAGATTATTTCAATAGAAGATGCTGGATAACTGAGGAAGACGTTCACCTACAGAAGAGAAGAGAAAAGAAACTTTAACAAGTACAAGGGGAATGTAATTTGTATCTGTATCAACTTGAAAGGGAAGCTGACCCATTTATTTAGATAGTGATTACTGTTTTTTATATATTTTTAATTATTCAAAGAGAGGGGATGCAATCTAAAGACAACTGGGATTCAAAGTGAAATTTTCTACATAATTTACGCCAATGTAAATTTGTTTTCTCAGAAAATCACATTATTCAGGAAAGAAGACGTAATAACTTCATTTGTGATTAGATATGGAATAGATACTTACCTTCAGAAGTTCTAGCCTCTAGTTCCTGTAACACAGTTTATATCTGAAGTACCACAGTGAAAATTGTACCTTTGGAATGGAACATCCTACTTTGATACAGGGATGAAATATAAGAACAGGGCAAAAGATTAGAAGTCCTTTATCAAATTGTGTTCAACAGGCAAGTGCCACAAAACTGTTGATGGTAGACATAGGAGGTGTTTGAAAAACAGTATTGTAAAATCATGTTGGTGTCACATAAAGTTTGTTTATCCATATTTGTATGATGTATCTCATATATTATGTACAATTAGGTGCACGTCCTTAATTTCTTGCTTTTTCACAAATATTTGAAGTGTTCCTATGGTAATGTGCTCTAGATTAATTATTCCTACATAAATTGCATGTGGGCTTTTAACAGGAATATTTTGTTTTATTACAATATAACAAAGAATGAGTACAGAATCCATTTTCTAAACGTAGTTATGACATAAATACTACTACTAATAATAATAATAATAGTAATAATAATAATAATAATAATAATAAAGTTGGTGCACAGTTACATTATTCAATATGCAAAGCACTAGGCATCGAAACGACAGACAAATGGTACAGACACACACACACACCGAAACCAGTATGTGAACAAGAAGATGTGACAGTGTTATTGAATCAAGGGGTACATACAGACAGAGAAGTTACAGCAAATAGGCCAGATATAGTAATGAAAAACAAAAAAGAGAAAACATGCATACTGATCGATGTGGCAATACCAGCGGACAGCAATATCATGCAAAAGGAAGCAGAAAAGAAACTAAAATACAAGAGTTTATGTATAGTGATACAGTGAATGTGGAACATGAAATGTATGATTATACCAGTAGTAATTGGAGCCACTGGAATAGTAACAAAAGCTTTAAAGAAAAATTTAGAAGCCACACCAGGAAAACATTCAATAGATTCGCTACAAAAGACAGCTATACTTGGAACATCACACATAATATGGAAGGTATTGCAGTCTGAAACTTGAAACCTGACTGGTGGGGATCACCGTTGGTTCAAGAGAAGCACCAGGGAGAAAAGGCCTGTGACAAGAGACAAGGGATAGTAATAATAATAATAATATATTGCATCTGCAGTGATTAGTGCAGAAGGAACATACGTCACAGTTAAACTAATTTATTGGAAAAGATTACAAATTGAATGATTGTACTTGACACCAGCTGTGATTATATCAGTGTAAGCAGAATTTCTGATCAAAATAATTTATTAAAGAGCACACATTTTTTCTTGAAAATTAGTGATTTGTGACTTTCGTTGTTTCTTAAATTATCACTTCATTTTAATTTTTATTACATGCACAATATTTTTATTTATCCCAGTTCAATATGTCACCGCATTCCAGTTCCATTTAATGCCATAAACAAACCTGGCCCTCCAAAACACAAAAAGAGCCTTATTAAACCATCAACACATCATCTAATATTGTCTTCTAAAACTATCCTTGTAAAATAAATAAAATTATTTCAAAATAAGTAGCAGTAAGGTGGAATTATAGCAAAATTTCCATTGTGTATAGTACATCTCTCACTCAACAAAGAATCATTTTAAAAATATCCTTGTAAAATAAATTAAATTATTTCAAAATAAGTAGCAGTAAGGTGGAATTATAACAAAATTGTGTATATTACATGTCTCGCTCAACAAAGGATCATTCTGAATTTCATCCAGTTGTATTTCACAACCATCTGAGCATCTTATTTCATTTTATTGCTAGTGGGTTAAATATACCATAACTTGAGAAAAATTAATGCTGTGGCACTGTTAACCTATCATGCTTTCAGAAAAGTGCATTATATTCTAGTATCAGGATCTTCAATAGCTTGCCGTGTAATATAAAAAATCTTAAGAATGAAAAGGCACAATTTAAAGCAGCACTAAGAAGATACTTAAGTGCACACTCCTTTTACTCTGTAGATGAATTTCTTATGAGTACTGTTAACCTATAATACTGACGTCTAAGACTGCACATAGAATGTTTAAAGCATTTTGCAATGTACATTTTGTATGATTTTGTATGTTATGACTTATTCCACATCCTCTTGTCTTGTGACAAAATTATGGATCCGGAATGTATATATGTATGTATGTATGTATGTAATATTGAAAGTTGCTATATTTCACACTGCAATATGAAAATCAGTTCCATTTTTCGAAAGAACCAGAGATTTTATCAGTATGATCTCTACATAGGCCACAAATAACACACAAGGACAGTACATTCATAAAGAGTAAACTGAGGCTTAGATTTCCTAAATTCAAGTTAGTCACTGCTTTTGGAGATTTCTGTCCTGTGTATGGAGCAACTAGACATCTGCTAGTACATTGGTTATATACTTTCACATGGATGTCATCATTTTTACAGCTTTTGTCTTTAATGGATTCTAGAAGCGTCCTGTATTAGTCACCACTCATTTGTACCGGTTCTGTATGTATGTAATGAAAGTTGTAGAACTCAGCTTAGTTCAGTGAAAGAATTTGCCTTTTTTAATACTGTACAATTGGAACAACAGATTATGTTCAGGGAGCACTTGCTACCAGAGAGTTCAGTATATTTTATCTTCTGTCCAAAAACATTTTGGTTGAAATACAGTAAAGTTTAATTTTACCTCTAGTTTTGTATGAGTATGAAATTTAGTCTTTTACAGTAAAGGGACAATATAGGTTGATGATGTTTGTGAACAAGGTTCTGAGCAGAATGTCTGGCACTAAGAAAAAGTAACAGTAGGATGAGAAAATTGCCTAATAAAGAAATTTGTAATTTCTTAGCTGAACACTACCAGGCTGATCAAATTAAGGAAGATGATGTGGACACAATTCATAACATGCATACAAAAACATACATTAGGCTTGCAAAAATCACTGCTGATTTAATAATTTTCACATTATGTATTCGGTAAAGGTGTACATATTTTTTTCAGCAATAGTGTTTAGCATGACCCGTCATAAGCGAATAACAAATATACCACTGAAAGTGATTCATTAATCAAATAGGAACATTTGGGTAAGTAGTTCATATAATAAAATGTATGTAGGTGGTGTACTTTAGTCTTAGTTCTTTAACAGACACACGGTAATGTGAATTCAGCAAAAATTGTTACAAGAATATTTGGACAATACACATTACATTGATTTTGCTTGTAACAGTTTGATTTTTGTAGTGTTATGCAATTGATTGGTGAATTCATATCATTCTCATGTTTAGGAGAGGAAGATGCAGTTTCATTCATCGATCTTCCATCCAATAACTTATCCAAGCTTCCAGAAAAGGGAATTTTAAAGAAATCGGGGCCATACGGAACTGTGGTGGGAGATGTATGCAAGGAGAAATGGTCGGAAGATTCACAGTCTGATAACCAGGAAATCCTGTCCCAGTCTGACAACAATTTGGGCCCAGAAATGATGGGAGGAGGGACAATGTCAAGTGTAGAGCGAACACTCAAGAGCCTCAATGGCTACCATGAAGACATTTTAGAGGCATTGCGGAATGCTGCATCGCATAGAGGGACTGCCACGCCTTCTGGTAGCAGTAGTCTTCTCAGCGAAGAGATCCTTCGTAAATCTCTGGGTACGTTTTCATTTATCTATTAGTACTACACAAACAGACTGGAATGCTGTCTTAATGTAAGTACTGACAAAGTTTGCAAGCTGGTGTGTTTTTATCTTCATAACATCATGTGATAATGCATTAATTGATTAAATGATATCTCATTATGAAGTAATTCTTTATCATCTTGGATGTTATTGGCACAATCTACATGAAAACATACACTGTGATTTACATGAATTTTCAGTGTGTGTGTATGTGCATGTGTTTTGTGTGTGGTTTGGAAATTCTGACAATATATGTCGTACACTTGGCCATCATTACAGAGCATGTCATTCCCATCACATTTCAGCCATATTTCTCATGATTCCTTAACCCTTTATTGGAAAATTTGCTCCTGTATAGCAGTTCTCTGTTTCTAAACTCTTTCTTCCTAAACCCTTCTATTGGCAATATAGTTAGCAGAATACATACAGTTTACATGGAATTTTTATCACAGTTAAGGGCAAAGTTGTCATTGTCCATGTCATGAAGACATACAGGGGAGTAGAAGTAGAACTTCACTTATTCTTAACCTCAGTACTAGATGGGGGTGAGCGGTCAATTTCACACACAGGCCTCTTTACTCCTAGAGGAAAATGCTTCGTTACCCATTGAATAGAAGGTTTAATGGGCCTCAGAACTAATCTGGACGTTGTGGAGAACAGAGGAATCTCTTGCCTCTGCAAGGAAACCAATCTCAGAACGTCTAGTCTATAGCCTAGTTGCTTTAGTGACTGAGGTAACCCGGCCTGTTGTTTGTTTTCTATGAATATTACACACACTTAAAAAATATGGACATTTGTGATGATAATTTGCAAACCCTTAGGGAATCCCGGTGGGGGCGAGATTTTCCACACCCATCCAGACCGGCCCTGGGGCCCACCCAGCCTCCTATACAATTGGTACCGGGTCTCTTTCCCGGGGGTAAAGCGGCCGGGGTGTGGAGTTGACCACCCACCCTCATCTAGTGCCGGGGTTAAAGAAAGAGTAGAGCTATACCTCTGCTCCCCCTCTGGGCCTTCATGGCCTGTTCTAGGGTGAACTTTACCTTAGTACAGTTTTGGTAAGCAAACCTTTAAAATGCTGTTTATTTCACTGAGCTATCTCACTCCATTCCATATGTTTCCTTAAAAATTCTCATAAATAATACTGAAATACCCCATACATATGCAAGTACATACATTTAAATGGCCTATATTTTCCACAGCTGAATGCAGTAGCAGTGGTAGCTACAGTGATTACAAACGCTCTGGAAGTCAAGAAAAAGTGTGTGATGGCCCACAGACACATACGGTCCTGGTAGAAGGAGCAGGACCATTACTTCTTCATCATGGTGCTCAGCAGGACGAAGATGAAGACAATGAGGTGCCTCCATCTTGTGGCCCAATACGCATTCGAAACTTGGAGGATCTCATCCGTCAACTCGAACACCACTCGGCCCGTCACATGAGTCCGAGTGGCTCTGAAGACATTCGTACATCTGAAACGGAAGCAGATAGACATTACCGCCTTGAAACAGTAGCCTGTGAACCGCAGAGGTGAGTGTACTCGCAGATGTTTGTGATGCTTGGTACGAAGGAAGTCCAATTTTAGCTGTTAATGTTTCACAAACCAACTAAATGCACATTGATTGATACTATTTTATATAGTAACTAATTACTCCCACATATGTTTCAGTCCTTCACAGACCATCACCAGGGGGTTTTTTAAAAAACTACACTTATTATACATCCATAAATTCAGGCATTATCGTCTGTAGTCAGATCACTTTTAGTTTTGTTAAGTTATAATAACCCTTTAAAATTGGATATGTTTAAAATTGTAGAGTATAAAACACTATAAAATTATAAAAAGTTAAAAAGTTTGTAGTGTAAACATATCCAGTTTTAAAGGGTTATTATAACTTAACAAAACTAAACGTGATATGACTACAGACGATAGTGCCTGAATTTATGGATGTATAATAAGTGTAGTTTTTTAAAAAGAAAACCCTGATGATGGTCTGTGAAGGACTGAAACATATGTAGGGGTAATTAGTAACTATATAAAATAGTATCAATGGATGTGCATTTAGTTGGTTTGTGAAACATTAAATGAAAATGCACGGTGAAAATAATATAAAATTTAGCTGTTAACGTCTGAACAGATTTGCTTTGTTAAATATCAGTCATATCTGTTCCAAACATTGGTAACATATAATTATTGTTATTAAAGGCTCATAGAGTTTTAGTGGTAAGAGCATCGGTTTGTTTGCCCTGAAACATGGTCCTGTCCTCACGTGATTTGTGTGGAATTTATAATGCATAAATTTATGAATGTTTCCTTGGGGTTTGCTCTGTCCTTTAGTGTGTAATTTTTCCATCTTTCACATTATTGTTGGCATCAGTGCTAAATAAGCTGAGTAATTCATCACTATTAATTATTTATGTCTTAGCAGATGGTTTTTCAATTTCTCTATGCACTACCAATCAACTGAATTTATTAAGACAACTAATTATTGGTAGTTCCGTAAATTTAGACTGCCTTACATAGAAGATGCAAGTCATCTGAGATATGACTATTGGTAAATAGTTACCTCCATTTTCATTGTTAAACTAGTAGACTGCTTGGATCATTAACATGGAGGCATCAAGCTTTGCAAAAAAGTTGGTAACTATTTACCAGTTGACACGGCGTCATATTTTGTAACTCCGCTGTAAGAACTTCAGATCTCACAATGCCTTACCCAGTTTTTAAAAAACCAAACCCCCAGTAGTTAACATGAAGCTGAATTTGGTATATACTTCAGAACTTGGCTGATGGGATTTGTTAGTCTTCTCTGGCAAATTTCAAAATGATGTTTCCTTCAAATAGGGTTCTGTCCTCTTATTTCATTGCTTATTTCCCTACCAAAGACTGGTAGAGGAATGCCATGACTAGAGCACTGTGTAACAGACTCAGTGACAGACACACACACACACACATGGCAGCTACAGCAAACATTCAGTAACACAAATACAGTAAAAGTGCTGACTGCCTTCAGTAGATGGAATTTCCAAAGGAAAGCAATAATTACAAGTAACAATAGGCAACTGAATGATGTGACACAATAGTATGGCATATGATTCACTCCATGGGGTACCTGCTTTTGGGACCTACTCTCCTGATCAAGTGGTTTTGTGCTTTTGTTCAGCTGTCCCCATGATATTAAGATAATGCATTAAGATAAACCGATCCTCTATTTCTTTCATCTTACTCTAATGCTCCCATGTTGCATTCAACATTATGAAACCTACTGAATTCATAATGTGACGTAAAATAACTAGCATGGACCACATAAAGTTTCTCAGTGTTCTGTGGTTCAGTGTTCATAAATCATAACAGCCAGCTAGTTGATTATTCATATTATGACCTTCTGGATTATGACCCTGTACAGTCCATTGCTTGGGTACCAATATTTCACAGGAAAATACTGTCTGTGATGATTTCAGAGGAGAAGTGATAATATCATACTTCAAATTCCAAGTACAGAGCAAGATATTGCAAAACCTTCTCCCCCTTCAACTGATACATATATAGTACTTTAATTTTGGTGGGCAGGATGTCTACCATACATGGCTGGAGAATTAAACTGATCCCTTATATGGACATTTCTGGGGCCTCATATCTATGCTACTTTGTGCCTTCATGGATTAGTTCACTGGCCTAGTAAGGGCTTTAATTTTTATTTGAATACATGATTATTTAATTGATATGGCTATGGAGGGTGGTGATTTGGGGTTATAATTTTGGATGCCTGTGTATCTTCAAGTTACTGCCACATAACTTGTTGCATGGAGTTCATTTTTTTTTTTTTAAGTTGGAGAAGTTGTTATTTTTTATATAGCAATTGTGTTAGGAGGTTGGCAGAGATGGGACATGAATTCATAATTGTAGATGGCAGACAGGAAGGATATAGAGGCCAAAGTATAGATGCGTACAAATTTGAATGTAAAACTTGTAGACACTGACTATTTGCAGGATATACTGCTTAGTAGGTCATTGTTAATATGGATACTTAGAATATGGAATCAGGCTCCTTAGTCTATAATCCAATTGTGGATGGACTATTTAACTTTATTGAAACTGCAGATTCCATAATTTCAAGAATTTGCTGTTTGTTTGTTTGTTCATTCGTTCGTTCAGTTGGTTGGTTGGTTGATTGGCTAGTCATTTGGTTGGCTAGTTTGTCGGTCAGTTGGTTTGTTGGTTGGTTGCTTAGTTGATTTGTTAGTTTGGTAGTTTATTCTCTACTGGCTTGGTAGTTAAAGTGTAATCAGCATGAGAAGCACATTTTGGATCATTAGTTTTATAAAGATGTTTATAGATGGTCAAAATTCCGGTATGTCATTGAGTATAACATTATGTTTGTGTTAAACTTAACTGTAAGGTTAATTTACTAAATTATATTACTTTTTGTAAATGTCATGGACTAGTGTGATTACATGTAAATGAAATGTGTAGAAAATAAGGCAAAGAGAAAGGCATAAGTCCAGAGAATAATTTTTCCCATTTGCAGTAGGCCACGTACACACAGAATGAGTTTTAACATAATGCTGTAACTATATATTCAGGCTCGAACTGTGTAGGCTGCACATGTGGGCCAAGTATCTAGTTGGCTTGATGTTGAAAGTGTGTTAAACATGCACTTAACATCCAGAATTATTGATTTCAGGCTACTGCTGCGATGTTGATGAGATCTGCGCTCTTCTGGAATATTACGCAGCGTTGAATGGTAATCCTTTACCTATACCATTTGACACTGCATAATATCCCAGAAGAGCGCAGATCTCATCCACACTTCTTGATATAATTATAGCAATTGTAATACAGCATTTAACCTATCACTGACATCTGAAGCAAAGCTCCTACTGCATCAGATGTCAGATGTATGTCATGTTGAAAGAAATACTTACATAATACTGTGTTTACCTTCTAACCCTTTCTATGGCCAGCAGAAAGACATTTCTTTTTTTAAACTCGTGTCTTATGCTGCAAACCTAAAATATTACAAGTTGGTAGAATATATTCATTTTCTAATACCACATTTCAGTTAAGTTGGTACTACTTCGGTTTTTTATTAAGAACATCGGGGTTAAATCTTGGTTCAGAGAACAGTTATAATTTCTGAGCTATTTGTAGTTTGACCTGGTCCTGCCAAGTGATTGTCATGATAATATGTAAGATTTGAACATGACCGCTTCCTCTTTGGTTGATTATTCACTGATTATCCTACCATTTCAGACTTATAATTTTCTTGTCAGTTAAAATAATTATTAAAGTAACAATAAATACTTGAAACTCGAAGATTGAATGAAGTCTTGCAGGATATGACACACTGTTGATTGGCAATTACTGATATAATACTTTCACTAGTAATGTCTGGGGGTCCACCCAGCCCTGTATTCCATGGGTACTGGGAGTGAAGCAGCTGGGGCATGAAGCTGACCACTGATCACCATCAAGTGCTAAGGTTAAGAATGAGTGGAGCTGCTCTTCCACTCCCCCATTTACCATCATGGCATATATTTTAAAATTCTGTGACCTGCTAGTGTTTTTTATGACATTTATTTAAACGCCAACAAAAATTAATTTAATGTGAATGTTCCATCAAACTTCATTTTGAATTGAAATATCCACAGAGAGCAAGCATATGACTTGGTTAATGTGGATCTTGGATGTTATAATTTGACCATGGGTTTCATGCTCTTCTAGTTTGTTATATGTGTTCTCTAGAACACATGACACTAAGGTTAAGTGTGTTTCAGTCATTGACCTGTACAGATGTTGACAAACAGAATCCATACTGCCTTCATTACTATCTGTTACGTTGTAGCTGATTAGACAGTTGGTATTGTAGCACTTTAAATTGTTTGCATTTTGCTGAGAGGCACTGCATGGTAACTGTTTGGTGTAAGAAAAACACACCTCACATCCTATCTTCTTGGTCTCACACATGTCTGTGAGCATTACATTTGCAACATTGGTCAGTTCTATTTATTTTACCCACATCTTATAATTACACAAGTTTTTCCATAGTTTTACTGATATAATTTATTATGATGTTTTATTTTCATTTTTAAAAATTATTTTAATGTTATTCTCTTTGTAATATTTCAGATTTTAAGTTTATTTCAGCAAAAACTCTTTGCATTAAAAACAATTGCATAATTATATCTGCGTTAAATTACATTTATTTATTTATTAACATGGGGGGGGGGTGTTATCTGATGAAAAGCACATTAGTATGCTAAACTGAAGCTTTGAAATTTTCATTCTCAATTAATGTATGCATATAGATTTATTAATATAAGTTCAAAGAAATTTTAAAATGTCGTACTTTGAAAAATTTAATATTAAGATAATGAATGAAATTGTTTTGAAGTTTGTGACAATTTTAAATAAGTTCAGTCTGCAGTATGTGGGAACACATTCCCCATTTATATACAGTGCAGAACTTACGACATTTTCGTGCTCTGCCTAGTCTGTTATACTACTCCTTTTTTGGTTTTGCAGTTGCAAAATAAGGAGTTAATTGTCACGAGATGAGTTAGGCTGCTTTCACACAGGCCACTGTGTATATGAGACACAGTGTTCCAGCCACAGACACGTAAGTGTCATTGCGGGACTTCTGTAGCTGTGACATCACAGGCCAGGACAGAATCTCTACAGTGAATCTTTCCACATCAAACACACTTCTGTTAGTTGTTTTGGGCACTGCTGTGGCTCACATCAATGCTCTCATAATGTTGTGTGCAGTGGCCCAGCCACAAGGAAGTGTCCCAGCTGCTGGTGGGGAGAGCCACTGATCGGCCACAGTGTCAGTCACCCAGCCACTTAGTGTCTCTTCTGAAGACCCAATGGCCTGGCAGTCGCCGACAACTGCATGTCCAGCCACAGAGTGGCCTGTGTGAAAGCTGGAACTCACAGAATGCAATACACCACAGTACATGTAGAAATGTGGACCATTATATTAGTAGGTACCACCTGGGTAAGGTAAAAAGGCTATACAGTTTTTAGTAACATGCAATATGGTATGGTAATATGATATAGGAAAGTAGGATCAGTATTCATTATGATCATTTTGCCATGTTTGAAAAAGCTGCAGCAGTAGGACCAAAACGTGTCCTGTTCTGCATTACTGCAAACACTAATACTATTAAAGTCCATTTAATTGTTGCCAGTGTTAATATCAAAGATCAAAAGCAGATAATGTGACTGTTATAAATGAGTATCTTATCCAGACATGGTAATAGGGTACTGATAATTGACTCAGAGCCTGTTATCTAAAAGCACCCTGTTTCTCAACGAAAATAATACTCGTGTGTGACCTCCGCAGACAAAGAGATATTTTAATTCAGATGATAAGCTTTCTGTTGAAGAGTCATACATAAGATCTCAGCCTTTAATCATCAGTTTACATAAGATATGGCACAGTTCCCACAGAATTCTGAAATAAGTCACAACATGTAATTAAAATTTCAAGATTATTTGAACAGAAACATTTGTAGAAGTTGTAAACAATCAATTTTTATATTCAAATGATCACAAATAGTGTTCAAGAATAATTAAACTACATGCCAACTAATTGATTTTTCAAGATAATTTTATCCAGAAACATTTAAAATTGCTCATAGAATTTACTAATAAATTTATTTTTATATTATTCTAACATAAAACCTATATATCACTTTAAATATGATAACAAACATTGCTTTTTCTCAATCCACCAATCCAAAGCTTGATTCACTCTATGTCGTTGCAGGAAACGCAAATTCTACCTGTGAAAATTCCACCTAGCACGTTGTGAGCGTAGCCATGAGGTAATTTAGTCACTAACAATTACGCTCGCTCTCTCACTCATATTGTTTGTTTTGGGTTTTTGTTTTCTACTTTATACATGTTGTCCGCATGCTCTCATGATACATATGCACAATGAACATATATATCACACAACTCTAATATCTCATAACATACCTGAAAAGGACCATGGCTTCCCAGTATACTTGGCAAATTCATCTACAAATGTACGTGTATGTGTTAATCTTATTAATTCTGTAATAAATTTCTACTAAATGTGAGGGAAAAATATGTTTTGAAATTCTTACAAAGTATGAGTTAAAGTAGTGCTAGAAGAATAATTTTTAAAAGTTAATCTCTGAAATGTTAATATCCTAATTAACAGATTCCTAAAATGACAAATTAATTTTACATTTCCAGAATTTATAATATGTAGAACACTACATAAGAATATTTCCCCATTAGAAGCGCTTTTGATTCCTTTTTGATTTTAATTTCAGTTTGTATCAGAAGTCATATAACCTCTGCCAGAATTCCACATTACCAATTTTTATATGTATCTGCATGCCATATTCATTTTTGCATTTGTTTATATGTCTTATTTTCTGTGGAAGTGTGCGTCAAAATCAAAGACAGAATTTTAGATTACTTTGACCAGTAAGAAATCCATGCTGTTATTGTGATCTCCTTATCTTGGAAATGACACCTTTATTAAATGAAAGAAAATTTTAATATAATGTTTAATGTTTAACATCTTGTACAATATATTTGTGAACTTTTCTATGAGTTAATGTCTCATAAAGGAATATAAATTTCTGTTTGGAATCATGTACTTTATGGTCTTTGTCTATAATCCCATGTTAAAAATGAAGGTCCTATGTTTGGGGAACAGGATCAGTCTTTGTCCTCAGGGTAAAAGTAAGGTTAATGCTCAATGTACCCAGAAGTTGCTAATAGATTTACTTATCAGGTCCAGCCGAGTAGGTGGTAACCTTATTTCTAGCCTGAGGACGGGGACCGTTTCTATTTCCAAAATGTAGGATTTATTTTTAACACAGGACAGTGGACAAATTTCATGAAGTAAATTATTTCAAATGTAATATAACGTCTTCAGAATTGCATAGAATACATTTATTTTGAAATTTATATCAAAATTATTTTTTTATCAGCATAATTAATTTATTTGGAGTTTTTGCCATTTTTAACGTTCTCATTTTATCCCTCTTTAAAACTAATTAAAAGTAGTTTATTTTAAGAGAAAATGCTGAATACAAGGTGTAATCAAATTGAAAGCAATATGTTTTTAAAACATTGAACTTGAAATGGGAGCTGTTACAGTCATTAACATAATTATTCAAAATTACCCTCTTAAAATGTCAGCTACTTTGCTGTACTTTGTTATACCTCATGTAGTCCCACATAATTCTCTAAGTGTAACTCACTTCCTGGTTGGATTGAACCGTGTTCCAATGGAAGGATGGGTAGCTTAGACCAGTGAAATTTTGTAATTGAGGAAATGATGTGAAAGTACACAGCTTGTTTAAACTCTATAAAAGAGAGACAGTTTAAGCATTCTGTTCACTATGCACCTCCATATGACTTGAAGGTCTCACAAAATGTGAGTTCATGCTGTCAGATATTTTCAAGACAGAATGCTTAGGCATAATTTCCACATTATGTGCACATGAAGCTGCAAAACCTTTCTTTCTTTCTTTTCTTTCTTCTACTTTTCCTTCTACTAAATACAAGTACAGATATATGCTTCTGTGTAATTATTTTGGTTTCACCTTAAAGCAGATTGAAGATTTGTATGAAGTGGTTTGACTTAGTCAAATTATTTGGTAGAACAGATGATACAATTTTATAAAAATCACAGGACTTCAAAGGTCAGTGATTTCAAAAAAGGTTATTATTCCTGTTTTTTTTAATGTTACGTTGAGCATATGAATATGAATAATATCAAAAATAAAAAAAATGTAGGATCTTACAAGTACCTTGCCAATGCAATGAACAACCCATGGCCTGCCAGAATGAAGGGCGATTTTTGAGTGATTTGGTGAACTTAACATCCATAGTTAAGCTCCGTAAGCAATATTTAATTTGTAGTGGCTTCATGCATATTGAATGGCAACATCCTTTTGGAAACTTTACAGTGGGCAGAGTGAAAAAAATATGAAATATTAACCTTCATCATTCCCCTTATTCTTTCAGTTCCAAGTGTTTTAATAATAACTGGTGCATGTGTATTTCAGTTATAATTTTGTAGAATTGAATTCTGCATTTCTTAAAAAAATATGTTAGTAACAGACAGTGGCATGCTTCTCATTGACATTCTTCCATTCCTCAAAAATGATGTAAGTCATAAATATCAAATTATAAATAATTATTATGTTAACTTTATTTCAGTAATATTAATAATTAATGAAGGGCAATTTTAGTCTTTTAAACTCTTAATATAAAATAAATTTTCATTGAAACAAGTACACTTTTACTGTTTTCATATAAACTTTATGCATAAAAGTTTGCTCTACACTACTTTAAATCATAAAGCTATCAATTAATATTCATTCATTGTAATGGGACAAAGAGAGTCATTGCACTGCTGATCAGTGAAATACTTGTAACATAAGAGACGAGCACAATTTTCTCTTTTATTCAGATACTTTAGTAGTATTTTGTCTGGAAGGCTTTCAGAGTTTTACTGCTTAATGTGAACATTAACTCTGGCCTTGTCTGTTTATTGAAACTGTTAACATTCATGCATGCATGTAGTTTGTATATAGTTTTTATACACTTCTTGCATCTGCACTGTAAGAATTTGGAAACTAATTAATTTTGTGTATAATTAAAATTAATAATTTGCACATTGTGTGATATAGCTCTTACATCTTAGCTGTGATATTAAAGTAACATGACATTAAAGCAAACCACACATGGATAACATTGGAGACTGAATTGTGTATTCATCTCTGTAATTATGTATACACTTGTGTGAATTCTGTTTGTGCGTGATGGTAATGTATATGTAGGCTCTTTCAAAAATGTTACTGTCTCCAGCTTCAAAAAACTTAAGGTAGGATGTCCAGAACAGGGGGAAACCTTCCAGGGATAAGACAGGAGTATGTAAAGGAGCAGAGAGGAAAAAAATTGGCGGATAGGAAGTTGTCCCTGTACATGCCATGAAGCCATAGAGTGAGAGTTAAAGTACAGCTCCATTCACTCTTAACCTTGGCACTAGGTGGAGGTAAATGGTCAGCCTCATGTTCCGGCCGCTTAACCCCCGGGGAAAGAGCTCCCTGATACCTGTTGACTAGGAGGCTGGGTGGGCCCCAAAACCAGTCTGCACATTTTTCAGAACAAAATTTGCTGCTGCTGGGATTCGAACCCCAAATTGTCTATCCTGTAGCCTAGTCGCTATACTGACTATAATTTCCCTGCTGCCGGGGAGGGGTAAGGGGAGGGGTTAGATAAGAATAGAAAAATTACCAATAAAGAGATCCAAACCTTTTGAAGGATCATAGTGTCCTGAAGATGAAGGCTTGATGGTCCTTAGAAACACGGGAAACTGTTTACCAGTCAACAAGGCGTAACACCCCAAAAACTTGAATCTTCAGCAACGCTGCTGTGAGAACCTCAGATCTCGTAAGATGCATTTTATCTTCCATCTGTAGAATGGGCCACATGAAACCTGAGCAGTGAACTCAGTGCATCAGGCATTGGAATAAAACTTTTAAATTGAGTAATATTAAGGCATTTTATCTGTTTGTCTGTTCAGAATATCAATGTTGCCTAGTTTGACCTGACAACCTCTGATTGCCATAGCTGATCAAGTCTGAATATTTTAAATAGCCTAGTAGCTTATACAGGAAACAAAACAAAATTCAGGCTCTAGTACTGAGACACAGGATTTATAAAAATATAATTCAGAATATGAATTTTATTTAATACAGTTTTTAAGTTAGACGCTCTAAATAAGAACTGTATCGTTAGTAATGAATCCTTTTATCCATGTACAAAGTTTTGAAACAAACATCCTTCATATACACATCTTAGTTATGTTCCTGAACAGTTATTTTAATTATTTTTCACGTATGTTTAGTTGTTTTTTCTTGAAATATTTTTAGCCTGTGTGTCAGAATCTTTTGAAAGTACTGCACATAGAAAGGCTTTGATAGTCCAGCTTTGTTGCAGGACAAGAATAAGCTTGTCCATGGTCAGGCTACATAAACATCTCTGTTGATGAATGCTGTACTCTTTCCAGACCCCCTTGCTGCTAGTACTTATTCTATTGATGAATTTAAAAAAGGACATTTTCCAAATTTCCTTACAAACATACTATTTACAATATTCATTAAATTCAACAAAATACACTTGTCAGGCAATATGTATCTACACATTATTTTATGTTATACTTTCTCCATGTTTCGGCTCTGATTGAACCATCATCAGGGAGATAAAATTCAAGGGAATATACATGGTATATGAGTAAACATCTTGATTATAGACTGCAACTCATGTATCCTTCCATGTAAAAGATATTGTGGTAGTGGACACAGAGTGGCCAGTTCAACATTGATCCTATATATACAGAAATATTAATAACTAAAACTTTAATTATTAGAAAATATTAAAATTTGAAAGGTAATGAGCTTGTTTAAGATTTGGTTTTTAATAAAAAAAACTCAGCTGTATATAAAACTATAACTTATTTGTCTGCTTGCTTAAAAATATCCAGTCCTTACTATGAAAATATCCAGTTCACAGTTATTACTTTTGTTTCGTCATCATTATACAAAATCAGAAATTGGTAGAAATGATTGTAGTGATTATTTTTTCCCGCTATTTTTAATTGTATGAATGTTTATGTGAGTTTTGTTAGTTACAAGTAATGAGTAAATAATGGGTCGAGCCCTTGCGGTCCCAATGCACATAGACCTTTGACAGGCCTTTTGTGCCCCTTAGCTAAAGTCTAAGTCATAAGAGCCCTGTCCTTTTAATAAAGTTCCAGATCACCCCCAGACTTAGTTCTTTGACATCCTCAGGGTCCAAAAAGAAGGAAGTTAGTTACAAGTTAATGGCACTATTCCCTTTTACTGAGCAATATGAGGGACAATGACTAACTGTACATAAACTATTTCTTCTCCTCTCCACACTTATTCCACAATTTAAATATATGACCATTATCAAAGAGAAATGTCTAGACATTTTGGAAAGAAACTGAAATTGAATTGGGGTGACATAAAACTGGAAATAAGTGACCTGACAGCTATAATGTGGCAAGACAAATAATAAAAAAATCTAAACAGAGTGAGGATTAACATCTTCTCTGATGTGATGCCATTTAGTCAGTAGACTGCAAAATTACATGGCATCACATCCCAGAAGATGTTAATCTTTGTCGTTACTGCTGTGGGAACCTGAAATAATGCAGACATAGATGATGTTCTCACAGCAGTGACGATGAAGTTAACTGTCTTCTGGGCTGTGATATTTTGTAGTTTGGTAGTTATGTAACAATGTTTAAGAGGAACCTCCTCTTTTTTTTTTTACGTGACAACATGCGCTCAGGTAGATATTTACTGACATTTTAGATGAATTTGCTGCTTTTTCTGGGATATGATGCTGTGGAGTTCGGTAGATATTTATCGATATTTCACAGGAACCTCCATAATATACCATGATGATGGAGGCAGCTAGTTCTGCTGAGATGCCAGTATCAACTAAACAGCATGTTGTCTAATCCCAGAACATAGTTACCATTGAACTTTAAACATGTCGATCAATATGAAGGATTACTTTAACTTGGCGCATGGAGTTTGTAAGCAACGTGTTATAAGCACAGTCATGGTTTTCCATGTGCATTGTTTTGTCTGTTGGTTTGCTACACTGTGCAAGAAATGTGTGTGTTTACTGTTATAATCTCATCATTGGGGACAAGGATGGGCAGAGATTAATAGGAACACAATAGTGAGGGTCACTGTGGATAAACCAGAAGTGTATTCATTGCACATGGCCTCATACAAACAAGAAACCACGATACATATATGTACATTATGTGAAATTTTTCAGTGCTCATACTAAGGTGCAAGGTTACAAAATAGGATTACATCATAAGATGTAATATACAGATTAAAGTATTAGGACTAACATTTTGCCTGTTGTTTTGTCTGGGTATGAAACTTAATCTCTCACATAACCAGAAAATTGATAACGTTTGATAACATGGTGCTGAGGAAAACATTTGGAGCTAGGAGAAAGGAAGTAACAGGAGGTTGGAGGAAGTTGCATAATGAGGAGCTTCATCATTTGTACTCTTTGCCATGTATTGTTATAATGAACAAATGAAAGAGGATGATATGGACAGGACATGTGGCATACATTAAATAGAATATAAGGGCATACAGAGTCTTAATAGAATCACCTAAAGGAAAGGCATCACTTGAAAAACATATAAACACAGATTGGATGGAAAAGAAATAGAACAGGAGGTTGTAGACTGGATTTATCTGGCTCAGGATAGGGCCCAAAGACAGGCTGTTGTGAGGACGGTAATGAAACTCTGGGTTCCATAAAAGGCAGGGAATTTTTTGATTAGGTGAACAGATATTAGCTTTTAAGGGAGATTCTGCTCCACAGAGTTACCTGTTTAATTACATGTATATTCTTCTTCTTCTTCTTCTCCTCCTCCTCCTTCTTCTTCTTCTTCTTCTTCTTCTTCTGTGGTGCTTCGGCCTGTTTTCAGGCCATGGTCTCCACGATCTTCTTCCTCCAACTTTCTCTCTTCCTTATTGTCGCTTACCAATTCTGCGCCTGGAGCAGATCTATGAAATTTCTCCAAGCAGCGTTCTCCCATATACCTCTAGGCTTTCCCATGGGCCTTCTTCCTGCAAAACTTCCTCCCATTACCGTTTTGGGGATACGAGAATCATTCCATCCTTACTATGTGGCCAGTTAAACTGTAGTCTTCTCAGGTGATTTTTATGTATATTAGGGCTCCAGAATAGACTGTAACTCTGTCTTGGCCCCAGGAATTATTCCACTACCGTAGCATTTCTGCTAGTGCTTCAGTGTAAGGCATCTCATGAAATGGACACCTTGGAGGACACTGTATCAGAAGTACAAACTACTTCAATTTCAAAAAGAATTCCTTAAACCCTTTGTTTGGAGTTACTCGTCATAACAGAGAATATACATTATTTTATGGCAGACACCACAATTTTATTTGTCACAGTGTTTTATGACTTCTTAGCAAATCCAGAGTGGTACCAACTACTTTATTACTCTCGAACCTAGCATTTGTCAGTTAATTTAAAAAGTAAAAATATCTGATTTCATGTTCTACATATTCTGTGCAACTGATTAACTATACACTATTTGTTCCAACTAATTGCACATATAATTATAAATAACTACAGTACTTGTTATTTCATAATATTTCTCATACGTGCTTTGCCCTAAAAAGGCCATCTTCAGAGAGAATTTAGTTACAAAGGAATACATTTATGATAAAACATTGCCAAAGATGTGCATAACCAAATTTAATTTACAATAACATGTGATAAAAAATTGCTAAAATATATAAAATATAATATTATTATAGATGTTTTACATTTCTGTACAAATTTGTACTAAGGTTGCAGACAAACATCTATTCAACCTTAGTACAAATTTGTAAAGAAATGTAAAACATCTATAATTGTATATTTTATACATTTTTTATCACATGCTACCATAAATTAACTTTTTTTTATTCACATCCTTGAAAACATTTTCTCATGCATGTATTCCTTTGTAACTGAATTCTCCCTGAAGATGGTCTTCATGCGGCAAAAAATTGAGGAATATTACAAAAAAGATAGTCTATATGCACGGTCTAACTATATCTGTACAGAAAACAAAATTTATGGCATTTGAAGGATGAGATCCATTCACAAGTAGACCTGTAATAGGTAACAAAATTATAGAACAAGTAAACTCCTGTCACTATTTAGGAAATTTGATATCCTATGAAAAAGGAGTGGACATGGATAACAATGTTACGGGTTCTATATCCAACAGGCGATTTTGTAGCCTGGTCTGGATTGATGGAATATTACAATAAATTGAAATTGAAATTTAAATTTAAATTTAAATAACTATCTGAAAATAACAAGCCTTATAAATAACGTGTTTAGACCACAGAAAACCCTAAAGAAAATAAGAATAAAATTAATACAATACACTAGCCCTTCCAGCTGAGTTATACGGCAGTGAAAATTGGACCATTAAAGCAAGAGACGCAAGAAGAAAAACAGCAGCAGAGATGAAATATATGAGAAGAACAGCAGGATACACTTGGACAGATCATAAAACAAATGCAGAGATTGCAAAGGAATTAAATATATTCCCAGTTTTGGTTAAAATACAGGACTACAAGAGAAATTGCGTACAAAATATAAATAAAATGCCTCGTAACAGATTACCCAGGATAATAAAAATCTGCACACCAAAAGGCAGAAGGAACCAGGGAAGATCATTGAAGAGACTTCTGGATGAGTGAGACCGGAATGGGTGAACTCCATGATAGCTACATGATCATGATGATGACGGTGATGATGATGATGATGATGATTAGTTGGAACAAATATTTTATAATAAGAATGCTGTTTTCATATAATTTTGAAGTTACTGTTCAAAGAAATAATTTTGTATAGATTATTAAACTGTTGGATTCAGTGACTATGCACCATAACATAAATATTATTCCATGTGTATTAGTACAGTGTTGCATTGATTAAACACAATTAGACACAGATAACAGTATGAAAACGTCTTAAAACATAGATATTGTAATTAATGCATAATTTTGCTATGAATGCAAGTTACTTATCTAACTGACTTTTATTACCTGAAATCAAGTTTAATGGGTGCCCCTCTAAAACAGTTCTGTTACAGGTGGCCAGTATTTGTACCTTTAGAATTGTGACAGAATATTTGGATTTTGGGACAAAGTACATGGAAAATGGTGTTAAATTTTTTATCTTAAAACTTACATATTCAGTTCACTACTACAGCGGAACATCTTCTTGTGCAGAAAATATTCTTCTATGCAGTACTTTAGTCAGGACATTAGAGCAGGAAATAAATTTTTCAGCCACATGAAGCATTAAATTTATTTTAATAATATTTAAACATTTATGTCTTTTCCCACAGAGAACATTATGTATCCATTACAAAACTTTGTCATTTTAATACTTATTTTGCTGCCACATAGCAGCTTTACTGGAAATAATAACTGCCAGTCTTTATTTCATATATTCTCAGACATACGTATTTTGACAGGTATATATTCATTCACCATATCACTGGGTACAGCAAAGTAGTAGAAATAACAAGCCAAACATGAAAACTAGATAGCATAACTAGACACTGATGATGGCACCTGTATAAGCATCAGAATGTGAATATCTGAGAATATGCAACATACAATGCATAAAGACAGTTGGTGTTTTCAATAGAGTTAAATTACAGAAGCCAAGGGTTGACTGTTATTTAAGGAAATAGTTACTGTTTGTTCTGAGAATCATACAAAATACATGAATACACTATGTGGGCAAAATGCAGATCTCTTTAACGTTCAAGTGGGTCGTACGTATAGTTATCACTATGCTTTAAAGGGTTAGTGCAAAAATATAAATATGTAACTCATTTCATAAGACCTACAGCAAAGTTTAACTATAACTTTCGTGAATGGCATCATGCCACAAAGCCTATGGTTTCATGGCATCTTGCTACTAAACTTATGATTATATGGCATCTTGCTACAGAGCTTACATAATGTGGAATTTTAATGATAAACTTATACTGTTGTGGCATCTTGATACTGAGCTTATGGTGATATGACATCTTGCTTCTAAGCTTATGGTATTTGGCATCTTCTTACTATACTTGTGGGATGGGGTGTATTACTTATGAGCTTATGGTGTTGTGTCATTTTATACTAAGCTTATAGTGATGCGGCATCTTGCTCCTCTGCTCATGGTGATGTCATTTTTTACTAAGCTTACCTGATTTGGCATCTTACTGATAAGCTTATGGTCTTGTGACATCTTGCAACTAAGCTTATGTGATATGGCATGTTGCTACTAAGCTTATGGTAGTGTGACATCTTACTACTAAACTATTGATGATGTGGCATAATGTGCTTCTGAATATGTGGTGATGTGGCATCTTGTGCTACTAAGCATATCGAAATAATTTGGATGGTGGGTCAGTGGTGACCCATTAGAAATCTCTTTTCAGTTTACCCTTTCTAAATTTATAAAGAATAATGGGAAAAGAGAGACATTCAAGATTATGCTTCCCAGAAAATTAGTTTCACTAGACACCCACCCTTCTTGCATGCTCCATAATTCTATGATGCATCCACAAATTTTGTCAGGACCATTTAATCTACCTTGTAACATGCAAGTTTCTATGAAAATAGTGTGTTGTAAACATAACACTGTGGTAACATAACTTTTAGCTGTCATGAGCATGCTGTATTGTAGATGTTTCATAATTATTACTTCAAATTAAGTTTGTTTTGCATTTCTCCTTCATATGTACTGACATACTGTATGTAATATGCTGCTTTAATATGCCAGATGCCTTCTTATAATTAAGTAGAAAAATGGTATGCATCTTACTGTGTAATTTGTTTTTCCTCGTGGCTTGACAGCCCTAGTCAGCCTGTTCTTTCTTATTGTCAGCCGCTGTTTCTTTCCATAAGTTTTATCATTATAGCAGTAGTGTTATTATTGAAGACAGCCTTTGACAAATAGAATGATTGTAACCTGGATAAAGCAATCTAATTTTAATACGATTTTGGCTAAGCACAATGAATATAAATTGTGTTTTCTCATCATTTCTTTATGAAGCCCGTAAATTGTCTGTTGTGATTTGTTTCTTGATAATGCACATAATTTGTTGTGAGTGTCTGTCTTGTTAATATTAATGTTGCATAATCATCAACTGAGTGAACTGACACTGAAAGAATGAGGACTTGCTGATTACAAAGATTGTGGAACATTTATTGTAACCTTTATCAACAGCAAACTGCCAGTACTGTAGGGAATGGTTATTTATTATAATTGCCAAGTAGCAATGTTATAAGTGTCTGACTAGTATTTCCTAATGCACCCAAGTGTGTAGTTACAGTATTTACTGTACCCATACTATGACTTATTATAACTGTGTTGGGCATATGCAGCATTGAAACAGAGCATCCTGTGCATTGTGGCCGCTTATTGCACTTGTTTCGAATGTGGTGTAACATCATTTTGTTTTTGCTCCATGTGCTGAAATGCCATAGATGCAAATGAATCTCAAGGGTAAGAATTTTAAATATGCATGGCAGAAGGGGGCAGATGGTTGGAAAGAGAGAGAGGGAGAGAGAATGTGCGTGCATGCCTGCGTGCGTACGTGTATGTGGGGGGGGGGGAGCGTGCACAGAGATGAATATTGCAACAAGTTGCAATTCTGACAATCAGTGAGAGTGTATTTCACTTAACATAGCTTGTTGAAACTTAACAGAATAAAAAAATGGTAGCATACCAAGTTGCCTCATAGAGCAAGTTGTGTCGACTAAATAGCTTCTTATTGATTTGCTGCATTTTACACTTCAGGATGACCAAAATATAGGCAAAACTAAAGTTACGCTAACATGGTACTTAAACAAATAAGCTGAAATCTCACTCAAGTTGAACAGAATGAGAAATGATGACTGTTGGAATGCTGGTACACATGTGCCACTCAGTTCTGCTGTGAGAAGAAAGAAGACAGTACCTGAAGAAATTTGTCTAACAGTACTAAGTAAGGGAGCTCCAAAGTGGACATTTGCTGTCAGGTGAATATCTGACATTCTTTAGAGGGCAAGAGACAGGGATTGAAGGGCTGAAGTAAACTGACACGAACAGTTCGTAGCCACTTGTATTTATCACAGCAGTGAAAAATCAAGAACTTTATCTGCTCTAATTTTGTTGCAGTTTATCTTAATGATATCAAGGGTGTTTTTCCTTAAATTTACCTGTGGTAAAAGGTAAAGTTCGCCCTAGAACAGGCCATGAAGGCCCAGAGGAGGAGTAGAGGTATAGCTTTACTCTTTCATTAACCTCGGTGCTAGATGGTGGTGGGTGGTCAAATGCTGGTCCCTCATGACCCAGGGGGATTTCCGACGATTCACCCGGACCGTCCAGCTCATAGTGAGTCGCTATACCGACTACACTATCCCGGCCCACAAATTTACCTGTGGCCAGGAAGAAATTATGAAATTGAGGACAATCCATAGGCTGTGTGTAGACAGCCTCCAGATCTCAATACTATTGTGTATAGTAAATGTTTATTACAAGACCTTACATTCGTATATGCTCAGCCAGGGCACGTTCAAGGATACCAGAATCTCTGCAGCTGCATTAGGGCCCCATGGGTTGGAGAGAAAGGGCTGGAAAGGCTGTTTGTATTTCAGATTTTGTTTCAAACAAGTTTTGTGATGGATTTCTGACATAGTTATTCTGTGTACTATTTCATAATTTTTACTCACACATTGTGTACTCTCTGCATTGTGAGTTTAGGACTGTATGCCACCCCATATTCATGTTTGCTTTGGGCCTAGAAATATCTGACACTAGCCTTATGCTCAACCATACCGCACTGCAGTATTTCCCAAACTATGTTCTGCAGAATACTGGTGTTTCGCAAGATGTGAATAGGTGTTCCATGAAAAATCGAGAAGGCAAAAAAATCGTACATGGTTTTACTCAACTTGAATTTAGCATATTTTAACATAGTTTAAGAGACTGTTCATATAAGAATTTTTATAAGAACTTTTATTTGGTTAATAACAGATATCTTTGCCCTGACTTTTGTTTGATAAATGAGGGACCATAAAACATATGTGTTCCCTAAATATTTACCAAGTTAAAAAGTGTTCTGTGACCAAAATAGTTTTTGAAACGCTGCCATAAAGTAATTTTTTACCTCAATAACTGAATCATTGTGACTGTGATGTATAAATATACTAAAATACAAATGCATTAAGAAATAAGAACTCATCGGCAACCACAATGACTCACGTTTCATGTAAGCACATTTCTTTGATGATTTTGGCCTTCAGTTATGTATATAGTACAGTTATCTGACTGTCGCTTGTTCTTATTGTGAAGTGTGTGCAGAAGGTCTGCCCAAAAAGTCACATAAAGTATCCCCATTCCTTTAATTTATAGTGCTTCAAGTCCTGGCCCTACTTACTTTATGTTGAATGTTTTATGTCTTGGGAAGAAGCATCCATAAGAATACATGAACAGTAATTTTTTTCATGAAGATATCTATTGTTATCTGTGGCTTTGGAAGCCATTACTTGTATAAGCAGATAGTTTTTCTTTTATTCCTTTTTGATACAATGCAGCCGATGCCGGGGTCGGGAGGAAGAGCCCAGATTTGTTTTGGGGAGGTATCGCCATCCCACAGGACATCACCCGCCTGGCTACCATCAGCACCATCTCCAGGAAGAAGAGGGAATTTACGAGACAGCCGACCATGATAGAGGGGGGGACCAGTTGTGTGGTGACACACCAGATAGTGGAAGGTGAGGCATGACAATGTCTCAAGGAACCCTAGCTTTATTGTTGCAGGTTTAGTACCTTTAGAATGTAATAGTGTCTTTTATTTTCTTATCTAGAAGGATCAAGCCCTTATTTGTCTCTTTCCTCTCTGTGGAAAAATTATTTTAAATTGTTTTGAATAAATAAGTGAAGTAAACACGTAGAGGTAAAGTTTTCCCTGTACACACCATGAAGTCATAGAAGGGGGAGTGGAGGTATAGCTCCACTCATTATTAACCTTCTGCATTAGATGGAGGTGAGTGGTCAGCTTCATGCTGTGCCTGGGGGAAAGGCCGCCCAATACCCATTGAATAGGAAGCTAACTGGACCCAAGGGCTTGTCTGTAAGATTTTGGAGAAGAGAAAAATCTCTTGCCCCTCAGGGAACTTTGAACCCCGGATAATCCAGCCCATAGCCAAGTTACTATACTGACTGAGCTAGCCCAGCCACTAGCTAAATGATTAATTTAAGGAAAACTAAAATTAGAATGAACAATCACAGAAGCTCCATGATTTTTGAGTAGCTGGCATAAGCACATTACAGCTTGTAGTGCAACATGTATGTGTATGGCTACTGCATGCAATAGAATTTGCATGACAGCCAAGTTGAGGAAACATATCCCTTTTTTGTTTTTGTTGTTTTTGTTTATGATTATTATTTTCTAGTGATGAATTTATTCAAGCTCAACAACAGTTAGTCCGGTCGGCGAGTGAGGAAGCTCTACCAGTGACTGCCAAGCCGAGCTCATCTTCATATGAGCGTCATCATACACGTCACCACTCCCATCACAAGGCCAGCCCACGTCAGCAAGATAAACCCTCCATGGCAGCAACATCAGGGGGAGGGGCAGTGAAGCGTGAATACTATCCCTCCCCTCCACCCCCAGAGAGTGAAGATGAGTCTTCACCGGATTCTCCCAGTCCCACGCCATCAGCAGTCCCTGCCATGACCTCTGCTGCTGGCTCCCAGTCTACAGAACCCCTGCGGCGTTTGGCTAGCGAAGATTCAGTCGATGAAGACAACGATTCGTCCAGAGAAACTGCGGCTTCATCTTCGATCTCAGGAACGGAGCAGACCGCCCTTCTACACCCTAAACGTTACCCGGAATATAAACACTGATCATGGAGTGTCAATAGGTAGACAATTTTTTCAAACACACGCACATCGTGCTAGGTATTCATTGCAGCGAAAATTAATCTGTTTGGAACACAAGTATTCAGTTTGTTGTCATCTTGAGTGCTCTTTGTTTGAGTGATCACACATAGGTGATTTCTTATGCCATTTCATACATTTCAGTGCAGATTAACGCAGTTTTAATCATCCCACAGTCTATCCAGGGTACAAATGGCTCATAAGGAATTACTTTCCATGACTTAATATTTCCCTGTACCATTCTAGTTAGTTGTGTGACAGAGGACTACAGGGTACAGTGGACAGCATGTAAATAAAGAACTCTTGTGTTGCACACCAGAATGTTCCATCTCACTGATTACAGTGAGCTTATTAAAGGCAAGATTGCCAGATGGTATTTGTGTATATGTTCATCTAGAGGGCTTGAATTGTGTACATTAGAAACAGGATATATTTAAAACACTGACCAAAGATGAAGTTGCTATTCATGATCTGTGCAGACTGGGCTGAGGAGCATTACAAAGCAGTGTACAATCAGTGGATAGCAAGGCGCTCACAGCACACAACATACAAACTGACAATTATAATAGTATCAATAGTTATCAGGGAGTGAGCATGTTGCAGTCTACTTAATTATGTTTAATTGCTGTAAAGAGAAGTTCAGGTTTTCTAAAACGTACTGAATGGCGTGCTATGAGGTGTACCCTAAATGATTTAGTCTTACTGGCATGTACTATGAATTTTCTTCTCAGATGGTATTTCTTTTATTCATCATATCATCACAGCTAATTGCATAACTGTATTATTAATGTAACAGCAGAAAATGTGTTACTCTGTGTTGTAGGTCATACAATGGAATTTTCACCAAACCAAAAGATTTAAAAAGTACTTCTTTGAAAATTCAATGATCAAATTAAGGCTGTGCATTACAGTTTCATGTCAGATGTCTCAGTCAGAGAATTACATGTTTCATGTGTGTCATGTAATAAGCAACAAAATACAAGTAGCTACATAAAAGACAGAACAGAATGTTAATCATAAAAGAACTTTCATATGATAATTGTCACAACTTTATTTGGCTTAGCCTCATTCAATATCTCTTTGTGTCTGCTAGAGCTTAGACATTGAGAATATAGATATATCTCATCATCATCATCATCATCATCATCATTGTTATCACTTTTATGCAGGGTATTTACAATTATATACCTGAAACAGACTATGTTTCTATGGTCTACAGTGTTGCATCTATTCTGTCAGTTGCAATTTATGCTAATGTAATGATGATATTCCCCATGTTGAATGTTTTGTACTTTTACATTAGTACTTTCCGAAGGATGTGTGCAGTGTCGAATATGGCTGTTTTTGTAGTTCCTTGATTTTGTGCTTTCCTTGTATGTTCAGGTGTTTTCTTAATGATTTTGGGATGATCCCAGTTGCCCCTATTATTGCTGGTATCACTTTTGTTTTTGCATTCCACATGCACTGTATTTTTATTGTAAGGTCCTTATATTTTAGGATCTTCTGGGCTTCTTTCTTGATCACATTTCTGTCTGCTGAAATCTATTAACATCTATTAACCTACATGGTCCTTTTCCTTTATCATGGATTATTGTTAGTGATGGTTCTGTCGGTTTGCACTTGTTGATTCCATAATGTGGTTACCTAACCTTCATGACTTGTTTTTACGAATTTTGGTACATGTTTATACCAGTTTTTATTGTCTAATTTTACTTCTATTTCCTTGCATATGTTAAAGTGTAGTTGAGCACACACTCTGTCATGTCTCTTTATGTTTCATTCTTTTGCCAGTATTGGGCATGTTGATTTAATGTGTTCTATTGCCTCATCAAATTGTTGACCTAATCTGCATTTGCTATCTGTTTTTGTTTGTAATATTTGCGTTGCATGATATTTTGTTTGTAATGTCCGATCTTGTGCAGCTATTATCTCACTTTCAGTTTGTGCTTTCCGATTTCCCCTTGACAACTACAGGAACACGTCTTCTTCACTAACCAGCTGTCTATCTATACCTCTAATATAATGGCCGTGCATTACTTTGTTTTCCCATTTTTTCTTTAACACTCATAATCTTGTGTTTGTGTGTTGTATGCCTTCCTTTTTTGTGTCACTGTTTTCATTTGATTGGTTTAATTCTTTTGCAACCTTTGCTGCTGTTTTAATTTTTGAATTTATATTTGTTTAATTGCTTTTGTGGCTTTTAACAATACTTACAAACTGGTCTTCTTTATATTTTGTATTCAAATGTTCAGCAATATTGATTATCTTTGCTCTGTATGTCACTTCAATTTTTAAGAAGCCTCTTCCTCCTTCTTTCCATTTATATATAGCCTATCTATATCAGCTTTTGGGTGATGCATTTTATACATTCTTAGTATCTTTCTAGTTTTCCTGTCGATTTTTTTTTATTTCTTCTAATCTCCAATGAATTATACCAAAACTGTATCTTAAAACTGGGACAGCTAATGCATCAATTGCTGTAATTTTATTCTTGGTATTCAACTTGGATTTCAGTATCATTCTTAAGCTCATGGTGTGTTCCTTCTTCAATCCTTCTTTTATTTGTTGATGTTACATACCTTCACTTTCCTCAATCCCTAGGTACTTGCAGGTTTTTCCCTGTTCAGGCTCTTGTATTTTTCTGTTGATGTCAAGTATTAAATTTTTGTGAGTGAACTAATATTCCTTTCTTGAGTACAATCTGTGCACAATTATGAAGTCCATATTTCATTTAGATATCATCAGTGATGGTTCTAACTGTTTGTATCTGTTTTTGAAGCGCTTCCTCTGTTTTACCAATCAGCTTCAAATTTTCCATGTAATGTAAGTGTGATACTCTTGTCTCTGTTCTGTATTCTTCATATCATGTCTTCAACTTGTTCAACTGTTCTGTGAGGGGGATTAAGCTAGTGCAAAATAACAGTGGTGATAAATAGTCTCCTTGAAATATTCCACATTGTATTTCTATATCTTATGCTTCTTTGCTTCTATTAGCTTATCATCATCGTCAAAGTGTTCAGAGATGACACCTAGATGCATTTTTTTACTTAATGTCTACTGTGCTTCAAAATTTTGGTTTACCTATTTTGAAACTGTCAGCATTCATGTGCCATATCAAAAGATTTTACTTTGTTGAAGGTTGACCTTAAATATCGCAACTGTTCTTCCTCTAGATGCACTTCGGTGGCTAATGCCATCAGCAGGGATATCCTCTGTTTTGCTTAATAGTTTGTTAAATTAATTATGCTATTTGTAGGTACTAAAATGTGTTGGGCTCTTATTGTTGTTATGTGTGGGCCAGGATAGCTCAGTTGGTATAGCGACTTGCTACAGGCTGGACGGTCCGGGGATCGAATCCCGGTGGGGGCGAGATTTTCCACACCCGTCCAGAACAGCCCTGAGGCCCACTCAGCCTCCTATACAATGGGTACCGGGTCTCTTTCCTGGGGGTAAAGCGTGAAGTTGACCACCCACCCTCATCTAGTGCCAGGATTAAAGAAAGAGTATAGCTATACCTCTACTCCCCCTCTGGGCCTTCATGGCCCATTCTAGGAAGAACTTTACCTTTACCTTATGCATTTATTATGTTTTATTCTTTTTCATCTGCTTATGTTTGTGGCTAGTTATTTCACATATTTTCCAGTGCTGTCCCTGTAATTGGCCTTTTGCTTGTTTGTCAGCACATTAATAATAAAATTGAATGATCATCATTATCATTATCACCACCATCATCATGGCTCTTCCAATATTAGTTGTAATTTTCTTAAGTCATTTTGACAAAATATGGATCCATGGAATGTATGTATGTATGTATGTGTGTCTGTATGTATGTGTACATATATATATATATATATGTATGTATGTTGTTCTTAGAGCAGTCAAATCTGTGTCATGGTTACCTCTTCTCTGAAATACCTGTCTTCAGCTTACCAACTTTGATAAGATCACAGATGAAGACATTCAGCACAAACATTTCCTTGGAGGCTGAGAAGTCCTAATTATCAATAATGGGCTGTGGATGTATATTGTGGTTATTTTGGTTATGACACTCTGTACCCTGAAAATGGGGGCAGTATTTTCTTGTGAAATGTTGGTAGCCACCTACTAGACTGCAAGACGTCATAACCTGGATCATTATATGGATCATCAGCATCATATAAACCTCAGGTGTTTAGTACGCACTGGATATTATTGTTTGTGATGTTACTTTTCTCATACTATGTTACATTCTTTGTGTAGTTTTTTTCATTTTTCACATTTTCAAGGTGGAGTTTCTTATGCTGTTCTCTTCCAACATTTTGGCAAACATCACACTTGTCTTCTTCAAGGTGAACAAATCTGGGGTTATCTATGGTCCTTGTACAGATTTATAGTGGGAGGGTATATTAAGTGATGGCCAGATTGGTCAGGTTAAGGACTCTAGTGCTAACCTTCCCTGTTGGCTTACACCATGTTTCTTACCCTGACCAATCAGTTACTCAATTTAAATACCCGAGCCACTGCCAGATCCATGTAAGTGTTCTGAAGCACCTTGGTCCTTACCTTGACCAATCATACACCATGCCTACCGTCAGATCTACATAATGACCCCCAAATAACCCACAGAGTAATTTGCATGAAGATGGTAATTGTAATATTTGACAAAACATCAGAAAATCTTTATTTCCCCAACTCTGAAAGCCAACTGAATGCATTGAACACCAAGTATGGAAGACAGAGATTACAATTCAGGAATACAGGAAAGCTGTTCACACAATAATAAATTAATTGAGACAGGCATGATCATAACTGGATATACAGTAATAAAAGCAAATGCGAAGTGCTCATTGAGGAGAAATGGGTGAAATGCTTCTTGGAAGTTCCTCACATGCCTTGCACAGGAGACCAGGGTTTATTTCTCAAGAATGAATTCAACACATACATTTAAACTTTTTATAGAGGTCTCAAGAGTGCACATATTACAATAGAGAGCATTTCTGGCACCTGCCACAGTCTAAGGAAGATTTATTCGTGAAGTGTTTAATCCAGGCCTATCAAACACGTCACCTGTAGGCTACATGCGGCCTGCAGGGTGTTATGATGTGTCCCGCTCACATTTTGATATATATAAAATTGTATTGTTCTTATTATTTTTATTCATTCTACACAGCAGAAGCCCTGAAAAATGAAAGAAAGGCATATTTTACAACCTTGCATTTTTCTGCGTAGAAAAAATTGCAAATAAAGAATAATAATGGCATGTGACATTATATGTTGCAGCCAAAGATGTCAAGTTGGATTTCGAATTTGGCAGGCCCGGTTTAGTCTGTGGGCTTATTGATTCTGCTCACAGTCTTGAATCTCCATGGGTCAGTTTGACTGTATGAGCATGTGGTGCACCTAATGAGCAATTTACAGAAGGGTGGAAAAAGATTGGAATATATTATATTGTACGTTCTGATCATCAGTGCTATTATAAAAAAATATTGAGTTAAATTATGTCATGCTGAAATATTATAAATGTTGTCAGCAAATTTAAGTCAAATGTTTGGTCACTTGTCATCCATGATGATTTGTCTTTATATTTCAATTTCAATATTTTAAATTTTCAATCAGATAGAATGGTTGTCCTTGCTGAACATGTTACATTAGAAGGTTGCATACACTTTCAATACATAAGAGCTGAATGGATTTCCACTTGCTAGATTTGTTCAAGTTATGTTGTTTTGAAATTTTGCCAAATTTGCCGAAATACACTAGTAACTTCATCATTCAGGGTACACTGTACAGTTGCCACTTATTCTATGTATATTCTTTAGGCATCATGGTTGATTAGTATTGTACTTGATATTCTTCGTCTTTGGAACAGTTAACCTGCTACTAATATATTCTCTTCATATGCATAAATTAATTAATAATAATAAACATATTAAGATTGGAACCTTATTCTTGAAGTAATCAAAAAGTTTCATTTTGGTTACTTATATTACAAAAAAAAAATGACTGAATTGTCTCCTGTTTCAAGGTTTGTACAATTTGTAAACTACCACATATGACATAACAAAATTGTTAGTGATAAAATCAGTAAGCTAGTGTATGGAACACAAAGTTTGCTAAGAAGGCAATGCAATACACCCATCGCACAAGACTTATTTCCCTAAAAAAAGACTGAAATAGATCAAAAATCGTCACTGCTCAGCCCCTTAATAGATTGATTATGCCCAAATACCAAATAACAAATCATCATAATCCATCAGTCGTAACTTCTACAATTGATAGATTGTCCTTGTTAGTTATGTCTCAGTGTTGTTTGAAATCAAGTAAGGCCTAAATATGGACGTGTGGGCATCAGAAGAACATGAAGTATGTGCCAACTTGGTTGTTCGTATATGGAAAACAATAATGAAAATGAATTTCAAATAAAATAAGATTGTTGATTGGTAGTCCAGTGACATGAAAGTTAACTCCATACTAAAAAAAATGCTCAGTTACTTTAAACTAATATATAAGTTAAAATGTACATATGTGCGTGAGTGCAAATGCATACCAAAAGAAGAAAAAGTGTTTTTTTTATTATTATTATTTGTGCGATACAATATTACGAACAACCTTTTACTGTGAATGATATAAATTTGTAAGTGGTTTTACTAGTGGTCTCCAGACTAAAGTAGCATGTGAGGGAGTATAGCTTTCTTACAGGTAGAAGAGGTGGAAAGGACAGTGGACAGTAAGAATTTGGTTTCATTTTAGCAGGTAACAGAATATATGACAAATGTAACACAAAGAGCCTTCATTCAGATAAGTATACCACTCTTGAACAGTAGTTGACATTATTCATTCAGTAACACTCTGTGGATTTTTACATTACAGCATTTTAGCCTTGATATAAAAATAACACCCATAATAAAAAAGAATTATTTTTTCCACTTGAGTATAAAAGATATGAAAAGCATTAACCATTTAAGATTTCAGGTTCTCACAGCAGTGGTGATGAAGATTTGGATCTTCTGGGAAGTTACACCATGTTGATTAGTAGACAGTTACCTAGATTTTGAAGGATTGTTGTGCTTCCATATTCAGTGTCCAACAGTCTTCCTGTACTGCTGGAACCTGAAGATGAAGGTACTATGATCCTTTGAAACATAGTTGCTGTTTACCTGTCAACACAGCATAAAATCCCAGGTGACTTTAATCTTCTCTACCATTTGATATTTCAATTCCATGTTTGTAAGTTTCTTGCTGAGAACCTCCCACATTACCATATAGCTGTTGATGTTTTGCAACACGAGCTCTTCTTTCTCCTTATTTTTAATGTAACTGTGCCAAAAATACCAGCAGCAATCTCTCTCTCTTCGAACCCCAAGTCTACATTTGCTACATTTTTGGTTTTGTTTGTGTATCCCTGTTGCTGAATAAATTGCAACAATTTAATGAGGTAATTCATTCGTGAAGACAAGAGTTACAAAAGTGAGTGTGAAATATTTGCTCATTAAAATGAATTGTTATCCGCAGAGTGGTGTGAAAAGATGAGTTGTCAAGCATGCTTTACATAATCAAATGTTTATTATTTCATCACTTGATGCGGTAACACTACTGTTCTCCAGTGACAGTAGGGTTTACAGTATATGGTTATACATGAATATATAATTTGACCTTACACAACCTTAAGAATTGATTGACAAGGTAAAATGTAACTACTTATTTTACTGATTGTGTCTTATGCCAGTCTGATTGTCTGAACCTTGAATAGTCTTCATATGTTCTTATATACAAGTGTCATTATAAAAACATTCGACTATTTGAAGTATGAATCAGTTATAAAATAGAAGTTTTGTATACAGAGAGTAGAAAAAGTGGTGCACACAAGGAGTGGGGATAGGTAGGCAACCGTCAAGCACAACAGCATGGGAAAGTAATAACTCCCCTACAAGAAATCTTTACTCACACATCATTGTAAGAATTAATCTTCAAATGGGGCAATATCCAAAGTGGCCCTTGTGTTATAGAAATTGATGGTGACAGAATTTGTTCATTGTACCTTTTTTTTAAGTTTCCTCACCCGCACTTGTCATTAATGTGGACAATATTATGCTCCATTTGACGGTCTTGTAATGCATGGTTTATTATGGGACTTGTGCCTTTTACAGCTCATTTGTTTTAGGTTTTCTGCCCATTCCCTTGTTTGTGTGCACCATTTTCTTTTGGGCGGAGGGGGGACTTGAAGGTAGGATGACCACCCATCCTGATTTTCGCGGGTCTGTCCTGAAAATGAACTTAAAATCCCATGTCCCAAAACTGGCTTGATATGTTGTGCAATCGGCCAAATTAACTGTCTTTATAAAACCTAAATGGTCACACTGTTTAGTTGCGACACTGAGGGCACGCAGTACCACTATCCGCACACTGGTAACCAACATATTCTGACTGTTGTAGTTTTGAACTTGAAATGTCTGTCAACTTGGATGAATTATACAAAGAGTTTTGTGTAATAAAGCCTACACTTGCATTGTTCCTGAACGATGAAGCCAAGCAAACTCTTTCTGTTGGTGTCAAATAGTTCTGGCAGCAGACAGTGGACTTCCAAATTTTGCACAATTACTCTTGTTTGTACTATCTGTTCTTGGGTGTAGTGATTATTTGGAGTGAGGTTTCTGACTTATGAACTGCTATGGGAGAAATGAATACCATAAGAGCAGCATAAACTTAATAGAAAGAGAAATTGGTGTAAAGATGAATTGCAAATAAACTTGTAACAATTTTACACATTTTTGCTTAAGGACAAAGAGAGCCTCGAAAAAAGCAAAGTCAGAAAGTATGTCTTTAAATTCAAATAATGAACCAAAACTGATAAAATAAAAATTTTGATTTTTCATTATTAATAAAATGTAACAATACATTTCACTTTTATGTGTCTACCAGTTTTAATTATCTGTATTTTTTTGATTTAAGAAATATATTTTAGTTCTTGCATTTTTTTCTTAAAAAATTCCTTATTAGTGCATTTTAAAATTTGACATGAAAAACCTTTTAAATAGAATGTATTTTTCAATAATAATTATCACGTGTAAACTAAAGTTGAACCACTACAATGGCACAACCTTGTAGTGTATGTTATTGCCATAACCCACCAGTATGTCGGAGTACTGCAGACATTGTTGGTATATCCCACAATATGGAAGTGGAAAGGTGGTCACTCTACTTGGTCATTGACTTTTATAGGGTTTGTTTTCCCCAACATTTTGTTTTGTCTGGAGCTTTTCTACAAATTTACATTGTTCATGTGTGCTATTTTGCCCATGCCACATATAAAGTGATTCCTGTTTAATTGTTGAGAATATGTTGTTGCGATATTTATCAGTTCAATATTAATGGAACGATAGATTTGGCTTCATGGTGCAGCCTGCTAGTGAGTTACAATGCAGCCTCTTTGTATTAGCTTGTACAAACACCACCTCACTCTGTAACATGAAGCAAATAATTAATTAGACTATTAAATCTCAATTACATTTTCTGAAGCAATGTCAATTGTTCCAGCAACTTTAGCAAGAAAACAGAATTCAACTGAATGTAAGTTTTCACTGTAACAAAACAAGTTACTGAAGTATATACTAGTACTTGTTTCACAATAATTATCCAATTAATATAGACGAATAATTAATAAATCATCTGCATTATGTCAGAGAAGCACTGCCTAACCCAAAAATGAAATAAGACTGCTATGGTAATTCAGACCTCATTGAAGCTATCCAAGTGGATTGAATGACAGCAATTAGATTGGCAATATGTAACAGTAGTTTTACTTTCTAACATGAATGTGGTGGGAAACTGGAAAAATTAGTCTTTTTGTTATGAAGACAAGAAATTATATTTCTGCCTTGGTATGGTACCCCATTGTGTTAATAATTGTATTTACTGAAGTGTATGTTACCAAGATTATCCTTACTAAGATCACAACTTCAGAATGTTGGATACTCTGCACTTTGATATGAAAACTGTGGATTCTGAAAATAAGTATGTTCATGCAATTGTCTGATTTAAAGAGGAGAAGTAAAAATGTGTATGTAATAAATATATTTAGATATAACATATACAGTCAGACATATAGTAAAACCCACATCAATTCAGATATTTCAGACATTACAAAGAATGTTGTATAATTATAAAACCATCAAAGCAATCATTAATTCTGTATATCACTTATTTATTTTTAACTCCTACATGTTTGGTTGTGACAAACCAGTATCAGGGAGGCCTGTAATATAAAAAATAATGATTTGATGGTTTCATATTTTATAACGTACATGGTGAAAGAAGAAAGTATTAAAATTGGAAAAAATGTGTGAAATTTATTTCTCCCTTATGTAACTTGAGTGACCTATTTCTGGAATGTAATATGTGACTGTTGTGGTTTATTTCCTTCTTTCCACATGTCAAAACCAGTTTCTTGTTTTGTTATTAATATCTTAAATTAAAATAAATTGCATTTCTTGAAACAATTTTACAATCTGAGTTTCACACTAGGTCAGGTTTAACTTCAGTGATTATTCTGAATTAATGAGGTTTCACTGTTTGTATCTGTATATACATATTGCATTTTGAAGGAGATAACATTAAAGACAATGCAAAGTTTGTAACAGTCATTTTGTTAGGGATGGCTAGTGTTTTGTTTCTCATAGAAAAATGAAAAAACTCTCTCCTACAACTTTCCTAACCCTCTGGTACTTGCTGGCACATCTTCCTTCTGATTGTCTTCATGAAGAACCGCTATTGAATGAGTTATGGCATTGCACAGTGGTCTATAATGCCATCTAATGTGGCCATATTTTTAATCTGGTGCCAAAAAAATGTGTTTCAAGTGACAGTTAATCTTCATGAAGCATATCATATTTGCCCTCATATGTATGATTGTTGCTCGTGTATTGCTAGTCAAACTCTGCTTTGTTTTATGTTTGCCTGGGAAAACAAAGGCCTTATAAATTCCATGGTCTCTTACAAGACCACCTGCTGGTCTCCAAAGTGTACTGGTAAATGGCCAAGCATGCCATATGCTAGTCTCTGTGTCTTTACTTGGTATCAATTTAAATGTCTACAGTAAGCCAGAAAAGCCATCAAGAGATATAATGGCCATTTAAATCTGTCTCGTAAGAGTTAAATCAACTTTATACAAGGCTGCACAAAAAGGACAACTGTATTATAATGGATTACACATTCCAAGGTAAATTCTTTCAGTTTTCTATTATTTATTAGATTTTATAAAGTTCTGTCAGGGTTATTATCCTTTTTTGCTCTGCACCAAATGTAAATGTTTCAAATTCAGATATGTTTTGTAAGCGGTACAAAGAAAACCTAAAACTATTGCTGGTTTAACAGTTGCCTTTGAATGTGCATTGCCAAACATTAATAGAATTGCTAGTTTTTATGTTTTCATAACAGTGTATTCAAGGATTCTGTTCTTTTTGCCCATGATGTTGTATCACTGGGTAATCAGTTTCTGGTATTTCAAGGCATGTGCCTTCATTTCGAAGTGCCCAGAGTTCTGTGTCTGAGATGTTGGGAACCAGTTACCCAGCGACACAGCTTCGTATCACTGAAGAATGGAAGCCTCATTAAATGAATCACCTACTGATACATCCTCCTTTTCATTATATTGTTATTCATATGTTGGCCACCTATGTAGCCAACCTTAAAAGTTTCTTTTCTTGTGGGTGAGATTAATTTAGGTGAATTTGGATAATTAAATGCATATATATGTGATTATTTGCATATGTGAAAGATGCTGTTATTTTTTTCATATTATGTGTAATTTAAGCCATAATCTGAAACAGAAGAATATATTCAAAATGTCATACAAATATGTAGACAGTTGAAGCAACAAACTTTCAGTATCTTCAAGATGCAGTAACTTGACTGTTTTGACATCAAAATCATTACAAAAGGGCTATTTATATTGTAAAGATAGCAGGGGTGCAAATTTTTTCCTGCTTAACTATGCAAGTCAACTTCTGTTGAAATTATACTGTGGTGAAAGCCTCAATAGGCCTCACCCAAGGTCTGCAGGCCAATTCAGTTCCATTTAATAAAAAATACATTACTGGCCAAAAAGGAGTCAGACCTCATAAAAAATAAAGGAAAAACTTGTGAAAGTAAAGGTAACATTACCACTCTGCATGCCATGAAAGCATGTTGAGGAATGGAGTTACAGCTCTACTCATTCTTAACCTCGTCAGTAGATAGAGGTGCATGATTAGCTCATAGCCTGGCCGCTTTGCCGCTGGGGAATGTGCACCTTGTACCCATTGAATAGGATGCTGATTGGGTCCCAGAGCCAGTCTGGGTGCTTAGGAAAAGAGAAAAATCTTTTATGTCTACCGGGAATTGAACCCTGATTCCTCGGTTTTCCAAGCTGTATCCTAGTTGCTATACTGACTGAGATATCTCGACTCCACAAAAGACTTGTATCTGACAATAATAAAAATGTGTGATGACTGCTTTTCTGTTTCTCATGAGACACCAAGGACTATAATGCTGTCACATGTACCTCAACAGAGATCTACTGTTGTATGTAGGGCAATACTGAAACCCATGAATCAGATTAAGCAACTCCACAAATGTGATGTGAATATCACAGCAGTTTGGTTTTGCTCATGCACGCTTCATGCATGGATATGGTCTTTGGATTTTGTGCTTTACATAGTCAGTTGCTGTGGTCTTAAAAAGTGTGAAGCAAGGATACTGAACTTGATGAGAAATTATAAGAGTCAGAAAAGAAATGATTCCACCGAAATTCTGAACTCACTGGTAGACAGAGTGAGGTGTCAGAAAGCAGGCATAGGCGTAACTTGGCCAATAACAATGGGGGAGGGGGGGCAAAATCTACCATGGATATTAGGAATTCTATGAAGCAGTCAAGCTAAAACAGGAGGAAGATTGGTTTGAACCATTCCTTGATATACATACACTCCTTGCGCCACTCTAAACCCATTTTTTATTTGCCCTCATCAACTCAGTAGCCAAAAAAAAAAAACTATTGTTAGGTAGAAAAAATATTGGGGGCATTTGCCTCCCCCCCCTCCCTCCCCAAATTTACGCCTATGAATGAAGGTTGGTGCTTCGTTTAAGGCCTTGCATTATGATCAAACGTATCTGGTCTAAAAGTATTATTCTTTTGCCAATTTTCTGTTATTTTTCAGACATTATCTTCAGACTGTAAAATAGGCCTCAATGTCAATGGTGAGTAAAACTGTACGTTTTTTGAGTGTGCTATTTAAAGACACTCTGTTGCTGGGATTATATAGCTTCGGTGACAGATGAATGGTGAGTATGGTGCATTGGTGGAATGATGTTGACAGGGGAAAAGTACAGTATTGGGAGAATAACCTGTCTCAGTGCCACTCTTTCCATGACAAATCTCGCATGAACTGGCCTGGAATCGAACATGTCTCCACAATGAACGGTGGCGACAAACGCATGGGCCATGTATTTCATTTCATTTATTTTTCATTCATTAGATCCTCTGCAGGGTTTAGAAAACCACAGGATGTAGAATATGTCAATACATACAATCTAAGTTTAATGTAGAGTTATATCATTCTAAATGCATGAAATACATCAGCAGGCACTACATAATTACAATGATAAGTGATAATGTTAAACAAACAAAAGGTAACAGTCTTAAATGTGTCATCATCTCATAGACAATGTAGTTAAACAAATTACCAAAATACAGTCTAGAGTCATATCATTCTAAAATGCATGAAATACATCAGCAGGCACTACATAATTACAATGATAAGTGATAATGTTAAAACAAAACAAAAGGTAACAGTCTTAAATGTGTCATCATCCTCATAGACAATGTAGTTAAACAAATTACCAAAATACAGTCTAGAGTCATATCATTCTAAAATGCATGAAATACATCAACAGGCACTACATAATCACAATGATAAGTGATAATTTTAACACAAAAACAAGTACAATATAATCCAAATTGTTACAACACAGGTAACAAAATTTAAAGTCTAAAAATACAAAATCTGAAGATTTATTTTTTTATTTTACGTACCCCCTAAGATGTCTTCGCGTACCCCCGGGGGTACGCGTACGCCAGGTTGAACACCACTGGCATAGTACATGCAGTGAGGACGCAGTGACGGTGGCCAAGAGTATACACACATATAGAAATGTCTATTTGAGATGTAATTTGTGGTGTAAGAGGTGGAGAATGACTACGTGAGTGATCAGTAGCTTCTCAAGGAGGATTCCACTCCGTGGGGTAACTGCATGTAATGGCTTTCTTAATTTTCTTTACTGTTTGTGGCCCTGATCTTCTTTTGTGTGAGTGGTAAAGTTTATCGGAAAAGTAGGGATATATTGCAAGCATTTGTGGAACAACTGCAAATATTTAGGTGTTACAGAATTGCAATAATTATCCTTCCATCACTTTCAATGCGCATGTCTAGTTCAATTTTTGGTATTACATGTGAGTCATGTGCTTGGAGTGACAACAAGGCTGTGGTACATAGGATGATTCAGCGCATCCTGGTGGGATTGTATGTAAACTCGGACACCTAGGGAAATTATGTTTGGTAGAGAAACTTCTAACCGTAAAATTGGTGTTGTGAGTCAGGGATGATAGATCACTTTTCAGAAATAGTCAGAAGTTCAATTCACGGCGCTCAACTGTGTTACGTTTTGAAAGGCCCTATTACTGCTGGAAAACGAAATTTGGTAAGAGACGGGTGGAATATTTAGATACGTTACGTGTGCCTGAATATATATAGCAGCAGTAGTTATGGTTATGATTTTGCCGATGACACTAGTATAATTGTCACCAATTCCAGCCTTTTAGATTATAAAAACAATATCATTAATATATTTGAAAATATAAATGATTGGTTTATAGCTCATTTATTAACATTAAATTTTGATAAAACATATTACATACAACTTATGACTAAAAATAGCCCCGCGTTTAATATAAATATTGGCTATGATAAACAGATTGCTAGTTCAACGAGTACCAAATCTCTTGGATTAATTATTGATAATATGTTGTCTTGGAAAAGTAATTTTGATTGGCTTATGTCTATATTAAACTCAGCCTGTTATGTAATCAGAGCTGTTAAAATTTATATGTCTCAGGAAACATTAAGAATGATTTATTTCTGTTATGTTCATTCTGTTATGACTTATGGTATAATTTTCTGGGGCAATTCTCCCCACAGTATCCACATTTTTATGCTTCAAAAAAAGATAATTAGAATTATCACTAATTGTAGAGTTAGAGAGTCTTACATAATTGTTTAGGAATATTGCCTTATTCCACGAGTTCAAAGTTTATGCAATTTTTTCGGTCCTGCTGTGTTTCACTAGATATACACCCTTGGTTTTTCAGCCGTCATGAAGAGGTTGCTTCTTGTTGCTGTTTATGGTTTGTCTATCAGTACCATCAGTATCTCGCAGTGTATAGCGTCAAACGTTAGGTTGGTTAGTGAATAATAAATTGAAAAGATGTTCAATGCAATGGCTGTGGCATAATTTGAGGTAGTAACCTGGCATTTGCTTGGAAAGACTGTGGAAATGTGAATAACCTGTCAGGATAGCTGGTCTCCAAGCATTGAATTGAACCAAGGATCTCCTAAATATGCATTAGGTTTACCCACTTCACTGTGATGTTTGAAATGTTGGTACTGATGGTGGTGAATTTTTTAGTTATAGTTTACACTCCTGAATTCAGTCCATCAGATCGGTGGGAAAGTGGATTAAAGTGTCTGTGCAGGATAAACAAGAAATGTGATCCTTGATAGCTAATAGGATTTCGAAAGTCTTACTACTGTAACAATCATATAGACTTTCTAGAAGGGCCTAATTAATAAACCTCAACTAAACCGTTGTGAGTCACATACCCTCCTGAGTTGTAACTGAATTTAGATTTTGTGTAAAATACAGACATTCTAACCTAACTTTGTTAGGCCACAAAAATATCAACCCATTACAACTGTAAGCAGTTTAAATGAAATGGGCCAAGTTGTAAAGATCACCAAAGCATTCTCTTTATTGTGCCATGTGGACATACCTTACTGAGTTTATATTTATTATATTTTTGTTATGGAAGGGAATTTTTGTATATGTATTCTATGCTGTATAATTTATGTGACAGCAGATGGCTGTCACAAGAGAGTAAATGGTTTCAGACAACATTTAGAGGCAGCTGATTAAAGTACATATGTTAAGGGCGAGTTAACAAATGTGTTTACAAAAACTTCCCTTTTGAGTGAAATGGCCAGTCTACAGGGATAACTATTTGAGGAACCTAAGGATCAGTGGTAATTTAACACTTTTGCTTTATTTACAGGACAGGGAGTCGTTGTGGAGAGGTGTGCTTAGAGTGACTTGTGTTCATGGAGGCTGTGTACAAGGCTGGCTACATAAGGAAAAGATGTGAGTACCTACATGCAAATTTAACATTGAATTGAATGGTAATGAAAGGAAGCAGTCATTGTCATCATCATCAGAGATCAACAAATCCAATATACAGTGTGATGATGGCACCACAGGTGTGCATTGTGATGCAAGTATTTTCTGAAATTTACTCCTGAAGTTATTGTATTCTTCTCCTCTTATTGTTTCTTTCCTGACCTTTAGTTTTCTGAGGTAATGCTTGGATAAGAAAACGTGTTCCAGCTTCTTCATCATTACAATTTGATGTTGCCGAAGGTGATGTCTATACAGTCAGTTGGATGTCATAGCTTATACGGATGTAAAAACAGGCAAAGAGAATGAGGAATGTGATGTAATGACATGGAAAAAACAAGAAATAGTAGGCATGAAACTCTTCTCAAAACAGGAATAATAACAATAGGATCTCAAGTTTGTCACCAAACGAAGCAGCACCTCAGCTACAAACAATATTACAAGCAGTCCATCAGCATATCTAGAGCTGCTGTCAGTTTTATTGTACAATAAGCAGGCGGTGGTGAAGAGGGGGTGGGGTCACAGTAGGAGTCTGCATGTCAGCAGCACGGAACATACAGTATGGGCAGCTCTTTAGGACACGGGCCCAATTTCCTAAACAAAATGGCCAAGACAGGTGTTAAATGAAGCAGCTTTCCTTAGCATGCATCCTGTGACCGTGGTAAAGACTGGCAGGAAGGAGGTCAGGGCTTCTTGAGGAACAGGTTGGGATTTAACACGACATCTGAGTAACTGTATGCAGTAACATCAGGGACTATGTAGGACAAGGACATAAGACAGGATTAGGAGTGGTAAGAATTAGGGAAAACTGGCTGACGTTGAAAATGATTGACCTGCAGTCTCTGTTGGGTGTCTGGTGACATATTCAGTGACAGTGAATGTAGCTGTTGGTTGTATTTGCCTTACTTCTGTTTATATTGGTACACCAAAGACACTGTCCATAGTTTGTAGATGCTGTTGTTAGGTTGGCGTGGGCACGCTGAACATGGCACAACGATGGGTGAAACAGTAAATTTGCTCTAGAATTGAGATGAGGGCTGGGACAGTGTACTGTTTATGACAAGGCTACAGGCCGGACAGTCTGGGAGTCATAGTTTGCGTCTTGCATGGAGCGAGAGATTTTTCTTTCATTCAAAGTGTCCAGACTGCTTGTGTGGGACTGACCCAGCCACCTGTTCACATGCTACCAGGGGCTCTTTCCTTTGATGTAATGTGGCCAGGGCATGAAGCTGACCACTCATCTCCATCTGGAGCTGAAGTTAAGAATGAGTAGGGCCATACCTCCATATACCTTCATGCATGCCTAGGAATAACTTTACCTTTTTGCCCAGAACTTAGGTAATTACACCAGGACGTTATTATCGACTCTTTCTCTGTCAGCCCATTCCCCCCTCTCCCCTTCAAATAGTACTGTGCAGAAACTGAAATTCTAAAGTTACTCTTATTTTCTTCTAGAATCTTACTTCACAGGATCACTTCTATTTCTCACACGTGAACATCAACAGTCGAGTGAAATTGTATTTTCTTCCTCCAGTATTAAAGGAGGTGGTAGGGGTTAAACTTGTGATCTCTTGTGTATTACACTAGTGTGCTCACCACTAGACCACCAAAGGCAGGATATGGAGTTCAAGTGTTGGTGGGCCAATGACCTGCTGTGTTGAATACACACTCATGTCTCTACTGATGCTAATTTCTTTGTGACAGTTCAAGATATGCATGTGCTAGAAGTATATAGCACCCCAAGTTAAACAAGAGATCATTTGTACAGGAGAAAGCAGGTTGAATGTAAAGCTGAAGGAGTCAGTATTCAATACACTAAGTTTATTGGCCAACCAAGATGTGAGCTCTGTATGTCGTGTACGTTGCAAATGACGGACACATACATAGCTGTACAGCGTCAGCCGTTCGTTTATTCATTCCGTCGTAATATGTAATGTAGGATTAGTGTGCTGTATGTCTCAGCTTAAATCTGTTGCTCTGTAACGACGAAGGACAACAGAAAAATAATTCTCGTTGCGTGGATTATCATGGACGTTTTGGCATGTCTCTTAGTTTCACATCTTTAATTCGACCTGTAATTAAAAGTGGTGGACTGTATTTCGCAATCCGCCATCTGAGTCTGTGTTTCATATTGTCACTGCCTACCGAAAAAAGACATAACCCAAAAATATAATAAAAATATTTATTCTCATTTCGTGGAATGTAATGGACGTTTTGAGATGTCTGTTAATTTTGTAATTTGAGTTTGAGGTATAATTAACAGTCGTGGACTATTTTTCGCAATCCGCCATCGGAGTCGATGTTTGACATCGACACATGCGACATCTTCAGGTTCATTGACCTTCTTTAGCATTGGTGGTCTTAATCTGTGTTCGCGGCAGAGCAGTGGCGACATTCAGTGAGGTTGGACGTGTTCTTGTGTGATACCGTTATGGAGGCTGTTGCTAAGGGATAGGTGCCTGGCGCCATTTTGAGCTGCAGTTGCTGTTAATTAGCAGGTATTTACATGGTTTTACATCAATGTATTATATCGAACCACTTGAAAACCAACTTAGACTCGTTAATTTGTTCAAAATAAATAGATTTTGCCAATTTTCGACGTTGGAACTTTTTTTCTCTCGCATTCAAAGTCGCAGTACGTTGCAGTGTTGCAGTTAAATTTTTCATGTCAAATGCGTTGTTTGTGGGCCCTTAATTTGTAATTGTTATCGATATACACGCAAATGAACAGGAAATGTTAGGTGCAGAAGTTAACTTACATCTTACTTTATATTAATCTGCATTTGTAACTTCCGTAATGTATTCGTGCGCGAGTAACGGCTTTTGGCTGCATTTCGTGTTCCGGTTGTGTAATGGACGTCTTGATGCAGTAGGTTATTCAGAGGTAGACATGAGTTATACAGGTGTTTACAAGATTCTTGGAAACGACATGTCAAATGCTGTAACTGTTGTGTTTCCGAACTACATTCGGTAAGCAACCAGTTCGAATCCTGATCGTGGCACTGTTGCAACAAACATTACCAGATTATCACTGTGTTTGTCGAACGTGAGAAGCAATGACACCATTTCGAGTTATTTGAGAGATAATTAAATTCAAGATTTCATTTAGATCTTCGTAGCCCAGTGTTTCTTTACGCAGGCTTAATGTTTCAGTCGCTACATAACCGTGCATTAAATATACCTTCATTATGTAATGAATACTAATATTATCATCCCACATTCCCCGTCTTTGTGGCAGGAATTCCTGAAATAGTAGCGATAATCACTAGTGTTTACCTTAATCTCCAACTGCGGATTAATGTGTAACTCATAGAGTAAACAGGATCAGAGTTCATCTGTCAAATCTAATTAAATACAGGTAGCTCTCGATTTACGCTGGAGATGCTTTCCCGACGAACCGGTGTAATCGGAATCAAAATTTTGTGTGCACATTATATTTCCCTATCTGTGAACACGTTCAGCATTTTGTAACAATCCTGTGATCACACCGTATATTACGAAGGATCCAGATAGGTAATTTGCTCAGTCGCCGACTTTACCTCATTTAGTTGACCGTACGAACATTTTTCCTGAACATCTGTTTCCACTGTTATTTATCACTACTCTTTCTAAGCACCCATTAAAGTCTAGTGGTTACTATATGTGCAACAGGCTCTTCTACGTTCTGCCCACATATAGGATTTATGCGTCGTGGGATCTCAACAAAACAGCGACTATATTCTTACAATCTTTATTAAATTTTCGGATTTTTATAACCCAGATGGAATGTGCTTACTGCGCGGTACGAACTGAATCTTTAATATAATTCAGTCTTATCTCTTTCCTCAAATGGTCAACACTGACATTTATACACAGCCCGTTGCTTAGCTGTCATTGTGTTTCATTAAATTTATTTATAATAATTTTATGGTATGTGCAAAGTACAAGTGTAGCAGTCATTTCTTAAGGCGCAGAATTGATGCATGAAGCATTTGTTAGGAACTGCGTGCACTTTTTGTCTCACTGTGCCAGGACACATTTCGATAAATGTCTTCATTTCTGTAAATCTGCTGCTGTCGGGGCAGTAAGATAAATATTTCAGGCCGCGCGCACAGCCAGCAGCCAGCCAACATATTGCCTTGTTAGCTTTAAAACTTCGGTCTTTTTTGTTTTCGCGAATGTTTGTCTGTTGAATTAAAATTGTTATATATTCGGGAATGTTTGTGAAGTGAATGAGTATATTTATATACCACTAATTCTTAAAACACATTACATCCTTTTTGATCTTCAGATCGTGTTTCGTGGCTTAGATCTGTGTGCCCTTAGTGTCACGTTGACCTTCCGTGTCTAATGATACACGATGTGAATACTAACACGACTACGACGACATCCTCAAGTGCTAGCGTTTGTGATAGTGTTGAGAAGATCAGTGATCTTATGAGCGGCGTAACAATTCAGTGGTTATAGCAGTATGTATCCAAATATGTGGATGTGATTTTTTTACATAGTTTGCAAGTTTGTTCTCCCTGCCCTTCCAGTTAGGTGCCCCAGTTAGGATTTCGGGATAGGATAGGTCGCGTGAATTAGCGGCATGTGACAGTAGGAACGTTTGTGTAGGAGGGTTAATTTTAAGTCTTTCTGTTTGCTTTTTTTTTTTATACCGCAGGGTGTTAACTTGGCAGGGTTCCGTCGGCACATCCAATCGTATCTATGGTAGAGAGAGAGAGAGTTAGAAAAGATCTTTTATATTTTTTCCCTGTGAATAATTCGCATTGCAGGGAAAATGATTCAATAAAACAAAACTTGGTTTTATTTTTATTCTCCTTCCACTTCAATGTTGAAAGACACGTCTCTGAATCCATAAGAATATACAAATTGTATACTGTGATATACATATATAAATATAAAGTGACATGATACGTATGTTTTTTGAATGTGCTTTGAATTCGATGTACGAAATAAGATCCGATTTCAGCAACCGCAACAGACAGACACCGATGGACAACTAAAGGTAGGTCCCATACATCGAGCGGCAGCAACAAAAGCTAAGTCACGGACATGCATGGCAAAGGAAGACGAGGATTGTACATTGTTGCTAAGGGAGACACAGCAACGTCACGAAAGCGTTTATATTTCAGGTGACGGCAGTGATTGTTGAATTTATGTCGGCGTTGACTTTTGAAATTAGTGAAATTTAACTGATGTATTCACAAGTGGAGAGAAAACGAGGTCATTAGCGATACCCATTTCGTCTCTCAAAAATGACATGTTACGTTTTAATTTTTAATTTTCTGAAAGAATAAGCCGTCGCCTTTATATCGCAGAGAATAATTCTTCGCCTTCTTTTCTGTTCTAAGAGAATAAATCGTCGAATTTATATTTATCTGAAAGAAAAAGCCGTCGAATTTATACTTTCATGAAAGTAGATTTCTAATTTTGTTTTTTTCGGGGAGAAGAAGCCATCGGACTTATGTTTACGCAGAAAGTAGCCAACGAATTTTCCTCTTAGTGTTAAGTGATTGTTCAATTTCTATTTTTAGAGAGAGACAATTCCATCGCAATTTTATTCTACGCGTAAAACACGGTCGTGTTTATACTTTTGTTGAGGAAAGATGCTGTCGTGTTGTCAATTTTTGAAAGAATTTTGACGCGTTTTCTGCATTTTCGGACATAAGCCGTGACATTTTATTTGCCTGAGAACTGAAGCAGACGATTTTCTTTTCTCTTTTCGGGGAGAAAGGACCGTCGGGTTTATGTTTTACGGAGATGAAATGTCTTGGTATTTTCGTGTTGCGAGTCTACGGGGCCGTCGAATTTCTATTTTTCCGGAGATAATTTTCCATCGCAATTTTATTCTACGCTTACAAAACGGTCGTGTTTATATTTTTGGTGAGGGAAGATGCTGTCGTGGTGTAAATTTTTGAAAGAATTTTGACGCGTTTTCTGCTTTTTCGGACATAAGCCGTGACATTTTATTTGCCTGAGAACTGAAGCAGACGATTTTCTTTTCTCTTTTCGGGGAGAAAGGACCGGCTTCTTGATGTTTTACGGAGATGATATGTCGTGATGTTTTCATGTTGCGAGTCTACGGGGCCGACGAATTTTTATTTTTCCGGAGAGAATTTTCCATCGCAATTTTATTCTACGCTTACAAAACTGTTGTGTTTATATTTTTGGTGAGGGAACATGCCCCTCGTTTTTTAAATTTTGAAAGAATATTTACGCGTTTTCTGCTTTTTCGGACAAAATCCGTGACTTTTTATTTGCCTGAGAACTGAAGCAGACGATTTTCTTTTCTCTTTTCGGGGAGAAAGGACCGTCTGCTTTATGTTTTACGGAGATGAGATGTCGTGGTATTTTCGTGTTGCGAGTCAACGGGGCCGTCGAATTTCCATTTTTCCGTAGAGAATTTTCCATCCCAATTTTATTGTACGCTTAAAGACCGGTCGTGTTTATATTTTTGGTGAGGGAAGATGCTGTCGTGTTGTAAATTTTTGAAAGACTTTTGACGCGTTTTCTGCTTTTTTCGGACATAAGCCGTGACATTTTATTTGCCTGAGAACTGAAGCAGACGATTTTCTTTTCTCTTTTCGGGGAGAAAGGACCGTCTGCTTTATGTTTTACGGAGATGAGATGTCGTGGTATTTTCGTGTTGCGAGTCAACGGGGCCGTCGAATTTCCATTTTTCCGTAGAGAATTTTCCATCGCAATTTTATTGTACGCTTAAAAAACGGGCGTGTTTATATTTTTGTTAAGGGAAGATGCTGTCGTGTTGTAAATTTTTGAAAGAATTTTGACGCGTTTTCTGCTTTTTTCGGACATAAGCCGTGACATTTTATTTGCCTGAGAACTGAAGCAGACGATTTTCTTTTCTCTTTTCGGGGAGAAAGGACCGTCTGCTTTATGTTTTACGGAGATGAGATGTCGTGGTATTTTCGTGTTGCGAGTCTACTTGGCCGTCGAATTTCTATTTTTCCGGAGAGAATTTTCCATCGCAATTTTATTCTGCGCTTACAAAACGGTCGTGTTAAATTTTTGGTGAAGGAAGATGCTGTCGTGTTTTAAATTTTTGAAAGAATTTTGACGCGTCATCTGCTTTTTCGGACGAAATCCGTGACATTTTGTTTGCCTGAGAACTGAAGCAGATGATTTTCTTTTCTCTTTTCGGAGAGAAAGGACCGTCGGCTTTATGTTTTACGGAGATGAGATGTCGTGGTATTTTCGTGTTGCGAGTCTACGGGCTGTCGAATTTCTATTTTTCCGGAGAGAATTTTCCATCGCATTTTAATTCTACGCATAAAAAACGGTTGTGTTTATATTTTAGTTGAGGGAAAATGCTGTCGTGTTGTTAATTTTTGAAAGAATTTTGACGCATTTTCTGCTTTTTCGGACATAAGCCGTGATATTTTATTTGCCTGAGAACTGAAGCAGACGATTTTCTTTTCTCTTTTTTTGGTGGGAGAAAGGACCGTCTGGTTTGTGTTTTACGGAGATGAAATGTCGTGGTATTTTCGTGTTGGGAGTCTACGGGAACGTCGAATTTCTATTTTTCCGGAGAGAATTTTCCATCTCAGTTTCATTCTACGCAAGAAACTTTGGACTTTCTGTTTTCGTGAGGGAAGATGCTGTCGTGTTGCAAATGTTTGAAATAATTATGACACGTTTTCTGATTTTCGGACATAAGCCGTGACATTTCATTTGCCTGAGAACTGAAGCAGACGATTTTCTTTTCTCTTTTCAGGGAGAAAGGACCGTCGGCTTTATGTTTTACGGAGATGTGATGTCGTGGTATTTTCGTGTTGCGAGTCTACGGGGCTGTCGAATTTCTATTTTTGCGGAGAGAAATTTCCATCGCAATTTTATTCTACGCTTACTAAACGGTCGTGTTTATATTTTTGGTGAAGGAAGATGCTGTCGTGTTTTAAATTTTTGAAAGAATTTTGACGCGTTTTCTGCTTTTTCGGACAAAATCCGTGACATTTTGTTTGCCTGAGAACTGAAGCAGACGATTTTCTTTTCTCTTTTCTGGGAGAAAGGACCGTCGGCTTTATGTTTTACGGAGATGAATTGTCGTGGTATTTTCATGTTGCGAGTCTACGGGGCTTTCGAATTTCTATTTTTCCGGAGAGAATTTTCCATCGCAATTTTATTATACTCTTACAAAACGGTCGTGTTTATGTTTTTGGTGACGGAAGATGCTGTCGATTTGTAAACTTTTGATAGGTTTTTGACGCGATTTCTGCTTTTTCGGACATAAGCCTTGACATTTTATTTGCCGGAGAACTGAAGCAGACGATTTTCTTTTCTCTTTTCTGGGAGAAAGGACCGTCGGCTTTATGTTTTACGGAGATGAGATGTAGTGGTATTTTCGTGTTGCGAGTCCACGGGGCCGTCGAATTTCTATTTTTGCGGAGAGAATTTTCCATCGCAATTTTATTCTACGCATAAAAAACGGTTGTGTTTATATTTTTGGTGAGGGAAAATGCTGTCGAGATGTTAATTTTTGAAAGAATTTTGACGCATTTTCTGCTTTTTCGGACATAAGCCGTGATATTTTATTTGCCTGAGAACTGAAGCAGACGATTTTCGTTTCTCTTTTTTTGGGGGAGAGAGGACCGTCTGGTTCATGTTTTACGGAGGTGAAATGTCGTGGTATTTTCGTGTTGGGAGTCTACGGGAACGTCGAATTTCTATTTTTCTGTAGAGAATTTTCCATCTCAATTTCATTCTACGCAATAAACTTTCGACTTTCTGTTTTCGTGAGGGAAGATGCTGTCGTGTTGCAAATGTTAGAAATAATTATGACACGTTTTCTGCTTTTCGGACATAAGCCGTGACATTTTATTTGCCTGAGAACTGAAGCAGAGGATTTTCTTTTCTGTTTTCGGGGAGAAAGGACCGTCGGCTTTATGTTTTACGGAGATGAGATGTCGTGGTATTTTCGTGTTGCGAGTCTACGGGACCGTCGATTTTCTATTTTTCTGGAGAGAATTTTCCATCACAATTTCATTCTACGCATAAAAACTTTCGACTTTGTATTTTCGTGAGGGAAGATGCTGTCGTGTTGTAAATTTTTGAAAATATTTGCCACGTTTTCTCCTTTTCGGAAATAAGCCGTGACATTTTATTTGCTTGAGAACTGAAGCAGATGATTTTCTTTTCCCTTGTAGGGGAGAAAGGATCGTCAGGTTTATGTTTTACGGAGATGAGATGTGGAATTTTCGTGTTGTGAGTCTACTTGGCAGTCGAACTTCTATTTTTGCGGAGAGAATTTTCCATCGCAATTTTATTCTACGCTTAAAAAACGGTCGTGTTTATACTTCTGTTGAGGGAAGATGATGTTGTGTTTTAAATTTTTGAAAGATTTTTGACTCGTTTTCTGCTTTTTCGGAAATAAGCCGTGACATTTTATTTGCCTGTGGACTGAAGCAGACGATTTTCATTTCTCTTATCGGGGAGGAATGACCGTCGGCTTTATGTTTTACGGAGAATGAGATATCGTGGTATTTTCGTGTTGCGAGTGTACGGGGCTGTCGAAATTCTATTTTTCCGGAGAGAATTTTCCATCGCAAGTTTATTCTACGCTTACAAAACGGTCGCGTTTATATTTTTGGTGAAGGAAGATGCTGTCGTGTTTTATTAAACTTTTGAAAGGATTTTGACGCGTTATCTGCTTTTTCGGACAAAATCCGTGACATTTTGTTTGCCTGAGAACTGAAGCAGACGATTTTCTTTTCTCTTTTCGGAGAGAAAGGACCGTCGGCTTTATGTTTTACGGAGATGAGATGTCGTGGTATTTTCGTGTTGCGAGTCTACGGGGCTGTCGAATTTCTATTTTTCCGAAGAGAAATTTCCATCTCAATTTTATTCTACGCTTACAAAATGGTCGTGTTTATATTTTTGGTAAAGGAAGATGCTGTCGTGTTTTAAATTTTTGAAAGAATTTTGACGCTTTTTCTGCTTATTCGGACAAAATCCGTGACATTTTTTTTTCCTGAGAACTGAAGCAGACGATTTTCTTTTCTCTTTTCTGGGAGAAAGGACCGTCGGCTTTATGTTTTACGGATATGAGATGTCGTGGTATTTTCGTGTTGCGAGTCTACGATGCTGTCGAATTTCTATTTTTCCGGAGAGAATTTTCCATCGCAATTTTATTCTACGCGTAAAAAACGGCCGTGTTTATATTTCTGGTGAGGGAAGATGCTGTCGATTTGTAAATTTTTGAAAGATTTTTGACGCGTTTTCTGCTTTTTCGGACATAAGCCGTGATATTTTATTTGCCTGAGAACTGAAGCAGACGATTTTCTTATCTCTTTTCAGGGAGAGATTACCGTCTGGTTTATGTTTTACGGAGATGAAATATCGTGGTATTTTCGTGTTGGGAGTCTACGGGAATGTGGAATTTCTATTATCCTGTACAGAATTTTCCATCGCAATTTCATTCTACGCAAGAAACTTTCGACTTTCTGTTTTCGTGAGGGAAGATGCTGTCGTGTTGTAAATGTTTCAAATAATTATGACACGTTTTCTGTTTTTCGGGCATAAGCCGTGACATTTTATTTGCCTGAGAACTGAAGCAGACGATTTTCTTTTCTCTTTTCGGGGAGAAATGACCGTCGGCTTTATGTTTTACGGAGATGAGATGTCGTGGTACTTTCATGTTGCGAGTCTACGGGGACCGTCGAATTTCTATTTTTCTGGAGAGAATTTTCCATCACAATTTCATTCTACGCATAAAAACTTTCGACTTTGTATTTTCGTGAGGGAAGATGCTGTCGTGTTGTAAATTTTTGAAAATATTTTGCCACATTTTCTGCTTTTCGGAAATAAGCCGTTACATTTTATTTGCCTGAGAACTGAAGCAGATGATTTTCTTTTCCCTTTTGGGGGAGAAAGGACCGTCGGCTTTATGTTTTACGGAGATGAGATGTGAAATTTTCGTGTTGCGAGTCTACTTGGCCGTCGAATTTCTATTTTTGCGGATAGAATTTTCTATCGCAATTTTATTCTACGCTTAAAAAACGGTCGTGTTTATATTTCTGTTGAGGGAAGAATCTGTCGATTTGTAAATTTTTGAAAGATTTTTGACGCGTTTTCTGCTTTTTCGGACATAAGCCGTGACATTTTATTTGCCTGTGGACTGAAGCAGACGATTTTCATTTCTCTTATCGGAGAGAAAGGACCGTCGGCTTTATGTTTTACGGAGAAGAGATGTCGGGGTATTTTCGTATTGCGAGTCTACGGGGCTGTCGAATTTCTATTTTTCCGGAGAGAAATTTCCATCGCAATTTTATTCTACGCTTACTAAACGGTCGTGTTTATATTTTTGGTGAAGGAAGATGCTGTGTTTTAAATTTTTGAAAGAATTTTGACCCGTTTTCTGCTTTTTCGGACAAAATCCGTGACATTTTGTTTGCTTGAGAACTGAAGCAGACGATTTTCTTTTCTCTTTTCTGGGAGAAAGGACCGTCGGCTTTATGTTTTACGGATATGAGATGTCGTGGTATTTTCGTGTTGCGAGTCTACGGGGCTGTCGAATTTCTATTTTTCCGGAATGAATTTTCCATCGCAATTTTATTCTACTCTTACAAAACTGTCGTGTTTATATTTTTGGTGGGGGAAGATGCTGTCGATTTGTAAACTTTTGATAGGTTTTTGACGCGATTTCTGCTTTTTCAGACATAAGCCTTGACATTTTATTTGCCGGAGAACTGAAGCAGACGATATTCTTTTCTCTTTTCTGGGAGAAAGGACCGTCGGCTTTATGTTTTACGGAGATGAGATGTAGTGGTATTTTCGTGTTGCGAGTCCACGGGGCCGTCGAATTTCTATTTTTCCGGAGAGAATTTTCCATCGCAATTTTATACTACGCTTACAAAACGGTCGTGTTTATAGTTTTGGTGAAGGAAGATGCTGTCGTGTTTTAAATTTTTGAAAGAATTTTGACGCGTTTTCTGCTTTTTCGGACAAAATCCGTGACATTTTGTTTGCCTGAGAACTGAAGCAGACGATTTTCTTTTCTCTTTTCTGGGAGAAAGGACCGTCTGCTTTATGTTTTACGGAGATGAGATGTCGTGGTATTTTCGTGTTGCGAGTGAAATATACCGCCGAATTTCTATTTTTGCGGAGAGAATTTTCCATCGCAATTTTATTCTACGCGTAAAAAACGGTTGTGTTTATATTTTTGGTGAGGGAAAATGCTGTTGAGCTTTTAATTTTTGAAAGAAATTTGACGCATTTTCTGCTTTATCGGACATAAGCCGTGATATTTTATTTGCCTGAGAACTGAAGCAGACGATTTTCTTTTCTCTTTTCGGGGAGAAAGGACCGTCGGCTTTATGTTTTACGGAGATGAGATGTCGTGGTATTTTCATGTTGCGAGTCTACGGGACCGTCGAATTTCTATTTATCTGGAGATAATTTTCCATCACAATTTCATTCTACGCATAAAAACTTTCGACATTGTATTTTCGTGAGGGAAGATGCTGTCGTGTTGTAAATATTTGAAAATATTTTGCAACGTTTTCTGCTTTTCGGACATAAGCTGTGACATTTTATTTGCCTGAGAACTGAAGCAGATGATTTTCTTTTCCCTTTTCGGGGAGAAAGGACCGTCGGCTTTATGTTTTACGGAGATGAGATGTCGTGGAATTTTCGTGTTGCGAGTCTACGGTGCGTCGAATTTCTATTTTTCGGAGAGAATTTTCTATCGCAGTTTTATTCTACGCTTAAAAAACGGTCGTGTTTATATTTTTGGTGAAGGAAGATGTTGTCGTGTTTTAAATTTTTGAAAGAATTTTGACGCGTTTTCTCCATCTTCGGACAAAATCCGTGACATTTTGTTTGCCTGAGAACTGAAGCAAACGATTTTCTTTTCTCTTTTCGGAGAGAAAGGACCGTCGGCTTTATGTTTTACGGAGATGACATGTCGTGGTATTTTCGTGTTGCGAGTCTACGGGGCTTTCGAATTTCTATTTTTCCGGAGAGAATTTTCCATCGCAATTTTATTCTACGCTTACAAAACGGTCGTGTTTATATTTTTGGTGAAGGAATGTGTTGTCGTGTCTTAAATTTCTGAAAGAATTTTACGCGTTTTTCTGCTTTCTCGGATATAAGCCGTGACATTTTGTTTGCCTGAGAACTGAAGCAGACGATTTTCTTTTCTCTTTTCGGAGAGAAAGGGCCTTCGGCTTTATGTTTTACGGAGATGAAATGTCGTGGTATTTTCGTGTTGCGAGTGTACGGGGCTGTCGAATATCTATTTTTCCGGAGAGAATTTTCCATCGCAATTTTATTCTACGCTTACAAAACGGTCGTGTTTATATTTTTGGTGAATGAAGATGCTGTCGTGTTTGAAATTTTTGAAAGAACTTTGACGCGCTTTCTTCTTAATTCGGAAAAAATCCGTGACATTTTGTTTGCCTGAGAACTGAAGCAGACGATTTTCTTTTCTCTTTTCGGGGAGAAAGGACCGTCGGCTTTATGTTTTACGGAGATGAGATGTCGTGGTATTTTCGTGTTGCGAGTCTACGGGACCGTCGATTTTCTATTTTTCTGGAGAGAATTTTCCATCACAATTTCATTCTACGCATAAAAACTTTCGACTTTGTATTTTCGTGAGGGAAGATGCTGTCGTGTTGTAAATTTTTGAAAATATTTTGCCACGTTTTCTCCTTTTCGGAAATAAGCCGTGACATTTTATTTGCTTGAGAACTGAAGCAGATGATTTTCTTTTCCCTTGTAGGGGAGAAAGGATCGTCAGCTTTATGTTTTACGGAGATGAGATGTGGAATTTTCGTGTTGTGAGTCTATTTGGCAGTCGAATTTCTATTTTTGCGGAGAGAATTTTCCATCGCAATTTTATCCTACGCTTAAAAAACGGTCGTGTTTATACTTCTGTTGAGGGAAGATGCTGTCGATTTGTAAATTTTTGAAAGATTTTTGACTCGTTTTCTGCTTTTTCGGAAATAAGCCGTGACATTTATTTGCCTGTTGACTGAAGCAGACGATTTTCATTTCTCTTATCGGGGAGGAATGACCGTCGGCTTTATGTTTTACGGAGATGAGATATCGTGGTATTTTCGTGTTGCGAGTGTACGGGGCTGTCGAAATTCTATTTTTCCGGAGAGAATTTTCCATCGCAAGTTTATTCTACGCTTACAAAACCGTCGTGTTTATATTTTGGTGAAGGAAGATGCTGTCGTGTTTTAAACTTTTGAAAGGATTTTGACGCGTTATCTGCTTTTTCGGACAAAATCCGTGACATTTTGTTTGCCTGAGAACTGAAGCAGACGATTTTCTTTTCTCTTTTCTGGAGAAAGGACCGTCGGCTTTATGTTTTACGGAGATGAGATGTCGTGGTATTTTCGTGTTGCGAGTCTACGGGCTGTCGAATTTCTATTTTTCCGGAGAGAATTTTCCATCGCATTTTTATTCTACGCATAAAAAACGGTTGTGTTTATATTTTAGGCAAGGGAAAATGCTGTCGTGTTGTTAATTTTGAAAGAATTTTGACGCATTTTCTACTTTTTCGGACATAAGCCGTGATATTTTATTTGCCTGAGAACTGAAGCAGACGATTTTCTTTTCTCTTTTTTGGGGGAGAAAGGACCGTCTGGTTTATGTTTTACGGAGATGAAATGTTGTGGTATTTTCGTGTTGGGAGTCTACGGAACGTCGAATTTCTATTTTTCTGGAGAGAATTTTCCATCTCAATTTCATTCTACGCAAGAAACTTTCGACTTTCTGTTTTCGTGTGGGAAGATGCTGTCGTGTTGCAAATGTTTGAATAATTATGACACGTTTTCTGATTTTCGGACATAAGCCGTGACATTTCATTTGCCTGAGAACTGAAGCAGACGATTTTCTTTTCTCTTTTCGGGGAGAAAGGACCGTCGGCTTTATGTTTTACGGAGATGTGATGTCGTGGTATTTTCGTGTTGCAAGTCTACGGGGCTGTCGAATTTCTATTTTTCCGGAGAGAAATTTCCATCGCAATTTTATTCTACGCTTACTAAACGGTCGTGTTTATATTTTTGGTGAAGGAAGATGCTGTCGTGTTTTAAATTTTTGAAAGAATTTTGACGCGTTTTCTGCTTTTTCGGACAAAATCCGTGACATTTTGTTTGCCTGAGAACTGAAGCAGACGATTTTCTTTTCTCTTTTCGGAGAGAAATTGCCTTCGGCTTTATGTTTTACGGAGATGAAATGTCGTGGTATTTTCGTGTTGCGAGTGTACGGGGCTGTCGAATATCTATTTTTCCGGAGAGAATTTTCCATCGCAATTTTATTCTACGCTTACAAAACGGTCGTGTTTATATTTTTGGTGAATGAAGATGCTGTCGTTTTGAAATTTTTGAAAGAACTTTGACGCGCTTTCTTCTTAATTCGGAAAAAATCCGTGACATTTTGTTTGCCTGAGAACTGAAGCAGACGATTTTCTTTTCTCTTTTCGGGGAGAAAGGACCGTCGGCTTTATGTTTTACGGAGATGAGATGTCGTGGTATTTTCGTGTTTCGAGTCTACGGGACCGTCAAATTTCTATTTTTTCGGAGAGAATTTTCCATCACAATTTCATTCTACGCATAAAAACATTCGGCTTTGTATTTTCGTGAGGGAAGATGCTGTCGTGTTGTAAATTTTTGAAAATATTTTGCCACGTTTTCTGGTTTTGGGACATAAGCCGTGACATTTTATTTGCTTGAGAACTGAAGCAGATGATTTTCTTTTCCCTTTTCGGGAGAAAGGGCCGTCGGCTTTATGTTTTACGGAGATGAGATGTCGTGAAATTTTCGTGTTGCGAGTCTACTTGGCCGTCGAATTTCTATTTTTGCGGATAGAATTTTCTATCGCAATTTTATTCTACGCTTAAAAAACCGTCGTGTTTATATTTCTGTTGAGGGAAGAATCTGTCGATTTGTAAATTTTTGAAAGATTTTTGACGCGTTTTCTGCTTTTTCGGACATAAGCCGTGACATTTTATTTGCCTGTGGACTGAAGCAGACGATTTTCATTTCTCTTATCGGAGAGAAAGGACCGTCGGCTTTATGTTTTACGGAGAAGAATGTCGGGGTATTTTCGTGTTGCGAGTCTACGGGGCTGTCGAATTTCTATTTTTCCGGAGAGAATTTTCCATCGCAATTTTATTCTACGCTTACTAAACGGTCGTGTTTATATTTTGGTGAAGGAAGATGCTGTCGTGTTTTAAATTTTTGAAAGAATTTTGACCCGTTTTCTGCTTTTTCGGACAAAATCCGTGACATTTTTTTGCCTGAGAACTGAAGCAGACGATTTTCTTTTCTCTTTTCTGGGAGAAAGGACCGTCGGCTTTATGTTTTACGGATATGAGATGTCGTGGTATTTTCGTGTTGCGAGTCTACGGGGCTGTCGAATTTCTATTTTTCCGGAGAGAATTTTCCATCGCAATTTTATTCTACTCTTACAAAACAGTCGTGTTTATATTTTTGGTGAGGGAAGATGCTGTCGATTTGTAAACTTTGGATTGCTTTTTGACGCGATTTCTGCTTTTCCAGACATAAGCCTTGACATTTTATTTGCCGGAGAATTGAAGCATACGATTTTCTTTTCTCTTTTCTGGGAGAAAGGACCGTCGGCTTTATGTTTTACGGAGATGAGATGTAGTGGTATTTTCGTGTTGCGAGTCCACGGGGCCGTCGAATTTCTATTTTTCCGTAGAGAATTTTCCATCGCAATTTTATTCTACGCTTACAAAGCGGTCGTTTTTATATTTTTGGTGAAGGAAGATGCTGTCGTGTTTTAAATTTTTAAAAGAATTTTGACGCGTTTTCTGCTTTTTCGGACAAAATCCGTGACATTTTGTTTGCCTGAGAACTGAGGCAGACGATTTTCTTTTCTCTTTTCTGGGAGAAAGGACCGTCGGCTTTATGTTTTACGGAGATGAGATGTCGTGGTATTTTCGTGTTGCGAGTGAAATATACCGCCGAATTTCTATTTTTGCGGAGAGAATTTTCCATCGCAATTTTATTCTACGCGTAAAAAACGGTTGTGTTTATATTTTTGGTGAGGGAAAATGCTGTTGAGCTTTTAATTTTTGAAAGAAATTTGACGCATTTTCTGCTTTATCGGACATAAGCCGTGATATTTTATTTGCCTGAGAACTGAAGCAGACGATTTTCTTTTCTCCTTTCGGGGAGATAGGACCTTCTGGTTTATGTTTTACGGAGATGAAATGTCGTGGTATTTTCGTGTTGCGAGTCTACGGGAACTTCGAATTTCTATTTTTCTGGAGAGAATTTTCCATCGCAATTTCATTCTACGCAAGAAACTTTCGACTTTCTGCTTGCGTGAGGGAAGATGTTGTCGTGTTGTAAATGTTTGAAATAATTATGACACGTTTTCTGCTTTTCGGGCATAAGCCGTGACATTTTATTTGCCTGAGAACTGAAGCAGACGATTTTCTTTTCTCTTTTCGGGGAGAAAGGACCGTCGGCTTTATGTTTTACGGAGATGAGATGTCGTGGTATTTTCATGTTGCGAGTCTACGGGACCTTCGAATTTCTATTTATCTGGAGATAATTTTCCATCACAATTTCATTCTACGCATAAAAACTTTCGACATTGTATTTTCGTGAGGGATGATGCTGTCGTGTTGTAAATATTTGAAAATATTTTGCAACGTTTTTCTGCTTTTCGGACATAAGCCATGACATTTTATTTGCCTGAGAACTGAAGCAGATGATTTTCTTTTCCCTTTTCGGGGAGAAAAACCGTCGGCTTTATGTTTTACGGAGATGAGATGTCGTGGAATTTTCGTGTTGCGAGTCTACTTGGCCGTCGAATTTCTATTTTTGTGGAGAGAATTTTCTATCGCAATTTTATTCTACGCTTAAAAAACGGTCGTGTTTATATTTCTGTTGAGGGAAAATGCTGTCGATTTGTAAATTTTTGAAAGATTTTTGACGCGTTTTCTGCTCTTTCGGACATAAGCCGTGACATTTTATTTGCCTGTGGACTGAAGCAGACGATTTTCATTTCTCTTATCGGGGAGGAATGACCGTCGGCTTTATGTTTTACGGAGATGAGATGTGGTATTTTCGTGTTACGAGTGTACGGGACTGTCGAATTTCTATTTTTCCAGAGAGAATTTTGCATCGCAATTTTATTCTACGCTTAAAAAACGGTTGTGTTTAATTTTTGGTGAGGGAAAATGCTGTCGAGTTGTTAATTTTTGAAAGTATTTTGACGCATTTTCTGCTTTTTCGGACATAAGCCGTGATATTTTATTTGCCTGAGAACTGAAGCAGACGATTTTCTTTTCTCTTTTCGGGGGAGGAATGACTTCTGGTTTATGTTTTACGGAGATGAAATGTGGTATTTTCGTGTTGCGAGTCTACGGGAACTTCGAATTTCTATTTTTCTGGAGAGAATTTTCCATCACAATTTCGTTCTACGCATAAAAACATTCGGCTTTGTATTTTCGTGAGGGAAGATGCTGTCGTGTTGTAAATTTTTGAAAATATTTTGCCACGTTTTCTGGTTTTGGGACATAAGCCGTGACATTTTATTTGCCTGAGAACTGAAGCAGATGATTTTCTTTTCCCTTTTCGGGGAGAAAGGGCCGTCGGCTTTATGTTTTACGGAGATGAGATGTCGTGAAATTTTCGTGTTGCAAGTCTACTTGGCCGTCGAATTTCTATTTTTGCGGATAGAATTTTCTATCGCAATTTTATTCTACGCTTAAAAAACGGTCGTGTTTATATTTCTGTTGAGGGAAGAATCTGTCGATTTGTAAATTTTTGAAAGATTTTTGACGCGTTTTCTGCTTTTTCGGACATAAGCCGTGACATTTTATTTGCCTGTGGACTGAAGCAGACGATTTTCATTTCTCTTATCGGAGAGAAAGGACCGTCGGCTTTATGTTTTACGGAGAAGAGATGTCGGGGTATTTTCGTGTTGCGAGTCTACGGGGCTGTCGAATTTCTATTTTTCCGGAGAGAAATTTCCATCGCAATTTTATTCTACGCTTACTAAACGGTCGTGTTTATATTTTTGGTGAAGGAAGATGCTGTCGTGTGTTAAATTTTTGAAAGAATTTTGACCCGTTTTCTGCTTTTTCGGACAAAATCCGTGACATTTTGTTTGCCTGAGAACTGAAGCAGACGATTTTCTTTTCTCTTTTCTGGGAGAAAGGACCGTCGGCTTTATGTTTTACGGATATGAGATGTCGTGGTAATTTGGTGTTGCGAGTCTACGGGGCTGTCGAATTTCTATTTTTCCGGAGAGAATTTTCCATCTCAATTTTATTCTACTCTTACAAAACAGTCGTGTTTATATTTTTGGTGAGGGAAGATGCTGTCGATTTGTAAACTTTTGATTGCTTTTTGACGCGATTTCTGCTTTTCCAGACATAAGCCTTGACATTTTTATTTGCCGGAGAATTGAAGCAGACGATTTTCTTTTCTCTTTTCTGGGAGAAAGCACCGTCGGCTTTATGTTTTACGGAGATGAGATGTAGTGGTATTTTCGTGTTGCGAGTCCACGGGGCCGTCGAATTTCTATTTTTCCGTAGAGAATTTTCCATCGCAATTTTATTCTACGCTTACAAAGCGGTCGTGTTTATATTTTTGGTGAAGGAAGATGCTGTCGTGTTTTAAAGTTTTGAAAGAATTTTGACGCGTTTTCTGCTTTTTCGGACAAAATCCGTGACATTTTGTTTGCCTGAGAACTGAGGCAGACGATTTTCTTTTCTCTTTTCTGGGAGAAAGGACCGTCGGCTTTATGTTTTACGGAGATGAGATGTCGTGGTATTTTCGTGTTGCGAGTGAAATATACCGCCGAATTTCTATTTTTGCGGAGAGAATTTTCCATCGCAATTTTATTCTACGCGTAAAAAAACGGTTGTGTTTATATTTTTGGTGAGGGAAAGTGCTGTTGAGCTTTTAATTTTTGAAAGAAATTTGACGCATTTTCTGCTTTATCGGACATAAGCCGTGATATTTTATTTGCCTGAGAACTGAAGCAGACGATTTTCTTTTCTCTTTTCGGGGAAAGGACCTTCTGGTTTATGTTTTACAGAGATGAGATGTCGTGGTATTTTCGTGTTGCGAGTCTACGGTTCTGTCGAATTGCTATTTTTACGGAGAGAATTTTCCATCGCAATTTTATTCTACGCGTAAATAACCGTCGTGCTTATATTTCAGGTGAAGGAAGATGCTGTCGTGGTGTAAATTTTTGAAAGAATTTTGACACGTTTTCTGCTTTATCGGACATAAACCGTGACATTTTATTTGCCTCAGAATTGAATCAGACGATTTTCTTTTCTCTTTTCGGGGAGAAAGGACCGTCGGCTTTATGTTTTACGGAGATGAGATGTCGTGGTATTTTCGTGTTGCGAGTCTACGGGGCTGTCGAATTTCTGTTTTTCCGGAGAGAATTTTTCATCGCAATTTTATTCTACGCGTAAAAAACGGTTGTGTTTATATTTTTGGTGAGGGAAGATGCTGTCGAGTTGTTAATTTTTGAAAGAATTTTGACGCGTTTTCTGCTTTTTCGGACATAAGCCGTGATATTTTATTTGCCTGAGAACTGAAGCAGACGATTATTCTTTTCTCTTTTGGGGGAGGAAGGACCTTCTGGTTTATGTTTTACGGAGATGAAATATCGTGGTATTTTCGTGTTGCGAGTCTACGGGAACGTCGAATTTCTATTTTTCTGGAGAGAATTTTCCATCGCAATTTCATTCTACGCAAGAAACTTTCGACTTTCTCTTTTCGTGAGGGAAGATGCTGTCGTGTTGCAAATGCTTGAAATAATTATGACACGTTTTCTGCTTTTCGGACATAAGCCGTGACATTTTATTTGCCTGAGAACTGAAGCAGACAATTTTCTTTTCTCTTTTCGGGGAGAAAGGACCGTCGGCTTTATGTTTTACGGAGATGAGATGTCGTGGTATTTTCGTGTTGCGAGTCTACGGGACCGTCAAATTTCTATTTTTCTGGAGAGAATTTTCCATCACAATTTCATTCTACTCATAAAAACATTCGACTTTGTATTTTCGTGAGGGAAGATGCTGTCGTGTTGTATATTTTTGAAAATATTTTGCCACGTTTTCTGGTTTTGAGACATAAGCCTTGACATTTTATTTGCCTGAGAACTGAAGCAGATGATTTTCTTTTCCCTTTTTGGGGAGAAAGGACCGTCGGCTTTATGTTTTACGGAGATGAGATGTCGTGGAATTTTCGTGTTGCGAATCTACTTGGCCGTCGAATTTCTATTTTTGTGGAGAGAATTTTCTATCGCAATTTTATTTACGCTTAAAAACGGTCGTGTTTGTATTTCTGTTGAGGGAAGATGCTGTCGATTTGTAAATTTTTGAAAGATTTTTGACGCGTTTTCTTCTCTTTCGTAGATAAGCCGTGACATTTTATTTGCCTGTGGACTGAAGCAGACGTTTTCATTTCTCTTATCGGGGAGGAATGACCGTCGGCTTTATGTTTTACGGAGATGGATGTGGTATTTTCGTGTTGCGAGTCTACGGGGCTGTCGAATTTCTATTTTTCCAGAGAGAATTTTCTATCGCAATTTTATTCTACGCTTAAAAAACGGTTGTGTTTAATTTTTGGTGAGGGAAAATGCTGTCGAGTTGTTAATTTTTGAAAGAATTTTGACGCATTTTCTGCTTTTTCGTACATAAGCCGTGAATTTTATTTGCCTGAGAACTGAAGCAGACGATTTTCTTTTCTCTTTTCGGGGAGGAAGGACCGTCTGGTTTATGTTTTACGGAGATGAATGTGGTATTTTCGTGTTGCGAGTCTACGGGAACGTCGAATTTCTATTTTTCTGGAGAGAATTTTCCATCGCAATTTCATTCTACGCAAAAACTTTCGACTTTCTGTTTTCGTGATGGAAGATGCTGTCGTGTTGCAAATGTTTGAAATAATTATGACACGTTTTCTGCTTTTCGGACATAAGCCGTGACATTTTATTTGCCTGAGAAGTGAAGCAGTCGATTTTCTTTTCTCTTTTCGGGGAGAAAGGACCGTCGCTTTATGTTTTACGGAGATGATATGTCGTGGAATTTTCGTGTTGCGAGTCTACGGGACCGTCAAATTTCTATTTTTCTGGAGAGAATTTTCCACCACAATTTCATTCTACGCATAAAAACATTCGACTTTGTATTTTCGTGAGGGAAGATTCTGTCGTGTTGTAAATTTTTGAAAATATTTTGCCACGTTTTCTGGTTTTGGACATAAGCCGTGACATTTTATTTGCTGAGAACTGAAGCAGATGATTTTCTTTTCCCTTTTCGGGAGAAAGGACCGTCGGCTTTATGTTTTACGGAGATGAGATGTCGTGGAATTTTCGTGTTGCGAGTCTACTTGGCCGTCGAATTTCTATTTTTGTGGAGAGAATTTTCTATCGCAATTTTATTCTACGCTTAAAAAACGGTCGTGTTTATATTTCTGTTGAGGGAAGATGCTGTCGATTTGTAAATTTTTGAAAGATTTTTGACGCGTTTTCTGCATTTTCGGACATAAGCCGTGACATTTTATTTGCCTGTGGACTGAAGCAGACGATTTTCATTTCTCTTATCGGGAGGAATGGCCGTCGGCTTTATGTTTTACGGAGATGAGATGTGGTATTTTCGTGAAGCGAGTCTACGGTGCTGTCGAATTTCTATTTTTGCGGAGAGAATTTTCCATCGCAATTTTATTCTACGCTTACAAAACGGTCGTGTTTATATTTTTGGTGAACGAAGATGATGTTGTGTTTTAAATTTTTGAAAGAATTTTTGACGCGTTATCTGCTTTTTCGGACAAAATCCGTGACATTTTGTTTGCCTGAGAACTGAAGCAGACGATTTTCTTTTCTCTTTTCGGAGAGAAAGGACCGTCGGCTTTATGTTTTACGGAGATGAGATGTCGAGGTATTTTCGTGTTGCGAGTCTACGGGGCTGTCGAATTTCTATTTTTCCGGAGAGAATTTTCCATCGCAATTTTATTCTACGCTTACAAAAACGGTCGTGTTTATATTTTGGTGAGGGAAGATGCTGTCGTGATTAAATTTTTGAAGAATTTTTGACGCGTTTTCTCTTTTTCGGACAAAGTCCGTGACATTTTTTTTGCCTGAAACTGAAGCAGACGATTTTCTTTTCTTTTCTGGGAGAAAGGACCGTCGGCTTTATGTTTTACGGATATGAGATGTGTGTATTTTGGTGTTGCGAGTCTACGGGGCTGTCGAATTTCTATTTTTCCGGAGAGAAATTTTCCATCGCAATTTTATTCTACGCTTACAAAACGGTCGTGTTTATATTTTTGGTGAAGGAAGATGCTGTCGTGTTTTAAATTTTTGAAAGAATTTTGACCGTTTTCTGCTTTTTCGGACAAAATCCGTGACATTTTGTTTGCCTGAGAACTGAAGCAGACGATTTTCTTTTCTCTTTTCTGGGAGAAAGGACCGTCGGCTTTATGTTTTACGGAGATGTGATGTCGTGGTATTTTCGAGTTGCGAGTGTACGGGACCTTCGAATTTCTATTTCTTCCGTACTGAATTTTCCATCGCAATTTTATTCTACGCTTAAAAAACGGTCGTGTTTATATTTTTCGTGATCGAAGATGCTGTTGTGTTGTAAATTTGTGAAAGAATTTTGATGCGTTTTCTGTATTTTCGGACATAAGCCGTGACATTTTATTTGCCTGAGAACTGAAGCAGACGATTATCCTTTCTCTTTTCGTGGAGAAAGGACCGTCGGCTTTATGATGTTTTACGGAGATGAGATGTCGTGGTATTTTCGTGTTGCGAGTCTACGGGACCGTCGTATTTGTATTTTTCTGGAGAGAATTTTCCATCGCAATTTTATTCTACGCTTACAAAACGGTCGTGTTTATATTTTTGGTGAACGAAGATGATGTCGTGTTTTAAATTTTTGAAAGAATTTTGACGCGTTATCTGCTTTTTCGGACAAAATCCGTGACATTTTGTTTGCCTGAGAACTGAAGCAGACGATTTTCTTTTCTCTTTTCGGAGAGAAAGGACCGTCGGCTTTATGTTTTACGGAGATGAGATGTCGAGGTATTTTCGTGTTGCGAGTCTACGGGGCTGTCGAATTTCTATTTTTCCGGAGAGAATTTTCCATCGCAATTTTATTCTACGCTTACAAAACGGTCGTGTTTATATTTTTGGTGAGAGGCAGATGCTGTCGTGATCTAAATTTTTGAAGAATTTTGACGCGTTTTCTCCTTTTTCGGACAAAATCCGTGACTTTTTATTTGCCTGAGAACTGAAGCAGACGATTTTCTTTTCTCTTTTCGGAGAGGAATGACCGTCGGCTTTATGTTTTACGGAGATGAGATGTCGTGGTATTTTCGTGTTGCGAGTCTACGGGGCTGTCGAATATCTATTTTTCCGGAGAGAATTTTCCATCGCAAGTTTATTCTACGCTTACAAAACGGTCGTGTTAAATTCTTGTTGAAGGAAGTTGCTGTCGTGTTTTAAATTTTTGAAAGAATTTTGACGCGTCATCTTCATATTCGGACAAAATCCGTGACATTTTGTCTGCCTGAGAACTGAAGCAGTCGATTTTCTTTTCTCTTTTCTGGGAGAAAGGATCGTCGGCTTTATGTTTCACGGAGATGAGATGTCGTGGATTTTCGTGTTGCGAGTCTACGGGGCTGACGAATTTCTATTTTTCCGGAGAGAATTTTCCATCGCAATTTTATTCTACGCTTAAAAAACGGTCGTGTTTTTATTTCTGGTGAGGAAGATGCTGTCGATTTGTAGATTTTTGAAAGATTTTTGACGCGTTTTCTGCTTTTTCGGACTAAATCCGCAGCACTTTGTTTGCCTGAGAACTGAAGCAGACGATTTTCTTTTCTGTTTTCTGGGAGAAAGGACCGACGGCTTTATGTTTTACGGAGATGAGATGTGGTATTTTCGTGTTGCGAGTCTACGGGGCTGTCGAATTACTATTTTTCCGGAGAGAATTTTCCATCGCAATTTTATTCTACGCGTAAAAAACGGTCGTGTTTATATTTCAGGTGAGGAAAGATGCTGTCGTGGTGTAAATTTTTGAAAGAATTTTGACGCGTTTTCTGCTTTCTCGGACATAAGCCGTGACATTTTATTTGCCTTAGAACTGAAGCAGACGATTTTCTTTTCTCTTTTTGGGGAGGAAGGACTGTCTGGTTTATGTTTTACGGAGATGAAATGTCGTGGTATTTTCGTGTTGCGAGTCTACGGGAACGTCGAATTTCTGTTTTTGCGGAGAGAATTATCCATCGCAATTCTATTCTACGCTTAAAAAACGGTCGTGATTATATTTCAGGTGAGGAAAGATGCTGTCGTGGTGTGAATTTTTGAAAGAATTTTGTCGCGTTTTCTGCTTTTTTCGGATATAAGCCGTGACATTTTATTTGCCTCAGAACTGAAGCAGACGATTTTCTTTTCCCTTTTCGGGGAGAAAGGACCGTCGGCTTTATGTTTTACGGAGATGAGATGCCGTGGTATTTTCGTGTTGCGAGTCTACGGGGCTGTCGAATTTCTATTTTTCCAGAGAGAATTTTCCATCGCAATTATATTCTACGCGTAAAAAACCGTTGTGTTTATATTTTTGGTGAGGAAAATGCTGTCGAGTTGTTAATTTTTGAAAGAATTTTGACGCATTTTCTGCTTTTTCGGACATAAGCCGTGATATTTTATTTGCCTTAGAACTGAAGCAGACGATTTTCTTTTCTCTTTTTGGGGAGGAAGGACTGTCTGGTTTATGTTTTACGGAGATGAAATGTCGTGGTATTTTCGTGTTGCGAGTCTACGGGAACGTCGAATTTCTGTTTTTGCGAGAGAATTATCCATCGCAATTTTATTCTACGCTTAAAAAACGGTCGTGATTATATTTCAGGTGAGGAAAGATGCTGTCGTGGTGTGAATTTTTGAAAGAATTTTGTCGCGTTTTCTGCTTTTTCGGATATAAGCCGTGACATTTTATTTGCCTCAGAACTGAAGCAGACGATTTTCTTTTCCCTTTTCGGGGAGAAAGGACCGTCGGCTTTATGTTTTACGGAGATGAGATGCCGTGGTATTTTCGTGTTGCGAGTCTACGGGATCGTCGAATTTCTATTTTTCTGGGTAGAATTTTCCATCGCAATATCATTCTACGCGAGAAACTTTCGACTTCTTTTTTCGTGAGGGAAGATGCTGTCCTGTTGTAAATGTTTGAAATAATTATGACACGTTTTCTGCTTTTCGGACATAAGCCGTGACATTTTATTTGCCTTAGAACTGAAGCAGACGATTTTGTTTTCTTTTTTCTGGAGAAAGGACCGTCGGCTTTATGTTTTACGTAGATGAGATGTCGTGGTATTTTCGTGTTTCAATTCTACGGTGCCGTCGAGTTTCTATTTTTACGGAGAGAATTTTCCATCGCAATTTAATTCTACGCGTAAAATACTATCGTGTTTATATTTCTGGTGAGGGAAGATGCTGTCGATTTGTAAATTTTTGAAAGATCTTTGCCGCGTTTTCTGCTTTTTCAGACATAAGCCGTGACATTTTATTTGCCTGTGGACTGAAGCGGACGATTTTCATTTTCTCTTATCGGTGAGGAATGACCGTCGGCTTTATGTTTTACGGAGATGAGATGTAATGGTATTTTCGTGTTGCGAGTCCACGGGGCCGTCGAATTTCTACTTTTCCGGAGAGAATTTTCCATCGCAATTTTCTTCTACGCTTACTAAAACGGTCGTGTTTATATTTTTGGTGATGGAAGATGCTGTCGTGTTTTAAAATTTTGAAAGAATTTTGACTCGTTTTCTGCTTTTTCGGACATAAGCCTTTTTATTTTATTTGCCTGAGATCCGAAGCAGACGATTTTCATTTCTTTTTTCGGGGAGAATCGACCGTCGGCTTTATGTGTTACGGAGATGAGATGTCGTGGTATTTTCGTGTTTCGAGTCTTTGGGACCGTCGAATTTCAATTTTTCAGGAGGGAATTTTCCATCGCAATTTTATCCTACGCGTATAAAACGGTCGTGATTATATTTTTGTTGAGACAAAATACTGTCGTGTTGTAAATTTTTGAATGAATTTTGATGCGTTTTCTGCTTTTTCGGACATAAGCCGTGACATTTTGTTTACCTGAGAACTTAAGCAGACTATTTTCTTTTCTATTTTCGGGGAGAAACGACCGTCGACTTTATGTTTCACTGAGATGAGATGTCGTGGTATTTTCGTGTTGCGAGTACACGGTCTCGGCGTATTTCTATTTTTCTAGAAAGAATATTTCATCTTAATTTAATTCCGCGCGTAAGAGACGGTCGTGTTTATATTTTTAAGGGAAAATGCAGTCGTGTTTTAAATTTTTGATAGGATTTTAAGCGTTTTGTGCTTTTTCGGATAAGATCTGTGACATATTATTTGCCTGAGAACTGAAGCAGATGATTTTCTTTTCTCTTTTCGGGGAGAGAGGACCGTCGGCTTTATGTTTTACGGAGATGTGATGTCGTGGTATTTTCGTGTTGCGAGTGTACGGGACTTCGAATTCCTATTTCTTCCGTACTGAATTTTCCATCGCAATTTTATTCTACGCTTAAAAAACGGTCGTGTTTATATTTTTCGTGATCGAAGATGCTGTCGTGTTGTAAATTTGTGAAAGAATTTTGATGCGTTTTCTGTATTTTCGGATATAAGCCGTGACATTTTATTTGCCTGAGAACTGAAGCAGACGATTATCCTTTCTCTTTTTGTGGAGAAAGGACCGTCGGCTTTATGTTTTACGGAGATGAGATGTCGTGGTATTTTCGTGTTGCGAGTCTACGGGACCGTCGTATTTGTATTTTTCTGGAGAGAATTTTCCATCGCAATTTTATTCTACGCGAAAAAACTTTCGACTTTCTATTTTAGGGAGGAAAGATGCAGTCGTGTTTTAAATTTTTGAAAGAATTTTGACGCGTTTTCTGCTTTTTCGGACATAAGTCGTTATATTTTATTTGGCTTTATGTTTTACGGAGATGAGATGTCGTTGTAGTTTCGTTTTGCCAAACTACGTTACCATCGAATTTCTATTTTTCTGGAGTGAATTTTCCTTGGCAATTTTATTCTACGCTTAAAAAACGGTCGGTTTTTATTATTTGTGAGTGAAGATGCAATCATCGTGTTTAGTCTTGAAAGGATTTTGACGCGTTTTCGTGTTTTCGGACATAACCCGTGATATTTTATTTGCCTTAGAACTGAATCTGTCGTTTTCCTTTTCTCTTTTCGGTGAGTAAGGACCGTCGGCTTTATATTTTACCAAGATTGTCGTGGTTTTTTGTTGTGTTGTATTTTATTATATTGTATTATCATGTTATATTAGAAAAAATTCTTTATGTATTTAGTATAATCACATTGTCCTGTGTGTTATATTTTGTACAGTTGTATTTTAATCAGAGAACTTGACCAGCTCTATTAGTATATGTTCTTTTGTAGTGTTATTGTATTCAGAGCACTTGACCTTTTATATTAGAATGAGTTCATTTATTGCTACAGTATAATAATATTGAACTATTGTGGTGTTATATTTTGTACAGATTTATTGTAATAATATCATTTGTGATGTTATATTAGAATAAGTTAATTTAATTTTACAGTATAATGACATTGAACTTTTGTGGTGTTATATTTTGTACAGTTGTATTTTATTCTTAGCGCTTGAGGTGTTATAATAGAATAAGTTTATTTATTGTTACAGTATAATCACATTGAACTATTGTGGTGTTATATTTTGTTCATATTAATTGTAATCAGAGAACTTGACATGTTATATTAGAATGAGTTCATTTATTGTTACGGTATAATCACATTTAACTGTTGTGGTGTTATATTTTGTATGTTTGTATTGTAATGAGATCACTTGTCATGTTATATTAGAATAAGTTAATTGAATTTTACAGTATAATGACATTGAACTGTTGTGGGTTTATAATATGTACATTTGTATTGTTATCAGAGCACTTGAAATCTTATATTAGAATAAGTTCATTTAAAGATACAGTATAATGACATTGAACTACTGTGTTGTTATTTTTTGTACTGTTGTATTTTAATCAAACCACATGCCATGTTATTTTAAAAGAGGTAATTTATTGTTACAGTATAATCTCATTGAACTGTTTTGATGTCATATTTTGTACAGTTGTACTGTAATCAGAGCACTTGACCAGTCTATTAGTATATGTTCCTTTGTTGGTACAAGTATAATCACATTGATTTGTTGAGGTGTTTTATTTTGTACATTTGTATTGTATTCAGAACGCTATCGAGTTATAATAGAATAATTTCCTTTATTGTTACAGTATAATCACATTGAACTTTTGTAGTGTTATATTTTGTACAGTTTTATTGTAATCAGGGCACTTGACATGTTATATTAGAATGCGTTCATTTATTGTTAGAGTATATTCACATTGAACTGTTGTGGTGTAATATTTTTACAGTTGTATTGTAATGAGATCACTTGTGATGTTATATTAGAATACGTTATTCTTATTTTACAATATAATGACATTAAACTGTCGAGGTGTTATATTTTGTACATTTCTATTGTAATCAGAGCACTTGACATGTTAAGTTAGAATAAGTTTATTTATTTTTACAGTATAATCACATTGAACTATTGTGGTGTTATATTTTGTACAGTTTTATTGTAATCAGAGCACTTGACAAGTTATATTAGAATAATTTCATTTATTATTACAGAATAATGACATGAACTGTTGTGTTGCTATATTTTGTACAGTTGTATTGTAATCAGAGCACTTGAAATGTTATATTAGAATAAGTTTATTTATTGTTAGCCATCTCTATTAGAATAAGTTCTTTTGTTATTACAAGTATAATCACATTGATTTGTTGAGGTGTTATGTTCTGTACATTTGTATTTTCTTCAGAGCGCTTGAGTTGTTATAATAGAATAATTTCTTTTATTGTTACAGTATAATCACATTGAAATATTGTGGTGTTATATTTTGTGCAGTTTTATTGTAATCAGAGCACTTGACATTTTATATTAGAATGAGTTCATACATTGTTACAATATAATCACATTGAACTGTCGTGGTGTTATATTATGTACAGTTGTATTGTAATCAGATCACTTGTCTTGTTATATTAGAATAAGTTATTTGATTTTTACAGTATAATGACATGGAACTGCTGTATTGAACTTTTGTATTGTTATATTTAGTACAGTTGTATTTGTAATTAGATCACATGTCATGTTATATTAGAATAAGTTAATTTAATTTTACAATATAATGGCATTGAACTGTTGTGATGTTATATTTTGTACAGTTGTATAGTATTCAGAGCGCTTGAGGTGTTATAATAGAATAATGTCCTCTATTGGATCAGTATAATCACATTGAACTATTGTGGTGTTATATTTTGACCAGATGAATTGTAATCAGAGAACTTGATATGTTTTATTAGAATGACTTCATTTATTGTTACAGTGTAATCACATTAATCTGCTGTGTTGTTAATTGTTGTACAGTTGTATTGTATTCAGAGCACCTGACCAGCTCTATTAGAATAATTTCTTTTATTCTTACAAGAATAATCACATTGATTTGTTGAGGTGTTATATTTTGTACAGTTGAATTGTATTCAGAGATCTTAACGTGTTATAATAGTGTAAGTTCCATTATTGTTACAGAATAATCACTTTAAACTATTGTATAGTTATATTTTGTACAGTTTTTTTGTAATCAGAGCACGATTAATGTTATATTACAATGAGTTTATTTATTGTTACAGTATAATCATATTGAACTGTTGTGGTGTTATATTTTGTACAGTCGTATTGTATTCAGATCACTTGTCATGATATATTAGAATAAGTTAACTTAATTTAAAGTATAATGACATTGAACTGTTGTGGTGTTATATTTTGTACAGTTGTGTAGTATTCAGAGAGCTTGAGGTCTTATAATAGAATAATGTCCTCTATTGGCTCAGTATAATCACATTGAACTATTGTGGTGTTATATTTTGAACAGATGAATTGTAATCAGAGAACTTGACATGTTACATTAGAATGAGTTCATTTATTGCTATACTATAATCACATTTAACTGTTTTTTGTTATATTTTGTATAGTTCTGTTGTAATCAGATCACTTGTAATGTTAAATTAGAATATGTTAATTGATTTTTACAGTATAATGACATTCAACTGTTGTGGTGTTATTTTTAGTATATTTGTATTGTAATCAGAGCACTTGACATGATAATTTGAATAAGTTCATTTATTGTTACAGTATAACGACATTGAACTGCTCTGTTGTTATATTTTGTACAATTGTATTGTAATCAGAGCACTTGACATGTTATATTAAAATTAGTTAATTTAATATTACAATATAATGACATTGAACTATTGTGGTGTTATATTTTGAATAGATGAATTGTAATCAGAGAACGTGACATGTTATATTAAATTGAGTTCATTTATTGTTAGAGCATAATCATATTGATCAGATGTTGTGTTATATTTTGTACAGTTGTAATGTAATCAGATCACTTGTCATGTTATTTTTTAATAAGTTCATTTATTGTTACAGTATAATGACTTTCAACTGTTGTGGTGTTATATAGCGTACATTTGTATTGTAAGCAGAGGACTCGTCATGTTATATTAGAATACGTTAATTTAATTTTACAGTATGACATTGAACTGTTGTGGCGTTATATTTTGTACATTTTTATTGTAATCAGAGCACTTGAAATGTTATATTAGAATAATTTTATTTATTGTTACAGTATAATCACATTAAACAATTGTGGTGTCAGATTTTGTACAGTTCTATTCAAATCAGGGCACTTGACATGTTATATTAGAATAAGTTCATTTATTCTTACAGTATAATCACACTGAACTGTTCTGGTGTTATATTTTGTACAGTTGTATTGTAATCAGATCACTTGTCGTGTTATATTAGAATAAGTTATTTTAATTTTACATTATAATGACATTGAACTCTTGTGGTGTTATATTTTGTACAGACGAATTGTAATCAGTGCACTTGACATGTTATATTCGAAATAGGTTCATTTATTGTTACAGTATAAACACATTGAACTGTTTTGGTGTTATATTTTGTACAGTTGTATTGTAATGAGATAACTTGTCATGTTATAAGAGAATAAATTTATTTATTTTTACAGTATAATCACATTGAACTCTTGTCTTTTTATATTTTGTACAGTTGTATTGTAATCAGTGCATTTTACCGGCTCAATTAGAATAAGACTTTTGTTGTTACAAGAATAATCACATTCATTTGTTGAGGTGTTATATTTTGTACAGTTGTATTTTATTCAGAGCACTTGACGTGTTATTGTAGAATAAGTTTCTATGTTATTAATGAATAATCACAAATGTCCTCTATTGGCTCAGTATAATCGCATTGAACTATTGTAGTGTTATGTTTTGAACAGATGAATTGTAATCAGAGAACTTGACATGTTACATTAGAATGAGTTTATTTATTGCTACACTATAATCACATTTAACTGTTTTGTTGTTATATTTTGTATTGTTGTATTGTAATCAGATCACTTGTCATGTTATATTAGAATATGTTAATTGATTCTTACAGTGTAATGACATTCAACTGTTGTGATGTTATTTTTGGTACATTTGTATTGTAATCAGAGCACTTGACATGTTAAATTAGAATAAGTTCATTTATTGTTACAGTATAACGACATTGAACTGCTCTGTTGTTATATTTTGTATAGTTGTATTGTAATCAGAGCACTTGACATGTTATATTAGGATAAGTGAATTTAATTTTACAATATAATGACATTGAACTATTGTGGTGTTATATTTTGAACAGATGAATTGTAATCAGAGAACTTGACATGTTGTATTAGAGTGAGTTCTTCTATTGTTAGAGTATTTTCATATTAAACAATTGTGGTGTTATATTTTGTACAGTTGTAATGTAATCAGATCACTTGTCTTGTTATATTAGAATAAGCTAATTTTTTTATAGTATAATGAGATTGAACTATTGTGGTGTTATATATCTTACATTTTTATTGTAAGGAGAGGACTTGACATGTTATATTAAAATAACTTCATTTATTGATACAGTATAATGACATTCAAATGTTGTGGTGTTATATTTCGTACATTTGTATTGTAAGCAGAGGACTCGCCATGTTATATTAGAATAGGTTAATTTAATTTTACAGTATTATGACATTGAACTGTTGTGGTGTTATATTTTGTACATTTTATTGTAATCAGAGCACTTGAAATGTTATATTATAATAAGATTATTTATTGTTACAGTACAATCACATTGAACAATTATGGTGTTAGATTTTGTACAGTTTTATTGTAATAAGAGCACTTGACATGTTATATTAGAATAAGTTCATTTGTTCTTACAGTATAATCACACTGAACTGTTGTGGTGTTATATTTTGTACAGTTGTATTTGTAATCAGATCACTTGTCTTGTTATATTATAATAAGTTTTTTAACTTTACAGTATAATGACATTCAACTCTTGTGTTGTTATATTTTGTACAGTTGTATTGTAATCAGAGCATTTGACATATTATATTAGAATAAGTTTATCTATTGTTTTATTACAATCACATTGAACAATTGTGGTGTTAGATTTTGTACAATTGTATTTTCATAAGAGCACTTGACATGTTATATTGGAATAGGTTCATTTATTGTTACAGTATGATCACATTGAACTGTTTTGTTGTTATATCTTGTACAGTTGAATTGTAGTGAGATCACTTGTCATGTTATATTAGAATAAGTTAATTTAATTTTACAGTATAATGACATTGAACAGTTGTGTTGTTATATTTTGTAGAGTTGTATTGTGATCAGAGAACTTGTAATGATGTATTAGAATAAGTTCATTTATTGTTACACTATAATCACATTGAACTGTAGTGGTGTTATATTTTGTACAGTTGTATTGTAATCAGAGCACTTGACCGGCTCTATTAGAATAAGTTCTTTTGTTGTTACAAGTATAATCACGTTGATTTGTTGAGGTGTTATATTTTTTACAGTTGTATTTTATTCAGAGCATTTGACGTGTTATATTAGAATAAGTTTCTTTATTATTACTGAATAATCACATTGAACTTTTGTTGAGGTGTTATGTTCTGTACATTTGTATTTTTTTTAGAGTGCTTGAGTTGTTGTAACAGATTAAGTTCTTTTATTGTTACAGTATAATCACATTGAAGTATTGTGGTGTTATATTTTGTGCAGTTATATTGTAATTAGAGCGCTTGACATTTTATATTAGAATGAGTTCATACATTGTTACAATATAATCACATTGAACTGTTGTGGTGTTATATTATGTACAGTTGTATTGTAATCAGATCACTTGTCTTGTTATATTAGAATAAGTTCATTTATTGTTACAGTATAATCACATTGAACTGTTTTGGTGTTATATCTTGTACAGTTGTATTGTAGTGAGATCACTTGTCATGTTATATTAGAATAAGTTAATTTAATTTTACAGTATAATGACATTGAACAGTTGTGTTGTTATGTTTTGAGCAGTTGTATTGTAATCAGATCACTTGTCATGGTATAATAGAATAATTACATTGATTGTTACAGTGTAATCACATTGAACTGTTGTGTTGTTATATTTTGTAGAGTTGTATTTTGATCAGAGAACTTGTAATGGTATATTAGAATAAGTTCATTTATTGTTACAGTATAATCACATTGAACTGTAGTGGTGTTATATTTTGTACAGTTGTATTGTAATCTGAGCAATTGACCGGCTCTATTAGAATACGTTAATTTAATTTTACAGAATAATTACATTGTACTCTTGTGGTGTTAAATTTTGTACTGTTGTATTGTAATCAGAGCACTTGAAATGTTATATTAGAATAGTTTTATTTATTGTTAGCCATCTCTATTGGAATAAGTTCTTTCGTTGTTACAAGTATAATCACAATAATTTGTTGAGGTGTTATGTTCTGTACATTTGTATTTTTTTTAGAGCGCTTGACTTGTTGTAATAGATTAAGTTCTTTTATTGTTACAGTATAATCACATTGAAGTATTGTGGTGTTATATTTTGTGCAGTTTTATTGTAATCAGAGCGCTTGACATTTTATATTAGAAGAAGTTCATACATTGTTACAATATAATCATATTGAACTGTCGTGGTGTTATATTATGTACAGTTGTATTGTAATCAGATCACTTTTCTTGTTATATTAGAATAAGTTATTTGATTTTTACAATATAATGACATTGAACTGCTGTGTTGTTATTTTTTGTGCAGTTGTATTTTAATCAGAGCACTTGACTTGTTATTTTAAAAGAGTTCATTTATTGTTACAGTATAATCTCACTGAACTGTTTTGTTGTTATATTTTTTACAGTTGTATTGTAATCAGAGCACTTGACAGCTCTACTAGAACAAGTTCTTTTGTTGGTACAAGTATAATCACATTGATTTGTTGAGGTGTTATATTTTGTACTGTTGTGTTGTTTTCAGTGCGCTTGAAATGTTATACTTGAATATGTTCCTTTATTGTTAGAGAAAAATCACATTGGACTTTTGTATTGTTATATTTTGTACAGTTGTATTGTAATTAGATCGCATGTCATGTTATATTAGAATGAGTTAATTTAATTTTACAATATAATGGCATTGAACTGTTGTGATGTTATATTTTTTACTGTTGTATAGTACTCAGAGCGCTTGAGGTGTTATAAATTGAACAATGTCCTCTATTGGCTCAGTTTAATCACATTGAACTATTGTGGTGTTATATTTTGAACAGATGAATTGTAATCAGAGAACTTTATATGTTATATTGAAGTGACTTCATTTATTGTTACAGTGTAATCACATTAAGCTGCTGTGTTGGTATATGTTGTACAGTTGTATTGTAATCATAGCACTTGACCAGCTCTATTAGAATAAGTTGTTTTCTTGTTACAAGTATAATCACATTGATTTGTCGAGGTGTTATATTTTGTACGGTTGTATTGTATTCAGAGAGCTTGACGTGTTATAATAGTATAAGTTCCTTTATTGTTACAGAATAGTCATATTGAACCTTTGTATAGTTATATTTTGTACAGCTTTTTTTTTAATCAGAACACGTTTAATGTTATATTACAATGAGTTTGTTTATTGTTAATGTATAATCATATTGAACTGTTGTGGAGTTATATTTTGTACAGTTGTATTGTAATCAGAGCACTTGACATGTTACTTGTAATGTTATATTAGAATATGTTAATTGATTTTTACAGTATAATGACATCCCCCTATAATGACGTATAACAATTGAACTGTTTGTGGAGTTATATTTGTACAGTTGTATGTAATCAGAGCACTTGACATGTTATATTAAAATAAGTAATTTAATTTACAATATAATGACATTGAACTATTTTGGTGTTATATTTTGTAAGGATGAATTGTAATCAGAGAACTTGACAGTTATATTAAATTGAGTTCATTTATTTTAGAGTATAATCATATATGATCGTTGTGGTGTTATATTTTGTACAGTTGAATTGTAATCAGATCACTTGTCATGTTATATTAGAATAAGTTAATTGATTTTTACAGTATAATGAGATTGAACTTTGTGGTGTTATATATCTTACATTTGTATTGTAAGGAGAGGACTTAACATGTTATATTAGAATAAGTTCATTTATAGTTACAGTATAATGATATTCAACTGTTGTGGTCTTATATTGCGTACATTTGTATTGTAAGCAGATGACTTGGTTTGTTATATTAGAATACGTTAATTTAATTTTACAATATGACATTGAACTGTTGTGGCGTTATATTTTGTACATCTTTCATTGTAATCAGAGCACTGAAATGTTATATTAGAATAAGTTTATTTATTGTTACGTATAATCACATTGAACAATTGTGGTGTCAGATTTTATACCGTTGTGTTCTAATCAGGCACTTGACATGTTATATTAGAATAAGTTCATTTATTCTTACAGTATAATCACACTGAACTGTTCTGGTGCTATATTTTGTACAGTTTGTATTGTAATCAAATCACTTGTCATGTTATATTAGAATAAGTTAATTTAATTTTACATTATAATGACATTGAACTCTTGTGGTGTTATAATTTTGTACACTTGATTTGTAATCAGAAACTTGACATTTATATTCGAAATAGGTTCATTTATTGTTACAGTATAATCACATTGACCTGTATGGTTGTTATATTTTGTACAGTTGTGCTTAATGAGAGACTTGTACTTGTATATATTAAAAAAGTTAATTAATTTATTGTACAGTATAATGACATTGAACTGTGATGGTGTTATATTTTGTACAGTTGTATTGTAATCAGAGAACTTGTAAGATTATTAGAATAAGTTCATTTATTGTTACAGTATAATCACATTGAATGTTGTGGTGTTATATTTTGTACTGTTGTATTGTAATCAGAGCACTTGACGCTCAATTAAATATGTTCTTTTGTTGTTACAAGAATAATCACATTCATTTGTTGAGGTGTTATATTTGTGACAGTTGTATTCTATTCAGACACTTGACGTGTTATAGTAGAATAAGTTTCTTTATTATTACTGAATAATTACATTGAACTCTAGTGTTATATTTTGTACAGTTTTATTGTAATCAGAGCACTTGCATGTATATTAGAATGATTCATCTATTGTTACAGTATAATCACATTGAACTGTTGTGGTGTTATATTTTGTACAGTTGTATTGTATCAGATTACTTGTCATGTTATATTAGAATAAGTTAATTTAATTTCACAGTATAATGCATTGAACTGTTGATGGTGTTATATTTTACAGTTGTGTAGTTATTCAGAGCGCTTGATGTGTTATAATAGAATAATGTCCTCTATTGGCTCAGTATAATTACATTGAACTATTTGTGTGTTATGTTTTGAACAGGTGAATTGTAATCAGAGAACTTGACATGATACATTACAATGAGTTATTATTTCTACACTATAATCACCTTAACTGTTTTGTTGTTATGTTTTGTAATAGTTGTAATGTAATCAGATCACTTGTAATGTTATATTAGAATAGTTAATTATTTTTACAGTATAATGACATTCAACTGTTGTGGTGTTATTTTTAGTACATTTGTATTGTAATCAGTGCACTTGACATGTTAAATTAGATTAAGTTCATTTATTGTTACAGTATAACGACATTGAACTGCTCTCTTGTTATGTTTTGTATAGTCGTGTTGTAATCAGAGCACTTGACATGTTATATTAGGATAAGTGAATTTAATTTTACAATATAATGACATTGAACTATTGTGGTGTTATATTTTGAACAGATGAATGTAATCAGAGAACTTGACAAGTTGTATTAGAATGAGTTCATTTATTGTTAGAGTATAATCATATTAAACAGTTGTGGTGTTATATTTTGTACAGTTGTATTGTAATCAGATCACTTGTGATGTTATTTTTAGAATAAGTTAATTGATTTTTACAGTATAATGAGATTGAACTATTGAGGTGTTATATATCTTACATTTGCATTGTAAGGAGAGGACTTGACATGTTATATTAGAATAAGTTCATTTATTGTTACAGTATAATGACATTCAAATCTTGTGGTGTTATATTTCGTTCATTTGTATTGTAAGCAGAGGACTTGTCATGTTATATTATAATACGTTAATTTGATATTACAGTATTATTGACATTGAACTGTTGTGGTGTTAATTTTGTACATTTTTATTGTAATCAGAGCAATAGAAATGTTATATTAGAATAAGTTTATTTATTGTTACAGTACAATCACATTGAACAATTGTGGTGTTAGACTTTGTACAGTTGTATTGTAATAAGAGCACTTGACAATTTATATTAGAATAAGTTCATTTATTCTTACAGTATAATCACACTGAACTGTTGTGGTGTTATATTTTTGTACAGTTGTATTTGTAATCAGATCACTTGTCGTGTTAAATTATAATAAGTTAATTTAATTTTACAGTATAATGACATTCAACTCTTGTGGTGTTATAATTTGTACAGTTGTATTGTAATCAGAGCACTTGTCATGTTATAAGAGAATAATTTCATTTATTGTTACAGTATAATCACATTGAACTGTTGATTTGTTATATTTTTGTAGAGTTGTATTGTAATCAGAGAACTTGTAATGATAATTTACAATAAGTTCATTTATTGTTACAGTATAATCACAACTTGAACTGTAATGGTGTTATATTTTGTACAGTTTTATTGTAATCAGAGCACTTGACCGGCTCTATTAGAATAAGTTCTTTTGTTGTTACAAGTATAATCACGTTGATTTGTTGAGGTGTTATATTTTGTACAGTTGTATTGTAGTGAGATCACTTGTCATGTTATATTAGAATAGGTTTATTTAATTTTACAGTATGACATTGAATAGTTGTGTTGTTTATATTTTGTGCAGTTGTATTGTAATCAAATCACTTGTCTTGTTATAAGAGAATAATTTCATTTATTGTTACAGTATAATCACTTTGAACTGTTGTGTTGTTATATTTTGTAGAGTTGTATTGTAATCAGAAAACTTGTAATGATATATTAGACTAAGTTCATTTATTGTTACAGTATAATCACGTTGATCTGTAGTGGTGTTATATTTTGTACAGTTATATTGTAATCAGAGCACTTGACCGGCTCTATTAGAATAAGTTCTTTTGTTGTTACAAGTATAATCACGTTGATTTGTTGAGGTGTTATATTTCGTACAGTTGTATTTTATTCAGAGCATTTGACGTGTTATAGTAGAATAAGTTTCTTTATTATTACTGAATAATCACATTGAACTTTTGTAGTGTTATATTTTGTACAGTTTTATTGTAATCAGAGCACTTGACATGTTATATAGAAATGAGTTAATCTATTGTTACAGTATAATCACATTGAACTGTTGTGGTGTTATGTTTTGTACATTTGTATTGTATTCAGATCACTTGTCATGTTATATTAGAATAAGTTAATTTAATTTTGCAGATTAATGACATTGAACTGTTGTGGTGTTATATTTTGTGCAGTTGTATTGCAATCAGAGCACTTCACACGTTAAATTAGAATAAGTTTATTTATTTTTACAGTATAATCATATTGAACATTTGTGGTTCTATATTTTGTTCAGTTGTATTGTAATAATAGCACTTGACATGTTATATTAGAATAAGGCATTTATTGTTACAGTATAATCACATTGAACTTTTGTGTTGTTATATTTTGTACAGTTTTATTGTAATCAATATCACTTGACATGTTCTATTAGAATACGTTAATTTATTGTTACAGTATAATCACATTGAACTGTTTTGGTATAATATTTTGTTGAGTTGTGTTGTAATCAGAAGACTTGTAATGATATATTAGAATAAGTTCATGTATTGTTACAGTATAATCACATTGTTCTGTTGTGGTGTTATATTTTGTACAGTTGTATTGTAATCAAAACATTTAACCATCTCTATTACAATAAGTTCTTTTGTTGTTACAAGTATAATCACATTGATTTGTTGAGATGTTATATTCTGTACATTTGTATTGTTTTCAGAGCGCTTGAGGTGTTATATTAGAATAAGTTCCTTTATTGTTACAGTATAATCACATAGAAGTATTGTGGTGTTATATTTTGTACAGTTTTATTGTAATCAGATCACTTTACATGTTATATTAGAATGTGTTCATACATTGTTACAGAATGATCACAATGAACTGTCGTGGTGTTATATTTTGTATAGTTGTATTGTAATCAGATCACTTTTCATGTAATATTAGAATAAGTTTATTGATTTTTAGAGTATAATGACATTGAACTGCTGTGTTGTTATATTTTGTACAGTTGTATTTTAATCAGAGTACTTGACATGTTATTTTAAAAGAGTTATTTATTGTTACAGTATAATCTTACTGAACCGTTTTGGTGTTATATTTTGTACAGTTGTATTGTAATCAGATCACTTGATTAGCTCTATCATAATAAGTTTTTTTGTTGTTACAAGTATAATCACATTGATTTGTTGAGGTGTTATATTTTGTAATTTGTATTGTATTCAGTGCGCTTGACGTGTTATACTTGAATAAGTTCCTTTATTGTTACGGAATAATCACATTGAACTTTTGTATTGTTGTATTTTATTCACTTTTATTGTAATCAGAGCACATGTATGTTATATTAGAATGAGTTCTTTTATTGTTACAGTATAATCATATTGAATTGTTGTCGTGTTATATTTTGTACAGTTATATTGTAGTTAGATCACATGTCATGTTATATTAGAATAAGTAAATTTAATTTTATAATATAATGACATTGAACTGGTGTGGGTGTTTTTTTTGTACAGTTTTATAGAATTCGGTGCGCTTGTGGTGAAATAATAGAATAATGTCCTCTATTGGCTCAGTATAATCACATTGAACTATGGTGTTATATTTTGATCAGATCAATTGTGTTCAGAGAACTTGACATGTTATATTAGAATGAGTTCATTTATTGTTACCCTATAATCACATTAAGCTGCTGTGTTGTTATATTTAGTACAGTTGTATTGTAATCAGAACTCTTGACCACCTCTATTAGAATAAGTTCTTTTGTTGTTACATGTATAATGACATTGAACTGTTGAGGTGTTATATTTTGTACAGTTGTATTGTATTCAGAGTGCATGATGTGTTAGAATAGTATATGTTCCTTTATTGTTACAGAATAATCACATTGAACTTTTGTATTGTTATATTTTGTGCAGTTTTATTGTAATCAGAGCACGTTACATGTTATATTACAATGAGTTCACTTATTATTACAGTATAATCACACATGTCACTGTTTTGTTGGTAAATTTTTGTACAGTTGTATTGTAATCAGATTACTTGTCATGTTATATTAGAATAAGTTAATTTAATTATACAATATAATGACATTGAACTGTTGTGCTGTTATATTTTGTACAGTTGTGTAGTATTCAGAGCGCTTGACGTGTTATAATAGAATAATGTCCTCTATTTGCTCAGTATAATCACATTGAGCTGTTGTGGTGTTATATTTTGAACAGATGACTTGTAATCAGAGAATTTGACATGTTATATTAGAATGAGTTTATTTATTGTTACAGTATAATCTCATTTAATTGTTTTGTTGTTATTTTTTGTACAGTTGTATTGTAATCAGATCACTTGTCATGTTATATTAGAATAAGTTAATTGACTTTTACAGTATAATGACATTCAACTCTTTGTGGTGTTATATGTAGTACATTTGTATTGTAATCATAGCACTTGACATGTTAAATTAGAATAAGTTCATTTATTGTTAACAGTATAATGACATTGAACTGCCGTGTTGTTATATTTTGTAAAGTTATATTGTAATCATAGCTCTTGACATGTTATTTTAAAAGAGTTCATTTATTGTTAGAGCATAATCTTATTCAACTGTTTTGGTGTTATATTTTTTACAGTTGTATTGTAATCAGAGCACTTGACCAGCTCTATTAGAATCAGTTCTTTTGTTGTTACAATTATAATCGCATTATTTTGTTGAGGTGTTATATTTTGTACAGTTGTATTGTATTCAGAGCGCTTGACGTGTTGTAATAGAATAAGTTCCTTTATTGTTACAGTATAATCACATTGAACATTTGTAGTGTTATATTTTGTACAGTTTTATTGTAGTCAGAGTAGTTGACATGTTATATTAGAATAAGTTAATTTAATTTTTCAGTATAATGTCATGGAACTGTTGTGGTGTTATATTTTGTACAGTTGTATTGTAATCAGATCACTTGTAATGATATATTAGAATAAGTTGATTTATTGTTACAGTATAATCATATTGAACTGTTGTGGTGTTATATTTTGTACAGTTGTATTGTAATCAGATCACTTGACATGTTATATTATGTATGCAATCAGTTTGACATCAGAATGAATTACGTTACTGGAACTTCATGCTAATAAATTGTATGGACCCGTTACGGTATTGTTTCGCTACTGGTTAAAAACCAGTACAAAGCGTAAATTGTACAGAGAATGGCATTTTGTGCGCGGCGCTGCCAAGCACATGTTTATGTCCTGCGTAGCAGCGACTTGCGTGCACGTGCGTTTCCCTCTCGCTAACTTGAACAAACAAATATGCATGTAAATGGTACTGTCTTGCGTTGCAGCACGTAGCGGGCGAGAACATAAGGGTAAGTCCTCCGTGGCAGCGACTAGCTTGCACATGCGTTTCCCGCCCACAAAATATTTGCTTCATTCTTCAGCTTCATCTTCAGCCCCAACCTCGAACAGTGTTGACGACAGTAAGCCTACAGAATCGTATTAGGTACTTGGCATCGATGTAATAACACCGTAGTGTACTGCCAAGAGTAATTAACCTTAAAAATCTACTGCAACTGCTTAAACGAGTTTGCTATAATAGGGATTATAGACTTTACGCATTCATTCATATTTCAGTTACTGCAAATCATGCAATCATGATATTTGCACTAATCTTGCCACATGTATTATTTTATCCACCCTTGTATTTATCAGAGTTATTATGAATGTAAGTCTTCAATAAACCAAACAGGCTCCATCACAGAAGTGAAGAAAGTGTGTTAAAAGTGAAGCATGTTGGACTTACCCCAGGGTCAGATAGTATTTCTTCCACGGATATTGTATGAATATATCTGCGCTCTTCTCAATATCTCGGTGGAGGCCTGAAATCACGGATTTGTTGAGCTGTGTGAAATGTTCTGTCTTACAGCCCGCACTGTACAATCAAATGTTGATGGCAACATTCTGCAGTACTCAAAAAGTTTAGTGGGATGTTTCCTTTGTATATTATAGAGGTGATGAAATTCCCCTAATTGATACCTACTTTTAAATAGGTCATGTTTGCTTCACCTTTTCACACGTTTTAAATCAAATTTTAAGGCATTATTTTCCAGTAGAAACCTGAGTTAGTCGATATAGTTGAGGGAAAGGGGTTGCAGGATTGGAGCGCTGGAGAATGTTGCATAAACCACATTAAAGCATTTGTGAGAAGCGAAGAGCTTGGTGGTCAATTCCAGACATCAGGTGATTAGGTAAAGGCCTGTTTTGTTCCTTTATAAATACACAATGAAATTTAAACTATGTGCAGGTTCAATTCACAAGCAATAACGTCGGTAAATTGCATTAGTGCATAAAATGCCTATTTTGAGGGTATACCTAGGTGTAAATGGGAGGATTATATTAAAGTGGGTCTTAAAGAAATAGGATGCGGGTCCGTGGACTGGATTGATCTCACTCAGGAGAGGTGGTGGGCTCTTGTAAACACGGTAATGAACCTCCGGGTTCTATGAAATGCGGGGAATATCTTCACTAACTGAGGAGCTATTAGCTTCTCAAGGACTGTGCTCCATGTAATTAGTTAGGCAATCAGTTATCCAATGCTGCATGGCACAACGAACTCAGTTCTGTATATATTTTCTGAAAAATGATTTAGATTGCAGTAACCTCAAATGGCATTAATGTCTGAAATATAAGGTACGCACGCATAGGTGCAAGGCGTTGTATGATACCTTTAATCCGTCCTTGAAACCACGGACTTGAAACTATTCGTACCAGACACAGACTATACACATGCCAGAGCACATTTTATTTCAGTTCATTTCATTTTATTCATTTTCCGTAAATCCTGCCGGGAGTACAAACTCATGTGGATGTGGAAATCGTCCTGGTTTACAATACAACAAAAACAAGCATAGCACAACATACAGCAACACAAAACAGAATACAATTCCAGTGTACAAGAACATAGTAATTGTCATAAAATACCTATAAGGGTTTGTACTTAATTTCTATTCATTTTTCCGTAAATCCTGCCGGGAGTACAAACGCGTGTGGATGTGGAAATCGTCCTAGTTTACCATACAGCTAAAACAAGTACAGCTTAACATACAGCAACATAACATATAATATAGAATACAATTGCAGTGGACAAGTACATAGTAAGTGTCATAAACTTAATCACCATCTGTATGAATCAATGGCAAACTTATATAATCCTACACAATGTCTGTTATTAAAAGTCATTCTTATAAAAACAGTCTTCAAAATTATGAACCCTAACACAATATACACAAGTGTTAAACAAGTAGTATCCTTTTTTTCTTCACTGTTTTACATTAGTTCCTTAAAAAATCATCACTCCCTGTGCTTGGACTTTTCCTATGCCTCCTAGATTTCTTATTTTCATTCCTTTCATTTTGTATATCTACCGTTGTCACATTCTCAAAATTTCTGTCATGCATGGATCTGGAACGTAGTGCTTGGCACAGATTACAACGTGCGGTATAGATCTGTTATCCATGGTATGGATGAACCGTGCGCGGGATGGAATGGGTGCAGTACAATACGTATTTTACAGACAAAGTGCGGTAAGAAAATGGATTGGGAAGAGGATGCCCATGTAGTGGTATTTTTTTAGCCTACTGTGGACTTTCAACTATCGTACCATTTGACGGACTGTTACGAAACTTGAGATGAAATTTGTACCGTTGTAGACAGTCTCAATTCGTACGTAGTTTTAATTTCCTTCCATCATCAATAATAATAATAATAATGATAATAATATAATGGTGATGATGATACGGAAGACGCGCGGACTTGTGACATGGGAATGAGATTTAATTTAGTGTTCCGAAGTGCTGTGTAATAATGTTCAAAAACGAAACTGTTTTCATTGAAGGATCTTCCGGTTTTATGGCGGTAACTAATGAATCGTTGGAGCTAGACGAGTGAAGTTTGGTAAGGAAATAGACTATAAATACACCTGCATATTGTGTAAGGTGTGGAGTAAGTTTTCAGGCAACATTTTGCAAACATGGTGATGGTGAAACTTGTGAGGTTATGTCTGCATGCAGCAGTGACACGGTCTTGCTGCACTAGAAGAACCACGTATTTGAAGCTATCTTTTATGTAGTATGGTATAGTTAGTTAGCCCTTCATTACCACACAGAGAAACAGTCACTCGAATTGAAGACTGCAGTATAAGAGACCCTATTAATTGTCATTGCAAGACAAGCTTTATAAATATGAGTAGCAGGTGAATATAATGTCTTTGTACCTGAATTGTGTACTGTGACCCAAATGTAGGAAGGTTATTGAATTCCTGTTTACTTTCTGGACTTGGAAAGCGAATTGTACAATTTATAGATTTTAATACTGCATTATGAGCATAGGGTCATCTGAAATGCTGTGATAGGGATGGACATACGGTTAGGATGATGATGTTAAAAAATGTACCCAGAAATGTATTTAAACCTATGGCTGAATGCCCACTTGGAAGACTGAAAAGTAGAGGAGATTATAAGAATGATATTGGCTTTATGGAAATAGGTTGTTAGGATGGGTTGTGGTTGTTAGTAATGTGAGATCTTGTTGATTGGGAGGTTTTGAATGTTACGGATCTGTTACCTTAGTGTTAATGTATACGGCCCGTATTTTATGTGACAAATATTGTTTGTCACTTCTCAGACTGTTTCACATGTCAGCACAAAGTGTGGGAATCACCGCTATCTCAGTTTGCCATGAGTCAGGTTCCATGTGTTGTGGTTCAATGTATTGCAGTTAAATTAGGTTTTCAATTACTTTATTTATTTAAAGATGGTACTTAGAAGTTTTAGTTCAGTGTATTGCAATTAATATTAGGATTTTGCTTACCATATTTAAAGAAGGTGCTGGAAATACTTTTTCTTTGGCTTGAATAAATGTATCACATCTAACAGACATGTTCATTGCTTGTCAAAGTTCTGCTGGTGAAACTGAAGAAACTACTTCCTGAACAGTTGCTTTCAGATTGTCTTCAGTGTGAAGATTATTGCTGTACATTGTATCTTGTAACATGCACCACATGTACAGGGCCCATTAACCCAAGTTGCACTCTTGACACACCACATACCAACCTTAACATCATGTAATGGCACTTCGTGGATGAACATGGGAAACCTGCTGTTCTGGACTTCACATGTGCATTGAGTTGATACCAAGTTTAACAGCTAAACAAAATGAGTGTGGAGTCTTTGACTGACCGTCGAAGACTACAGACATAACATCTCAGCAGTGTTGTGGCAATAGGTGGCTCATTGAGTGAGACTAATTCTTTGTGATAAGGTAGCCAACAGGAAGTGACAGATGTTATTTGCCAGGTAAAGAAGGAAGTATCCGATATTGTCCCATTTAAATGTACATTCACTGTCCATGCAGCAACCAGGCCATGTCTTCTTACCTACCTATTTGCAACCAAAATATCTGGAAAATATTTATTTTTAATGTATGAAAAGTAAAAGAAAGGTTGTCTAAGAACAGAAAAAATATTTTTTAAAGTACCCATTATATAGTGAGTATGCAACATGCTGGACAACCACAAAATTGTGTTTTCATTCCTGGCAGGAGCAAGAGAATTTTCCCTTCTTTAAAGCATCTAGACAAGCTGTTGGGGCCCATCCAGCCTGCTATTCAATTGGTGCCAGGGTCTCTCCTCTGGGATAAAGAGGGTGGGATTTGAAAATGCATCATCATTAGTGGAGAGGATTTTGGTGTTTGGAGTTGAATGTGATTCTCCTTCCTAATGCTGTGCCCTGCTACTGCTGATGTATCTGGTTTTCTGAGGCAGATATGCTGATGATTCTTCTCTACCCTAGTCTCAGTATTTCTTTTTTTTTTTTTTTTTGTATGGCTCGACAGCCCTATATGGGCCTGGGCCTCCTCGTTTCGTCGAGGTTTCATGGTCACACACATTTTAGACACACCACAGTTAGTAGGACTCCTCTGGACGAGTGACCAGCTCTTCGCAGAGACCTCTACCTGACAACACACAACACTCATAAGAGACAGACATCCATGCCCCCGGTGGGATTCGAACCCACAATCCTAGTAAGCGAGCGGCCAAAGACCCATGCCTTAGACCGCACGGCCACTGGGATCGGCAGTCTCAGTATTACAAAGGATTAAATACCATCAACACAACTAATTTGTATTATTATTCATTTATTTTAAGGCAACATGTGTTGACCAACATTGGTCATCTTCAGGCCACTAAAATCATAAACGTTATAGTATACAATTGTAGTATTCAGTGTTAATGATTGAGATCTCAATTTTACATTTTATAAAAGACAGGTTGATTTGTCACTACCACTGTTATGGTGGTTGTTGAAATTGTGATATTACTATTAATTAAATGTTAAAATTATAAACTTATAAAATTATAAAATAGAAAAAGGTCTTGAATCATATTTCCTTGAGGATTTGTGTTATTTATTGTGCATCTGGAGCACCACATATTCTGTTGCTTAATTACGGAGATCAGACTCTTTAGAGAGTTCATGAAAGAAAGATATTTCGTGTAGCCTTGTTGGTGTTTGTCCATGTTTCGCTCTCATTTCTTGTTTATATCCGGTATGTTACTGTTTGTGAAATATTTGATCTGGTATGTAAACACACTATCCTTTGTCACTGTTAAGGAAATACTGAGTGGCCTGAAGATGACCAACATTGGTCAAAACATGTTGCCTTAAAATAAATTTATAATAATACAAGTTAATTTTGTTTATGGTACTTCGTCCTTTATAATTCTAAATAACACAGTGTGATATATAACATAAAATTTATTTGTCTCGGTAGACTGACCTGTCTGGACAGTGTAGACCCGACGATACTCGGAGTGTGGTTGTTACTGAATGAAGCAACAACTAGCATTACCATTACTCTGTTTATAAGTCATCATTTAAAATATGGCAGTGATGTATCCAATGAATTTGACATAGAGGGCATTTGTACTGAAATAATAAAGATAATCGTGGTAACAGAAGTATAATAATAATAATAATAACAACAACAACAGTCTGTGATTTGTTTATAACGTGCAATACAAATATCATGAATAATAGGATTCAATCCCAAGACATGACGCTGACGTCATAAACTATGAGTTAAATGGAATTTTGTGTTTGGATATCAACTTTTGTTGTTGAAGCATAGCTTTATGGACACAAACTTTGTAGCACTGGACATGTGTGAGGTAGGAAAGGAGGCTATAGCTGTGCCCAGAACTTCCTGTTTGTGTGTTATGAATCAAATTATTTTTCAGTGCAACATTGATATGATTAAAATGGAACCTGATTCTGATTCACAAGGACACCTGCCTTCTCCAGAGACTGAAGGACAGGCCAAAGGCGGAAAATACAATGATGACCCTTTATCAGCATTGTACCCTCTGCAGCAAAAAGAACTGAATGTGAGTCATGCTTTTGTATTTATCTCTGGTTCTCTCTTAACCTTTAAGAGCCGAAACGGACAAATCTGTCCATCGTTATGTGTAGGTATGAATGCCAAAACGGACATTTTTGTCCAAAAATATATATGTAAACTTTTCGCATTAAATACGATATTGGCGGGGCAATAAACCTGTGTAAATATTATGTATACATACAACAGACTTGAAGGTAATTTTACAGTTGTGCCTCATACCAAGGGGGCGTATTGGGGCGCGGAGGTAATATACCATAAAATGATGTATTCAACACTGTTTAGAGTGTATTCAGCTTCATGCTCCAGCATCTGTACATTCATGTGCCCCAGATAACCATCGATTATAAAGCCGTAGGATCGAGTTAAGATTTATACGAGTCGATAGAAATATTTATGTACTTTCCGGGAACCGAACCCTGATCTCCTTTCTGGTAGTCGTATAACTTATTCACTGTTCTAGCCCGTGCTTGTACTCACAGAAAAATTTTCAATACATTTTCACAATATATTTGTCCAAATATACGAAAAAATTAAAACTTCCGGCTGTATTTACTCTTACGTACTTGATGGAAGAATGAAACATAGCTCACCCGAGAAAGGCAGTATATGATGCGTCGTCAGAAGGAAGTTACTTGTTACAGAAATTATTACATACCTTATTATTAGATGTTCTCATCCGAATCAATATCACAGATCAGCTGTGATTCAATATCTTCATCACGAATATGCCTTCTGCAAGCCATGATGCTGATTATGTACTCAAAAGAAATAATTTTCACAAGCGACAGGGTCACTGCACTGTGCGACAAACACTGAAAGAGTGTGGCCACTGGTAGGAATACCGAGAAACGTACGTTTCCTTTCGCAGGTCAGATTCCTCATGGTTGTAAAACTGTAAACCTCTTTGTAAGTACACCCTTACAGAAATCACACCAACGAAAAGCATTTCGCTGTTGTTAAAATAACCTCACAGAAATATTTTCCCTTGAAAGTTGGGACGAATTCAGGAGAAAGGAGCCAGAATTTAAGGCTAAAGAGAACGAAACATAACATATTACTAAAATTTCATTAATGGTCCGGACACGATAAAGAAAGAAAAGAAGACTAAAATTTCTGTCTCTTAGGGAAGTGGTTCATTCTTATTTTGCATCAAAATATTTTATAATAAACTATGATATACATTACCGTGTTCTCCATGCTTCACTTGAGTAATTACGATTTATTTCACAGATCCAGCGTTAATATTCTTCAAGATATTCAAAATTTTCCTAACCATTGCAGCAAACGTTTAAATCCCCAGAGAAAATTCCGGTCCGCTGACAGTACAGGGTATTTAAATCGCCGGCTTTTAAAGGTTAAAGTCATTTGCATGTTTAGTTTTCTTTTATTTCTGTCAGGAAACATCAAATAATTTACTTTGTATTTGAGAGGAACCTGGTCAGAATTTGTGCCTATGTACCAGTCATTTGACTGGGGTTTTTTAACACTTTTTTGACGCTGCCACTTTATATATAAAGCAACTTGTTTACATGAAAATGTAGAGCGCGTATTGAAAGAATCAGCGCAAGATATATGCATGTAGTATTTTACTAAATATGTCATTTGTCTGTCCATAATACTGGTTTTTATTATTTTATTTTAAGCATATCAAATAATTAATAAAAAATGGGAACTTAATGTAGATATTTTTACATGGCTTTTTAAACTATCAGTCAGTGATTTGTATAATTCAGGAATAATTTCGGTTATACTTTGCTTTAAAGTTCTAAATAGACACATCAGACTGCAGTAAGAGTCTTCAGTGGCTGAGAACTGCAGTGCTATGGCCAACCTTTTTTTTTTTTCACTGGTATAGAGTATTTGTTATTCTTTGCCCCTTTTGGATATTTCATGACCCACTAGGTTAGCATGATGTTCAAAATTTGTGTTGGACATCCTCATAAAACTTTTAAAACTTCCATTGCACTGATTTCTGCAGTCTGTGTATTCTTATTTGTACTTCAACATTGTGTGTGACTTTTATTTAAAGTACAGTTTTGTACAATTACGTGAACTTACACCTTTATCACTCTCTTCTACACCTATTACAGACACATTTTGGTTTGCCAAGAAACATCATCAGTATCAATATTATCACATTTATGAATATATAGTCATAATTCTGTCAACATTGATTTTGTTATATTAATATCCTGTTAAAAGACATTTGTTTTCAGTATTGTTGTTTAGGTATGGATAGGATTTAAGGAACTCTTATTTCTGTTGTAAATGTGTAGATAGCACTACGATACTTACAATTGTTTTTGTATATCCAGATGTGGACATTAATTTGAAATAAGATAAATCCTGATTCCAGTAAACCATTTAGTGTGACTGATGTGAATGCTTTGTTTTACAGTATAATATGGTGTTTGTAAAAGTGGAGACCTGTTCAGATGAGGAAACATATGTAGTCAATGAAGATCAACTGATTGGTATGAAGGATGGAACTCATTCCACTCCTGGCATGTCCCCTAAAATGGAAAATGATGCTGAGGTAAGTTTTGCCAATTTGTTTTTATTTTGTTGAATTTAGAACTTTATAATTTATAAATTTTATGTTATTCATACCTTGCTTATTCTTACAATCAATACGTCACCAACCTATGCACCATACAGAGTGTAAACAACTGAAAACTTCTACCTGCAACGGCTCACTTTAAAAGTTTAAAATCTACAACATTGTAATTTTATGATTAGTAACTTTGTGTATTTTAGAATTTTAATATTTTAGTCATTTTACGAAGGGAGACACAATACCTGTTAGCTGTTGGCCTTGTTACTCCTTTGTTCACTACAACTCCCTGATGATGGCACCCCCATGCCAAAACATGTAGCAGTTTTATAATTGCTTCTGAATGTATTTTATTAAGTGCATAATTTGGTTGATGTATCAGTTGTTTATAATTTATTTTATTGTTTTGTTAAGGGCCCATGTTTACAGATGTAGTGAAATTTGTCACAAAATGTCATCCTACTTGAAAATTTTTTATGTTAATGAGATCGTTGTTTTACATGTCTTTTATAATACTATTTCCTGTGTCATAGCATGCTTTTATCATTTCCTCACTAGCAGCCGATGACAGCCTTTCCTTCTATGGGTATTACCAGTTGATGTGAGTGCAGAAGTATTCCATAATAGCAGTTAACCCTTGAAAGACCTGTGGTTGCATATGTGGCCACACATACAAAAACACCTCTAAAATTTATGTTATATATTTAGACAACAATGAAATTTACTGCATTTTTAAGACATGCTACATAATCTCTGTTTCATTTTCCACAAAATGCCGTTTATTTCGTAATTTTATCTTTTTCTCTTCAAATAATGCACTCATTTTTCATAATTTAAGAACCAACCTGGCTGGATAAAGGGTAAAGCTATGTGTATTGATTATAAGATACTAAAAATGCTGTCACTCCACATCATTTAAACAGGTTGAGGTTGACATGCAGTTGTTTGTAGTTTGTAATATTTCATATTGTATGACCAAAGTTCAAGCAGTTTTGTTACTTTTACTGCTGATAATTTTGAAATGTTAGTTCCTGTTGTAATCTCTCCATTATTTTCTGGTCTTTCTCCTATAGCAAGTACATGGAATTTTTAAGGAGTTTCTTGTCTGAAACTGACCCAATAGATGTGACTTTAATGAGCTATGGATTCCTCTCATGCTTGTATGACTCAGAGATGTTATGCTGATTTATAAGAATAATTTCAGTGGCATTTACTGACTGTTCTCACCTTCTCTCACTCTAGGCTTGTTTGGGATAAATTGGTAGTGCTCAGGTGAGGTAGGTTGTGCAGACTTGTAATTGGAAAGTTATAGGAAGCATTAAAATGAACAAAAAAATGCACTGCATTGGTACTTTATATGTGTTAAAAACAGAGCACATAACTTTTACAACTGGATATTAGTATGATATTTCATAATTTATTGATATAAAGTGCTTGCATTAGGATGTGTGAGCCTCAAGAAACCAATGTTTTGTAACAGGCATTCCTTTGGGAGTTTGTAATTGCAATATTCAGAAGGTAAACGATTTGGTGTTTCTCTCTGCATCTTGGATTTGTACACAAATTTTTCATGATATCATCTAGGGCGATAGAAGATCAACAAAATTAAGTTGAAACAATGGAATTCCTATTTTCTCAAAACTCCTCTATAACCAACTAACTAACCAACCAACCAACCAACCAACTAACTCCATGGAGCAGAATCCTTCCTGAGAAGCTAACCTGTCCTCAGCTAGTCAAGAAATTCCCCGCATTTTATGGAACCCGAAGATTCATTACCACATTCACAATAGCCCATCACGTGTCCCTGTCCTGAGCCAGATCAGTGCAAGTCCATGTCCTTGCATCCCACTCCTGGAAGGTCCATTTTAGTATTGTCCTTCCATCTATGCCTAGGTTTTCCAAGTGGTCTCTCTCCCTCAAGTTTCCCCACCAAAACTCTATATGCATATCTTCTCTCTCCCTTTTACCTGCTAAATGCTGTGCCCATCTCATTCTTCTTGATTTGATCACCTGAATTATATTTGGTGAGGTACAAATCATAAAGCTCCTAGTTACATAGTTTTCTCCACTCTGCTGTTACCCTGCTCCTCTTTGGTCTAAATATCTTCCTCAGCACCCTATTCTTGAACACCCTCAGCCTATGTTTCTCCCTCTATATGAGAGGCCAAGTTTTACACCCATACAAAACAACATGCAAAATTATAGTTCTCTGTGTTTTAATGTTCATATTTTTGGATAGGAACCTGGAAAACAGAAGATTCAATATGAGGCCTAGACTTCATTTATTTGAAAATCCTACAATTTGTACAGCAAATTCGTATCTTTCAGAGGGTGATGGGGAAATAATGTAAACTAAACAGGGCCTGTCAAATTACCTATATGTGGACAAGTGTTGTAATTAACATTGGTTGTGTTACTGTGGAATTTGTAAGTGTTGCGGACTGATGGATGATGCTTTGATACGGAAGTGAAAGTGCTCCTTTTTCTAAAAATAAGAGAATTGTTGAATGTAGTGATTTAACTATTGTTGTGTTTCAGGAAAGGACACCTGAAGACTTACCAAATTATGAAACAACAGTGTGGGACCACAGAGATTGTTCTGGCAGGTGAGTCAAGTATCTTTGTAATTTGTGACACTATTGAATTTATTAGTAATATGAAAATCAGTAGTACAAAAGTACCAATTTAAGGATCTTACATTATTCAATTGTTCTACTCAGTAATGTTTCTCCATATGTTAAGTGAATAAAAGTGGGATAATGGCATAAATTTGTTTCAGAGGTCATATTTCTCGTGCTTATATTAATTACTGCAGGAGTATGCTGTGGATGGGCTGGGATAGCATATTCAGTATAGCAACTTGCTACAGGTGGGATGGTCTGGGGATCGAATTCTGGTGGGGGCGAGATTTTCTGCACCTGTCCAGACCAGCCCTGGGGCCCACCCAGCTTCCTGTACAATGAGTGCCGGGGTAAAGCAGCCGGGGCGTGGCATTGGCCTCCCACCCCCATCTAGTGCTGAGCTTAAAGATAGGGTAGAGCTATTCCTCTGCTCCCCACTCTGGGCCTTTGTGGTCTGTTCCTGGGTGAAACTTATCTTTACCTTTACCTTTATGAGTACTCTGTGGCCATGCTGACAAAGGCATGTTTTATGATAATGAATATATTTATTTTATTTGGAATTGGACTTTTGCATTCATTAATAATATGAAATGCAGTTTGCAAAGATTGATACTCTATAGTACAAAGGCAGTTTTATGTACCAGTTGTTTGGTTCTTTGAATAAACTACAGGGTTTTTTAAATGCTTCATTACTTGGTATTTAGATGGAATGTGTTTTGCTAGAAATAGGACCTAAATTTGAAATATCCAGATATCCTTTACCTTATAAATGGTTAATTAGTGGGGTAATGTGTCACAGAGAATGATCACGTAATGTTTTTCAAAGTCCTTGCACGCACACTGCTTGAATTTCCTACCATATAGTGTATATCGTCACTGTTTCTGTAATGGCTTTTTCAATTCACCATCCATAATCATCTGCACATACTTGTTGATGGTTTGTGCATTTTTGTAAAGTAACTGTGAATTTAAATTATGAATTACAGTGAAATAATTCGTGTATGACAGATTGGCGTTGCTGCTTTGGTGCTATGTAACTTCTGAGGTAGAACAAGCTGCAGTAACTAGAAGAATGAATGTGTTTCTGTTACAGAGAGACTGGCATGATTGGGCTTCATAAAGAATTTTCTAATGGTGGCATATCTGTTTCAATAAGAGGTACTGAACACGATGATGGCAGTGTTATAGAAACTGATTTGTCCGTTGAGAGTGAGTCTGGAAACCATTTGTCACGGGAAGATTCAGGTGTGGTTAATGTAGACAGTTTAGAATGTGTAACATGTGGCAAGGTGCTATCTAGTAAGAGGGCTCTTAAGAAACATGTTGTTACGCACACTGAAAAAAAATCTTACCCGTGTGAAATATGCGGCCTGTCTTTTGTCAAGAAAACTGATCTGAAAAGACATCGACGTATACATGCAAGAGAGAACCCATACATGTGTCAGTCATGTTCAGAATCCTTCTCTGAAGAGGAGCACTTCACATCTCACATGAATACGCATGCACGAGATAAGCCGTACAAATGTGACATTTGTGGAAGGTCATATTCAAAGAGAAGAAATCTTGTAATCCACCAATATATTCACTCTGGAGCAAAACCATATAAATGTGATGTTTGTAGTCTGGCTTTCTCAGATCCATCCCATTTATCTTCACACCTTCGTATTCACACTGGGGAGAAACCATACAAGTGCGAATTTTGCAGTAGGAGTTTTTCGCAGAGCGGTTCACTTACGGTGCACACACGCATTCATACGGGAGACAAGCCATATAAATGTGTTGAGTGTAATCGGTGCTTCTCTAGTAGTTCTGATCTAAAACGACATCTGCGCACTCACACCGGGGAGAAACCGTACAAATGTGAGTTCTGCAGTAAGTGTTTTTCTCAGTGCGGACATCTGGTCGTCCATAAGCGTACTCATGCCGGTGGTGCCATATGACTGAAGTACTCTGACGTTACGCATTCTCACAGTGCGGGAGATATGTAAGTATGACTTTTGAAGGCATTAGTTTCTTGGTGTGAATGTTTTATGATATAACGGGTTTGTCCAGTACTATAAATTCATGCGTGCAATTATTTATTTCCCAATGTTAATTTCCATAAATGTACACAGAACGGATCTGTTTTGTATTATCTGAAAGAAGTATTATGAAATACTTTTTGTACCAGCTGGCTAACTTCAGAAATAAGCGCCACTCTAAAAGTCGGTTTAAACCGTTATCCTGTGTGTTGTGATGTTGTAGTTTAGTAGGTATCAACATTTTGGAGCAATCTGCTGCATCCATTTCAGGCAGAGGAGTCCAAAGCAGGGATGTGGGTTGATATCTATGAGAACGGTGCATGTGTTGGCCAGTCGGACCAAACGACCAGGAAGAAGAGGTGATCCCTGTCGGGTCCTGTGAAACAGGAAACAGGAAGCCCTTTTTCAGAGCCTGTGCTAAGTAGAGGACAGATCCAGTTCGTCTCAGAAGGAAGGAAGGACAAGGAAGTAAGTCAATTAATTACGTTATTAACAAACTGATGGATCCTGCAAAGCTTTGCCCCCCTGTAGATGTTTTCTGTATTAAATTTTAGGTTTTCACTGTGCCAAAACTTCAGGGTGTGATGTTGTGGTTAGACAGTAACCACTGTTTGGTGGAACATGCTGCTTTCTTTATCAGGAGTGTCAACAAGGCGATTGACCCATCAGAACGTGGCGGTTGGGAGAAGTAGAACGCTGTCTGGGCCTGTAGGTAGTGGGGAAGCCCTGTTTAAAGCAAGTGCTAAGTAGAGAGCAAGTCAGGTGGATCCAAAGAAAGTTCAGTTATCTAGTATTGAACAATTTCAGTGTCATAAATATTGTGTAGCATTGTGGTCCCATAGAATTAGAATTTTTCTATATTAGGTTTGAAGTAAAAGGCAGTCATTATTTGTACAAAATAATTGTTGAATATTGTTTTGTACATTCTGATTTTAGAAAGCAGATGCAACAGTAGCATATTTCAGCCGAATAATAAGAGTGAAAATGCTACAGAATAGAATTAGAATGATAGAAATAATAACAATTTTTGCGTTTTACGTATATGCATCCTGATTTCCTTGGCTGTAAATTTGCAACAGTTATGGTGAGAAATTTTTCAGCATATGTCTGATCTAGAACAATATTCGTAGCCAATAAATCACTGGTGCTAGACACGTTAAGTCGTACACGTTATCAGCGACCTGTGACAGCCTGTTCAGTGCTCAGTCCCGTGAGTCCCATGTTAACGAGGGACTGCGCCTCGTAGAGCGGACAACATCAACTGCTGCACGGCAATTGATGGTGGCCCCCCACACTCTGCACTCATTTCTTCATTTAAAAAAAAAAAGGCGTCCTATGTAGTTGATCTACACTGCGTTATCAGTCTTTCAGTGCGTCTTTATGACGAAAATTCATGTGTCTGATACAAGTTCTGTGTTTCGCTGTCCTCTTAGAACGCCACCTTGTAACATAAGCTATGTAAACACTGGGAAAAGTGCAAGGGTAAATAAAACCGTAGTGTTGCTGTTGTATTGACGGGTCATTACGTCAGAACTCGTCGGCTGTCTTAAACTTCATTTAGACTACATAAGCTGTTATAAAGTTCACAGCACCACAAAATACAATGTGTCCTAAAGGTGCGTACACATTGCGGTAGAGGATAGCTATAACATTGTGATTGTGGAACCAGAATGTGTTGTGCTTTGTGTAGTGTGAAACGAAAATGTGCCTGTTGCTTAGAATTTTTTGGGTTGTTGTCCAGCGTCAATTTTTGGTGTATGACCAACGTTTGTGGATCACTTGATTGTCCCATCTTTAGTGTCTTAGGAAACAAAGGATGCCAGGAGGTAAGGAACATGTGTTTATATAGGAGTAGGGTCCAATGGGTAGTATTGAATGGACGAGCCAATCAGGAAGAAGGGGGAGGTGTGGTGTGTTGTGATAGGTTTTGACAGGGACTGGGAGGGGGACAATGGGTAAGCAGTGGTGGGGGTATATATATACATATATATATGGTTGATGGCTGTAGCCACAGAGGAAAAATGTCCATGACGGGAGGAAGGGGAGCCAAACTCTAAGAACAGGTACCAAGTATTCACTGGGTGTGACTGAGTGGCAGAGAAGGAGAGTTGCTGTTTTCTTTCAGGAGTCTTATGATGGGTTTCCGTGTGACTTTCACTCAATATGCGATACTCTGCATAAACATCAGCGCCACCTTACGGATTTCAGTCCGTAAAACAATATGGCGGCGGAGCGTTTGACGTTCAGCAAGGCAAGATAATTTTGAAGTGGTACTGGAAATATGGTGTGCCGGGATACCTCAGTCGGTATAGCGACTCGCTACGGGCTGGACGGTCCTGGGATCAAACCCCGGTGGGGGTGAGATTTTCCGTACCCGTCCAGACCGGCCCTGGGGCCCACCCAGCCTCCTATACAATGGGTACCGGGGTAAAGCGGCCGGGGCGTGGAGTTGACCACCCACCCTCATCTAGCGCCGAGGTTAAAGAAAGAGTAGAGCTGTACCTCTATTCCCCTTGGGCCTTCGTGGCTTATAGGGAGAACTTTACCTTTTACTGGAAATATGAGAATGTGTGCGAAGTCGAAAGGCAGTGGAGGCGGGAATTTGCAACAGAATCTGCAACACGGCGGCCGGGATAGCTCAGTCGGTATAGCGACTCGCTACGAGCTGGACGGTCCTGGGATCAAACCCCGGTGGTGGTGAGATTTTCCGTACCCGTCCAGACCTGCCCTGGGGCCTACCCAGCCTCCTGTACAATGGATACCGGGTCTCTTTCCCGGGGGTAAAGCGGCCCGGGCGTGGCGTTGACCACCTATGCCCTTCGAGCGCTGAGGTTGTGTATGGATGGAGCTATACCTCTACCTCCCCTCAGTGCCTTCATGATGCTGACGAATTTGGGCCCAAAGGTACGGTGCATTATGTGCCACAAGCAACTATCTGGGAAGCCGAGCACAGCAGTCTGCCATTCCTGCTGTGATGTTGTAGGATTGACACCATCACCAAAGAAACCTGTAAGACAATGTGCTCGTGCGACAACCATCGCAGTACACACCTTGGTTGACGTTTGTCACTTATCCGTCGAATTCAGGAGTACCTAGATGCTAACGGTGAACGTTGCGAACGCTTGTCCTAATTCGCCATATGTTACAAACACTTCTCTCTATGTATCGACGTCCAGTAATTTATGTAAGGACATTAAAGCGTGTATGCATTTTTAGACATCTTGTACCGAGTAAGTAGGCTCAAGCTGTAAGCGCTTTTGATGTATTCGGGAGTAGCCGATTCGAATTTCCGTTTGGAACAGAGACAATTCTGAGGCTTTTCATGATTTTCTTTTGGTTCCTGCAGCTAGATGTAGGGATGGACTATTTAAACTATGAATGACCTCTTCCAAATTTTGTCCAGTTTAGTATTTACTGTCAGCCTGTACTGACTTATTGACGACACTGTTAAATAAACTAAATAATATTACATACAAGCAGGTGTAGCCGTAATAGGTAGGTATCGTATTCGTCCCGGTTTTCCAGGGATAGTCCCGGTTTTATGGATTTTAGAGAGCTCTGCCGGAACTCCGCAAAATTTGGTTCGGGACGCCAAATGTCCCGGGTTTTTCGAAGTCATAAAAATAGGACATTTATGACAATGCATTAGAACATTTTGACTTTCACACGGTGGGAGGTAACATCTGTAAGAGTCGGACAATCGTCGTCAAACAGTCATTAGACCTAACATGAAGGAATAGGAGAAATAGGGAGAACGATGTAGATTGTTGGTTATGGAGTCTGGACTGAGACTGCGAGGGACGAGGGAACGATATGCACGGAAAATGCAGTTCGTGAAAATATTATTATTATTATTATTTCATTTTTTGCACCTGTATATCAGTTTTTATATGAGTTTCCTAGTTGTAATAATATTAATAAATTACTCTGTTTTTTATTCCGTGACGGGCTAAACATTTTGTATTCCCCCCCCCCGGCCACCTAAATGGTATTAAGTGTCCCGGTTTTTTGGTTTTTAAAAATGGTATCCGTAATAGTAGGGGGAATGAAATGAACGCTCCACGAGTCATAGACTTAAACAGCTTACCGGAGATGTGTAATATATCCACGCTCCAACCGCCTTTACTCGGAAATAATCTCCGGTAGGATATCATTCAGTACAACGCTAGTGGATCGGAGAGATGTTTTTGTGATGAAATCGAACCCCGGACCATCAGCGATGTCACGTGACGGAATCACTGCAGTATAAGTTGCGGTGCACTGATCTTATCAGTCTAGTACACCTTATCATGGCGGAACGTGAAGTGCTTCACTTTTTGCTGGTGCTTCTTATGGTCATTTCTGGTCATGCAGGTAACTACACGACGAAAATAACCGCCATTTGCAATACGTTCAGAAAGCAACTTATTCTATGCCGTTTAATTGCTTTCTAAATTGGCTTCATACATGTTGCGAGTTCATTTTAAGTACTTTGTGCATGGTTCAGACGATTCGAGCTGGCAGAGTTGAAGGACGTCACTGGTTCTGTACGAATGTGTGAGATTTCACGAAACGTTAGACACTCGTCGTCTTGCTCATGGCATCACAATTACTACATTTCACTCGCAGGATGTAATCACGGCCTTTAGACACTCGTCGTCTTGCTCATGCTCAAATTAATTTCACTCGCAGGATGTATCACGGCCTTTAGACTGTCGTCTTGCTCATGGCATACATTATACATTCCTCGCAGGATGTAATCACTGCCTTTAGACACTCGTCGTCTTGCTCATGGCATCACAATTACTACATTTCACTCGCAGGATGTAATCACTGCCTTTAGACACTCGTCGTCTTGCTCATGGCATCACAATTACTACATTTCACTGCAGAGTATCACGCTTTGACATCGTTCTGTCATGGCATCACAATTACTACATTTCACTCGCAGGATGTAATCACGGCCTTTAGACACTCGTCGTCTTGCTCATGGCATCACAATTACTACATTTCACTCGCAGCATGTAATCACGGCTTATCACCAAGGAGTTCCGATCTGCGCGCAAACCCACCTTTCTAATACCATATGTTTCTAGCGTTATGTACAGGATGTTATTTTGTTTTAGTTTGCGAATAACGTATAGTTCGGGACTCAACTTTGAGGCCCTAGAAGCTGGGGAATTGAGTGGGAAACAGAGCCTCAGATCTCAGTCCCGAACTGTATTACTTTGATTTTAGGTTTTGTAAATTTGTCACATATAAGCCACGTGTTTTATATTGTTGCCGTGTTTATAATTGTTTAGTAGTTGAGCATTTTCCAAGTTACGTCACTGTACCTCATTGGCGCTAATGTTCCTATCCTGGTACTTCCTATCTGATGGGTCAAAATAGTTCTTGTCTTTTAAGGTATACGAGAAGAAAAGATTCTATGCTGAATGGTAACCATTGTCAGGATTTAATATTTAATTTCGTCCTGTTATGATTTTGATATATATATATGTATATATTTGATTCCTAGTTACTCTTTAGTAGCATTTCGCAAATTGCGAAAAGCTACTATTAGCTTCGTCATGTCTGGGTGTCTGTCCGTCCGCATGCAAAAACTCGGCTCCCACTTGTCGGCTTTCATGAAATTTGATATTTGAGTATTTTTCGAAAATCTGTCGAGAAAATTGAACTTTTATTAAATTCTGACAAGAATAACGGTACTTTACATGAAGACCTATGTACATTTATGATAATATCTCGCTGAATTCTTCTTAGAATGAGAAATGTTTCGGACAAAAGTTGTAGAGAAAATCAAAACACGCGTTTAATATTCAATAACTTTTTTTTTTTTTCCGAAAATCGTACCGTTTATGATATAAAGTGGAAAAATATGGTACAGCCAGACAGGCCACAGATGGCAATATAATACGGCGCATGCGCTGTGCATGCTGGATAACTAAGGCTACAGACACACAGTCGTAATATGTAATGCTTGTTGCTTTTCCATTGCAACAGTGGTCGCACGACCTACCTCAGTGTTACGCCATACGTGCATTGCCTCTCTTCTTTTTGTGGTTGACACGTGTGCACGTGGTTGTCCGTTCGTTTACTCCTAACAAGTTTCTGCTACAATATTTAAAAGAAAAAACTGGATAACGCCATTGGTTATTAATATTTGTTTTTTTTTTTGACGAATTTTTTCGACTGAATAGGTTGGTTGATCAAGAATTATGAATTAGGAACAGTTTGAAATTGTCGCACCCTGGCGCTCAGTATATCCTATGCACCGCCAGGTTTAACACTAATATCTATTCATTGGCCTACCCAGTGTATTTAGTTTTTTTATGATTCTTACAAAAACCATTTTTATTGCCCTACGAAATTAGGCGATTGGTATTCCTAATGGACCTAGACTGTTTTCTGTGTGGCACGAACTGAATATTTATGTATATGAATATAATGTGAATTAATTTTAGTTTTCAAAGGGTTAAGTTTTCCCTCAGCAGTGGCATGCAGATATTGAGGAATACCCCTAAAATATCAAGACAAATCTGTCCTTACGAGTATTCGAACCAAGCAGATCTTAGAATACGGAACAAGATGCAAACCCCTGGGTCACGATGTCCGATGTTATTAGATTGTTCACATGTTACTGTAGCATTTACTTTTAATTGTCAAATTACACACCAAATACCACTGTGTTTGTCTACAGTTCTTTAACCAAGAGAAGTCCTTGTGTTGGCTTTGCTTGAACAACTCGTATGGAATCAGCGATGATGTCAGAGTTACTCGTTGGAGTTTGATCGCCATATCTCCACATCAACACGTCATTCTTAACAGCATTTTATTTCACTGCCTGTAACATTTTTCAGTCTTCGTTTTATAAATACAATAGACTATGCGATATCCGACACCTCAGAGACCAGACAGTTGCCGGATGTCGTAATTATCCGGGTATTATAACATTATATCTAATGCGTATGTTAGTGTACCTAGCAACCTGATGGACAGATCGAACAACTTGTCACTTGATACCCTGTCCTGTTTTCTCTGCCATATTTTGTGGTTCATTTTTATGGCCACTTACGCAGCGTCTAAAAAGCCACTGACAGTAAGACACCGGCAATTAACGGCCGAACTCTCGCCACTTGCGCAACGTCTAAAAAGCCACTAACAGTAAGACAACGGCAATTAACGGCCGAACTCTCGCCATTTGCGCAGCGTCTAAAAAACCACTAACAGTATGACAACGGCAATTAACGGCCGAACTCTCGCCATTTGCGCAGCGTCTAAAAACCACTAACAGTAAGACAACGGCAATTAGCGGCCGAACTCTCGCCACTTACGCAGCGTCTAAAAAGCCACTGACAGTAAGACACCGGCAATTAACGGCCGAACTCTCGCCACTTGCGCAACGTCTAAAAGCCACTAACAGTAAGACAACGGCAATTAACGGCCGAACTCTCGCCATTTGCGCAGCGTCTAAAAAACCACTAACAGTAAGACAACGGCAATTAACGGCCGAACTCTCGCCACTTACGCAACGTCTAAAGAGCCACTAACATTAAGACAACGGCAATTAACGGCCGAACTCTCGTCACTTGCGCAGCGTCTAAAAAACCACTAACAGTAAGACAACGGCAATTAACGGCCGAACTCTCGCCACTTACGCAACGTCTAAAGAGCCACTAACAGTAAGACACGCAATTAACGGCCGAACTCTCGCCACTTGCGCAGCGTCTAAAAGAGCCACTAACAGCAAGACAACGGCAATTACGGCCGAACTCTGGCCACTTACGCAACGTCTAAAGAGCCACTAACAGTAAGACAACGGCAATTAACGGCCGAACTCTCGCCACTTACGCAATGTCTAAAGAGCCACTAACAGTAAGGCAACGACAATTAACGGCCGAACTCTCGCCACTTACGCAATGTCTAAAGAGCCACTAACAGTAAGACACCGGCAATTAACGGCCGAACTCTCGCCACTTGCGCAACGTCTAAAAAACCACTAACAGTAAGACAACGGCAATTAACGGCCGAACTCTCGCCACTTACGCAATGTCTTAAAGAGCCACTAACAGTAGGCAACGACATTAACGGCCGAACTCTCGCCACTTACGCAAAAGTCTAAAGAGCCACTAACAGTAAGGGCACCGGCAATTTATACGGCCGAACTCTCGCCACTTGCGCAACGTCTAAAAAACCACTAACAGTAAGACACCGGCAATTAACGGCCGAACTCTCGCCACTTGCGCAACGTCTAAAAAACCACTAACAGTAAGACACCGGCAATTAACGGCCGAACTCTCGCCACTTACGCAACGTCTAAGAGCCACTAACAGTAAGACACCGGCAATTAACGGCCGAACTCTCGCCACTTGCGCAACGTCTAAAGAGCCACTAACAGTAAGACACCGGCAATTAACGGCCGAACTCTCGCCACTTGCGCAACGTCTAAAAAACCACTAACAGTAAGACACCGGCAATTAACGGCCGAACTCTCGCCACTTGCGCAACGTCTAAAAAACCACTAACAGTAAGACACCGGCAATTAACGGCCGAACTCTCGCCACTTGCGCAACGTCTAAAAAACCACTAACAGTAAGACATCGGCAATTAACGGCCGAACTCTCAGAATCGGTGTAGGGCAGTGCTTCCCAAACCTGGGTAAATTACCCAAAATTGGGTAAAAGTGGGTTTTCTTGGGGTAACGACACACCTTGGAATACAGATTAAAATTTACCGTAAAAGTGTAGAAGAAGAAGTACTCTGAAGAAAGTGATCAGTCAGTGTGCACCGATACTCTAAAACAGTCTAACTGTGGCATTGTACTGACTAGCTGGGACCTGGGTGATGTAATATGCATGGTGAATAATTACCGAATTGTTTGTGGCTGCTAAAATGTTTAGAGATGTTTAAAATAAAGACATTGCATCAAACATCGTTTGCTTCCTATTTTTTTACCGATCTCTCTTCACTTTTCAAATATGTTTTCTGTGCAGTTAGTGTTTTACCTGCATTGGGTAAAAAGGACTTTCTGATAAGCGGTTTTGGGTAATGAAGGAAAAAGTTTGGGAAGCACTGGTGTAGGGTACTGCCGGTTGATGGAATAGTGTCAAGTGACGTGCCTCTTGGTTAATTTTCCGTTAATCAACTTTCCGGATATTCTAGTGCCGGATACCGCAGCTTGTACTTATATCTAAACATTTGTAATTACCGCTTCGTTAATTAATATTGAATTTTATTTATAATTGTGAGTAAAAACTTGGTAACATACAAAAACTTGGTCATGTCGAGTGGAATTATTATGTGTGGGCACACGAACAGTAGGAACTTTTATCGTGGCACTCTCTAGCAGGACGAGATCTCTTCAGATCATAATAGACCGAGACAGATGTTTGTATGCATGCTTCATAAAGAGCGGAAACAACTGAAAACTTCTGCCTGGAACATCTCGCTTAAAAAGATTTAAATTTGCAATATTGTGATTTTATGATTATTAACCGTGTGCATTTTGGAATTTTAATATTTAATTAATTTAATCATTTTAATGAAGGCCACACAATACTTACATAAGCGTGCTGGCCTTGTATTCCTTTGTTTAGATAACTCCCTGACGATGGCACCACGGTGCCGAAACATGTAGGAGTTTTATACGAGTACTTACTTTTGAATGTATTTTATTGAGTGCATAAGTGGGTTAATGTATTAATGTTTATGTTCTATTTCCATTAAAAAAAATTACTTTCCTAACACCAGAGGTTCATTGCTTACCGCCACCAAACCAAAAACTAAACAAAACTTCCTCGCGGACGCCATATATTTACATCGCTTTTTTACCATGCACCATGTAAGCACCCTGAAGTAGTCTCAAGTGGCAGTAGTGTCGGTCCGGCCTCACAAGTTGCTGGAACCCCCATGTTGTTATTTGTGATTGTAGGAAAGGAGACAGACAGTGTAGCTATAAACGTAACAGTGAGGCGCGTTCGCGTAACCATTGTTGCAATGGAAAAGCAATAAGTATTACATATACTGAGGTTTGTCTGTAGCCTTAGTTATCCAGCATGTAGTGCGCATGCGCCGTATTGTATGTCATCTGTGGCCTGTCTGGCCCTACCATATTTTTGCACATAAACGGCACGATTTTCGGGGAAAGAAAGTTGTTGACATAAAATGTGTGTTTTGATTTTCTCTACAAATTTGTCTGAAACATTTCTCATACTAAAATTGAATTCAGCGAGATATCATAAGTGTACATAGGTCGTCATATAAAGTACCCGTTATGCTTGTCAGATTTTCATGAAAGTTGAATTTTCTCGACGTCTTTTCGAAAAATCCTTGAATATCAAATGTAATGAAAATTCGTCCAGTGGGAACCGAGTTCCATGCGGACAGATAGACATGACGACGCTAATAGTAGCTTTTCGCAGTTTTACTGAATGCACCTAATAAACAGTATGGAGTTGGAGTGTCCGCCAGTGGGATAACTTGCATACCAAGTTTTATGGAAATGCATCAAGTGGTTCGAAAGTTGAGCTTGGGATACACAAATTCAGCATAGCGACCTCATACACGTACTTTACTAATATCTGGATAAAATTCAAGTTTGGTTAGAATCGAGCGAAAATAACACACTTCACATGAAAATCTACGTACAAGTATGATGATATAAGTGCACAAAATACATTTGATCTAAATGTAATATGGGGCCACATGGATGCGATTTACCAGGTTATTGGTGTAAAAATACAAGACAATCATAACGTTAAATATTTATTGCTTTATATGATAATTACATATAATAGGCACGACATAGATGTGACTTCTTGTGGTATGATGTAATAATGCAGTGACGCTGTCTTCGTTGTGTTACGTCACCTCTCTCTGCAGTTACTAATATACTTCTTTATGCGATTTACAAGATACATAATTAACGAAAATACATGCAATTTTAATGTTAATATTTATTGATTATATCTGGGAATATTAAATTTTGTATGCACGTAGATCATGCACGTTCATACAACTTATGTTCGAAATGTTGTTTGTAAGTCCGAAATTACAAAATATTTCGATGGGTCAAATTTTTTGGTTATCCGTGACCGATAAATGTAAAACACAACATCATTTTCACACTGTTATCACCGTGCATTTCTATGAATCAAATTAAATAAATAGACCAACTAATGCCCTATTTGACTACTTTAATGTAGTGTCTTTCTTATACACCCTACACGTGTTTCGGACCTAGGTCCATCTTCAGGGGATCTCAGTATTGTTAAAACTACTAAAACAAGTACATGTTTAAACGAACGTACAACACTTACGTACCGCTATTGTGGTAGAATTGTCTGGATAGAATTGTAGAACGTAAATATGTATATATTTAGTTAAAACCGTATTAAAACTGTGAGATGTATGTATGATGTTCACTGGTGCGGAAATACTGGCTTTTGTTGTTTGACGAAAGGTAAGCCATTCGTATAATTATAATCGTAATTCTGTTTTGGCTAATATGAATACCCGCTAATTGCTGGATAATAAATATTTTAGTTACTATTCAGACGGTTCGTTCACTTTACAGAATACTGCATCACGAGACATCAAACAACAAAAACCAGTATTTCCGCACCAGTGAACATCATACATACATCTCACAGTTTTAATACGGTTTTAACTAAATATATACATATTTACGTTCTACAATTCTATCCAGACAATTCTACCACAATAGCGGTACGTAAGTGTTGTACGTTCGTTTAAACATGTGCTTGTTTTAGTAGTTTTAACAATACTGAGACCCCCTGAAGATGGACCTAGGTCCGAAACACGTGTAGGGTGTATAAGAAAGACACTACATTAAAGTGGTCAAATAGGGCATTAGTTGGTCTATTTATTCAATTTGACAACATCAGTGTTGACAAATAATACGTTTGCCAAATAAATGTCAGAACATAGTTACTCTAATACTCTAATAACAGTAATAACTTTCTGTGACATATCCACAAAGTTCAGTAACAACAAACTGTGATCCCAGTCCATTAAGTGCCATGAACAACTGACATGATGTCAGCCCTGCAGTATTAAGTTATACATACATTTCCTACGTTGTTGCTTTAGGCGGGAAAGTAGGCTAACAATACCGCTTTAACCAACAAATACACTATTATTGTACCTTGTTATGTTATACAATACAGTGACAGTGAACTAGCCCGACATGTTTCGATCCCTTGTTGGGATCATCATCAGGGACTTTTAGATTATAAATTACACAATTACAAATTAACAATAAAGGTAATTATTAAAAGTATAAGGTGTATGAAGGTTAAAATTGTAGGTTATCTGTTGGTTCCTGGGTCCACTGTATATCGGAAATTGTCTGTTTACATGTGAAAGTTCCTGATGATGATCCCAACAAGGAATCGAAACATGTCGGGCTAGTTCACTGTCACTGTATTGTATAACATAACAAGGTATAATAAGTGCATTTGTTGGTCAAAGTGCTGTGTGTTCGAATGACAGTGCACGGTGTGAACAGTATACAGTTCAGGCTAATAATATTAACAACACAGGATACAGAGGAAGGAAGGTTGTTTAGTTGGAAGGTAGGTTGTTTAGTTGGAAGGTAGGTTGTTTAGTTGGAAGGTAGGTTGTTTAGTTGGAAGGTAGGTTGTTTAGTTGGAAGGTAGGTTGTTTAGTTGGAAGGTAGGTTGTTTAGTTGGAAGGAAGGTTGTTTAGTTGGAAGGAAGGTTGTTTAGTTGGAAGGAAGGTTGTTTAGTTGGAAGGTAGGTTGTTTAGTTGGAAGGTAGGTTGTTTAGTTGGAAGGTAGGTTGTTTAGTTGGAAGGTAGGTTGTTTAGTTGGAAGGTAGGTTGTTTAGTTGGAAGGTAGGTTGTTTAGTTGGAAGGTAGGTTGTTTAGTTGGAAGGTAGGTTTCATTAATTTTTGGTACAGAGGTTTTTTGTTTCTTGCTCATAGTTAACAGACCGGCTCTGCCCCCCCCCCCACCCCCACCCCATCCTCCAATTCGATGGTTACCGGGGGTAAAGCGACAAGGGGCATGAAGTGACTACTCACCTCCATCTAGCGCCGAGGTTAGGAGTGCGTGGAGCTGCACGTCCACTTCCCCATGTCCCTTTATGATGTGTACAGGGACAACTTTACCTCTGCTCCGTGTTACTTGTTCTTCCTGTAACAAGCAAAGAGATAATGCATGTAGGGTAGTCATGTTTGTTCGGCCATGTAGGGTAGTCATGTTTGTTCGGCCATGTAGGGTAGTCATGTTTGTTCGGCCATGTAGGGTAGTCATGTTTGTTCGGCCATATACGGTAGTCATGTTTGTTCGGCCATGTAGGGTAGTCATGTTTGTTCGGCCATATACGGTAGTCATGTTTGTTCGGCCATATACGGTAGTCATGTTTGTTCGGCCGTATACGGTAGTCATGTTTGTTCGGCCATGTAGGGTAGTCATGTTTGTTCGGCCATATACGGTAGTCATGTTGTTCGGCCATGTAGGGTAGTCATGTTTGTTCGGCCATATACGGTAGTCATGTTTGTTCGGCCATATACGGTAGTCATGTTTGTTCGGCCATGTAGGGTAGTCATGTTTGTTCGGCCATATACGGTAGTCATGTTTGTTCGGCCATATACGGTAGTCATGTTTGTTCGGCCATGTAGGGTAGTCATGTTTGTTCGGCCATATACGGTAGTCATGTTTGTTCGGCCATTAGGGTAGTCATGTTTGTTCGGCCATTACGGTAGTCATGTTTGTTCGGCCATATACGGTAGTCATGTTTGTTCGGCCATGTAGGGTAGTCATGTTTGTTCGGCCATATACGGTAGTCATGTTGTTCGGCCTATACGGTAGTCATGTTTGTTCGGCCATGTAGGGTAGTCATGTTTGTTCGGCCATATACGGTAGTCATGTTTGTTCGGCCATGTAGGTAGTCATGTTTGTTCGGCCATTACGGTAGTCATGTTTGTTCGGCCATTAGGTAGTCATGTTTGTTCGGCCATGTAGGTAGTCATGTTTGTTCGGCCATGTAGGGTAGTCATGTTTGTTCGGCCATATACGGTAGTCATGTTTGTTCGGCCATGTAGGTAGTCATGTTTGTTCGGCCATATACGGTAGTCATGTTTGTTCGGCCATGTAGGGTAGTCATGTTTGTTCGGCCATATACGGTAGTCATGTTTGTTCGGCCATGTAGGGTAGTCATGTTTGTTCGGCCATGTACGGTAGTCATGTTTGTTCGGCCATGTAAGGTAGTCATGTTTGTTCGGCCATATACGGTAGTCATGTTTGTTCGGCCATGTAGGGTAGTCATGTTTGTTCGGCCATATAGGTAGTCATGTTTGTTCGGCCATGTAGGGTAGTCATGTTTGTTCGGCCATGTAGGGTAGTCATGTTTGTTCGGCCATGTAGGGTAGTCATGTTTGTTCGGCCATGTAGGGTAGTCATGTTTGTTCGGCCATATAGGTAGTCATGTTTGTTCGGCCATGTAGGGTAGTCATGTTTGTTCGGCCATATACGGTAGTCATGTTTGTTCGGCCATGTAGGGTAGTCATGTTTGTTCGGCCATATACGGTAGTCATGTTTGTTCGGCCATGTAGGGTAGTCATGTTTGTTCGGCCATATACGGTAGTCATGTTTGTTCGGCCATGTAGGGTAGTCATGTTTGTTCGGCCATATACGGTAGTCATGTTTGTTCGGCCATGTAGGGTAGTCATGTTTGTTCGGCCATGTAGGGTAGTCATGTTTGTTCGGCCATATACGGTAGTCCATGTTTGTTCGGCCATGTAGGGTAGTCATGTTTGTTCGGCCATATACGGTAGTCATGTTTGTTCGGCCATGTAGGGTAGTCATGTTTGTTCGGCCATATACGGTAGTCATGTTTGTTCGGCCATGTAGGGTAGTCATGTTTGTTCGGCCATATACGGTAGTCATGTTTGTTCGGCCATGTAGGGTAGTCATGTTTGTTCGGCCATATACGGTAGTCATGTTTGTTCGGCCATGTAGGGTAGTCATGTTTGTTGTTCGGCCATGTAGGGTAGTCATGTTTGTTCGGCCATATACGGTAGTCATGTTTGTTCGGCCATATACGGTAGTCATGTTTGTTCGGCCATGTAGGGTAGTCATGTTTGTTCGGCCATATACGGTAGTCATGTTTGTTTGGCCATGTAGGGTAGTCATGTTTGTTCGGCCATGTAGGGTAGTCATGTTTGTTCGGCCATATACGGTAGTCATGTTTGTTCGGCCATATACGGTAGTCATGTTTGTTCGGCCATGTAAGGTAGTCATGTTTGTTCGGCCATATACGGTAGTCATGTTTGTTCGGCCATGTAGGGTAGTCATGTTTGTTCGGCCATGTAGGGTAGTCATGTTTGTTCGGCCATGTAGGGTAGTCATGTTTGTTCGGCCATGTAGGGTAGTCATGTTTGTTCGGCCATGTAGGGTAGTCATGTTTGTTCGGCCATGTAGGGTAGTCATGTTTGTTCGGCCATGTAGGGTAGTCATGTTTGTTCGGCCATGTACGGTAGTCATGTTTGTTCGGCCATCCGCACGTTTGACTTTGGATGACTGTTGATGAAATTTGGTATGGGTGTTATGTCATTGGATGCCACCCGGTAATCGCACGTTTTGATTTCCTGCAATTGGTAATAGCCACGTCTCGGACTCGCGACTGTGTGAGGTGACGGCGACACTAGCGCACTACCAAAATGTGGTAACCATCTGAACCATTAACTCTCGTCGTAATAGGAACTCTGCTAAACCGTAGTAATGATGAAAACAAAAGTAACCACAATGACGAATTTTAGCAGTTCAGAAAGTATACCTGCACTGGAATTCAGTTTCAGAATGTTAAGGTGCGAAGGGTCCATGTGGGGCTTGCACCTTTCCAGTCTCCTTTTGGTTAGGAAGTAACATATTTTAGAACTCCAAGGTTTTCAATGTCGCCGCAAGAACCCGTAATGTAGTTTTATTTTGAATTAGTTTATAAAATTATTTTGAATTTTCTGACTTGACGAAACGTAGAGTTCTGTCTTCCAGTTGCTGCCTGTATAGGTTTTGTTTGCGTCCGTCGTCTTCAAGACTTCACATTGAGGCGGCGATGTGTACTTCATGAGAAGTTTACTTTCCCAGTTTTAGAATGTTATGGGCTTGGCATTGACTTTTAACTTATCTTATCAATTTGTAAGCCATCTGTTTGTTTTGATTCGCATCCAAGAATGATATTTGCTACTTTCCTCCATCACTAGTTTTATCATTACTGTATGTCTGCAAATTCACGATCATTGGTGTTGCTTTTTTTTTTTATCTCTTCTGATTGCATTCGTGAACGTCGGTACAAAATGTTGTCTGATATTTTGTATGAACAGTTGAATATATTTCCTACATTTTCTCAAGGCATTCCTTTTCCCGATCAAAGTACGGAATTCCTATCTTTCTTTCAATAGGTTTCCTGTCTGCTGTAATGATAAGGTGTGTATATATGCATACGTACATGCATGAGTCAGATCTCTGCATGGAATTTGCCAGATGTAACGCCAGTGCCAGGTTTTGAATACAGTAATCACTTGTTAACCACCGGTTGGCCACCAGCAGATTTAAAGTGCAAACGAGACCCGCATTTCGCCTGATCGGTTTGTGTTACAAACAGCAGTTTCCGTCCCTGGAAATCCCGTATCGGAATGGAGAATCACTGAAAAAAAAAAAAAGTACACGTATTGCCTCAGTAAAAATCTATCTAAAAAATCCAGTATGTAAATAACGGAAAACTTTCTATAGGGGTACGCGGTGACTCAGTTCGTTGAGGCACTGCGCTACAGGCCGGAAGGTTGCGGGTTCGATTCCCGATGGGGTGAATGGGATTTTTCATTGACTTAATCCTTTCGATCCTGGAGTCGACTCAGCCTCTAAGAGAAATGAGTACCAGGGATATCTCCTAGGGGGTAAAGGCGGTCGGTGCGTACGGCTGACAACTTTTCCACCTTAATGTGCCGATTATTTAGAAATCCTGGGAGCCTCAACGTCCTGGAACCCTCAGGGCCTGTACAGGGATAGCTTTTTACTCCTCTATTGAATAGGTTTTATTTTGTGAACTATGTTGTGAGGACATCGAAGACGGCGGAGGGGGGAGGAGCTTTCTGAAAGACGACTTGCCGAGACTTACTAAAATAAGAATTCATTGATGTATGGGTTGAAGTAGACTTCTTCATTTCATCGAAAATTGCCTCGCAGGAAACTTTAGGCGTTCGTAGTTGTTGAAATAACCTTTGAACTCCATTCACACTTAGCACTGTCTGCCTCAAAAATTTTTGAAGCTTAGACTCATTGCTCTTAAAAGCCTCCGAAATTCTCTGATTGTAAATGTTGGAGTAGGAGGGGTGTCAGTAGGAGTCTTTTCTTTCAGTGACTTCTTGTTTGTCAGTTTCCAAAAGACTTTCATCTGTGAGTTCTTTAGCGTGGGAGACCAACAATAATTCAGTGACATCTGTGGGTGAAATTTCGAGCTCCAGTACATGTGCCCTCGCCATTATAGAATCGTGTGGGAATAACTCGTAGTAATTGCCGGGGGGGGGGGGGGTTGTATGTTAGACAGTCGTAAGTCGTAGGTTGTATCCCCAGTTTTAAATTTGTATGCAGTTTCGCGAGCGGCAGTATTAGGCGCGTTCGCAAAATTGCGAAAAGCGACTGTTGCTTCGCCATGTCCTTCCGTCTGTCCGTCGCATGGAACAACTCGGCTCCCATGAATGGATTTTCATGAAATTTGATACTTGAGTATTTTTTCCAAAATCTGTCGAGAAAATTCAAGTTTAATTCAAACGTGACAAGAATAACGGGTACTTTACATGGAGGGAGACCTATATACATTTGTGATATCTCGCTGAATTCTTCTTAGAATGAGTAATGTTTCGGCCAAAGGTTGTAGAGAAAACCAGAACACATATTTTATGTTCAATAACTTTTTTCCGAATGTCGTGCTGTTTGTAAGATAATGCGGAAAAATATGATAGAGCCAGACTGGTCACAGATGACAATATAATACGGTGCATGCGCATTGCATGCTGGATAACTAATGCTACACACACACACCTCTCTCTCTCTCTCTCATATGTTTATTACTTACTGCTTTTTCATGGCAACAGTGATTACACGAACGCCCTCAATGTTACGTTATACTACACTGCGTGTGTTGTTTTGTATTACGATGGTCGATCAGGAAATGAGTTCGTATGGCGTATAATTTAGTAACTAAAAAATCTATAATGATCGTGATTATATCTGGGAATTAGTCGCCGAGCGATTGTCTTCTGCTTGCAGCGCTGAAGCAAACTTTTGGCGGCCACAGGTTTGAAGCTGATCGTGAAGTGGAAACACTTGTGCAACAAGGGTGATAAGACAGGACACAGACTGGTGTCGACAGGAAATACGTATTTGGTGGTAAAGGCGCGTCAGCATGGACGGGTGTATGCGAACAGGAGATGATAAAGCTGGTGCCGCCGTTTGATAAATGCCACATTGTGGAAAAGTTGTGGGATGGCAGTACACTTAAATCTGAACTGTTCTTATTTGAGCAAAAAGTAACCCAAAATAATTGTCAACTTATTTTATGGCCGACTCTTGTATACTTGTATATCCCTGTTTTCTAATCTGTATGCACAAAAAAGAAAATTGGCTTCTTTCGCCAAGAAATGCACGTTTTCTGGCCCTGTTGTTTCTGAATCCTAATCAACACTTCCAGGTTACACTCTGCCATTGCGGTACGTCTGTTTGAATGCCTGTTTTTACAGTGTTATTACCTTTTTTATATGTGCCTTGCTGATAGGGTTCGTCTTTTTTGTATTCAGTGGAGGGATGGACAGAGTAGAAGATAAAAGTCTTCTGGGATGTTACGCAGTAAGGATTGGTAAATAGTTACCGACGTTTCGAAGGACCGTAATGCCTTCGGGATGTTGGTAACTATTTACCAATGTTTACTGCGTACCGTCGCAGAACACCGCTGTGAGAACCTCAAATCTCACAGTGGGTCCTGCAGTTTTAACTCTTCGAGTGTCAAAGAGAGACCACAATTTTCCCATCCCCCATTTCCGTGATCTAGCCGAGTGTTGTTTTACAGGAATGCCTACCTCCTAGCATAGTCACTGTAGTGATGACTACGGGTTAGATGACCAGGAATTGTGGTTTGATTCCTGGCTGGGGCAAGAGATTTTTCTGTTTCCCAAAGCACCCGCACTTGACTTGGGGGCCCACTGAGATTCCTTTTTAATAGGTACCTCTCAGATTCTTTAACCAAGGGTAAAGCGGCCAGGGCATGAAAGTGAATACTGACCCCCTATCTAGTACTGAGGTTAGGATTATGTGGAGTTGTGCCTCTACTGCCTTGTGCCTTCATGGCATGCACAGGGGACAACTTTATCTCCTAAACACCATGACTGGTAATGGATTGTTCTATAAGCACGAATTTAATGTGGGTATCTGCACAAGTACTTCGTTGCTGTTACACATAACATAACCCTCTGAACACCGATTTTTTTAATTATGTATAAAAATGCTGTTCCCATTTCAAAGACAACACAGTCCGTCTCCCTTAGGAAGGTAAATCAGTTAATGCTGTTTAGGGAAATAAGTGGTGTTTATCATGAGAAACATACAAAACACATAAATATGCTGTGGCAAAATGTGGAGTTTCTTAATGTTACAGTAGGTGGTGTGTATGGTTACCATTGGCCTTTAAACGGTTAGTAGTTGCCACCAGGAAACTGAAAAAAACACTTTAAGAGGCCATCTGATCTTTATCTTATTGTACAGATGTTGCACAGTAAGTAATACCACCATATAAATGATTAATAACAAACAATTACACTCAGCATAACACCCTTTATTATTTAATAAAACTTTTAATAAAGCTTTTGTATTAAGCAATTATCAGGCGAATTAACAGGTGCATGGAGAATAATTACAACACCATCACTTTTCTAAGATGTGGGATCCCAGGCTTTTTACAGTACACATTCCTTAAAGTAAAATGGGTGACATATTGCTGCATATTTTTCAAAATTTATTATCGAAAAATTTCTTATGTCTTTCGTATTTCTGTCAGGTAATGAAATTGAACATGTATTATATTTTTTTGTGTAGAGATTCTACCAAAGTATATCGTTCTGTTGTTTTATTGATTGTTATGTCAGTTACTAAGTATATGTAGAATCAGTGGTAGAAGCATGAAATAGTATGGAGCTTTGGCAGAATAATACTGATTGGGAAAGCAAAGTACTCAGGGAAATCCTGTCCCAGTGTCACTTTATCTACCACAAACCCCATATGGACTGGCCTGGGATTGGATAGTGTATGCTTATCAGGTTCATCCGTTCTGTGAGATATACCTTCCATTTGGTCATGTAAAAGTACAATAGTTGCATTGTAAATGATTCTGGTTGTTCTGTTTTTGTGAGGTCAATTGTGTGTTAGTTTTTGAAGGCTAGGTTATAGAACATTGCATATTTAAAGCTCCAACAATGCCATCTGTTAAAGAAGGGTGTCTGGTTTGGAAAGTCTGAAGTCATATTAGTTTTACATTTGAGGGTTTCTTAGTAGCCTGCCCAACTCCGAAAATTGAAGACTGCCCATTGATGGGCGGCCATGACTGCTTATTTTGTACATATTCATGTCTACCCTCCATAGCTTGAACTCATCTTTTCGACCACAACCTGAGGATATGCCCGTACAAATGTATAATATTAGCTGTTGTTTTGTTGTTTCATATGGGTGTGAAACTTGGTTTTTTGCCCTAAGTGAAGAGTGTAAGTTATACATTTTTGAGAAAAGGGTGCAGCAAAGAATATCTGGACCTTTGAGAGAGGAAGTGGCAGGATTGTGGATAGTACTGCATAACGAGAAGCTCATAATTTGTGTTATGTGTCAAATATTTTTGGGTGTGGACAAATCAAGTATTATGAAGTGGGCATGTCATTTAGCATGCATGAGAGAGCTGAGAAATGTGTGCAGATTGTAGTCTGATAGCCTCAAGGGATGGTACCAGTTTGGAGATTTAGGTATAGATAGGAGAATAACATTAAATAAATAAATAAATAAATGGGTTGCAGCTGTAATATTATGAGATGTATTCATAACTCAGATTAAATTATGTACTGGCTGTAGTAATAGGCTCACAAAGGGGAAACATTTTTGCTGTAATAATCCTTTTGCTTACAAAGTGGAATGCACAATAAATTTTACTTACTTTATGCAAACTATCGAGTGCTCATTGAAGTTTAAATAACAATCTGATTATGTGAATTTAATCAATATTTTGTCTCTTATTTGGAAGATACATTTCTCGTGAAAATAGTTTTAAACTCCCTGTGCCTAATACTTAACCTATTTTTGTACATTTTATGTATTATTTATGCTACATATATTATGTTTTCTTCTTCCATTCTACTGCGTGAATTCAGCACATATTTTTGAGAATCCTATGGCAGATGTCAGACATGTAGGCTGGTTCTTGAAAGCAGTCATTTTAGCCCTGTACCATTTTCCTTCCAAACTTATCATTTATCATGACAGAGTATAACAAATACAAAATTTTAGAAACCCCATACCAGGCATTTTGACATTCCACTTTTTATTTGAAAGTACTTACTGTACTATACATTTCAATATATGACAGTTTTGTTTGTATTACATAGCATGACAGACACATAGATTGAAACACAATTTTGTTGTATAGAAATAAATTTTAAACTTTGTCTGGAGTGCTCAGACTGATAAAAATGTACTTGAAATTCTAGTACAAACATTAAGTAAGTGAATTAGCACAGTAATGTTGTAAACAAAAAAAAAATAGCATATGCTCTTTCTTGTAGCCACCAGTGCAAATGTTGTATGACAACACTCATGCTGCAAAAATCTGCTAGATATGAATATGAGGTCTTGATTTTTCTGAGATATGGTGCTGTCATACTGGGTGACTGGTGCCCGACATTTGAGACAGTGTAGTGATCCTGTCATAAAGAGTGGAATGTGCAGTGAAGAATGGCAATGGACATTCAGCAGTTTAAGAACCACTACACTAACATTGAGCACCAATCGCCCAGTGATGTGGCATCATATTCAAGAGGGCGAAGACCTCAATTGCACTGCTGCAAAAGCCAAAAATCTTAATTAGATAAAAATATTTTTCTTATGTTCTTGTTCTATTATTTGAGGAAATAATGAGAGTTTGAATCTTCTGGGCTTAAATTGATTAAGAGTTAAGTTTTGTACACTTGTGTCTTATCTGTGCTGAGTTGGGAAATTAATTGTCCAAGAATAATTTTCTGCCATGAATGTTTTTCAAGCATGACATGAATTACTTACGTACATCAACATACTGTAAGGCTACTGTGATGTTAATAAATAGAGTTCTCTCTCCCTTTTTTTGACAGACAGTGATCTTATGCACTCTCCCAAAGAAACCAGTATTGTTGCTTACTAGAATGAGAAAGCACTGTTGCCATGGCTATTTTGATGTTAATAAAATACATTTCTCAATGCCCACCACCATTTGTTTTTGACACAAAATGATATTATACCATCTCCCAAAGAAACCAATATTGTTGCCTCTGAGAATGAGAAAGCATTGTTTCCATGGCTACTGTGATGTTTATATAGTTCTCTTTCCTTTCTTTTTTGACAGACAGTGATCTTATCCTCTCTCCCAAAGAAACTAATATTGTTGCCAATGTGAATGAGAAAGCAGTGTTGCCATGTCGGCCAGCCAGCAATGAAGTAAATATGACATTATACAAGGGAGAATATTCCTGGTCTATGGAAAGGGTAAGTGCTACTGTATGTGCAGAATTAAACACATTTTGAGACAACTTGGTTGTATATGTGGTATACCAATGGTGAAAAACAGTGATTTAATTTTGTTTTGATGGTTGCTTTGGTTGTAGTGTTTGCATAAATTGGGCCAAATTGATTAAGGTGCATACTTTGAAGAATGTAGTATGTGAAATTATAAACAATTTCAGTGACAGAATTGAGTGTCAGAAAGACAAAAGTAATGTGCTTGAAAGGAACAGTAAGAATGGAGGTAAGTGGTAATTTAGTACGTTGAAAGATGACAGTGGTGATTACAGTCATAAGGTTCCTACAGTATTTTGAATGGATGGAAAAATTACACCAGTCAACTGTTCTAACAAAATAAGGCAGGAAGAAACATATAATGTGAGACATCATAATTTTCTCGACCATACATCAGATGATACTGTTAAGACACATACCCTGGTGGACCCCTTAGAAAGATCAGGGGCAAGGCCCATTGACTGAGAGTAGCTCCTTCTAAGGGGTGCATCATGGTAGGTGCATTTCCTGATCCCAGTCACCTGAGAACAGAAGTAGAGCCAGCTTCTGAAATGTGTTGCAGATGGACAAAGTCCAAGAGAAGAGTGTGTCTGAATGTCAAAACCATGTAGAATGGAGGAGTATATCCCTCTGAACTATGTGCCCATTTGCTGTATTATGTCATCTTTCTTACTAGTCTGTAATCTGAACCCTTTTCTCAGGGGTCTTTGATGGAGATTTGTAGCTTCAGTTTGGATAAGAGACTTGGATCTCAGTGGATAAACTGGGTTTTCTGCAGTGCTACTTACAGATAATCAAGAATGTGATGCAATAATTATGACATGTTTAATGAGTTCAGCTGGAGATAAGTTTGTGCAATCTGTAAGAGTCACTTTGTGTCTTCTACCATGCATACACTGAAGATTAACACAGGACTTTTATTAGTGATAACACAGTAGCGCTTGAAATACATGATTCTTGATATTCAGGTTATTGGTAGGCCTATAATTTGAAATTTTGTAAACTAATTCGTTTGGTGTCATGGCGTGCATACCCAGAATTCTGTGGACGCTAATGTATAAATCACAGTTTAGTTTGCTAGACTGAAATTTGATTGCTGTATTCTGATTCTGTGCACATTGCACAAACCAGATTCACTGATAACACAGTGCAATGCAGAAGATACTGGCTTTGGGATACAGGGAAGTTTGTTGCCATTGGGTTCCACACTTGTTAGTGGATGAACACACCAGTGCACACATTAATGCAGCGTCACAGCTTCTTGAAACACACGCTGTTATGCTGCTAAGGGTAATGAATACCTACTGAATATCAATATCAGTGTTGAAAGCATGGAGTAGCAGTATGTCACATCTGCAAAGAAGAAAAAGACAGAACGGTACTCCTGGCCAGTCAACTTATTGGCATTTGTGGTACCAAGGGGTGCACACTGGTTGATTCTGTGACCAGAGGGGAAAACGTTGGTGCTGCTTACTACATGTAGATATTGCAGAAACTGTAACATTTACTTCACAACAAGCATTCTAGTAAATATATCAATATGAAGAGACATCATTCTTCAACACAACAGCGCACAACCTTCCACTGCATGGCTGATGACTGGGGCAGTTGAACAGTATGTATGTCTGATCAGTTCTCCCCATCCTTCCAATAGTTCAATCTTGGTCCCCTCCCAGACTGCAACCTGTTGAAGGGCCAGCACTATGAGAATGATGCAACAGTCCATTGAGCTGTGTGTACGTGGTTACAGAATGCTGAAATGGACTTCATCTGCAGCAACATGTTACAAGCATATACAGTGCCAGCAGGAATGTGTGGGTCATAATGGAGATTTTGTGGAAAAGTAACAGAACATCTCATGTTACTGACAAAAATATCAGTTTTATACATAGACCTTTGTTTTAACATAATATAATCATGCTCATTACTTTCAGTACAGCCATCATAATTTCAGTAGAGCAGGATCATACACAAATAGTCTATAGCAGAGTGAGCAAGTCAGGATTTGAACAGAATATGTAGCTTTCTGTACCTCCATTGGACTAGGTGTGCCACATACTAGGCTGTGTGGTGTAACACAAAAGTTGACAACATGAATAATTTCATGTTGTTTTCAGTGTCACATTACAGTGCGTAAAGCATGTAAAATATGTGTTTCATTGTCTTGCTACTACAGGGAAACGTCTACCTGTAATATCCTAGCTAAGATTGTGATAACATCTGCCAACACTTTGTATTTCTATTCAGGCTGTCGTCAGATTGCATGAGGCAGATGTTGCTTAGAATTTGAGTAATAGTTTCTATATCTTGGCAATGGTCAGGTGGGAAGAATGGGTGTGGGATTAAATTAACATCAAATACAAGACATAAGGCTCTGTATACAGTACTGTATTTACATTATCTACAAGTTTACAACAGTAGGAGCATTTGAGCGTATTTCTCTTGTCTAAATCCCAAATTCTCTGGATATTTATCCAGCCAATATTAACAGGCCCTTATGACTTTCAGTCTTCACAGGAATTGCTAATGATTTGTTAATAGGGCCTCCAACGTAAGTGTATTACAAACACATGTGCGTGCGCGTGCATGAAGCTACCTTGGAAGCAGCAGTCTTTTCAGCATTATTTATTAAGATGAAAAATTACATCAAGTTTTTAAACCATGTATTAAATTATTTTAGCTGAAATTATGTTATGCATAATTTAAAGCTTTGATGATGACTAGATTCAATAAAATATTCTCGGGCTAGCAATCGTGTCAGGTGGTTGAATGGCTAGTAAACCAATGTCCTCATCATCAGGGAACTGACTCGCTCTGAAATCTGTCTGCATCATGATATACCTGTCCATCATAGCTGGTGGCGAGACAAGAGGGTTGGTGGGCAGAGTCAAGTACCTGCTCTGCTCGGTCCTGCTTTTTCCTCCATTAACATGTTCGTAATAGGTGACCAGGCCTGGCCCAGTATGAAGCTACTGTGTGAATGTACGCTGTACTGTCATACAGTCATATATATAAACCTATGATACTTCCTCTTGTATTACATTAAACTCCTGGGTAATGGCCTGGATGGGTCAAACTACGTTGGTGGTGTATTAAAGGTAGTAGGTGGGTGGTTTCAAGAACAGCATGAATGGCTGATTTTCACTTTTGTAGTCCTTCACAGTAATTGCATTGAGACTAGTCCTTCTTTGACCCCAGGGCCCTAGAGCAACTGTAGGCTATTTAACCTTCAGATACTTCTCTCCCGATTGTTTATTGTTATTTCTCTGATTCAGATTTACGTGGGAAAACAGCCATATCGCAATCAGACTGTGACGTTTGACCCCAGCATGGGGTTTGTTTTGGACCCTGTGACTACACGTGATATTGATACCTTCAGGTGCAGAGGAATAGACAGAGAGTTTTACAACTCATCACGCTACACCTATGACACAAGATTGAGATGGACAGGCTCAGATTACCTAATATTCACTTTGGATGTCAGTAAGTACTTCACAGAGTTTAGATGTATGTCATTGTTCCTCCATTTTAATCATTGCTTTGAACATGATTATGGAATGCCAAGACTTTTTATGTCATAGGATTGTCTAGGCCAGTGGTATTCAACCTTTTTTGTTCGCGTACCCCCAGGTATAATTTCTCTTCAACTTTGTACCCCCAAAGTTGTTGGTGCATAATTAAAGTTATACACAGTCTATAATCTACATCTAAAATAAATTAAATAAATTATATCCAAAATAATGTATTGAATAATATGTTTCAAATGAGAATCAAGCTATTAAATAACGGCAGCGGCAATTATCAAAGAACAAGGTAATATGAAGGAGTGCATCTGTTTGCTTACTGCCCCAACAATATTTTGAAGTAGGTTCATTGCATGGTTAAAAGAAGTAAAAAACAGTATTAGGGAAAACGTTAATCCTGCCCAATAGTGTTCAGTCACGTTCCAACACACTATGTGGAATAAAATGAAACTAGCCGCCCAGATAAAAATCGCATAAAGGAGAGAAAGAGAGAAAAAATGGTTCTCCCAAATCGCATGTCCTTACGTCTGAGTTTCTTGTGGCTAACCCTAAATCTGGCCCTGATTATTCAGTGTTTTATCATGAAATAATATATTTTTTTTTAATTTTACGTACCCCTAAGATGTCTTCGCGTACCCCCGGGGGTATGCATACCCCAGGTTGAATACCACTGGTCTAGGCTATTGGCTAGGTGGGTGAGGAATTGTGGTTTGATTTCTGGCAAGGGCAGAAGATGTCCTCTTCCCCACAGAGTCCAGGCCATCTTTGGGGCCAACCCAGCTCCTTATTCAGTGGGTACCCACGGCTCTTCCCCAGGGGGTAAAGTGGTCAGGATATGAAGCTGACCACTTAACTGCATCTAGTGCCGAAGCTAAAAATACATGGAGCTGTACCTCCATGCCTCTGTATGCATTCACACCATCATGCTTAATTAAGTGCAAGGGCAACTTTGCTTTTATTTAGTATGAAATGTCCCTTTCTCTTCATTTGATTAGTACTCCAAAATATTTTTAAGAATGTGAGTCATGTGCTTTTAAGAGAATATATACTTTCTGTGTCATGTGTTTTTGTCTGCTGGGTTAACATCTATTATTTTGCATGTTGTTTTGTGTGGGTGAGGAACTTGGTCTCTCACAACAAGGGAAGAACATAGGCTGAAGGTGTTCGAGAATAGGATGCTAGGGGAAGATATTTGGCCTAAGAGGGAGATGGTAACAGGAGACTGGAGGAGACTGCATAATGAAGAGCTGTATGATTCATACTCCTCACAAAATATTATTTGGGTGATAAAATCAAGAGGAGATGGGTCGGACATATGGCACATGTGGGGGAAAATAGAGCCACATACAGGGTCTTGATGGGAAAATGTACGGTTAAGAGATCACTTGGAAGATCAAGGCGTAGATGGAAGGATAATATTAAAATGGATCTTAAATAGGATGGGAGGGTGTGGATCGGATTTATCTGGCTCAGGTTAGGGATAAGTGGTGGGCTGTTGTGAGTACGCTAATGAACCCTTGGGTTCCATAAAATGTGGGGAATTTCTTGACTAGTTGAGGACCTGTTAGCTTTTTAAGAAGGACTGTTCCTCATGGAGTTAGTAAGTTAGTTGAGTTAGGTGTCTGTACATTAGTGGCCGAGTCTCTTAAACTTTCCTGCCAGCATCAAAGGTCTGTGATCTCCTATTAGAGATCTCCAAGAATTAAAAGCGCACCAGACATAAGCTTTGATATGGGGTTTATTGAAAGATTTTGATAATTTCTGACTCTGACAATTCCCATACAGATTTAAAATTTTGACCACCCTTACACACTTCCAGTGTTTGGTAATACAGAGACTGGTTTAAGAGTTTAACATAATTAATTTTTGGATACTGCATTCTAAGTTGGAATACTGTACAGTAAGTTTGCTCTTTGTCATTTCTGATATTTTGGACATTGTCCATCATCTGAAGCTAAAACATCTACAGTATTTTGGAGGCTGGATCTGCCTCCATGTTCATGTGGACATGTCCAGGGATTGAGACTATTTCCAATGGGCCCACCAGAGTACATTCTCCCCTTTGCCAACCCACCTGAAGGTGGATGCAGATCCAACCTTCGAAATATTGTGGGATTTTCAGCCCGAAACAAAGGGCAATGTCCAAAATTTCAGACACAACAGTCACCATGTACCATCATTAGAATCCTTTAAAACTGAAGTAATTTTATTTGTTTTTCTTTTATTCAGACACAGGACGCTTGCTTGTTACTCCTACCAATAACACCATAATTGTCAAGGAAGGCAGTGAAGCTGTGTTGCCATGCAAAGCAATTGATGCCAACACCACCACTGTTAAGTTGTATAAAGAGTCTTATCGTGGCTTTGAACTTGTGAGCATTAATTTACTACCTACTGGTATTTAAAGATGATTGATCGCTATGATTCCTTATAAACTAGTAACTCTACAAACAGATATTGTTTTGTATACAAGGATGGAAAAAAAAAAGTTTACAAGTCCTGTTATTCGATATGCTGAACTTGTTGAAATTTTAACTGCTTTTGATATATATATATATATATATATAAATATATATATAAAATAGAGGGCTCTAGTGTTCACAGTTATGTGATTTGAGGCATATGCACAAAAGGAGCATAGCTGTGGCAGTTCACTGCAGTGACCTACTTGAAAAACTGGTCTTGCATGAACGTCTGAGGAGTTATACGCTTTTGTGGGCACATGAGGTCTACCGGTTTTCCTAGCGATGGCGTCATTCTCCGCCATGACAAAGCTTGACCTCACAAAGCACAGCAGGCTCAGAAGTTGCCGCAAAATTTCAGTTGGGAAACATTGGACCGTCTCCCCTACAGTCTGAATTTGGCACCCAGCAATTTTCAGCTGTTTTCTACCTTGAAGGAGCACTTGTCATGACATTTTTTCACCTGCGATGAGTCTTAGAATGTGATGTCTTCACACCTCTGACACAACATTCTGTGCATCTGGGATGGACAGACTTGCTACATGCTGGGACTGGGGCCTCAATCATCAAGGAGACTTTGTTGAACTTTAGCATACCAGTGACACCTTCATTGTGTGTTGCCTATTTCCTCTATTAAAATCTTGCCTCTGATTTGTGGGTACTGTAACTTACTTTCTGATCCACCTTCATAAATGTGTTACATATTGTCTGTTTTAAATCAGTGTTAACCACAAGAGCAGGTACAGCCCAGTCACTATGGTAAGAGTGTTATGGGCCAGATGGCCAGGGTTTCCTTACTAGCAGGAGCAGAGATTGTTCTCTGTGTTTCTGCACCTAGTTAGATCGGGGAACACTCTCAACCTTTATACCAGGGCCTTCCAGGTTGTGTTATGTGGCCCACAGCATTTGTAAATTATGTGTAGGCCATAAAAATTACACACTTATTTAGGAGATTACTGTGATTTCTACACGTGGTCCATGAACCAGCTGCCAGTAATGGTTGTGGCCCTTTGTCAACAATAGTTGGAAAACCCTGTTTTATACACTGACTATAAGGGGCTGATTCACCAGAAGTGAAGCGGCCAGGGCGTGAAGCTGGCCACTTCTGGTTTCAAAGTTAAGAATGTGTGTCACTATACCTCCAGTTCCTCCATACGTCTTAATGGCTTGATGATTAATTTGGCATATGGGCAAATTTGTCTTATGATTATTATGGTTCTTGTCATCTGCAAAATCCTCATAAGTAAGCAGCAATGTCAGATGCATGTGCATGCTTTTTTGCATGTATGTAAATACTGAGCAGACCATATTCATACACATTGAAAGTCCATTATAATAATAGTTTATAATGGCATGAAAAATTTTTGTTATAGAGAGTACTTGTTATAGCCAGATTTGCATTTAGCAACATAAATATCACATCCAGAATCATGTGATATTTTTATGAATACCTTGCTATAACTATTGAGAACACAGGATTCCATTATGAGCTATTGTGGAAGACTGAAATTGCGAGTGAATGATGTTTGTAAATTAGAACTGAATATAGCAATGGGCAACTACCATTTGGGTTTTGTAATAGTGAGAACTCGTGCATGGTACATCACAAACCTGATAACATGATAGAGGGAATCAACCTAGCATGATGTCACGTCTGTATACCATTGTACTGGCACAGGGAATGTCAGGATGTATGATTTGCAATTGTATTTTTAGGAGCATATTACCGTTGCCAGTTAGTGCATCATTTGACAGTTTCAGAATCTTGAAATAAGAGACTGTTATTGTGTAACAACTTGCTGTTATATGTGTCATGTGAAGACAGTGCTTAAGTATTATGTCACTGATACTTGCTCAGTGATAGCACAGAAAATGCTACTTTGTATGTCCATGAGAAACTTAAAATCCGCATTCTCCTTTCCGACCTCTCCCCGTGTATGCAAGGCCGCAGAACCTATCGCTAAGGTGCAGACACTCATATGGTGAATTTTGTTACCCTCACTTTAAGGGTGATTATGAGAATCATGGTTGACAGAGTGGACCTATAGTTGTAGTGGGGATTCCAGTCAAATTGGGGTGGGGGGCAGGGGAGGCATAATATTCTTCACATTTCCAAAGTTTTATTTTTAGTAGTGGTAAAGGTTTTAGTCTGTGAGTAGAAAATGTGCACATGCATCTGACTGGGGGGTCATATTCGTAACTCTCTGCATGAGAGTCCAAGTTGACACCCTGAGACGCACTAAATCACCCTGAAAATATACTGTAAGACAACTTAAAAAGCAATTGGGAGAATCTTGAGTTCTGATATCTTGGAAACTAATTGACCTAGAGGGCTTTAACCTTAGAAACCCTGTCAGTGCATGGTGCAATCAAGTAATTTTGGGACTGACCAGGAGGTAACACTACTGCTGATGGAATTAACGTGTGGGTAGAGTAGAGTGTGCTGAGTCATTTCCTGATTGGAGTAAGGCTGTAGGTGTGCTTGTAATGCCTCATTAAATACAAGTGTATGTTGTTCCACTTGATATTTTGGCATACCTAGAATATAGCAGACTTAAAGGAAGAGCATATTTGTATCAACTTTTACTTCGTACTGGGAGAAAAGGCTGGGAGAACTTTTAGAAAGTAGCTTTTAGAGAATAAACAGTGGGAAGAATACAGGTTTTTGAGTGGTTTTCTGAGTTAAAAAGTGGTATGACCTCTATTGAAGATGCTGGATGTTCAGGACATCCACTGACAAGGAAAACAGATGAAAATGTCGATCAATTAAAGGGGAACTTGTTATTGGAAACAGAAGAATCACTACTCTTAAATTTGTGAAAATGTTGGGAATTTTATGTTGGTCAGTCTAGAATATTTTGAAAGAGCATTTCAGCATGCACTGTATTGCTGCCAAATTTGTACCCTGTCTGCTGTGAGGAACAGCAGTAGAATTGTATTGGCACATACTAGGGCATTCCACAACCTCTGTACTGATCAGATTTAGCACCCTGTAACTACGGTACTTTCTTTTCTGAGAACTCAACATGGCGTTAAAGGGAAAGAGATTTAATGATATCAGTGCGATTCAAGCAAAATCGTGGGAGGACACCTGTCAATATTTAGACAGTGCACTTCAAAAAGCCTTCAACCAGTGGGGCAATCATAGTACCAAGGGCACTACCTTGAAGGAGACAGTATTGATTAGATGGTGTTATTCTTATGTAGAAATGAATTCAGCCTGGAAACTATTTGATTGCACCATATTCACAGAATCTTAAATGAACATAAAAAGTAGAATGTTTTTGCTGTGGAATCACTCATTCACAATAATCCTACTATGTAGCTCATTGCAACCTATGCAGTTTATAACTCATCATTAAATATGCCAGGAAGCAAAAAAAAAAAAAAAATCAAGCTTACAGTCTTCTGTCACATCCTGGAACATATTCTTGATCCTGTCCACTGAGAACCTCAAATCTCAAATGAATGACAAGTTATATTCTGAAATTGTGCATGAGTGAATGAAATTGTGTTGTGAATGAAGGTTTACGTACAAGGGTAAATAAAAAAGTAAAGGCAGTTTATATTTTATTAAATGAAGGAAAAATACAAACATCTTAATATTATTATTCAACACAGTCTTCTTGATTTTCCAGACATTTCTGACATCATTCCATGAGCGTCTTAACACCATCTAAAAAAAAATTTGTGGTTCATTAAGCCATTTGTCCACTGATTCTTCAACTTCATCATAATTTAAAAATTGACAATAACAGAAAAACTAATTTTCTTGTTTTCTTGAATGAGAGCATTAGCTTGATCAACATTGTTACTGTTTCTGGAGTTGCTGGATGGCCTGAATGGTCATGATCAACATCACTTGTGCTGCCACTTCTGAAACTGTGCACACATTCATATACCTTTCTTTGAGTAAAACACTTTTCTCCATATTCTTCTGCAAATCTGAGAGGGTTTTATCCCTTTTGAACAGAGAGTCTGGTTACAGCATGTTGTTCACTAATAGTGCAATCAGAAAGTGGAACCAGTGTGATTACACCTTCACTGTACGACCAACTTAGTGCAGGCCACTGGGGAAACATGTCTAAATTTACCAAACAGTATAGTAAGTATGGTCACTTTTGGGAGTGTGTTCTGACGTGTCACTTTTGCACGTAGTTGTCATTACTTTGAAATTTACCATCATACATTTTGGTGGTGCCTAATGGAGCATTTGTCATTAGTGTATTTTTAACCATGTTGTTCAGGTTATTTTAAAATTGTTAATTTTGTACAGTGTACTAAATACTTGATTTCCTTGAGGTAGTACAATTCTCCAATAGATTGCTTCATGTTATTCGTGTATTCTTATAACGGTTATTTATATGGACAGATTGCTGGTCAGTGACACAATATTATGGTTTTCTGGCAGGTGAAAGTGGGAAGTATACCTAACCTTTCTGAACTGGATTATGATGATGATGATGATGATGATGATGACGACGATGGCATTGTACATCGTCAGATTCATGATGATGGTAGTGAAGACAAGCACAGTGTATTACAGGATGACAAAAGGGGGTTCGTCTTCAGTGGTGTTAAATATTCTGATGATGACACCTACAAGTGTGAAGCTAAAAAACAAAACCAAAAAGAAGTTATGTATTTCTACCTGCATGTGGGTAAGTAGACAGAAATCTGTTTTCAGTACTGGAGCACTATGTCACGTTAGCTGTTTTCGCAGCCAGTCGTTAACTTCTGTGTTTGTGCTTTCAGTATTAGTGTAATGTGATAAAATCACATACATTATCGATGGTTATGGTGTATTAAGTGTAACAATAAGAAAAGCTAAGTGATAATTTATCTCTTGTTTTGAAGAATCAGTATTACTTCTGGCCTTATACCTTGTACACTTCGTTTCTCAAGATGTCTGTGTCCCCCCCAGAGCATATTTTGGGTAATACCATTTTCATGAAGCACCACCTTGTTACCTTGAAACACTGCTGTAGTGATGCTTTAACCTTTAGCAGATAGATATTAAGTGTAGGGTTTTTTTTTGTCCTGACCTTGGTTTTAAGATGCATTTAAAGTATGAATTGCAGTATTTCAGGAAATAAATTGTACTTACTACACTCTTAAAGCTATAAGGTTGAAATAAAAACTGTATTTTTAAGATTGAATCCATTTACTGGTTTACAGACTTCTGTCATAGTCTATATGAGTTGTTGTTTATTTACAATTGCTTTAATTTTTTAACATTTCACTTTAGTATAGGAAGATGATATTATATGCAGCTTTTAAAAATGCTAGAAACATTCATTGACAGCTGCATATGGCAGTTACTAGAATTCTGTTACAATTATGAACACCACCTGACTCCTGCATGCTCCTGTCCACAAAGAACAGATTCATATTGCAATGTGAGAGTGTCTGCTCTCTGTTGTGCCATAGCTCAGGTGGTAGTCACCTGTGGGATTTGTTGTGGAGAAAGCTGCCCTGGCACAGGTTTTTCTGTCAGTACTTTGATTTTTCTCTGTCATTATCATTCCACCAGTGCCCCATACTCATTTGTCTATCCTTGACGGTATATAATCTTAGCACTTGACTGCATTGTTAACTAAACTAAAATGCTTACAGAATTATCTGCTCTCATAAGAACAGCAGTAGAATGGGTCATCTTATCCCTTTTCATTATAGAGGCTATTTTTGGGTTTGCATTCCATTTCCGTGGTACCTAGTAAGGCATGCACATTGAGTTCTTGTCTCAGCTCTGGCAACTTACACGACAGCATGGGTCTTGACTTCTTTAGAAAGAATTTGAAGGTGACAAATGAACAAACACAGTATTGGTACAAAAAACCCAATAAATATATCTGTCAAATACAACTTATATTTCATTATAGAACCAACAGTTCTATGTTTTGGCTTTTTAACTAAGCTGTCATCAAGCTGTACATTATACTTTTCTGTAATTGACAATATTGATACTTGATGACAAATAACAGTCAGGATTGCCATGGCAAAAGCAGCATTGTACAAGAAGGATACTTCTTTCACCAGAAAAGTGGACTTACATTTAAGGAAGAAACCAGTAAATTGCTACATTTGGAGCATAGCTTTGTATGGTGCTGAAACTTGGGCATTTCGGAAAGTAGATCAGAAATACTTGGAAAGTTTTGAAATTTGGTGATGGAGAAGGTCAGTTGGACTGATCGTGTGGGAAATGAAGAAGTATTGCATAGAGTCAATGAGGAGAGGAATATCCTACATACAGTAAAAAGAAGGAAGGCTAACTGGATTGGTCACATCTTGCTTAGGAACTGCCTTCAAAAACACATTATTGAAGGAAAGATAGAGGGAAGGAAAGAAGTGTTAGGAAGATGAGGAAGAAGACATAAGCAGCTACTGGATGACCTTAAGGAAAAGAGAGGTTACTGGAAATTGAAAGAGGAAGCACTAGATTGCACTGTGTGGAGAACTCGCTTTGGAAGAGTCTATGGACCTGTCGTAAGACAGACTGCAGAATGAATAAACATAAGGAAGATTGGGACAAAACTGAATAGGAGAAAAATGGCATGACAACAATATCTGGTTCAACCCTGCCACAGGGTGTTCAAGAAGGGCTAAACAATGGGTCAGACAAACAGGTGTGCATGACAATATGGATGAAAGTTCTAATGGTAATGAGTTGACTCCCCTCTTATGTGCACCCCTAAGTGTGTTGAGGTAGGGACAATTGACAGGAGGCACAAACAGCAATATCCATCAGTTCATTAGTGATACATCTGCAAAAGACCTTGTATTAATACGGACTCCATACCTTAGTTTCACACTGTATTTTGCAGCCATTATTAATCTGTTGGTGGAAGTGACCTATCAGTACTATCAACTGTCATTGGACACCTTTTCTTGTCATTATTGTTCAGATTGGACACAACATACAGGGCAGCATAAAAAATTATTGGTCAGTGACTCAACTGTTCTTTACACCTCTCTGTAGCGAAACTGTGAGACATGAGACATGACAGGTACCTTCTTGCGCTTTGATTTCTCCACTTTTAAAATGATGACAGTGCTGCTGGCACTAATGACAGTAGCTATGACAGACTACAGGAACTGTGAGGGCTGCATCAAAAAGCCTGAGGGGTTTCATATTACATGCATTATAATGACATATGTAGACTAGGCATTAGATGGCTGGCATTGTCATCTCATTATCTGAAACTTGAAATGTGTGTTGAGCATGTGCAGATAAAATGTAGCCACAGACCCTGCAAAAGAATGTCTGTCAGTGATGACTTATTTTACCAGGAAGCTGTGATTGAACCATTCCACTGCAGATATTGTCAGACAACTTCATTATGTGTATGTGTATGTCTGCATGAGTGCCAGTGGTGTGTGGCATTAGGTGAAAGACTCGAAAGAAGGCGACATGGACATCACCAATGTGTGTCTCAGTGGTCAACCAAGAACTGCCAGCATGGAATGAAACTGGCAGAAAGTTGATGTTCTTGTTGAAGGTGACTGATGAATGACAGCTAAGAGACGTGACATCACAGCTTGGAATTGGATGCAGTGTCATGCAAGAGATGTCAGCTTTGGTTGTACTGGGAAGTTTGTTTCCATTGTGTTCCTTACTTTTGGGCAGACAAACACAAAAGAACACTACTGATGTGGCCTCCCAGCTCTTTGAAAGACGTGCTGCGAAGGGTGATGATTTCCTTCTGACTGGTGGGACCGGTGATCAAACCTGGTTCCACCATATCAACCATGAAGCAAAGAATTCCTTTGGCTCCTATCTAAACCACTTTATTGCAGGATCCTGCAGATGATCGTCCAATGTGAAAGTGTAGTCTTTGAATGCTTTCTTTAATGGTCCAAATATATGAACATTACAGACTGTTAAGTCCAGGCTTTATAGAGGATGTTTGATCACCTCCCATTACAGTAGAACCCGGATAAGAAGTGCCCGCATAAGAAGTTTTGCCCTGTAAGAAGTCTGATTTTTAAAGTCCCAAAATCCTATTGCTTCTAATAAGCTTCCCTCTTAATAAGTCTTCCCGCTTAAGAAGTCCCCCAATTCTCTGGTCCCTTGAAAGACTTCTTAACAGGGTTCTACTGTATATGGCATTCGGTTGGTCCTCAACTCTGGGCCACATGGTGGTGGGCTTTATCATACCGCAGGATGATGCTGTGAGTGAGTTTACCCTGGTATTTGTTTTTGATCTCGTTATGCAGCGTTTGAAGCATTTGATAGTAATTATTTCATTTATTATATCATTACATGATCTGAAGTCCAGAAGTAGGGTTTCCTTAATGTCGCCATGGTCCTGTTTGGGCAGATTCACCACCTGACCCACCATGTTTAAGCTCCACTGTAATGTTATCTGAACTAGGTATTCACCCAGTCAAATGTACTGATCTACACAAGTGTCTGCCAGTGTGTTTACTAAGTCAAATGCACATTTACACCGTGTACGCTGAGCTGCACTGTACACTGTGTACACTGCCATGGCAGCACTATGAAGGGGTGTCAGTTGTACATACCTCGGAGAGTTTCAGTTAATGGCTGCATCTGTAGCCTACAGTAAATTCTGACTGCTAGATAGAACTACAGTAATGAGTATAGCAAAATGGCATCTGGACCTGAAAAGGCATATTGTTTGTTAGCTTTTTGTGAAACAAATCTGTCATGATGGAGCAGTGACTGCTTCAGCATAAGTATGGGAGGGATCCACCAAGTCAACCATCAGTTCTTGGTTGGTAAAACCATTTTGTGAATGACTGGGTCAGTAAAGGAAATGTACTGGCCCTCTGGTTTTTTTTCTGTGGTTTTGTTAATATTATCCATGTTCGTCTGTTCACGATGACACTAGAAGAAATTTAAAAAATGGGGCTCAGAGACTAGACAGAAATTGAAAGCAGTTATTCAGCAAAAAGTGTGGTGGAAAACTGAACGTTGCCTTCAGCCACTTCTGGCACTCACAACACTTAACTTAGTTTTTCATTATACTTAATGGGTTGATATTTCAGGTGATGTATATTTCCAAACTGTAACTTGAACATGTTTTTGAATAACAAAGATTATAACCGTAAAGATTGCCTACAGAGAAAGCATTTTAAATGCTTATTTCTTCTGTGCAAAGAGCTGTGGCTGTTTTTGTTAATAACATGTTTAATAGGCCCAATAGGCCCACAAATAAAAAAATAGGTATTATAATGAAATCCCTATGTTTTTTTACTCAGATGAGACTAATATTCTGCGTGGGACTGCGGAGCGCTATATAACTGTTTACAAAGATCAAGATTTGGTGTTACCGTGTAAACCCATCAACCAAAATGTGACTTTGAAATTGTATCATACTTCTGCCAGAGAGGTGGGTAGTGTTCACTTGTGTGCTAATCCATATCAGCAGAATTCACACTTTGTATTAACATGAAGGAATAGCTGTGCAGTCTTGTGTGGAGAAAGTTTGTATTATGAAAAATGTAAAGACTATGTGTGACTCATTAGGCATATATTTAGGGATTGATGCAGAATTGCTGATTCTTTATTTTGAAACTGTTATGTAATAATTTCATGGTTTCCAGATCAAAACACCGTTGGGTTTGGCATTTAACAGTTGTATGCATGTGTGATATGTCTCATATGTAGATACATGTGTAATGAGTTGTATATCAAGTGGCCAAGGGTTACATGGCATGGAGATAGAAAATACTTTCAATGGGGAATTATATACGTAAGTTTCTTTTGAAGTCGGTGGCTTGTATGAAAAGTATTACATGAGACGTAATATATGTGTTACATGGTTACTTTGCCCATTTTGATCTTAGCTCGACACCTTGATAAACTTCCCAGATATTCACTGTTTAACCAAATTATTACTTCTGTAACATTTTAATTCAGCACAGGTGTAATCCTCCTTTGTGAAATCTGCATGTTTCCATATATCAGTTGCTAATTGTTTTCATGACAAATAAAATGTTGTAATGGTTAAATTGATTACTGTTGCTGTCTGAAGTACAGGGACATTATTGTACATGATCACACACACTGCTGTTAACATGGACCATTGTTGAGGCAGGAAGGGCAGTGATCACCAGTATTGCAATTTACCATGAGTCAGTTTGTGTATTTTAGTTTAATTCGCTGCAGTTATTGTTAGATTTTGTGCTGAAGGCTTGCAGACACACAGCACATCTAACAAACATGTGTGTTGCATGTTGAAGTTCTGTTGCTGAAATTTAAGACACTACATTTCAATACTTGGGGGGGGGGGGGGGGACAGTTTTTTGCTTCGCAGTAGGGACTTAGCACCATGGATGGAGGGAGGGAGTCGCTCACTCAGTCAGCCATTCAGTAAGTTAGAAGTGAGTGAATTTTGATATTTATTTTTTAAGTAGTGTAGCCTCTGCATCTGAGACATGAACTTGTAACCTTATTTTAAAGGAAAGTATGCTGGTATTGCTACTGAATTTATGCATCTATCCATCCATTCATCCATCCATAGTTATTAATAATTTGATTAAAAGAAATGTGTAAGTTGGATGTGATCAGGGATATGTCTTCTTATATGTTCTTGTGAAACAGATTGTTGTGGGACGTCTTCCAAATTTCAACCGGACAGTGAAGTTTGACCTCAACACGGGGTTCACATTGACGAATGCCAGTATATTAGATGCCGGCTCGTACAGATGTGATGCCTCTTTCAGGACGCATACTGAATCTGTCTACTTCTATGTTTACTTCAGTAAGTAACAAAGCTGCTTTTCCGGTATTTTAGTACAGTCTGTAGGAATGCTTGCATCCAATAATTACTATGTCTTTTTGAAATAGATGTTGGTCTGTTGGTTATTTATTGATGCTGTATTAGCTGCATGCACTAATTGTGGCACATTAGTTGAGAGGAGGCTGCTTACCATGGCTCAAGTAGTTATTTGCCAGCCTTTCATTATGGAGGCCCAGGTTCACTCCCCAGCCAGCCGATATGGGATTTGTGGTGGATAAAGTGGCAGTGGGACAGGTTTTCCCTTGTCAGTATGATTTTGTCAATGCTCCATACTTGTGTTTCGTCTAAGTATTTAACAGCACTGGCATATGAAACATTTCATCATGATGAAGACTGATGGTGAACCAACACATAGTGTTGATTTTGTGATCCCACCTGTGATCACTTCTCATATATAATATATTCTCTTTTCTTAATATTTCAAAATCCTAGCAAAACACTGAAAGGGCTTTCTCTGCGTGTGTGTGTGTGTGTTACATGAAAGAATGAAACTATAATATTTTGATAAATATAGAACATTTCATGACTTAACCATGTAATATGCCTTGTTCTGGTTGCAAGAAGACTGTAACTTAAATGCTGCTTATTAACCCAGTGATGAATACTGAAATACATTTGCATGCATATGACAGAGGCTGGAACAGTGTGTAATTTTTCTTTCAGCTTGAAATGTTTAAAAGCAGTTACAGTATGGTGGTATAAGTAGAATTTGTTTTTTTTTTTTCTAATATGTGAGCAAGGACCTGAACAATGTCAATTCAGATTGCCATCTGTAACAAAGGTTCACGGTCCTTCTGTTTATTGGTGTTAGGAGGAACACTCCTGTGCAGGAAATTCATATTAATTTTTTTGCATATACAGTATAAAGTTTTCATATGAAGTAGAAGTTGCAGATGTGTCAATCACAACAAGAAGAAAGACTTTTTTTTTTTAGTTTTATTGAATTTATACTGGCACTGTCAGTCTAGATCTATTCTTTTGAATTTTGACGTACATAGAGCATAACATATTAACATATAACTATATGATGAGATTGTCGCCCTCGGTGGACTAGTGGTTAGCGTGCTCACCACTGGACCCAAGGTTCACGGGTTCGATCCCGACCGAGGGAGATGGATTTTTAAGGGTGATAAAAATCCGGAGCACCACTTCCTTCGGAGGGGAAGTAAAGCCGTCGGTCCCATGTCGTAGATTTGCGGCATGTAAAAGAACCTTCGGGCATGAATAGAACCAGTAATGTCCGTAAGCAAAATTCAAAGCGGCCATTTCTCACCCAAGTCTCCTGACTGCCTGCCAGATGGCTCTGGAAGTCTCATCAGGATTGAGCAAAAACTTGTGCAGTCAGTGAGCCGGTCACTCACTACAGAATGCACACTTACCGACTAGGAAAACCTTCGGGATGAAATCCCAAAAAGAAGGAGGCTTTGGCCCACCTCAGGCTGTAACGCCATGGAAGAAGAAGAAGATATCTACTTTTCTACAATTTGTTTATAGTATGTGTAATGGTATATTTTGGAATTACCTTTTAGAATGTTAACTGGTACTAACTTTTGTAAGACAAAAGAAGCAGGTTAAATATTGTTACATCATACTGTACTTGAAATTAGTGTTGTAGTTTCAGTCTGTAGATAAACTCTATCACATTTAAAAATTAGATCACATCCTCACTACACTGTTTTGGCATGACTGTGTAATCTTCAGATAAGCATGTGGGCAAATTATTGATAAAAGTTCTGCATTGCCTCCTACCAGTGGCTTCTATATATACACCCCCATCGCATGGTAACATTTAAAAGTGCATGCCATATACTTTCAAACGTATATACCCGATTTCCCATATTGCCACATTTTTGGCCCAAAAAAAAAGTGCTGTGACTTACGGAGTGACCTTCGCATATGCACGTGTGTGGATTGCAGGCAGGTGCTCTGTTGTTTTACCTTCTGCAGAAAGTCGCCTAAACAGAAGTTGCATATTGTGTGGAAGATCTGTTGCGATGCCTAACTTTAATATCTTGTTTTAAGTGGGTAGCTCAGTTGGTACAGTGACTAGACTGTGGGCTGGGTGACCAAGGAACTGGGGATCAGTTCGTGGAGTGGGCAAGAAGTCTTTCTCTTTTCCAAAGCATTCAGACTATCTGGAACCCATGCAACCTCCTATCTGTTGGGTACTGGGAGCTGTTTCCTCGGGGTTAAAGCAACCATGGCCTGAAGCTGACCTAACAGTATCAGTAACTGTGCCTCCACAACCCCGTATATGTGTATGGTATGGTGCTTAATTACATACCAGGACAACTTTACCTTCTTACCTTTTACATTACGTTACTTATGTGGTGCTATTGATATTTCCACCTCAGATGTTTGCACATCCACAGGTATAAGAAATATATATTTTGCATATTTTCATGCTCACTTGAAGTATGGTTTAGTATTTTTGGGTGGTGATTCTGAAAGCAAAAGTATTTTTAAACTCTAATAGAGAGTTATATGATGAATTAGTAATGTAGGGAGATGTACTTCATGTAGGGAACTTTTTAAAGCTCTAAATGTACTTCCAGTGCCATGCATGTAAGTAAGTGAAATAGTATGCTGTATAAAAATAAACACAGCTAAGTTGGAACAAAATACAGAAATCTACAGGCATAATACATGCCAAAGCTCAGATCTCCATTTTCAGTTTTGCATAGCTAGTATCTTTAAAAAAAAGTGCAGCAAATGTAAGAATTAAATTATACAATAAACTGCTGTGCTGTGTTACGTCACAATATCGCAAGAAGTTTCGGCTGAACGATACCTGCCACCCTTGACCTACATTTAGTTGTCCCTTTACCTTCCTCCCCTACTTCCCTCTTGGTATGTCCCACAAGTTTACCTGTTTGGTTTGTGAACTTCCGTGGTCACTCAGCGACCAGTCTGCATGGGATGAGCATCGAAATTTAGTTTTGGCTTGTCTTTCAAAATTGTGTTCGGCACATACTTATATAGTGGGGGTTGTTGAAGTCCTTGGTAGTGCTTGAGTCTGATGTGTGTTTATCTTGTACCGGCACAGCACTGCCAAGTATTCGCTGGTCTGTGTGGAGCCTCTCTTCAATGTGGTATTGATATTGCTTTGATGTGCTGGTGTTTATATGTATTTCAAACTATGCCATTCTGTAAGTATTGGTGATTGTTTGCTGTAAGTTTGTTTGTAAAATAAATAGGTGCATTTGATTTTGTGTATCTCATTCGGCACCTTGAGTTCATGCTGGCCGCTCCACCAGCTTGCATAGTAGATCCACGGCGAGACGGAGCACTGCCAAGTCAAATGAAGAAGCTGGAAAAAATGTAATCCTTTAAGAGGGAGCTGGGATCCTTTTTACTACAACATACATTCTATTCTGTAGATGATATACGGTATGTCTCATTAATGAGTAGAATTTTGATGTTCAATTATTCGTCTTTTGTAGAGATTACCTTGTTTTTCAAGCATATATGTTATCACATAGATAAACTTGACACCATGTACATTATTTACGTGTCCTGTGCCAACAACTTAGCACAAAGGATGCTTGATTGATTGATTGATTGATTTATTTATTGAGTGATTGATTGGTAATATTTGTGGATGGAAAATAGTAAACACAGAGGTAGGGTGATCTCTAGGAGCAAAAATGTTTATAAGAAGATTAGTATAGTGGTTAAAAAGGTATTAATACTTACGTAAGTTGGACATGATGATTCCATCTCAGTAAGATGCCATTCCTGTTGTCTGTATTGTTTCAAAATAAGGTCTCAATACACCTTATAAGGACATAATTTCTTTGTTTTCCTTTAGATAATGAACACCTGCTGGAACCAGTTAATGACACTAATATACATCCTAGTGGAAGTGGGAATACTTTGATACCATGTAGAGGAAAGAGCCGTGATGTCAAAGTAGAGCTGTATATAGAATTAGCACCTGCGATTCATAGATTGGTGAGTGCCTCAGAAACAATATAAAAGTCAGTTCACAAATTGTACTGTCAGCCATTGTCACATATTGCAGATTCTAGCATACAAACGCCTTGTTGTATTAGTATACCTGAAATTAAAAATTGAAATTAAAATGGTATATTATTTGTGTGTTTTCTTTGGCAGAATACATATTTCTTACCCTATTCTGGTCACCTGTGGTTATTATAACAAGTTACATATGTATACACAAGGACATCATTGGTAACTAGATCATACTAACTAATTGACTCAATGTATCAGAGTCTTTCTTGAAAAGCAAATAGGCACACAGTGGCCAGACATGGGAGTGATGAGAGGAAGAAAATCGTAGGCCATGGCCAGGAAATGGGCTGATGAGCCTTAAGAAAAAGATGCAGGAGGAGGAGGAAATAGTGATAACAATAATAATGATGATGTCTACGCAAATTATTCATAATGAATAGACTTCCATTTTTTCACTACTTTAAAATGAACAAGGGAAATTATATATTACCAGGAAATTGTGTGATACATGAGTACATTGACTCCATATTGATGTTTAATACTCTTGTATCTTATTCACTGATCAATATCAGCTTCACATCTTATTCACTGATCAATATCAGCTTCACATCCCTAACTTGTATGAGTACACAGGAATACGTATTATGCATTATACAGTTATAATAGCCTACAACATATGTGAATAATCAAAAGATGTCCCCAGTTAATTTTGCCATGGTGATGGAAGTGACTGTAGGAAAATAAAATTTGAGTATATGTGTGTGTGTGTGTGAGAGAGAGGGAGGAGGAGGAAGGCTGAGGATGGCAATATATCCATCATTCTGTACTGCTGCCCTGATCTTCAGGCTTCAGCTTCAGTATCCACACCATCCATAGGTCCATACAAAACACACACATACACACACATTCAGTAGTGCACACAGGCCCTTGCAAACCCTACAGTGCTGGGGGCCCATGAGTTAGGGGAGTCCCGAAACATAGATAATACTAAAACTTTTTGTGGGTTCTTTCAAATTGGATTCCATTCTTCTGTCAGAAAGCAGTATAGTGACGGCCATTTGGGATTAGTTTCCAGCAGAGAAATTGGTACAAAAATTTGGCTTGTGTTATATGCATGCATTGTTAAAATTAGCCCATATTTTTTGTGTAAAGTTGTATTGTGGAAATTACTGGAAGACCTTATTCACTATTGACTGTTTCATGAAAAAATTCGTACTGGATCTCAGGGAGGCTCCTGATTATCAAGTCATGGGGGCAGCTGACTGTTTATCTACACCACTGCATGGATATGTGATGCACTTATTGCCTCATGATCAGAAATTTCACACTTACTAAAAAAGAAAAACCTTGGTGTTAGCAGTCACAACCCTTAAAAATATGTACTTCGGACTCAACAGTTAAATTATTGTTGTTGTTGTTGAAAAGGAAAAGGTTCATATTATTGTACAATGTTTATTTTACCATACATTTGGGCATTGTGCTGTATGTCATGCCTGCATATATGAATGTATTCCTCCTTTCCATCTTACAACTTGTAAAACAACTAGCTGTCTAATAAAACTCTTCAGTCTGAAGCAGAAATGTGATTACATGAAAGGAACATGAAGTCTGTGACATGAGATATGAGGTTTTAATAGTGGTGAACATTTAAGTTACAGTCTTTAGGTTGTGACATCCTGTGGACTGGTAAGTGCTTATGAACATTTAGAAGGATCTTCTGCTTCCATCTTCAAGGTAAAAGCAAAATCCACCCTGAAGATGAAGGTAACAGGGTCCTCTAAAACCGTGGTAACCGCCAACCGGACTATGGAGTGTCATAAACCAGAAATCATGACATAATTCTAAGTCAAAGATACACCTTTCTGACATGTATGTGTGCCATGCCACAAAATACACACACCTGATTCCCAGTGCAGGCAATTTCTTAACATAAGTTTGCTAGGTAACTTACGCAGGTGGCTCTCACCTAATCCACATTCTTGATACCCACTTTCTTCCTCACAGATTACCAAAGGAAGTGTAGATTTGTGGTTCATAGCAAACTTATTTGGATTGTACACTATTCTGCTAGCTTGTTGCATGTTAAGTGTTTGATTTACTCAGTTTAGGTAGCAGCAAGATACTGTTTGTCCTGTTGTACACAATGTGACTCCACAAACTGCACAGTGGAAAATTAATTTTGGTTTCCTAATTTAGATACCTCAAGGGAGAGTGTTTTACGGTCACAGAGTGGAGTACAACCAGGAAAAAGGGTTTACTATGTATTATTCCAGCCACACGAGCTCTGAACACCTTCTGTGTCTAGCTGTGCAGGGACAGAAGCGTGAGTCACTGTTCTTCTATTTGCGTAAGTATTACACAGCGAATAATCGAAAACGTGTACAAGGCAACATATTTTGTTGCCTTTATGAAATTTCACAATTTACTTTACATTATAGTGTATGCAAACATTTACTTTAGAAATTGTTTTAAATGATCACTTGCTTTGTGAGCTGTTTAAATTCCTTTTCACAGCAGGGCGTGTTTTCCTGACAATTGTAATATCACAGTATCTGAAGCCTGTCTGATCCATGTAGTGATGCTACGTGTAGTCACACTGTTGTGACCATCCTGTGATTGATGCATTCACTACTCTCTCCTTCTTCACCACCATTCTTGCCATCATCTTCTTTTCCTAGTTCTTGTATAGCAGCATTGTCATCTTCTTTTTCCTGGTTCTTGTATAGCAGCATTGTCAATGTATATATCTCTCATGTACTGAAGCTTGGTTCATGCTCTTCATTTTGTTTTCTCATCCATACTCCAGGTCAGGAATTTCAGACATGATGACTTATTTGTCAGGAAGACTTTACAAATCATTGGCATAATCTAAATGTGGAAGAAATTTCCTCCGTGATGGAACCAGCATTATTGGATTCCTTGACTTCTTCCACACACGGACCAGAGGCTAGTGTTTTTTCTGCCGACTTCTCATTTAACCACTGAACAAGGGCAACACCCATCTGTCTATACAAAGACTTTTCATGCTCTTGCCTGCCACTATCACAGTTCATTACAGATTCTGTTAACTTCAGTGTTTGTTCAGTATGTGTTGTGGTTTGTTTCTCCATCCAATAAACTCTGGCTAAGTTTGGTGCTGATCCCTATTCTCAGATGTGTTAATGAACTCCAGCTTTTGTGTACTATCAGTAAAATATTTGTACATTTTTAAGCCATTTTACTTTGCATCCACGATGTTAACTGTAACTTTCACTTAACTGACGCACAGTACAACGTAACATAATTGACTGTAAGACACTAATATTTGAGAAAGGCTAAGCACCTGTAACACCTGCTCTTAGCTACACCATGAGCACTGAAATAAAACCTTCCCACCCCACACTGATAATGACCATAAAACACCATAAATGAAAAGACTTAATCACTTGTAACACCTGCTCTTAGCTACACCATGACCACTGGAACAAGCCTCCCACCCCACATGATACTGACCAAAAAGCACCATAAACAAACAGGTACCTTTGGACTATCTTCTGCAGGCCTCCAAACCTGCATCTGCCCCCTTCCCCTCCGCCCCCACTACAGCACAGAACGTTCATGAAAGCTGTGTGTCCTCTAAACTGAATAATCTGAGCAATGGTAATTGGTATTCTGTGTTTGTGGTTTTCCATATGGTTTGCCATTCACTGTTATGCTTCATTGCCCTACATTGGCACACAGTGTAGGGAAAAAGGAACAGTATTTCTGGCATTGAGATATTAAATTCACAAGCACCTGAAGAATATTGAATGCTGCGTATTATGGTGCCCGACAACAGTGACTGCCAAATTTTCGCTAAGGGTCACTTTCATTATGTTTACTAATCAGGACAGGTGCTAATTGGATGAAGAGACTGGCTCTATGGTGGGTAGTTGGGCTTCAGTTCCAGGGAAAGGTGTTGGGAATGCCTCTCTTCATCCCTGCAAGCAGGCCTGTCCAGTAGAAACAAGGAAGTACTTTGCAGAGTTGTGAAGGTGACCCAATCCTGAAACTTGTCAATTTTCCTTGTAGTGACAAGGTCAAAACACAAGTTTTGACCTTGTGGTTATTTATGAGGCTTATTATCAGGATCATTAGACACTGGGGTACCTTTATATGTGCATTTTACCAGTGTTACTTTTTGTTCTTTGTAATTTTTTTATTTGTAATCAGATGTTTTAATTATTACTTAATTATTTTAGAAGTGCTCCTAGTTAACAGAACAGTTGTGTTTTGTTTATTTAGATGGTGAGAATCTGCTGCTTCATCCTAGTAGTCGCTTTTTAGTAGCTGATACAGGTGATAAAGCTGTCTTGCCATGTCGGACGTTTGATGCTGATACTGATGTGACATTGTATATTGGAGCATCTTATTTTAAACGGAGAGAGGTAATACTAATGAGAAATTAATATCAGACTGAAGATTTGGGTTAGCCTCGGGTATTTATCTCCCTGTTAAAATTTAGGAGTTTTTCAATTTAAACACATTTATTTCATGAATTGAAGTGTGTCTTGCGTAATGAAAAGTTTTAAAGGTGTTATTAGACTGGAGTGTAATTTACTTTAATGCTTTCAGTACCAACCCTGAATACACTCATGCTTCATGGGCCAACATCAAATATGCTTATTTACAGTTCAGTTTTTCTCTTCACTGCCGAATGCATTTTTGTCACGTTCTTTGAATGTTTCAGTGTAGGTAAAACCTGAAATGTTAACAAAAACATCTGGTTGGTAGGGTATGTTGGTGCTTGAAGAGTGCAGAGGTAAAAGGTGTAATTGAGTCATAAAAGCAGCTGGATTTGTGGCAGTGCTGTTTGCTGTCACTATCAATTTTTTGTTATCTTTATGGAATCTGTAGATTATTTGTTCTGCCTCCCACTGGAGCAACAGTAACATTCTGATAATGTTAATAGAATAATCATGTATTTTTCCACATCAGTTCAGAGGACCACACAACATGTACTGTATCCTTTTCAATTTACTTCAGATGTTTTATTTGTAAACCTTTTCTTGTCATTCAGGTACTTTGAATTTTATCTTTGTCACATACTCTGCCCATTGTTTGCGTTTTGGGTGTCATATTTTTGTGTGACACTGTGCGTTCTGTTCTCAGCAGCATCTTTCTTCTCATTTTATGAGTTGTGTAATGTCTCAAATTCCCAGAAATATTTTCAGTATCTGATATATTCCTGCTTGTGACTAGTAATGTTTCTTTTATGTCCTGATTTAGTGTGGAACGATAAAGTACCTCACACTATCATTTTTAAGCACACAAATCTAGTTTCTTTCTGAGCTGTTTGATATTCTGGGATGTTGCACAGTGTCATTGTGTAGTTTGTACCAGTTAATAAATTGAAATAATTTCCAGTACCCATCTAGACTTGCCCTGGGGCCCACCCAGCCTCTTGTAGAATGGGTACTGGGTCTGGCTGCTGTGGGTAAAATGGCTGGGGTGTGGCATTAACCACCTACCCCCATATAGTGCAGAGTTTAAAGAAAGAGTAAAGCTATACCTCTCTTGGTCTTCCATGGCCTGTTATAGGGTGAACATTGCTTTTTAATCATGCACACCATCCCATAAAAATGATAACTTCAAATATATTGCAGTGAAAGCCGAAAATCTCATGTAGTGTCTCTCTGTGTCACATGTTTGATGTTGTCACCATGAATTAAGATGTAATGTTGTTATTTGCTAATTCCATACAGTCTAACATGCTACTTCCAATTCTTTCTGAATTAGATAAAAATGGGACAGCAGCCGCATCGGACCCAGACTGTGACATTTGACCCTGCGGTGGGGTTCACATTGTTCCCTGTCAGCCATTTGGATTCCAGCTGGTATAAGTGCATGGCCAAGTCGGATGAGCTGTTCCAGTATAGGGATTTCTATTTGGAAGTTCGTAAGTGTTGCTACTCTTGATGTACCATAGAATCTGGACCATAAGATGCACTTTCTCCCCTGGAAGGACTGTGTAAAATTTGCCTGTGTCTTGCAGTCAGCAGGTGTGTCAGTATGTCTTCCAGTGCAACTGAGATTCTTGCATTTGCTAGAGGGATGATGGTGGTAAGCACTTGACTTGTCTTTGCAAGGAGAGAAACAGAGCTTTGTTGTTCCTTAGGCCGGCTACACATGTAACTGCATACTTGAACAGTATGCATGTACACATTTATTGTACAAGTATACATGAGCGTGTGTATGATAATATTGCACAGGTATTTTGACTGTACAAGCGACATGAAAATGTTTGAATTTCTATACTGTATACTTGCACATGTCCTGCATGCGCAGGTGTAACTGAACGTGTGTAGTAGAAGCAGAGACTTGTGCAAGTCTGAATTGCATATATATCATATATTACACGACATGTTTCAGGAACTACCGTATATTCTCGAATCTAATCCACACCCAGTTTTTGGCGACTTCTTAAACGAAAAAAAGTTAGTTCGCGATTCTAATCCGCACCTTTCCTTCAACCACCCCTTGCCCATGGGGCGACTGATTGAATAATATTGGATGTTACCAATGCGTTAAAATCCGACGCTACGCCTGTGGCCGATGAGTCATACCGATAGAGGCGGGGCCTTTCTCAACACACGTGCGCAATCTCGTCTGAAGCCAGCTGATCTTTAGTTGTTGAAACGTGGGAGGTGCTTGTTCCAATTTGTCGTGTACCGTAGTTATGGAAGAGGGACACCTGAAATCTAAACGACTCTCATATACGGCAAAGTTCAAACGTGAAGTTATTCAGTGCGCAGAGGAGAATGGAAACCGCAAAGCCGCTGCAATTTTTGGAGTTGATGAAAGCAACGTTCGACTATGGCGGAAACACAAGGCAGCGATCAGCGGGTGTGAGGCGTCACGAAGGAAATTCACTGGACCCAAGAAAGGACGATTTCCTGAAATTGATGATGCAGTCTTCACGTTTTTTCAAGAGAGACGCAAGACTGGACTGTTTGTGAATTATGATCTACTCGCGAGGAGGCGATAAAGAAGGCCAGATCTTTGAACATTCCTCGAATTATGAGTGATGACGGCAAGTCTGATGAATAATAAATTATAATAATAAATAATAAAATAATAGATTATTGTATTGTATTGTTCTTACGTTGTTTATTAATTACGTTAATTACGTTATTGTTATATTGTACAGCAGCTCAATCATTTTTCCAAAATCCAGCTCTAGACCGCGAATCTAATCCGCACGCGAATCTAATCCGCATCTGATTTTTTAGACCTCTAAAACTGTAAAAAAAGTGCGGATTGGATTCGAGAATATACGGTATGTAACTTACTGCTTGTGGTGAAATTATAGTTGATAATTTCAAATCTTCGTAGGTTCATCCCGTTGCAAGAAATCGCAAGGTTGCTGTTAATCTTTCATGTGGGGTTATAGCCTCTCTCATGATTGTGTCCTGCTTTCTAAATAAAGGAGTGATGAGTGATAAAAGTTTCAAGTACGTTTCTTCGTCCATTTGCAAGTAATTATGCCAATCACGAGGGTATATTGTCAATTCCTTTAAAAAATTAGTGTGTAACTTTTCCTTTTCATTAGCCAGTCTTTACACCACAAGCGACGTTTTTTCGTTGCTTTTTTTCTTTGAACTAAAACGAAAGCAGCTAAAGCGAGCGCGTCGTCGTCGTCCGTCGACGACATGGTTCAAGCGTAAACTGACACTGTTCAAGTATACTTGTGCCATGTGGAGGCTATACGGCCGTCAGGTATACTTGTACAATAAATGTGTACAAGCATACCGTTCAAGTATGCAGTTACTTGTGTAGCAGGCCTTACACCATTGTTCAGTAGCGCACTTTTCCAAGTGGCCTGCAGTGATAAATGAGTGTCTTGAAAATAAATTTGTTCTCCTAATGGGACATGCAGTATACAGTTGAGGATTTCATATACTGTAGTTTTCATATTAAATTTCAGGTGTAATTACATTAAATCAAGAAAATGATACATGAATGGAGAAGGTAAGAGGGAAGAAGTGCTGAAGTTAGAGATGAAGAAACACCTTTTTTTGTGCACATGTAGCAAAATGACCTGATGTAGGGATGTGAAGAAATGGGTAACAGACCACAGAAACAACAGAATTTCTGTGTCTACAAGAGGGATCATTTTTGAAGCAAGAATGGTGTAACCGATTTTGCTGGGACCCCTTCTTGGTGTTGCAGAATTTCTGAAGAGGCATGTTCTGTGAAACATGAGACAATAGTGAAGTCTTTCAAGAAACCAAGGATTAGTAATGCTCTTGATCGAACTGTAGGTGATGTAGTGTTTGATAAAATTCGAAGTCAGCAGTTACAGTAGTAATGTTGAGTGTTATAATAGCAATGAAGATTTCGGGGGATTCTTACTGCACTGCCATTGTGTTGAGTATCTCGGTGCATCTTACGGTCTGGAAAATACGGTATTTACAGGGGTCATCCTCCATGGCTCTGTTTTTTTTATTATTGTCATGTGAAACCATTCACCTTAACAAATAAATCTAACATGATCAGTTTGAAAATTTGGGGTTAAATAAATATTTCATTAGTTTGTATGACATGAAGCTGTGCTTCCTAAATTCCATCACCCAGCATTCAGAACTTCAAGTTCTGAAAGTTTTATTAATGTTGAACTTTTGCCTCATTTACACCTTAAAGTAGTTAACATAATGGAAATGATGAATTTCGTTTTCGTTATGTAGAAACTCACTATGCTGGCAGTCATAAGTACTGACTCCTACTGTTATGAAACATAAATTCCATCCCTGTCATAGGAGCCTGCTAAGTCCTGAACTAATGTTGTTCGTTTTGTATCATATTCCCTGAAAATGCATGTCAGTATTGTTCCTTTTTTGTCCTGCTCCCTCATGAGACATTTGTCTGTGGTGTTTCCAGCCAGTGGCATGCATACAGGAAAATGTTCTGGTTTCATAGTTTTGGAGATGAAACATGGCCAGACATGTGACAGTCACATTGCGATTTTTTATGTGTCTTGTGCAAAGAACACAAAAACTACAATTGCATGAAACACATGAAAATGTAAACAACCATTAACATTTAATTAGAATTTTTTTTTACATAGATGTTTATCAAAATTTGTTCCTTGTAAAACTGTCTTGGTATAAGATATGTAGTTTATTATTTCTTACAACTTTCATTTGATGTTTTTTGCTGTGATAATAGAAGGATACTTTTGAGGTATATTTTAAAATGTATATAAAATGTATGTTTATTGTCCAACGAATGTACACTTTTATTCACTATTAATTGTGTAACACAGTCCTACATGTTTCGAACCTTATCCCGGTTCATCTTCAGGGACTTCAGTATTTTAAATTACACATATTTTACATCAATGGTACAATTGGTTAAAATAGTAAAAACTGAATAATGTGAATTTTACAATCGAGTTATACACTGGTTAAGATGATAAAAAGTGAATAAATGTAGCAGCTGTTTGTTTCGGTGTTACAAACCGTCTTACACAGGTTAAAATGTTAAAAGTTGAATAATCTTTGTTATGATACCCTGAAACATAACATAACAAAGATTATTCAACTTTTAACATTTTAACCTGTGTAAGACGGTTTGTAACACCGAAACAAACAGCTGCTACATTTATTCACTTTTTATCATCTTAACCAGTGTATAACTCGATTGTAAAATTCACATTATTCAGTTTTTACTATTTTAACCAATTGTACCATTGATGTAAAATATGTGTAATTTAAAATACTGAAGTCCCTGAAGATGAACCAGGATAAGGTTCGAAACATGTAGCACTGTGTTACACAATTAATAGTGAATGAAAGTGTACATTCGTCGGACAATGAACATAGAAAAGAAAATGTACGGAATGAATAATATTAAGTGTATATAAAATGATTGCTATTGTTGTTTGATTTTGACCACACAAGTTGGTACAATGGTTTAGTGCAACTTCTCAATATACAGTTTAATCAGAATACATTCAACAACAAATGGAAGCCTGTGGACCATGCTGTTGTGGATACATACCATTGTTGCAGAAGAGCTTGATGTTTTCGCTATTTTGTCTATTTTTCCCCATTTTTGTTCCTCTTCTTCTTCAACCTCTCTTCACTCATCAAAAGATAGACTTTTTCAGGGATAATGTTTTACTCACAGACCTGGTCTCAAAAATTTCTTTCCTTCATTATGTACTGCTTGGCTCATTTTTTCTGCCATGAAGATGGAGGCAGCATGCTGGTACCTATTTACTAGTATCAGATCCCAGAAGACCACAATCTCAGTGTCTGTTCTGAGTCCGTGTCCCATTGTTGTACGTGTTGTTAATTTGATAGGGATATTGCAGTCGGTATAATGACTAGGCTACAGGCTGGATGATCTCGGGTTTGCATCCTGGCAGTGGTAAGAAATTTCCCTTCTCCAAAACATCCAGACCGGCCCTGGAGCCCACTCAGCCTCCTATTCAGTGGCTACTTTGGGCTTCTCCCCTGGGGGTACAGCAGTAGGTGCATGAGGCTGACCATGCACTTTCATCTAGTGCTGAGGTTAAGAATAAGTGGAGCTATACTTCCACGCCCCTTGTTTGCCTTCATGGCATGTGTTGGAACAACTTTGCCTTCACTTTACTTTTTGTTGACCCGCAGTTATGTTCAGTGCAAGCAAGGTTATGTTATGATATGTCATCAACTTACAGGTGTACCAGCAAGAATAACTCATACCAATTTACATGTGAACAAGAGCTTGGAACAAATTGTTGGACAAAATGTGACGATGTTTTGCAAGTCAGAAGGAATGCCATACCCTGTTACCTTCTGGTTTAAGGTGGGTTATCATTGAAAGTACTGAACAATTATAAAGTCTCCCTTTCTTGAGGCACATAATCACAGTACTTCAATTGTCAGTGCTCAACTGGCATAATGTTTGTGTGACACCCTTGATTGCGTACGCAGATTTGAACTAGCATTCCTGAAAAGCTCCTACCAACAAACTAAAAGTAAATATACAGAAAGTATGTAGGCTTATGCCAAGCTTTATACATCATGACAGAAATGGTGTGTTGTATTGTGCTGTAGGAAAATGACGCTGCATTCCAGAACTTCTGTTATTTCCAGCATATGGTATGTTGAATATTGGTCATGTGACAGTATTACATAGTACATGCCAATTATGGTATGCAAAATGGCATAGGATTTCAAAAATGTCTTACTTTCTGCAGACTCTCATAACTTTCTTCATTATTGTCAGTAGTGGAGAAATAAAGTATGTGAATGTACTGTAATAGACCCTAAACAGAAAAGTATCCGAACTCTAAACTCCAAAAGACATGAAACCTAAGGGACTCTGGCATCCAAAAGGCTCTAAAACTCTAAATCAACTCTAAACTCTGAAGAATCTCTAGAACCCTAGAGAATCTAAACTCTTAAGAGATTATGGTTCAGAAGGGCCCTGTACTTCAAAATATTCTAGGGTCTTAGAGCCTCTAAATGCCAAGGTAATTGGGATTGTAAAACATTCTAAACTTACAAGGCACTAAATTCTATGTGATTGTAAATTCTAAAAGACTGTAACTGAAAGAGTACTCTAAAGTCTAAAAGACTGCTCCACACTATTAAGACACTTCCAACTCCAGAAGTTTCTAAGAAGAGGGAATTATTTCATTTGGCTGAGATACTTAAATTTATTGATGAATATATAGTTTAATAGGATGGTTCGATGGATGGATGGAATATAGAGAAGGTCATTGCAGGCATATAATTAATACATTGTTCAAAGAAATGGAAGATAAAGTAATAAAAATCCCTAATAATTGTACTGACATTCTGTACATATCTATACGTATATGAACAATAACAAAAATGTATACCCTAATAGATGTATTGGTATAAGCATGTGAGAAGGAGTCCAGAATGTAAATGCATGATATACATTGCATTATCAATACAGGATGTACTGTATATGGCTGTAAATCCGTGGAATAGGAGAGTAGTCTTTATGAACTGTATATAGAATTCCTTGTCTTGGAATTAGTCTCAAATCTAAAATCTAGGTACGGTAATGGATTGAATGCCGCATAAGTTTTATACTCCGTGGACATTTTCTAACTTGATGGTTGTATCTTCACAATATTCCACTATTGGAGCTTCATGTTAGGGATGTGTAAACAGTTGAAAATTGTTAATTGCTTGTAAACTTTACATAAGTTTTGCTCAGTTGAAGTTCATGTTTAAAGTCTGATCACAAAATGTATATTTGTCACTGAAATAGAATTGTTGTGCGAAGTCACAAGAACACATTACAAGTACCTATTTTCCATTGTTTAACAAAGTTCACCATGAATACAAATAGCAGTCCATTGGTGTGTTATTTTTTGAGATGACATGCAGTGACTTAACATTGCTTTGCCATCTTCAATAGAATGTCACCATTTCTGATGCAGGAAGATAAGCCTGTGGTAATTGATACCAGTTATGAATTGAGTGACAGAAACCAATCTCTGATCATTAAAGTGCTGAAGCCTGAACATGGAGGGACGTACAGCTGTTTAGTGAGGAATGAACTGAATGAAGATAAGAGAGAAGTGCTTGTAACCATCAAAGGTAAGAATGAAGATATAACAGTGAACACAATATCCCACTTTAGTATGTACTGTGAACATTTACAGTAGAACCCTGTTAAGAAGTCTTTCAAGGGACCAGAGGATTAGGGACTTCTTAAGCAGGAATACTTATTAAGAGGGAAGCTTATTAAAAGCAATAGGATTTTGGGACTTTAAAAATCAGACTTCTTACAGGAAAAAACTTCTTATGTGGGGACTTCTTATCCGGGTTCAACTGTATTAGTTACCCTGAGAAGCATGATTGGTAGTTTGTATAAACATCCACATTAACTGTTTTTCATAGCTTATTTAATTATACTGTTTCAAGGAGCTCAGTCCGTATAGTGACTAGACTGTGGACTCTATCCTTGGTTCTGTAGGCATTTGGCAGGATTTTTATTCACTTATTCTTTTGAATAGTGACAACTTTGCCTGTCTGTATGTATAAAAGTGTTTCTGTTTGGAGCTATAACTGCCTGAAATTTATGCCAGTCTCCTTATGCTGCTGCATGTTACGTAGGTATCTTACATGAGCGCTTGCTGCTGTGTGTACCATACGTGTGGCATTTGAACACAAGTAGTGCAACTGTTTGAATGTTTTAAATGCTTTGGATTATGGTTGGACAGCACATAATGCATAAGCGTGCTCCACTTTAGCTGTCCTGTAATTTGTTGAAGTAATGTTGAACAGAAATTGTTACATGTACAGGTGCTTGGTTTGTCAAGGTCACTGCCAGTCCGAATGTGAATGGCACAGTTTGACTTGTGTATCATTTGTCTGTTCTGCCTGATGAGCCAGACGGTTTTTGAGTAGCTGTGCAGTGGTCATGGTGTGTAAGTTTTTTTCTTTTTTCTGCTGTGCAACAGCCCAAATCAGGCCTAGGCTGTCTCAATTTTGAAGTTTCTAGATTACATGCAATTAGACACACACACGCCTGGTAGGACTCCTCTGAACAAGTGATTATCTCATCGCAGAGGCTGCTACCTACACAACACAAAATAAACACAAGAGATGACCATCCACCCTCTCAGCAGGATTTGAACCTGTGATCCCAGCAATTGAGCAGCCACATACCTACGACTTAGACTGCGCAGCCACTGGGATCAGCAAACTGTGTGATATAAGAGACGGTATTCTAAATGGCCTCTATGTACTGTGATGGTGTCGGGCAACTACAGTGGTCTGGATAGGAGCAGTTTTGCTTGTGAAGAAATGCCTATGGCAGTGAATCTGAACCAGCTTTTGCAAAGTGTGCTGCAAATCTTTGGATAGAAGAATGATAATATAAAATTAAATATGCAAATTAAAATTTAAAATTAAAAAACTGATGAAGGTGTTTCTAATACCCATATACACGTATGCAAAATTACGAGAGGGAGTGGGGTTTGAAGTAATCTTTGCTAAACTGAGCATATTTAAAATATTTTGAGTTATGATTGAAGTTTTGTGTGTTCTATTTCTTTCCAGTAAGAACAGCAATTACTTTTTCAAACTGTCATTTCAATATAAGTTGTCATTCTGTTCAGCTAGAATGCCATCATTTTGCAGATGGACGACCAATTATAACCAGAACTAACCTGATCACAGGCCAGAATATAGCGACAAAACTGAAAGGGAACCTGACAATTTTCTGTGAATCAGAAGGGAAGCCAGAACCAAAAACAGTTTGGTTCAAGGTGGGTACTCACTCTACTAAGGCAGTATTGCCAAACCTTTAGGAGTAAATACAGTAAAACCCCTATTTAATGAATTGCTGGGGGATTAGAATATATTTCACTAAATCGAGGTTTTCATTAAATGGAGGTTTATTTGTTTTTATGGAGCTATTGTCGGGACATGAAAAAATCATCACTAAATGCAGGATTTCACTAAATGCAGGAACATTAAATCGGGGTTTTACTGTATATACTGTAGGATCAGTAGATCTGAACTCCTCAGAAGGAGTCTTGAGCACTGTGTTTCCCTTTGTGGTTTAGGCCAGTGGTATTCAACCTGGGGTACGCGAAGACATCTTAGGGGATACATAAAATTAAAAAAAAAAAATATATTATTTTATGATAAACACTGAATAATCATGGCCAGATTTAGGGTTAGCCACAAGAGACCCGGATGTAAGAACGTGCGATTTGGGAGCGCCATTTTCTCTCTCTCTCTCTCTCCTTTATACGATTTTTATCTGGGCGGCAAGTTTCATATTATTCCACACAGTGCATATAATTTTGCTTTGCTAAAATACCTTTGTGCCTTTATTAATTTTTATATGATAGGCAATAATATATAGGTTATTTAATAGCTTGATTCTCCTTTTTCTCATTTAAAACTTATTATTTAATACATTATTTTGGATGTAATTTATTTAACTTATTTTAGGTGTAGATTATAGACTATGTATAACTTGAATTATGCACCAAAAACTTTGGGGGTGCAAAGTCGAAGAGATACCGGGGGTACGTGAACAAACAAGGTTGAATACCACTGGTTTAGGCAATCTTACCCCTGCTCTTCTCCAGTAAGGAAGTGACAGTGTTGTTAGAGGCAGTGTGAGTTTACATTGGATCTTGTGGTGAAGGTTTTACTGTGCATTGCCTTATTGTTATTCACACTATTACACAGTATAACTTATTTCTGTTTTTGACATGCCAATATACCTAAGACTTGAAACTTGAATATGTTAGTACACAGTCTTCCATAGGACTCAGGATAACATAGTCGACATTTTGACTAAGCCATGTGCTGGATGACCAAGGAATTGTGGTTTGGTCCCTGGCAGGGGAAAGAGATTTTTCTCTTCTCCAAAGTGTCCATGCCAACTCTGGGGCCTGCACAGCTTCCAGCTCGGTGGGAGCCAGGGACTCTTTCCCTGAGGATAACAGGGCAGTGGGGTGTGAGGTTGGCCACTTACCTCCATGTAGTGCTGAGGTTAGGAATGAGTGGAGGTGTATATCAAAAAGATAGGTGTAACACATGCCTGGTAACTGTATTGTAACATCCTTAGGTTGGCACATCTGATAAGTACACAAGTGGGAGTGGAAATGGCTTCTCAGAAGTAGGTAGCTGCAGAAGCAAGAGCTGTTTCTTTGAAGATAATTAGACAAACAGGAGTGAATGCACCCGAATTGTTATGCTGTGCATACATTTCCAATGTGTGTGTATGAATCATCAGTATTTTGGTATTTGCTGATTGTGTCACATACCACTTAGTGTATTTTCACCATATTTAGGCGGTTCTAAATTTATATTGTCCACACATGAGACTTGCATGTTTTCAATTATTCTAGTACACTGTTCAACTTTTCTGTTTTTACACCTTGCAACATTATCATCTGTTTCACCAGTGCTGTTGTTTTTAGTTTCATGTGTATGAGCTTTCTAATATAATGTAATTTTATATTCATCCAATTTTCATAAAATATTTGGATATTTTTTGTACATATCATGACCATACAAGGAATACCCAGTAAGTCCAACAAACAAATTTTTGGGAGAAATGAATATAAATGTTTGATCAAGGATTTAATATAGTAATTAATTTATTGTACCTAGAAAAATTATATTTTGAACCAAATAAAATTTATGAACATAAACACAAATATGTACACAATATCTCCATTGTTAACATTTTATTAAAATAGTTTTAGAATGTAATTAATACAAACTCTGGACTTGCATTTTCCTTGTATGCTCATGATATAACCTTAGCCCATTTAGTGTATAGGACAGAGGATTGTTTTATTACTTGTAATAAAGGTCACCTGGAGCTTCATTAGTACTCCACATCACAGTGGTGGCATGGTATTCCCCACAGTCATGCATTTTTTGATTTCTAAAAACTGAGAGAAGGGGGAAAAGTGAACACAGTCTACTTTGCATGCAGAAAGTCTTGAGCCCAAGACATTTATTACATGAAGGTCCAGTTTCCTACTCCCATTTGATAGTCGTTGATGTTACTATTGTTTTTATATGAATATTTATATTTGTTCATTTTTTGTTAGGATGGTAAGCCTGTCATTACTGATGCCAATGTGGAACTGGGGGAGAGGAACAAGTCACTGACAATAAAGGTTGTGAATGTTGAACATACTGGCTTGTACTGCTGTAAGGTTTCAAATGGAAATGGTGAAATACAGTCAGAGGGAACAGTCACTCTAGCAGGTGAGAACAGCTTGGATGTTGTAGGAACAGGGCACATAATTACACCCTTTGCACTGTTGTAGGAACAGGGCACATACTTACACCCATTGCACTGTTGTAGGAACAGGGCACATACTTACACCCTGGGTAGGAACAGGGCACATAATTACACCCTTTGCACTGTTGTAGGAACAGGGCACATACTTACACCCTGGGTAGGAACAGGGCACACACTTACACCCTTTGCACTGTTGTAGGAACAGGGCACATACTTACACCCTGGGTAGGAACAGGGCACATAATTACACCCTTTGCACTGTTGTAGGAACAGGGCACATACTTACACCCTTTGCACTGTTGTAGGAACAGGGCACATACTTAACACCCTTTGCACTGTTGTAGGAACAGGGCACATACTTACACCCTTTGCACTGTTGCAGGAACAGGGCACATACTTACACCCTTTGCACTGTACTCTGATGCAAGCAGGCTGCTTAATTTAATGCTCTATAAATTTCTATGTTTTACTAAATTATGCATAGTTTATTGTATTTCAAACTGTTATAGATACAAAAGTTTTGCTGTGTGGAAAAGGTACCGTGTATTATGGATGAATTGATGCATCTGTTCTTTAAAGAAATTTCATAGCAGAAGTATTAAATGTAAGAAATTAATATTTTAGAAACAAACTCAATTTCAGAGGTGGAAGAAAATTAATCTTTGAAATGTTAGCGGGAAGTCTGCATTCTGAAGATGAATGATAGATGCCACACTGGCTGACAAGATTTTTCTTCATTTGTTTTAAAACATTTTGCTGCATTTATAATGGACAAAAACATGGTGTAGTCATTGTTACTCATTTTTTAAGTGTGTTGTACTCCTATTTTCTTTACCCTTCTGACTTACGTGTTTTATTATAAATTTTGCATACGTACACCAGGTCATTTATGGGGAATTTATGTATTGTGTTTCTAGGATTCGGTATGAAAATATTACAGTACTTCATGTAATGCATCTGATGTTTGCAGGTGCGGAGCCAGTAATTGTAACTGACACAAATCTCAATGATACTGTGGACCTTGAGGCGAAGGTTGGGGAGTCTCTGGTCATCTTCTGCAAGTCGCAGGGAAAACCAGTGCCAAAAACTGATTGGTTTAAGGTTAGTTCAGCATTTATACTTGTTGGTTGTTGAACCAAAATTATTTTATGAAAGGGACATGCCAGGTGTGTAACTGTTGTTTCAGTGCTTTTATAATTAACCAAGCAAATTTATGTCAATAACAAAAATGAAGGAAATTATAATGTTATAGTGACATGGTGGAGGAGATGGATACTGCAGTATGAGCATGTTACTTAGGTTTTAGAGTGATTGTTGATTCCATTTGCATGACCAGCATGTGTAGAAAATTTATGCAAATGGCAGGGTGTCACATTTCTTTTCTTGACCGCTCCTTTCTGGGAACGAAACAAGCCCATTCACTTACAGGTGTCTGCTCACGAGATATGGGACGCTTGATATGGAACTACGTGATCCGCTTTAACTCCTCTTCATATGGGGATTTAATATCCATTTAAATGACCTGGTGATGGACATAGGGTTTAAAAAAAACAAGATAGGCAATGTACATATAACGTAACATTGAGGCGCGTTTGTGTGACCATTGTTGCTGTGGAAAAGCAATAAGTATTGCATATTCTGAATGGTGTAGGATATTTCTAGATTTAGCAGTTTATGAATTCTGCAGGTGGCAAACAAAATAGCAGAAAGGTCTGATTGATGTTCATAATGTTCTTGAGAACTGGAAGTATATAAACAGCAGTTTGAATTCAGACAGACAGTTCAGTAAATACATACCGTATATTCTCGAATCTAATCCGCATCCGAATCTAATTCGCACCCAGTTTTTGGCGACTTCTTAAACGAAAAAAAGTTAGTTCGCGATTCTAATCCACACCTTTCCTTCAACCACCCATTGCCCACGGGGCGACTGATTGAATAATATTGGATGTTACCAATGCGTTAAAATCCGACGCTACGCCTGTGGCCGATGAGTCATACCGATAGAGGCGGGGCCTTTCTCAACAGACGTGCGCAATCTCGTCTGAAGCCAACTGAGCCTTAGTTGTTGAAACGTGGGAGGTGCTTGTTCAAATTTGTCGTGTACCGTAGTTATGGAAGAGGGACACCTGAAATCTAAACGACTCTCATATACGGCAAAGTTCAAACGTGAAGTTATTCGGTGCGCAGAGGAGAATGGAAACCGCAAAGCCGCTGCAATTTTTGGAGTTAATGAAAGCAACGTTCGACTATGGCGGAAACACAAGGCAGCGATCAGCGGGTGTGAGACGTCACGAAGGAAATTCACTGGACCCAATTATTATATTATTATAATAATAAATAATAAAATAATAGATTATTGTATTGTATTGTTCTTACGGCACGTACAGCAGCTCAATCATTTTTCCAAAATCCAGCTCTAGACCGCGAATCTAATCCGCATCTGATTTTTTAGCCCTCTAAAACTGTAAAAAGGGTGCGGATTAGATTCGAGATTATACGGTATTTTGAAAGATCACATTCATAATGATAGATGTATGCTGGCATGACCATTTTGCTTGTGCCCTTGACATTACAGGCTCAGCAACACCTAGGTTAAGCTATGCAGGGTGAGAGATCAGAACAACTTATATGTTCCTTTTTACACTCATCTTCTCTGATGCTTTGAAATAGGGGGCTTTACCCACCTTTTTATACCGTGTGTATCACCAACTAATAGGATGAGAGCATTTACCTGTAGGTTCCATACCAGTGCAAGGAATGCTTAAATGTTGCTGCAGTGGCATAGTTAGTATGGTGATTATACTAGAGGCTGGATGATCAAGGAGTTATTATATTGCAAAGGCAAGAAATTTTTCTCTTCTCCATAGTGTCCAGATCGTTGCTTGGGCTCATGTAGCATTGTACTGAATTGGTACTAGAGGCTCTTTTCCCAGGATAAAGCTGACCACTTATCTCCATCTAGTGCTGAGATTAAGAATGAGTGGAACCAGTAGTATAGATAAGTACCCTGCAGATGCTGCCCATTAGGGGTGCCCCCAATACTAAAGTTTGTTGTGGGTTCTATCAGACTGGATTCCATTCTTCTGGACCCTTGTTAATGAGATCTGGGAGTACCTTTGCTAATAATTATAGGGGGCCATGATTATCAACACTGGGGAGGCCCATGACCAATTATCTGTGCTGCTGAGTGGAGATATACCTCAACCCCCCCATTTGCTTTCATTGGGAGAACTAGCACATCTTTACTCTACCTTACAGTCTTTTCATTTTCTCCCATAGACTTGTTGAAATTACCAAAGGCTCTTACTTGTGACAGTACCTACACCAAGCTGTCCCTGCTCTGCATCCATATATTTATATAAAGATCAATGTAATTAAATTAATTATGAGCACAAGTGTGTTACATATATTCATTTTGCATTTTGATTCACTGAGGTAGGATGGCAAGCCTGTGGTCCCTAACAACATAACAGTGAGGCTGAGTCATAGGAATGAGGAACTGTACATCGTACCAGTGAAGCCTGAACATGAAGGAACATACCGCTGTGAGGCAAAGAATGGACTGACAGGAGCGCACATGGAAGGGAAGCTAACTGTCAAAGGTGAGTTCATCATAATGAACTGAACTGCTGCCATGGCAGTAGGAAAATATGTGGCGGGGTAAATATATTGCTCATTTTAGCACTGTAAAAAGGTAAAGCAATCCCATTACAGGCCCTTAGTGTTCCAGGAGGTTGAGGCTCCCAGATTTCTAGACAATCGGCACATGAAGGTGGTAAGGTTGTCAGCCCTACGCACCGGCCACCTTTACCCCCTAGGAAAGATTCCTGGTACTCATTTCTGTTAGAGGCTGAGTCGACCCCAGGGCCATAGTGTGACCGAAACGATTATGTCAATGAAAAATTCCAGTGACACCATCGGGAATCGAACCCGCGACGTTCCGGCTTGTAGCGCAGTGCCTCAACCAACTGCGCCACCGCGCATGCCCCCATTTTAGCACTGTATAAATCTAAATATTTTACCTATTACAGTGACTTTTTTTTCCATGTCCCTCAGTTTTCTTTTTCAAATATCGCAGCTTTTGAAAGTTGTGCTTTACAATGCAGGTAGGTGACTCGTAAAAGAAGGTTATTTGTTATAATTGAAGAAAATGCATGACACATTATTTCAGTCAGTTATGTAATGGGTTATGGTTTAAACAGCAAGAGTTGCTGAAGATTCATGTCTTCTGGGATGTTAGGCTATGTGGACCAGTGAATAGTGACCGGAATTTTTGTGCAGTGTGCTTAGTTAACCAGCATAACATCCCAGCAGGCAAATCCTCAGCAACACTTGTAAAATCTTGCAGCCTGTGTTGGGTTTCTGGTAAGGGTGTTGGTATTTTTCTCATTTCCATCATGTTCAGAAGTAACTTAACAAGTATGCCTTTATGATATGGACTGGAGCAACTGTACCTTTACACTGAAACTTATACAGGTGGGCGTTTTTAATAATATTGATAGGTTCCGGTCAAGTCCTGTCACAGCATGTGCACAGTTCAGGATGTTTCTGTGCTGATGGCGTGATATGTCTTGTATTTCATACATTTTACAAAAGAATAACAAAGCCCCAGGATATTATGAAGTGGCAGCAGACATGATAAAAGCAGTAGGACTAGTAAGGATGCAGTGGATGAATGGAATATTTATTGTGAGACTGTTTTGGCCCAGTGTATATTGTTGTTGCTTTCTGTTCCTAATCTTTTCCTCTCGGTGTTTAATTACTTCTGTTTTTGAACATCAGCCATGCTTGTCTACTCTTTGTGATTCCTGTTTTTGTTCTGTCATTCTGCATTGGTTTCTTCTTGTCTCTTCCTTTCTGACTCTTTCTGCAACATATTTCTATAGTCACTGCGGTAAAAGCAGTCTCAAATCTTGCCCATTCTTCTTCAGCTGATTTTACTTCATCCAAGGATGGAGTATTTCTATAATACAGAGAGTTTCTTTTGTCATTGGACTGTGTGCTGCAGAGTGAATGACATCATTGCTGCATAGTGACCGATGATGCCACCCACTGTGCAGTGCTTGGTTTGGCATTAAAAGAAACTCCCTGTACTTGTAAACTTTGACTTCATATTTTAATTTTGTCAGACAGTACTCTTGTGTACATCACGTACTACATACTGAGCCATAGCCAGGCATATCATTAGGCAACCATCATGTTCTGTGAAGTTTGTGCAGTCATAGTTTAAACATGTCAGCTCTACTTCTGGATTCAGCAATGTGCTGTCATTCGATTGTTGTAGTCAGAGAGGGTAAAATCGTTGGAAGGCTATTATTGCAGGGTGGAGAAAACTGTTACACAATGGAAGTTGTGCCAATGGGTGGGAAGATTCCAGAGTGACAGAACAAATATTGATGATGATGATGATTGCTCAGGCCATCTGACAGCGTTGAATGAGTAAATGCTTTGGTTCAAGTGGACAGACATAGCCAGCAGTTTGGACAGCAGCTGTGGATTTGTATGTTCTGTCATTCATAATAACCTCATACAATCACAAAATGTATGCAAGGTGTGTGCCAAAGCAGCTTATAGATGAGCACAGATGGGCATATGTGGAAACATGCGTGCAATTCCTGAAGTGATACTGTGGTGAGGGAGATGCTTTTCTGCAGTGAATTGTCACAAGCAGTGGAACATGAGTGCACTACTATGAACATGCAGACAAATGTCAATATATGGAGCAGAAACACACTCCGTCACACAGGACCAAGAGCTTCAGAATTGTGCATCCTGCCAGCAAAGTTATGTGCACTAGCAAGATCATGGACATTCAGTCAGTATTGCACAGTGTTGTGCATTTCCTGAATAGCAGGTGGAACCTAGTGTTCACAGTAAACACAGAGGAATTCTGACAAAATGAGTTCTTCTGCATCATCAGTCTTATATGGCAGCAGGAATTGTTGAAATGATTGAAAAACTTAAATTTGAGCTTCTCATGCACTCAAACATACAGTCCAGATCTCACTCAATCTGCAAGATTTGAGGTCCTTACAGCAGTGTTGCGAAAGTATGAAGTCTTTGTACGATGTTACACTGTGTCAATTGGTAAATATTTACCGATTGTTATGCCATAACATCCCAGAAGACTTGAATCGTCATTCATTTGGCTTACCATATTTCTGGACAGTTCAAAGATGCAGAATGCGAATGCTGTTCAAAATGATGAAGATGTGAATAATATCATGCATACATCGTTTCATGCACAAGTGCAAATATTCTTTACGGATGGCATCAGGGACCTCCTGTCGGACTGAAGTAACAAATGCATGAAGAAACTGGTGTTATTACTTTGAAAATGATAGTGCATTTTTTTATGTGCCTTTTGTAGAATAAAGAAAAAATGAAGAGTCCTTACTTTATGAATTCCCCTTGTATCTCTGTCACATCATTAAAATCCTTTAATTTTTTAATGTGTTCTATGCCTAAGGTGCAGCATGAATATGACATTTGCCTCCACATCTGTATTCCCATCTTCACATTTATTGACATTCACATGTCATTGCTTTACATGACAGAGTAAGTTGTTTGCCATTTCTATATGTGCTGAACTACCAAAGGTCATAGAAACAGGTATGATTTAATTTGTTCTTTTCAGAGCCAGCGAAGATAATTGAAACGAATCTGAATGTCAGCCGTAACATTGCAGCAGAGGCAGGCACTGATTTGATGATGTTCTGCAAGTCTGAAGGAAATCCACTGCCAAACATTACTTGGTTCAAGGTGAGTAGAATGTTAACAAAGCAGTAATATCAGCTTAACATATTTCTTCCAATGCATTCAGGTAAATTCCCACAAGTAAATGTAAAGGTAAAAGGTAAAGTTTACCCTAGAACAGGCCATGAAGGCCCAGAGAGGGAGTAGAGGTATAGCTCTACTCTTTCTTTAACCTCGGTGCTAGATGGGGGTAGGTTGTCAATGCCATGCCCTGGCCGCTTTACCCCCGGGAATGACCCGGTATCCATTGTACAGAAGGCCGGGTAGGCCCCAGGGCTGGTCTGGACTGGTGCTGAAAATCTCACCACCGGGATTCGATCCCCGGACCATCCAGCTCGTAGCGAGTCTCTACTGTTTTACAAAATAAAATAATTATCTTCAAACTATTTTTGAAGCACTATTCATATTTGGAATAAACAGCACTTCACGTATGCTTTTCAGTTTTCATTTTGAGACTAGTCATAGTAACCATGTGACTGACTCTGGATGTGTAGCGATTTGGCCAGTGTTTGCTGTCTGACTCTTTTTGTAGAATGATTTATTCATTTTCTTGATTTAGTTTTGTTGTGTTGCATATTATAAGTGTTCATCAAAAAGAATAAATCTTACCCAAATCGTATTTTAAGCCCATTATTTAAGACTATGTTTCTCACTGCATGTAGATTTTAACCGATGGGAAGAGTGACAAGCTTTACGGTTCCTGGTCACGGTCTTGCAACGCTATTGCTTTTTAACAACTTCATAATTAATGCAAGTTGGATACTGCATGCACTGAATGTGACACCTGTTGCATAGTGGCTATCTCCATTATGTTTTACCAATACATGCAGTATTTGCAGTTGTGGTAGGATTAACCCATTCATTCCCTTTATTTCCTGGACTAACAAAACACCCAAAATGGCTAAAAATTTCAATTCTTTAGGGAAGACATGAAATTGTGTTTCATAAACTAAACAATAATGACAGTTTTAATCAACAGACTTCCTATAATTATAAATAAAAATATATTTGCCCTTATAAAATGGTACATGTTTTGATCCTTAAGGGCCATCATCAGGAATGGGTAAATGAAAAGGGATACAGTCAAATATCTTGAATTGTTGTTTGATATTCAACTGCCTTTTTATTTATTCACACCTGATCGAAACATATAGAATTTTATAAAGGAAAATATCATTTTTATAATAAAAGAAAGTTGTGTTGACAAAAATTGTCTTTAATATTATAAAATCCAATCCATTGGCTGCAATCATTAATTATACAGAATTCATTCACTTGCTGTATAGCTCCGAATCACGTTCACACTCTTAATGAAGCAATTGTTTACTGTTTTCCTCCCTAGGATGACAAGCCATTGGATATTGACAGCACAGTTCTATTGAAGGACAACAACCAGACACTTACAATCAGAGGTGTGAAGCAGGAAGCAGAGGGAATGTACCGCTGCGTAGTGCGAAACCAGCTGGCTGTAGTGCAGATGGCAGCAGCTGTTGATGTTACAGGTTAGAACACTTAGGAGTGCATTGCTGTGTGGTGCAGAACCAGCTGGCTGTAGTGCAGATGGCAGCAGCTGTTAAAGTTACAGGTTAGAACACTTAGGAGTGCATTGCTGTGTGGTGCAGAACCAGCTGGCTGTAGTGCAGATGGCAGCAGCTGTTAATGTTACAGGTTAGAACACTTAGGAGTGCATTGCTGTGTGGTGCAGAACCAGCTGGCTGTAGTGCAGATGGCAGCAGCTGTTAATGTTACAGGTTAGAACACTTAGGAGTGCATTGCTGTGTGGTGCAGAACCAGCTGGCTGTAGTGCAGATGGCAGCAGCTGTTAATGTTACAGGTTAGAACACTTAGGAGTGCATTGCTGTGTGGTGCAGAACCAGCTGGCTGTAGTGCAGATGGCAGCAGCTATTAACTTTACAGGTTAGGACACTTAAGAATGTACATGAAGAATGCGGTTATAACAACATCCAACCATGCAGTAGAGACTACAAACCAATAGGAAACTGTTGGGTGCAGTTTAGGACTGGTAACTTTGAACTTGGGGGTTGAGGAAGTGGGGTAAATAGGAGGAAAAAGAAGGCTGAGGTTATGATGTCAGTACCTGTTTGAATGTTTAGCAGTTTCAGTCCCAAATACATTGGCTACAAGAACAGCTGAAAAGAGATTTCTGTAGTGTGTAGACAATACTTGTTTCTGCACAGATAGTACTAGTCAATGGCCTATATCTTGCCAGGCAGAAATTCCAACCCACACTATCTGCATTTCTTAATTCCTTTCCAAGTTTCAAGTTATCAGTAATTGTAATTTGATTACAGGAAATAAAGAAAGAGGCAAATATAGAAACACTTTGTGTATGGACAGACCTGATAGCATATATCCACATTAATGGAAATCCGGTGAGAAGCATGGACATTTAAATAGTGCAGTCTGCACTGTCATGTGGTTATATTTTGCATATGCCCCTTTAATTTTTACACTGAAATGTTGAAACATTCATAATTAATTATATATGTGATATCTTTATAATGTTTCACATACCGAAAAGATTATTTTATCAGCTTATCTTATTAACCGAATACCCTTTAGTTTAAAGAAGGAAGCAACTAGGTTAGCAGTGAAGATTAACATGACAGCTCTTAGAAACAGCCATCCATTCACAAGCATGCTTCACTTTTATTGTACTAGTTTGTTTTTTTTTTTTTTTTTTTTTAAATAAAAGCACACAGCACATCTCTTGTCGGGTTAGCCGTCCTTCTTCCACGAATTTGCTGTAGGAAATGGTGTTCAGTCAATTCTTGTATGTGGCTTGGTTGAAGGCCAAGTACAGCAAAGTGTGTGTGTGTTTTTTTCTTTCTTTTTTCTTTTTCTTCTCTCTCTCTCTCTCTCTTCCCCCCCCCCCCCCCCCCCCCCCCCCCCCCCCTGTGAGTCTTTGTATCAGCAGGAGCCTGAATTTCAGAGTATCTTTTGCTTCATTCCTTACGTTACCATTGTATTATGAGTAGCTATATTGCATAGCTTTTTGAATAATTTCATGTACCACTTAGAACCAAACATCACTCAAGCAAATGTTTCTGCAGCACCTTGTCTTTGAGGTCACATTGCCTATGTCAGCATTACAGTGACTTGCTGTATCAGGCTTGTTTTTTCCTTATTTACTCCATTTACCATCAGGCACATTCCATCTGTATGATATATAAGTATATAAATCAGAATTACTCTCTTATCCTGTTGCACTTGTAGTGCCACATCCCAGGCTCTATCATGGCTCATGTGATCAGTCACCAGCCTCTCACAACAGAGGCCCAGGTTCAATCTGAGGCCAGTCCATGTGGGATTTGTGATGGACAAAGTGGCACTGGGACAGGTTTTTCTTGCAATACTTTGATTTTCCCCTCTCAGTACCATTCCACCAAAGCTGTGACTCGTATTTCATTTATCAGCCACCAACACTGTATAATCTTAGTAGCTAAGAGTGTCATTAAATAAAATGCTTTTCTCTCTTTGTTCCCTGTAATACGATATGTCCTCCTATATGCAACCACTTGCAATAACGATAATTTGTCATCATTCACTGATGTCTCAGCACGTAGTGATCCCCAAAACTTCCCTGTCATCATCTTGCACTAATTTGTTGCCATTGCTAATATCTGAACTTTCAGCCAATTGAAGATTCAAGCCTTCTGGGTTATACAATAAAACCTCATTAATCTGGATTAACTGGGGGGAGAGTTTATCCAGATTAAGCAATAATCTGGGTTAGCGGAACAAAAGATAGCCCTAAAAGACAAAGAAACTTAGAACACCTATAAGTGGAACATTTAATGATATAGATACTGCTGATCTTGTAAAGATACCTACGTATTAATTTACAAAATATCAAAATAAAAAAAGAACTGTAAAGCCTTTATTTAAAAACTAAAAAAAGAGACACAATATATATACATTTATTTATCGATAGAAGACTCGGAAGTTGTACTTGTTTTTGAATGTAATAATGCAGGTTTGAAGAAACTTTCAAGTTTTGTCTGAATAGACCTCTGCTGGTGTTCTTTAATTAGGATCTCCCTCACAGTTCTTAGGTGTTCATAATATACCTGCAATTATCAATTTGTTGAAGAGCCCACCTAACTGATTACTGCATCAATGCCACCTCTTGTGGAGCTAAGAAGTTCTTTCTTCATTGCAGATTCTTGTGATTCATCTAGTTCATTATCTGATTCTTCTTCCATAGTAGAAGCCTTAACATATGCAGCAGTACAATTTATTTTATTTTAGACTGCATATGTTATACTAATTTTGTGAATGAATCCATTGTACAATTTGAGATCTCTTACTACATTTTGGAGTTACGTGTCAAAACTTTATATTAATGTAGCCGAAACGTGCAGCTGTTGATAATGTTTATGATATGTATTGTGTTGATGGATTATGTGTTGGTTTTACATGTATTTGACTGTTCACACAACGGGGATAACCAGACATTTGGTTACTGTATAAGGATTCATATTAGACAATTGTCTTACTCTTATTACAGGTGACTCAGCAAACTCTGCATCAGTAATAATCACCTCAGTAATTTGCGTACTTGTCCTGCTTGCGATGGTTGCAGCCCTCATATTTTACATCCGAAGAGGCAGGGTGAGTATACCACAAACTCACATGAACAAGTTGTGACACATGGCTGAGAAGCAGTGGAATATTAATAATTTATATATATATATATATATATATATATATGAAGCTTCTTTGAAACCACATGAATTTGTTGTACTGTATATTTTTGTCTGTGTTGTCATAACATGCCCTGCTTCTTTCAAGCTGGTATGCAATAGCAAAGGACATTTTTACACAGTGACTTTAATCACAGTTGCATGATGAAATACTTGTCAAAGAATTTAATTTGTTGGATTCTTTGTTATGTAGGAGAATTCACTTTTTTTGTTCTTTAAATTTAAGTGTTTGTATAATAGAATTTTATAATGAGAAAATGAATTTCTGTGCTTATTTAGGACCTTGGATGTGGCATGGTAACACTGAAGATTTAGATTACCCTGGTTTACAAGGGGACCTGGTTGCTTGAAGGTCTCTGATTTGGCACTAGTTTTGCAGTGTGGTGTTGAACAATTGTCTGACTTACTGGCAGCCAACAAATAAGGTGTCAACACTCCTTTGTTTCTTTGTAAAACACGATATTACTTACCATGTTCTTCACCTTTAATTTGTCCCATAAATGAAGTGTAAATATGTTGTTTGTGGGTGCTCCATTGCAGAGCCAGCAGTCAGGGTTCAGTTCTTGGTTATTTTTTTTTTATTCACCATGTCTTTAGTGGTTTTGGGAGCTATAAGGAATTCTGTTGATATCAGACCTATTTGTCCATCAGAATTGTTTCAACTTAAGCGTAAGAGCCTACTGATTTCTGTGGTGACTGTTTTATCCCAGCAAGCAACGATTTATTTGATGTTCCTGACATCAAAAGTTTTTGTGTTTCTGTTGCATTTATGAAGAGTACAATCCAAACTCTTGCAAACCTGTCACCCTAGTACTGCATGTAACACTGAAATGACTGTTCAACAGCATGTTGCATGAATCGTATGTTAAATGTGGTTCTGCTAGTCTGGAGAAAATTAAATCATAAATTTCCCATGATTACAGTTGAAGTACAACAGGCATGTATAAAGTTGTTATCATCAACGTCTGCCGCATCACTTCTGGACAGTAAAACTGGTGTAAATTGCAGTGTGCTTGCTGAACAAAAAACCAGATGAAATAGGTGCTGGGTCAGACCACACCACAAATCATTATACACATGTTCTGCACTGAAATAATTCTGATAGGGACACAAGCCTCATATTGACAGGCTTTTACTGCTCCCAAAGCCATTAGAGACACGTTGTATAAAAATAAAAGATGTAAACAGGAATCAAACCCTGACTGCAGGTTTCACAGACAAACACTGTACAAACCTTGATTTCAGGCTTCTGCCACAATGTTGATGAGATCTGCGCTCTTCTGAGATATTATGCGGTGCTGTATGGTAATTATTTACCGACATTTCGGGACAACATATCGGTATGGGCTGTGGACAACACATATACACACTCCATGACCATGGAATGCAGAGAGTAAAACCATGTGTTACATATAAACAATGAAGTATTACCACTTAATATTTTGGCCAGGAAGTCAGAGGAGGGTTTATTAGCATACTACAAAACTGGAATCAAATTGGAGTGTTTCAGTCAACCAATTGCCCCTGTTTGTGACAGTGTCTTGCTAAAATGTTATTTTCACAGTTATTCATACTGTTCTGTAAAATTTCTAAGTAGTTGAGTATATTATGTTCACATAGTCAACAATTAGTTGTGTATTTCTTCTTTATTCATTTGGTTATACTTCTCGATACCAGCATAATCCATTAATTATTTTGATTTTTTTCTTACTATGAAATATATTGATACTTGCTTTCTTTGAAATTGGTTAAAACAGCTGATTAACTCACTGCAGCGATATATGAAACTGCAAAAGCCACGAGAAGACACAGAAGACACAGAAGATCACAATGACTTCAGCGAGAGGTTGCAAGAAGAGTATTTAAGAAGGTTTGCATGCTTCATAGCAGTAACCAGATAGTTTGATGTCTGAGTAAAATGTTACACATTCAGTTCACATTCTCTAACTACTGTAATTGGATCTGTACAATTTTTCACAGATTTGGAATTGTATTATCTGTGGGTTACAGTTATAATTCTGTTACAAAGTAATGCAATATGAGAAGTCTAAGAAGCCTGCTCAAAGTTTTTAACATTTTTGAGCAGGCTTGTGTCATTCATTCATACATGAAACAAATTTCATACAGATGTGGGTTGTGGTACTGTATGGAAAGAGAACATTAGGGACACAGAGATGTAGACGGATAAATAATCAGTATAAAACAAGGCCGTGAACTCCGCTACACTGACTCATGACAGGGTCCATAAGAATTTCTGTGATTCCGCTACAGTATGGAATTATGGTTAATCATGAACAGCAGGGTAAATATTCCATGTGGTGATTAGTGAGTACTGAAATACCATCAGAAATTAAAACCGTAGCAGAACCTGAAATCACGAAAATGGTAAGTAGTTCCTGATTCCATTTCAAAGTAACACTCAAACAAGAATTTAGAATAGTATGTCATCCAGAACTCATATAAATGGATATAATAAAAATATTGATACTAGGCCATTTCAGAAGTTTTGTGTATGATTTTATTGTAATAACAAAATACAAGATAAAAATACTATTGATATTCCTGAATGTATATACACATGTCCTCTACTCAATGGACTCACCAGCACTGTCCACACACTTTTCCCATCTACGTGGTAAACAATCAATTGCAGCTCTGTTTTTGTCAGCGGTCGGACGCTTTAAAGAGGCAGTGACAGCAGTGTTGATATCGTCTTCCGACTGAAATTGTTTTCCCCAAACATGTTCTTTCACACGTGAAAACATCCAATAATCACATGGGGTACTATGGAGATCAAAAATTCATCACCGTGTTGACAACAGCAAGTCAGTGGACCACATACTGATCGACAAGATGAAGTGCGTCCTCCAATTCAATTTCATGTCCAGTTTCGGGTCCATATGTAATCACATATTACAATAAAATCATACACAAAACTTCTGAAATGGCCTGGTAGCAGCAGTTACATATTGCCATATATGACAGCTGAGCAGTACCTTTGTACATGAATTTCAGTGTTGGCATCCCCGTGCAGAATCTAGGTGTTAGTCCTAGGCAGGACGTATGAGATTTGTGGTGTACAGTATGACACTAAGGCAGGCTTTTTTGTGTTCTGTACTCATTGTATTGTGGCGAGCTTTGTCAGGTGCTGTTAAAGCTCTCCTTCTATGCAGCTTGTAATTCGAACTGCTACGTCCGACATTTCCATTGCATACACATGCAATCCAGCACTCATCAGTACTGAACTCTACACAATTGTCACTATAAACTTTAATTTGGCAATGAATGTCAACTGGTGGAATATATATATATATATTTTTTTTTTTTTCCCCCCCCTTTCTCCCATGTACAGAATCTGTTATTTACAAAATACAACACGAATAATACTTATACATGTCAGTCCCAGTGGCCGTGCAGTCTAAGGTATAGGTCTGAAGTCGCTTGATTGCTGGGATTGTGGGTTCAAATCCCATTGAGGGCATGAATGTTTGCCTCTTGTGTTTGCTGTGTGTTGTGTAGGTAGTGGCTTCTGTGATGAGCTTCTCACTCGTTCAGAAGAATCCTACCGGGTTTGTGTGTGTGTGTGTGTGTCTCTAATTGTGTGTGATCCAGAAACCTCAACAGTTAGGCAGTGTAGGCCTGAATTGGGCTGTTGTCCACACAAAAAATACTTATAAATATGAAACTAGAATCTGTGTGGTAGGAAAATAGGCTTTCAGTTCTCGTTTGAACATGTTATTGGAATAACGTGTACATGGTCATGTACGTAAGTCATGCATGCCTTTGAGATGTATGTGATACATCTTGCAATTTAATAACTATAATGTGAGCTCTCTATATCAGTCCAATACATATGTACCCAGTTTCTCTGTCCTGAAAAATCACCTTCTTGTGTGAATGGTATGTGGATAAAATAACGTATTTGACCTACTTCAGAGCCGTAACTGTAGACATTTCTTTCTTTTAATATGTATTTCAGGCATTGGTGATCCACTTAGTGCATACAGTTAAGTACTGTTTATTACTGATGACAACAAGTTTCATGTGGTTTAGTACAAAGTTTTTGTATGGATGTTTCAGACAACACTTAATCAAAGTCCAACAAAGATGTCCATAATTAGAGTCATAACAAGTGAATGTTAGTCACTTAGCATTCCTCCTTTGTGCTTAGGAGGTCAGAGTTTGGATGTTTGCCTAGAGGTCAGCTGTCCAGAGGGTTTTCATGGTTTACCTCAGTGTCTGCATGCTTTAACAGTACCTCAGATTTGGCCACTGCCATTACCTTATATTACTTTCCAATTCATTATTCTGTTATCTCCCAACCATTTGACGGTACATAGTTGGAGCTGTTGAAAGTATCTTTAAGTAAACCTAGAATAAACATATAGAATAATGATACAGGCATGGCATACCTGCAGTGTATTCACTTTTCATTTCCTAAGTATGTTAATTACAGAGGTAGCGCTCAACTCTATGTTTCAGCCCACGTTCATATGGAGGAGATAATGACGTTGGGAGCCTCATAGTCTCCGAGTGTCTACCAGAGACATCAAGAACAGTACTTGATTTTTCAGATGATCACAGCAACATAAATTCTGTGAGCAAGTCAATTGAGACTGGCAGCTTCCCTTCACATGCTTCAGGAGTTCGTTTTGTGGAAATGAAAAGTGTCGAATGAAACGTCATAGAATACAAACTGCTGTAAAATGACAACTGATCTGTGAGTGTTGTGACTGTTTGAAGATCCTGTCACCTGCAGTGGTTATTTAGTGATAAACAGCAAGACATGTGGAGGAAGAGGGTGATTATGCTAGGATCATTAAACTTTATCCATTCTATATACAAATGGCTATCTTATAAAGTAATTACTTATTTTGCCTGAACAGCAGAATCAAGTTAATTTACCTGCTGCACTGGACAATATGAAATACAGAGAATATTTATCTTCCAATTATGTGTTTTGAGTTTTTCAAAGTTTTAACCTCTTAATGAATTTCTGTAGCAGTTTTTTTCCTAATATGAAGTTGCCATTAAGTTAACCCTGTCATATGATGGGGCAGTTTACAGTTACTTTAACTGTTACCTAGTCAATTTGTGGTGCAAACTGATAGTCACAATGCACAGTGCCTGTATTGTATTCTTTAGGTACCTAATTAAAGCTTTAACAGGGGCAGAAGCTGTCCTCATCACGTGTTTTATGGTTCTGCTCAGTCATTCCACTTCATTATCATGGTAATTACCTTCTGCTACATGCGTAATGCTTCACATTAAAACATTTAATTTGCTGTTCATGACCACATTGCTATCTGAACTGACTTCTGCTAGTAAAAGTACTGACACGTATGCTAAGTGTGACAGTACCTGCAGGTAGCTATTGCATATTGGCAGCAATGCATGAACAGACACTGTACAGATTGCATATGAAGTCACAACTGTTGAGATGGTGAATCTGAGGAAATTCTGCAAGTAAAATACGTACTTTTCGTGTCGAAGGTGAGAGACTGCAACAGACCTTTACAGACACAAACAGTTTGTAACCACAGTTTTGACGAACATTGAGAGAAATGCTCTTATCAATTCAGGACATTACAGCATATTTTATGTTTTCCAGCATATTTCATAAATTCACTTTAATCTGCGAGTAAATGTTATGGATATGAAATGACCGTGATCAGATATAGAAGTGATTGTTTGACATGTAGCAGATTGAGTCGACATGTATTGCATGTTTATTGAAAATGAAATTGTGAAATGAAATGGGTGGGTGTGGACTGGATTGATCTGGCTCAGGATACAGACAAGTGGCAGGCTTGTACGTACATGGTAATGAATATTAGGGTTCCATAAAATTATGATTTCTTGAATAGCTGAGGAACTATTAGCTTTTCAAGAATTACTTTGTTTAATGGAGTTTGTTAGAAATTGTAAAATACATTTTTATCTTGAAGTGTGAAGTAAATCAAATTGTATGATGAAGTAACGAGTTCCTCAAATTTCCATGTGTATGTGGTATATACCTCCTGTGACAGAATTTAAAGTTGAAACAGCTAACCATTAGAGAACTTTGAGACTGAATCATTCAAATGATATTCACATTTTTTATTCTAGTTTATAAAAGTTTGCACACAGTTCTACAGAAGTATCGTGTTACTGCATCAGTTTCTGAGTTTTTGTCATAACCTGTAAGTTTCTGCTTTTTTTTTTTTTGTAGCTTTCTATGTAGGTGTGTCCAAAACAGACAGTACAGTTTTATGGAAAGGTACAATTTTCACATTCTTGTAATTTTTGTATGTATTGCTCATTTTAATTTCACGCCTTTTGAAGTATGCAAATTACGCGCCTGCAATATAAACACAGAACGATAAAAAATGTTGAAGTGTAAGGAAGGCTGTTGTATATTACTTTCAGACAACCTGTGTATTCAGAGAAAGGCAAAATGTACTGAGTCAGGTAGCAGTAAAACTTATAACTAGTTCTGATCAGTGTGTTTGTACTTCTTTGTGACCACAAAAATTTCGTAAAATTAACGACCTTGCTGTGTATTGCTTGTTCAGTTGTCACAACCCACACGGCCTTGTGCAGGCGGTAGGACACAATTCCCGTACGTTGAACGCACGTTACCTTCACATAACTTGTCCAAATCGCTCACATACGCGGTGACGTTGTGCGACTGAAGGGTTAAGCAAAACACGCTACAGTTGATATGGATTTAACCCTGAATGGTAAAGAATGTACAGCTGTGATCTCCATGATAACAGCTTGTGAATCCTTGTGCCTACTGCGGAATGCCTGCTCAGAACTATAATTTTAGTGAGCCACAGTGTCAGGATTTACTACAAGGGACACATCTCTGTCACCTTGCGCACCGCAGTTACAGGCTTATGCTGGCTGTCAGTCAGTGTGATTTACCCAATAAAATGTTATTAGGCTGAGAGCCATGTCAGGCGGTTCAAATCAACCGTTGTTTCAGAGACCATCTCCACATCTCGATCATCAGGGTTGTGATGAGACTTGACGCTTAGCCTACCTGCATTGTATATCTGCATGAGGCTGGGGCTTGTGTAGGGTGCAAGCCATTAGGATTAGTGGGTGGAGCCTTGAGATTGCCGTGTCCGGCGTTGGGTCCGGTTGGATGCCTCTGTGGTCTGTGTGATTAAATTGGTTACAGGCTACCGTGATCAGCGTAACATGTCTTATCTAAGGTAGTACTCAAACAGACCACAAAGGCATCCAATGGAACTAGAGGCCTCGCACAGAAACCCGTTTTCTTTAGCTGCGGCAATAAACCCACTACTAACACGTCGTATAGCAAAAGCAATCCCATTACAGGCCTGGATAGGCCCTTAGTGTTCCAGGAGGTTGACACTCCCAGATTTCTAGACAATCGGCACATGAAGGTGGTAAGGTTGTCAGCCCTACGCACCGGCCGCCTTTACCCCCCAGGAAAGATTCATGGTACTAATTTCTGTTAGAGGCTGAGTCGACCCCAGGGCCATAGTGCGACCGAAACGTTTATGTCAGTGAAAAATTCCAGTGACACCATCGGGAATCGAACCCGCGACGATCCTCCGAAAATACCACACTAATATTTGTCTTATTTTGTTCGTTGTATCGCAATCGTCACTACACAGTACACCAGCAATAACATACATTCACACTTATTTAAATAAACACCAACAAAATGCACAACTTTCAGGGCGCAAAACAGCTCCCTACATCATGTTACTATCCAACGCGTTTCGGCTCTTTGCGAGCCATCATCGGGGATCCTTTACTAATATAAAAGTGCTTCACAAATGCAGCATCTGTTTGATCAAACAGATGCTGCATTTGTGAAGCACTTTTATATTAGTAAAGGATCCCCGATGATGGCTCGCAAAGAGCCGAAACGCGTTGGATAGTAACATGATGTAGGGAGCTGTTTTGCGCCCTGAAAGTTGTGCATTTTGTTGGTGTTTATTTAAATAATAAAAATGCACGGTGAATTAAGATTAAAGATACATTCACACATTCACTTAACGATACATATGCGCTATTAGTTTTGTATTATTTGTCCAGGGTACGCTAATGTGCAAGTCTTAATCATGTGACTCTGTCTTGAAGCTCCTCTGGTGGGAATGGTCGGAACAATTCCGAAAGGATTGTTTGTACCTCCCCTTCCCCCACTCCCGAAAAACGCAGTAGGGGTTTACACCTCTTCCGCTGCTCCTCCCCGCCCAAACAAACAGTTCTTTTTGCACATCGTACAGTTTTCAGATTTGGTCAGAACTGGTAAGATCCAATTTCTACTTTCGTAAGCTCGGGCTGGCGTTGACGACTACGGCACCTAAGCCATCATTAACGATGTATCGACCTTGCCGACTCGAAAGCCGAAACCAGCGCGGGTTCTACACCATCGCAGTCTTTGCGGCTGCATGGGGTCTCACTGTTCGGGTTGCCCCGAAAAGGATGGCTTTATTTCATATTATATATACGAATTCTTACACTGCTCCATCTGCGTTATTATTTCAGTGCTACTCGTAGGTAGGGCCCTCAGATTTATTTTTACACTGCACCACCAACCTAACGTAAATGAACCTAATATAATTGCATTAAATTTGAAATAAACGCCAACTTGATCGGAGATTTGGGGTCCTCACAGCTGTGCTGATCCCGTCTTCTGGGATATTAAGCCGTGTCAATTGCTATAGACACACCTCCCTGAAGATGGAGGCAGCAAGGTCCTGCAAAACGTTGCTACCAATTTTCGCTTGCTGGGATTGTGGGTTCGAATCCCCCCGGGGGCATGGAGTTCTGTGTCTTGTGTTTGTTGTGTGTTGTAAAGTAGAGGTCTGTGCGGCGGGCTGATCACTCATACAGAGGAATCCTACCGAGTGTGTTGTGTCTGAGTGTGATAATGAAGCGTCGATATTGAGGAGGTCCACTAGAGCTTTTGCGCCTTTAAAAAAAAAAAAGGCAAATATATGTTGTGTCAGGATTTCAAAATTTTTAGTGCCTTTACATTTAAGGAAATGTTAGAAAAATCTCCGAAACGTCGGTAATGCATCCTAAACCTAAATATATCCGTAACTCAAACACTTTGAACAATACTATCAGTGTTCATACACGATGATATGCGTAATTGAGATAATTATTTATATGGCTGCGTAATGTAGATTTGCTCCACATACGGATTGAAATGCGGCAGGAAGGAACAGAAAAGTTTGTATGAGGCTAGAAGTTAGGGAAGAACATGGCGCGAAAATGGGCCGAAGCGCCATTGAAGATGAAGACGAAGAAGGAGACGAGAGCTAACTAACTAACTCCATGGAGCAGAGTCCTTGAGAAGCTAACAGGTCGTCAGCTAGTCGAGAAATTCCCCGCGTTTCATGGAACCCGAAGGTTCATTACCGCATTCACAAGAGCCCGCCACCTGTCCCTATCCTGAGCCATATCAATCCAGTTCATGCCCCGCCATCCCACTTCTTGAAGATCCATTTTAATATTATCCTCCCATCTACGCCTGGGTCTTCCAAATGGTCTCCTTCCCTCAGGTCTCCCCACCAAAATCCTGTATGCACCTCTCCCCTCACCCATACGTGCTACATGCCCCGCCCACCTCGTTCTTCTTGATTTGATCACCCGAATAATATTTGGTGATGAGTACAGATCATTAAGTTCTTCGTTATGTAGTCTTCTCCTCTCCCCTGTCACCTCGTCCCTCTTAGGCCCAAATATCCTCCTCAGCACCCTATTCTCGAACACCCTCAGCCTGTGTTCCTCCCTCAGTGTGAGAGACCAAGTTTCACACCCATACAAAACAACAAGAGACGAGAGCTAGAACGTAATAAACAAAACGTTATAGTAACAATTATCTAGTTAGTGTCAAAGACAGACGTAATTTTACATTAACGATTGTGAGCGGCGAATTGGCGAGAATGGAGACAAAGACCGTGCCCCTTTTTGAAGGTGGAACGAAAGGGGATAAAACCGAGTTCAAATTACTTTGACCTCAGCACTGGACTAAATCCGTTTTATAACTAAGAGAATTATGTGAGGGCTGAAGTGTTTGACGAGAACTGTCACTGCAGTAAGAGGCCTATAAAGGGGCCGATATAATATAATGATACAGCTGGCGACAGTTCGCATCGGGATAAGTTGCGTTAGTGTCGCAACTTGTTTCAGTGGAACGAATACGCTCTGATATATAATATATATATATATATATATATATAGCGACTGCGCAGAACGCCAATAAATGAGAGACGTGTAGTGAAAATAATGCTAGCAGTGTCGTAAAAGTCTGTGGAAGTATAAAAAAAACTGTTTGTTCACTGTTGAAAAACCTCTCTTTACACTTTAAAATAATTTGTCATAAAATGTTTTCATAGGCGTGTACTGAAATATGCTTTACATTTTGAATTCTATAAATATGGATGAAACTGATCAACATTTTCAAATTGCTTGACGTGTTCATTCTGATTGACTTGAAGTATAGCGTAAATTCGAGCGTTCTCACTTCGTGTGCTAAATTTAAATACCTGTGTAAAGTATCTTTAAAAAATCTGCCTTTGAAAATATCAATTTGTGCTTTGTCAACGATGCCTCAGTAACGACATAGTGAAAATGTACATTGTGTACTTCTGACTCTCTGTCGCTTTGAGAAGGAAAATCCATGAAGGAGCAGCCCTTGAAGGAAATGATATTTAGGATCGTTATGACACCTGTTAATAATAATAATAATAATAATAATAATAAAATTCCGTCCTTTTACAAAATAAGAAGGCACAGACGTAGAGATGTGCCTATACTCATGCTCGATCTCGGCGCTACAAAAGATGGGAGGTAAACCCCACACCCCGGCCGCTTTACCCTCGTGAATGAGACCCGTTAACCCTTGTACAGGAGGCTGGGTGGGCCTCGGGGCCGATTTGGAAGGATCAGAGAAACCTCACCCCTACAGAAGGGGACAATCCAGCCTGTAGCAAGACGTTATTCCGATTGTCTGCTCATAATAAACCCGCCTGAAATCCACATCCAGCTGTTCACCTATCCAAATTGGAAAATAATATAACATGGAGGTTCATATTGGTTAAACAAATAATATTAAGGATTCAATAAAAAATAAATATGAAGTTTATATTGTTTATAAGAAGTGGGACGATTGATTCTGAAGAATATGGAAATTAAGAACTTTTGGCCCTATGAGGGAGGTAGGAAGAGGACACTGGAGAAATCTGCATAAGGATATTTATGATTTTTATTCCTCACCAATATTATTCCGGTAATGAAACCGAGGAGGATAACATGGACAGGGCATGTGACATTTTTAGGGGAGAAGAGACATGCATGCAGGGTTTTGGTAGGGAGATCTGAAGGAAAGAGAAAACTTGGAAGACCTTGGGGTAGATGGGAAGGTAATATTAAAATGGATCTTAAAGAATTGAGGTGGGACGGTGTGGGTTGTGTTCATCTGAGTCAGGGCAAGAAAAAGTGCCTTTGTTGTGAAGACGGTAATGAAATTTTGAGTTCCATAAAATGCGAGGAATTTGTTAAAGAGCTGAGAAACTATTAGCTTCTCAAGAAGAACTCTGTTCCATGGATTTAGTTAAGCAATAACTATTAACTATTATTATTTCACGTTTTTTACTTTTCTTAATTAAGCGCCGTTAAACACATGGAGCAATGAGATACATTAACATCCACATATTACTATCTATTCTTATTGACTGCAACCAAGGTAAAGCTAGTGACCAAAGTAGTCATAAATGTACGTAGGTATTTGTGTCGTGTGTTTTTTGTCCGATTTTAATGAAACTTAAATTTTCTCAACAAATTTTAGTAAAACCCCTCAAACAAAATTTCACGAAAACCCGTTCAGCAGAAAGCAAAGTTAATAAACTACGTGGACGGACGGACAGACGGATAGGCGGACTATTAATAGTCGCTTTTCATAACTTTGCAAACGCGTGTAGGACCTCTTGTTATGAGAAATCGCTCTTCTGTTCATAAGCCGTAGACTTCAGGAATGTCAGTGACCAGCTTTGCGATTTGTTAACATTTAGGTTTATAGATGGATGTGGGGCCCATCCCAATAGATGTGGGGCCCATCCCAACAACTATTCGATCACTGTCGAGAGTTCTTTCTTCAGGAATAAAGTGGTTGGGGTGTTAAATTAACCACTCTTCCATCTAGTGCAGAGGTTAATAATAGGTGTAAGTGGAGTTATACCTCTACTTCCTCATATGTCTTCATGGCATGCACAGGCAATTTACCTTTACCTGTTATGTAGTTTATCAGTGACCTTCGAAACATTCATTGTTTAACTACGCACACAAGTCGAGTATCTGTGACCTGCAATATATATTCGCAAACGCAAAGTAATTTAGTTGTACAAAATATTTCCGTAGACTATTTTTAAATTCAATTTGTATTTGATACAGTCAGTATTAGAGCTCTACACTTCCGTTCGTCTTTTCAATTAACCTTACCGACGCTGACAGTAACAAACTTTGTTTACACAAGTTAAAATTCACAGAATAACCACATATTTAAACAAAAGTTGTTTTCAAAAAAAAAAAAAAAAAAAAAAAAAAAAAAAAAAAAAAGAACAGCGAAAATTTACAAACGATTTAAGCTTGTCTTAACACGATTCTTTTCCGTGAAACATTTTGAAGCCAGAAAAACTTTAATATTCAATTTTCGGTTTCATTTCATTTCCCATACACTAATCCAATCTGAAGAAACTTTAATTGCAAGGAATTAATTTCTCCCACATATTTATTTCGCTTTACCAGTTGATTACACTGAGCAACTCGGGCTCATGTCTCTCCTGCTTAACGCCGTTACAGGACTAATTGATCATTGCCGTGCAACACGACGTAAGTGCCTCAGTGCTACAATTCTGTTTTAGTAAGGATCGTACTTTGCGTCATTGCAACGAAAATATCGTCAGTGCTATAAACAACAATGGAAAATTATGCGGTAATATTTAATATGTAATTGGTGGTACATGCGTAACTATTGGTGGTATATGCGTAAGTATTAAAACACACAATAATATGTTTTCCCCATGATTTTGTATATGTCTGTAAATTGGTCTGTCTTATGAAGAGAATAACATACGTCATTTCTGCTATAGGCGGTAGTTGCGTTTTTGTGAGACCTCGCATTATATAAAATCATGTGATTAAAATAGGGTCAGAGCAGAAAAAATTTGGTCTCATCCATCTTTGTATCTTCACAACGGTCGCTGAAATCGTGTATTAGCCAACACGCATATGAGAGATTTCGCGTTATATAGAGGGTGTTCACCTATTCATCAATCGCTTTAGAGCCAATTCGCTTTTCAAGAAGCACTCGTAATAGCAGAACTGACTGTACCTGAATGGTCTATAATTTCGGCGGTCGGGGCTGAGAGCGTATCGTTTTACAGTGAAGATAGTAACCGCAGTAGTGTCGAAATTTTGGAAAAATTCCAACACACGATGAGGCCAAAATCTTAAAGCAGAAATTGCGTATTTGATACAGATCGCACGAAACTAAGAAGAGCAACAGTCTAATTGGCCTAGCGTTTGAGAAAAGGTGCCTGAGGAAAACATGTAGACCATAGCAAAGAGGAGTGACAACGGTAGCAGAAAACAGAACAGTAGGAGACAACAAAATTTGTGCTATTAGAAAATTGTTCTTTGGAAGCCTACATCCAGGAGGATAAAATGGACGTTCGGCATAACACGCACTTGGGAGAAATGCCTAACAATTTGGTCAGGGAATTTGTATGGAATAAACCTCTTGGAAGACCTAGATGTAGATAGAGGAATTATATTAAAACTGGACATGAAATTGAATTGGAGGCGCACTTCATCGTGTGGATCAGTATGTGGTCCACTGACTTGCTGTTGTCAACACGGTGATGAATTTTTGATCTCCATAGAAAGCGGGGAATTTCTTGAGTAGATGAGGATTCTGTTGCTGGCTGTTCAGCCTACTTAGTTTCTAACAAACTATGATTTTGATATGATTATATTCTTATGCCTGTACGGCTCCAAAAACTTCGGAGAAAACTGACGGATGAATTCGTTACAGAGAAAGATCATAGCAGGCCGACAGAAAACATTCAACATTTATTTATTGATTGCTAACGGCGTACAACGAATTGTATCAATCAAACTTCACGAATGAAGTTTGTTTGCTTGGATGTGAAGCCGTCTAGCTTTGTATACAGTTACAAAATTTCGGAAAAATTTACTTCCTCCATCTTCATGGTAAAGATAAGACGAACTGGAAGACACAACAAAGTGTGTACATATGGAGATAGGAACCAGTCCTGCGTGAGGTAAAGGTAAAATTCTCCCTATAACAGGCCATGAAGGCCCAGAGGGAGAGTAGAGGTATAGCTCTACTCTTTCTTTAACCCTGGCACTAGATGGGGTGGGTGGTCAACTCCACGCCCCAGCCGCTTTACCCCGGGAAAGAGACCCGGTACCCATTGTATAGGAGGCTGGGTGGGCCCCAGGGCCGGTCTGGACGGCTGCGAAAAATCTCGCCACCACCGGGATTCGATCCCCGGACCGTCCAGCCCGTAGCGTAGTCGCTATACCGACTGCGCTATCCCGGCCCACCCTGCGAGAGGACTGACTGGAAATTGAAAAATGAAAACAACAAGAAAAATTTTTCTCGCGTCCTTTCTTCTTTGAGATCGCTAGAAATTTTCCACGTAATAAAGCAGAGACTTGGACTGTACTTTCATTACACCGATAGTCACTTTGGTGTTCTTCATTTCCCCCCAAATTACGTCAAATAAAATAACAAAGATATCAAACTACGGTTGTATAACTTTTACAAGGGAATGACCTCTTTTTTATTTCTGCACTCTGCAGTGGCTAATGTCCCGACGATTCGCAAGGATTTACTGCCTCTATCTTCAGGGTTACTGAAATGGTTTAGGTGGGTGCCCGAAAAAGGAATCTGCTTGAAATTTCAACCTCCATGTTCTCAGGAAATCTTATCCCACCTTCTCGTTCTCCGTAGCTGTGATCGGCCAAACTGGTTTAAAAATTCTTATATAAACAAACATTTTTCTTTCCTAACTCTTCAGCATCCACCTAACGCAATTCAGTCACCTTGCAGATAGAGTCAATATGTTTCTCCGAAACATTAGAACATTGATCCACCACGCGGTGCAGAAACCCGAAAAGACCATCATGTGATCAAAACCCGAAATAAAAACCTGAAAACTTATAAATGCAATGCCCCTTGAGGAGAGAATTTTCTATCGTGTAGAAAATGAGGTAATGGCATTAATAACGACGGTGGCAGTGATATTTACAAGAGCAATAGCAAGCACAACAAAAGTTATGCGAACAATTTATCGTCTCTTGTAATGTTCTTCAAAGAAATTGTAACAAAGTAAACAAACTCTATATTGCCTTAAAAATATCTCAGTAAAATCCCGCTGACAAATGTTTTATTGATTATTACTGTCAAGGTATGAACTCAACTCTTAATCAGGCACCTAAACACGGCGGAAACACAACGTTTTGTACTGTAACACTGATGGCGCATTTTCCTCTGGCCTGTGCCCCATTTACATCGGACGTTCTAACCAGTAAGAAGTTGTGCCAGCATCATACTTGTTGTAGTACCGCCTGGTGAGCTTAAGGAGATATCTGCTGCTGCAGGTTTGTTAGTGTCTTGAGTACTCAGCTTGTGTGTGGTACGGAGAGCGGAACCGGACTGCAGTCATTTCGATGTAAGCAAAGGTCAGGCAAAAGCTTTCTTTTTTATTTTTACAGTATGGTAGAACATGTATATTGTAATTTCGGTTACAGACATGTACGTAAATTAAAATGCTCACAGCGGTGTAACAGTTGATAATTGGGCATATGTTGTTATAGCAGTTTATGCTCAAAATGACTTATAAAACTAACATTTTGACCCTTGGCATACCTTATGCGGAACACACTCTATATGAGTGTTAACAGCGCCCCCTTTTATAAGTTATTCTACCTGTTTCGGTCCTTTTCGAGTTTTGGATTCTTGGAATTAATACGTTTACAATAGTATATTTAACAGTTTTTATATTTTATTAAATATATTTTGTGATAAAATGTTCTAGAAGAGTATTTATTCAGACTGGCCATCTTGTTAATGTCAGTAGATGTTAGAGAATTCTAGATGTCAGAGGCTTGCTGTAATTTAGGTGTAACTGTGGTAAAACATAACATAGAGGACGTCTGTTTTAAAATAATTTGTTGCGGTTTGAATCTCATTAACGCGCACAAAATTCTTCAATATTATTGAAGGTAAATTGAAGTTGGGCTGCGAATATGACCTACAGTAGTAATGACACTAAAATGAAAGTGTAATACACACGCTAAGTAAATAAAATTTTAGAAGATTCTAAATCATGTTTAACGCCTTATAAAACGATGTTAGCATATTATCGTGTATAAGTGCTATGTCTGTTGACAGTCCAAATATGTCGACATATATAGGAAAAGTGACAAAGGGAGTGCTATAAATACCAGTACATGTGCACCTGAATGATCGTCATTTACAATATTGCAGTTGAGGTGCACGGTAGATGACAGTATTGTAGTTGAGGTACACGTTAGATGACAATATTGTACTTGAGGTGCACGGTAGATGACAATATTGTAGTTGAGGTGCACGGTAGATGACAATATTGTACTTGAGGTGCACGGTAGATGACAATATTGTAGTTGAGGTGCACGGTAGATGACAATATTGTACTTGAGGTGCACGGTAGATGACAATATTGTAGTTGAGGTGCACGGTAGATGACAATATTGTAGTTGAGGTGCACGGTAGATGACAATATTGTACTTGAGGTGCACGGTAGATGACAATATTGTAGTTGAGGTGCACGGTAGATGACAATATTGTAGTTGAGGTGCACGGTAGATGACAATATTGTACTTGAGGTGCACGGTAGATGACAATATTGTAGTTGAGGTGCACGGTAATGACAATATTGTACTTGAGGTGCACGGTAGATGACAATATTGTAGTTGAGGTGCACGGTAAGATGACAATATTGTAGTTGAGGTGCACGGTAGATGACAATATTGTAGTTGAGGTGCACGGTAGATGACAATATTGTACTTGAGGTGCACGGTAGATGACAATATTGCGGTTGAGGTGCACGGTAGATGACAATATTGTAGTTGAGGTGCACGGTAGATGACAATATTGTAGTTGAGGTGCACGGTAGATGACAATATTGTAGTTGAGGTGCACGGTAGATGACAATATTGTACTTGAGGTGCACGGTAGATGACAATATTGCAGTTGAGGTGCACGGTAGATGACAAACCGAGGTGCCTTCATGCGTTGCGTGAGATGGCTTCTGGAATTCGAGTTTTTTAATTCCACACTTAAAAATTATCTACGTGATAATATAATTTTGTGTTTTCTTGTACCTGTCTTTCTCTGGGTAACCGTCTTTTTTGGTCTTGGAAATATAAAATGGCTGCAATAATGTGTCTTTACTTAAAACAAGTTGTGATTTGGTGAAGTTTTGAATTAACGAATAATTCTACATGTTAATGTATACCAAATTTGATATAAAGGGCCATTCCAAACAGTGGCGAAACTAGGTTTCTTTGTGCCTGGGGTGAGTTATCAATGTAGTTGTCCATAACAGAATTTAAGAATATTTAAAAAAAAATCAACATTAATTTGTTAAATTCTCTTTCGTTTGTCTCAGTAATTTAAAAATTTAAGCGCTGAAAATCAAAATTGTCTCATTTAAAGTATTTATTTTGCTGACCCTACAATCCTGCTGCCCAGGGGAGCCCCAACACTTGTCCTGTTTAACCACGCTCCAGATCGCAACTTGTGCTCCGGTTCATGCCACACTTTGCTGAATTATGAATGTCTCGCCACAGCTATATTATGGGAACTTTAAACTATGATGCTCGCCCAGTATTCAGCCTAGAGACAGAGAAACAGTTAACACTGGATGAAGAGATGCAATAGGTCAGGGGTGTGTAATAGACAACTCCGTGTTGTGCAGGTGTTTTCCGCAAAATTTCACGGCCCTTGACATGCTTAACAAATTCTCCGTGCTTATAGAACCCAATGTTCCATTAACGTGATCGCAGAATTGTACCAATGGATTGTATTCTGAATCAGATGTATTTAATCTACAGCCTCACACCCTACTTACGTAAGATGCACTTCATTATCACCCTTCTACCTATGTCTGTACCTCCAAAAATTATTTCTATAAATTGAATGGCTTTTTCTCTTGCTCAAGTATCCACACTCACACAGTTGCCAGATGCCGAAAACTTACTGTGAACTGCTATCACTGTAATTGTAGTTCATTGCCGTTCTGACTGAACGACTCTTGTGTTGTGCAATGACACTATTTTGATTGAAGTGTTCATTTAGTATTGAATGAGATAAAAAATAATTATGAAAATAAGTAAGAAACAGGTAATATTGGAAGGAAATACTCGTATTACTCTTATGTTATTCGGAGGGTAAGGTTGAAGAAAGCAACGAAAAATAATGAAAAAGAGTAACTCAGAGGCCATTCAAAGCAAGTTATCTCCCAGGTACTATATTAGAGCAACACTGCTTCACTAGTCTGCTGGGTTTGAGGTATGTTAATTACGCTAGTACTGGAATTTCATTTATGGTTGCAATTAAATTAAAGGGGCCATGCCATAGCTCAGGGGGTTAGTCGCCGGCCTGTCACCGCAGAGGCGCGGTTTCGATCCCAGGTTGTTCGATGTGGAATTTCTGGTGGACAAAGTGGCACTGGGACAGGTTTTTCTCCGAATACTTCGGTTTTTCCCTGTCAATTTCATTCCACCTGTGATCCATTAAGAAGCAAAAGCAGAAAGAACCTCACCATCTTCCTCATAGGTTAGCACAATAAGCCTTAAGGCTGCGGTGCGTCCGTAGCTTCTGCTGCGGGGCCCTTCTGTCAACAGTAACTAATTCCATGGAGCAAATTCTTGTTTGAGAAGCTGATATGATGAACTACCAAAGAATTTCTCTGTTTTTCATGGAGCCGAATGTCCATTACCGAGCTCAAAACAGCTGAACGAGGTGATTGGATTCTGCAGCGACCTCTTGTATTTCTTCAAGATTTATTTCAATATTATCCTCCCATCTGTACCTACGCGTGTCAAAGGTCTTTTTTGAATTTTTTTATAAATAAATTGGATTTACAACACAACGGAATGATAACACCTAAATTCGTTTCAAAGGTCTGTTTATATTTACTTATGTAAAGGCTGTATTTATTTCTTTTCTCTAATTCATGCCACATGCTCTGTCCGTCTCATCCTTCATAATTTGATTAATGTAATAATGGAAAACTTCCACTACTACTACTACTACTAATAATAATAATAAAAATAATAACAATAATAATAAGTAATTGTAAAAGCACGTTTTTGTAAAACTTATTTATTTCTAATTCGCAACTTGCTGGTCAAACCGAGCAGTCTTAAGGGCCCTTCACAAGGCCAATGCGTGTGATATTGACATTAACGCTGACCATGTCAGCTTAATATTGGTGACAACAGTGAGATCAAACACCAATGACAATTTTTTGATGGTTTGAAAATATTTCTCTCAATGTCAACACAACTCGACCATATTAAAACTGTATGTCAGTACTGTTTTTCAGTCAGCCACCACGGAACGCGAATCCGTTGCTAACAAATAATTAACCCTACGTGCAAGACGACATGAAAATAATATTAGTAGTGTTATATTGACAATAGATATTGACCGTGCGAGAACACTGCATAGAACTGAGTGCCGAGGATTCGCATTGTTGTGTACGTAAGCGAGCGTGCGCTCAAGCAGCGCCTGCGCGCTGCAGTACCTCTTGCCGCGCCGAGGCTGTGTCATCAGTTGCCGGTTGCTGACAGAAGGCGTTGCGTCTCGGGCCAATTTCTTCGTAAGTGAGGCTTAACGATGAATGTAGGTTAAACACACACGCTGCAAATTCCCGAAATTTTATATCTAAATACATAACTGTCTGGCAAAATATGTTGCAGGTAAATTTTAAACTTTAAGGAAGATTTTAGATTTATTAGCATTTCAAATTAGTTCCATTTAACTGTCAGGTACAGAAACAGTTGTTGAAAGTGATCTTTTTAGAGTTTCAGTGGTGATGCAGTCTTAGAATTTCCTATCACTGCACCATGAAGTAGGATTGTACTAGGTCAGTGGCGGCTCCTCCAACTTTTCATGCGTGTAATATGTCAAATAATTATATAAAAGCTGTTCGTTCCTTAACATGCCAAAAAGGCATAGAGGGGAGGTAGAAATTTAGCTGTAGCCATACTCAGCTTCGGCGCTATTAGGGGGTGTGTGGTCAACGTCATACCCGGCCCCCGGAAAGCAAATAAATGTAAACAGTCTCTACTAAATTCTTTCGTTTACAGTCCGTTACATATTATGCAAAGTGTTACATATATCTCTTTAGGATTTCACGTCGTGTTTCAATGTTCTAACTGACATTTCTTTGGGCCGAGACCTAATACGCAACTAGCAAGGGTTCATATAACAACTGATAAAAATAAGGTTGTTGGTAAATTGTAATGGAAATCCACAGGCCGCTTTAGACTAGCAGCACAATGTTTGGAGTCTTGGGCATACTAGTAGTGACAGTCACAACGCAAGTGACTATGTGCGCAATATTTTGACTGTACCCTTGTGTAATGGCTTTCGTGAGGCCTTGAAATCCCTCATTAGTATGCTATGTTCTATTGTTCTGATGCAGGACTTAATTGCCCTGGCCGATCAGATACGGCAAAGGCCTTACCAAGAAAAAAATTTATTAAATTTTAATTATTAGTAAATCGGGTGAAATGTAATTTTGTAACTCAAAGTTTGAGTGAAAATAAGTGTGTATATATAAGAAAGAAATGCTCAGTTGTTTTGGTTATCATATGAAGAAGACCACACAGAAATATTCAGAAATACGATCGCTGTAATTTTCTGTAATTGATAACACTCTTATGTTCGCGTATTTTTATACCATCATTGAAAATCTTGGAACGTATTGCCTGAAAAAGTAGTTGCGGCAAATCTTTGAAGAACAATGAGTGTGCATCATAATATTAAAACGAACGTTATGTAAATTATCTTATTGTTTCCACTACAACAGGCACAGATTTGAAATTAAGACAACAATTAAATTATTCCCATTTTAAGGAATCCGATATTGCATACTTCATTTCAGGATAATTTAAGAAAGGTACTGTGCTTGAAGTAAGGCTGTGAACGAACTGGCTGCAGTGTGTGTCACAAGGTTGCTACCACTGTGTAAACAAGTCACCACTCTGTGTGTTCACTGATACAAACACAAAAATATAGTATATTCATAGGCCTATCATAAGTCAATAATAAATTCCCTGTACACGCCATGAAGATATACGGAGGTAGTGGAGCGAAAACTCCTCTCATACATAAATCAGTAGATCACATTCATTTGCAAATACGTTAATTCACAAATACCTCTTTTCACTTAAAAATTATTTATTCATATTGCACAAACACGAATATTAATGCTTAAAATTTAATTTAACCAAGATATATGTAATCTTCACCTTCTTTAACAGAACATACAAAAAGAGAGTTGAATCATATACTGAAGCTATGTGTATAATCCTACATACGTACTGAAACTTCGATGAAGACTGTGAAATCATCTGATTTGCGGTGTTGTAAGGACTTTTAAATCGGACACAAGTTGTAACATTATGAAATACTACTGCCATCAGACGCTGACAGGAAAGAAGAACACATTCTAGATGGAGCGGGAGTACTTCAACGAATATGAGGTAAGAAGAAGTTTTCTTAAATAGATATCCACAAAAGTGACGTGTTATGTTACATTTTTTTAGGCAGAATTGTGTTACATTGTACAGAACTTATTACTAAAACCTGGATAAGCAAAACCATATCTAAAATAATTTACATTTTATTCTTTAAGAATTTGAGATGTTAGCTTTTTGGTACTTATGGAAAAGCTCAGACATATACAAAATAATTTAATTGACGACAATAAATGTTAGGCCTTATTTCACTCGATCGGTCTTAAAATAAAATGAAAGTATATACGAGTATATAATTATATACATGCCATTCGTTATGTGGAACCGAACGTTAATATGCTAAAGCCCAGGGGTTATACGATTGAGAGTGTCAGTGGGTTTTACTTACATGTAGTGCATCAACTGACATTGTATATTGGCTTTCTGGTTAAATAGAGATCTCTAGCACAAATAAATGTAGATGGATAGATACAGTATTGAAAAAAAGGGAAATTTGGATAGGTGATGTGCATAGTAAATAAGAAAATATTCGCATATTGAACATATACGTCAGTAATATGTCAGTAACACAGGGTTTTAAAATTATGACGCTGCTAATACATGTGTATAAGACAGCCAGGCCTAGACTACTCCGAGCTTACGCAGCGTCGTATAATAAACAACCTGTAGCGAGGTAGTGTTTGTAAACATTGCTGGAGACAGTCCTCGTATTAATTGCATAGTGAATGAGTCACAGAGCCTTAAAAGCTTTGTGCACAATTAACACTAAAAATATATGACTGTTTTTCAAATCATTGATAAAACTGGTTTTATATTAGATCTGAAGTATTTTATTGGAGTTTAGTGAAGAGTAACAACAGACTGAATAATACAAAATATGGAGGAAGCAGTAGGTTTTAAAGAAGGAAAGAATACTTAGGTGTTAACAGGCAGTAGAACACAACTATTTATTAGCAGTTACTTTATTTTGTATATATGAACCGGCTTGATTGTATGAAGTCATCCTGAGGCGGCAGAGACAAACATACTTATAGTATATTAAACTAAGCGTCATAAAATTATTTGTATGAGGACTGAGCTTTGTATCTTAGGATAAGAAATGTCATTATTTACAAGTCGTGTAATGTTATGTTCAGTTTGTCATTTATATAAAAATTCTCCTCAATAAGCATTAAGATTAAGTTTCTAATTCCAATTTTAATTAGTTTATGATTGTGACATGAAATTCCTCTATTCAATCTGGGCTGAGGAAGGCTTAGTAAAATCAAACCGAAACATAATGGCCGTATATAGGAATAAGCTTATTTTTAATAGAAAGTTGTGTGTCTACAGCCGTTTAATACCCAAATATACGAGCACAACACAACGTAATGCCACATATTAAGAAGTGAAAATAACTCAAGTTCTTATACGAAAGTCTTTACATAATTTCCTGAAGGAATACAATGGACATTAAACGGCGGTCACCAATTTCTAAACACCTTAACGACTTCTTCATATCTAAAAATATCTTCACTGTAAACTTGAACCGGGAAGGCTGATTCGGTGTAGTGTTAGAAGCTGGAGAGCTGACGAGTCGTGGTTGTATTCCCGGCAGGAACAAGACGTATTTCGTTTCGTAAAACCGTCCTGGCCAGCTCTGGTGCCAGTCAGCCTCCCGTGCAACGAGCACAGGGGGGCTCTTTCGTGCGGTAAGGCGGCCAGAGTGTGAAGCTAACCATTCGGTTTATCTATTGCAGAGGTTAGGAATGAAAGAGGCAAAACATCGATACATTTCCGCCATATGTCTTCATGGTTTTCACAGAGCGAAATTTATCTCTATCTTTTATAGTAAACACCCTTTATTCTGTGGTTTGTTATGATATTATCACAACTGAAGACAAAAAATTAGATTCTCAGCGTAATTTTAAGCCCGCGTATCAATATAAGAACGAATTGCCGTATAAAAATTCAAAATAATTATTTATACCTTCAAGACGTGTATATTTTCTTTATGGACATGGGAATAATGATCGCGAGTACGGAGAGTTTTGTAAATCATACAATAAATTAGCAAATGTGGCGTTTGGTAGCGGTAAGACATATGTCTGGCCGATCGCAGTGACCGCGCGGTCTAAGGCGTGGGTCTGCGGGGCGTTCGCTTGCTGGAATTGTGGGTTCGGATCCCTCCGGGGACATGGATGTCTGTCTGTTGTGAGTGTTGTGTGTTGTCAGGTAGAGGTCTCTGCGACGGGCTGGTCACTCGTCCAGAGGAGTCCTACCGAGTGTGGTGTGTCTAAAGTGAGTGTGATTGAGGAAATTCACGGAGGAGGCCTGGGCCCACAAGGTCTTTCGAGTCATGAAGATATATGCCTAGGTAACGACGTGTGTGTAGGTCTTTGGAGTGACTCAGTATGTGTTTGATGGTAATCCAAAGAAAGCCGTGTGAGAAGAAATTGAACATGAAATCAATAAAACCTGTTTATGTTTCCTGAAAACGTTAGTGTATTTCAGCCAAAAAGAAAGACAGGATAATCTCGAAAAAAAACTGCGAAAGAGGGTCTAAAGTCAAATTTAATTCAATTGTTAAACATTTCCCTCAAATTGTGCATTCATATTGTTCATAATGTAATGAGTGCAGTTTTTGCTGTAGGATAATTATATAAAAAATCTTCTATACGCCGCTAGAAAACGAAATGTGTTATTATAACGTAAAGTTTCTAATATAAGACATCTCTGAATATAAGGCGACACCTTCCTTCCCAATGGTGTATTGAGAGAAAAACAGAACATCTAGAAAACGTGTTAAAAATATTAATAAATTTTCAGATAATCAGATATGAAAAGACAGTAACACATATAACTGACCTTGTGTACAATATTAACCTAATTCAATATATCGTTTAACACAGACATTTCAGTTTACACCTGACAACTTTATTCAAAATTATCAGTTGCTCCTTTAAATCTGCCTCTTTCTCTTTCCCTACACTGTCGTCATCACTCAAGACACTGACGAAGTTTCCTACAGCTTCCCACAGCACAATATCCTCACTCCCATCAAAATTGTTTGACATGCAGACTATCTTGAAACCACATACAATTCTGTAACAGGAAATGTTATGCCAAGCCTTCAGAAGCCATTCACACAACATGGATACAATCGTAGATTTATCCTTTCTGTGAAGGTACATGTATGTTATGTGGAAGCTCATGAAATTGAAACTCACACTGTAAATTAGGGGAAGACTTAAACTATGTTGCAACTAGCTCTAAAACCTTCACTGATTAGTGAGTGAGCAAGAACTGCACACAATTGTGGCTTATTAGTTAGTATTTGCTGCGATATTTTGTCCCTGTCATGTTATTGGCAAATGCATAACGCCTCGCAAGACAACTCCTACTTTTCAAGGGGCCATTTCAGAAAAAAAACTTTACTTTATTGGGGCGTATACGGTAATACTTGTACGTGCTTTTTAAGCGTAGCAGTTTTTGGTAGATACTGTTTTGTGTTATTTACTTACATACCAACAATGTTGCACTTAACAATATTAGTGAAATTGTCAAACCCTACATATGTTTCGGCTCTGTCTGAGCCATCTTCAGGGGTTACTATTCTAAAGCGTCCACTATTTTCACACTCACAATGTTGGTTAGAACAAGTATCTGGGTTTCTTTGCATCCATGGATCTAGGCATTGTCGCACTGTACACACTGCTGAATTTTAAGATTTGGTCTGTTATTTGTTATAACGTTGTGGAGAGATTAAAATTCAGCAGTGTGTATAGTGCGACAATGCCTAGATCCATGGATGCAAAGAAACCCAGATACTTGTTCTAACCAACATTGTGAGTGTGAAAATAGTGGACGCTTTAGAATAGTAACCCCTGAAGATGGCTCAGACAGAGCCGAAACATATGTAGGGTTGACAATTTAACTAATATTGTTTGTGCAACATTGTTGGTATGTAAGTAAATAATATCTTGATCATGCACGGTTTATACAACTTCAAATTAAACTGTTTTGTGTATAGGAAATTGGACACTAGATTTCGTTCTGTAAGTAGGAAAACTACGAACTGATGCTGTAAATGGAAGTTTAGTTCCTTGTTTGTCTAGGCTTCAGGCAGTAAGAAGAAGGTGGAAGTACTCGATTGTGCCGTTATAATGTATGGAAGCTGACTGTTTCTAACAGACTAATTTGGATTTTGAAACTTTAGTCGATTCCATTCGGTCACATTATGAGTTACCGCAAAACAAAATTTGCGGGTGCAGCTACCCAGTGACTTAGTCATGACATTAGGAAGTTCAGGGAGTTTGGTAGGAAGTAACGATGCCAATGAAATGAATGAAAGTTGATTAACTTTCAACAGCTGACTTCGAATTTTTAACGTTTAGGTGAGTTCCTTTATTTGCATGGTCAGTTACCGTGAAGTTTTTTGAAAGTGTGAATATGCTATGAAATTTGAAGCAAATAGGAATAATTATTTTCCACATTTTGTAATAGAAAATAGTTCTTCAGATTAAGAGTAGTAAATATTAGCTTTTTCCGAACTTGTTGTATGTAACTTCCAAATATCCAATTAAACAAGTATAAAATGTGTAGGACAAACAGTACGGAATTAATACACTTTTACTTCCAAAAACCAAACTACAAAGAATAAATATTTCCACATCACAGTATCCATAAACACGTTTGGATTGAGCTATAGAAAGACACATATTAATTTAATTTATTTATTTGTATTTTAGTTAACAATGCCTTCAAGCACTTGCAATAGGGCTTAACTCATGTTCAATGACGGGTAATTCAATGACTAGTAATAACAAAATGGTAGACACGGAAGGGAGCGATCTTGACCTGACTTGGGGTATTACTCTGGCCTTTGATTTCTCCGTTTTCCTTGGATATTTTGCCACTCCGTTGGGTGTTAGGTGTTTGGAGTCCGACGCTTTCAGACCACCGCGCTGTCCTGGCACATCAGGATCCCCACCACCCAGTGAACCAATGCAACACCTGAGAAAAACGGAGAACACATCTGCATTTCCGTGCAAACTTAAAAGTCTCTTGTAAGGGTGTTTGACTGGAGGGACACAAAAATTATTCTCCCGACTGTGTTCAAACTTGGACCTCAGAAATAAGAAACTGTAGCACAAAGAACTCTATCGCATCGCTCGGTTGACACGCATTCGGATTAATCACAAGTTGATAGAAGACTAATATTCATGTGTATTCGATGCTCGATTTTATAGAGAAGCTAACTGTAGTAACTAATTTATCACTGTATGGTGCTTCAAAAATTCAAGGAGGATCTGTCATTGAGTAAACGAGAAATGCAGGAGTTTTACACAGAGAGATAACATCTCACGGAGCTGAATAGCACTGAAGTTGACAATATCAGTTTGAAATCTCAAACACATTAGCTCTTTCCGAAAACTTGGATGATAATGTGAAAGTCAGTAGGGCTTGGAAAAATATTAGAAAGAATATAAGACTTAATTCAAAGCGTGTCCGTGAGTTTAAGAAGCAAAGATATGATTCGATGGAGAATAATTCAAGTTGTGACGTCATACAAAGAATGATAAATTTCAGTGGCTTCAGAACTGAAGTTAAATGACTGTAAACATTGCGAAAGTATAAGATGTGGTGGTAGTGCACATGTCAGGAACACTAGAGTAATTACTGCACGTGTCAGGAACACTAGAGTAATTACTGCACGTGTCAGGAACACTAGAGTAATTACTACACTCGTCAGGAACATTAGAGTAATTACTACACTCGTCAGGAACACTAGAGTAATTACTACACGCTTCAGGAACACTAGAGTAATTACTACACGCGTCAGGAACACTAGAGTAATTACTACACGCGTCAGGAACACTAGAGTAATTACTACACGCGTCAGGAACACTAGAGTAATTACTACACGCGTCAGGAACACTAGAGTAATTACTACACGCGTCAGGAACACTAGAGTAATTACTACACGCGTCAGGAACACTAGAGTAATTACTACACGCGTCATAAACACTAGAGTAATTACTGCATGTGAGGAACACGACCGAAATTAGTGCTCATGTTAGGCACACTTATAGTAAAAGTGAACACTTCAAAAAAATTAATGAACTTGAAACAAGGAAAGCAGCAAATGTTGCAGAAGTAAACATTAGTTAATCGAAGAAATTTAGAATTCCTAACTTGATAAATAATCAGAGATTACCAAAATGTTTTGATTACGGACAAGTATTAATTATGATAGCTATTCCATGGGCGTGGGTTAATTATATTAACACTTTGAAAAATAAAATAAATCTACAGAGTGAGCGGAAAGTTCCTGTGCACTTCTGCGGAAAAAAAAGTTAGAGAAAGCGGCAGGTGAATGTGCAACACTTACGTTTACAAGTGTTGGAAGTGATCCCAACGGGTAAGTGACAGAGTTCTTGTATGTAGGGGAATTTCCCACTTACAGCACAATGAAGCACCCTTCTTACACAGCTGCACAGGTACTGTCCTTTCACACTGTAGCATATAGATTGGTGATGTTAGAGAACAGGGTGCTTGGAATACATTTTGACTCAAACCCAAAGAAGTAACCAGAAGCTGCTGGAACAGACAAAACACACAAACAGCTTTATAAACTGCTCTTATCACTTAGTATCATTAAGGTGATAAAGTAAAGAAGGATGCAATGGAGGAGATATATTGCACATTTTGAAGAGATGAGAAATGCGTACACAATTTTGGTTAAAGTACCTAAAGGAAATACGGTAATCACCATTCTCTAGCCTGTTTTATGATAGGTCCGTAGCCTCTTCCAAAGCGAGTTCTCCATTGAGTGCGATCTAGTGCTTCCTCTTTCAATTTCCAGTATCTTCTCTTTTCCTTAAGGTCATCCAGTAGCTGCTTACGCTTTCTTCCTCGTCTTTCTCTTATTTCCATCTTTCCCTCTAACTTTCCTTCAATCACGTGTTTCAGAAGGCAGTTCCTACGCAAGATGTGACCAATCCACTTTGCCTCTCTTATTTTTATTTTATGTACGATATTCCTCTCCTTCTTGACTTTTTGTAATACTACTTCATTTCTCACACGATCGGTCCAACTGGTCTTCTCCATTCTTCTCCAGCACTATATTTCAAAACTTTCCAGATACTTCTGATCCATTTTCCGAAGTGTCCACGTTTCAGCACCATACAAAGCTACGCTCCAAATGTAGCACTTTACTAGTTTCTTCCTTAAATTTAAGTCCAACTTTCTGGTGAAAAGAGTCTTCTTCTTGTGAATGCTGATTTTGCCATGGCAATTCATGGTAGGGCAATATAAAAAATAAACTTCGCTCTATCGTTTGAAATGGCATGGGCTAGGCTGATTTTTCTGAGAATAGGTTTCAGTGGCAGGCTGTTTTGAGGATGGTAAGAAAAGTCTGGTTAGAAATCCTTGACTGCTTGTCGAAAAGTATTCTGTTCTGTCGTGCTAGTTTTATGCAAAGTATAACTACTGCTATTATCCATAGGTACTGTAATTACATTGAATTAACTGATGATTTCTATAGTGGAAAAACAATTTGTGACCTTCGTAAAAAGAAACAGCCCTACACTCCTTTATATTCTTGTCGTTATATGGAGATTGTGTTAACTGACTTCTATGACTATTCCGTTTAATTTGTTTCTGTGTCACGTAATTCATTATTTTTGTCAAACTTATGACACGTCTTTTGTCTTAGTTACCTAATAGTAATTCGCTTTCCGTTTCAAATATAATGGCTTATTTTCTAAGTCTTTCTTTACGCTATTTTCTAGTAACTTCACAGAACACTATTGTTTTACCAATTTACAACTCGTCAAATTGCTTGTTATTTAAATATTAAAACATGACTTGAAACCCTAGTAATTAGACATAGATCCGTTAATCATATTAAAAGCTAACTGCCATTAATCTACTATATTATGCCTCAAACAAACTATTCTGGATGGAACCCATTTTGTAATGCAAACAATCCACAGCATAACAATTAAATACATCTGGCTATGCAGCCTGTGCGAAGTTGATAAAATGTATTTTAATTAGAATTCTAGCCACACCCGTAGCAAGAAACTTTGCATTCAGCGGCAGCGTAATGTACTGATTGCATTCGTTTTGTTTGTAACATGAATTACAGTTAGACACACTTCAGTTACCTCGTAGTATCAGAGAAGGATGCCGAATGTATAGAAGTTGATTTCGCGCAAAGATACGGCTGGCAGCCTGTGGCTATCCGATCTAGTCACATTGCATCTTCTTGTAGAATTGTCACGAAAAATATTTATTGCTTTTCCAAACTACGGACTGGCAATCTCGCTTCGTAACACTACGACAAATACTGGTTAATGCTGCAACCCGAGCGGAGTAACTTTACTGATTTCTTTAATCGATTTCAGGCTTGCTTCCGCCGCGATGTTGATGAGATGTGCACTCTTCTGGGATATTACGCGACGTCGTGTGGTAATTGTTTACCGACGTTTTGGGACACCGTATAGGTCCCATCTTCACGGGTTAAGAGCCTGTGAAGATGGGACCGATACGTTGTGCCGAAACGTCGACAAACCATTAACACACGACGCCGCGTAATATTTCAGAAGAGCGCACATCTCGATGTCTTTCACAGTTGCTAGGACGTTATTTGTTGTAGCCAGTTCACATATCTAATTTACAACGGAGCAGCACGTCTGTCTGCAATAGTAGTTTCGTAATCAATAAAGGAATATCAAAAGTAATGACATCATAAAGCTGAAGGGAAATGATACTGCCTGTGTTGTATGAATACAATTGCGACAATATGATTATACAGGTTGGGCACCGTCAAAACACTGAAAATGCTATTAGTAAATATATTTGTGGTCACGCAGGACAAAGTCACAACTTAAAGATAGATAATAAATCCTTTGAAAGTGTGGAACAGTTCAAATATCTGGGAAAACCCTAACAAATCGAAATTCCATTCAGGAAGAAATTAAGAGCCGATTGAAGTCACGTAATGCTTGTTATCATTCGGTGCAGGATCTTGTGTCTTGCAGTTTGCTATCCAAAAATACAAACATTAAGATATACAGAACTATAATTTTGTCTGTTGTTTTGTATGGGTGTGAAACTTGGTCTGTCACACTGAGGGAGGAACATAGGCTGAGGGTGTTCGAGAATAGGGTGCTGAGGAGGATACTCTTTTGTCCTGGTTCGTATTGATAAAATGATCTGAATTAAATCCTTGCAGTGGCCGTACTATGGATCACGCGGCTAATTGCCGGTCTTTTTTCGTGGTTGTCTTGGTTCAAAGCCAGACCAGGCCATATGTGTTTCGTGCTGGAGAAAGAAGAACTGAAACAGCACCCCCCCTGATTACTATGGGTTTGCCCTCTCAGCATTACACCATTAGTGCCCCATAGTCTTTTTCCATTTTTCTATTTTTCTATTACCGGCGTTATATAAACTTGGTAATGGACAGCAAATTTAAATAAACACAAAAAGAATGTGTGTGACATACCGGAGAGGTGTGTTGCTAGTGATGCCCACTAGATGTTTGGACATAATTAAAATGAGGACCCTGTGACGTCACAGACTAGAACTATTTCATAAAAGACTAATGACTTAATGAGGGCCGTGCCATGGCTCAGGCGGTTAGTCGCCGGCCTCTCACCGCGGAGACCCGGGCTCAATACCGGGTCAGTCCATGTGGGATTTGCGGTGGACAAAGTGGCACTGGGACAGATTTTTCCCCGAGTATTTCGTTTTCCCCCTGTTAATTTCATTCCACTGGTGCTACATACAAGGAAAAACGAAAAATATCTAATCATCTTCATCACAGGATTGCACAATAAGCCTCAAGGCTGCGGTGGTTCCGTAGCATCTGCTGCGAGGCCCTTCACAAAAAAATGATTTAATAAACAACTTTATGGAAAATGGCTATAGAATTATTACTGAATGTGTTTCAATTGAAAATGTTGCGTACTTTAAGGCAATCATGACTCGTGAAATTTTAAGTCCCTATCTCAGAAATCGCTTAGATTGGCTGAGGAATCATAGACACATCATAGACACATCATAGATAAATTCACGATATTCGAACCTTAGCCTAACATCTGGATAGCGCGTTTTTCAAGTATAAAATGTGCGTTGCTTCTGTGTTAACCTCGATGCTTCTTCAATCAAATTGTCGTGTATTTCTCGAAAACTAACGTTAACATTCATTTCGTCCGAATGAATGGACCAAAGCCCTATATAATTGTTACAGCAACTGCATTCAAATATATATACATATGTATGTATATGTGTGCATGGTATCATATTGGTTATGTAATCCCGAAGTAGTGTTAGGAACATAATTTTAATGTACAAATTTTGAGTATCAGATATGGTCTTTCAAGGAGTGACATCCTGCAATTTTGTGGAAGATTTGTCCTTGGATATAAATAGAAAATACGAGTATGGTTTCTCCCTGAGAAGGTCATAGAATTCTTCCATCCTTAAACCGCAGGAACGTAAAAAGCTTAACGTACAAGACACACGATGCCATTGGGCCTGACCTTTCCTGGCAATGACCCTGAAAAATACTTTCCTCTGTATCATTCCCAATAAGTGAGTTTTTAATCATCAATTCTTACTGGCCTTCTTCATATGATTTCTATATAACCCAGGCGAAATCCACCCCATAAACCAAGCCTAAACCGTTAAAGTGACAACAGTGATGTGCAACATAAATTAAGATAAACAGGAAGGGCGTGACCAACTGTGCTTGTACAAGAATGGGTCTTGTATGTATGCGTACTGTGCACACAAACTTAATGAAATTAATGACTGTCTAAATAAACAACATGGAAGTGATATGAATTTAAATAGGAACAGATAAAGAGGACTGAGACTTCTGACATTGGAGATACTCGTCGTCTCTTCAGAGGCGAATTCCCAGAGGAATAAATATTTAGACAAAACGTAGTCGACACCAAGACGAGTGGACTCTTAGTGGCAAAGTGATTTTGACTGTATTCCTTTATTCTTACTAGGAAGGCAGAAGCTTTCTCCGAATTATCGATAACAATCCACATAGGCACAGACCAAATGAACTTGAAATCAAAGATCTGGGAAGAATATTTTATTTAGCACATAAAACTCTATAATAGAAAATTTATATAATGGTGAATTCGTGATTTGTATCCAAATTTACTAAATTTTATTACTTTATTATAATTAAATTGCAGGAAATTATTTGGCTGGAACTTAAAGATTCATATAAGCAATGATAAATGGACATACATGTTTAATAGAGAAATTTGGAGGAGATAGGATAGTTTGGAGATCTAGACTTAAATGGGGTAATAACATTAAATGAATATGAAATAAACAGGATATGAGTATTTTCACTGGTTTAAGTTCGCACAGAATAGTTTACAGCAAAAGTTTTTTGTGTAAACAGTAGCGTCAAAAAGAGAGAAACACGTCTTATAGATGAATGACTAGTTTTCTCTATCAAAATTTTGTCCCATGGATTTAAATATGTTTATGCTAGCAAACTAAAGAAAATAAGTAAATAGATATAGGAAATGAGATAAACATAGACGCCTAACAAAGTCTGTGATGTCTGCAGAAATTTAGGCCTCTACCCATAATAAATGGCAACAGAGAAAATATGTGGGGAATTTTTTGAAGAAGTGACCCACGACAATAATTGATAGAAATTTATGCAGGGAAATCTGTCCGCTCTTCTTACTCATTTTGACGTCACTCTAGAGAACAGTCTTAGCAGGATCTACAGAATGTTTCCAGACAAAATTTCAAAATATAGGAGACTGTTTCCACCACTTCTTAGGATCCTATTTTTGTTGCTGGAATACACAAATATTGACATATATTTTGTAACAGTCACTGTTGGTAGTCATTGCCCTTCAGTGTTGTCTACTTTTAAATTCAATCCAGCCTCTGCTCAGAACAGGTAAATTGAAGTTTTCTTAGTCATTGTTTATCCAGGAAATACAAGTATAGAGCCATAGATCAGACAAGACGGCTTCCTTCTATACCCTTACCATTCAGCCGACAGTCATTTTACGATATGTAACCTATGCTCGAACATTTGACTAAGCGTCATTCAATAAGCTACGAAACAGCAACTCAGACGTTATAGTAATTTAGGATCGATCGTATTGACTACTTGAATGGCCACCGGGGTTCTTTCCCGGAAGTAAAGCGGCCGAAGAATGAGGGAACTATACCTCTACTAACCCTATACGTCATCAGGGGCGCGGAAAGCAACAACCTCACTTTCAATATAGAGTACTTCCAGTATCATAGTGTGTTTATTCTTCATAAAACTTTTTCCTGTTTTCTTGAAGAATTAGCTATATTTTTAACCGAATACTAACACTAATAATTGGCTGAGTGACGGATAAATATAAAATACTTAGTCGATTTAAATTGAAATTATTCGTAACGTGTAATTGAGCTAAATACAACAAGAATTTTTTGTAAGGAAATTAATATACACTAACATTCTGAGTTCCATAATGTTAGTAAGCTTGTATGTATCATTCAGTATACAGTCATATACAACTTTAGGCGACACGTTTCGGCTTGATACAGGCCATCATCAGGGCTTTCTTTCTAAAAACTTTCAGTGGACATTTAAACAAATAAGCTTGGTTGAAGTATATACTTGCTTCGCAGCAATAAATTTTCCTTTCAGGTTTTAAATCGGTATATGTAAGTTTGAAAAGCTACAATAACTGTAAGACGGTTTATTCCTGTTGTGTTATTAAACCAGTAATAAGCATATTATTCAGTATACAGCCATACACAACTTTCAGTGGACAATTATAACTGCAAATAAGCAGTTATAATTGCCCACTGAAGCCTTACAAAAAGGTCTGATGATGGCTTGTTTCAAGACGAAACCAGTCACCTAAGAACTTGTACTGTAAGGTTGCTTATAACTGTGTACTGCATAATACTGTATATACTGGTTTAATAACACAAAGGGGATAAATCATCTTAAAATTATTAAGCTTCATTTATGCCCTGAAATAAAACAAGAAAAATTGCAAAGGTAAAGAGAATTAACAGTTTTAAATGAGATGCTAATTGGGCGAAATTTGATATCAGGACTTCAGCAATTTATTCTCATCTCCTTATATTGTTAGGGTGGTTAAATGTCTGAAGATGTAAATGGCCTTACACGTAACACAGGAGGAAAATAAATTGATATAAAAATGTTGTGCAGAAACGCAGCATAGTGAGCCCACTTTTTTTTTTATCAAAATGCATGGGAAGGTAATATAAAAAGCTTGGTTAGGCTTCTGGTTGTTGATAGCGGAGACAGGCGCCATATATGGAGGGTCGTTGTGAATGTATTGCAATAAGATATAGCAGAGAGCCTACACGAAGTGGTACTGTGGTCTGGGGGCTGTGTGTGGGGGCTGTGTGTGGGGGTTGTGTGTGGGGGTTGTGTGTGGGGGTTGTGTGTGGGGGTTGTGTGTGGGGGCTGTGTGTGGGGGCTGTGTGTGGGGGCTGTGTGTTGGGGCTGTATGTGGGGGCTGTGTGTTGGGGCTGTGTGTGGGGGCTGTATGTGGGGGCTGTGTGTGGGGGCTGTGTGTGGGGGCTGTGTGTGGGGCTGTGTGTTGGGGCTGTGTTGGGGCTGTGTGTTGGGGCTGTGTGTTGGGGCTGTATGTGGGGGCTGTGTGTTGGGGCTGTGTGTGGGGGCTGTGTGTGGGGGCTGTGTGTGGGGGCTGTGTGTGGGGGCTGTGTGTCGAAATAACAAAACATCGTGAGAAACTAGTATGATAGGAAATGTTAACAACGTCTTGGATTTGGAATGATTCGTAAATATCGGAAATACTTTCACGAAAATATTAAAGCAAGTTTAAATTCGGGCAATAAATTCAATAAAGAACCGTTTATCTTTGAGCTTGTTGAATTAATGTTATTATAATATTTTAAACGAATTTGATTTTTATCATTTTACGTAGGTTTGAAAGTCAGTCTTTTACCTAAGGGAAAGAATACGGATTTATGTTTCCACAGAATAATTTAGACACTATCAGGGTCATATTAGACAGTCACAGTGCAGTCTCGATTCTCCGAATCCCGATTGTTCGATTTTTCGTTTCGTCTGAGACGTTTTCTTAAAGACTGTTGCATCTTAAATGAGAGGGAAGTTTTGATTTCCCGACAACGTAACTTCATTATGTATATTTCATTATTATCCTATTGTTGTAATATCCTATATACCAATAGTCGGTATAGGACTCGCTACGGACTGGACGGTCCGGGGATCGAATCCCTGTGGGGGAGAGGTTTCCTGCACTCGCCCAGACCGACCCTGGGGCCCACCTAGCCACCTGTACAATGGGTACCGGGTCCCTTTCTCGAGGGTAAAGCGACAGGGACGTAGAGGTGGTCCATCCCCATCTAGTGCCGAGGTTAAAGAAAGAGTAGAGCTGTACTTTTACTCCCCCTCTGGGCCTTCATGACCTGTTCTAGGGTTTCCTTTATACAATTATATATATACAACAGTTTTATTCCTAGGAATGCATTTCCTTTGACGTAAACTAAGTAACTACAAAAGAAAGAAAACAATTTATTACTTCAGGATTAAAATCCCTGTTGCCTTACTCAAAGTCTGCCTGTTTTAGACATTGAAAAAATCTTTTATTTTAAACTTGAAATTTTTCTGAAAGCATCTTAAAGGGATAATGAATGAACAGTCTCCGGTGAAACATTATCAAAAGATATATAATTGTGTATATTCCATACTTTATTTATTTATTTATTTATTGTTTCTCTCAGGCGTGATGAAATCATTAGTATTAAAAAATCAGCGCTTGAGCCTTTCTGTATTAAATCTATATTTAGAGGTAAATAATTAAACGAGTACTTTTTATTAGTGCACGCTGTAAATATTACTCTAATCTGTTTATGGAATTTTGTGCTTCCTCACATCTAGAACTCTGAGAGAAAGCGTGTAAGAGGTATGTGGTCACTCTTTCCTAAGGTAATATCATCCTGTAATGGTAAGAATAACAGTTTTACCATCAGACTGTCAAATTAAGCTACCGATCTTTACCCTACCTTTACCAGTCTCTTCGCAGATATAAGTTAACGCAGTAGATGTAGATCTCAAGTGAATGAACAGTGGTTTCAGCGTGCTGTTTAGATTCTCTGAATGCCGATATTAAACGAAGTGTAGTAGCCGTTTGTCATGGAATACTAGTTGACTAGGCTATAGACCGAACGTCGTAGGAACCGTGGTTCATTTCCCGACAGGGGCAAGAATTTTTTTTCTTTTCAAAGCATACAGACCGGTTCTGGAACCCACTCAGCTAACGACTCGATGGGCAGCATGGTAAAGCGGCCAGGGTTTAAAGCTGACCATTCACCTTCACTTAATGTCTAGGTTGAGAATGAGTGAAACTGTACCTCAATTTCTCTATACGCCTTCATGACGTGCACAGACACAGATGTATTTTTGTTGTAATGTAGACTATTCAAGGACTGTAGCTAAAGTTTCGGTAAGTGGAGAAGATCAGTTGGACCGATCGCGTGAGAAATGAAGAAGTATTACACAGAGTCAAAGAGGAGAGGAATATCGTACATACAATAAAAAGAAGAAAGGCTAACTGGATTGGTCACATCTTGCATAGAAACTGCCTTCTAAAACACGTGATTGAAGGAAAGTTAGAGGGAATGACAGAAAAGACGGGAAGACGAGGACGAATGCGTAAGCAGCTACTATATGACCTTAAGGAAAAGAGAAGATACTGGAAACTGAAAGAGGAAGCAGTAGATCACACCCTGTGGAGAACTCGCTTTGGAAGGGTCTAAGGACCTGTCGTAAGACAGACTACAGAATGAATGAAGTGGAATTATATCGGGAAGCCCCATGTTAAAATTTCGACCCTAAGTTCTGCTATCATGAGTTGTAATTTCAGTGACTGCATTCGGTTCCTCCAGGCAGATGTCGTCCCAGTAACTCAATTTACACTACAGCTGCTTCCTTCCATGTGCTCTCTGCTTCATTATTCTTTAATCATTTCATCATACGACGCTGTATAGCAGGAGGCTCTGAGTGTTCGTTAAATAAACTTAGGGACTTTGAATACTTGCGTGACCCGTTGAAGAATAACGTCAGTGCAGTTGCTCAGCATTTTGACAGCAACCTTCAGCGTTAGGATAGCTGGTCTGTAACACGTGAATGTCGTGTTATTGAAGCTGTTGTTCTGACACAAAGACACTTGACAGCTGTGGCGCAACACAAAGACAGTCTCAAACGTCTGTAGCTGAAGAATACTGCCAAGTCCTTGAAGTCAAAAATAACAGAGAGCACAAAACCTAGTATTTAAATTAGTGTAAAACAGAGTTATTTATTTCATGGCAATTTTCCTGTATAATGTGATAAACAAGTGCGAGATTTAGGGTTCTCACAGCGGTGTTGCTGAAGATGCAAGTCTTCTGGTATAGGACGCCATATCAATTGCAAATAGTTGCTGACCATTCGGAGGGAAGTATGGAATACATTCCTTTGAAATGTCAATATAATTAAATAGTTTTCTAACACATAACTCTGTGTGCAGTATCCAGAACTGGTGTAATTGATATGGCCATGTTGTTAAATTTTCCTCTCTTATATTTTTCAAGAAACACGAATTCATATTTAAAAATACCTAATTAAAACTTTATCTGAATTTGACTATTTGATTTAAATGTCGTTCTCCTATGTATTCTCATTTTCAGATTAATAAATCTTTTTCTCCGGAATTAGTCTCATTGCAAATATGATTCCTGTCTTTACATTTTGAATATAACCGTTACGTCGAAGGTTTTTTGTATACTCAAAGACAGATAATTGCTTTTCGAAATATTTGTATCAATTTTTTATGTGAATAACTGACCGGCGATCGATTTACTGCAGATCATGTACAAACTTATATAGTTCATGGAAATGGGTGTCTCTTTCAAGTACACGAATCGCGACAGAGCAACATTTTGAGGTTGTGTCTGAAAAAATGTACATAATCGAAGTATACCCTTTGAGAAGTTATGCAGAGTATTGGGTAATTACATAACTGGTGTACATGGAGCTAGTTTTCCCACGGTTTAGTGCCAACACGGGCACTTACAGGAGAATGTGTGCACTTGTAGCTTTAGTATAGGAGGGGAAAGTGGAATATAGAAGGGATTTTTCTGTTTCACTCGCAGGATTTCACAGTTCGGTACGTGTTTCCTCTTGTTCCAAGCGAGTACATGCTATTTATTTCAATATAGTATTTTATTTATGACATTTTAAAATTCACATAGGACTCTTTACACTTAAACTTACGTATGATTTATCAGCTTCAATTCACGCAACTCGGTATTCGGAACCCCTATCAACTGCTTATCTTCCTTACTTCGATGAATTTACCATCCTCTCCATTTTGTGTTAAATGTTCTTAATAAACTCATAATACATAGCCTCATAAAAGCAGCCACACACACTCTACCATGGAGCACACCTCGAATGTTGAATCGAAACTTCTGTGTATATTTTCGCATGACACTGCTACAATAGTTTCACATTGAGTTTCAAAAGGAAGTAGCATTTAATAAACAAGCAACACAGACGAACCTGCACAATGTATATGAAGTCTATAATGCAAATATATTCATGTGGGATACCTTAGGTACACCCTGTCTACAAATTAAAGTGTTTTAGAAAATATACTTTTTATGTTATTCCTATAAAATTAACCTCTGTCATATAAGTTTTTAGTATAAAGGTAACAATCATTTTCAAAAATCCTATCTCTAGCTACGTTTCTCGCAGACAACCCATCCGTCCACTTTTACACATTATATCCCTGAGACGTATATTGATATCACTCGGTTTACGTTGTTACTTTTGAAAGTCCGGAATGACAGTTCGATGGAATAAGCACAATATGGGTGGGTAGCTAGGTAGGCAGAAGAATTAGATAATGGGTGGATGGATTGATAGCTGCATCTATAGAATCTCATCCCCATTATATTAGTTCAGCCCCTGAGAATGTTATTATATATACGTGTACCTACTTCAATAATTTGTACAATTTTTAATTTTTGTTTCTTGGTAACATAAAACATAGCAACTTTTTTAAATAAAGTAGGCGCTAGAACAAAATATTTTAACCAAGATATTTACAAGTTTCTCTTCAAGTTTTAGTTAATTACAAAGTAGTTACTAGTACACGGATAAGCTTAACTTTGCCTTAATAACAAACTTACGTAACATGTGTGTGCTTCACCAGCATCTGAACATTCGCTTTCCATCACAGTTGTCACTGTCAAGTTACAGTTGATCTCTCTGATCCTACATGTTACAAGCCATTTCTGTTTCATACATGAGCCACATCAATCGACAAACTCGGTACACAAGTTTAAGTTCGTCTTTAAGTTCCAGCGCTCGAATAAATCCTACAGGAGGTGGCTGAATAGATTTCATCTAGGACTGGCTTCTCGTAGTAGCATTGATTATGAAATTGTCAGCCAGCGCCATGACGTAATTAATGAATTTCAAGATGAAGTATGAGCCTGTTGCCATTATGTTTGTACAGGATTCGTAATTAGAGCACGAGTGCTACCAACTGTCACATCGAAATCTGCAACTGGTATGAGGCCCTCCCTGTTTAGCCAGGTTGTTAAAAGATGTCTGTGTGAAAATGAACGGCGTTCATCTCGCGATCCAGAAAAAAATCGACTTCATGCTTGCTAAATATGCAACACGAAGCAGAGCAAGCAATCTTGTGTCATCTGCTATTAACTTAGAACTGTGACTTAAGCCGAAGTTGTCGTGCGCTAGCGGCACAGGAAAGATTACCAGCATTCGTCACGTTTAGAATGTGTTAAGACTTCAAAATTCCGGTCCCAGCTGAAATGGGCTGTAAGGCGTATGCTGTCTCCTGCCTTCTGAGGACTTAGGTAGTGGGTTCGAATACCATTTGTGACATAGATGTAAGCAAGGGTTTCATCTGTGATTTTTTTGTCCTGTTCAGGTAGATTCCTCGCTAGAGGCCGATACCTCATTCAGAGTGCCCTGCCTGGCATCCACACAAAATGATTTTGAACACAAATAAAGGGAGGCCCTGGGCCTCACTGGCCTGTAGCACCAAATACGTAGACTTAAAATGTCGATTAGGAGCTAAGCAGTGTTCATTATTTTTTTTTATTTTCTTAATTCCAAACTCTTATGAGATGATTTAAGGTTTCTGCGTTGTTACCAGCATATAGACTGGTAAATTGTTACCTCAGAGTAGACTGCTAAATAGTTACCAACCTTCCAAACGATCGTAGTAATATTTTCATCAGGTCAAGGAGTCCAAGTATAAGACATGATGTTTTCGGCGGTAAATATGAAAGGCACTCTATTCTGGGATGTGATGACGTGTAGTCTGCTAGAAAGGTACAAATATTTCGGAGAAAATAACTCCAACCTTCTTAAGGGTCCTGCATACTTGAGGCAATATATACCTCCAAAACTTTAGTTGGTAAATGTTACGGTAAAACTCAACTTGTAACCTACCATTAAGACACACAGCTAGATATGAGTGGATGTTCAAATTCACGTCCTTGCCGCTTAACCCTTGCAAGAACACGGTACCTCTTTTATAGGAGGCTGGGTGGGTCTCGGGAATTGTCTCACCCACTCCAGTTTTCGAGCCACGGACCTTCCAGCTTGTAGCATGTCTCTATTCCGACTACGCTATCCCAGCCACACATAATCTTGGTAACCTCCAAATCTTTCTGAGAGAGTATCTTCGATGTATAATTACCGGTTCTTTCCAGATCCATTCAAGTTTGTCATAAAGCACAGGTACTCGAGCTGTAGAATTACCTGATTTAAATCTCGGGCAGGTTATCGGCCAACTTGAGAGCTTTTGGGTTTTATGAGCATGGGGAAGTTCTAAATCGGCAATGAAACATAACTTTCGGAAGAAAATGCTTATTTCTTCAGAGCCAATAATGAAGGAAAAAATCAAAACAGTTTTCCGCCATTCTTACAATTATAATAAATAGAAGCAGATATTCTTTATTTTACTCAGTATCTCCAGAACACGCCTGTAACTTTACCAGATATTACCCATCCGCAGTGAGAGTATGTCCGCTTAATTATGTATATAGCTTCAGCAGTTTAAGAAAATCGTTTAATAATGCATATTTATCTTACTAAATAACACATTTAAGTCCAGATAGCTTACTATTTATAGTGACCAGCCTACTAGTTGCATGGTTTCGGAGATCGAATCCCAGCAGGCTCAAGAGATTTTCTCTTCTCTGAAACCGGTTCTGAGGGCCAACCAGCCTCGTAGTTAAGCGGTACCGGAGCGTTTTCCCCGGGGTCAAGGGGCGAAGGCGAGAGCCTGGCCTCAGAGTAGTTACAAATGATTGGAGCTACAACTCATGTACCAAGATCTGCCTTCATGGTGTGCAGAAGACATCTTTCTTTTTATTTGACGCATTATATACCTTACGCAGAAGGTAAAGCGGTCGCACACATCAAAATTAAATTGGGTAGTTAATTATTTAGTGTGGAATTACGACAGGTATAAGCTTCAGCAAACTTTATTGTATGTCCCTTTTTGAGAGTGCCCGTAATTCCTCCAAGACACATTGTATGTTCCCAGTTTTGTTATGTGGGTACAATTTGCTGCTCTGCGAAGGATTACGACGGCCGAACGATAGAATTCTGGGATAAACTGTACATAAACATAAGAATATTCTTAGACGCAGCAAGACACCTTACTTCCACACTGTGTGACGTTACAAGATTCTGAGAGACAGCTTGCGGCAGACCTTGCAGCTGATAGTTGCACATGTAGGAATAAGCCATAGACATTTATTCTGCATGTATGTAGTAAACATACTGAACTGCGAAATCCTCTGTGCAGGATTTGTGTAATACGTACACATGTACATACATACACACTTACATGCAAACATACTATATATAATACATACCAGATACATACATACATACACATATACTTACAAACACACATACAACAAACATACATACATAAAATAAACATACATACGCACATACATACATAAACACATGCATACACATACATACATACATACATACATACACAGATACTTACATACATTTACATATGTATGTAAGTATGTATGTACATATGTATGTATGTATGCATGTACGAAAGAGTGTACTCGTATGTATATATCTCCAGCTCCCCTACCTCATCACATTTGCTTTACCCCTCCCTTCCCCGCCCTTCATAATCTTCCTGTCTGAATCTGCTTCCTCTGTGGATCGCTTGACTGAGATTAATGAAGTAGCTAATGGTTAGGGCTACGTTGTTATCGATAAGAAAATTGATGGTGATGGTCACAGTGGCCATATTGCCGATATGATAGTGTTAATAGTTTTGGTAGTACTCATGAAACAATTTTGACAGTTTTAATGGTTACTTTTACGATAGTGATGATAGCGCTTTGGATGTTTGTTTCCTAATGGCAATAATGCGTACGATAATAATTCTGGTATTTTTTATGATGTCGTAAAGAGAAATTGGGGCTTTTTTTTGGTGAAGGGCCCCGCAGCAGGTGCTACGGACGCACCGCAGCCTTGAGGCTTGTTGTGCAACCCTGTGATGAAGATGATTAGTTTCTTTCGTTTTTCCGCGTAATGGAGCACCGGTTGAATAAAACTGACAGGTGAAAACCGAAGTACTCGGGGAGAAACCTGTCCCAGTGCCACTTTGTCCACAAGGACCGACCCGGGATCAAAACCGGGCCTCCGCGGTGAGAGGCCAGCCTGAGCTATGGCGTTAGTAATGCTAGCTATAATAGTGATGGTAAATGTGATGGTAAATGTGATGGTAAATGTGATGGTAAATGTGATGGTAAATGTGATGGTAACGAAGGTTCAGATATGTTGGTGTTACTGCTGATGCTGTTCTTATGGAGGAGGATGATGCAATGACGGCGCTGTAGAGGATACGGCTTCACTGGTGGTTAAAATTTTGGGAAACTAAGATGTTTATTAGTTTTTTAAAGACGTTATTTCTACTGATATGTTTAAGAGAGGCTGGTGGCAGCAGGTAATGTTCATGTTGCATGCTGCACAGAAAAGCGTGGACAGACGTTGTTCTGAAATTCCTCACAAAGCTTCTCAATGTGAAAACTTTCAACAAGGATGAGTGCTGCCATCAGACTATTGTACACATTAGCGAAACTTGTAGAAACCACATATTTTCCAACACACATTACCGGGTCAGGTGCTACTGAATACAGTGAACACATTCCAACCTTTAAGTATATTTTTCTAGATGTGTTATGTGCTAAATTTTCTTTAAATTTTCGATCATTTTTTTTCACCTACTACGTGGCTTAGAGGGTTTCTTCAGATTTTATATTTTCTCAGCTACTCAAGAAGTTTCTCCGCTTTTACAGAACACATATATTTATCACTGTACTCACATAAACCACGACTGACCGTCATTATGAGCCATTGTAATCGAAATCAATCTGACAAAAGCAAGTTCGGTTGTCATATTCCTAACACAAGAAAAGTATTATAACATATCCCGCCGAATCCTGTGTCAGTACGGCCTGAAATTGTGTACGTATTTTTCGTATGTTCCATGGGTGCTATATTTCCAGCCCATCGCAAATTCCTTTGCTTGTTCATCCTAATAATACTGGTGAACACTAGAAATAATAAAACTCAAAATTTTATTTTCTCCTCTCTCATTCTTACCTGTATCCTTTACGAGTAAACATTTATCTCAGCCCTATCTTTTTTTGCAAACATTTTCGTACTGTACAAATTTCATTAATTTAATATGTAATGGTAATGGTCTCTGAAAATGTTATTGAAAGCCTTATGTATTTATATAAATTAATTTGCTGTTCACAGACTAAATAAAAGTTTAACACAAGATTCGGTTTTAAACGACAATTGAAACACAATAATACAAGCTTACATGCGAATTTTTAACACCTAAAGCATCTGAAAAACTCGGGCAGACATAAGTACGACATGCTTTGACTGATGTGAATACAGAGTTGTTGTATACACTGTATGAAGTACAAAATGCTAGTTGATATGAAATTATAAAGTGTAGGTACTGTTGTGTGCTCAGGATAGGGACAGGTGGCGGGCTCTTGTGAGTGCGGTAATAAACCTTCGGGTTCCATAAAACGCGGGGAATTTCTTGACTAGCTGACGACCTGTTAGCTTCTCAAGAAGGTCTCTGCTCCATGGAATTAATTAGTTAGTTAGGTACTGTTATGATGATACGAGAAGGCTGTAAATCAAAGCTGTATTTACATAAATTAGTATTTACCAGGAAGGAGTGTTGGTTGAGTTTGGCAGAAGAATTGAGTAACTAACTATTGAAATACTAACTAGTGACTCTTACGTAAGGTAAGAAGTAAATACATTCTCATAATCTAGAATAAGAAAAATTTAACTGTACGCTATAATTCCTAGAAAATGGTGTAAAATGCGAGATATCACTGATGCGTATTTGGACTTTTTCCATTGCCATTGATTACACAAACACGACGTTTCGAAAGCAGCTGCACTTGAAGACGAAAATAACTCTTCTTTCGAAACATCGGGTTTGTGTAACCATTGACGATGTAAAAAGTCCCATTACACATCAGTGATACCTCGTAAGATCATTTTGTTCCTTACCTTTCGTTTGTAATTACCCTCACAAATTCATAATACATGTTTCTTAGAGATTCAATATAAAATATGACACTAAAAAATGTAACTGAGTTGAGAGAATAATATTACAACGTATTAAGGTGCAACAGGCTCTAGAATTGTGAACTGCATTAGAATAACAGTAGTTCGAAGAAGGGAAAAATGGAGGACATGTTGACCACTGCGAAAATCTTTTGTGTTAGAGAGAACGAAGGTGTTTCCTCGTAAACTGTGCAGCTTTTATCTAAATGTTTCGATCTCCTGGATTATTAGACTTTACCGATTGGTAAGTAATAATTAATATTTCAGAGTAGTATCGCTCCTCTAATATAACAGTTAATTAATTCACTAAGCTTCTCCGAATCGTCGGTTACAATTTAGAAGTCAACAAGATGTCACATAGGACATCTGATTTGTCATCAACACTGCTGTGAGAAAATAAAATCCAGGAAGTTTTGAAGGTTTAACAAATATGTTCTCCCTTGAAGCGTTTTGTTCGTACTTTATTATTTCGTTATTAGCTTTCTTATCTGCACTTTACTGCACTAATTCTATGTGTATTCATTCATGTTGCAGAATGGTTTCTGCTCGCTCTGTTTGAGGTGTTCTCAAACGAAACGTCCTGTGGTTTCATATTATCGTATCCGTATCAAATGTTAATCTTATTTGACATCAGGAAAGTTACAGATACCCTAATGAAATCAAAATTCGTTTTGTTCTCAGTAATACTTGTTTCACGCGCAGCAAACTCAAGGCTTACGACAGGCGCTCAGCCAATTTTTGAGCGTTGTGAAAGTGCTTTCAATGGAAGTATACACAAACCACATTGTAATCGGATACGGACGTGAAAAGCCACTTCGTTTGCTCCGTTTTGTGTTATATAATAGGTTTTATACCTGTCGCTGGATTTCAGAAACAGAATAAGCACAGTATAAAACAGTTTGTTACGAAGGGAATGGTCGGGAAGTGAAGGGAGAGAGAAATCAGAAAATGTATCAAATTTGCTGTCTTTGGGGACGTCATGTCTTATAGTTTGACATATATATATATATATATATATATACAGAATATCCCCTTTAAAACGTAAAATTGTCCTTGCCCACTCCATAAAGGCATATAAGAGAAAAGAGGCATAGCTCCATTTATTCTTAATCTCGGCACAGATAGAGGTAAATGGTCAACTTTACGCCCGAACCGCCTTAAGCCAATTAGTAGGAGGCTGGGTAAGCCCCAGAGCCGGTCTGGAAGGTTTTAGATAAGAGAAAAATCTCTTTCCCCTGCCGGAATTTCAACCCTAAACTATCCAACCCATAGCTACTTGCTATACTGACTGCGCTACATAGCTACTTGCTATACTGACTGCGCTACATAGCTACTTGCTATACTGACTGCGCTACATAGCTACTTGCTATACTGACTACGCTACAGGAAGATAAATGTATTCCTTCCTTTAGTAGCCCGTCTTACGACAGGTTCATGCCCACTTCCAAAGAACGTTCTTCAGAATGTGACTTAGAGTGCTTCCTCCTTCAAGTTCCAGTATCTTCTCCGTTCTTTATAATCCTCGAGTAGCTGCTTAAGTCTTCTTCCTCGCCTTCCATTCCTTGCCAGCTTTCATTTAATAACGAGTCTCAGAAGTCAGTTTCAACGCAAATTGTAACCAATTCGTTTATCCTTCCTTTATCTTATATTACGTACAGTAGCCTACTTCTTTCCTCCTTGACTCTATGTAATACTTCTTCATTTTTCACATGATCGGTCGAACTGTTTTCCTCCGCCCTTCTCGAGCACCAAATTTTGTAATATTCAAGGTATTTCTGACGTTCCGAAGTTTAAAGTTACAGCATCATAAAAAGCTATGCTCCGAGTGTGGCATTTCACTATCTGGTGAAAAAAGGCTTCTTCTTGTTGAATGCTGCTTTTTCCGTGCAAATCCTGGATTTAATATCACGAAAATATATTGCATAATTTTGCTATCATGTTACCAAAACATTTGAAATATTCCACATTATCTAGTTGATTTTGATCTCTCACAATCAACATTGGGGATGGTTGTCTTGAGATTCTCTTTATCTTTGTTCTTTCCACATTCATTTCCATTCCATAGCGTCTTCTAGACTCTAGTTTAAAATAGTTCTTACGGCCTAAGCATAGCTTTCATATTAAAATTTTCGTGAACAAAAGTAACAAAACTTTTCTTTTTCTGGGTTATGACGTAGTGTCTATATATAGACACAATGTTTTGGAGGAACTTGCTGCCTGATCTTCAAGGAAGAACACTAGGTTCTTGGAAATATTGGTAACTCTATACAAGTTTACGCGGTGTCCAATTCCAAAAGATGGACAATGTTACCACTCCTGAGAAGCTCAACTCTCAAATGGGAATACACTCTTGTTTACTGGTTAAATAAGTTTGGAAAAAAAAACTTTTGGTTTCTGCCTTCAAGTTAAGACTAGGTTAGATTCAGAGGCTCAAGGCAGAGTGGCAGTGAAGTTACAGAGACAGATCGGTGGCAGTGAAGTTACAGAGACAGATCGGTGGCAGTGAAGTTACAGAGACAGATCGGTGGCAGTGAAGTTACAGAGACAGATCGGTGGCAGTGAAGTTTCAGAGACAGATCGGTGGCAGTGAAGTTACAGAGACAGATCGGTGGCAGTGAAGTTACAGAGACAGATCGGTGGCAGTGAAGTTACAGAGACAGATCGGTGGCAGTGAAGTTACAGAGACAGATCGGTGGCAGTGAAGTTACAGAGACAGATCGGTGGCAGTGAAGTTACAGAGACAGATCGGTGCAGTGAAGTTACAGAGACAGATCGCCGCACTGCTTTTAAAAACACATGAATAGTCGGAATGAAGCACAGCGTCTTAAAGTTGGAAGTGATCGCCTAGAGCAGCGCTTCCCAAACTTTTTCGGTCCACCGCCCCCTTGGTTCCATATACACACCCACAGCGCCCACCTACCTCTTTTTTTTAAAAAATGCGCTTTTGTTTCCACTTTTAGTTTATATTTAAAAAATCGTTTAAATAAAATTATAAGAGTTAAACTTAATGTTCTATGTGTTAATTAATAAATTAGAATTTATTATATTTTTTATGATTAACAATAATTCATCATGCAATAGTTTATTAAAAATATAATATGTGCTTGAATAAAATTCATAAATTAAAATACTAAGAAATGTATTTTATTTTTTATTTTTAACACAAAAATTACTTTATTTGAATTTTATTATAAAAATAAATTCACTACTTGTCTACTAGCGCCCCCCTGTGATAACAACAGCTCTCCCTTCCACCTCTCGTACCTATTAGCGCCCACCTCGGTAATCCCACCGCCCCCCAGGGGGCGGTACCGCCCACTTTGGGAACCTCTGGCCTAGAGGATAGAAATCATGAGTGTATGGGAACCGTCAGAACTTGCTTAAAATCGACAAGTTGCGCTTGATATCTTTTAGAAGTGCGCAGACGTTTTACAAACCTTGTTACACTCGTCATTTATTTTTAAGTACCTTAGAGGAAGCGGTCACTGTGATTTTTTCCAGAACATAGTTTAATAAATGTTTCTTTTAAGTACGGTAATTTACTTTTCACTACAAATTCACAGTCTCCCTCTTTCCTTGTTTCTATCCTTAATTTCTTAATATTTAAAGATATGCAATTGACTTTCACTTTAAATCATAGTCACTGAATAATAATAATAATAATAATAACAATAACAATAACGATAACAATAACAATAGCAACAACGTTAGTGTGACTGTGAACAGCACAAGGGAATTGTATTTCCACGTGGAAGGGGTACTAGAGAAGTTTACAATTATCTTTAATGTAAACTTTTATTTTACGTAAATTATATAAAATAGCTTTTCGGTGTAATATATATATGCAAGAATATATTTATTTCCAACTAATTGCCTGTCTGTTGGTTAATATGTCGGAAAAGTTATGATTTACATATTAACCAACAGATGTGCAATTAGCAGGGAAGGAACGTATTCTTACGTACGTACATTTTATTGAATTGTTTCCATTAAAACGTAAAACACTTTCTGGAATATGTTTTACGTCAAATAATATGTATTGCAATCACAACCAGACTAAGTGGTGGGCCGGCCGGGCAGCTTCCCGGAGAGCTAAGACGCCACTAAAATAACCGGAATTATGGAACTAGTGAATTCAGATTTCTATAGGTGAAAGAATTTCTCCGAAAATTGTTAGAAATCTAGGCACGCATCCACGAAACTTTCGCCAGACTTGCCCTAGGCCGAAAAATTTTCAACTATATCGGTTTTAAGGGGCGCCAAAATATTAACCGACCCGGGGCGACCGCGTTTCTCTGGCCAGTCCTAATTGCAATACAACCGCAGAATTAGGCGCGTGGGAATAATGGCATTAGAACTGAGACTCTCGCAACATACTTCAATGTGCTATCGTGTTAGAGACTGAGGATAGGGCGTAAGATATTTGTATTGATAGGTGATGGCATTTTGTGTAGCAAATGTAGACAAAACATGCACAGACTTCAACTCAAATATAACCTATCATTTTTCCAACTCCTTATCTTCTTCAAATGGCTGTGTAAGTCCATAAAACAAGACGTTTCACACCTACTGTTTGACACGCCTTTTGGATCAAACACGATAAGGTTAGAAAGAATATCATAAATTTCAAACATAGAATTATGGAAAGGAAGTTGTAGCTCTTGCTTTCCTGTAGACGTTACATTGGGCATGGGAATCCTAGCAAGAATTACAGAGTAATAACTTAAGGGAATGTTTTGTTATTGTGCTATATGACGCCGTGTCACAAGGTCCAGGAATTTCAAACAAACTTACTGTCTTCATCTTTAAGGATCAGTAGGCTCCAAATAAATCCTCTAACCTCTTACACTAATTATACACAATATTATACCTCTCCCAGCTTATCTTTCTGTTGTATATAATTTGTCAGACACAAGATAAAGGAGCAGCACCAGGTTTAACGTGTTCTTTCAGTGATAGAACACACCCTGTGATACAAAATTTGAATACAGGTTTATAATCGCTTTTCTTATCCAAAAATTTACCGTTCTAAACATTTTTTTACTTGTAGCAATCAACATAAATATAATTTTAGCTTTTTCTCTTTATATTGTTTCTATATTTTATCTAATATGAATTAGTAGTAGGATATCATGGATTCGGACCTTATTTTCAGTTCGTACTTAAATGAATTTAAAGAGGATATAGGCATGGCACACGATAAAAGCGCATTCAAGATGACAATTTGAGTAGCCCAAAAATAATACATGTTACTGCGGAGCGTATCTTTATACTCCTGTTCAGTTTTCATAACACTCTCTACTGACATGCAATTTGATATCGAACTAATGTTGTGTACACTTATTTCACCACAAATTATTTTGGAATAAGCTCCACCATTGGTCTCTTATGATGACAGATATGAACACTTGTATTCCATAGCAGGCTGATACTTCCTTGAATACTCTGCTCTCTGGAGTCAACTAATGAAAAATCCTTTATTTCCCGGAGTTACGATCTGCAAGCTGGTACCAACTATATTCTCCAGCTTTATCCCGTTTAAGAACAAAAAACTGCGTCATCAAGCCTGGTTACGGGCGTGACATGTGCAGGCCATTCTTTCCTTTCTCTTCCGTCTTTCATGATGCTGGTGGACATAAGGAAAAATGGTAATGGGTGTAACAGGTGTCCAAAAGTGCAAAAGTTGCTTCTTTTGACCGTCTTATTTAATTCTGGATTGTTATTTCCAGAGGAGAATGGCACTATGTGGCAAGGTTGGAGATGTTTCCACAAGTAGCCAGCTAAACCTTTAAACCCAATACATGCAGTAGATTTAGTAGTGGTCTTGTACAAGTCGGTCACGGAATGGCTGACATACTCCACACAGGGCAGCCTAGTGTAGTGGCAAAGAAATAAACTTGTTAGCTTTGGTGTGTGTTTTCACAGTGAAATTATCTGTTTTATTTAATAAATTAATCAACACAGTACACAAATACATAATGCATATAATACGGTTTTATTTAATAAATTAACCAACACAGTACACAAATACATAATGCATATAATACGGTTTTATTTAATAAATTAACCAACACAGTACACAAATACATAATGCATATAATACGGTTTTATTTAATAAATTAACCAACGCAGTACACAAACACATAATGCATATAATACGGTTTTATTTAATAAATTAACCAACACAGTACACAAGTACATAATGCATATAATACGGTTTTATTTAATAAATTAACCAACACAGTACACAAATACATAATGCATATAATACGGTTTTATTTAATAAATTAACCAACACAGTACACAAATACATAATGCATATAATACGGTTTTATTTAATAAATTAACCAACACAGTACACAAACACATAATGCATATAATAGGGTTTTATTTAATAAATTAACCCACACAGTACACAAATACATAATGCATATAATACGGTTTTATTTAATAAATTAACAAACACAGTACACAAATACATAATGCATAAAATACGGTTTTATCTAATTCTACATGTTTCAGGCACTTTGGGAAATCTTTAGGGGAAGACTCTACATACTTAAGTACGTTCTGAAGACTTTACATTATTGATCATAATAAAGGAATACATGTGTATTATATTTTCCTGTAGCTTACATTTGTTAAAATATGAAGTGTTTATAGTCAAGTGGGTTAGCATTATCTTTTCTAGTAAATGTGTTGTGTATAATTGTATACGTGATGTCTCCTTATCTCCTGACTAAGGATTTCTCTAATTTTGACCTTTCCATGCAAATGTTTGGATGCTCTCTACCTTACTAAACCACGCTTTATCATTCTTTTTTCTTTGTGAAAGGCCCCGCAGCAGATGCTACGGACGCACCGCAGCCTTAAGGCTTATTGTGTAACAGTGATGAAGATGATTAGTTTTTTGCGTTTTTCCATGTAATGGAGCACCGGTGGAATAAAATTGACGGGGGAAAACCGAAGTACTCGGGGAAAAACCTGTCCGAATGCCATTTCGTCCACCACAAAATCCCACATGGACTGACCCCGGGATCGAACCCTGGCCTCCGCGGTGAGAGGCCGGCGACTAGCCGCCTGAGCCATGGCACGGCCCCCGTGTTTTCATTCACTAAACAATGTACAATTACAACTACTAATTCCAAATACTGACAGAGTTATAAAATAAAATAAAAACTAACATTCATAAAGATACAATGTGAATCCATAGTACAGACGTAGACAATTGATAGCGGAACTATAGAATTATTCAAATCGAAAAACTGGAAGATATAATTGCATCAAAATGGAACATTTGTATGTTGACAAAAGAACTCAGATAGTTTATTACGTCCATTCAGACTCTGAAATATGTCTGCGAGGACAAAGTTGTTTATTTGACAAACCGTAATTTTTATGTCTGCCTTACAATTTTTGACAGATGTACGGTAAACGCACTTTGCTTGGGGGCAAGCGTCTTTAACTAGGCTTGGAGTATGACGTAAATTTGTGTTTTGTACGTTACAGAAATGACATTTACATTTGATCCAACAGAACTTCATTATTATATATGTCATGATTTTTATAGTATATACAATAATAAATGTGTGTTAAGGGTCATAGGAATTTGATTTTTGTAGAATTATTGGTCTTAAATTGTTTGTACGTTCACCATTCAAAACAGCAAATGTTTAGCCAGGAAGTGGCTGAAAATTCACTGATTTTGTGGAGAAAAATCGAACACCCAAAGGTATGCTGTTGGATTTCAAAATGGCTGCATATATAAGAGATAAAATTGCTTTTTCTTATGCTAGAGTAAAAATTTTCGGATTCAACTTGATCAGAGGTGGCACAGAGAGATGGAAACCGAATTACAAATTGAATATGATGTTAAAAACTGTTATTTAAGTCTTAGTTAAAACGATTCAGGAATTTTCTTCCTTATTAGGAAATAAGGAGGAAAAAAACTGCTTTACGAGCTCAACAGTATTGATCCTTCCAGGAAATTAACTACATATTTTCCAATTTAAAAACTTCTATCGAATATGGCAGCCTATTTCCTGGTCATGTATGCGTTAAAATTTCTTCAGACGTGCAGAGGGCTAACACGTGATCGAGGAATATCCTCTCCACATGAAAAGCCTTATTTTCCCATCTTCTTGCTGACTGCAACACTGAAAGAAATCGACAGACAGACGTACATAGATTTAGCTAGCAAATTTAATGCTTTAAAACAGGGTGAAGTCAAGTGAAGCTTATCCTTGTCACGCAAGCATGAAATGATTACAGCAAAAATAGAACCACCAGGATACAGTGCCTGAAGTTACAAGTTCTAATTTAGAGCCATCCGGCCTCAGTGTGCAGAAGAACAGCGTTGCCGCATTATCAAGTAAGATTTATTTTTTTTCGGGTGTTTCCTACTGTGTCTGCCTTCGTTAAGTATGTAAGCTGCCCCGGAAATAATGTATATCAAGATCCCATTTCACTTATTTACACAACTACTATACATAGAACTGTCTACGTTTTACTGCTTGACACTTTTACACCACACGTAAAATGTTATTTATGTATAAAAAATAGCTAAACAAGATTTGTGCAAACTTTATATTATGTATACCGTGCATTTCAGTAATTATTTAATTATTTCGTTCCAACAAACGATCAAATATTGATAGCACAACAAATATACATAGCGAGCTGTCGAACACAACTTTAATAAATTTTAGTATTTTATACTACGACTGTCTTCACATCAAAATCTTAAAGATTCATTTTAATAACATCAAAGAAGATAAACTAACCGCTACGAACAGGAAGATAAGTGATATTCAGTGACAGTGACTTACAAAAATTATATGTTGTGAAAGTGAATTGGATGCATTGAGGATTGTGAACTGTCGACGACACCCCTGATGATGGCACAAGAAATGCCGAAACACATGTAGGGACAAGAAAACACTAAAACAGTGTAGTGCATTTGTTGGAATTAAATAATTAATTAAACATTTGTGCAAAATTAGCCGTTACTTATTCGCTGCTAATGATCCGTTTGGATTGTAAATGTAGGAATACTCAATATTATAATATAATATAAATATCTAAGGAAGAACACTGTGCATTTTGTTTGTTGCCTATTGTGAATTTGTTATCAACAATGCACGGAAAGAAAAACATAAAATTTCCTATTATATTTTCACCTGACACACATTTGACGCTTATGTCTTACTCTTGCTCTTATAGGCTCCAATCAATGCTGCGTTTGTTTATTTTGGCTGCAGCCTTTCATTTTAATGGCTGTAATGTATTAGGTAACATGTCGACTGTAATGTATTAGGTAACATGTCGACTGTAATGTATTAGGTAACATGTCGACTTAATGTATTAGGTAACATGTCGACCGGAATGTATTAGGTAACATGTCGACTATAATGTATTAGGTAACATGTCGACTGTAATGTATTAGGTAACATGTCGACCGGAATGTATTAGGTAACATGTCGACTGTAATGTATTAGGTAACATGTCGACTGTAATGTATTAGGTAACATGTCGACTGTAATGTATTAGGTAACATGTCGACTGTAATGTATTAGGTAACATGTCGACTGTAATGTATTAGGTAACATGTCGACTGTAATGTATTAGGTAACATGTCGACTGTAATGTATTAGGTAACATGTCGACTGTAATGTATTAGGTAACATGTCGACTGTAATGTATTAGGTAATATGTCGACTGTAATGTATTAGGTAACATGTCGACTGTAATGTATTAGGTAACGTGTCGACTGTAATGTATTAGGTAACATGTCGACTGTAATGTATTAGGTAACATGTCGACTGTAATGTATTAGGTAACATGTCGACTTCGAAGCCAAGAACACATCCAGAACTAGGCACAAAATCAATTTCATGATGCTGAATTAGTTTTCTACGATAAATGGTACTTCACGACTTCAACAGAACTTTATTAATTTTGATATTAACTCATTATATTATTCTATGACAACATGTTTCGACCATATTACAGTCATTCTCAGGCAGATCGTTAGTGTAAAAATGACTACATATCGTATTAAAATGTTATAAACTTACAGCTATACAAATTTTGTGAATCAATCTTCATGTGCTTGTAACCTTAGCAATATTAATTAGTAGAATTCTCTTGAGAGACTGCAAATCCAGGCATGGAATACAAGCGTGTTTGCAAGGGACTGTACCGGGAAGGGTCACTGGCGCCACTTGTCACCTGTCACTAAGATGTTAGACACCTCACTTCATTTCCTGGATCAATATTGGAACCTACCGACCGAGATAAGGACCAGGATGGCTTGCGTTGATATATGTGCAGTGAGACAGGATGTCGACGACTTCGTCGAATATCGAGTTGTGGCCCGCTGATATTTGCTGATCTGTCAGGTATTTCGTTACGACCACCAGGAAAGATACAAACAATTTAGGAAACATTCGCGAAGCGTAGCGTTTCTGACACTTTCCTTCTTTTTTCTTTTTTTGATAATAGATTTTAAACTATTCAATGTTTTTAATAAGAACGCCGAAGATCAGTCAATCTGGATGCCACTATCCACATTTTACACAACATCCATCATAACATTTGTTTTCATCCTAGCAACAAATTTACAATCGATCATAATTAGTATCTTAAATGCAAAATGCCCTATTTCTCGTTCTCATTACTTTTATTATGTTTCGACCGTCAACTGTTTCTTCTGCCTCAGCTCGTACCTCAGGGAGAACACATTCCATCTAAATTACAAAGACAAATTACTGCGAGATGTAACTGTACGTAGGTATTGATGTGAAGTGTCTGTCACTTTCTTCCGAAATCAACCAAAATCAAAATGTGTCGACAAGTTTTACAAAATTCCAAAATGGGAAATTTTACGAAACTCAATCCTTTGCGAGCTGCTCTGTTTCACACGGGAATACATGGTAAGGTCAATACATGGTAAGGCCAATACATGGTAAAGTCAATACATGTTAAGGCCAATACATGGTAAGGCCAATACGTTTTCGAAACTTCTTTCCCATTATGCCTAAAACGTATAGCAGTCCTGTGCTTAACCACCAACGCATGGAGATATAAAGGAACGACAAAAATAAAGTTATATGAATTTTTAAACTTAACGCGACGTAGAAGTCAGTGCGCATGCGTGTTTCTCCGTATCAACCTTTCAGGAGTCTGCGATGACCTTAGACTCGGAAATCAAATGCAGGGTCTCCAGTCACTCTGCTCGCTGATGTATGACGGCTCACACAGGCATGAAGCTGCAGGTAACTTCGTCTGCACGTAGAGCTACAACATGCAGTCGTGTCTCCAATACAATCACTTGCCGCCTTCAGATATCACGAAAAGTTATCTTGCTTCAGAATTTACTCATTGTCTTTACATAAAACGCAGCCTACTTCATTACTGCATAAATCATACATTTTATTTTTATAGAACTACTGCTTGATAAATGCAGACTGATAAAAATTGCATCAGCTTCGACGTTGTAATAAGAAATATTTAAATTTCTCCTAGAAGTGCTGGGGGCACGCGGTGGAGCAGTTGGTTGAGGCACTGCGATTCCCGATGGTGTCACTGGAATTTTTGATTGACATAATCATTTCGGTCGCACTATGGCCCTGGGGTCGACTCAGCTTCTAACAGAAATGAGTACCAGGAATCTTTCCTGGGGGATAAAGGCGGCCGGTACGTCAGGCTGACAACCTTAACACCTTCATGTGACGATTGTCTAGAAATCTGGGAGCCTCAACCTCCTGGAACCCTAAGGGCCTGTCCAGACCTGTAATGGGATTGCTTTGCTTGTACGTAGAGGTGCTGACGAAGATTCATATCTGACATGTTATCCCCTGTTGACTGTTAAATAGTTAGTGGTACCCACCCCCATCTAGTGCCATAGTTAAAAAATAAAAAAGCTATAAGTCTACTCCCCTTCTGTGCCTAAATGGCAGGTTATAGGGTGAAATTTATTTACTTTATCATGCCTTTTTATTAATTCCTTTTTATGACTAGTGTTGTTTTTCCTTGCTGTTTGACATTCCGTTCAGAAACTCGTCTCAGAAATTTAATTTCTGTTCCTTAAAGCATCCTTGTGTCTAAAATATTGAATGCCAAATTTTCAGAACCTTCCATGTCTACGAATCTTCATTAAGGACTATAAGCATTACGACTGCTAAATTTGTGTTTCTTAAATCTGTTCTTAATGTGTCACACAAACTCTTAAATATTAGTGCCATCTGTATTAGGTTTCAGTCATATTTATGAAATGTGACTCAGTAAGGTGCAGTTGAGAGCTGGACGTTCCCTCTACGTGCTGGCCATCAGAGGCAGTGCTCCTGATGCTGCCCTACACTGCGTTAAGAAATTGAAGTGAGAGTCATGTGGGTGTATAATTGGAGCCTTCTTCTGCCTAGACTTCACGGACGTCACGATATAACGACCCATTCAGTCCCCCCTGAATAAAATTTTTTCCACATTAAAAACACATTAACTACTAAATGTTCATATAATGTGACTGCTGAATCCTGCTCCAAACTGAGGATCTCACAGACCGATTCGGTACTTGGATATCATTATAACTAGATATCAACGCTATGGCAGCCAGTCCAAATTAACCAAAACGGCTAATATCAAAGGCCAGCATTAGCTATGTTCCCACGAATTTCAACCACATTCTAATCGCTTAAAATTCATATCATTTTGACCTTCGTAACCTCTCGTATTTTCTATTGTTTATTTTGCAAGATATTTTCCCCACAAGAATTCTGAGTAAATTCTCTATCTCCCTTGTCCCATCTACAAAACCTGCCGTATTTGAAGGTTAAATGCAAATTATTCGGAAGCAAAGCAAACTGCTACCAAAACGTCATCAAATTATCAAATGAAATTTAGGTTTGAAGCAGGATGAAAACTCCGTCTCCCAATTCTATAGGCCAGTGTCGAGTTTCTGATTCATGTATGCATATTCATTGTATCACACATTAGAGTCATAAACCTTGCACACGAGTGTAAGATATTTCTGTAACAGACATGAATATGTAAATGCTGTAACGTGAAGTAAGATAAGATACGGACTGGCGTTCAGCATTATGGCAACTGAAATGTTGCAGGCGGAGAGTACACAGACCGGATATGCCGCGTTTGTAGTGAACTGGAAGAAGCTGCGCATCACTTACGTTGCGATAAGACTGCAGTTTAGAGAATTCAGTTGATATACAAGAAACTACTAAATTATCAGAAAGAATTTTTATTTAGAAGGATTATCAGTTGTAACAATAGATTTGTATTCAAAAGTATTGGAAAAATTTGTGCTAGAAAAAATGCGAATACATTTATATAAAAATTGAATGTATCAATAAACTTACACCAAAACCATTTGAATATAATATACAACTGACGAAGAAAAGAGGTCTATCCTGCGACAAACACGGATTACGCGGGAGGCTCCTGTTGTGTTAGACGTGTAATTCAAAAACTTATCTACTTATCTACCACAGAGGCGTGTTTAATTGTCATCTGATCATCTTGCCTTTGCTTTGTCCATTTTAAAGCCGGTACATTGTTGCGTGGAAAGCGGAAATCGATGGATCCTTCTCACTATTAATTCCAGTCACCTCCTTGACCCTAACATTAAGTGACGTATGAGCAGCTATTGGACCATGCATAGTAGCAGTATTTGTCAGCTTTTTAAAGCATCGTCATACATTCCGTACATTTTAAGGGTTTAGTGGTTGGTATTGGCTTTCTGTCAACTTCTAGACATCAACGAAGAAATGATGGTTGAAGGAGGGAAAGAGATAGAAGACGGAGTATGTGCTGACAGGTTTTAGCCCGGCATAATTTGTTGGAGAAATTTTCAATGCAGAAATAATGTGCAAACAAGAAGTAGCGAAAACCATTCTTCCATCGATAATTTAAAATTTATACTTTCCAGATAAAGGACATATTCTGATACAATCTACACGACTGATTTATTTCTTTGTAATATTAGGCAAAATTTTATTGACCAGCAAAGTATTTAAAAATTATTTATCTTCATTCTTTTAAAATATATTGCAGATTAAAGAAAGGAGATAGAAATACTTGTGTGCACCACGTGACGTGAACCACGTGACAGAAATACTTGTGTGCACCACGTGACAGAAAAGTAGCCCTACACCATGCACATTAAATTACCTGAAGAAGTAGTTGCAGAATTGTTTATCAAAAATTTCTTAATTTCGTCTTTTCTTTATAATAAATTCGCAGTTATTAAGAAACTGAAGAACTACTACTAGTCATACTTGCAAAAAGTACCCTTTGTAATGGAGACGAAGTGTTTCCTGTGAGGCAGTAAAAATGCCTTTAAATACAATTTACGTAAATTTATGCTGCAGAAAGTAATTCGCCCTGGAATATCAATGTTTGGGTCTTTGTATCCTCTTGAAAGAAAAAGTTTCTCAAGTCCCACAAAGAATGAGAAATTTGGGGTTACCAAAAGGGTGCTTTGGACATTCAAGTCTGTGGGGTTATGACAATGTGTCTTTGGCTAAGTAGTCACGACATTGGTAAGGATTGTAATGCCTTCACCTTCAGGGTCAGGCAGTGTGCTTATACTGCTCGACATAAAGATGGGTGCAATATTTATATTTACCAAACGGCAACTTGAAAATGCCGCAGGCTTATTCTAAGAAGCAGTAATTGTAAGAATAGAGTTTTACTTAAAGATATTGGTAGGATGTAATTCCTTGTAAAAAGTAAAAGAAAAATGTGGATGATATAGGGAATCGATGTGCAAACTTCAGCAAGAACCTAAAGAAAAGAAGGAGATAAAGTAGTGTTTTACAGTACGAAGGCTCTGAGACCTTCCCACAGGAGTGTAAAATCCTCCTGCATGTCAGCGCCTACACGTAGAACTTTCGAGCAAGAAACAGTAAATTTTCACACATTTATTTCAAAACTTTTCTCACCACGCACATTCCGTGCCGCAGCCGTTTTGTTACGTAAGATTTGTCATCGTATTTGTAAAATAAATTTTCCACATTTATTAAGAATCAATAAATATAATAAAAAGTTAAAAATTTCGGGTCTGTAACATGCCCAAAAATTTTGTTGTCCTCAGAGTCACTGTTGTTTTGGAGAAGGATAAAGAAGCTCTATTGGGCCGATCGTGTAGAAATAAGGAAGAGTTACACACAGTCAAGGAGGACAGGAATATTCTGTATACAATAAAATGAAGGAGGGCTAACTGGATTGTTTACACCTTACGTAGAAACTGCCTTCTGAAACACGTGATTGAAGGAAAGATAGAAGGGAAAGGAAGACGAGGTAGAAGGCGTAAGAAGCTACTGGATGACCATAGGGAACAGACATGATACTGGAACTTGAAACAGGACGCACTAGATATCACATGCTGGAGAACTCGCTTTGGAAGGGACTATGGACCTGTCGCAAAACACTATGTCACTAGTTGCAACTAGGCGTCACGCAATTTTTAAAACTTCCAAGATGGAGGTGTGACTTGTGTTCCATACCCACAAAAGGTTAAGCAATGTTAATTTATTCATGTTCATAACTGATTACTGGATGGACGTACTGACAAACGTGCCTCCTTGATGCGTTTTTCTCTCCCTTGTGCATCCTAACATCATGGACAGACACGGATATAAGGCATGATGACGCAAATGTCAGCAGGATTATGGCGACGTAATAACTCACACTTGCGTTACGAAAATGGACAGAAAGTACTTTGTATGCTAAGAAGAGGTATGAAAATACTTACTCCAATTTGAGTACACGAGTATTGTTCGACTTTAACAAAAGGAAGTATCTTATGCACAGTCTGCATAATATGTCACTGGGACTGAGTGAATCTTTGTTCAATTAACTATGTTTATTCAAATTTTGGTTATGTGGCAATGAATAAGGTGGTGTTACGAAGAGGAAGGAGGTGGTCGTGGTTTATTTTAATGCTCTGTTTTAAAATATTAGGATCGTTGTCACTTGAATTGCAGCATAAAATTTATAGGTGGTTAGTAGTGTTTTGGAGAAATATGGTGCTTCTCTCTTCTATTAATTACCGTTTTTATTAGAAGAAAAAGAGTCCGTATTACGAAATTCATATTCCAGTACTTTGTTCGTCGTTATTGTTTCTGGGAAAGGAACACTTTGATGAATTGCTGCGAAAGGAAATATATGTGAATAATCGGTTTTAAACGTGGGTCAAATGATAAAGGAATATTTTATCAGTGAATTGCTAACAACAAAACAAAAACTAATCGAAAGTCTGCTTTGATTAAAAAGGCGTTTGTACGAATTAAACGTTTAGACTTGTAGTAGCCTATCTGTTTGAAATTACAAATTTTCTGCATTTTCAGTGTGCTAAATTTACCATACATTACAACTACGTGGTATAAAAACAAAAAAGGAACAAAACTTTTATATTTCCCACAGAAGTAATAAGAATATGTCGTACATACTTCTTGGTATTTTAAAGAGGACATATGTACAAATTATAAAGCAACGACAATAATTATCTTCCATAAACACTCACAATGACTGCATTCTTAAACCTTATGTTAAACAGCACCCTGAAATATGAAGCCAAACAATTGTGTAACAATGAAATGCTGATGTACTGTAGTTCAAGTGTAGGCTACGAAAGCATAGAGGTGGTGCGCAGTTACAACTCTACGCACCTCGGCACTCGTTATTTGTCAGCTTCATATGCCGGCCGAAAGATCGCCTGTTTCCATTGTACAGGCGATTTTGTCGAAACCAGAGCCGGTAGGTGCGCCGTGTTAAGGCGCTGAGCCTCGTGCCTCTGTCGAGAATCGAATCACGATTTCTCATGTGTCTAGCCCAGCCACTACACCGACCGCGCTATCTCTGCTCTTAACAAGTATTGGTGTTAAAGAAATGTTTGAGTAATTATATGTAGCTCTAGGTTTGTTGAGAAGTAAATCAGATTCAAAAGAAATATTCCAATTTATTTCGAAAGTATACGAAGGCTTCTCCTGAGCCAGAGCACTCCCATTTGCACTATCACGCCTATTTTCCAAGAAAATTTATTTCACTTTTATCCTTCCATCTATATCTAGGTGTGTATTCGAGTAGTCAAGAAATTATGCGGTACACGATCAGAAAATAAGTTTAAAATGCACGCATTTTTAGTGTTTTTATTTCATATCTAACAGGAACTTTTCTTATTTATTTATGCTTCTATCCCGCTAATATTTTATACATTTATATTTAAATATGTGGCATTTATCATATCGTGGGACAAGCTTTTCAATTCACTGTTGACACTGCTCCATACTCACTGTTACAGCCATCTTGACACAACTCTCCCCCAATCGCGATCGTCCTTACATTTATCAGGTTTAAGAGTTCTCTTCAACGCTGGCAGAGGGTGATAAAATTATGGACGCGAAACCCACCGATGTAATCACAGTCATTGTAAGTTTTTTAGTTACGAAATTAGACGGCAAGTAAAATTATTTTCTGACAGTTACTCTTAATTTTAATATAATGTGGTCATGGTATTTCTTTGCTTAGATTTCTGCACTTGTTGTGTAACTGAGTGGCAATAAAGACAGCAAATGGGGCATTGTAACTGCTTGTATATGGTAATGTTATGTGAGGATGTAGGTTATCGTGTATTGTGGTGTTTTGTTGGTTGTGTCTATGTAAATATGTGAGCAGTAAAGTTTATTTCAATAACAATTAAAATAAAACTCCTAAAACTTGAAGATAGAGGGCATCGTCGTAACTCCAAACGTAACGGAACACCTCACAGTTTACATTTAACATTGTTAATCTATCTTAAATAGTTGTCCTTTACATGCGGGGCGTTGTGATGGCTTAATATTAAGATACGACAGATTAGAGAGCTGAATTTCACGATTCCTTTTTTCTATATCGCATGACAGACGCAACCAGTTGTGTACTTATATTATTGTATCAAGTCTGCAAACTACTTTTCTCCTACAAGCAGCAAGTATCAAATAAGTTCCATTGTAGAGCACAACAGTGAGACATTCTGTTCTTTGTATATTCATACAGCAAACAGACGTAGCTCAGTAGCGTCGAGTTCGAGGTGCGTGCGAAGAAGTAAAGGAAATTTCTGTTCGTATTAAAAGTGTTATTATCAGCACTGTGCATTCGGCTGTTATATCGTGAAACTTTCTTCAGATCCACCTAAAATTTTTGTTGCCTGCTGGGTACGACTTTTAGCGTCACTATTTTTATACGGCTGTTGCATTGACAAAATTCTCTGGAGAAGAACAGCCATCTACGAATTAATTTCGGAAGTTTCGGGGCTTAATAATTAGCGAAAGACGAGGCAGAATAAGGATTGATATAGCGCTACTTGCATCAGTTGAACGAATTTACAGATCGGCATTTCCGGGACATCTGAAAAAAAACATTAAATATTATTGTCTGCTGGAGGTTGAATGGACACAGTTAAATTCTGATAAAATATATTGTTTAGAATATTTTATACACTTTTTCACATTCCTAGCCACATAATTGAAAAAAACGTGGAGAGTAGAGTAGCGTATTAATGTAGGATAAACTGAAGGTTTAATGTCAAATTTCAGTGTTTATTTAGGCGAAATCAAAGGCGCATTAAGGATACAGGCTACACCTAAGTTGTAGTGACAATGAAGGATCAAAGGGGTAATGTGAGTATAGGCTAAACCAAAAACGCCATATAAACATTGGATAAACTAAAGTCGCATTATTAGTACTGGATAATACAAAGCGTTAGAAGATGCCACGAAGTTCTACAAAAAGGATCATACTTGACAGTTTTACTGGAAGAGTCAAAGTACTTAATGCGCAAAGTTGATAATTGTTTTTTGGAAGATAATTATGGTCACGATGATAATGATTATGATGATGCTGGACACACCTACCTATTTGAAATTGTCCGGGACCGTGCTATGTTTCAGGCGGTTAGCTGCCGGCCGGCCTCTTTGTGGAGGACCGGGTTGAAACTACATGTCACCCCATCTGGGATTTGTGGTTGACATTTCGACACTGGGACAGTTTTTTCTCCGAGTACTTCGATGTGTCCCATCTCAGTATCATTTAACCTCTATTCCATGCTCATTTTTTCATCTGTCACCGACGCTGTACCTATATAAACTCAGGAAGTGACGGTGTCGTTCAAAGGACACACTTGAACATTTAAACTTGTCGGAACTTCATGACACTTTATAGCGTCTTCTTTAAGAACGACAGCGATTAAGAGGTGCTGCAAAGTGTATGCTGAAGAGCTGACAAGGAGCGGTTATGCATTTTGAGTGCTGGACGTAGCGAACAGAATCACTTCCTAGATCCCATATTTATATTTCACGTAAAGGTTCAGAACATGATACGTTCTTCAACCAGAAAATAGAAGAAATTACATAATTAATAACTTTCTAATATACACACTCCATCGAAAATGGTCAGAGTGTTCAAATAATAGAAGGTGGCATGGAGGGGCAGACAGCATGCACGAGGGGGTGAGAGATGGGTATTGAATTTAATTTGGAGGATGTGGATAAATTGCTTTTGAAATTAGTAGGAATAAATAAAAGGACATTATTATAATACATATTGAAGTAATAGAATGTGTGAAATAGAGGGTCCTTTTTTATCTGTCACCGAGCTCGGCAGCTTATCGCATAGAAAGCCTGCATCCGCTGGTGTACCTGTGACAGCTGCGGTGCTCAGGGAAACGAAAAGAAAGGCACGTTATTTAGGTATGTGGTCCAAGAAAGGAATTTTGTGAAGATGTTACTGAATTTTTGACTTTATGGAAGATGGAAAAGTTTTTGAAGAGCTGAGTGAATGTTGCCTCTTCAAGAACAAGGCTTCTCAATGGATTTTGTAATTCATCCTTTCGCATGGTTTTGTTTAACATGTAATAAGCTTAACTATAAAAACTTAAGCCATTCATTGCTCTTTATACTTCTATTAGAGACGCATTTCACCTTTCATAAAACTGTCCTCAGTGCCAATAGCATCCTATTTATGAATGTTTTGGCAACGTTATTATTATTATTATTATAAAAAGAGTTATTTATCTTAAAAATTTAAAATTATATAAAATTCCTTTTTTTGTTATTTCTGTTACAAGTAATTTTTTTGCTTTTGTTACTGATTATACAGGGCATACACAAATAATGGTGCGATATCATCAGTGAATTTATTGAAACCGCACCATTCTTTTGTGTATGCCCTGTATAATTTCATTATTACTACTTGTACTTTAGACTCATTTTATTTTTATTCATACCTATTAAAATTATTCGTTTACTCTCCTTTATTAGTAACTTTTTAGACACTTTTATGAACTTCTTGTTGTTATGCTGTTGGGTGTAGATTTAGTTTCTGTCAAGACCTTACTTTCCAGTTAAGATACTTAATTATTTCATATTTGTTCATACATTTACCATTGTTGTGGTAGGTTCCGATTGTATGTACAGTTTTAAAGATATCTTGATTATTGTATTCGCAAATTCTTTTTCTGTCTTTTTGCATTGAGATATTATGTATTATAAGCAATATATTGCAGTTTTTGGATTATCGGCGTTTGAATTTGTGGTTTATGTAAATGTAGCGTGCCTTCACATTGGTACTGCTAGGGTGTTTCTGTGCTCACTGTAATATCTAATGGCGGAAGTGAGGAATACCTCCATCAGGAGAATGCTTGACTTTCAAACAGTTGAATGCGCACACTGCGTAATGATCTCAATGTCACATCCGTACACGGAAACTTCCAGTCCTTCAGAGAAGATTCAAATTTATTTTCATTTCCTGTGAACCTAATTCGAAAATAAATAACCTCCAATTCGGGAGATTTATTGCCTCCACAACAGTTTATTGCAGACGAAGACCTTGTTGCTGGAGACTTGTTGTCAGGAGACAAGATCCAAATTAATGTGATAGTTACCAGACACTACCATAATAGTCACCAGACACTACCATAATAGTCACCAGACACTACCATAATAGTCACCAGACACTACCATAATAGTCACCAGACACTACCAAAATAGTCACCAGACACTACCATAATAGTCACCAGACACTACCATAATAGTCACCAGACACTACCATAATAGTCACCAGACACTACCATAATAGTCACCAGACACTACCATAATAGTTACCAGACACTACCATAATAGTTACCAGACACTACCATTCTCCAACCAAATCCAACCTAATAAAATCTGACTAATCTACTCTAAGGTAATGTGTTCTAGTTTAAAACCTAATCTAATCTAACACATTAACAACACGTGACTTAGGACCCAGATGCAACGTCACATTCATTGCCGGAAGTAAAAGAAAAAATTTTTCCTGCTGACTGATTAATGAATTTCCAAGTTTCTGTCCCCCAGACACACAACTTTATCAGTAAGTGTCTGAAATACAAACATCGAAGGAGAAGCAGGAGGAATTATTAAATACGACTTTAGCCTCAAAGTTCGCCAACATATTTATTTTATTGGGACTTACGTGAGAAATATCGATGTATATCTTGGTAAATCGAGCTGAAAAGGTGAACTTTGCTCAAAACGTTAAAACATAAGTATCGAGTCACTTAAATGACATTTGTCTCCAAATATGTTAATTTCGCTAGTAACGGGAGATTATTTTTAGGTTGTCCAATCAGTGCATTTGTTAGATCAATATATTCAATTTGTTATATCGACTAAATACACAACCAAATGCTTATTATGAATTACATATTAACTGAACCTTGTAAATAACGGCTTATCACTGGCAGTTGGTTTGAAACGTGCCATACCACGCTCCCTGAAGATGGTAAACTTGTGCCGAAACATGTCGGAGCTACATGTTTAATACTCATATATAGCTAATAATGTGCATTTGGGTGGTCTATTGAATATATTAACAGAAGTTTCATTTATAGGAATGAATACCATTTATTGAGAGCAGTTAACACAATAGGCTCTATGTCCAGAAAGAGGTGTCAGCTTATTATTTTACTTACGTAATAACGATCTGTCAGGTGCGCAGGATATAGACCAATATAGCTTCGAAAAATGGCAGGTCTGAGAACTATAAATTCCAAGATATATGTAAATAAAATGGCGTGGTCTCTGTTAATACATTACGTAGCTTTTAATTGGAGTAACGTCGTAGGGTGCAGCCGATAACAAGATTCGGTTTTGGAAGACAGGATTTCCAAAATACCAAAGAGTATTGCTATCAATGGGAGGCCCGCGGTTGCGCAGTTGGTTGAGGCACTGCGCTACAAGCCGGAAGGTCTCGGGTTCGATTCCCGATAGAATTTTTCATTAAGATAATCCTTCCGGCCGCACTATGGCCCTGGGGTCGACTCAGCCTCTAACAGAAATAAGTACCAGGAATATGTCCTGGGGGATGGAGTGGGGGTAAAGGCGGCCGTGCGTAAGGCTGATAACTTTACCACCTCCGTGTGTCGATTGTCTTGAAATCTGGGAGCCTCGCCCTCCTGGAACTCCCAGGGCCTCTATAGGCCTGTACAGGGATTGCTTCACCTTTACCTTTACCCTATTGCTATCAATGATGCGAAGTTTAGTTACAATCCAAAAATCGGTATTGTGTTTAAGGAAAATAAAAACGCCATTAAAAGCAACCACAGAGGAAGTCACTTCTATCGCCCAATGCTGCTGCTTCAGCGGTATTCGCTTTCACATTTAGCTGTTAGGAAGGAATGGTGTCGTTTCAGCTTCAATCAGGAAATTTTCGTATTTTAAGTCTGATCTTTTCTTTCGTGGAAAAAGTCGCATGTCAGAACATTTTGCTGATGTAAAGACCCCATCAACCGCTCTCCATATTAAAACTATAATAAGCTTTCCTATATCAAAGAGAGTTAGCCGGTTTCTATGGAAGGATATCCCGAAATTCCTGCAACAAAGAGGTTCTCTGTATATACTTTAATGAAGTTCTTCGTCCAAAGCAATCAAGCTGTTCTTGTGTGAGAGTCAGTGGTCTTAGTACGTGGCTAATTGAGTCGAAACAATGTTAAAGTTACGAAGTTTATTTCTTTAACAAAATGAAGTGATATTCGTTTTGTTTGTGTGTTGAAGACCGTCGAATAGTATAGAAAACTCCTTAAGAACGATATTTTAATGAAATGTGTATTTCTATTAATGCACGTTAGCGCCTCTTTCCTCGATAAATATAAATATAAGAAAAACGTTGCTTGTTCTGGAGAGAACTAATCAAATTGTATTCAAAGTTTATTGTAAACTTTTTTTTCCCTATGTCTCGACAGCCCTATATGGGCCTGGGCCTCCTCGTTTCGTCGAGGCTTCACGATCACACACATCAGACACACCACACTCGGTAGGACTCCTCTGGACGAGTGATCAGCCCGTCGCAGAGACCTCTACCTGACAACATACAACACTCACAAGAGACAGACATCCATGCCCCCGGTGGGATTCGAACCCTCAATCCCAGTAAGCGAGCAGCCGAAGACCCACGCCTTAGACCGCACGGCCACTGGGATCGGCATTATTGTAAACTACTCATACTAAAATTAATCCAAAACAATTAATTTCGGAGGCATGATAAACCGACAGACATATTTATTACCACGCCGTTCAAAGTTCATTTATATTTTTCTATAAGAATAATACAGTAAGATGATTTAAAACAAAGCGTCTAGAAGAGAACGCCAGAAAGTTACAGGGCTGAAAACAATTATGTGGTATGAAGTTCTATATTTTGCACACTTGACCTTGAACTTTTACCGTAATTATATCAAGGAGGATATGAAGGGCGTGGCAGTTCGGTATATAAATAAGCGCGTGTTAAATGAAAATGGCTCGTCGCAACATAATTGCCAGTTTTTAGTTGATTAGCAAGTGTCGACCCTTATGTTACTTTTGAACAATTGCCGAACTGATTTTTTTTCTGAACTGAGATATGAAAACCCCCCAAAAAATTTTGCAGGGCCATTTTTATGTTTCGATTTCCTAAATATTACTATCATATAAATGTAATTACATAAGGCAGATTAGGCAGAGATCCGTGTGTACTTCAGTAGGGGTTACATATTTCAGACTTTGTTTACAATGAAAGGGTTGCCCGGGGTAATTAATTATCTGTCTTTTATTTAAAGACGCTGTCAGCAAAAGCTATAGACTCAAGGCGTCGGCTGATTGAAGTAGCAGGAGAAAGCACATTGATTGATGATGTATTGGTGATATCCTGCACAATTTTCTGTTTCATAGCAACATTGTTTCACATATCAGAGTCAATAATTGGACAACGTTAAACTAGGATGCAATAAGTAAGAGGAATGCAAAATGTTCTGGTTTTGAACTTAGGTAGAAAGAGATAATTTACAAAACCTGGACGTGAATGTGATTTGCTATGCAGGTACTGTGTGAAACTGATAGAACTGGCTTATATTTTGTTTACTGTGCTATAATGATCTGTCTTTTGATTTTGAGAAGGATCATTAATTTCTTTTTAAATATGTACTGAATTCTTGAGATATATGCCTAAGCTAAACAAGGGAATGTATTAAAGGATTGTGTACAATAAATATTTGTGGTTATTCTCAAGGTCCCTGGGAATAAATTTCCATAAATATGATTTCACAAAGCAAAAGTAATAAATTTTTTATTAAAATAACTTAATACATCTATGTTTTGGAACCATGAATTAGATTTCTCTTCCACAGCTAATGCAACGAAATCTGCTCAAGAATGTAAGCTGTTTTAGCTCAATTTCCTTGTAACGAAAGAAACTTATAAGTTTACCGTGTCCCTGTGTCTATCCGTCTGTCTGTTACCCCTAATGACGTGCAAACATATGAGTGTGACCTATATCCATGCAGCTGTAACATCATGTCATTCATCGCAACACCAGATACTTCATATGTATATTTTTACCAAAAGAAATGTCATTTTAGGAAGTAGTACAACTTGGGTTATTTTGAAAATTCCTGCCTGAAGACTGCTATCATTAGTTTCTCTTGATTTTTTCAGTTACCGTGAAAAGTTCCTTGATATTACCTTAAATTATGTCAAAAGTTATCATCTAAAAAGTGCCTTATATTACCTTAAATTGTGTCAAAAGTTATTATCTAAAAAGTGCCTTATATTACCTTAAATTATGTCAAAAGTTATCATCTAAAAAGTGCCTTATATTACCTTAAATTATGTCAAAAGTTATCATCTAAAAAGTGCCTTATATTACCTTAAATTATGTCAAAAGTTATCATCTAAAAAGTGCCTTGATATTACCTTAAATTATGACAAACATTATCATCTAAAAAGTGCCTTATATTACCTTAAATTATGTCAAAAGTTATCATCTAAAAAGTGCCTTATATTACCTTAAATTATGTCAAAAGTTATCATCTAAAAAGTGCCTTGATATTACCTTAAATTATGTCAAAAGTTATCATCTAAAAAGTGCCTTATATTACCTTAAATTATGTCAAAAGTTATCATCTAAAAAGTGCCTTGATATTACCTTAAATTATGTCAAAAGTTATAATCTAAAAAGTGCCTTATATTACCTTAAATTATGTCAAAAGTTATCATCTAAAAAGTGTCTTATATTACCTTAAATTATGTCAAAAGTTATCATCTAAAAAGTGCCTTACATTACCTTAAATTATGTCAAAAGTTATCATCTAAAAAGTGCCTTGATATTACCTTAAATTATGTCAAAAGTTATCATCTAAAAAGTGCCTTATATTACCTTAAATTATGTCAAAAGTTATCATCTAAAAAGTGCCTTATATTACCTTAAATTATGTCAAAAGTTATCATCTAAAAAGTGCCTTATATTACCTTAAATTATGTCAAAAGTTATCATCTAAAAAGTGCCTTGATATTACCTTAAATTATGTCAAACCTTATTATCAACAATTATTTGTTTATTAATCAAAGATAAATAGTTTGAGCTACAGATAGAGTCATTAAATAAAACACAAATATGCAACACAGGTTTAATTCCTAACGTTAGTAAGGCCAACATAACGGCTATGAGAGTTTGTGAGGTGAGAGCCAACTAGCAAAATTTCAAACGTACAGGAAAACGTTCTTGATTTTGATGTGACATTACGCCTTCAGAAAAGTATCCAGCACATTTTGCGGTAAATTAATACAGCAGAAAGACAGCCAAGCGAAACATGTAGGCTGTGAAACTTTCAGTTTCATATCAGCCTCAAATAAACTGTCGGAACGACACGAAATGCAGAACTTTGTATGGAGATCGATCATGAATACAAAAAGAATTCGTAGACTTCTGTTATGCATGCTGTGTCTTCAGAACCGTATAGAACTCTTCAATGTACCAGCGCCCTACAGCTGTTGTGACAATACACAACAACAGACCGCTGGTTTAATCAAATACTACGTTAGGAGCAACCGACATTTGTATAGTGACATTGAAAGGTGTGTTTCGTTTAATGAGACATCGCATGTGTAGGTTGTTTGTATACACAACATTTACATAAAAAGTTATAGGTCTAGCATTCTTATGTGTATCAGAGTCTAATAATTACAAACATGGCAATCGTGCGCAAAGTTAGAGATTATATGGGTCAAATCAGTGATTGACCGTAAACGTTTACCTTTGTGAAGTTACTTCCTTTCAGTCCTGTCACATTTATTGAAGAATTTGTAGGAATTTACAGCTTATAAGATCTCTCTAGGGTTTTTGTAACATAAAATGCCAAACATGGCGAGAGTGCGAAAATTTAGAGATTGTATAGGTAAAATTAGTAGTTGACAATCAAATTTTAATTTTTACCTTGGATATCACATTGTGTTTTATATGTATTACAAAGTAGTTATTAAATCACCATCAACCCAACTACATATTTTGTTTTATCAGATGAGTTGCACGGCTACATGTTTCGACTCCTAGGCGGTCATCTGAACGCCACTAAATTACATAAAGTTAAACCTAGATTTGCAAGTTCATTTTTGTATGGTTACACTGAGATATCAATATTTTGGTGTTATAGTATATGTGTCAAAATAAAACCTTAAAAGGAATTCAAATATAAGTGATGTACGAGTAACAGCAAAAGAGTGACTGCATTGAGAAAGAGAGAGGCTGCTGTTTATTATTTCCTTTCCCGAAGATTTTTGCAAGTGCTTGTTTCTTGTCGTTTCCAAAGTATACGACATGTTTACTACGCGGTGCGCAACTCGTCTGATGAAGTATAATAAATAGATATGTTGAAGCTGACTAATAACTGCTTTGTAATAGCCAATTTTATCATTGCGAATTTACACTTCCTGTTAGTTTCATCATTTTTGTTGAAGAGTTTGGAGAATTGTACAGGTCATAAGACCTTTCCAGGGACGTCGGTACCGAATGCAGGCTTTGTGTTACCTAGAAATAAGATGCTGGAGCGCCAATGAACGACATGGTACTCACTATCGGTAAGATTAAAATGCTGAGGAAGAGCAGTTGAGTGACTTGTACTGAGGAAGTCCCAGGTTTGCACATTTCGCAAGATTCTCAAGGCAATCCTAAATATCTCCAATAGCTTAATTATAAAATTATTCAAACACTCCAAGACTGCTCTGTGTTACATAATTTCACATTCGTGATTCACATATCTCATTCTACACTATAACCATGCAGCTGAAGCGACCTTAACCTAATGCTTCTCAACCTGTACATCGCGACTAGACTTTACGCCGCGAAGCTGTTCTGAGTGGGTCGCGATGCCATTCCATGAATCTGCTTACAATTAACTCACACTACTTTGATAAGTGTAAAAAAAGCAGTATTTTTTGTAAACCTAGTAGTGACACCTTAGCAATGTCACCTTAACAGTCACCTTATAAGAAAATGACACAGACCATTGATTACAATGGCTGCTATCATCTGAAAGAAACATTATCGAAGCAGAAAAAATTATTATTTTTTTCTCAATTTGAGGAATACCTTGCAAAACATGGAAAAATGTAAATTTACAAGATCACGAAGGCTAGCTCTAGATACATGAGCCATAAGAGGAGCCACAGTACTAACCGTTACCTCATATATAAGTATGTAAGTGCCTACATGCTGATCTTCATTTCATTGCTAATTAAAATATCACATTGTTTAAAAATTTTTGTTTTTTTATTTATTCTAAAACTATCTTTATTTCTGACTGCTAGGGTCACAAGATAAAGTTATTGGCCCAATCTGAGTCACTGTTTAAGAAGTTTGAGAAAAATTGCATTAAAGAAAAAAAAAAGAAAATCACCGCTGGTCACAGTGGCAGAAAGAGTAAATTTGACACGGCGAAGAAAACATCCTTTGACTTCTTTTTGTTCCGAGTCTATGTGGTTGCCTTTTGTGCAGCGAAATAATTGTCCTCCTCTCCGAATATATATTCCATTCTTCTCCATTTCTTTCTTTCGCTGTTTCCGTTATTTCCTTTGTGTGTCTTATTCTTCTTCCTGCGTCATATGTTGCCACTTCCATTGTAGCCTTTGCGGCACGTGTGCACCACACTGTATTCCACGTGTGCACCACACTGTATTCTACAACGCCTAACTCTCCTTTATTAAGTCCACAATATCGATTGTTTTTAGCATTGCTTATACCGTGCATGTTTAATATAAAATTTGTAACATCGATTGTTTTGTTTCTTTTACATACTTTTACTCAAGCTTATGATTTTTTATCTTTTACACCATTCATGTAAGTTTTGACATTGAGTACAACTTTATTTCGAAAATTAAAATAGGATATTTTTTATAAAGTGGATTTTAAACACAGTTGTTTATTGGCCCTTAGTCTCAAAAGAAAAAGCAAAGAAAAGAAAAATGGTAAAATGAACCAGAGTTTCTAACAAATATTTATAGAGTTTTATGATGTGTTATTCTAGCACTGCCTAATAAAGAACTTATCTACATTGTCTCCATGAATTTTTTAAAACAATTTATCTTTGTTTCACAAAGAGCTTCAATATCTTTTCTTTCATTCTTCCTTTTTATCGACATTCGTCATAATCGTCTAACCTCTCCTTTGAAACCAATTTCCTCGTCTATCTTCTTGAAAGGCTCCTACCATGAAAGTCGTCGTGTCCAGGCCATCAATATCTGTCACATGTCTGCACTTAGAGAGGGGAGATACACTACTACACCCAAATCGCCATTATCTGCTTACACTGTGCGAATAAATAATGCAAGGCTGCATTCAATCTTCTAGTCATCTTATGAGTTCAGATTAATTGATGTCACATGGCGCCTCCTAGCCTACTTAACGTGAAAGCTACAGTAGGAAAACGCCGAACTGATAGCTGTACAATCTATGAGTCTCTGACCGGATTTACAAGAATTCATGCAAGGGTAATATTTTTTTGCAAATATTGAGTATCTGTGAAGATCCCAGTGGCCGCGTGGTCTAAGGTGTGGGGCTGCGTCCGCTCGCTTTGCTGGGGTTGCGGGTTTGAACCCCGCCGGATATATGGATGTTTGTCTCTTGAGAGTGTAGTGTGTTATTAAGTAGAGATCTCTGCGCCGGGCTGATCACTCGTCAAGAGGAGTCCTACCGAGTATGGTGTGTCTGAGTATGATCGTGAAGCCTCGACAATGAGGAGGCCCTGTCGTGCCAGGAAAAAAAAATTGAAGACTTATGCTGGAAGTGTTCGATACTTGACAGGATGCAATACATAAACTTGCCAACGGAGGTGTTTGGAGTTCAGAATTGATATTCCGAGGAATAAACCCATTACAGAAATGGACTTACTTAAACACAAAAAATAATATTCTGTTTGCTGTGATTGTAATTTTTAAATTATAATTATTTCTCTAATAAAATATACATCTGCACAGAAATTAATAACAAAATATTACATGTAACAGAGAATCGGTTTTTGCGCTTCCTCAAATAGATTTTATATTGTCACCTTTTCACTTATGACTTATGGGATGCCTAATATATATATATATATATATATAGGCTTCCAAAAATTTATATGTAAAGGTATATATTATGTCTATGATTCACTTTATGGCCTTATACAAGCAGGTCTCTTAAAGTCAATATTGTTTAAAAAGTAAATTTATAAAGCAAGGCAAATTTTATGATCAAATTTCACCATAAGTGATTAAACATATTTAAATTATTAATGATAGGCTTATATGTAACGAAGTAAATTTATATCCTTAAGTGAAGTGTAATGTTTCGTAGATCAGTGTGGCTAAAATCGAAATTTCCATATAAATTTTGTGAAAACCTCTTTTAGAAATTTTTTATAAAGATCTTTCAATGGCTTGGGTACTGATGCAAGGTACGAAATAGGGATACAGACAGACAGACGGACGGACAGAGAGACAGATTGAAGGCCAGAAGAATATTGCGAGATCCACATAAGATGCTTGCTTTTACTCCTTAAATTTCACATGATATTATAGTTAATATTTAATTTTATTTTATTGCTGCTACTAAGAAGTGATCCTTTTGAAGACAAATAAACAACACTCAGGCATATTTCAGGCAAATTTTCAGTAATGACTCTCACGAAACCTTTAAATCTCAAGATACATTTTGCTTGATGGAGTTAATATTGCGTTTTCCCTCTACGTGTAACGCTTATCTGTTTTCTAGGTCGATTGTACGAAGTCATGCAGAAACTAAGTTTACATGGCCTTTACCTACGCAACTAAATAACCTACGCTGGTTGTAATTATATCAGTGAATTTCGTTAGCGAGCGATTTTACCGTATTTATTTCCTAGAAGTAAAACCTTGTCCGTCATAAATTTAAATATAATTGCGATGTGGAGAGAGCTGTAACACAATGATCGATAACATAGGACACGGACTGAGATCAACAGGAGATAGAAAAGTTGACTCACGATATAATAAATTACTTAATATTGGCTGTAACTATGTGTAAAACTATTGGCAGGGCAGTGGAATTGTATATGAACTGTTATGGTATGCTAAAGGACCAGAAACTTATGCATTGTAAACGTATTTGCGGACTAACATGTAACTCACTGAGGTCAGCTGGCTGAAACGGCAATTACAGGAGGTTGGACAAAATTTCGATGAAGCATATTTAGTGGGTGTTGTTGGCCATGCCGTGGCTCAAGCTGTTAGTCGCCGGCCTCTCACCGCTGAGGCTCGGGGTTGATCCCGGTCAGTCCACATGGGATTTGTGGTAGGACAATGTGGCACTGGGACAGGTTTTCCCCCAGTACTTCGGTTTTCCCCTGTCAATTTCATTCCACCGGTGCTCCGTTACTTGAAAAAAAGAGAAAAAAGCGTAATCATTGTCATTACAGGGTTGCACAATAAGCCTCAAGGCTGCGGTGCTCCCGTAGCATCTGCTGCGGGCCCTTCACAAAAAAGAGGCTGTTGTTGCTATATTAGTGATTTTGTTGAACAGTAAACATTAGCCAGTTACTCCTATGTGTATGTCTATAACCTTAATTGCTATGGAATATATTCGTACACGCAGTCATATTAACATTCAAAGCTACGCATCCTAAAATTAAGAAATTTAAAACGTATCACTAAACGACCAAATATCTCTAATCAAAACAAATATTTTACAGGTGTTTACTGGTTTGCCAGCTTCAATATAGGGAAATTTAGTGGTTCTAAGTATGAAAGGAAACAAACCAAAGTAAAAATAAACTCCGTTTAGATTTCAGATGTGAAATTGTATGAATATCCCTAACGCAGGTTGGACCTTGTTATTTGCCGACAAGACAGACATATGGGACGTTTCTAAAGCTGTCATTAGACGCTACTAGCAGTATATTTAATTTCTCAACTTGTGTTTATTTAAGGTTTAAAGTACTTCCTTTTTAAATCAGGAACATTTTTAAAATTGGAACCAGTTTTGTTACAATTTAAATAAAATAAATTGTGTCTAATGAGTCGGTAAATTCTAACGTATTAGAATTACATTTTCCTAACACTTTATGGAAGAAAAAATAAAATAATTTCCTATGTCTCGAGGAACGGCTACGTATAAAAACGTTTACAGACTAGAAAAATTTGATAGCGGGGAGAAGAATTCAATTACTGCTAGATGATTGCCAAGAACATTTATCTGTAAATGGCTGTTACGTATAGAATTAGCTTAAACTGTAAGAATATAACTAAAGAATTGTTCCTGTCTTACGAAAGATATTTGAAATTTTTCGTGGTGTTTCAAATTTAAAAATTTTTAGTGTTTTTTTACGATTTCTCGCGGAACACCTAACGATATTCCGCGGAACACTGATTGAGAAACACAGCATTAGGAGATAAACACGGAAAATTAGAAAATATTACTGCTTGCGGTTTGGAGGGTCCGGAAGAAATTTGTCTGTTTTCCAAAACATCTAGACCCTTTCTGGAGCCCACGTAATCTCCCATTCAGTTGTAATTTGGTCTATTTTCTCTGGTGTAAAGTGACCAGGACGTGAGGCTGATCACTCACATCACTCTAGTCCCGAGGTTAAAAATGAATGGAACTATATCTCCACTCCCTCAATGTGATTTCATTGCTTGTGTTAGGAAAACATTTAAAGACTCAGATCTGTGAAAAATCCCTTAGTAATATTGTACGGAGTCTGTGCTACTCTGGCATTTTCCTCTCTTGTATAGCGACATGTATCCGAACAAGAATACTGATACAGGACTCAGGAAGATTTATAACTGAGCCTTCTGAAACGTAAAATGGCTTGTGTGAAGAAACTGCCTTATCTTGCGCCTTTCAACTTACATCCCATTAAATCCAATTTTAAGGCATGAGCTTCCTTGTTAAAAGTCATACATTAATATAAGCTGAAACATTCTTAACAGACGTGTTCAAACGTCCATAAACCTTGCGTAGTTTTCCCTCAATGTAGACAAAATAAAGAGTGTCGCGTGCGATCATTGCTGGAGAGACGCGTGAAACTGTTATATTGCAAGAAAATTACAAAACAGAGCTAATGTTTATCAAAGTTTGTGTTAATAAGCAGTAAAACTAAAAAAAACTTCTATATGGAAGTAATTCTTGTAGTCTCATTGTAATGCTTCTTCGGTCAGAACAAAATAGATTTTAATCCTTTCTTGTGACTGAAATATTTATTTATACTCTTACCCCTAAAAAAAGACCGGAAGTGTTTATGCAAAGAAGACGATAGAGTTGTGACTTTACCACAATTGCTACAATTTTAAACGATGACAATTATAATAATAACTACTTACTGGCTACTGCACACATACTAAGAAAATACTACTGTAAAGTACAAGGCGTTTATCATGGGAAATAACTACAGAAGAGCTGAAACAATATATATCCTAAAGACATTATTTGCCTCAGGTATATAATTTTAAACACCCTGCAAATAGTTGATAAACATAATAACAATAACGACAATAATAATGAAGTATATATATATATACTTCTATGCTACATCTAAGTTTTTCACAGCGGTGTGGTCGAGGCAGCAGTTTTTCTGTGATGTAACGCTGTCTTACTAGATATTTGGTCCCCACATTTCAAGACAGCTTAATTGTCTTGTGCTCAAGAGTCTTAAGGTCTTGGGTCTTAAGGCCCTTACAGTTGAGACCAGTAAGCTATCTCGAAAGTCGTGTACCAGAAAATTACAAAACTGATCACATTGCAGAAAAAAGGCTACCACATTATTTGCTCCTGTGTTTCAGGATTTGCCAAGATAAAGTCAAGGATTCCACTTATCCATAAGAAAGTGTGCTACATTCCAACACACAAAATATATACACGTTTGATGCCGAAATTTTGGGGTACTTTTACACAATTGCCATCATACAAATTGACTATAGAGTCCTACCAAACATTCGACTTGTGCACAACATTCGTACACAATCCTCATATTCTGCTGTCGTGAAAAAGCCTCTGCCGCCGTAACAAATTTCACATTGTTGTAAGAGCCCACCAGCTGTTTTCATTAAAACAATAAACGACAAATGACCATGTTTTTACTTTCCGTTTGTGCGCATATGGCCATAATAAAATCCGTTTATTAATAATAAACATAATCACTACGGTATATAATGTAGTTGAACTTTATCTCTACATAAAAACACGTACGGCGAGAAAGTTGGAATACAGCATAAACAACTTTAATAGCTGTGACTTTTGGTGGCACAACATTCGTACCGAATGACACAGAAATAGAATAGGGACTTACACATTTTTACGAGTTGTTGATACGGAGACGTGACAATGCTTGCTGCTATCCTGCTTAGAGCAATAATTAAAAAAACTTCGATTGAAATGTCAGTCCTTCTGGGTTCAGATGCTGAGTCGGTTGTTAAATAGATATTACTCTTTACTTCCCTAAAGATATACGCGCCGACCCCAGTGGCTGCGCGGTCTAAGGATGGGTCTGCGACCGCTCGCTTACTGGGATTGTGGGTTCGAATCTCGCCTAGGGCATGGATGTCTGTCTGTTGTGAGCGTTGTGTGTTGTCAGGTAGAGGTCTCTGCGACGAACTGGTCACTCGTCCAAAGGAGTCTACCGAGTGTGGTGTGTCTAAAAAGTGTGTGATCGTGAAGCCTCGAAAAATGAGGCGGCCTAGGCCTCCAAGGTGCTGTCGAGCCATTGGAAAAAAAAGATATACACAGGCTTCTCTGAATCACGGAGAACTAACTACTAAGTAATCGAATGAGAGTCATATACTAAAAGACTTGAATCGTCAAAATTGCTGTGAGAAACTGAAACTAGGATTTTTCGTATTTAGGCAATAATAGAGAAGAAAGCCCTGCTGACGAAGTGGCTCCATTTTCTTAATGACAGAGCAGTGACATCATTGCTGTTTTTGCCCCTCCACACCGCTTCTTTCTCTGTATTACAAATTGTTTTATTCAAGTTGATTGGAAAGAGATTACGTAAAGTTAGACGTTTATATGCCCTAAGCACGATGCCATATTGTTACGATTCTTGCGCCAGTTTAAAGCCCATATACTCATACTCAGTGACAGCTTTCAACATAAGTTCCAGCGTGCTGCACAGACCTCTCCAAACTCGAAGACACAGACCCAAACGTTTTGTTTAAAAAGGCTAGAGGAACAAAGCCAAAATATCTCGAAATTTTTGTTCAGGTGCAGGAAGTGTTCTTGGCTTTATCAATACATTTTCCCTTTGGCCCAGCCCATATGAAGTAGAATCGGGACTTCAAGGTGACCTTCCTGTTAGGATATCACGGTGACCTTCCTGTTAGGTTATCACGGTGACCTTCCTTTTAGGATATCACGGTGACCTTCCTGTTAGGATATCACGGTGACCTTCCTGTTAGGATATCACGGTGACCTTCCTTTTAGGATATCACGGTGACCTTCCTGTTAGGATATCACGGTGAACTTCCTGTTAGGATATCACGGTGAACTTCCTGTTAGGATAACACGGTGACCTTCCTTTTAGGATATCACGGTGACCTTCCTGTTAGGATATCACGGTGACCTTCCTGTTAGGATATCACGGTGACCTTCCTGTTAGGATATCACGGTGACCTTCCTTTTAGGATATCACGGTGACCTTCCTGTTAGGATATCACGGTGAACTTCCTGTTAGGATAACACGGTGACCTTCCTTTTAGGATATCACGGTGACCTTCCTGTTAGGATATCACGGTGACCTTCCTTTTAGGATATCACGGTGACCTTCCTTTTAGGATATCACGGTGACCTTCCTGTTAGGATATCACGGTGACCTTCCTTTTAGGATATCACGGTGACCTTCCTGTTAGGATATCACGGTGACCTTCCTTTTAGGATATCACGGTGACCTTCCTGTTAGGATATCACGGTGACCTTCCTGTTAGGATATCACGGTGACCTTCCTTTTAGGATATCACGGTGACCTTCCTGTTAGGATATCACGGTGACCTTCCTTTTAGGATATCACGGTGACCTTCCTATTAGGATATCACGGTGACCTTCCTGTTAGGATATCACGGTGACCTTCCTTTTAGGATATCACGGTGACCTTCCTCTTAGGATATCACGGTGACCTTCCTCTTAAGATATCACGGTGACCTTCCTCTTAGGATATCACGGTGACCTTCCTGTTAGGATATCACGGTGACCTTCCTTTTAGGATATCACGGTGACCTTCCTGTTAGGATATCACGGTGACCTTCCTTTTAGGATATCACGGTGACCTTCCTCTTAGGATATCACGGTGACCTTCCTCTTAGGATATCACGGTGACCTTCCTGTTAGGATATCACGGTGACCTTCCTTTTAGGATATCACGGTGACCTTCCTCTTAGGATATCACGGTGACCTTCCTGTTAGGATATCACGGTGACCTTCCTGTTAGGATATCACGGTGACCTTCCTGTTAGGATATGACGGCGACCTTCCTGTTAGGATAACACGGTGACCTTCCTTTTAGGATATCACGGTGACCTTCCTGTTAGGATATCACGGTGACCTTCCTTTTAGGATATCACGGTGACCTTCCTCTTAGGATATCACGGTGACCTTCCTGTTAGGATATCACGGTGACCTTCCTTTTAGGATATCACGGTGACGTTCCTGTTAGGATATCACGGTGACCTTCCTTTTAGGATATCACGGTGACCTTCCTGTTAGGATATCACGGTGACCTTCCTGTTAGGATATCACGGTGACCTTCCTTTTAGGATATCACGGTGACCTTCCTTTTAGGATATCACGGTGACCTTCCTGTTAGGATATCACGGTGACCTTCCTGTTAGGATATCACGGTGACCTTCCTGTTAGGATATCACGGTGACCTTCCTCTTAGGATATCACGGTGACCTTACTCTTAGGATATCACGGTGACCTTCCTCTTAGGATATCACGGTGACCTTACTTTTAGGATATCACGGTGACCTCCCTCTTAGGATATCACGGTGACCTTCCTGTTAGGATATCACGGTGACCTTCCTGTTAGGATATCACGGTGACCTTCCTGTTAGGATATCACGGTGACCTTCCTGTTAGGATATCACGGTGACCTTCCTTTTAGGATATCACGGTGACCTTCCTGTTAGGATATCACGGTGACCTTCCTTTTAGGATATCACGGTGACCTTCCTGTTAGGATATCACGGTGACCTTCCTTTTAGGATATCATGGTGACCTTCCTGTTAGGATATCACGGTGACCTTCCTTTTAGGATATCACGGTGACCTTCCTTTTAGGATATCACGGTGACCTTCCTGTTAGGATATCACGGTGACCTTCCTTTTAGGATATCACGGTGACCTTCCTTTTAGGATATCACGGTGACCTTCCTGTTAGGATATCACGGTGACCTTCCTTTTAGGATATCACGGTGACCTTCCTGTTAGGATATCACGGTGACCTTCCTTTTAGGATATCACGGTGACCTTCCTCTTAGGATATCACGGTGACCTTCCTGTTAGGATATCACGGTGACCTTCCTGTTAGGATATCACGGTGACCTTCCTTTTAGGATATCACGGTGACCTTCCTCTTAGGATATCACGGTGACCTTACTTTTAGGATATCACGGTGACCTTCCTCTTAGGATATCACGGTGACCTTCCTTTAGGATATAACGGTGACCTTCCTTTTAGGATATCACGGTGACCTTCCTGTTAGGATATCACGGTGACCTTCCTGTTAGGATATCACGGTGACCTTCCTTTTAGGATATCACCGTGACCTTCCTCTTAGGATATCACAGTGACCTTCCTTTTAGGATATCACGGTGACCTTCCTCTTAGGATATCACGGTGACCTTACTTTTAGGATATCACGGTGACCTTCCTCTTAGGATATCACGGTGACCTTCCTTTTAGGATATCACGGTGACCTCCCTCTTAGGATATCACGGTGACCTTCCTCTTAGGATATCACGTTGACCTTCCTGTTAGGATATCACGGTGACCTTCCTCTTAGGATATCACGGTGACCTTCCTGTTAGGATATCACGGTGACCTTCCTTTTAGGATATCACGGTGACCTTCCTTTTAGGATATCACGGTGACCTTCCTTTTAGGATATCACGGTGACCTTCCTTTTAGGATATCACGGTGACCTTCCTTTTAGGATATCACGGTGACCTTCCTGTTAGGATATCACGGTGACCTTCCTCTTAGGATATCACGGTGACCTTCCTGTTAGGATATCACGGTGACCTTCCTTTTAGGATATCACGGTGACCTTCCTGTTAGGATATCACAGTGACCATCCTGTTAGGATATCAAGCCATGCACGAATGGAAAGGGCAAATTTCTCGGTGCTCTTTCGAGCATGTATTGCAGCTCTTCATAATTGTGTTACTGAGAAGAAATTGACAACAAGAAATTGTCAGTCTTATTCAAGCAGTAAAATATTTGCTTCAGCCTTAAACTACGGGATTGATGAAAGTTTATTTCTAATGTGTGTCATGTTTCTGCCAATGACACCGTGTAGAATTGGAATGTCTATTGCCGACATAGCCGGTATACTTAACCTGGCTACGCTCCAGTAAAACTTACCTTAATCTGTGGTCTTTTGGGTAATTACACGGCGTCGTGTGGTAATTATTTACCGACGTTTCGGGACAACGTGTCGGTCCCATCTTCACGGGTCAAGATGCCAAGAAGGTATCTTGACCCGTGAAGATGGGACCGACACGTTGTCCCGAAACGTCGGTAAATAATTACCACACGACGCCGTGTAATTACCCATAAGGCCACAGATTACATCAACATCGCGGTGGAAGCCTGAAATCAAAACTTACCTTGGTTAGCACAAAGGGTTTGTAAGAGTATAAGGACTGATTAATCTCCTGAATCTTGTATTTTAATATCAAACTACAAATGAACCTAAACTGTCACAAATTCATAATAATGTTTGAAAAAACACACTTTACTCCTACACGTTTCGAACCTTGTTATTCCATGATCAGGGAGAGCATCAGTAGTTGCATAAAATCATAAAGGTTTGTCCTAATTTTACGTGTAGATGAACTGCTGGTCATTTTTCAGTTGTGAAATATTACACTGAAAGCTATAATGTAAAATTGTAAATATGTATGTGTAAAGAAAACCCCTGACTCCTATTTGCTGTTGTATGTTTCATGTCATGAATGTTCATAGCAAGAGTTTACCTACGTTTCCTAATATTTCGCCTTTCTTCCTCCGCTTGTGAAATAATATTCTTGACAGCAGGTATTGGGTTTCAGTTCATTAGTTACGTTATTATTCAGACGTCAGATCCAACAACGAAACAAATCAATTAATTAAGCATATCTATTTCTATGAAATAATACAGGGTGATTCACTTAACATGTTATCCTAATTAAAATGTTATATTATATATTCCAATTAAACATCGCTGAATTTTCAATATTGCTGAATGTAAGAACCCGAGACATTCTTGTGCCTTATACTAAAACGTTCAAAAGAGCACTGGAAAGTGATATTGATAACAAAGTTGGGAGCCTTACTTCGAAAACTGTCATGTGTCTTTGGGAACATGGTCAAAGGGTTAGTGTATGTGTTCTAAAGAACGGCAAATACTACGAGACAGTGTTATGCTTACTTAAATGTGTTTTATCTTTAATGAGATATAGCACACAATGTTGCCTATATCAGATAGCTTTAAATGGATCATTGTGCTGGTGTCTTTCATTCATAACGAATCTAAATTTCATGATATGCTATCTGGCTGCATATCGAACATATACCAATGCACTAATTTCGGTCTAATTTCAGGAGTTTAATTTGTTTTAAAACACGTTCGGGGAACATCTTATGACGCATGTTACCTTCAAATGTTTGTATATATATATGTAACGGTATGATAAGGGTAGAAACATCTACACAATAAATTCATTTGCTCATAATTTTTAAGAATAAATTTTTTTCCTGAAATGTTGTAAGATATAAAAACAAAGTCGCACCGTTTAGTATAAAAACAATTTTCTTAGAGAACCTTTGGATTTTCTGTGATCTATCCTTACTTAATGTTGTCACACACTTAGATCAAATGGCCGTCAAATTGACAATTTTTAAGTAATAAAAAAAAAGAGAAACTGTCTTTTGTTTCAATATAGTCTAAAAGGACACTGAAAAATCGTCCTTAAATATTCAACAAATAAATTATCAAAACCTTGCTGCAATGTCTTAATTCAGTTGTTTGATTCAAAAAATTAAATCTTTATGGGGGTTAAAAATATCGTTTTAGAAATTTCTAGGATTTTTTAAAATTGTTCTTCAGTTACAGGTCATGCACATTGAGCATATTTGTACGCGAATGTTGGACGAAGAATGTGGCGTTACCTGTTCTTAGGTGCATGATTGTAAATATTATGGACGAATTGATATGCTGAATTCTTTTCATAAAACTTATGTAGAATAATCCTGTAATCAGATTTGATTACATTTTAAACTTTATCATTGGAAATATATTCAAAAATATGTTTCCTGTTGTTTTGTATGGTGGTGAAACTTGGTCTCCTATATAAGGTAAAAATATAGGCTAAGAGTGTTTGAGAGTAGGGTGCTGGGGAAGATATTTGGGACTAAGAGGGACGAGGTAATAGAGTGTTGTTGGAGACTGCATGATGAAAAGCTTCATGGATTGTACTCCTCACCAAACATTATTCGAGTTATCAAATCAAGAAGTATGAGATGGGCGGAGCATGTAGCACATATAAGGACAGAAGAGGTGCATACAGGGTGTTGGTGATAAAACTGGAAGGAAATAGTCCACTCATTAGACGTAATCATGAAGGGAGTATAATATTAAAATGGATCTTCAAGAAGTTGAATGGAAGCGTGGACTGGATTGATCTGGCTTAGGATAGGGACTGATGACCGCTTCTTGTGAATGCGGTAATCAGCATTCGTGTTCCATAAAATGCGGGGTATTTTGTGACCAGCTGACGACCTATTAACTTCTCGAGTAGGACTCTTATTCATGGAGTTAGTTAGTTAGTCAGTTAGCTATTGGAAGAAATGAGTGGGATCAGAAAAAAATGAATTACGGCCTTTAAAGATCTTATCAGGTAATGGTGGTCTTTGGTAGTCAAACTTTGGGTTGTTGGAGAGCTATGTAGCTCATATTGGATCAGTTCTTCTGTAACATGGATTACCAAATTTAAAAACACTGCTTTTTAACAGATGAAGAGTTTTAGATCTGTCTTTTACTTACGAATACGATGCTAGCTACAGATGTGCTTTATTTTACCGGCACATAGCGAGAGGGAAATATAAGCAGGCTATCCTGTTCTTTTCTGTTTGAAAAGAGAGATCCTCTTAGACTTATATATTTTAAACTTTCTTTCAAATATTACTTAAGAGAAGGGGAAAGGTTCTTAATTAAATGAAATTTTTATACGTACTTTTCTTCGTAATACAATAAGTGACACCTTTACGAGACATTGTATGGAAATATTAAAATAAAAGACCATAATGGAATCCATATTTTATTGGTAATCTGACAATTCATATGTTAAGCAAATTATAAATAGGCCATTAATACATAAAGGGCACTTGACCCGAAAATTGCAGAACTTTATGACAACGTTGACGTGGTAAATATAATTAAATGACCACTATGCCAGACTCATCGTGTGATAACATTATTACTGTTATATGTGGAAAGTTTATCGTGTGTAAAGACTTAACAATTAGGCTTGTCTACTGAAGCGGTAACTTTAGTGAAATGCTTTTGAAGTCAGGAACAAATTTTAACTCGCTTGATACAGAGGTTCAGGCAAAAATTGCTAAGGGATAAAAATCCTTGGCAGAGCCACGGTATGTTATATTTCTATCTACAAGAGACTACAGGCAACATTAATGCCTTGTTAATGCAGCAAGGCAGGCAAGCACCACTAGAAGTACACATTAAAGCAAATCAGAATATTTAGCCCTGTTGTTTTTGCACTTTATCACCTTTTGTGCCTAATTATGTATAATGGGGCAGAGAAACTATCTTTGAGTCAGTATGATTAAAGGTTTGATTTCTGCGACAGTTTTGCAGATACTGACATTGATTTGCAGACACACATACAGAAGGACAGACACAACCTTCACAACAAGGTGCAAGGACCTTCAAAGTAAAATTTTACCGAAGTGATTCCACAAGATTTTCCTTTATGATATGGAATATTAATGAACGTTCTTTGTATAATTAGCTCGAGAAAACAATTTCTGCGAAAATACCGTGTGATTCATGCTTGTTTAAAACATCCGTATTGAGAATTTTCCACTCAGACAAACACATAGAAAATCATGTCTGAGCTGCTTTAAAAGTACATAAAAATTCATATAGGCCTTCTTATAAAACGTGCTATATTTTCGATTTTATATAAGATTGTAATTGCCAGATAACCTATTCAATATTTTAGGCTCTCATGTAACATCATAGGCGGACGGAGAGACAGACAGACAGACAGACAGAGAAGAGAGACGGATGGACCTCCACATAAAAAATTACAAGTATTCTGTAAAGATTTTTCCTTCTGTGTGGGAAAAAACCTATTATGAAGGCCATATGATATAAGGCACTAATTTTACGACGTAAGAAAGGCCTAAATAATAAGTATTCAGATGTGTGTTATTAGAAGAAGAATTTTGTGTCAGATACACGTTTGATGTTTTTAGACTTATAGATGCTAGTTTTGTGTTATCCTGGCCACGTATTTCTGTGTAATGACCTCTTCACAGTTCTGTAAGCAGACCCTGGATTTCTGTAATGCATGGTACAAATTACGTGTCGTTAGAGTCTATAGCACATTCATTAATGTCAATCTTCTACCGTCAGTAATGCCAACATTATAGTCCTAGGAATTTACTGGGTGTGTGTTACATGACTGCCACATAAATGTCGGGTGGAGATGTTTTCACAAAATTTGCAAATTTCATGGGCTTCATATTTTATAGCGTTTCTTTTATCAGCTAATAAACCTTTCAGTCATGGATTGAGGATTTTGTATCCATAAAGGTTTGCATCAAATTGTGAAAAATCTTCAATTTTTACTAAGATGCAAATCTTACAGGAGGTGTGTGAGAATATTCTTTTATTAGGAATCTACAGCAGGCTTCATGAGGCAGGAAATCCGAAAGGCAATTTGTATAATTACTTATTAGCGCTTTCGCCTGTCGTCAATATTTACACGAAAGTAAAGGTAATCCTTTATTTACAAATATTTTTCCTTTTCTCCTTTTTACGTGTTTTATATTAATTACTTTATCGGCTGATAATTTTTTATCATTTTGTATATTTAAATGTAATTTAATTTATTGTAAATTCGGTAAGACCTCTTAAATTTCGCTCCTGTAATTGCAAATTATAATGTCTACATAATCAACTGCAGTACTTTATATATATCGCCATAGATTTTAATCGGCTGACCGCATGATTGCATTGAATGAAGAGAGGATTAGTTGCGGAAGTTTGTTAACGGTATTCTTGTGAGCACGAATTAATTATGTAACTGAATGCTTCCGCCATGGTCCTAATTTTGCTTAACTGTTTTTGGGTTGTAGCCCGGCGTCAATTTTTGGTGTATAACCAACGTTTCGGGGACACTTGTTTGTCCCATCTTCAGGGTCTTAGGTAAGACAAACAAGTGTTCCCGAAACGTTGGTTATACACCAAAAATTGACGCCGGGCTACAACCCAAAACTTTTAAGCAACAATGAATTAATTATTTTATAACACCGACTGAAATTTGTCAGTGTCGATCAAAAGCATAAAAATAGAAATAATAATTCATATCTACGTATCTGTGATCTGTATTGTCACTGTGCGTGTAATATACAAATTACTCTTTTGTTTGGTTTACATTTCACACTATTTTTCCATTCATGAAGCCAATTTGATAGATGGGTCGAATAAACATTTATAAATGTATGTAAATTCATGCTGAGTGAACTGCTGGCCAATCTTTAAGAAGTGACACTTTTTGTCAGCCGTCTAGCACATAGTGTCTTTCAAGATCTTATAAAAGTTATAATTTAATAGGCTTACCGCTGCTTTAACTTTTAAGATTTTTAGCTTGCATTTCTTTCTTGCGGGAAGAAAGTTTTCTTATGAGCCCACGATGCTCCCTCCGTGTGTCGCATGTTCTAGTTCTAGGGTTAACATCACTAAGACGATAACAACGATCACAATAACTTACGGATACACATTAAGTGTAAAACGTACATGAGTGGTTATATTATTTCATGTGGAAAATTTTCAAGGTGTATCTGTGAGAATGTAAAAAAATCATTAGTCCTGTCGATAATGAAATTTACACTCTGAACTCCCTGATCTTTGTTACAGTTTATAAGCGTATGTTTTTAAATTGCCTTCTGACTGCTTATACTAGAACGAAGGCACATTTCCCTCTGACTCCTCTCCTTTCAGATATTCCTTTACCCTCCGCATATATCACTTTTTCAGTAAGTTCCATATATGTTATTCTAACATAATCAGTCGCATCTTCCCTCCTATCATCATCATCATTATCATCAGCTGTGAAGTGTTAGACTTAGTGCCTGTTCTTTGTCCCTCAAGGAGATGCTGGTCCCTCCATCTTTTCCTCGGTCGTGCTATGCTTCTCTTCCCCTTTGACCTATATTTCAGTACCTGTTTGGTTATCCTGCCTGTGTCCGTTCTCTCTACGTGTTGCAACAACTATCTTTTCCACTTTGTGTAACGGCTTCCCTCTGTTGTTTGTCTCACGTGACAGACACTGTTTCTTTTCATGCACCTTGTGACAATATCCTGCTCCGTATCAGAGGGCTGCACAGCTCTTACTTCGCTATAGAGTCATTACTTAAGTGCTAATGGTGTCTTGTCAGTGTATGGTCTCTCGAATGCCAGGATGGCCTATTGGAGACATACTGTATGTAGGTATTGTGCTTTATGAATTATGGTATCGCTTCGCCATCCTTCGGAACATTTTGAATGCCCTCTACATTATGGATAACTTTTTTCACTACCATCAAGAATGATATTTCACTTGAGTAGGGGACGGACAATGTAAGAGGAGCAGGGGTTATCACTTCAAGGAAAGAAACACCACTCAAGTTCCCTGGTGTGAGTGGGGTGTAGTGGGTTGTTCATCTGTGAAGTATTGCTCTGAAGCCCCGCAGACTGACACGTTAATGACCGGGCTGAAGAAGTGGTGGAGATGTGTACCTCCTTCTCTTCTGCAGATTATATTTAGTGTTTTGCCGGTATCGAGCTTGGCACTGCAACATATGCTTAGATAATTTATGATTCAAGATCTTCGTGCTTGGAGTTTTGGGAGTTGCATAATATTACATGTATCCACCCTACCAAAATGAAAGTTATTGGCAAGGCAGATGTTTGGAGACAGAATTTTTTATTTTATATTTTATGTGTTAACATACTAGATTTTAATATCACAGATATAATTTAGGCTGTATAAATTTATTGGTAAATTATATAGTAATTACTGCTGTAAATAGTTGATGTACAGATTACCATTTATTGACATATTTTACGCTGCGCTTGTCTGGGAAAAGTGACTCTCTGATGATGGCTAAGGTGGATAGCTGTAATATGTAGGAGTAAAAAGAATTGTTGTGCAGAGGATGGTAATAAAACATATATATATATTTTGGGAATTGTTATCATAATTCGGAATTTTATAGAGTGTTTAATTATATCCTTTTTTGAGAAGTACATTCATTTTAATTAAGAAAATAATTAACTTTCTTTAAAAGACAAGCTTTATGACCTGAAAAAACTTCAGGAATTTTCTTATTTATTCATACCAAATTCTAGGTTGTACTACAGTCATCGTACATGGTGATGGGTATTTTAATGAAAACTAATAACCTGGCTATGTAAATTACATATTGCAATACATTTTTTGATGCCTTGCCAATAAACTGAATGATTGAGTACTGTAGATAAAATTGAAGAATTTATATTACTTCCTGAATGCAAGACGTTTAAAGGAAGCTATTAAAAGTAATTCAGAATACGGTCTTCTTGTTTGTTACACCTCGTAGTGTTATTAAATAGATAATACTTCGGAGGAGTGTGCTGCCTCCATCTTCCGGTTAAACCAGGAGGCTATAATCTGGATATAAGTCAGTAAAACCTCAAAACATGTATTGGTAAGACCAGTAGGCCTTACTGTAGAGAAATGTTACCATCTGGGGCGTGGGTACGTGGGAATTAAGCAGTGAAAAATTGGGGCTTGACATCAGTAGGACGGTGACTGTCTTCAGGAACGTGAAGCCATGCAGGTGATAAATACATCACCACATTCCACTTAAATGTTTTTACGCATCAAACTGCAGGACGTCACATTCCACTGGAATGTTGTTACGCATCAAACTGTAGGACGTCACATTCCACTGGAATGTTGTTACGCATCATACTGCAAGACGTCACATTCCACTGGAATGTTGTTACGCATCAAATTGCAGGACGTCACATTCCAAATTCCTAATATTCGCAACAAAATAAGCTATCGGTGTTGCTACTTCAGAAAGAAAAAGAGGAGCAATTCAGATATTTTCGACACTAAACTTGACACAGCTGTTTGTAACATATAAATGGAGTTGGGGTTGACTCAGCTATAAATTAATTATCAGTCGAAAAACTAGCACAGAACACAAAGCTTTCTCGTTTCATTTTAAATATTCCGTCTACCTTTCAATCGCAAAAGGAGTGTTTACAAATTCCCCCCCCCCTCCCAAATTACAACCCTCTTACCTACACAAACTTTCAAATATGACTGCAGAGTGAAGCATTTTTCAAATTTGTAAATAATGTTGGATTACCTTCCTTCTAAAATCAATGTAGTTATTTTATTGTACCAACTAAGTGCACACTACTCTTCAAATATGAATGTTACATACATCGCTCCAACATGTTTCGGTGTTAAAACACCATCTTCAGGGAGCAAGTGATGTCAAGTTTAAAAGCATCTGTCAGTAAGCAAGCCATTTTTATATGGTTCCACATTTCGTTAGGCTGCGTTGGTGATATCACTATCGTTTAAAATATACAATTTATATAATTTTAAAATACATGTACTTAAAACACTAAAATAAAATTAAAATGTTTCTCACAAGGTGAAGATATTTTGACACCCAAACATGTCGCAGCGGTATGTGTAACCTTCAAATAAGAATAGTAGTGTGCATTTAGTTGGTTCAATAAATTGACTACATTGATCAGAATAATGAACGGAATGAACGAGCTTAAAATTCCGTCTTGGAGTTTCAGAACTTTGTAAACCAATGCAATCTTTAGTGTGACTCGTCAGTTCATTTCCGCTGCGTCTGATGGCAATACTCTAAACAAGACAGGCAATGTACGTATAACGTAACACTGGGGCGCGTTCGCGTAAAAATTGTTGCCGTTGTAAAGCAATAAGTATTACATATTCTGAGTGTGTGTCTGTAGCCTTAGTTATCCAGCATGCAAAGCGCATGCACCGTATTGTATGTCATCTGTGGCCTGTCTGGCTGTACCATATTTTTCCACATTATCTCATAAACGGCACGATTTTCGGAAAAAAAGTTGTTGAACATAAAATGTGTATTTTGATTTTTTCTACAAAATTTGTCTGAAACATTTCTTGTTCTAAAAAGAATTCAGTGAGATATTATGATAAATGTACACAGCTGTTTATGTAAAGTACACAGCTGTTTATGTAATGTACACAGCTGTTTATGTAAAGTACACATCTGTTTATGTAAAGTACACAGCTATTTATGTAAAGTACAAAGCTGTTTATGTAAAGTACACAGCTGTTTATGTAAAGTACACAGCTGTTTATGTAAAGTACCCATCTTTATTGTCAGATTTTAATAAAATGAATTTTTTGAAGTATGTCCGCAAAAATTAATTATCGTATTTCATGAAAATTCGTGCATTGGGAGCCGAGTTGTTCTGTGCAGAAGGACAGACGTACAGACAGACAGACATGACGAAATTAATAAAGTCGCTTTTCGCAAGTTTCGGACTCGCCTAAAAATGACAATTTTAGAACAAGTGTACGAACTGCAGCATAATTTAGACTTGCTTTCACTTTTTCGCTTCTAAATATTAAAAGCCTAAAAACCTGAGTGTTTAATTTTAGAATTTTTTATCTGAAAGGAATTTGGTCCCTGGCCATTGAATAAACAGAAGAGACTATTCGTAAGTTGATTTATTCCATTGCTATGTAGCTGACGTATTACACATAAAAACATTACTTTACACACCAGTCGTATGTTAATGTAAAGACAGCCGCATGTAGGCACACGGGTATAACTCTACTTGCAAGAGACACCAGCGCTAAGAGCAGTGGATCGTCTTCCCCACGCTCCGGCCCCTTTTCCCACGGAAAAAAAGGGGTGCCCATTTTACAGGAGGCTGGGTGGACGTCGTGGCCAATTGCACGTAGCATTTCGTATTTCACCTACGTGTTTCGATCTAAGAGTTTATCCTCTTCCGTGTGGATTATCTGCGTAGATCTAACACATTGGAAAAGCCGTGCCATGGCTCAGGAGGTTAGTTGCCGACTCTCATTGCGGAGGCCTGGGTTCGATTCCGGGTCAGTGCATGTGGGGCTTGTAGTGGACCAATTGACAGTGGGACAGGTTTTAACCCGGGTACTTCAGTTTTTCCCTGTCAATATCATTCCACCGGTGCTCCATTACACTGAAAAACGAAAAAAACACTAATCATCTTCACCACAGGGTTGCACAATAATCCTTAAGGCTGCGGTGCGTCCGTAGCATCTGCTGCGAGGCCCTGGAGTACCAGGGATATTTCGTGGAGGGTAAAGGCGGCCTGTGCATAAGGTTAACAAGCTTACCACCTTAATGTACCAAACGTCTAGAAATTATGGGAGTCTCAATCTTCTGGAGCACTAAAGGCCTGTCCGGGCCTGTAATGGGATAGCTTTACTTTAGGTAAAATTGGTGTGTAAATTGATGTTGTATTTAATATGTAAAAGTGGACAAAATTTTCAAAACTATTGTTGCTGAGGTTACTTATAGGGCCTTCATAATTTTGTTTCTCTTCATCCAGTAAGCTACTTAAAGGTGTAGTACATGTTTATTGTGTCTCAGGTAGCTACAGAAATTAGTGGTGTTTCATCTACTTTACCTGAAGTAGTGATGATTTGTAATAGGCAACCTGTGATAGTGTCATTGCCTACTACGTGAACTAGTGTTGAGAGGTCATATCATTGTCTTGTGTGTTCTGCCGACTTAGATCGATAGGAAGTTACAAATTTAAACCTTGGATGTGCCGACAACCGGACGGACACGAAACTGAGGAGTCGGAAGTTGGACGGAGGAGTGTTAATCCTTTTAACTAGAAGGATACAGACTGGTGACCAACCATTCTCATACACAATGGGTTCCTTTTCTCATTCCCAAGGGTTAAAGCAGCCGAAGCATAAACCTGACCACTCAGTTCATGTAGTGCTATGGTCCAGTATGCATGCATGGACTCCATGTGTGGTGTTGAGACACAGGCTACCTTGCAAATGCTCAAGGACTAATACCAAGATAGGAGCTTTGTAGTATTGCTTATGTGGGCCATTGGTGTGCTAACCGGACTGTACTGTTCGCTGCCATGTTGTTGGAAACACACCCGCTGCTCGCCGTCAATTCCATTCCAGTTCATCTGCTTTAAAACGGAATGGCGGATCATTTAAACAGGTCAGACCTTGTCGGATGTGGCTATTCTTCTTCAATAAACATGAAGGTGGCTAACTAGAAGCGTAATGCAGCGGACTACAAAATTCAATGTGGTCCGTCCTAGGCGAGCTTTTTACATCAACGGCAGCCAGTGATTTTTCGAATAAAAGTATTTTTTGAAAGATCTTTTATTACATATATTTTAGCACGCATATAAATCTATAACCGCGTGTGCTTATTTATGTGTGTTTCCTAAAAGCCGAAGTTATCTGTGTGCTCACCATGGAAGCATATGAAAAATGGAGGTGTGGCTCCAGCAATTTTTAATCTCCAACAGATGAGGTGAAATGCCAGATTCACGCCTCGTCCGCTTTACTGTCACGGAAAAAGCCTTTGTTACTAATTATCACGTTGCAATTTGGGCTACAGACTAGGTCTGTACTGTAGGGAAATAAGAAAAATCCCTTAACCTTTCCGGGAAACGAACTGGTTTATTTTTTATATCACATTCAACGTGCATTTCATTCAGTATTTAAGAACCAACTAAATGTACATTCATTTGAAACTATTTTATAGTTTAATATGTAGGGGAATTTAGAGGAATTTATTAAACTATAAAATAGTTTCAAATGAATGCCCATTTAGTTGGTTGTTAAATATTGAACTGGTGTATATTCCTGCCAGCCAACGTATAGACTCTTATAGCAACAAAAACATGTATTTCTGTAGCGTATATAGTAAATGAACGCGGCAGTAAATGAGGTGTAGGGTGAAGAAATATAATTTCTGAGGCCTGCGTGTAAATGTAAGGTAAAAACTCCACAAATTCGGAAGAGTTTTTCCAATTCCCGATATGGGGAAAGATAGGCCACGATAGTTGTCGCCGTGATATCGAGATACGTACTAATGTTACTAAACTTTTGAGGGCAAGTACGTGGCCAGAAGTTATGGACAGCAAGCGACGTAACTTCTACCTGTACCAGCTACAGCAACGCTTTTGAGCTCACTCCAAAAGTATATTACTACATTTCTGACATTGAGGGCAATTGTTGTAGAGCTGGTTATGGTGAAATTAATTCATGTAAGTTAGGTCTGAGGGTTCTAGCAGAGCAGCATTAAAAGTTAAGTAACTGTGTTACTATTTCGACAGAAGATTCTGTTGTAAATGGTGGATGCCAAGAATAGAGAATACGTAGAAATTATTTTCTGAAAAATTTTAAATTTATAAATATATTCATAGCCAGTTAGCTAGTCTAAACGAGTGTCTGATTCAACCAGACGTAAGATAACTTAGGGTTTGTAAGAAATTCAGTTAAACAAAACCAATATATTTAATTCAAATCAGCATATATTTATTTGAACTAAATATATGCTAATTTAATTAAATATATTGGTTGTGTTTGTATTTCTTATATATACTAGATTATGGGGATGATTGCCCTAAACATTAGAAGTAAGAATATTACCTCTACCTACTGCCACCCAAATCCTTGCCTAAAATATTACCAAAGACGGCAGTCCTACACATATTTATGGATGCCTCAGTAATGAACTCTACATGTGGATAATATGCCAGTGTTCCAGTTAGGAGCAAATTAATATCATGATGGCCGCCACAGATATTAATGTTTGCACGGACCGAGGCAACGCTCGCAGACCAGAAGATTAGTGAAAGATGGTAAACATTTCTTTGCTGTGTAATTGAGAGTTCTGGGTCAGTGGCGTAAGTCAGTGCCGTATCGAAATTTTAAGTTAGCGCTCCTAGAATGGAGGGCGATACAGCAGTCGTCATCCCCATCGCAATAATATCATAAATCACTTCCATGTACTACCTTCTTCTGTCACCTGAAACGAGGAGAAAATCAGCAAACAGCACTCGCATTATGAACACAAAATCTACCTGTGTTACTCGAGCTTTGCTTTCCACAGCAAGAAAGCTGTTTCTTTCCTTGAAACAAAAGGAATCCCTCGTCATTAGTTTAACAATCAGTATCAACGGGAAGAAAGGCGAGGCGAATTGCGGTGAGGATAGAGTGAAGTACTGTGCCAGAGAGAAGGATGGCTGGATTCTGTACTTTAAATATAAGGTCTGGTACCATCAGAATTGCGACAAAGGGAGTAACCTTTTTGGTTTGTGTCCCTTATGTGATAAGGGTCGTGCTTCTGTAAGAGTGACGTGTCAGTTTGGCCTTTATACCTTCTTTATTATGTCTTGTTATCCTAAGAAATGAATGTCAATTAACTCATTACTTAAAATTTATTTTTTTGAGTTCTTTCTTTCATTTATGGTGCTGTGTTCTTTTTTTCAAAAGTCAACAGATATAACTGTTAAAGTATATTCTACATTTAAAATATATTCCCTTTACTGTATTCAAAAAAGCTGTATTGTAGGTTATTTAATAACAAAGGTTGATTAAATAACAAATTTATCAAACTACATACCTCGCTTTATTTTCTTTGACTGTAAAGGAATATTATCTATACTCCTTTCGCGAAAACCTTTTTTATACAAAAAAAGGTTTGGAATTTTCTAAAACATATCATTGGTAATTCATTTCAGAAAATCAAAATGTGGCTTATATCCATAAAACAGTGAATTGTTTGCATTATTTTCCCAATTAGTTCTTATTTTTAAGGCTAAAATCAGTTAAGTAGCAGAAAAATTAAAATTATCTGAAAATCTAAATCGAGAACATATCGATATCTCTTATCGATAAACACACATAGAGTGAAATACTGATTTTCTCACAGCTGTATTACTGGAGATTCAAGTCTTTTGGGATATTATGCCGTGTACAACTGTAAATAATTTCCAAAATTTCGTACGATTTCCAGAGATAAGGAGTCCCAGGAAAGCAGCCGCGCACAAAATTTTGAGTGGAAATCTGTCGCTGCAGCAACTTTGCCGTGGGAACCTTGAATCTCGGTAGTGTAAAAATATTTTGAAGGTACTGGACTGCTTGGCACTTATAAAGATACTACAGTCGTTTGAACCATCGGTAACTTTGCCTCTAGTCTACACGGCCCAACGTTACGGAAAACTTGAATAAAATTTCATTTTAATAAATTTTATGATTATTTGTGCTAATAAAATTTCCATATATACGCTTTAGTGGACCGGATAGCGTAGTAGTATAGCGACTAACTACGAGCTGGACGGTCCCGGGGATCGATTCCCGGTGAAGGCAAAATTTTCAGCACCCGTCCAGACCGGCCCTGGGGCCTAACCAACCTCCTGAAAAGTGGGTACCGGATCATTTCCGGGGGTAAAGCGGGCGGGGGCGTGGCGTTGACCAAACACCCTCATTAGTGCGGAAGTTAAAGAAAGAGTAGAGCTATACCTCTACTCCCCTCTGGGCCTTCATGGCCTGTTCTAGGGTGACCTTTACCTTTATATGCTTTTACTTTACGTCAGTTGTACATATAGTGTTAAAATATTTTTGTGTCCTAGTGTAAAGGAACTGATTACAAAATTATTGTTATAACAAATATTTACAAAATGACAGTGAAACTACCCTACTTCCCTTTAGCAGTATGTACATGATTCTACTGAGATGAATCTTCTGACAGAAACTCCGAAACTCCTCACAGAATCCAAACATGACGTCCTCGTTAGGAAGACGCTGGCTGTAACATCTAACGATCAGTCCGCTGACTTCTTGACCACTAATCACAAACCTTCGATATCTTCCAAAACACACATCAACTTGCACAACACGTAAACCCAGGCACTGAGCAGAAGTGACCGGACATCATGAAGCAGTTCAGTTGTCGTTAAATATATGTGACTTAAGCAACGTCTTTATATCAGTAAAGTTTATTTTAAGGAAGACTCAGTCTCTCATAAGCCTTTATGACGTGGCACAGTGGTTACTTTACGTGTTAATATGCTTAACATTAAAAAAATTAAGTACATTCTGTAAACAGAGGAATTTTTGTGTTTAAAACAAACATCGATAATTTCACTATACAAATTTAACTGATTTGTTTTTATAACTGAGAAGAAAAGCGTTTACTGCGCGGTACAGACCGAGCCTTTGAATGAAATTCAAGTTAAATTTAGTATTGAATTAAGCACATGGAAATACTTACTTTCATTTCCCATTATTATTATTATATTATTATTATCCTTTATCAGCAAAATTCTTACCAGTTTATACACTTAACATTATTCGTATTCCGTGCAGTTGTGTTATACACACAAGTTTTTGCTTTGTGCAGTAGTTGGAAGTAAATTTGTATGTCGTACCTGTTTATAACTGCTCTAATCCTGTAGTCTGATATACAAGTGTTTATATAACTGTATATATAAGATATGCTTTATCAGCTAGAGGCACAACACAGGGCTCTATCCAATCCGTGTTATTTCGAGCTTTTATTGTGCATGTCTCTCCTCACCTACTTCATACATTTTCAATCTTCTTTTGTAAACATATTCATAAGCTGAATGTGTTTACTTTCTGCTGAAGTTTTAAAATAATCCTTCTTCCAGATACTTGTTTTATTCAGTAACTGTGCCTCAAATATTTTGGGAGAGGCGCAACAGCCCAACTCGTGAATAGGCCGCTTCACACACTCGGTAGGACTCCTCTGCATGAGTGATCTGCTCGTCGCAGTGGCCCATATCTACACAATATATAACAAACCCAAGGGAAGAACATCCACGCCCTCAGGGGGATTCAAACCCGCGATTCGAGAAATAGAGTAGCCGCAGACCTACCCCTTAGACCGCAAGGCACCGTAAACGGCCTAGTGCCTCATATGCTTCCCCGTAACGCATATGAAGGGAGTCTGACTGTAACTGTGGGACTCCTTTCAGATACACGGTAGTTATATAAATACAATATTAGCTGTAAGAGAGCTGTAAATATAGAAGTCTGTTTTTACCTTAAAATTATGATACGTGTTATTCGTCTTGCCACTCCTCCGTTTGGAAGTAGCAAATAAAGACATCTTGAATTTAAAGCTTGAATATGTGTGTGTGTGTGTTTCTGGAAGTGGTAAATCCTTCATAAAAAAGCAACGACTATGCGTAGGATATCTCTCTCTAAAACCCTACTTAACTGATCGATGTACTAGGAAATCTTCAAAGAAATGATGCATTATGCATGCCTTTCGCAGCCTCAAGATGGCGTGGAAGGAACAACGTGGGTTCTATCACGTGGAAATCGAATTATGTGAGAAAGCAACTTATTCTGCCGAACAAGACGTTTGCTGCCACTTTAAAAAAAAAGAAACCCTATACAAAGAGAGAGTCTCCATCAAAACATGTATAAGACGAATTTAAGTTTCAATAAGATCTCGCGAGTTCTTGAATAAGGTTTTCAACAACTCATACAAGTTAGGGCATATTTGGCAAAGTACGAGATATATGGCAATTCCTTGTTTATTTCTGAACAGTAACTTCTCTGGCATCACAAAAATCCGTAGAATGATTTGTAAGTAAATTGCAGCTACTTTTGTGGTATTATAAATCTGGTAACTATATTTTTATCACACTGCACGGAAACACAGCGGAGGGATATCTATATTATGCTACTCTACATATCTTTTTTTTTTAGAGTATCGCTATTTATGGGTACGACATAAATATCCGTGTCTAGTCGTACCGATATTCGATGAGTTTTAAGGTACTCAAGGCCATTAAATGATCAATGCTTTCTTCTAATTCCGTGTAATATGCTAATGATTTACCCCCTGTCCACTAAACAAGATGTCACTTCACAGAGAATCAGTGCTTTTTGTTACGAAACAGCCGCATAACCCAGCCGGTATAGTGACTACGCTATGGGGTTGAAGGCCGAGAGACCGAAGTTAGATTTTTAGTAAGGACAAGAGATTCTTCTGTTTTCGAATGTGTCTGAAGAGACCCTGTTCCCTTTCCCCCATTTAATGGGAACAGGGGAGCGCTTCTTCATGTGGTAAGGCGGCTGGTGCCTGAAGCTGACCACTCACACCGTCTAGTGTCAAAGTCTCTAAAGTCATAAACGAAAATAAGCGACGTGTTACCAACATTACAGAGTGAGCAATTGCGTTTACTTCCGGTCGTTATTTTAAACAAAGAAATTTATTTCTTGTGGATTTGCGAGCCGTGAAGTTGTAATTGCGTTCTTTTTGAAGGTCCAAGTATTCCGGGATGTTACACCTTGTCAAGGAAGAGTCTCTTGGTGTTACAATACGACTGGACCAAGGAGGAACAAGGAGTGAGAAAACTGGAAAAGGAGATTATTATTATTATTATTATTATAGATATAGACAACGGTACCAAGGAAGCTCTTGAAGGGTTTGGAAACTTTAAAATAGTAAGAAAAGTAATTCGCTCTGTGAAATAAGCAGATGACCTTGTGCTACTGGCTAGGGAAGAAAAGGTGCTACAGGGCATGATTGATAGACTAATTGAAATGGGAAGATGCTGTGGAATGGGAATGAATGTGGAAAAAACTAAGGTAATGGGAACCTCAAGGCAATCATTCCCAGTACAGATAATGATAGATCACAAACAACTGAAGAATACGGAATATTTGAATTATTCGAATAGCATTATAACAAGTGATGCAAGATTTACACGGGCAATTAATCCATGATTCCTATAGTAAAATCAGAAATCAGCAAGAAGAAGGCTCTTTTCACCAGCAAATTTAAATGTAATTTAAGTAAGAACCTAGTATAATGCTACATTTGGAGTATAGCTTTGTATTGTGCTGAAACTTGGACGCCTCAGAAAGTAAATCAGAAATACGTTGAATGTGTTACAATGTAGTGCTAGAGAAGGATGTAGAAGATCGGTTGGACAAAACACGTGTAAAGTAAAGAAGTATTACATAGAGTAAAGGAGGAAAGGAACATTCTATGCAGCTACAATAAAAAGAACGAAGGCTAACTGTATTGGTCAGATCTTGCGTAGGAACTGCCTTCCAAAACACGTATTTAAGGAAAGATAGAATGGCAGAGAAGATGAGGAAGAAGCCTTAAGCAGCTACTGCAACTTTTTAATGCAACGAGATGACGCTGGAAATTGAATGAGGACGCACTAGAAACCACTTTCTGGAGAATTCACTTCGGAAGAGGTTACGCAACTGTCGTAAGAGAGACTATGTGTTGAATAAATACGTACTACATGGCCTCCTTCTAGCCTGTGAATTCCACAGGCTGTACATTAGTTTAGCTACTTTTGATTCAACGCTGAAAACAATTAACAAGGAAGCCAATTGACATATAACGTAACATTGTTGCGCTTTCGCTAAGTATGGTTGCTACGGAAAATAAAAAATACATTCCCATTGTATTGTTGTTGACTTACATGTAGCTGTCAACAATATAAAATTTCAGGTTTGCCATGGAAATGCAACAGTGTGTTCTCTTTGCAAAGTTGCCGAACCACAAAGTATTTCGCACTGCCGTTAATATAAACGTATTTAGGTACGTATGTAAAGTGTCCGATATTTTTGTCCAATTTTAACCAAATTTGGAGTTCCTGGACAGATTGCCGTAAAATTGCCCAAAATAATATACGAAGAAATCCTTCCAGTGGGAGCCGCTCTGACGCATGCGGACGGGTAAACAGCGGACAGACAGACGGGCGAGCGCAGACATGACGAAATAATAGGTGTTTTTCCCGATTTATTCGAATACGCCTGAAAAAAAAAACTTAAATTCAGTTGTCCATGTTTCGTAATTTGTGCCGAAGTCAGATTTCTATTTCGTCAAATGACGACACACGGAATCCGATAGTTGGAAAGACTGCGTTGTATGTTATCCCGATTAAATCGTCTCTATCTAATGTTAGATAAGACCAGGATACAGACCCATTTTAATATTATCCAGCTATTCATATATTTTCAATCTGTTTTCTTACGTTCACACTTTCCTCATAAAATGTGTATCCACTACTTATTTCTTCCGTTCACATTACGTACCCCCTACATATCAGTTCCTGTATTTTTTCAACCTAATAATATTGTAAACTTATACTGTATAATCCAGGAAATAAGTGGAAGGAGAGTGGCAGTTTAATTTCACTCATGTTTAAACTCAGCACTCAGCGGAGCTGTGGATACTTTTACAAACTGACCGCTTAATTCCCGGAGAAAGAGCTTTCTTACCCCTTGTGTAAAAAGCTAGTCAAAACCCACACCAGGTTTGCACAATTTGGAGAAAAGAAAAAAACTTCTGCCACTGCAGCGAAACGAAATGACCCTACTAAATAGCTGGTGTAAAGTACAGATTATTAACCTACGCATTTTGCAGCTGCTTTTATCTGCCTGTAACCTTTTCCCTCTCAGATATAGATATTCTCCTTTGAACACTCAGTCTATATCCTCTTAATCTGACAGGCCAAATTTCAACCCGTACAAAGCAAAAGTTAAAAAATTTACTTTCGTTGCTTATGTTACAAACTGTTATATGCGAAAACAGAATATTTGGAACTGAAGGGTACTAAGACATTTAAAACTACATTCCATTTTCAATTAACCGCAATTTCCATGTGTTACTGTTTTATATAAAGTCAGAATACATGGCTTTGAAGTTGACCACACCCAATGGCTCTACTTTTTTAAGCAGACCCCCCTCCCCCCACTAGTGAATTCACATTAACAAGCATTGTTATATGAAGCTGTGTATAGCAAGCTATATTGTATTAAGCCACGTCATATCAGCTCAACTTCCAGGTGAAGCGAAAGCTTTGTTGACCACAATTGCTACTAGGACGATTAGATTAATGTAGGCGTATTACATTAATAGCAGGCCTGTTTACATAGAGGATCACAAACAGGACAGGAATATAAGTGGACGCGACGGAATGAATTGGGATGCAAACTGTATGCTAACTTACTTTAATCAGCGAACTTTCATTTTTCAGTATCCATTAAAAAATGTTTGACCCTCATTTGAAAAGACTGAATTTTATGTGCCTCACTACATTTAATATTGTATTTACCGTGCATTGTAACTTGAGTGAAAGTTTTATTTCATACCAACAAATGCACATAAACATACAGTGTCAATAGTTTATTCGTAACTTTCCCCGATACGTATTTCGGCGTTTTAAACCGGCAAGTCACTTGAGACTCAATTGCTACGCAATCTACTAAATACTTCGCACGCAAATACAGAGACAAGTTGACATCACCGAGTTAAAACCTGAACACATTACATAGGCCTTTCGTGTACCGAAATTTCGCTATGGCTTGTTATTTCTCTTCTCATTTGAATTAAGTAACCAGAATATCTTACTCCAAATTATCGTAATGACTTCGATTTCTCTGTTTTTGTAATCACAAAAAGGTAGCCTGGCGGATGAGGTTAATATTGCGATGGTTGGTTTCAGCTGGCATGAGTCCTTGGTTGCGTAACTACACAAATATCTCACTTGTCACTAGCCGTAACTTAACTGCCTGTTTACCCTTGGTCACTCTCTATCGGCAGAGAAACGCCAACAAGAGAGTAGTAGCAGGAGTGGGCCTCGTGTAATATTATCGAGAGACTTACATGTAAAAGAAACTTTCACGAATTGTGTCCACTGTGTAACCAGCGGAGAAATCAAACACATCATACGAAAACTCACTCCAAACAAAGCTGTTAATTAAAATTCTCCATTATGAAATCGGTATATGAAATAAAAATTTTCCATAACATTTTTCAGCACATAATAGATATTATCTTCATAATGACATGTCTATAGTGCAGCTGTCGCCAACCGGTGGTCCGCGGGCCACTGATGGTCCGCGAGAAAATTTTGGTGGTCCGTGGAGAAATTTGGACATTATTTGCAATTTTTATGTTTATTATACTTATTTCAAACAAGCAGCAACAAATATCACACTAATAATTTTGTTATAATTAAACAAGTGCATTTCGTATTAATAAAATGGAACTTTTATGATCATTATTTTATAGATGTTTGTACCTTTTTTAAAAAAATTAATGTTAGTGGTCCGCGGGATTCAAAATTGTGAGTTTAGTGGTCCGTGAGCTCCGAATGGTTGGCGACCGCTGTTATAGTGTATGTCTGTACTGCTGTCTATCTACTGCGATTTAATTGGACAGATTTAACTTACGTTTCTAATTTAACATGTTTAGGGACACATAGCTTTAATAGAGATTATTTTATTATTGCAGTCCATATGGAAGGGCATAATTTGAATTCTTGTAGGGCATCATTAATTCAGTCTTCCATAAACACAACTTCATTTTAATATTCTTCAATTATACGTACAAAAGTATTTGGGATAATCAGTAAATAAACACTTCGCTAAGCGGATGGCAATCATGTTTCCGTGATAAGTACAATGACACGTTAAAAACAAATTCCACTGAGCATATCGCAAGGAAAGTAGCATAATGTTATATCACGGAAAGTAGACTAAAAATGAATGTTCAGAACAACTTTTTCCACATCGGGACTTCTGGTGTAGATAATAGCAGGGACGTAATGTCGCGTTCTGCCATCACACTCTGCATCAGAAGTGTTAAGCTGCCGCCCTCTGTTCTTACGTTTGTCCATAAATCCATAAATGAACCCCTCTGTCTATTCAATCAATAAATCTATCTGTACCCATCTAATCAATCAGTCTCTTCGTCTTCCTTCTAGCTAGTCAGGCATTCATCCTTCTCTACCTTTGTCAATGAAATCCAATAAAGTCTTCATTCGTCCATTCCTACAGCTCTTCATCCATCCATCTATTTATCCATCCATCCATCCATCCATCCATCCATCCATCCATCCATCCATCCATCCATCTATGCATTCATCAATCCGTCTACTTATCCCTCTATCCGTCCATCATTCCATTCAGTCAAGATTTCTTACATGCATTCCACAAAGTACCTGAAGTACCGCGAAGGCCTATTTCAGCATCCAAAGGCCCAAACTTTTCTGAGTATTTATTTTCAGACATTGTGACTTAGATTATTATTTTATGACTGAGAGGCCCATTTATATCTATAACACTAACAATATACTATACATATAACATATATATAATATATATAACATATAACTATATATAACGCTATAAGACTAACAAAGGTTTTATAGCCGCCAAATAAAAAATAAAACTGCAAAAATAAAGGTTTTATTCAAAAAGAAAATATAAACTTAAGCACTCCCTACGTAAAGTCGCAAATGCATATGGAAAAAGCAAATCGAGCATTTTCAATTCCAACCAGCTTTCAACCGCCTTTGCTAGCACAAAAGTTAAAGAAATAAAACTGTTGCTAACTGAAAGAAACCTTGATAAAGAGTAATAATTAATGACAAGATATCAATGTATTTAACATGTTCTTTCCCGTATGTGCCACATGCCCCGTCCGTCTTATGCATTAACTACATTAATTAATTAATCAAGTAATTAATTTAAATCACCAAGTAATGAGATTAAATACTTAACCCAATAAATTTAATCAAACTGAATTAATTTGGAATGGGGGTAAGATAAATTCCTCTGGCACTGTGGCCCCAGATGGGCCTATTGTTCCAAGCCCTGATGGTAGATGATTGCACAGCACTGGTGGAATGATGAAAATGGCTGTGTGAAACCGAATTGCTCAGAGGAAAGCCCGCCTCAATGCTGCCCTCTGCACCACAGGCTTCGCATGATATCGTGTGCGACTGATCTCACCTCGGCTGACCGAATCCGGCGACTAAACCTCTGGGCTAAAATCAAACAATGTAAGTAACAGTGTTGGTCAGGGTCGGTCCAAGAGGACAGCCGTGCAGCTGATCGAAACATCTCCTGATCTGGGGAAAAAACTTGCCATTTTTTTACTACAAACTTGCTCGACCACAGCTAGTTTCTTTATCGACAACGTATTTCTGGACAAGAAATAGCGTCCAAATGAAACCTTTAAAATTTTGTAAATATACAGCCTCCCAATAGGGTAAGGCAACGTAAGGCAGTCTTTTGCATATGGTAATGCAACTCAGAATGATTATATTGTAATCGACTCCTCACAAAGTTTGGTGTGGAATAGAATTTGCACACTGCTACTTTTTGAGAGTTCTGGCTATATGTTGCTGCATTGTTCAACAATATATGTGGTGTTTAGTAAAAGACGTTTGTGTGTTTATGGTAGTAGGACTACATACAGAGAAAGAAGTGTTTTATTTGAAGGAGCTCCTGTTACTGAGATTATACAGCGTCTGTGAATAGGTGAATGGTATATGGGTATAGCGCATGGGTGGAATGATACTGGAAGGCTAAAGTCGAATTACTTGGAGAAAAGCCTATTCCGGTGTCATTCCCTCTAACATAAAGCTGAAATCGAATATAGGCCTCCACAATGACAGACAGATGCCTGAATGCCTGGATATCACCTGCATACAGGCTTTAGGTTTCACATAAATATAGAAACGGAGTCGGAAGCTGGCTGCTGTTGGGAAGTTAGTGGAATGGTGACATTACTGCCTGATCTCTAGTGGTGACATTACTGCCTGATCTCTAGTGGTGACATTACTGCCTGATCTCTAGTGGTGACATTACTGCCTGATCTCTAGTGGTGACATTACTGCCTGATCTCTAGTGTGACATTACTGCCTGATCTCTAGTGGTGACATTACTGCCTGATCTCTAGTCTTCTTCTCTTTAAATTAGGAAGTATTACCTCGAAACAAATCGCCCCTTAATCAACCCTTATTTTTTTACATTTATCACCTTATACGCCATCATATTGCACAACATATAACCACTGCAGATGGAACAATGTTGTTAGTCTAATAGTAATCATACAAACACGAGTATGATCTAACCAAATTTAAAACATAAACCTTAAATAGTAGGCTGGTTCTTTAGTCTTTATCGAGCACGCTTTGTGGACGAGCGCAAGAAACGGAAACACATTAATCAACGTGCCGCACTTTCATCAGAGTCAGCACTAAAAACCGTAGCCACCGAAACGTAAGAATGGCCACTCTGCAGAGGAGAAAATACGGCTTACGAGTATTATTAAAGGCAAAGGACATGTACTGCATAATGCGAACTGTAATGTGCACATACTAATTTAACATATTCTCTTAAATGTCTCTCATTACCACTTAGTATTGAAAACACCAACAGCCTTCTTACACTTTATGTCGTATATTTTCAGACAGCGACGTTTCGACCCTTACACACGCGTCCTCTTCACTGTGTACTTATACTATCTAAATTAGATGTCCTTTTCTTATTATTTCTATTACTTTGCGAACAACTTTCATTTGTGGTATGTCGTAATTATTAGGCCATTAATGTGAGCTGTAAAAATTTACATTTCGGAAATCTAGTAATATGATTAGCATATTTAGTTACACTAAAAAATCACTGGACATTTAAAGTAGCTTTAAAACCTTACCTTACCTTTCTTCTAGGCCTTGGATTATTTCTTTTAATATTATATACCCCTAAGCAGTTAATGTGTTACATCTTACAGCCCTGGAACGTAAATTTAAAGAACTGTAATATTTTGTAGTAAAAGTTGCTTCTGTTACATATACTTTCGTGAGGTCCAAATATTCCTACCCGCACCCTGTTGTCACATACCTTAAATGTTTAAAGTTTCTTCGTTTAGTAAAGTAAAACGGATATAATTGCATTTTTGAGTACTTTATACGATTGTAATTAATAAAATACCTTTTTCCCACAATGTAGCATTCTATTACATGCGCATTTATTTATTCAACATGTTGTTTTCGACATGTTTCGGCCTGTGCTAGGACTTTAGCAGGAAAATATGTTATTTTAAACGTTGGGATTTACTCCTGGCTTCACGTTTTTATAATATGTGCGTCTACAATGGAAAACTTTAAATTCTTATGATTAGGAGAAACAATTGGTTTAATATAAAACGAAACTTTATATTGGAATCATGCTTTAATGATTTTTTAATGTTTAGAGGATGGAATTTTATATACCCCTAAGTCTGTATGTTTATGTCAATGGGTGTGCAAATGTAACATTACAAATATTTAATTCCCATCATACGAAGCGTAATGGGAACTAATTATTATTATTTCTTTTCTCCTACTGTAGGCATCAGTCCTTGCTTTCTTAATTTTTATGTAATCATTCTTATTTTCAGATTATTATGTATGTAACGTAGTTGTTAACCATTATGTGATTAGATAAGAAATTGAAGGATTGACCCTGTAAAGGAAAGATATTTGATGATTAAGATAGGGTCAACAGCTACAATAACACAGTCGTTGTGTGTAAAGCGGAGGCAGTTAAAGCAAGGGTCCTTAAACATTTACACTATAGACAGCTTAGTAGCATAAGAATGTTGGGAGAAACGTGTTGCATTGTACGAATTTTTGCAAAATTTTTCTTACTTTAATTTAAATTTAAAGTTAAAATTTGTGGTTGATAATTTATTTTTTATAACGCACCTTTTAGCACAAAATAACATAACTCACGCATTTTCTTATTGTTTACAACGTGTTAAGCTTTGTATGGTCACGGAATTGGATGCGATAAAGACATATTTGTTGGATACAATACAAATTACAAATTTTTAAAGGTACAAGACAGGCAATGTAAGTGTAACGTGACACTGTGGCGCGTTTGCATAACCATCGTTACCACAAAAACGCCTATAATTCTTATTGTTGACATGCATATGTCGCTGTCAACAATATAATAAATATTGACAGCTTTGGCATGGAAACGCAACAATGCACTCTATTTATTCTTGCGCTATATATGTCGCTGCCAACAACTTATGACAAAATAAGTATTTCATATTATAAGTGTATTTCTGTATTTTCGCCTTAGTTTTCTGGCACTCGAGTGGCATCTCTTGTGCACCGCACTGCATTGCCATCTGTTGCTTATCTGGCTGTACCACATTTTTTTCACATTATCTCACAAAGAGTACGAATATCGGAAAAATGTATTTAACATAAAATGCGTGTTTTGATACTCTCTACAATTTTGTCTGAAAATTTTCTCATTTAACAAGAATTTGGAGAGGTGTTATCGTAATTTTACGTAGACCTTCATGTAAAATACACGTTATTCTTGTCAGATTTTAATGAAAATTAAATTCTCTCGACAGAGGTTTAGAAAATCCACAAATAGCAAATTTCATGATAATCCGTTCACTGAACGCTGAAGTGATCCATGTGGATAGAAAGATGGACAGACAAACAGATGGCCAGGCGGACTGACAGGCATGACGAAGCTAATAGTTGCTTCTCGAACTTTTGCGAATGACTGTTTTAAATGCTTAAAACCTTCAGGGAGGTTTAAGATTAGGGAAAGCCAATGCATCAGAACAGACCACACAGAGCTGACTGACCCATTTATGAAAGGGATTTCTAAATCTTGAGGATACTTCAGGTATTAATTTAAACCGTAAAGAGATATCAAATTTTCACTAGATAATTCGATTAGTACGGCTCTAATTGCACACAGACAAAGACCCGTAATTAATGGTTCGGGTGTGTTGAATATCCAGTCAAATATAAAAGATGAGAATACGAGGAATCCTCGCTAATTAGAGTGTTGTAGTATTTCTCAAAACTTTCAATTTCATTTATGTAAATATGCATACAAAATTTACTGAATGAAGCAGAGTCCTTCTTGAGAAGGCGAGAGTTGTGCGCTGTGCGAAAAAACTTCTTTCCTTTTGTAGAAAACAAAGTTTTATTTCCGTATTCAAAACAGCCGGCAAAAGGATCGTAATCTGAGCTAGTTTACTCTAACCCAAAACCCCGTCACTCTATTTCTTTAATGTTAATTTTAATATTATCTTAGCACCTATACCGATACATTCCCGTCAGGATTTAGGACGAAGTCCTTCTTGCATTACTCATATTTCTCATGCGTTCTCCATGGCCCGACTACACACTCCTCCATTAGTAAATCGCCCTATTAATACTTGCTGAAGATTAGAATTTATTATGCTCCTCATTATTAAATATTCTCCATCACCCCAAAATTTTCAACCTCTTGGGTCAAAAGGATCCATTAATACCTTAGTATGTGCCCCTCTTTACCTTTATTTTTCAAATCGTCTGCAGACCGAGACTCACACACATATAAGGCAACGGATGGTATTATATTTCCATATATTTTAATAGTTGTATTCTTAGAAAGACGATTGGGAAATAGATCAAAACTGCTTTAAAATTTTTTAAATGTGATGCTGGAGGAGGATGAAGATCAGTTGGGCCGACAGCGTGAAATATAAAGACGCATTACGTAGAGTCAAGGAAGAAAGGAACATCCTACTTACAATAAAATGAAGAAAGGTTAACGGGTGGGTCACATCTTGAGTAGCAACTGCCTCCTAAAACACGGTATTGAAGGAAAGCTAGAAGGGACGAGCAGACGAGGAATAAGACCGAAGCAGCTACTGGATGACATTAATGAAAAAAAATAATTGAATTTGAAAGAGAAGGCGCCAGGTGGCCATGTCTGGACGACTCTCTTTGGAAGAGGCTACGGACAAGTCGTAAAGGAGTAAGGGCAATTAATGAACTTTCAGATAGCCTGGAGGAATAGACAAGTCGTTTAACTGAGCAGTAAAACCGATTTTTAATTTGATTTGCTGTTTTTTTAGTTAAAGCATATTCACTTTTTATACTGTACTTCCCAAATATTTGAATTTGACATACTTCGAAATAAATTAGCTGTCTGCATATTAACATTGTAGCTGCATTATCTTAACCAGATGCGAAAGTAACAGAGATGAGACACTTAGTGTTTTCTTCGTATGTATTTAAATTAAGTTTCTACTATTACTCCTCCCTTTGGAGTGAATTTGTTAGTCAGTTAATTTTAAAGAATTGAAACTTGTATTGAGATTAATTTTTCTTAAAATTTTAAAATAATGCATTGAATATTTATGGTATTTATGGTAGACGTGAATATAATGTCTACCAGTTACATTCAGTCCGTCTTGGGTTTCTTAGAGCCTCATAATTTTTTTTCCGAGTCATTTATACTCATTTCTGAGTGTCGTGACCCTACTGGCACGAAGCCGTAGGTTGTCATGGGAGAATTTACCAGCGGTGGTTTCCCGTTACCTTCCGCCGTGTACGATTCTATTCAATCTGATAGGACCGCTAGAGCCCTCTAGCAGCCGAACAGGAGACTTGGGCGAGAAATGGCCGCTAAATTTTGCTTAGGAAACATCTCTATGCCCGTAAGGTTCTTTTACATGCCGTAAATCTACGACATGGGACCGACGGCTTTACTTCCCCTCCGAAGGAAGTGGTGCTACGGATTTTTATAACCCTTTAAAAATCCATCTACCTAGGCCGGGATTGAACCCGCAACCTTGGGTCCAGTGGCGAGCACGCTAACCACTAGTCCACCGAGGCAGATAGAGCCTCATAATAGGGCACTCTAAAAGTAATTATAAAGCAATATCCATAATTCATCTACTTGTGTGTGACTATTGTGATAAAAAAATTATTCCCGAAAAAGTTTAAATATTAGTGTCTTATTGCAGGTTGCACTTAAACTGATATCTGCACTGTTCTGGCATATAAACTGCGTACTAAGTGTTAGGTCGTCTACTCTAATACGAATTTCACCTTACGTCTATTTTGATTGACTTTGCGTGCAATTGTCAAGGCTTTCTCACTGCGTTCACCTTAGCTGTCGGAACTTCAGTTGCGGAAGTCCAGCGAAGAGTCTCTGTGATACAGAAGGAGCGTACTGTGTCGATATTCCAGGCTGTACGCATTTCTGGGAAGGTCAGCATTCCTGTAATGATTGAGGTGGTCAGCTTATGTCGTCAGCGTTGCGACGTATGCCGGCATCTCTAACCGTCGTCAATAACACAATTCTTGCCAGATTTGTTGTTTCTTGCCTCTTGTCTTGTACAATGTGGAGTTACCAACTTTTATATTGTGGCTATTTATAGAATGCAAGTATGTGAATTTTGAACTTCAGATAATGAAGAAGACGAAGTGTTTGACAGAGAATCAAAAGTGGACGAAATCTTTCGAAAGACCCAGACAATGTTAGTAAGGACTGGAATGCTGCGATTTCGTATTAGGTTCACATTTATATCTTATTAGGTTCACATTTATATTGTATTAGGTTCATATTTATATCGTATTAGGTTCACATTTATATCTTGTTAAGTTCACATTTATATCTTATTAGGTTCACATTTATATCGTATTAGGTTCACATTTATATCGTATTAGATTCACATTTATATCTTGTTAAGTTCACATTTATATCTTATTAAGTTCACATTTATATCGTATTAGGTTCACATTTATATCGTATTAGGTTCACATTTATATCTTATTAGGTTCACATTTATATCTTATTAGGTTCACATTTATATCTTATTAGGTTCACATTTATGTCGTATTAGGTTCACATTTATATCGTATTAGGTTCACATTTATATCTTATTAGGTTCACATTTATATCGTATTAGGTTCACATTTATATCTTTTTAGGTTCACATTTATATCTTATTAGGTTCACATTTATATCTTATTAGGTTCACATTTATATCTTATTAGGTTGACATTTACATCGTATTAGGTTCACATTTATAAGCCTTTCGTTTTGGAACACAAAGAAAGACAAACTGAATATAGTAAATTACAAAGAACTAAGTTAAGGTTTCTAATACGTGAAAAGAGGAACAGCAGTCACACATGGTAAAAGGTTAACAAGAGTACCAGAATTACCGCTTACGCCCCTAAGAAAGGAATCCATAAAACTCGCATTAAAAATTCAGTTATAGCTCACAGAGAATACGTCCTACTTATACATTACAAAGATGAATATATTAATGTTTTATGTAAGTAATGGCTGCTTATTGGGTGAAACAATTTAAACACGAATGCCTCGTGCAGGTAACATGCAGTTTTTGAATGTCAGAGCAGATGGCGCCTATGAACACCTTTTGATAAATTACGTGTAAAATATATTAATGTTGTGAATAATTAAATCACTCCTGTGTTCGTAGTGGAGTTTTATGTTGCACACGTGCATTTGTCAGCAGATGGTAAAGGTGCTTCTATTAAGAACAACTTTGTAAGGAGTTAGTAGGTGCACTGGACTAATTCATTATGAATTTGACAGTCCTATTATGAGTCTTCAGCCGATCCCAGTGGCCGTGCGGTCTAAGGCGTGGGTCTTCGGCCGCTCGCTTACTAGGATCGTGGGTTCGAATCCCACCGGGGGCATGGATGTTTGTGTTGTTGTATAAGGACTATAGCATGGAACGTAAAGTGACATGAAGGACGAAAAAGGATTTAAACAGTACGAAAATGGATCAAAGGGGAAAAACCCCGGACAGACAAAAAAAAAAAAATCCCACCGGGGCCTGGATGTCTGTCTCTTGTGAGTGTTGTGTGTTGTCAGGTAGAGGTCTCTGCGACGGGTTGATCACTCGTCCAGAGGAGTCCTACCGAGTGTGGTGTGTCTAATGTGTGTGATCGTGAAATTTCGAAATGAGGAGGCCTAGGCACCCGAAAAGGGGCTGTTGAGCCATAGGAAATTATGAGTCTTCAGGTCTAACATCAAATTATGGGACAAACTTTAAATAGCCTAAAAGAGAACCATAATTAGTATGGAATTGGTAACGCGACGGATGTCGGTATGAATAAATTGTAGGTCCACAGGGGTTAACATATCTTAATTAAAGAATCTACACTGACTGTGAATATGCCAGCAGAATTCTTCCCCGAGCGATTAACATATGTTTCCAGCGCTGAAGCACTTGCGAGGTGCAAACAGTTGTGACGTCATGACTTGTGATAGAGAAGGTGGGCTAATGGATATTACAAGGGAATACGAGAAATGCCTCTGTTTTGATGATATCTGTTTGGAAAGCTAGTCGAATGGTAGTATAATTAAATGTGAATTCTTCTTCGCCTATTGGAGTTGAAAATACGGAAACCAAACTGTCCGCGTTTTATAATTATTCTCTAACCAACCCTCGTAATGAGGCAAAATGTTTGAAAGAAGAAATATTTTTATATTGTGATTAACATCCCCCCCTACAATCACACACACACACACACATTATATATCGCCTCACTAAAATCGCCACAGCACAGGCGGTAAGATCGATAGGCTAGACCAGCTACCATGTAGATGCGTCCTTGGAAGTCGCTTGTGTTTATGGTAAAGAGGTCACCAACGAAATGTTACTGATGCATGATTGGTGACAGAGTGACTGTGCTACTGAGCACTCTTTAACACTTTATTTTTGGCTTCTTTATTACAAGAAGTTACGTATGACAGAGCAGCATCAAGCAAGTACCGCAGATGGAGCGCAGGTGACACAAAGACAACACTAATACGTTATAGTATGAGTAGTTACTAGGGCCGTGCCATGGCTCAGGCGGTTAGTCCCAGGTCTGTCTATGTGGGATTTGTGGCAGACAAATAGGCACTGGGACAGGTTTTTCCCACGAGTACTTCTGTTTTCCCTTGTCAGTTCCATTCCACCGGTGTTCCATTTCTTGGAAAAATGAAACAACTGATCATCTTCCTCTTCATCTTCATCACAAGGTTTGCACAATAAGACTTAAGGCTGCGGTGCGTCCGTAGCATCTGCTGCGGGGCCCTTCTCCACAAAAAAAGAGTAGTTACTACAGCAGCTACAAAGTGAAGCTATGCTAGTGAGATCTAAGATTAGGCTAATCGCATGTTGCAGGCAGAATAAGGTTACTTCAACGAAAAACAGTTGAAATATCATTGGAAAAGTGTGGAGTGTGATAAAGCACCAGCAAAAACCCTAAACAATTGTGAAATATTAGATAGAGACTCTGAGATCTCAATATTTTCCAAGGTACAAAAATTTGCTAGAATTATTTCTAACAGTGAATAGAATATAATTATTAATTATTCCAAAGTTCTGCGTACATAAAATTTAAATTACAAAATTTAAAATTGTAATGATATTAAGAACGTAACCTTATTCATCATTTTGCAGTCTGTCTTACGACAGGTCCGTAGCCTCTTCCAAAGCGAGTTCTCCACAGGGTGCGATCTAGTGCTTCTCTTCAATTCCAGTATCTTCTTTTTCCTTAAGGTCATCCAGTACTGCTTACGCCTTCTTCCTCGTCTAACCGTCATTTCTATCTTCCCTCTAACTTGATATTAACTAATGATATTAAGAACATAGCCTTATAGTGATGTGAAATTACGTACAGAATCAGAATCAGTGTGTTCCGATGTGACGTGGGGTATTAACGTTGACTTCAGGAGTCTTGAGATGCATTTGTATGCCAATAAATATATTTATCATGTAATAAAAGCTGCTAATTATTACAAGTGTGCTTTCTTCGACTTTTGACAAGATTTCGCTCATAGACAACATTTTGTGCCGCTTGAGTACAGGGCAAAATTAAAATTACATTTTGCAGGCCATCTTCAGGCACAGAATGATGCGCCTTCTGCTTAGGGCTTATTAGAATGTTTATCTTTCCCTGTGGGAAGACGGAGGAAATGCCAGATCCCGAATGCTTTTCGTAGTTCTCATCTGGAGAGTGGGCACAATTTGAAGAAATTATTCAACAGGAAATCCGAAACCTTTGTAAATGATCGAACTAGTAAAGTGCCATTTCGTGGCAGGAAAGCCTTTACAGGTTTCTTACACGATTCCTAAAATGTATTTGGCACATTAAGCGGTACAAGTGCTAAACGCATTAAATTGAAACGTGATTTTCATTACATATATATTCAGTATACCGTCATATACAACTTTAAAATACAAGTTAATCAAAATATGTTTCGACTTATTTTTCAAGTCATCGTTAGGCCTTCATTTGAGAACTCGGTGAATATTTACAGCTACAAGTAGGAGTGAGATATCACGCTTTACAAAACAATGATAAACAGTAAAATATTGAGATAATAAAAGAAGCCTTGGTAATTATATAAAATATGAGTAATAGTATAAAAAATTATAAAAGATAATAATTATTTAAAATTTTTAGAAACTTCAGAAATATACATTATTAGACAGCAGAATTCCAGTATGGTAGTACATTGCCGAATCATATTTTAAGGCACAAGAGAACATCATATGTATGCGGAATATTAGTTTTGATGTCGTGTGAAGCTTGAAGTGTCTATAAATCTAGCAATTCCTTATAGATATATAAGTCTTCTGTGCGTTTTATTACCTTGATATGGGGTGCCATATGTCTTGAATGTAGTTGTTTTCATTGCCATCACAATTCTTTACTTCTGCAGCAATAAAATTACTGGAATTAGGTTTAGAATTCTGTTTTGTTACGTTCGGGTTTTAGCGTTTGGAACACTTTTTTGGCCATTTATATCTATACATCTCTTGTTGTATTAATGATGCAACTGGACATCTTTTTATTTAGTACACTAATGAGTACAGAATGAGTACTTCAGAAACTTTTCCTCTTTATATGCTTTTACATTCTTTTTGCCTGTAACACAACAATACTTCTTACACAGTTTGATGGGCGCTGCTGCTAACATGGCAAACTCAACAACATTGATGGGCGCTGCTGCTAACATGGCAAACGCAACAACATTGATGAGCGCTGCTGCTAACATGGCAAACTCAACAAAATTGATGAGCGCTGCTGCTAACATGGCAAACTCAACAACATTGATGGGCGCTGCTGTTAACATGGCAAACTCAACAACATTGATGAGCGCTGCTGCTAACATGGCAAACTCAACAACATTGATGAGCGCTGCTGCTAACATGGCAAACTCAACAACATTGATGAGCGCTGCTGCTAACATGGCAAACTCAACAACATTGATGAGCGCTGCTGCTAACATGGCAAACTCAACAACATTGTAGCGGTTCGTGTAGACGTCTATTAAAAGCAAAAACTATTTTCTGTTTGGCATTCTCGTCCAGGTACAAATTTCTTGGTAGATTTAAGCTGTATCATAGGGATGCTAATAATGTATAATCCGTCCTCAATCTGCTGGCAATATAAACAATCTATAACTCTCTCATTCCTTGTCGCTTTCAGATTTAAAAAAAAAAACATCAGTTTTCCAAGCTTTTCTTGTGTATAATTTCCATGTTCAACAAACATAATGTATTAATTCCACCTTGAAGTGTAGCAGCATATTGGATCCTTGGGAACATTTTGAAGAGAGATGATATGAAAGGAAACAATGATCAATATTTAAACAAAACCATGAACGATTAATTGGATATGGAAATGAAAACTGCAGATTAAATAGCCCACTCAAACATCGCCCATGAAAGTGAGACCGAAAGTTAATACTTGCATTACATGTAACTCTAAAGGCCATTTTTTATTTTGCCCCTCATGGAAGTTTTGAAATCATTTATCTCCAAGCTTGCCATTTGACTACACATTTTTACGAATGTATTGTATTTCGATGACAACATAATTGGAGACACAGTACACTAGAGCAGACCAAACAGTAATTTTATGAATCTCTGACTACTGTGCAGAGGCTTGCTGCTTTGTGTCATACTGAAGCGTAAGGTTTGATGGATGCTGATTACAGCTGCCACACGAGCAAAAATAATGAACAAGGGACTCAACAAAAACAGCGAGGAATTATACTGCCCTACGTATAGTCTGTTGCTCTTCACACACGAGTGCCAGTTTTATTCAAAAAGTCCATTCTGTTGTCTGTATCTTGTTTTCTCGAGCTGTGGCATATCGTTCATTTATTTGTTCTGTATAGTCTGTAAGTGCCGATCACAGTGGCCGTGCCGTCTAAGGCGTGGGTCTACGGCCGCTTGCTTACTGGGATTGTGGGTTCGAATCCCGCGTAGGGCATGGATGTCTGTCTCTTGTGAGTGTTGTGTGTTGTCAGGTAGAGGTCTCTGCGTCGGGCTGGTCACTCGTCCAGAGGAGTCCTACCGAGTGTGGTGTGTCTGAGTGTGATCGTGAAGCCTCGATAATGAGGTGGCCTAGGCCCCCAAGTGGCTGTGGAGCCATTGAAAAAAAAATAGTCTGTAAGTGACAAGGAGTATTTTCAGGCTTCCGCCGCGGTGTTAAATGAGGTATTCGATCTTCTGAGATGTTACGTTGATTCTTAGTTAGTTACGGACGTTTTGGGACAGCTTGAAGTTGCCATCTTAAAGGATCAAGGGACTACTTGGTCCTTGAAAATGGTACGAAGACTTCCCGAAATGTCGGTAACTAACAACAAATCAACGCTGCTTACTATTCCAGAAGAAACAATACCTCAAAACAGAGTACATCTAGAAATCTGACGGGAAAATTATTGAATATTTCAGGAACTGAATTTTACTGTTTTTGCGTGCAATTTCTGTAAGCAGATTAGTTAAGATGAAGGAACAGAAACATAGAATTTTTCGTCTTCAAAAATTGTATTATTTTAAACATATCAATACCGAAGCTCTTGAAGGCAACAAGGGGAGCAAGAAAGAAAGGAAAAAAGAGAAAAAAACCTTAAAAATAAAGAAAACAAAGGAACAGGAAAAGAAAATGAAGTGAGATTTAAGTCTGTATTGGCTTATTCTGTAACGCCGTACAGACCATTTTACCTCTTATAGTGCCAGTTTTTTGAAGGCAAAGTGACATCAAGCGCATGTCGAAAATTATTGAATGATATTTAAAATAAGAGAGACCAAAGGGTGACGTTAGCGGTGGTGGATGTTATAAACTACTCAGTTGCAGGAAAACACATGTAAAATAAAGATAATGCTAGCCAAAGTTATAAAACAAACACGAAAAAATACAAATGTCTTTTATCACAAATAATGCAGTTGTAGCCAGGCTAAGAAAATATTAAGCGTCTAATGAATTGCCTCTATTTGCCTGAAGGCTATTTAACACCGCAGTCAGTAACTTACATTAAGCAGCATCGGAAATTATAATTCTTTTACTGTGGCGCAACAATCCAAATCGGGCCTAGATCTCCTCATTATTGAGGTTTCTCTGTGACACCAAATTAGACACACACACACCCTGTAGGACTTCTCTGAAAGGTTAAGAGCTCGTTATAAAGGGCGCTACTTACATAACACACAACAAACACACGGGAAGAATATCCATGTCCTCAACGGGATTCGAACTTGCGATACTAGCTATCAAGCACACACGAACCAACGCCTCAAACAGCACGGCCACCAGGATCGACTGAAAAGTGTAGTCGTGAATAAAAAGTTGGAAGCATTGTCTGAAAAAGGAGCCTTAATCTAATTTGAAATACTCTTCCTCTTTCTTCCCGGAGGGATTGAAGTAGACCAAGGAGACATCAGTGAGTAAACCAACAGACGGTGTCAAACATAATTTTGGTAGACTAGATCATTGTCAGAAACGTCAGAAATATGACTATATGATTTGTAATATGTGGCAGTCACCTTCTATCGTGGAGCCACGATAGCCCAGTCGGTATAGTGCCTAGGCTACGGGCTGGACAACCGAGGATTCGTGGGTAGATTTCCGGGACTGTCAGCAGACCGGCTGTCCCCTGTCCTCAGGAATGTAACGGCCTATATGAAACCGACCGTTCGCCTCCATCATGTCATAATTAAGAAAGCGGGTAGCTATACCCCAACTGGTAGCTATACCCCAACAATCTGTGTCTTCATACTTTGAACAGGGACAATTTCAAATTTACTTTGCCTTGTAATATAAACAGAAGAGAGCGTAATTACAATTTACTATGAAGCCACTCAGCTAAATGAACCTTTGTAAACAAGATTTTGAAGAGTTCCATTCATGGATACTTTCCAATAAATTTCCTGTCTAAAATCAGTAAAGAGAAGGAGTTTGTTTACTTATTTCTGGAAATCTCTGAATCATTATTTCCATTTCAGATATTAGGACTGACCAGCTTAGGGACTGATTTTTTGTTTCTTCATCAAAATAACCAAGTGTTTTCCGTCACATTTCTTACTTTGATCCTTTGAACAAAACAGACGTTTCTCTACTCACAGTCGCCCTAATCTTTTGGCCTTATATAAACCAGCACTTTAGCTGCGACATTCTTGCTACCCAACATAACGCATTATTTGCAGATCTGATTTTGTCCACACCTGAAACTTCCACATCTATATACTGAATTATTGCTTTCTGCCAACGGATTTGTTTTTGACAAGGGGAGGTATTGATCAAAAAGTAGCAAATGAGGCTTTCGTGTTACTTCTAATATGAATATTGAAACACTGTGCAATATAGCGCACGGATAGTAAAGATGTAACGGTACAAGGCGCCTTTAAACACCCCTCATATCTTAATGCACAGACAACCTGAGCATGGTTTAAGCCGATTACACAAACGAGTCTCCAACGACCGAGCAATAATCATATAACTATTATGTCTGTGGTGGTGACGATAATTATGATGAATTACAGAAATACTGTTAATATTGATAGTTGATGACATGAAAAAACAAATTTAAAATTCAATTAAATTTCGTTTTTATTGTGCTTCATGAAATTTTACTGAATTAAGGGCATGCATAAGCTCACTAGACTAACTAGACTGACTTATGTTTGTAAAGTCGATTTGCTGGATGGATATTGAGAATGGAATAACTTATGCGATATTTAAATTCCGTATATCGGTGGTGACATGGATTTAATTATTCTTGCAGATGTCGCCGTATATATTTATATATATGTATCAATGTTTCGGAGGATCTTACTTCCTGCATCTTCTAGATAATCCCATCTGGTTCAAAATTTCGGTACCAGAAAAAAATATTTACCTCTCTCTTAATTCAAAATACTGGAAATTTCTTGTCTGCATGAACTAATAAATTAAAAATGATAGGAGATCTCTTAGGCTTTTGCAGCTCTGCATTCTTCATTCGACATTCGACACTTAAAAATAAGAGCATTGGGCTGTCTCGAAAAATCCGACACCAATCACAGGTAACGCGGTGTCATTGCTCAGAGGATAAGAGACCTAAAGCTGACGTGCTTGATTTTTAGAGTTACGACGAGGTTAAAGATTTATATTGTTTATATTTAAAGCCCGACACATGTACAATTTAATCACACTATTTGTGCAATTTCACCATTCTACATGTTTCGAACCCCTAACCTGGGTTCATCTTCAGGAACACATTATCTAAAATCGCACACTAGTTACACCAACTGGCACAATTATTTACATGAGTTCTTTACAATTGTTCAGATATACTGTTTAAAACAAATAAAATTTAAAAAGTTAAAAATTGTATTAAAGTTGAACAATCTATGCTGCTTTGATATCCTGTTTATCGGAGTAAGTTGCCTGTTGGATGGTGAGAACAGTAATAGCACAGAACAGCATAGATTGTTCAACTTCAATACAATTTTTAACAACCAACAACCACAATTTTTAACTTTTTAAACTTTTATTTGTTTTAAACAGTGTATCTGAACAATTGTAAAGAACTTATGTAAATAATTGTGCCAGTTGGTGTAACTAGTGTGCGATTTTAGATAATGTGTTCCTGAAGATGAACCCAGGTTAGGGTTCGAAACATGAAGAACGGTGAAAGTGCACAAATAGTGTGATTAAATTGTACATGTGTCGGGCTTTAAATATAGAGTTGAAATGTACGGAATGAATAATATTACGAATAATATTAAATTTATATTTTTATCTTTGATCTTGACATAACGTTGTAGGCTAATAGGTAGGTGTAACGTGTCGGATAAATATTTTGTCTCCCTCTTCAGGGTTGAAAATCTACCGCACTAAAAGATAATGTCATAAATATGTAGAGCTACTTTTTGAGATATTATAGACAGGAACTTTAAACAATGTGATATCGTAAATTTTATTTAGTGACAAATGTTTTAAACATATTTCACTGGCATTAAAATCTATGCTATGGAAAGTCACAATATATTTACTTTTACGTTCGGTCTACGTAATATTCAGTGGGTGTCAGTGAAAGAGATTTCACACTTTTAAACGCCATCATATTCAGGCATAATTCAAGCACAATCAGATGTGTTGCAGTTAATTATTAAACTATATTTTGAAACATAAGCCACATTCTTCTGCCGACATAATGGTCATATTCAGACTCAGCTCTATGTTTTAAGCATAGTTTTTAATTTTCTTCCCCTTAATTCCTATGAATGTTTAAACACTGAAAAATATTCAGCAAATTGTTCGAAAAAGTTATCGATGAAGAATAAAATATACTAAATCTATTGAAAATTGTACCACCTTTTTGTCATGGTGCCTTTGTAATTAAGTCTCCGCACGCTGGTGTAATACTATAATTTATTCAATGTAGCACATAAAATTTCCTTTCAGTAATCTCCACAAACTTTTTCATTACATTGTACGTAAATAAGTAGCTTGACGGGCAAGAAATCAGGCCTCTTCTTTCTTTCTCAATCCAGGGTTAGTTTATGAGAAATTTGTGGTGATAAATGAGGCAATGGTTTTGGCTTCTGTCAGGGAACGTTTAGTATCCATACAGCTTTTACACAATCAGTTATTCTGTAAATAGCGCTGGTAGAAGAGGCTCATTAAAGGCTGATCAACAAGGAACACACTCTCCCACTTTACTGCAATTAAAAATAAATATTAATCACGAACTGAGGGGAACTGGGCACAGAGTTTGCTGTGTCCACCATAGTGCAGTAACTGGGTACAGAGTTTGCTGTTGTCCACCATAGTGCAGTAACTGTGTACAGAGTTTGCTGTTGTCCACCATAGTGCAGTAACTGTGTACAGAGTTTGCTGTTGTCCACCATAGTGCAGTAACTGGTACAGAGATTGCTGTTGTCCACCATAGTGCAGTAACTGGGTACAGAGTTTGCTGTTGTCCACCATAGTGCAGTAACTGGGTACAGAGTTTGCTGTTGTCCACCATAGTGCAGTAACTGTGTACAGAGTTTGCTGTTGTCCACCATAGTGCAGTAACTGGGTACAGAGTTTGCTGTTGTCCACCATAGTGCAGTAACTGTGTACAGAGTTTGCTGTTGTCCACCATAGTGCAGTAACTGTGTACAGAGTTTGCTGTTGTCCACCATAGTGCAGTAACTGTGTACAGAGTTTGCTGTTGTCCACCATAGTGCAGTAACTGTGTACAGAGTTTGCTGTTGTCCACCATAGTGCAGTAACTGTGTACAGAGTTTGCTGTTGTCCACCATAGTGCAGTAACTGTGTACAGAGTTTGCTGTTGTCCACCATAGTGCAGTAACTGTGTACAGAGTTTGCTGTTGTCCACCATAGTGCAGTAACTGTGTACAGAGTTTGCTGTTGTCCACCATAGTGCAGTAACTGGGTACAGAGATTGCTGTTGTCCACCATAGTGCAGTAACTGGGTACAGAGTTTGCTGTTGTCCACCATAGTGCAGTAACTGGGTACAGAGTTTGCTGTTGTCCACCATAGTGCAGTAACTGGGTACAGAGTTTGCTGTTGTCCACCATAGTGCAGTAACTGTGTACAGAGTTTGCTGTTGTCCACCATAGTGCAGTAATGGGTACAGAGTTTGCTGTTGTCCACCATAGTGCAGTAACTGGTTACAGAGTTTGCTGTTGTCCACCATAGTGCAGTAAATGGTTACAGAGTTTGCTGTTGTCCACCATAGTGCAGTAACTGGGCACAGAGTTTGCTGTTGTCCACCATAGTGCAGTAACTGGTTACAGAGTTTGCTGTTGTCCACCATAGTGCAGTAACTGGTTACAGAGTTTGCTGTTGTCCACCATAGTGCAGTAAATGGTACAGAGTTTGCTGTTGTCCACCATAGTGCAGTAACTGGTTACAGAGTTTGCTGTTGTCCACCATAATGCAGTAACTGGGTACAGATTTGCTGTTGTCCACCATAGTGCAGTAACTGGTTACAGAGTTTGCTGTTGTCCACCATAGTGCAGTAACTGGTTACAGAGTTTGCTGTTGTCCACCATAGTGCAGTAAACTGGTTACAGAGTTTGCTGTTGTCCACCATAGTGCAGTAACTGGTTACAGAGTTTGCTGTTGTCCACCATAGTGCAGTAATGGTTACAGAGTTTGCTGTTGTCCACCATAGTGCAGTAACTGGTTACAGAGTTTGCTGTTGTCCACCATAGTGCAGTAACTGGGTACAGAGTTTGCTGTTGTCCACCATAGTGCAGTAACTGGTTACAGAGTTTGCTGTTGTCCACCATAGTGCAGTAACTGGGTACAGAGTTTGCTGTTGTCCACCATAGTGCAGTAACTGGTTACAGAGTTTGCTGTTGTCCACCATAGTGCAGTAACTGGTTACAGAGTTTGCTGTGTCCACCATAGTGCAGTAACTGTGTACAGAGTTTGCTGTTGTCCACCATAGTGCAGTAACTGGGCACAGAGTTTGCTGTTGTCCACCATAGTGCAGTAACTGGTCACAAAGTTTGCTGTTGTCCACCATAGTGCAGTAACTGGGTACAAGTTTGCTGTTGTCCACCATAGTGCAGTAACTGGGACAGAGTTTGCTGTTGTCCACCATAGTGCGTAACTGGTTACAAGTTTGCTGTTGTCCACCATAGTGCAGTAACTGGTTACAAGTTTGCTGTTGTCCACCAAGTGCAGTATGGCAGAGTTTGTGTTGGTCCACCATAGTGCAGTAATGGTTAAAGTTTGCTGTTGTCCACCATAGTGCAGTAACTGGTTACAGAGTTTGCTGTTGTCCACCATAGTGCAGTAACTGGTTACAGAGTTGGTGTCACCATAGTGCAGTAACTGGGTACAGAGTTTGCTGTTGTCCACCATAGTGCAGTAACTGGGTACAGAGTTTGCTGTAGTCCACCATAGTGCAGTAACTGGTTACAGAGTTTGCTGTTGTCCACCATAGTGCAGTAACTGGGTACAGAGTTTGCTGTTGTCCACCATAGTGCAGTAACTGGTTACAGAGTTTGCTGTTGTCCACCATAGTGCAGTAACTGGGTACAGAGTTTGCTGTTGTCCACCATAGTGCAGTAACTGGGTACAGAGTTTGCTGTTGTCCACCATAGTGCAGTAACTGGTTACAGAGTTTGCTGTTGTCCACCATAGTGCAGTAACTGGGTACAGAGTTTGCTGTTGTCCACCATAGTGCAGTAACTGGGTACAGAGTTTGCTGTTGTCCACCATAGTGCAGTAACTGGTTACAGAGTTTGCTATTGTCCACCATAGTGCAGTCACCACTTCAGCCACGTAGTGTGGAGTGTGGTGTAGGAAGGTACAATTATTATACGGAGTGTTAAAAAAGTGTCCCGAAACGTCGGTAAACAATTACCACAGGACACCGCGTAATACCCAGAAGACCGCAGATATCTTAAAAAAAGGAGTTAGAGACTCTAAGAGCTTACAGTACTCACTAAAATAAGCAAACATTTCCAGTCAACAGATGTCCAAAGACAGATGCCTGCTGAGATAAGATCTCTAGAGACGCTCTACGTAGCTCCCGTGCATGTCAACACAGCTTTCAGCTCTTCGTCTCAAAGAAGTGCCTACTCTAAAACATTTCTGGTTTCACTCGAAACTCCTGATCAGCGCTCTTTAACTTTGCTGTAATACATCTAAGTCACTGATCATCTCCGAATACACCAAAGCCTTCTGATGTCCTCACAGACAAAAATCCAGAGGTGAGGTCAGGGAGTCGTGTAGGCCAGTTGACTGGGCCTCCATGTCCCACCCACTGTCCACCGAAGGTCTGGTTCAGACGATGTCTGAAAATGCGGAGAAAATAATTTGTTGCAGCATCGTGCTGAAAATACTTGTGTTGTTGTTGATAAATAGGCGGAATTCTAACGGTACTGGTAAATTATTATTGAGTAGCAACAGATGGTACACTGCACTTCGTAGTTTGGTAAGAGCTAAGAGCTGATCTCCAAAGCGTTAACCTAGCGTCCAGTCAAATATGAATATCTCCCATATTTTGGAAGGTATTAGTATGAGTACAGTTGATTGGTATGTTTTTTCATTTAAGGGTGTACCACACACCATTACAGTCTGTATCACTTTTTTTAACAGCCGGTGTATAACGATATTTGCAAGCTACCCGATAATTCATAGCGATATCCAAATTATTCAGAACCACACGCTATATAAAATAGTATGTATGTAATCGGATCAACAGCCTCTACTGTAAGGGTATTAACCCTTTACAGTTCAGTGGATGTTTTATATGCGTACCACCAGGTTCAATATACAAAGCTCAACTTTTTTCCCACAACACGTTGTATTTATATGGTACTCACAGTAAAGCGATTATTTCCATATACAGAATTAATCGGTTTATTTTTGTAATTGAGATGCAGTGTGTTAACTGCAAGGTAGGAACCCAATAACTAACTAACTCCATGGAGCAGAGTCCTTCTTGAGAATCCAACATGTCCTCAGCTAGTCAAGAAATTCCCCGCGTTTTATGGAACCCGAAGGTTCATTACCGCATTCAAAAGAGCCCGCCACCTGTGCCTAATAAAGAATCAGTCCAGGTCCGAGGCTTTGCGATATGTTTCGTAACATGGTAATTTTTTACGGTGAGGAGTTGTTAGCACCTCGCCCAACACCCAAGCTGGAGTACCACCCCTTGTCGGCTGTCTGCGACTGCTTATTCAATGTATTCGCAGCTACCCTCCATATCTGGAGGCCGTTTCTCGATCCGTGGTGACAAGTTAAAATACAATTTTAGGTTTTCCGTCTTCATGCGCCTTAATCTGTACATTTTTGGCTTTGTCAAACTACAGTTCAATAAACTCAAAGATCAGTCTAAATACAACTCTAATTTATATTAAAAATTATTCAGCTACATGTTTCGATCCCAATAAAAATCATCATCAGGCTTTTGCATAAAATCTGTATATTTATTGTAAAAGTGCATAATGCATTATACCCTTTATTGTGAGATTTCATAATTTTCAATTCTTTTCTTCCGGATTTATTATCCTTATCCAAACCCATTATAGTAGCTCCTGTTGTGTTTCTTTCTTTGCTTCCTAATAAACGTGTTAAAGTCCAGTTCCAATACGGTACGGTCCCAGTTACATAGCGACCGTCTGTTCCGTAATTTGCCGTGGGATTTGTGTGCAGTCTGTAAGTAGTTACCTGTCGTACCAATGTTAAGGTTCCGATTTTTGTTTTGGAGAACCTTTCAATTTGTTACAGTAAATGTAACTAAGATATATTTTGGATAAACATTTTAATTAAAATTCTTATTGAATTACGAAATTTTGAAACGTATCTTATTTAATAAGTTTTTCCTTCCCTTTTGAGATTAAATGTTCTTTACTATCCAGATAAATTATTAATTTGTTTAGTCTTAAATTCTATACTGTATTGTTCCCTCTATTAATTTTGTTGTTACGTAACGTCTTATGTATATTTTTCATTTTCGTGCACCTCGTGTTGTTAGCACACACTGATATAGGACTGGTGTCGCTGTCTTATACGTATAATGACAAGCCGTCGTGCACATCGTGTTGTTAGCACACACTGATATAGGACTTGTGTAGCTGTCTTATACTTATAATGACAAGCCGTCGTGCACATCGTGTTGTTAGCACACACTGATATAGGACTGGTGTAGCTGTCTTATACTTATAATGACAAGCCGTCGTGCACATCGTGTTGTTAGCACACACTGATATAGGACTGGTGTAGCTGTCTTATACTTATAATGACAAGCCGTCGTGCACATCGTGTTGTTAGCACACACTGATATAGGACTGGTGTAGCTGTCTTATACTTATAATGACAAGCCGTCGTGCACATCGTGTTGTTAGCACACACTGATATAGGACTGGTGTAGCTGTCTTATACTTATAATGACAAGCCGTCGTGCACATCGTGTTGTTAGCACACACTGATATAGGACTGGTGTAGCTGTCTTATACTTATAATGACAAGCCGTCGTGCACATCGTGTTGTTAGCACACACTGATATAGGACTGGTGTAGCTGTCTTATACTTATAATGACAAGCCGTCGTGCACATCGTGTTGTTAGCACACACTGATATAGGACTGGTGTAGCTGTCTTATACTTATAATGACAAGCCGTCGTGCACATCGTGTTGTTAGCACACACTGATATAGGACTGGTGTAGCTGTCTTATACTTATAATGACAAGCCGTCGTGCACATCGTGTTGTTAGCACACACTGATATAGGACTGGTGTAGCTGTCTTATACTTATAATGACAAGCCGTCGTGCACATCGTGTTGTTAGCACACACTGATATAGGACTTGTGTAGCTGTCTTATACGTAAATGACAAGCCGTCGTGCACATCGTGTTGTTAGCACACACTGATATAGGACTGGTGTAGCTGTCTTATACTTATAATGACAAGCCGTCGTGCACATCGTGTTGTTAGCACACACTGATATAGGACTGGTGTAGCTGTCTTATACTTATAATGACAAGCCGTCGTGCACATCGTGTTGTTAGCACACACTGATATAGGACTGGTGTAGCTGTCTTATACGTATAATGACAAGCCGTCGTGCACCTCGTGTTGTTAGCACACACTGATATAGGACTGGTGTAGCTGTCTTATACGTATAATGACAAGCCGTCGTGCACATCGTGTTGTTAGCACACACTGATATAGGACTGGTGTAGCTGTCTTATACGTATAATGACAAGCCGTCGTGCACATCGTGTTGTTAGCACACACTGATATAGGACTGGTGTAGCTGTCTTATACGTATAATGACAAGCCGTCGTGCACCTCGTGTTGTTAGCACACACTGATATAGGACTGGTGTAGCTTCTTATACTTATAATGACAAGCCGTTCTGCACCTCGTGTTGTTAGCACACACTGATATAGGACTGGTGTAGCTGTCTTATACTTATAATGACAAGCCGTCGTGCACCTCGTGTTGTTAGCACACACTGATATAGGACTGGTGTAGCTGTCTTATACTTATAATGACAAGCCGTCGTGCACCTCGTGTTGTTAGCACACACTGATATAGGACTTGTGTAGCTGTCTTATACTTATAATGACAAGCCGTGGAACCTGATGGCGTTATCTCTGTGGCTTTCTTCTGCCTAGCAGCTTGTATTCAGACACTAAAATAGGAATACATGTAATCTTGTTCTGTAAAGGGTTAATGCTTGTTTTGATAATAGGATGTATTATTCTTATTATTTTTATATTAATTTTAATTCTTTATAAATTTGCGTGCGAGGGGAAAGAAACTGACATTAGATAAGTGTAAACAATAATGCGAAGGCAAAACACATCACTGGGCGTGCTTATAACATGTTTAATTTCAAATCATGCAGTTAAGCGTAAGTTTTATTTTTTATATAAGATGTCAGAAGCTACATCGAAAACGTGAATATTTCCTTTTGAAAATATTTACATACACATTAGCAATTGAATGTTCCATTCTTATGTTGAGAGAAATTTAGAAAGTTTATACTAAAGAGTATTTGTATAAGGTCTATCTACTTCAACGTGTAGTTGTTGGCCAGAACTTTGAGAAGAATTCTTTCTTAGGCATAATTGTGTGAGACTGTGACACTGCAGTGTGCTGATGTTCTAATGTAACATTTTTGGGATTTAACTATTTGAAAGGAATTTATAGGGAATCTAAGGGACAAATACACCAATAAACTTTACTTCATAAGCCTACAAGAACAAAAAAGTTGTATTATTTACAATTTAGTGAAATTTCAACCTACAAAAATGGTGTATTAAAACTGTCAGTGTTGAAAGTAACGTACTTGTTTGAAAGTACTTTATTCATTTTAAAACTTCCGGTGTGCTTCGTTTTTGTAACCTTTCTTCCCCCTGACGAGGACCTTTTAAGGACAAAACAGGTAGGAAATGTAATTGCAAAGCGCAAAGTGATTGATAGCTGATCCAGTGGCCGCGCAGTCTAAGGCGTGGGTCTGCGGCCGCTCGCTTACTGGGATTGTGGGTTCCAATCCCGCCGGCGTCATGGATGTCTGTCTTCCGTGACTTTTGTGTGTTATCAGGTAGAGGTCTTTGCGACGAGCTGGTCCCTCGTCCAGAGGAGTCCTACCGAGTGTGGTGTGTCTGAAGTGTGTGATCATGAAGCCTCGAAAAATGAGGCGGCCTAGGCCCCCAAGGGACTGTCGAGCCATTGGGGACCTAGCCCCCTAGGGGCTGTCGAGCCATTGAAAAAAAGAGTGATTGATAAGTATAATATGTTTTGTAAAATGTTGGTATTCGATTGAATACTATTTATTGACTTACATGTAAATGAACCGCTGGAAGATGTAAAGTTAATCGATATACTATATAAAGATCGAGGTTTTACCTTAGAGAGAATATTGCGTTTCCGTTAGAAAGACCAATAGGCGATTGCTGTTTAGGAAAATAATTGTGTTTGTTGTGAGAACCATACAAGGTCCTTAAATGAAATATGTGCACAAAATGCAGAGTTATTAATGTTTCACTAAGCGGTATATATGTTAACCACTAGGTTTAAAAGAATTTATATTATATAAAGAGTAGCGAGGCATATATAAATTACTTTGCTACAATTACTATATACGTATTCCACTCTGGGTTTATCGAACACGTGCAAAATATTCCATAAGCTTTTTTATTAAGGTAGAGTTATATAATTATGAATAAATACAATAGCTTTATAAAGTCTGAGAGCACAAAACACAGACGGTCACCAGAGCTGTTCAATACGGCGGTCGAGCCATTGTCCTTCCCTCGTGTATTATATTTGTTTAATTCCGAGAGCGGCGTGCAGGTGCGTTATCGCAATACGGCAACTGGTCTTTAGTGAAGGGAAACTTCCATCTTCATTAGGACCAAGCTAAATATGTAGGTTGTTTTTCATCATATATTCATTTTTTTATTCTCGTCGCAATATTGACTGTCCGTCCCTTTTTGGAGCATTTTTTATTTTATTGCTTTTGTTTATTTTTCAGCTTTTTAGATTATGCTGACTCATAGATAAAATCCTATTTGAATATTATTTTTGTAATTCCGGAATTTCCTATACATATCTGAATCCGAAGTACGACGAAGTTCAGTGTTCCGAGTTGATCTCATATAAGTTCATGCCCTTTCATACATACATACACACATGCACCCTTTTATTAAGTGAAGGGATGGCTCAGTTGGTATAGTGACTAGACTACGAGCTGCACACAGTAGAAGTGTTTAGCTTCTTGGCATTAGAGAGAGATTTATCTCTCTGCCAAAGTTTCCGGACTGGATCTGGGGCCCAGCAGATCTTATTCAATGGGTCTCTGGGGCACTTTCCACGGAAATAATGCTGCCGGGGTGTAACGCTGACCATCAGCTCTACCAAATGTCGACGTTAAGATTGAATGGAGCTGTACCTTCACTCCCTTACATGCTTTCATGGCCTGCAAAAAAGGCAACCGTTTATCACTCTTTCCTCTCTTCACAGCTTTGACGTCCCTTACGTTGCTAACATCACTTATCTTTCTTTTGGGAGCCACGGGTGCGAGTGAAATAGAAAAAAAAAGGGAAATGCTTTGCCTGTGAGGTTTGGACAAAGCGGCTCTAATCGCAGCAAACATAATGCAGGGGTGCTGTGTGGTGCATTTCGGAGACAAGGAGACAAGACAACAACAAAAAAACATAAGTAATATGCAATTTTGGGTACTGGTATGCGAATTTGTTAATACGGAGACATAACTGTTTACAGCCCACCAAACAAACTCCGTTGCAAAGCAGATTTTAAACTTTGTAATAACTGACTTGAAATATATACCAGCATAAATAAAAAAAAATTAATTCTTAAAGAAAATAATTTTTCTACCCTTCTTCGGTTAATCGTTTTTCTTGTTACGATATATTTTATACTGAAATATATGGAAGCGAAGTCCTCGAATTTAAACACGTTCTAAATAAAAGTTATAACGAAGAAAATTCCTCTGACAATTCACCTATTGTGTAAGGCGATTATAAATGAGGTTGGACAGTTGTATGCTTTCATTCCAGCATTACAGCAGAAAGCATATTGAAGCCTATATTTGATGCAACATAGGTTTTCCCATTGATTACGGACACTAATGAAAGGCGATGTAGAACGGGTCTCTGTATTGAAGGGCTCACAATACGTCGTCTTTCTTCCGAGTTTAAGGGCCTCCGCCTTAGGCAACTCTTTCTTTTTGTATTAATGCTTTTATATATACTTCATTGTGAAATATTTGAACCTAGAATTTTGTGATCATTTCTAAATTTTAGCAAAGTTAAACCTTTTCAAGAGCAATGGAACCTAGAAGCAAACTCTCGAAAGAATATATTTGCTAGCATACCTGCACCTTATTCGAGAGATTTCGGGTCCTGAATCTGCGTCAGGATGCTATATTTTATTGCTAAGTTTTTATTGCTTTATTTGGACACAGGATATCGCCTTAAAGTACAAGGTGTTTAATAAATCCCTCCGGGAGTTCAGAGGTCTGTAGCTCAGGAGCCAAATCACACACGGGGGATGAGAGCATGTCAGTGAAAAGAGTACATATCCAAGTATTGAACTTACTTTACAAATGTTCAATATGTCCCCCTTTGGTGACTCGACAGACGTCAATCCTGTAATCCAGCTCCTGCCACACATGTTCCAACATATGAATCAGGGCGCCATGGTTTTGCGACACACAAACAGCCAGTTTCCTCGAATTTTCTATACCAGTCTCTTACTGTTTTGTCCGTTGGTGGTTCTGTATGATACGTGGTTCGAAAACCATGTTGCACTGTTACAATTGACTGGGTTTTAGCAAATTGCAGAACACAAAAAGCTTTCTGTTCACCTGAAAACGCCATGTTTGCACACCACTGCCTCCTAGCGGAGAAACGGGTAACTACGCCATCGCATCTGTCACGAAGAAACTTTTACATTTCCTCTATCCGTTGGCATGCTTTCATCTCTTATATGTGGGTTTGCTACTGCACGGCCAAGCCTCTAAATCCCGGATGGACCTATGAAACACGCTGTATGATATGATCCTTTGCACACTCCTAATTTATTACACACACAATATAGAGGGTATACACAAAACAATGGTGCGGTTTCCCTTTATTCACCATTGAAACCGCACCATTCTTTTGTGTATACGCTGTATATAGTGACTGGGCTAGGGGCTGGAAGGAGGAGGACGAGTGTTTTCTTTCCCAGCAGGGGCAAAAAATTCTTCTCATTTCCAAAGTATCAAGACCAAATCATGAATTCACCCAGCCTCCTGTTCAATGAGTACCGGGTTCTTTTCCTTTTGTTAAAGAGGCCTGGTCATGAAACTGACCAATTACTTCCACCCAGTTCCGAGATTAAGAATGAGTAGAGCTACATCTCTAATCCATCCCAGTATATCTTCATGGTGTATACAGGGACGAATTTGCCTCCACACAATGAAGAGGCTATTATTCACTGCTACGTGACCTATAAAATTAAAAAATCTTCTGTAAATACCCTAAACATTTATTCCGTTGCTCATTTACAGGGATAGGTTAGCGACTCAGTGCATATTAATTTCCTCAAAAATATGTCTAGGGTACCAGAAAGTGTTTTAAATCAGTTTTGAAGCTAAACCTGTCATTCTATGTTCTCAAAATAGCATTATACTTCAGGCATACTTTTTATTAGAATTGGCAAATCATTTGGCAGTTTAACGTCATCGTAATCAAAAAAGCTATGAGACAATTTTTGATTATACAAATCTTATTTAGACAAATGTACACTGTTTTATGTTATTCAACACAACTTTTTAATAAAGACTGTCCAACATGTTTCGAATCTATTTATGGTTCATCTTCAGGGTTTACTTGTTGAAATTACATCAGCTATACATCTGGTATTAAATGTTAAATCAATTATTACAATGCCGTTAGACGTGTATGGATTTTGATCTCTGAAAACAACAATAAAACATCTATATAAGTTATTTCTTGTTCACTGTAGGTTTTCTGGTGGCCTACTAGTGTAATTTCAACAAGTAAGCCCCTGAAGATGAACCATAAATAGCTTCGAAACATGTTGGACAGTTTTTAATAACATGTTGTGTTGAATAACATGAAACAGTGTACATTTGTCTGAATAAGATTTGTATAATCAAAAAATGTACGGCACAAGTAACGTAAAGTTTACCATTTTGGATGTTACATTTTCTTTGAAGAATTTTCTTCTTTAGCGTATTTGCGTGTAAAGTTATGACTATTTTAAAGATTACACTTAACTCCTGATAAATAAGAAACGTGTTTCTATCACAGATATTTTCAAACAACAAACAATCGTGATCATCTGCTGACAAGCAAGCTACTTCTCTTTTGTTTAATGGCTGTGCTGCGTGCTATCTGATATCTGTGCTCTAACTTTCGCATGAATTGAGTATCATGAATCATTTGTCGAGGGGTAATTTGTAACTGTGCAAAGACTTTCTATACAGAAGTAAAGTACAGTAAAGATTTTTCGGTTTACACACTACAGCAAGATTGCTTGTATTGTCCACACCTTGTACAGAATGGTAGGAGAGGCCAAGTTATCTGAACTCATTGATTTGGGAGAGTCGATAGCACTGGGGTTAAAAAGAGCATCGCCATGCAATTGCAACTGACAGGTCTGTGAGCAACTGTCCTACATAAAGAGTTGCATAGTGATGACTGGTTTAGCTGCCTGTTGTATGAAATATCACAATGCAACAAAAAGCAGTTCCTACGTGTAGCGAGCAAAACGGAGGTGACTAATAATAAATAAATAAATAAATAAATTACCGACTCGAATTGAAAACTTTGGAACGAGTTAAATGAAATTTCTTTCAATATATACTTGAAGAATGAATGTACAGAAAACTGTAAAAAGATATGGTTCAAGGTTTGATTTTGTGCTAAAGGCGAGATTATAAAGTGAATAGCCTGAATACATTCGTAATATAACATAATATAACATAAGGTACCTCCATTTTGTAAGATAATAAAATTTCGTTTCTATGTACACATTCCAATAATATAAAAAGTCTCTCAATTTTATCGAAAAATAAATAATTAAACCTCGACGGCAGAAAATGCTGCAGTATGACACAGAGAAATGTGGCCAAAACTGGGTAACATTTTGTTTTAAGTTATTGCAATTTAAAATGGAATTTTTCTAGGGGACTACAGTTTGTTCTTCAGAAATACTAGGGTGATGACAGAATAAACATGGATACTTGGCTGTAAGAAATTGAAACGTCATTGCCTGCTTGAGTGCAATCCATAATCATTTCACTTTCTGTTCTTCCGTCGCAGTTGCAGACATTTTAAGGTATCGATTTATATCTTCACATCCCTCTGTATTTAGATACCACAACATCTATTCTCACTCCGGTACCTACCCCTATATCTCTGCTACCGTCACCCCTGCCGCTCTACGGCGCCCAGGACGCCATGTTATAAATACGGCACTGTAATTTGTAAAAGTGACCACGCATCCGTGAAAGCTTCCATCAAGAGCTTGCGGGTGGCCTGTTTTCTACCAAATCAATACTGAAAGGTAGTACACATCTAATTAATTGGAAATTGTCCATTCTGTCGTTATCAAAGGCAGTATCGAGGCTAGGGGAGGAGCGGGCCCTGTGACTTAATTGTGTGAATGCTTTATTTAACGGGCGTTAAAACTTCACTTCAGGAACTTCAGTTGTGTCACTAAACCCACATGAAAGGTCCGTTCTGCATTCTGTTAGCTCGGTCAAACTTTGAATACATGCATCCTAAACTAAACGAAACTGTTATTGCAACATTATGAATTTCTGATTTATGAATATACAGTAGTAAAATAAAGTCGACACATGCTGTGATGCAGTGTTCAATTCTTCTTTCAGTTTCACGATTAATGCTAACTTTAAAAACTTTTCCACCAAACTAAATGTTGTCACCTTTTGTTAACGTTCCTGCTGTTGCTTCACAGGAGTATTATCACGTATCTTCCTTGTTTTCCACACGTTTATGCCAAAAAGGAGAAACTGGGGAGAAGCGAATTTGGAGGAGGCCATGTATTACACTTTTATCCTTAATCTTTGAAATTTTCTTTATTACAGACTATTTATATTACCAAATATATTAAGTAAGTATATAGAACCTACACTGGATATTTAAGTATATTCTGGTATGCACATAGCCTACATCGAAAATTGTCACACATGAAAAATTGAGATCATTAAAGGTTTGGAGTCTGCGCCGTGTTCCAGTTTTTATACGCCTGATGAGTTTCGAATTGAGCTTGATGTAAAACTGTGATGATATCGTCTAAAGGAAATCCATTTGATTTTAAACTGAAATCCTTTAAGTACTTTTTCAGAATGAACATACAGAGGATTGGCTTTGCATTTCTCAGTATATAAAACGCGAATAATAAATGGAAGTGTTTGAAATGAGATATCTATATAGATGAAATGAAAGGAAGGAATAAATTCGAATTACAACCACTTGTCCAATAAAAATTATAATTCTAAATTAATTTTATTGAAATTCGTGCTGAATTATTGCTTCCTTTATGGTTTGGCTCTTGGAAGGATTATCGCTGTAGATCGAGTAAAGTTCTGCTTTATTTTCTGAAGCTTCGGCTTACAGCTTGGAAAGTATAACCCAATGTTTCACCTGTTTTATATCCCGAAGAAGCAAATGCCAGCAGGAAAATAAAATTTGGCCACGACAGATTCCTCCCAAACAATTTTAATTCAGTTATTTACTTGGCTAAGGAATGTAAGTCCGAGGAATCTTGGCTTGATTCCTTTCAGAGAAAAATATTGTCTTTCCTCAAAAACACCCAGCACGGTTTTTGGCCCATAAAACGTCGTATTTTATAGGTAATGGGGGAGGATAAAGAGTCCGAAATATGAAACAGGCCACTCACGTCATTCTACAACAGAACTTAAAATTGGTTGACATATACCTGCGCCAGCATGCGGCTTCATGCTTTTCACATGAACAAATTTACATTTACCTTTACATAATAATCGTAATATTTGAGGGAGTACACTCGTGTCTTGAGTTACTGACAAAGTCAAATGGAGAGTAAATAAATGAATAAGTTTTGCTTTTGGTCCTGCCATGAAGCTTGCTTCCCCAAATGTACTGGAAGTGTAGTGACGTAACTTTTGTGTACGATACTTGTTTACGAGGTCTCCCAAGTTTACAGGCTCGTTCTTGGCTTGTAATATATGCACACGCACGCCATTAGTCATAAAACTTAGTGACAGTTGTCACCCTCACAACAGTGCCTTTCCTACGACATGTACTGACAGTTGTCACCCTCACAACAGTGCCTTTCCTACGACATGTACTGACAGTTGTCACCCTCACAACAGTGCCTTTCCTACGACATGTACTGACAGTTGTCACCCTCACAACAGTGCCTTTCCTACGACATGTACTGACAGTTCTCACCCTCACAACAGTGCCTTTCCCACGACATGTACTGACAGTTGTCACCCTCACAACAGTGCCTTTCCTACGACATGTACTGACAGTTGTCACCCTCACAACATTGCCTTTCCTACGATATGTACTGACAGTTTTCACCCTCACAACAGTGCCTTTCCTACGACATGTACTGACATTTGTCACCCTCACAACAGTGCCTTTCCTACGACTTGTACTGACAGTTGTCACCCTCACAACAGTGCCTTTCCTACGACATGTACTGACAGTTGTCACCCTCACAACAGTGCCGTTCCTACGACATGTACTGACAGTTGTCACCCTCACAACAGTGCCTTTCCTACGACATGTACTGACAGTTGTCACCCTCACAACAGTGCCGTTCCTACGACATGTACTGACAGTTGTCACCCTCACAACAGTGCCTTTCCTACGACATGTACTGACAGTTGTAACCCTCACAACAGTGCCGTTCCTACGACATGTACTGACAGTTGTCACCCTCACAACAGTGCCTTTCCTACGACATGTACTGACAGTTGTCACCCTCACAACAGTGCCTTTCCTACGACATGTACTGACAGTTGTCACCCTCACAACAGTGCCTTTCCTACGACATGTACTGACAGTTGTCACCTTCACAACAGTGCCTTTCCTACGACATGTACTGACAGTTGTCACCCTCACAACAGTGCCTTTCCTACGATATGTACTGACAGTTGTCACCCTCACAACAGTGCCGTTCCTACGACATGTACTGACAGTTTTCACCCTCACAACAGTGCCTTTCCTACGACATGTACTGACAGTTTTCACCCTCACAACAGTGCCTTTCCTACGACATGTACTGACAGTTGTCACCCTCACAACAGTGCCTTTCCTACGACTTGTACTGACAGTTGTCACCCTCACAACATTGCCTTTCCTACGATATGTACTGACAGTTTTCACCCTCACAACAGTGCCTTTCCTACGACATGTACTGACATTTGTCACCCTCACAACAGTGCCTTTCCTACGACATGTACTGACAGTTGTCACCCTCACAACAGTGCCTTTCCTACGACATGTACTGACAGTTGTCACCCTCACAACAGTGCCTTTCCTACGACATGTACTGACTTTTTTCACCCTCACAACAGTGCCTTTCCTACGACTTGTACTGACAGTTGTCACCCTCACAACAGTGCTTTCCTACGACATGTACTGACAGTTTTCACCCTCACAACAGTGCCTTTCCTACGACATGTACTGACAGTTATCACCCTCACAACAGTGCCTTTCCTACGACATGTACTGACAGTTGTCACCCTCATAACAGTGCCTTTCCTACGACATGTACTGACAGTTGTCACCCTCACAACAGTGCCTTTCCTACGACATGTACTGACAGTTGTCACCCTCACAACAGTGCCTTTCCTACGACATGTACTGACAGTTGTCACCTTCACAACAGTGCCTTTCCTACGACATGTACTGACAGTTTTCACCCTCACAACAGTGCCTTTCCTACGACATGTACTGACAGTTGTCACCCTCACAACAGTGCCTTTCCTACGTCATGTACTGACAGTTGTCACCCTATATAACAGTGCCTTTCCTACGACATGTACTGACAGTTGTCACCCTCACAACAGTGCCTTTCCTACGACATGTACTGACAGTTGTCACCCTCACAACAGTGCCTTTCCTACGACATGTACTGACAGTTGTCACCCTCACAACAGTGCCTTTCCTACGACATGTACTGACAGTTGTCACCTTCACAACAGTGCCTTTCCTACGACATGTACTGACAGTTTTCACCCTCACAACAGTGCCTTTCCTACGACATGTACTGACAGTTGTCACCCTCACAACAGTGCCTTTCCTACGACATGTACTGACAGTTGTCACCCTCATAACAGTGCCTTTCCTACGACATGTACTGACAGTTGTCACCCTCACAACAGTGCCTTTCCTACGACATGTACTGACAGTTGTCACCCTCACAACAGTGCCTTTCCTACGACATGTACTCAGCTGAGCAGCTCCGTCGCGCCTGGGAACGTTCTTGAAAATCGTATTCCAAAAATTATTTCACCTTTGGTCAAATTTCTTTTTAAGTTTTCAAGTAATAGAAAGACTACCTCAATTTTGTTAATGTAAAAAGTCAGAGCGGGACGTCAGGTGAACGCAGAGGATTTTCAGCCTGACATTCTTTCCATGGCCAGAATGGCTTTATTACATAATTGTGTACTGAATTTGCAGGTCGCAGTGGAAGTTTAGGGTCTGACGACTAGTTATGTTTTCACCATAAGCCTGGGATCTTTCAGTAATTTTAGTAAACTATCTGATCAAATCTCTTTTATTATCTGTGTTAACAAATAAACAAATGACCTCTTCAAGGCTTCAGTCTCTAATATTGGAAAATTTCTTCAGATCTACACGGCTCGATACTCCAAACGACAATAACTTTGCTGAATCATAAGTTCTGTGCCACACAACATTCCAGTACTTTTGCTACACGAGCGTATATCTTGTTACTTAACACAGTCCCCTGTGTCGCGTGAGAGGCAAGGCTCTATCACAATGAATGTGAAATTGATAACGCTAGCACGTGATTCGCAATCCACGTATTTGCCACAGGCCTATTCAGGACACACCAGGCGGATAGAAGTGCAGAGTGTCAGCAAGTATCGGCTGTTGCCGATCTACACTTGCGTGTGCTAATGGAGTATCTGCTGATATTTGTAACTGGAAATAATCCTGTGATCCCTAAATTGCTAATCTAGGATCAACGTGTGGAAAAACACAAGTGAGAACTTACAAATTTGTATTCAGCTGACACACATGTTTCAGTGGCGATGAAAATCTGATCAGCGATACTTCCGCAGTATAAACATTACATTACATTCCCTTCTCCCACCGTTACTCTTTCAATCTTCATGTTTATTTCATTCGTCACTGCTTTAGTCGGATTTTGGAGATTTATGGTCATTCGAGCAAAAGAAATGGAGTAAACCCTTTCCGAAACGACTGCAGAAATGAACGTTGTGTCAATAGTATTGTAACTATAGCCAGTAACCAAATACTTTACACACCCTGCTATAATAACCTATACTACCTTCGATCCTTTGGATTAGAATATTCAGACACATTTGAAAAATTGTCATTATCTACCAACGTTCCAATTGTGCCGTTCGGTATGCAACAAAGCTTCATATGTGGCACGTTAAAGTATCATAAAAGTTACACTTTTTGCAGAAGTGACATCATATTGTGCTTTAGTAACAAATATGTGCAATAGATATAACAACATTTTTTAAATTGTTAAAACTAAGATTTTATTAAAATATAATAACATATTACATATTTCGACCTTTCCCTTTCGTCTCCAGGCAAGTAAAATTATCAAAATTTAAAATCACACGCAATATGCAGTGTCACGCTACCATGGTGTCCCAGGTTCCTTATACCATGTATTTATACACTGTGTGGTAAAATGTATAAAAACACTATATAAGGTTCAAAACAGATGCCTAGATCTCAATTATATTCTATAGCTTTATTTGTCCACTTCTTATCCACTTTTTATGTAGAATTATTAATTTATTTGACAAACATTACTTGCCAGTTTCCACGTCGCGTGTGGGCGACGGCTGATTCGGCTGCAATTTACTTGACAAAATACTGGGTAAATAAAATAATAGCCCTCTATAATTTCCCTCCGTAAGTCTTTCGTTCGGGTCCTTTCTACACACCTCTGTATTTTGTAACTCTATGTTTAATATTGTAAAACCAACTTTATGAAACAGGTACAGCTGTCCATGTACACGTCTGGAAAGACCCTGAGGCTCCAGGAGGTTGAGGCTCCCGGATTTCAAGACAATCGGCACCCCCCCCCCCCCAGAGGATATATTCCTGGTGCTCATTTCTGTTACAGACTGAGTCTAACCCAAGGCTATAGTGTGGCTGGAAGGATTATGTCAATGAAAAGTTTTAATGGAACCATCTGGAATCGAAACCGCAACCTTCCGGCTGGTAGTGCAGCGTCTGAACTATCTGCAACCCCGCGTGCTCCACCAAATTTATTATAGTCCATAGAATTGAACATCTTGCATCTTTAACACCTTCTTGTCCAATACAGCCTCTTACCATACGAATGCACAGTGGTCTGATAGAAAGACGACTTCAACTCCTGAAAGTATTAGCAACACAAGTTACCAAAATATTGTTACCGGTAGATACGGAAAGTACGATATTTGCCAGCTTGTTTAGTTCCTCCTGTAAACATTGTGCCAACGGAAGTGACAGTCATGAATGTGTTCTTCAGTAACACTGTCCTTACTAAGTCAACATCACTCTGCTTTGTCGTCCTTAATGTATAATCTTGAGTGTCCCATCAAAACAAATGTGTTTGAATCTGTTCATAACGAATATTTGGTATGTAAAATGTTGGAGGCACGCGGTGGCGCAATTGGTTGAGGCACTGCGCTACAAACCGGAAAGTCGCGGGTTCGATTCCCGATGGTGTCACTGGAATTTTTCACTGACATAATGGCCCTGGGGTCGACTCAGCCTCTAACAGAAATGAGTACCGGGAATCTTTCCTGGGGGGTAAAGGCGGCCGGTGCGTAGGGCTGACAACCTTACCACCTTCATGTGCCGATTGTCTAAAAACCTGGGAGCCTCGACCTCCTGGAGCCCTAAGGACCTTCCTAGGCCTGTATGGGACTGCTTTACCTTTGTAAAATGTAACTAACTTCATGAAGCAGAATTATTTTTTTAAGAAGATAATGCCCTTTCAGTTACAGAGGAAATTCTCTGCACTTTATGGAACCCGCAATTTCATTACCGCATTCACAAAATCTCTTCTCCGAAACGTAACCTGATCCACATGAATCTGTCCATATCCTAACAGGCAAGTTACATTTTAACATTAATCTCCTACCTACACCTACTTCAATCAAATGTTATTTTACAAGTAAACAATCGTGAAACAATAAATATTATTAAGGACCAACGTTTATAAAACTGATTTTTTGTGCTTCCCTGGCCGTAGAAAATAAATATGTTTAAAACGAGATTTGATTTGAAACCCTACGTACGTGACTCCATAACACAGTAATTACTTAGGCATTAAATGTTACAAACAATTTTGTTGTCTTTTTTCTCTCAATATAAGAAATAAATGCTGGAAATTTTGTGTTTCTCTAAGTATCTGAAAATGGTGTAGCGGTAAATCTCTATATCTTTTTTAAACAACTTAACTTTTTGTTCACCGTGCATTGTGGTAATGAAAAACACTTATCAACCAACAACTGCACTATTGAAATTATCACTTGACCGAAACTTATGTAGGGTAATTTTAAGTGATAATTTACTTCAATAGTGCAGTTATTGATTGGTATTGGTAAGTGTTTTTCTCTATATCTTTATTCGGGAGGTCACTGGTTTGAATTACAGACGGAACACCGGTTTTGGGACGGAATATTTCGAGACATTCCACTGTTCTTCGAAGCAAACTAGCGGGTAGTGTCTTAAATAGGTCACGGCCACTTCCAAAATTTATTATTCTCCAATCATCAAACCACCAACGCTACGTATTCTGGGACGCGGACATTGTTGTAAAATAAACCACACAAAACAATAACGGATCTTCTGTAGCACTAACTAACTAATTAACTAACTAATTCCATGGAGCAGATTTCTTGTTGAAAATCTAATAGCTCCTCAGTTAATCAAGAATTTTCTGGCATTCTATGGAGCCGGAAAATACATTGCCGTGTTTACTAGAGCCTGTCACTTTTCCCTATTCTGAGCCAGATCAATCCAGTCCAAAGCGCGTACCCAATTTCTTGAAAATCCATTTTAATAGTATTTTTGAAACTACGCCTAATTTTTCCAAGTCATACCTTTCTTCCAGATTTCTCTACCAAAACCTTGCATGCACCTCTCGTTTCCTCACTATGAGGCACATATTTTGTCCACCTTATTCGTCTTGATTTAATCACCCGAATGATATTTGGTGAAGAGCTCTCTGCAGTAACACATTTTCGAAAAGTAAACAACTGTTGTAAGGTATTTATTCTGTGTACTGTTAAATGACGACATATCAGCTGCATCATAGTTGTGTTTAACTTCTGGTTTGATGACGATAACTAGTCAATCACTGGAGTTAGGTAACGCCGTTTGATATTGTGACATCATACACGTAATATGTACCTAAGTTTTCTCTTTGACACGTTGCTTATAAGCCACTAATTGCGATCCTGGTGACGATGATAAAATGTTAGGTCATACTCGTCAATTTGACGTGGAAAAATAAGTACTTCCGTAGTAACGTCTGAGCCAGAATCGTAATAAGTAGAAATAATTCAGTTCAATTCCATTCTTCATTATTAATGTGTTGACTCAGCAATCGTTATTGTAATTACACAAATAAACATGGAAAAGGCAACACATAATAGAAAAAATAAGGTCAACAAACACAAATTTAGTTAGATAGCCTGATAATAGAATTAACGTCAAAACCTATTTTGCCAAAAAGAAAGAAATTATTATAAAGACTACAATAAGAGCTGGACGAAAGAAGGTTCGCGTTTCGAACTTCAGCAGTGACGAGAGATTTCCTTTCTCCGCACTGTCCGCACTCAACATCCCATTCAACAGGATCTGGAATCTCTGTTCCGGAGTTAAAGAAAGCAGTCGGGACTTGAAACTGACCACTGACCACACCTAGTGTTGAGGTTAGAAGTTCTTGGAGTTTACCTCCACTCTTTTCTATGTCTTCAAAACGTTCACAGCGAAAACTTCGCCACTAATTTATCAAAATATTTACAACTGCTTAGCTAAAGAAGCAAAAACAGCTGGAAGTACTACTAGGGAAAGCATTATAAATTGAAAAATTTTATACGTTAAGAATACAAACAAAAATATCGCCTATTTCATATATGTGGACAAAATGTAGAGGCAAAACAAACATTTGTTAAGGAATACGGCATCGAAGTAGTGCTTTCCATTGTGCAAAAATCTTGAAATTTTAAGTGTGTATGCTTTATGCATTGGACCATAATAATAATAATAATAATAATAATAATTATTATTATTATTATTATGTGCTGTTAAGTCTGCACTTTAATAAATACCCATTGAATTGAATTGAATTGAATTATTATTATTATTATTATTATTATTATTATTATTATTATTATTATCGGGTAGCTGAAAAATTTTAAAATCATTCAGAAAATATTTGATCAACATACCTGGAAAGCATGATATCAAGGAACTACAGAAAATATCCATACTGAGGAATGCGTACATTGTTAGTAAAATACTAATATAGTACATTGTTAGGAAAGTACTAATATAGTACATTGTTAGGAAAGTACTAATATAGTACATTGTTAGGAAAGTACTAATATAGTACATTGTTAGGAAAATACTAATATAGTACATTGTTAGGAAAGTACTAATATAGTACATTGTTAGGAAAGTACTAATATAGTACATTGTTAGGAAAGTACTAATATAGTACATTGTTAGGAAAGTACTAATATAAAAGTACACATTTTTTACCATGGGAAATATCATCACATGTACTATATATTGTAACCACAGTATAGCTGCTATATGATGTACCGTAGAAACATGGTATGTCTTATGCTTATTGTAAACACCCTGTATAAAAATAACAAATAATAATAAATGAAATGTAACATCTGTGTAACGTGAAGAACAAAAATATTTCTGATGGGTGTCAAGATTTTATCGCGTGGCCATCTCTTTACCTATCTAGCATGCCAACATGGTGGTGTCAGATTATAATTTTACTTTACCTACATATAAAAATAACAGAAGAATATCTATAGAAATGGAACTGAAAGGTAACCTCTGCATTCGAAATCCCGTAATATTACTCTCCCATCAACGCCTATGATTTGGAAGTCGTTCCTTACCTTCACTTTGTCCAACTAACATTTTTCACTACAAATTTCTCATCTCCAACATAGACTACATTACGGACCTATGCATAGATTGCAGCCTACTATTAAAATATGTGTTAAGTACCTTGAGAGTGAGGAAGTAGCCTAAACTTATGTGCCTCAATTCAGCTTACAGTGTTGGGAAGTACTGAAGAGAGAAATTGACCCTCAGGTTCCATGAAGGCGGAGAATGTCTTCTCCAATTAAACTGCTATTTTCTTCTGAAGAACATCTCCTTCCAATGAGAATGTTTATGTCAGTCGTTAGGAAACAAACGAGCTGTCAGATGTAGACATACGTAAATCGCATGTAGCGTTTGAATTTCTTCAGCACAGAACTTGTAGAAGAGTAATGATTTCGAAAATGAGGCCTTGTTATCTAAGCACTTTGACCCCAGTAAAGCGAATGCGAAAGCTCTGAGCAATAGCTATAAGATTCGCTACACGTTTTGTGCAGTAGAGTCTGTAGTTTACGGCTGTGTGAATAAAACATTGAATACAGACGTAAACTTTTCTCATATGTCCATCACCCGAAACGTAGAATTTCATAAATATATCTCAGCCTGAATGAATTGAAGCCTGTTAAAAGTGGAAGGTTTTAGAAGAAGTGTGGTGTTCAGTGTATTACAGAAAAGCACGTTCAAATCAGACCTAAACCCAGGAGGAACAATGAGAAACTGAGGCCCCCAAGAGGACAATTTCAAACTAGGAGACCTTGAAAATTTTGCTAAGAAAGAAAGGGGTCCCCTTAAAAAGGCCAAATTTAGAAAGACGTGCAAAGGAGGAAATGTAGGGAGAAGTCAAATCAAGACGTGTGTTTGAAAAGTAAATCCTTACGTTCTTTCTTATTGTGAATGTTAGGCTCCCATATCATGTTAGGCTCCCATATCATGTTAGGCTCCCATATCATGTTAGGCTCCCATATCATGTTAGGCTCCCATATCATGTTAGGCTCCCATATCATGTTAGGCTCCCATATCATGTTAGGCTCCCATATTATGTTAGGCTCCCATATCATGTTAGGGAGATGAAATCTGCGTTTTGTAATTGTTTACTTTATGGATATTTTCCATCGATAAGTGTTAAAAATAGAAGCAGTAAATCTGTGGAACACAACTTATCCCAATCTTCAGTCTAAAAATAGGGTCAAACCTATTTATTTGGGCCTAATAATTAAAGCTATTTTTCCAGCCTTTAGGGCATGTATTTGCCTAGTCCAGCGAGATACATATTACCACGAGGACGGCAATCGATCTTGTCCCCGAAACATAATGTTATTATTTATAAGGAGGAAGGATTGCAAAGTCCATAAATGAAATGCTTTCAAACGCAATAAAATATAATCAGAATTCCATAGAATTTTATTACTCTAAAAGCTTTCCTTTTTATGCGGTTGAGATAAACTTTGAGAACATTTTATAACAACCAGACAACTCAGTTTTGACAGAAATGTATTTTGTTTGGATCAATAGTAAAATAAAACTATCGCTTTGTGTTAGAATCATGCAGCGCCATGCCATGCAAACGTAGCTCTGGAAGACAAGAGGGACATCAAACGTGCATCTGGTGAAGTAGGCAGTCTGGGCCAAGAAAAGTCTTCACTATGAACGAAATTACTGAGATATTTTGCTTCTACGTGACACCAAATGCCAGGTAATTGGCTGAAAGTGTCTCAGGCTTTCTGCCTGTTAATCAACAAACCAACACCCAACCAAGAAGCTAAGGGCGAAGACTTGAACAAAAGTTCAGTACATCAGTATTAGTACGAAGACACTTTGCAGCATTGCAGACTTCGGACACAGCTGTGAGTAAAGCAAGAGACAAGGCATGCATAATCCATCACAGGAAGCATGAGTTGCTTAAAGCTTGCATAATGTTTCTTATGGACACAAACTCTGCTGTTAAGGAGATGGCTAAGCAGGAAATTATTCAGGGCTGTCTTCCTTCGAATTTCGTTGTTGTGAGCCAAGCAGATCAGCCGCGCTTCTCTGCCTGTAGAATTTATTATTTATTATGTGACACAATAAAGGAGCTCGTAAAGCACTTTTGATTTCCCAAATTCGTGAAATAAATATAACTGCCTGCAAGTACAACCGAATTTAAAATTAATAGTACATTAAATAAGATGATAAAGTGAGACACATTAAAATCGAGGTGTGTACACAATGTGAAAAATAACACAAGTATATGTTTAAATTATGTTAATGTAGCAGGTATTTTGTTTCCGATTTATAAAAAATATGTTTTTATAAAAAGTAATAATGTCACACTGGAATTTCAAAATGATATTTTTAGTCTTAACAAAAATAACAGTCATTTCCGGTCAGAGAAGGAATATTTGAATGAGTCTTTTGTGAAAATGGATTATGCACTTTTCATGGAGTTAAAAACTCAAAGTTAAATGACCTTAAATATAGGCAGCTCATGTTCCGCATCCACACGATAAAACATTTAAACATGCACAGTGTCACATGAAATGTCAGATAGCAGTGTTGCCACGACAGATAACAACACCGTTAAATTTACACTGCAGAATTCTCATTACAGCTCTGATAACAACACGAAGTACTGTTATTAGTTGGCTGATTTCGGTGTGCAGAACGTGGGTTTATTGCAGCTGCAGAATTTTGAACCAGAATACTGCCTCTGAATGTAATGGTCTTTAAATATGAAATTAATGCTATACTACAATCTATACATCGCCGTTCATTCATTTATATATGTTGTTTTGAGAAGAAAGTTTCTTTACTTGCCAAACATGTGAATGTGTGGAGATAACTAGCGAGAAAAAATTAATTTATTTAAAAAAGTGAATGTAAATATAGAGACAATATCACTGACTGCTAGCAAGATGTGACAATTTCTACGATAAACATCTGATGGTGTCTTCTAGAGCAGAAGTTGTGGGAGTGCAGCTTTTGTGTTCATGTTTGCAATACGTGGAATTTTTTTACTTATATATACTATCAGATTTGTGTTAACATTGTTCCGAGCGATGTCATAACTTTCCTCCATCTTTGTGCCAACAAACTGTTCAATGAGACTGTTAGAGCTTTAAGCACATTATGTGACAAATGTGGTGTTCAAAGTAAACACGCTTGAGGAAAATCTCTTCACGCATTTACAAAACCTCTTCACGCATATACAAAACCTCTTTACGCATTTACAAAACCTCTTCACGCATTTACAAAACCTCTTTACGCGTTTACAAAACACAAGCGTAACAAAGACAACATGCAGGTTCTCCGAATACATGCCATACACGTGAACACAGTTTTGGATGTGTGTGTGAAGGAATGGAGAGACGTCGCCTAATGAAAGTCGAAGAATTCCTAGATACCAATTATTGAAAAAAATTTACAAGACTTTTGAGAGTATTTTAAGAACACTGCTCAAGTTTAATATTATTCATTCCGTACATTTTCTTTTCTATATCTACAGTCCGACAAATTTACATTTTATTCACTATTAATTGTATAACACAGTGCTACATGTTTCGAACCTAATTTTGGTTCAGCCTCAGGGACTCAGTATTATAAATTACACATTTTTACATCAATTGGTAAAATTACCAATTAATGTAAAAATGTGTAATGAACCGGGAATTTTTCCTTGGTCAGGGTCGTGGTGACAGGCCTCCACCTAATCCCGAGCATAAGAAGAAGTGGAACCGAATCTCCACTCCCACATGTCACTTCGCGTTATGCACAGAGAAAAATTTACTTTACTTCTACTGGTGTTAACGGACCCTGGCACTTTACAACTAACCTGTCCTGACGATGAAGGCTCATAAGCCTGCTGTGTTCATTGATCCTACCCTCAATGGCATGCCCAATCTGTCTAATGTAAGCCATCCTACACTCGCTACTTCTAGGTCTATATGACCCTAGACGGGCCGAAAGAAATTGGTTACTTTTTTCCTGGTAGAAAACAAGGTCCAATTGCTGTGCAAGCAGAGCATTCTGCTAATGGAGTTGAAGGTATTACCGAGAATTTGTAAAAAATACGCTAACACTTGATGAGCTTGATCGCCTGAGGTGGACTGAGAGCTACAGGAAATTGCCTGTTGCTGAAGGATTTATGTAGGAATGCTACTGCAGAGTTGGCGTTAACTTCATCGCAGATTGTTTTGACCGCCGGGTGGTCATAAATTGCAGATGTCATTCTGTAGTCTTCATACATAATCTCATTATGCCGCAAACTTTCGCAGGAAATCACACTGATTCAGGGGAAAATTTTGGAATAATTCACAGTACAAATTAATCGATTTAAAATGGGCTGATATGAGCGTTTGACCTTCACACAAAGCCTAAAGCTAAATGGGAATTTTGATGCGAGTTTGTTGGGATTCTGAAAGAGAATTGCACCGTCTCACACTACAAATTTTAGGGCAGTTGTCTAGCACGCTAAGAACTGAGAGAGGTTTATTGTCTGTTCTTATCCATCCATTCATCCATATATCCAATCTCTCAAATCTAGTAATCTGTCTAATTTATATAATCCATTCAATCCACGTAATCGATCCAATCCATCAAATACCTCAAATCCATCTAATCCATCCATCCATTTATCTATCTTTTTCCACCGCCTCTTGATAAACAAGTTACAATTAAATTATATGAACTTAAATGAAAGGGACTTCTGGTAACAGTACTTAGTTTTGTAGAACTTTTGTTACATTCTTTCCAATATCTGATGTGGTGTGAAGTGGAACAGAGTTACCCAGCAGTTTGCACGGTGTTTTATTCAGTTAGTCACTGGAATATCTGGGGGCTAACATTGTCATAATGTGACTGCAGCGCTCAACGAATTTCGTTTACAGATCAGCTTCGTCTTCGAAGTTCTGACATCGTATTCTTGTCCACATAAAGCGCTTTTCACTACGTTTATCTTCCTATCTGCCAGATGTAATGATTTTCTGATTGAAACGATAATTTTCTGGTATGAGATCAACAGTTTCAGGCGAACTAAAGCAAACTCCTAATTTCTTTAATATAATGTCAGTCAGCACTGCCGAAATTTATTTACTTCAGACGTATTTTAATAATAAACTTCAATGTCAGTTCTCTAAGACAAATGGTCATTAAATCATGAACAGGAATCTTTTGGCCTAAGACTTTATATTTCTTGCTCCATGAGTGTAGCTCTTTACATTTGACTGAAAATACTGCAGAAATTTACCCATAAGCTAAATAATTTATTATGTTTCTCCCTTATTTTATCTATCTCAAGTTCAAATAGGTTCAGTGTCACTTCTGACCTGTTTCGTAGTTGATGTCTCACAACCGTGTCTAATTAATAGTGAATCTAATCCATGCTACCCATCCGCTCGAAAAAAGCTTATTGCTATTCAGATGTGGAAAAAATTCCCTAAATTATTTATAACTGAACTTCATTTCAATTTTCATTAAAATTTCTATGCCTAAATCCTTCAAGGTGTCATTACTGTTGGTACATTCCAAGAAATTGTTTGCATTTTTCATTTTTAAACACGTTTACAAAATCTCTAAAAGCGACTGTTGGCTTCGTCATGTCCTTGTGTTAGTCTGTCTGTCTGCACTCCTTCCCTCTGTTCGTACGGAACAACTGGGATCCCACTGGGCGGAATTTAATGAAAATTTGTATTTAAGGATTTTTCGAATATCTGTCAAGGAAACTTAATTTGTATTAAAATCTGACAAAAATAAAGATTACTTTACGTGAAACCTATTTGTATTTGTTATATCTAGCTGAGTTCTTCTTAGAGTGCAAAATGTTTTAAAAATTTTGTAGACAAAATCAAACTGACTAACTAACTAACTACTCCATGGAGCAGAGTCCTTCTTGAGAAGCTAACAGGTCGTCAATAGTCAAGAAATTCCCTGCGTTTTATGGAACCCAAGGTTCATTACCGCACTACACAACAGCCCGCCACCTGTCCCTATCCTGAGCCACATCAATCCAGTCCATACCCCCCCATCCCACTTCTTAAAGATCCATTTTAATATTATCCTCCCATCTACACCTGGGTCTTCCAAGTGGTTCTCCTTCCCTCAGGTCCCCCACCAAAACCTGTATGCACCTCTCCCCTCACCCATACGTGCTACATGCCCCCCACCTTATTCTTCTTGATTTCATCACTCGAATAATATTTGGTGATGAGTACAGATCATTAAGTTTCTCGTTATGTAGTCTTCTCCACTCCCCTGTTACCCCGTCCATCTTAGGCCCAAATATAGACTAAATCAAAACATATTTATATTCAATAACTTGTTTTCCGAAAATCATGCTGGTTACTATATAATGTGGAAAAATAGAGGACAGCCAGACAGGCTATACATGAAAATATAATGCTGAGTAGAAAAGATGCGCTTTGTATGCTGGGTAACTAAGACAAGCAAACAGACACACTCATAATATTTAAAACTTATTCCTTCATAACTGATTAATTTCTTCTAATATCTTAAAATCTTTTATGGCAGCACTTACAAAAGCTGAGAAACTTTGCAATAACTTTCTGTCATTACGATCTGTTTAGCCAAATTGTACTTCTAAAAACCAGCAATAAAATAACATTTTTTGCTTCAATGCAGCTTTTGAATATAACGTGTAAATAGGGCGCAAATATAACGTGTAAATAGGCGCAAATATAACGTGTAAATAGGGCGCAAATATAACGTGTAAATAGGGCGCAAATATAACGTGTAAATAGGGCGCAAATCAGTAGTAAGACAGCTCAACAACAACACACACAGAATGCACTCTTTTTCTTCCACTTCAAAATGTTTAATCAAAAAGGCCACAATATTACGTTATACGTACATTGCCTATCTTCTACCTACAAGTCAAATGCTACACCCCTGCCACACTCGTTGATAAAGTCATCCTACCACAACAGTACGTGAGGAAGTAACATTTTATCATAAATTTCTCTCAGATCCTTCTTGTAGTTTATGTAGTATGTTGTAGACATGTCTCCCTCAGCAATTTTATGTAATCTGTCTTGTTAAAAATTATAAATGTGTATGTATGTATGTATACGCATAAACAGAAGTAAAAAGCACGTAGGTGCCGTTAAGGGAAAGAGCAGTAGAGACATGGAAGTGAAATGTAAACACTCGTAACATGTTTCCATGTTACTTTCTGAACTGTCCTCACCACAAGAGGTTGTCAACCGCGCAAATGTTTAATTATTCTCCTTTTAAACTTTAGACTGTTATTTTAAAAAAGGTTTATATTTACGTTTGTCTCTCTAAAAGTGCTTGCTACCTGCGCAGCTTCCTCTAACATTCAAAGTTTCTCAATTTTACCAGAACTCTAATTACCTCTGACGTATAATTATTTGAGAAACAGCTATTATTAACCTAAATAATATAATGTGTTTCTTATATGTAATGGACAGGCACTGCGTTTTATCTGAGAAGGAAATGAAATTTTATTTATCAATTAGAATATTTTCCCGAATAAAAAATTTAAAGCACTCAATTTTAAAAATCTATCAAAATCGTCACCCAGAAATAAGGAATCCCGACCATTTTGTATTGATCGCTTTCATGAAAATACAAATGTGGCACAAAACACATCCATATGCAAACTGTTGTTTCTAGGTTAGTAATCTGGATGTACCTTTATTATTTTTATATATATGTTTGTATTGATTATCATTACACTGCACTGCTCTAATTACACGAAATGTGTTTTGTTGTTCCACAGTGCACAAAATTAAGAACGCGGCCAGTATGTGCTTAGGAATTCTACACAAGCCTATCGTATTGCTTGACGTGCTGCATTTCAAAGTGCTCTCCTAGAATTTACACTAGGGAAAGAAGTAATAAAACATAATAATAAGTTATTTCACTTTTACCTTTCACTGTACAGACAAATATGCATTAATGAGACCTTTGAGGTTTGGAATTCATTCCAATCATACGAGTATTCTATCTCTAACTATCTAATTAAGAGTGCGTTTTTTGACAAGAATTAAGTCTTTAAAGTCGTTTATTCTGAGAATATTACGAAACCATTTAGCCATTCTCGAGGCAAGGACAGGCATTCTAATATTTATGGACGTGACACAAAGAGTAACCACCGTGCTTTAAAGGGTTACAATATAATACATAATTATATATTTGTCATAAATAAAATAGGTTGTAATCACTCTATTTTAAGATATTTTCATTGCGTAGTCTGTCTTGCGACAAATCCTTATCCTCTTCCAGAGAGAGTTCTCCAGAGAGTAAGATCTAGTGTTTCCACTTTCAAATTCCAGTATCTTCTCTTTTGCATTTGGTCAACCAGGAGTTGCTTACGTCTCCTTCCTCGTCCTCCTCCCTTATATATTTTTTCTTCAATATTGTGTTTTAGAAAGCAGATCTTACGTAAGATGTGCCCAATGCAATTTGCCTTAATTCATTCTATTTTATGCTGGATGTTTATTGTGTTCTTTGCCTCCAGATTTAAACTATAATATAGATTAATATAAATGGATTTTAGAACATACTGTGTGCTACAGACTTAAGTATCTTCACAAGTGACCAATATTTAGTAGGCTACAACAAATTGTATGTCATATGGCATGTATGTAAGTGATGTACATCCTCGACAATGTAAACACATTTTCTTGACAGTGTGCATTTTGTATACAAACATTTGGTTCCGCTGAACACGCGTAAAGACTTACAAAAGTAATATTTCTTTTTACTGAGCACTACAGCCTAATGGATGATATAATGGATGCGACAGGTAAACAAGAAAATGTATATGAATTACACAGCGGGCAGTAAGTTGTACACAACGAGTGATTGTCAGCGCCGCCCCTGAAGTCTTTATCTCTCCCTCGGTAGGAACAAGAAAATGGCCGCCACTAGGCACATGTCGCCACAGTACACAAGGTGCCACGCTATTCACTGTACACACTAATTCTACGCATGCACATTTGCGATCTAACTTAACGGTTCAACTGTACTGGTTACTGACAATAGTAGATGTTCTCAGATTGTGGAATTTGTCCATCTTCCAGTGTCCCGCAGATACAAAAAATGAATACATTACAGTGTCCTCAAAAGCCGGCGAATTATCCGTATCCTGAACCAGATAAATCTTATCTACGCCCTTCCATATTTTATCTTTGCAATTCACTTTAATAATCCCGGTGGTGGCGAGATTTTCCGTACCCATCCAAAACGGCCCTGGGGCCAACCCTTTACAATTGGTACTGTTCTCTTTCCCGGGGGTAAAGCGGCCGGGGTGTGGAGTTGACCACCCACCTATTAGTGTCAGGATTAAAGAAAGAGTAGAGCTGTACCTCTGCTCCCTCTCTGGGCCTTCGTGGCCCTTCTAGGGAGAACTTTACCTTTACCTCTACGTTACGCCTGAACCTTCCAAGTGGCCTCTTTTTTCGGGTTTCCCCACCGATATCCTGCATGCATTCTTACTCTCCTGGTGTCACATGCCCTTCACATCTTACCTTCCTTAATCTTATCAGTGTAATTACATTTGTTGAAGAGCACAAAACATGAAGGTTCGCAACAAGAAGTCTTCTGCAGCCTCCTGTTGGTTTGCGTATATTTAGCTGTAAAGCACCAAACGATTTCTAAGTCTAGACGTAACTTGAAGTAGAACAATAAGCTCTATGTACTCGTAATTTGCCTAGAACTTGTTGTTTATGCATTAAAATGACAATAAAAGCATTTGCGCAAATACTTGAAACATTTGTGTAACCGTAATCATTATTAGTGCAAAATATGAAACCTTAATTCCTTAATATGACATTGAATAGAGAAATGTTAAGAATGTTAGGTAATATAAATCTTGTTTAGGCAAGTTTAAATCCATGTTGAAGTTCTATGAAATGGCTCATTTAGTCTATATGGATGTACAACTCAAGAACCATTGAACGGATATTTATGAGATTTGATATTGGAGAAATATACAAAATAATGTCGAATAACTTTAAATTTACAATCTTTAGTCTTAATTCACGTGAATTTTTAAACTACAAACAGTCACCAACAAATGCACAAACCTACATTTCTACGTTACGCGTCGTCAAGAAGATTTACATCACGACGAGAAAGACAAAATGCTGAAATGGTTTGTGCATTTGTTGGTGACTGTTTGTAACTTTAAATTTAATTTAGGGCGGGCAAATGTAAAGATAATTTAAGAAAGGACATATACGTGTTTCTGCTTGCAACTGCAGTGTAACTAGCTAAATATTTAAAGAAATGAAAAAATTTCGGAAGGCGGTTGTGCAGGAAAAATAGACATATATATTATGCAGAGTATTTTGCTTTGCAATTCTTATGAATTTATAGAATACTGAAACTGAGCAATCACTTGAAACATTCCTATCCAGCTTTCCACGTCAAAGGAAACTGATGTACATTGAATGTGTTTACAATAGGATGAAGTCCGATTTTTTTTTCATTTTTATTATAGTCTTTCAGTAGAATAAAATTTTAATTTTATGTCAAACAAGTTTCATATTTGTAAATATTTAGTTTTCAGCACTGAAACCTTAGTACTGATCCTTTATTCATTCATGTGTAGTTTAAACTGCTCGCCAAGTTGAATAAATACAGATTAGCAGTTGTGTGCAGATTTCATTTTGGTTTTTGCACGTAAACATATCTTTGCCGTACTTATTATCAGTTCAGTGAAGTGCCTTAGTTCCACGCCTCATCTTAAAGTAAAAGCGCCTGTTAAGTGTACACTGTAAACTTTACCATCATGTTTCTGCACAGCGATCGTCAAAGAACCTAACATATTTGCATATTTGAAAACTCTCTTGGACCCCTCAGCTGTCAATGATATGAAACACTGATAGCTTCCAGGAGGGAAGAACCAGTTTGCTGTTCTCAAATTAAAGACTCGTTGAAAAAGCGTTTGTAGCTCTTGTGAAACTTTGACTTTGTCACGCCGGGTAAAACAAGGTGACAGAAAAGTCGTGTCTCTGTGCCCTTGTGCAAAGAGTGTGCTGCTCTCTACCTGGAGTGGGAAATCCCTTACCTATACAATTATATTATTATTATTATTATTATTATTATTATTATTTACTGCAATTGGGTTTTTACCCGGTGGCAGTAGTCCTTACACTAGTACACACAATACAAATGGACATATAAATATACATAAAAGTAACAATACAAAACAAACTATACACAATTGCAAAACAAAATACATACAGTAAATACAAGTACACACATTACAAAAGCATCCACTCCTACAAAAGCATCCACACCTTACAAAACATCCACACCTTACAAATACATCCACACCTTACAAAAGCATCCACACCTTACAAAAACATCCACACCTTACAAATACATCCACACCTTACAATACATCCACACCTTACAAAAGCATCCACACCTTACAAAAACATCCACACCTTACAATACATCACACCTACAAAAACACCCATACAAACAAAATACATACATTCAGGTGGCATGAGTGATCTCTGTCCCATACCCAAGGAGGTTACCTCCAAGACGTATTGTAACCATAAGTACTATATATTCAGTGTGATTTCCACTCTCACCTACATCGCACGTGATCTCTGTCACGTAACTGTGGTGGTCATTAACATTTATTTTAACCGTACGTATTATTAACATATGTGGAAAAAAATGTAAAATGTGAAGATTCTTACAGTTGCAGATTAGCACCGAACCCTTGTACGTCTTGTGGAACGTAAGACTATAGACACTATATAATGTGATTCCTTTCAATGAAACCTGAGTGTTATCTCGAGCCGCACTTTGCTGACGCGTGGTATGAAATGCTAGATGAGATTGCAGATGGTGACATTTCCTGTAATGATGTCACTAAGTACTTACAGAAGGAAACGCGATGTGCTTGAATTCACAAGTCGTCTGCAATTATTTCACCTCTAACACTTGCTCTAAGTAAAGTTATTGCCGTGTGTAGAGAGAACGTGGAGAGGGATTTAATTTTGATACTAGTTGAAACAATTCAAGCCTCTGTCTAACATTTTGGAGCGTTTTGTGTCACAAAGTTTAATACAGCCCATTAAATATTTCATACAAACGTTTCTATAGTCTCATGTATCCTACACACACACACACACACACACCACATAGATATAGATGTAGCTATATGTTTGTCACCAAAACAGAAGGACTTGCTTTTACGAGATGTAGATGGCAGTTATATAGTGTTGAATATGGAGTGTGTCAGTGGCGAATAACCTGCAAAATCGTGAATTAATTTTACACGTAGATCACTCAGTCTCATTTAGAGCACTGTAATTTAACTCGGTAAGTTAGTATCACGTGATTATAAACGCACAGTTCTAGGCGTATCTGTTTTCCTTAACATTAAAAATATGAGTTGAAAATTAGTCTCGAGATACATAAAAGATATTTTAACAATAATATAAACTGTATTACATGGAACAAAGGAATAGTTATGAATGGTGGAATTAAAGGCAAAAGAAGAGAAGTGGTCGTGGCTTATTTACGTCATTAACCCATGAACTGCCTACAGAGAGTGAGGTCAGGCAGAAGGTCCGAATCTGGGCCAGGTTTAAATCTGGGCCTGCTACTTCTTAAACAGAAACCTCAGACGATAAATAGGCACGTGACTTAACAGATTAAACTGGACTTGATTTAATTTAAATCTTCTGTACATTTGCTTTTAATTTTCTTATTAAACCTCACTAGTGTGAAAGCATTTTTTGGGTAAAATAAAAAGTGTTTTACAAACTTATTCTTTTCTGCAAGAAACCTAAAATAATCCTTGTTGTCTTTGTGCAAGCACTGAAGACATAACAGGGGATAGGTTTATCTCGACTTATTCCTAAACTCGAAACTCAATAAAGGAAGGGGTCAGATTCTCAGACCCTAATCATTTTACTTCAGGGTAAAGAGCCCGATATGCCAAGAAAATAGAAGGCTGAATGAGCCCACAGCCTGTCGATATTTTGAGGAAGAGAAGAATATCTTGCCCCTACCTGGAGTCAAACCACAATTCCTTGGACATACTGCCCCTAACCTCTTCATTATACCGAATACGCTTCCCCGGCTACCTTTGTTTCTGCAATACTGCTGTCAAAGACCTTAGTGGAGTTATATGACGAGGCATCAAGCGCTGTAGTAACTTGACCGCAGTGTTTGTAAGTTTAACACATGAAAGGACTACATTTCTGTTTGCTTCTGAACTCATTTATTAACGCTGCTCCTCTTGCATTTGTAGCTTTAAATTTGGAATTTTTATTTTTATTTAACAGATAGTGTAGTGTTGCCAAATGTCTATTAGAGGGTTATCACGTAGGCAATTACTAAATTAGTGATAGCGTGCGAGCGCTCACACATATTACATTGTAGTTTGAAGAACAGGTCTTTTCACTTAAACACAGGATCAAAACGGATTTTACGATCTCTACGTACTCTCACACACACATTGAAAAGTAAGCCGAATATATTACACAACGTACGAATGTAGATGTTATAAACGTATAATATTTTGAGCTTAAATTGTATATATATATACCAACATGTGTTCACAAAATATAACTAGATAAACTTAAGTGATAAGTTTATCTAGTTACAATTTTATGCAATACATGTTGGGTATATATATATATATAATTTATCATAATGGTGCACGGTGAAAGTAATTCAAGTTAATTTTGAGCTTAATTTTAACAAGACACCACAGCGTGGGAATTATGTGCTTGAATTTTGTTACACACTGTATAACATTTGGTGCATTAGTCCTCAGCAAAACACATCACCAATAATATTACTACGACAAGCAAACAAGTTCAAGGACAATTCAGTACAAGTGTGACAAAATAATAACACATTAGTTGCACGAACTTACTTTGTTACGTAATTACCATCCTTTTCAATCCATTTGTCTCAAAGATTCACATTTCTCCTATATCAACTGGAATAAACTGTTTTCAGCTTGGTTTTAAATTGTATTTGCATTGTTATTAAAGTAACTGGACCCATCAGACACAACAATAGCCTTTATGTCACTGAAAAACATGTTTAATACCCCAAAATATTTCTGCCAAAAAATGGCCTTTATCAGGGCTTCCCTATCAACTCGCTTCATAATTAAATAAATTAAAATATTTTGTGTACGTTACACTCGTATACAAAGTGCTAATTATACTGTAGTACAAACAATTTTTTTTCCTATGGCTTGACAGCCCCTTGGGGGCCTAGGCCGCCTCATTTTTCGAGGCTTCACGATCACACACTTTTTTAGACACACCACACTCGGTAGGACTCCTCTGGACGAGTGATCAGCCCGTCGCAGAGACCTCTACCTGACAACACACAACACTCACAAGAGACAGACATCCATGCCCCGGGTGGGATTCGAACCCACAATCCCAGTAAGCGAGCGCCGTAGACCCACGCTAAGACCGCGGGCCACTGGGATCGGCACAAAATTTTCTGCTTACTTAATCATAACACAAGTTGAAACACAAACCCCTGATTGTGAGCACGTGTTGGTAGAAACGCTCAGCTCCTGACCTTGACCGCCGATCAGCAAAATAAATGTATTCCAGTTAGATGTAACCCTTCGGCCAGTCGCATTTCAAACCACTCTCCTTTAAGTGTTGTGTCATAAATATTGCATGAAAAGTTTTAAAGCTGCTGTATCATGCCTGTTAAAAGCACTGAGAACAAGTGAAGGTCAAATTTTCTTTGAAATTAAATAAAATTTCCTTCGAATCCTTAAATTTGTTAAGTGACTATATAGAAAATTTGGCACATTTACTTAAAGCATTCCGAAAGTATTAATTCAGGGGTACTGCGAGGCACGGAAGGTTTTTATGGAAAACTTTGCCGCTTTCGGTGGAAATTGCTTTAACCTTTTAAGCCTACCTTCACTTTAAGTGCCACCAGGTTTAATATTCAGCAATTCTACATCCTTCCACACAACGTATTTGTGTGATTTGATTATATCTGAGAAACAGATTTCATTCCGTATACAGCATTAAGTGATTGTTTTTTTTTTGTAACCGAGACGGAATGTTTACTGCGCGGTACGAACTGGGTCTTTAAACAAAAGCATTACGTTTCGTCCTTAAAGGTTAAACGGGATAAAACATAGATACAGCAATATGAATAAAACGCAGGTTTTTAAACTAGTCTCGTTGTCTAATAGCCACAATTCGTATTCTGTTTAATGCTGGACGCACTTCATATGTAGCTAAATTCTGGCTATTTGGGTCACAGCTAGGAAATTGGGGGGTCACCTGCGGACACTGTATCCCCTGCAGTCCTCCGCAGCGTGATGGTGAAATCGCGGTCACAGAAGTGTGTTCTGTGACCGCTCTGTACGTGACCGCTCTGATACGCGGGTGTGTCCGTCCGTTAACGTGCTGTGAACTCACTTATAATAAACACTATAATGTTTTATGCCAAGAAATATAAATGTAGAATGTTATTGCTTCATTTTGAACAGTTATCATTGCCGCTCCTATGTAAAGGCCTGCAAACTATTAAATTGATATTCAGCTGTTCACAAGATGTTTTGATACAATTTATGTACTTTAATGAGCTGTTATATATATATATATATATATATATATGTGGGTGTGTGTGAAAATTTTGTACTTAAAATTTATGACAAATACACAAGAAATATGATATGTAATGCCAGTTTATCATCCTAGTTCGGTCCACATTTGTAGTTATCAATTAAAAGGATTCAAATTAATTACGGGAAAAATACATGTGAACAAAATTGGTCAACATATGAGTGTTAGGCAACTTTGGTCAGGAAAAATATTAATTTGCATATTCTTGTGACAGCTTTTAATTAACTGATCATTACGGACTTCACAATATTAATTTAAATCCAATCACATTAACGTTGAGTTAAAACACTAATTACAAAACAATATACTTTATTCTGTAATCACCGTACCTCTTTTCACAGTCACTATTTACATACACCAACTGGATGCAACTTTATTTAAAAAACTGTATAGTTTTTTAAAACATATTTAAAAACTTTTAAAACCCGACATATGTTTCGGCTCTTGTAGAGCCATCTTCAATAAAACCCCTGAAGATGGCTCTATAAGAGCCGAAACATATGTCGGGTTTTAAAAAGTTTTAAATATGTTTTAAAAAGTTTTAATATGTTTTAAAAAAACTATACAGTTTTTTAAATAAAGTTGCATCCAGTTGGTGGTAAATAGTGACTACAAAACAATACTTTACAGAAACTAGCAAGGAAAGTATTTAAGGCACTCTAGATGGCTTATGAAGGAAAAAATGCCTTTGTGGATTTTTGAGTCGTGCAAGTTTTCACTCCGCTTTGCAAGATAAGAAATCTGGACACTGCACGATTGTATTTTCATCATTTATTACACCGAGCTGCTTCAGTACCGGCCTATGAATATTTATGTGTTCTATCCGTCACCGGCTGACAGATAAGGCCATTTACATCTCAATACCAGACACACAATGATAGGCATTAATATATTTACACTTTTCTGGGTACGGTTTTATTTCATTTTTTTAAGGCACGGCAGAATTAAACGTCATTAAAATGCACAAATTTTCACGTTTTTTCACAAGAAACTTAACATGAACACAGCTAATAGTTAAACACAAAACACTCAACCAACAAATGCACTATTATTATTATTATTATTATTTTAGATAGTATATATAATCCCTGTAAACCAGCCCAACATGTTTCATTCCCTTCCTGGGATCATCATCAAGGAAACTTGTGACAGTATAAATTACATAAAATAAACCAACAATATAAGTACATGTTAAAACTGTAAAATGTATAAAAGATGGATAAAATTGTAGGCGACCATTTCGGGGTGGACGCAAAAAAAAATAACAATAAGAGTGTATTTGTTGGTTGAGTGTTTTATGTTTGATGACAATGCACGTTATGAATAACATAAAAAATAGCTAATAGTTGTTTCGAAAATATGTCTCTGTTCAAATATTTGGTAAGGACATTAATGAATCGAAACTGTAGTTGTGAGAAGATTAAATTCTCGGGAGATTTGATGACACTTATTTTTTTTTTAATTTTTGTGTCCACATCTCCAATCTAAACTCCTTAAGTCATGAACTTCCCTACTGTTTTGTGTACGAGTGGTAAGTAGTCAGTCGACTTAAGGGACAGCACAACTTAGCCGTGGAACCCAAGACAAAGTAATTAACAGTAACCTGGAGAAAATTACGTGGTGGAGGTTTAAAATATTATTCCTCGCTAAATATCAGTACCAGTAATTGCATACATGATGAATTCGAGGAGGATTATGTGGTGGGCATAAGTGGCAAACAAAACAAAAATGAGAAATGAGTATACAAATTTCAGTTGGAATATTTAAAGCAGAGGCGTCTTTTACTACACAATAACGAAATGCTAAATGGTGTAGTGACATGGATACAAAACACATAAATTGGTGTTGACTTTATACATAGTCTTACGAAGGTTTTACTACGAAAATTGCAGGATATTAAATAGTTAAGTGCCTGTTGATAACTACTCTAGTTGTGAAAACATCGCTAAAAATATTGTTACATTCTACACGGAGAAATTTTTGTGTAACTATTTAATAATAGTGATAATAATAATTATAACATGTCACTTTGTGTGACTAATCTCAGTTTTATACACTATAAGAATTATAGGCCCATCTTCTAAAACTGGATACCATTACATCTTAAGTTGTAACTTAAGGTCTCCAACCAAAATTTTCTATACATTTCTTATATTACCATGTACACTATTTGTCCCACTCATCTCTTCCATGTTGATCTCCAATGACAGATGGCTCAGTATCCGATCTTATGTTTATTTCACGATTTTCTGAAATTGATTTATATTACGTCGAATATGTGAAAGATAAATTGGCATGGATATGGAAGGAGGGCTTTGTGATGTATCCTAAAATACTGTCCCAGTATTACATTGAGGAGCTGGGAAAGGCCACAAAACTTATCAGCCTAATGGTGTCTGGGAAGAAAATTTATTCCCACAAGTTGTCAATGCTCAATCCCACCGTCATATATATATAGTAATACTTGTTGTCTCGGCATTCGCCATTTTTAAAGACAACAAGATTAAAACATAAAGAGCTGCAGTTTTGCTGTTGTTATTTGCATAATAACGAGCTTCCTTCTTTGCATTCCTCGCCAAATATTTTTCGGGTGATCAAATCGACCACGACAAAATGGACGGGACATGCGACACATACGTGGGAGAAGAAAAATGTATAAAGGGTTTTGATGAAGAAAAGGCACCACTTATAAGTAATAGTTGTAGATGGAAGTATGATATTAAAACGGACCTTAAAGTAATAGAACGAGAAATCTGGACGGAATAAAACTTAGAAATTCGTAAAATGCTGGGAATTTCTTGATTAGCTGGCGAAGTGGTGGATTCTCGTGAAGGATTCTGCTGCATGCACTTAGACACTTAGTTTCTTAGTTCAACCAGATATCACCAACTGTTATCTGGGATGACAGTGTGGTCCTGCAGGTAAAGGTAAGAGCAGTCTCTGTTCATGTTGTGAAGGCGTATGGGGGAGTGCGGTAAATGTCCACTAATTTTTAACCTGAGAATTAGATCGAGGTAAGTACGAGTTGTAAGTTTTACACCCCTGCAGCTTTACCGTCCCTGGGATAGAACAATGCTTACCTAATGAATAGGAAGCTGGCTGGGCCCCCAACTACTCTCGACGCTTTGCACAAAAGATTATCATCTTCTCCATATCGTCAAGAAAGTCCGTGGAATCCATCTAGCCTTCTTTTAGGTAGATGTGGAGGGAAATTCCAAGGAATCGACCAGGACCTTCATGAACCAAAACACACCAATAATTAGCAGTGGAAACAAATACTTGAAAAAAGTGATATGAACATGAATCTCTTCAAAATTGTAAAAGTGAAGTTTACCTTTTCTCTTCCGAATGTGTACTAATATTATTGAAACAAGACTTTGAAAACGCTGAATGCCAGTAAGATGTCTTTTTTTTTTCCACAAAGTTCTTTATGTGTCACGCAGTAATAAATGCGGTTTAGGTGATGGATGGCAGATGGAACCAATCACTAACCGCTTTTTTTCCACAGATAAAGCAAACACTTATTTCACAAAAATTACTCTTCTGGAACTACTCTGAATATGGAGGCAGGAATTTTCTCCGAATCGTTGATAACTAATTATCAATAAATACATTATCATAGCATATTACATAAAACATAATCCTATCAGCAACGCTGTGAAAACCTCTATACAAGAAATAATAAAACTTTTTCTTGTCCTTAACAATTAAAGTTAAAACTTTTCTCTTAAGGACTTGTTCAATATTGCTTCCTCATCGTTGACGGATTAAAATTGGGAGGAAATAGCCAAGGTTTATAAACATATTTACCACCTCCTAAAGAAATATAATTGCTAATATATACCAGAACATTTTCCATTATAACTGAACATAAACACTCACAAGTTTTCGAAAGTATTGTTCTTTCTTCCTCAGGTGAAAATACTGCGGACTGCTTTCGAAACGTCGTGAGTGTTTGCGTTCAGTGATAATGGAAAAAGCCCAGGAACATATTAGTGATGTTTCAAATATAATCGCTGCTTACTTTGCAAATAACCTGTAGAATTTTAGGAATGAATATGCTCGGTATCTTTAATGTTTATCTCCAAATCGAATGAAAGAAAAACACTTGTAAAAATTATTTTGAATTATTTATAAGCCCAATTTTCTTGCATACATAAAGTGCTAAGTTCCTTCGTGTTCTTGTAGAGGCCTAATGTACCGTGGACATATATTCATAATATGAATGGGTGTGCAGGATAAGTGTTACAGTAACAACGTTATTCCATTCCTGCTAACTTGATAAATTACAATTATTTAAAACACAATTTTTCCGTCTCCGCATTCATATTGTCAGGGATATATTTTAGAGACCATAGACAAAAAAAACTTCGCTCTCTCCAATTTATTTTTGAAATCTTCTACAAATGATCTATGAAAAGGAAATGTTTTGTATTTTGAAATTAAGGCATAGGTTAATCAAAGGAACCATCCTGAAATAACATGCATGTTTCAAGGTTTTAAAATGTCTATTATCGAATAAAACTCCAGTTTTATAATATTTTATACTTCTGAATCAAACTAAGTCTGCATTTGCCTTAAGAGCTTTCGCTCGAATATATAGATAGACTCATGAGGACTGCTATCGTTAGTTCTGATATAAATGCATTATTTTTACATGTCAAAGCACCAAGTACTTCCAGCATACACATATTTTAACTAGAGGTAATCGCTACATTCTTTTATTAGTGTTAAAAGAAAATTTATCAATTACATACTAGCGAGTATTGACAGGTGAATTTGATTCTGTGTGGAAAGCATATCTACTCATATATATGTATATATGTAAGGTATATATCAGTGAATATAAAATGCCATACATTTTTTAACGAATGTGATCCTATATCAAACATCCTAGCAGTGCTTACATAATTATATTTTAATATAATTTCATTAAAGGGGCTACTTAAGCAGGCTTTATAAGACGTTTAGTTAAATATCCTTTAGCTACACCAAAGTTTTGATCATGCATAATGCAGTCGGCCTAAATATTCTAGGGCTCTCTAAAATTAAGTAATTTCACAAACCCATCCATTATGCACTCAGCCGGGTATAGCTAAGAATATTTCGAATTTGCAGATAACCTGCTCAGCTTTCGAGATACGTACGATCATAGGCGTAACTTGGGAGGGGGGAGCAAGGAGGGCAAATGCCCCTCCAAAAGTTTTCTAAATAACAATAGTTTCTTTTGCAGCTGAGTTGAAAATGGCAAATATAAAACCAATAAAGAAATAAAGAAAGAAAAAATTAAAAACCTGCCTTCAAATTAAACTTCCCCATCTTTCTAAATTGACTGCTTCGTAAATTAAAAGTTCCTAATACCCATGGTCGATTTTGGTCCCCCCCCCCCCCCCCACCTCATTGTTATTAACCAAGTTACGTTTATACGTACCATCGAAGAAACACATCGGAAAGCTACTGCAAAATCGCATGTTAAAGAGGGATACAGATACACAAGATTAGTAGTGATAAGTCATTTACGACAGGTGGCCTTACTGTCTTTTGTCAAGCATACGAGATTCGATAACCGAGAATCGATATTTGCTCTTAGTGTCTCCGTAAGTGTCAATGCGCATTTGCCGGAAAGCTTACTGTCGAGACATGATCGGATGATTTAGTCTTGATGCGCGATGTAGGATAGATATTTGTGCTGTGAACACGAAAAATGGCGTTTCAGTGTGTGCTTTAACTGTGAAATGTGTGCTTTGAGACATTCCAAGCTGAAAGTTACAAGTGGCTCGTGCAGTGAGGAACAGCAACAAAGATGGCAAGGCTAAGGCTTGTATCCGTTGGCTGAGGTACGTACAAAGTGGCGAAGCGGTAGGAGGAAAACGAAGTCCACTGCTGGGCCTAGTGGAAAGAAAAAACAGTGAGTAAGCGTAACCTTATATCAGGTGTTTATGGCAGGCACACTAACTGCGTTTCAAGCCAGCTGTATATCAGCCTCTAGAAAAAAAAACCCTGTGAAATAAAATACGTTCCATTACACAGTGTGAGAGTAGGCTATGTCAGCATATTTATGGTGTTCGGAACTCCAGATAGCATAGTCCGTTACGGGCTTCGAATCCCAGTAGGGTAAAGATATTTTCTGCAAAACGGCCAGACCATTTCTCTGACCCATTCAGTCTCCTAATCAGCGTGTATCAGAGGTAAAGCGGCCGGGGTGTAAGGCTTACCAATTACCTCCATCTAGTGTCGAATTTAAGAATGAATGGCGCCCTACCTCCACTTACCATATATGTGCTTTCATGGAGTGTATACGTGCATCTGTACCTGTACCTTATTCATGTGACAAGAACGAAATTGTGTATTACAGATTTGATTTGTCCTCCCCCGTTAATTGGTAAAGGTAAAGGTTAATTTATTTGTGTATGAACCATATAGGCATATGAGGGAGTTTAAGTACAGTTCCGTTCACTCTAACCTCGAGAAGAGATGGTGAGTGATTAGTTTCATAATTCGGCCGCTTTAACCACAGAGAAATAGTTCGCAGTAACCATTGAATAGCAGGCAGCCTGGACCTCAGTGCCGAGTTTGACTCTTTTGAGGCGAGGTAAAGTACCGTAGCATGCCTTAAAGGAAACATCGGCTTATAGCTTTGTTAGTCAGGTATTTATTTGGTTATTAAGGGTAACGATATGCACCGCTGTGTGGTATATATGGTTGACAAGCCGTTATTACATTAGGAAACTGCCAGAACTTTGTACTGAAAGGGGACATTTGATGTTGCATGTCGTTAATACTGTTCTTATGAGTCGTCCCTCTGTGAACCGTCTCCAGCTGCAGGTGTCGTTGTTTGCAGAGACAAACTAACCACTCAAGGCAATTTAGTTCCATTCCACTAAACGTGCACTTGTGGTGTGCCTCTTAGCAAGGAAGCACATGAACCAAAGCTTCCGTAATGGTAGCTCTCTCTCTCTCTCTCTCTCTCTCTGCAACAAGTCAACACTGAAGAACTATACAGCAGTTATTTGCGAAGAAGTGTGGAAAGTTCTAAATAAAGGATTATTGAAAATATGAAATAAACTGGGCGCAACTCATTCTCAAAGTATCCAGCTTTTTCCTGTAGAGACTGCCCACGTTCAGAACATTTGAATAATAATAATAATAATTATTATTAGTAGTAGTAGTAGTAATGTAGTAGTAGTAGTAGTAGTAGTAGTAGTAGTAGTATTTTATGATTACTTTTAAGGAATGGGCCTACTTTATTTCTAACCCTTATCACATATTTACTTTTGCATTTTTTCCAAGAATAATAAACAAACACGGAACTCACCGCTTGTTTTATAATCACAAATTCGAGATTTTTTCCTTTATGAATGCTGTAGCTTACATTCAAAATGTAGGCAAAGAGTTGTAAGTTGCTACCCACCAAATTAAGTGTTTTATAAGTGTAGTAAATGAGGAAGCATACTGGCAAAGTTGGTCTGAACGCCTCAAGGAAAGATGTTACTTGGCGGGTGGGGTAGTCTACGAGGGGAATTTCTTGAATGTCTGAGATGATAAATGTCACCCCCTGCCATTTTACATTCCACCAGACTTTTTAAAAAAAAAGCTGTATTGTCCCACTTCAACTTTAACTTTGGGCATCCCTTTATGCTGTCTGTGTTGACAAATGTCACTAGTACACGATCGAACACAACCTAGCCTGAAGAATAATTACTGTTAAAATATAGCAAATGTGAATGTAAAATTTGTTATTAAAATATTTGCTAATCCCACTACGGTTGAAACAAAGATATTCTTTATCCAAGATGTGTATTTTTAGAATCGTGTGTAACTTATAATGACTCTGTTATAGCAGCCCTTATTTCCAAATTATATGTTTCTGAAATACGTGCATTGCCCTACATAAACTATAGGTAGCATGCCTCTAAACTTAATTTTATTCTTCAGTTCCACTGCCTTTCACTTTTATTTCAAAATTATTACTATAAATATTCAGGAATGGAAGTTTTATTTCATACCAACAAATGCACATAAACATACAGTGTCAATAGTTTATTCGTAACTTGCCCCGATACGTATTTCGGCGTTTTAAACCGGCATCATCAGGGGGTCTTAGAGGTTTCTAGCATAGACCAAATATTTATAGAATACGTTGTAACATCCGTATTACGTAAAATGTGATACATATGTAGTAGTCAATGGTTGTCCAGTGCATACAAAATTGTATAATAATAAGATTATTATTAAAATTATTATTAAAAATGGTATAAAATTATCAGACATGTTACATAACTTAATGTAACTAGGAAATTATTGGCAATATGGTCTTGCGTTTTCTGGCGTTGTGTGTTTTAAGTTGCCGTATGATGGTCATCTGTGTGTTCTGTTTGTGCTGCGTAGTGTCTTTTTCGTACGGTAATACAATATTAAATTCAGGAATGGAATTTTACTCTTTAAAACTTAGTGGGTAGTATATGTACCGCCAAGTTTATCAATATAAGAGCTGTATTTGTCAGCAGAGTATACTTATGTGCCATATTGTTCTTCTAATAAATGACTACAGTTTTCCTAACAGCATTAAGAACCTGGCCTTCCTAAATGAAATGTAATGCATTCTGTGTGAGGTATGATCTAAATCAGTATATATTATGTAGATCAATTTCAGTCTTTATGGCCGTGACATGGTCCTGGTCATTAGTCGCCGACCTCTTACCGCGGAAGCCAAGCTGAATGCCAGTTCAGTCCACCTAAGTTTTGTGTTGGAAAGAGTAGCACTGGGACAGGTTTATCGTCTAGTACTTCTGTCCCTCTCTGTAAATATAATTCCACCAATGCTCCATACTCATTTCTACGTGTTACTCTTACAAGCATAAAAGGGCAAAACCTGCGAAGCTTACAAAAAGCAATACTCTTTCTGAAATCGAATACAGTTGCATAGAAAGATATTTTCACTTTAGTCTTTATACTCATTTCTATCATTGAACTGTTGATATCAGAAGGACGAGCGTCGAAGCCTGAGAAACCTCAAACAAACAATTATTTAGAGGTCTGTAAATGTTGGATAGAAATAAGCTTTCAAGTCGTCTCGTTGTTAAGATCGTTTGAAGAACTGCGAAAAGCGACTATTAGCTTTGTCATATCTGTCTGTCTGTCTGTCTGTCTGTTTGTCCGTCTGTGTGTCCGTCCGTCCGCATGGAACAACTCGGCTCCCACAGGATGGATTTTTATGAAGTTTGATATTTAAATATTTTTCCAAAATCTGTCGCGAAAATTTAAGTTTCATTAAAATCTCACAAGAATAACAAGTACTTTACATGAAGACCTATGTACATTTATGATAATATCTTGCTCAGTTCTTCTTAGAATGAGAAATGTTCAGACAAATTTGTAGAGAAAATCAATACACTTTTTTTTCCAAACGTTTTCCTGAAAATCGTGCCGTTTATGAGATAATGTGGACAAATATGGTACAGCCGGACAGGCCACAGCTGACAATGTAATACAGCCCATGCGCTTTGCATGCTGGATAAATAAGGCTATAGACACACACTCACAATATGTAATACTTATTATTTTCCACTGCACCAATGCTTGCACAAACGCACCTCAATATTACGTTTATACGTACATTGCCTGTCTTGTCTTTTGCTGGTGTTAACACTGTTCCTCTTAGTTATCTAATATTTCTGTCTCTGCTAACTAAAGAACTAACTCCATGAGACGAGGCTCTTCTCTAGAAGCCAGTAGTTCCTCAGCAGTTATTTATTTCCCCTTATTTTACGGAAACACAATGTCGATTACTATATTCACAACATTCCGTAAATGTTCCTTCCTGTGCCAGAACAATCCAGTGCATGGCCTCCCATCCCATTTCTCGAAGACCCACTTTAATATTACAATTGTATCTACGCCTAGTTTTTCCAACTGTTCTCTTTCTCCCAGGTTTCCTCACACAAAATCTGTATGCACCTCTTCTTTCCCCCGTACATCTACATGCCCTGTTTGTTTTTCAGACAGACAATTTTATTATTTTTAATATGTACTAAAACATTTAGTTAAAATATTTGTATAGAACGGCATTATTTCTAAATTCGTCCAGTTTGGAGTTTGTCTGTCTTTACCTAAAGAAGTCCGAGGCATTGTAACTGTGGTTTGGACGCTTTATCGTATGACGAGTAGCACTAGACGCCAGCGTCGCTGTGTACTTACGTATAATTTTATTAAAACGTACTCAGTAATGGAAACTGTGTGGGTCTTTCAAAGTCACGACTGAAGTGAGGCTGAAATATGTTATAAGTTGTACTGTTTTTCATTTGAAGTCTAACTATTGAACAGATTAGTGCCTGCAACAGTGAACCGCCCCACCGGCAGCAGTAAATTCGGCCGTAAACCGAAATACGAACTGCATGCTACTTGTTCCCCTCAGCACTATAATTACCCATCATGTAACGTCAATCCCAGTTACACAGAGCCCGCGGATTACAGCTGATCCAAGGTTTACACACAGCCGTTCGTTTGAAACATCTGCCTGTGTGTCCCACTTCTGACAAAAGGGTATTGATGCTGTAGTAGTGTCAAATGGCAGAGAGGGAAAAGAACCTCTAATTATACATGTATAACTGTGCGCTCATTTAATGCAGGAAGCAACAAAAGAACCTCTAATTATACGTGTATAACTGTGCGCTCATTTAATGCAGGAAGCAACAAAAGAACCTCTAATTATACGTGTATAACTGTGCGCTCATTTAATGCAGGAAGCAACAAAAGAACCTCTAATTATACGTGTATAACTGTGCGCTCATTTAATGCAGGAAGCAACAAAAGAACCTCTAATTATACGTGTATAACTGTGCGCTCATTTAATGCAGGAAGCAACAAAAGAACCTCTAATTATACGTGTATAACTGTGCGCTCATTTAATGCAGGAAGCAACAAAAGAACCTCTAATTATACGTGTATAACTGTGCGCTCATTTAATGCAGGAAGCAACAAAAGAACCTCTAATTATACGTGTATAACTGTGCGCTCATTTAATGCAGGAAGCAACAAAAGAACATCCAGTACGTTTTGTATTGTTTCTGATAGAATATGCTATCTTTGCTAATCTGGAAGTAACCGGTTCGAAATTCATAAATTTGAAACCGGAGCATCCTCCTAACAGAACATATGTACTTAAATTCAAATCGTTTAAAGCTTCGCAATTTCGAATGGTAAAGAGTTTCCGACATTTCGAAAAAGTGGGGTGAGAAATCCTATAATGATTTAGCACGCGGCAAAGTGTATTGGTCCAGGAGACATACATATACCAGGCGGCTAACTAACTAACTAACTACATGGAGCAGAGTACTTCCTGAGAAGCTAACAGGTCCTCAGGTAGTCAAGAAATTCCCCGCATTTTACAGAACCTGAAGGTTCATTACCGCATTCACAAAGCCCGTCACCTGTCCCTATCCTGAGCCATATCAATCCAGTACATGCCCTCTATCCCACTTCTTGAAGATCCATTTTAATATTATCCTCCCATCTATGCCTGGGTCTTCCAAGTGGTCTCCTTTCCTCAGGTCTCCCCACCAAAATCATGTGTGCACCTCTCCCCTCACCCATACGTGCTACATACCCCGCCCACCTTATTCTTCTTGATTTGATCACCCGAATAATATTTGGTGATGAGTAAAGATCATTAAGTTCCTCGTTATGTATTCTTCTCCACTCCGCTATTACCTCTTCTCTCTTAGGCCCAAATATATGGGGATATATATATTATAGAAGAGAGAGGTTTTTACATACACAACAGTAAGCAGCATCAGCGGAATATTTTGGAAATGCCAATCATGTAGCTTTCACTGATATTTTAAAAACCTCTGAATACTTTTAGTTAATTTTCCTTATTTTTACAAGTCTGAATACCACATTCTTTTACATTGAGTTTTCTATTACCGTTACTTCATATTACAATACACAATATCATTTTGTGCGTTTCATTCTTTAGTAGTAAGTATAATAACAAATTATTATACAAAAGTAATGTCTATTACCCAATAGTATTCTCTTATGTCAGTTATCAATCTTCCAGTGTCCAGCATATAACAAAATATGCTTCGCCTAAGTACATTACATTTTGACGCTATCCATCCCGTTGTGTTTAGAGAGTTACACAAATAACACTACGTATTGCCTCTGACACAAATTTTACTTATTACTATTTTTTTCAAACCTTTAAAACTGTACCTTTTTACGTTTAATTTTAAGTTTTGTTTAAAATAAAAACATGACTGTGAACGGCTTGATCGAAACACGTAATGTTTAAAAAATAATAAATACAGGCTGTGTCAGAAGGAATATGTAGTGTTATTTGTGTAAGTGAATTACGTAATGGCAGAAATAAGACCTGCCCCACAGACACAAGCAGAAATTTTACGGTAATCCTTTCTGTTCTTAAAATTCAGTTTTGCATTCTCGAAACACTTTTATTAAAGACACAATCAGCTCAATCTGCGAGCAGCGTGACACTTGTCTATAGTCTTTTGCAGACTCACATAAAGGATTCACGGTGTACTAATAACTATAGTGACTTGTATCATGCGGACGGACACACAGACAGACAGGCAGACAGACAGACAGACATATGACGAAGGTAATTGTCGTTTTTCGCAGTTTTGCCAAAGCGCCTAAAGACAGCAGAAATCTCAGAGAGCCACACATTTATCCCACGCTTGGTTTTGAACCTGGTACAAAAGAAATTAACTGTGTGTTGAGGACTTATTTGGATGTGACGCTGCGTGGCTGGCAAGTGATTCCTGACGTTAAGTGACTTCTGACGTTAAGTGACTCCTGACGTTAAGTGACTACTGACGTTAAGTGACTCCTCACGTTAAGTGACTCCTGATGTTAAGTGACTACTGACGTTTAGTGACTACTGACGTTAAGTGACTACTGACGTTAAGTAACTACTAACGTTAAGTGACTACTGACGTTAAGTGACTACTGACGTTAAATGACTACTGACGTTAAGTGACTACTGACGTTAAGTGACTACTGACGTTAAGTGATACTGACGTTAAGTGACTACTGACGTTAAGTGACTCCTCACGTTAAGTGACTCCTGATGTGAATACTGACGTTAAGTGACTACTGACATTAAGTGCCTCCTGATGTTAAGTGACTACTGACGTTAAGTGACTCCTGACGTAAAGTGACTCCTCACGTTAAGTGACTACTGACGTTAAGTAACTACTGACGTTTCTTCGATGTGTAGGCAACCACTTCTGCAACGAAGCAAAGTCGCTTTCCAGAAGACCTGACACCTCGATAACAGAGTTGTGAAAACCACAAAACATGCACGTTACCTCAGCTTTAAAATGTTTTAACTGCTTCCTGTGAGGTAATTATCTCTAGTGTCGCATTCATAATTTCTGATATTCTGCTGTGTAAGGATTTCTTAATTTGTTACAAGTAGTGGGATCATAGGTGAAAGTATTACGACCGTCCGAAACGTCGGTAACTATTTAGCACACGACACGGCATATAACACAGAAGGCTTAAGAATTCAGCAACACTATAGGGAGAATCTGAAATTTCGCAACGTGATAAGCCTTTGTTTTTGAGAGTATTTTCATGACTTTAACTCTTAGACATGTCTTAATAATATTCAAAAGGGAATTTAATAATTCGTGTATATATATATATATATCTTTATGTTACGGGATTCGTCCTACTGACCTAATTCTTGGTTTGAGGATTCAAGAAGAAGATAATTGTTGATGGAATATAGATACCTTTTCATGTTTCAGCCTCTATTATCCTACAAATACGTTGTTTTTTTACAAACCTTCACAACACAATTTTTATTTGAATCTTTATAGATTTCTTCTTCCCTAAACGATTAGATATTAAATGAAATTTTACTACTGATTCTCCGTCATATTTGTGTTTCTTACATTCAACCCCGATTCGTCAAAAGGGCGATGTGAAAATCGTCACGTTGTTTGGTCGCATTCTGTACAAAATGCTTAATTAACACAAAAGTTGCATTATAAAGATCCTTACTTCATGTACATGCCTTGCAGCATCGCTTCTGCTGCACATGGAACGGGGCTGCATGTTTGAAGCTTTGGGACATGTCAAGACACATGAGAGTGTGGTTCTAGTATTGTAAATTCCAGAAGAACCGGGATTTCTGTCGCACCACAGATCCTTCTTCTGTATATTCAGACAAATTTTGCCGACCAGACGAACTGTCATCTATACGAGGATGTGCGAAACTGTTCTACATTTATATTATATAATAAATGAACTTCTGAGAGACGTGTTCAAATTGGTGCCACGTGAGGGCCAAGTAATGAGTTTTCTAGCCTGCTGGGATGTTAACGCCGTGACCACTGGTAGATGTTTCCCAAAGATTCGAAATTTCGTGTAGTTTTTTTACGGTGTAAGATACGAAGAGACTTGAATCTTAAGCAATACCGCTGCGAGAACCTCCTTATGTCGCAATGTAGTAAACTTTACAAGCATACCGTAGAGGATGTCGAATGAAGTCTCCACCTCCATCGAAGTTTGCGTGTTTAACTTTCGTGGACAGGCCCGCTTTCTAGCTCAAAAGTGTCGCATTAGTACGCCGGACATAGATACCGACGCGTGTATTGTTAAGGTCAGCCGCAGTCTACTTGTAAGACGTCGTCTGTTTGCGAAGTTCGAGAGATTAGTCGGAAAAGAAAGCAGCTAAGTTGCACGTTGTAATTATTCGTGAAAATAGAATTGCGTGATTTCAGCCTTGCGCCGTGGGGTAAATGAGATCTTCGCTCTTCTGGAATGTTATGCAGCATCGATTGGTAGTTAGTTACCGACGTTTCGGGACAACCTGTCGGCCAACTTCAAGGGTCAAGAAGTCCAAGAAAAACTGCCTGACCCTTTAAGATGGGACCTATAGGTTTTTCCGAAATGTCAGTAACTAACTAACTAACAATCTACATTGCGTAATATCCCAGAAGAACGAAGACCTAAAAGAGAATTGTGTCAAGAACTTTGGGCACTAGTACTGAATGTAGCAGCCCTGTTGGTAGCGATTTGCTTCGTATTTAAGAAGTTTTGAGCTCAAATTTCTGCCCGGAGAACGACTGTCATGACTGCCGCTCATCGAAACTTTTCTCATTACCTCCAACAAATGCTAGAAGAGCACCATAACACAACCGACGACCGCCTGCCTTTAGATCTGAGGTTCTCACAGCGGTCTGATGAAGATCTAAGCCTTCTCAGATATGACGTCATGTGAAGTATTATATACAAGTTAAGAGGAATGAGATGGTTGAGGGTATGTTATACGCAGGGAGTGAAGAGGTGTGCAGAGTTCTAGCTGGATAGCCGGATGTAAAGAGACGGCATGGAAGACCTGCTTTTGATGGGGAGATAATATTAAAATCGGTCATAAAATAGTTTGGGATGGCGCGGATTTAATTACGGTTTTGTAGGCCCACGTGGTGGGCTGTTGTGAACACTAATGAAGTTGACGGCTTAATGCAATCCGGGGAATGACTTTGGGCATTTCAAGAAGGTTTCTGCGCCATGGAGGTAGTAAATATATGGTGCTAGAATGTCAGACGAGCATGCTGGCTCCATCCTTAGCCTAGTCCAAGGCATACTGTCCTGATGATGGCGGCAGCAAGCTCCTCCGAGACGCTCGTACCTATGTCATAATCCACACGACCTTTTATCCCAGAAGACTGTAATTGTCGTTATGCATTAGTTATTAATTATCCTGTTATTCTATAAGGTATTGCCTGAGCTGTTGGTAGTGTCGTTCAATTAACAAAACATATATTTTCAGTTTAATGAGAATTCCCCCCCCCCCCAAATGGCTCGACAGCTCTAGTGGGCCTAGACCTCCTCATTTTCGAAGCTTCGCGATCACAATTACACACACCACACTCGGTAGGACTCCTCTGGACGGGTGATCGGCCCTTCGTAGAGACCTCTACCTGACAACACCCAACACTCACAAGAGACAGACATCCATGCCCTAGGCGGGATTCGAACCCGCAATCTCAGCAAGCGAGTGGACGCAGACCTGCTCCTTAGACCGCGCGGCCACTGGGATCGGCATAGTGAGAAATAGACAGGGTATATTGAAAGAGAGTATAGGCCTATTACGTAAAGGACGATAGAATGTTTCCTTTGTACTTCTCACGATTCTTTCCTCCCCACTTTCTTTATAGTTACTGTTCTTTTGCCCTTTTCTCCTGCATCCTCCATGACGTCGTTCCGGATTTGTCCGGAGTGGTGGTGGTGGTGGGGGTGAGGATGTGATGGTTTTTGTAGGTTACTGTGAGAGATCGGACAATTAATGATGGAAATATTTTCAGGAATAACTAGCGGAATAATTTTAGTTTACTTTCCATACCTTACTCTTTGACGGTTTCCTCTTCCTGATGACCTCCATGGCATTGGAACGTGGCCGTAATTTCTGCCTGAAGTTCCGCATAACGCCCTGCAATAAATCATTAATTTCACCAAGTTTCCTCCTTAACTTTTACCGTTGTATAATGGAGGGATAAACATTCGTTATGGTGTTACCATGTTTGGTATACTCTGGCCTTATTTCTTTGAAGAAAACAACCATTTTGTTACCGTCAATTCCGACCACACAGTTTTGGCTACGGAAATGCAGCAGATCAGACAAAGAGAGAGAGAGAACTGTGTAGGTTAAACTGGATGCTACAATTTCCCACACGGCAAGGCAAAGCGTAACTTTTCTTAGGAAAGAATTTTCAGGCTACTTAATATGGCGATCAGGCTGCTAACCTTGGCCATCACGTTCTCCGGACTTGAGAGCCCCAGGCTTTTTCTTTTGAAGATGCCACAAGTATGTTACACTAACGCCACTGCACACAATAAATGAAAGTCTGCGTACGGGAGAAGTTGGAAAAGCTTGTGGAGTTTTAGGGCAGGGAGTTTTGCAGAAGTTGAGACAGCGCCTTGCGGCGGTGTGTCGAAACTTAAAGACATCATATGGAGCAAGTCATATTAGAAAAGTAATACAAAATGCAATCTTTTGATACTTATTTATCGTGTTGTTTTTTATGCGTTCCGTCACTCTAGTCTACGGAAATCCGTCATACTTCGCCCCGCAGTGTACGTAAGCCGTTCGCATGCACAGTACGAGGTTTCCGTCACTCTAGTCTACGGAAATCCGTCATACTTCGCCCCGCAGTGTACGTAAGCCGTTCGCATGCACAGTACGAGGTTTCCGTCACTCTAGTCTACGGAAATCCGTCATACTTCGCCCCGCAGTCTACGTAAGCCGTTCGCATGCACAGTACGAGGTTACTGTAATCATTTTCTTTGGTTATGCAGAGTGTTCCGTATAAGGTGTGTCAAACTTGCTGTTGTTATTATGTGAATTATTTTGAGTAAAAATGTTATTTCAACGTATCGTCAATAATAAACCGTCATATTGCTACAAGGATTTCTAATGTTTCACGGCAATCTATGACACTGTACAGGGTCAGTTCGCATGGAGCACCTTTGCACTTAAATCCATCTATGGCAAACAATGCTCATTTGTACCTCGTATTTGTTTTGATCCACCGGATCTGACGTACATTGACAAATTCTTGTGGCGAAATATGAAGAACATGTCCTACCGGCAAAAATCGCAGGGAAGAGAAAGGCAACAAATTATCTTTGAGAAGGGCAGAATTTTACACACGGAAAGAAGGAATTTGTTTTGAACCGTAATCAGTGTAACATAACTGAATATTGACGTTCTTTGTTAGTATGTATTAAAAACTGATTTTCTTCCATTTTGTAGCATAACAATGTTAACTAACATAGCTCGCTAACATAATTAAAAATTGATATCGTCCTTCGTAGTACTGTCTGACATAATTTTCTTTTAATGTTGACCTTACAGTAGGTAAAGCTAAGTTGCTACATTTGTTTTGCGGTGTTATCGGACACGTGCTGTACATAGAGTTGAGACATATTGGATACCTTTCTGATGTGGTGTTAACTGAATCATAAGTGTCTCTTTACTTGTAATGTATGGCATAACATACGTACTGTAAAATGTTTGGCTTGTTCTTGTACGCACTTTAAAATGTCGATAGTGACGTAACGATTGATAATAGGTCATGTGTTGATACAGCAATTGTAATCAAAATTACTCATGTAATAACCTTATGAATTTTAGAAAACCTTATCCGGAAAATATACACGGGTATGGCCAGTAATATAAGGCATTTTGAGTCGTAAGGTGTTTGCGAGTTTGGTTAAAGTAGAGGTACTTTTGTGAGAGGTCATTTAAGTTAGTCAAAAAATAGAGATCTGGTTACTGTTCCGTTGAGGTGGATGTTTCTAGATGAATTACATCGTAAGATGTCCGTTAGAGCATAACAAAACATTCGTTATTGTTTTCTTTTTGTCTGTCAGATAAACTAACCTGCCAGCGGAAAGAAGTAATTACTTCAGGATATTTAACATAAATCTTGTGTAAGTGTTATGCAGACAAATGTACACAGTATTATGTTATTTAACACAATTTTATTAAATGTTGCCCAACATGTTTCTAGCCTATATAAGGCTCATCTTCAGGGGCTCTTTTGTTGAAATTACAACAGCTATATTATTGGTATATAAAATTCTTAAAAAGCCGTTAGATGTATTTGGTTATTGATATATGTACCAGTCATGCTGCTTTCACTATAGATTAGGCCTCCAACTATCTATAGTGAAAGCAGCATGACCGGTACATGTAGGGCAACATTAATAAAATTGTGTTAAATAACATAATACTGTGTACATTTGTCTGCATAACATATATATAATTAAAACTGTATGGTACATGTAACGTAAAATGAATTTTGTAGTATGTCACTTGCTTTTTATCTCGGTATCTTACAGTAGGTTATCGTGTTATTACTTATCGGTATATAGAGTACTAAGCAGTCGCCATCGAACAAGTAACCAAGGAGCTAGTAGCTGACTTACAGTAAATATTTACGTAACTTTTCAAGAAAACCTACGTTTTCATAGACCTCCTGGTTACAAAACAAAGCCGTTGACCCAATTCTGAGCCAGATAAACCAATCCTACAAGTCAGCATGCTGCTCATGTAAGATCCAAATTTAATATTTTGTTCAAACGTACACCTGTTTCCTAAATGATCTTTCTTTAAGAGTAAAAATATTTCTGTCTGTATGCCTAATCACCCTATAATTATGTAGCGCAAGAGCACCACTGGGGCCTAAGCCGCCTCATTGTTAGGGTTTCGAGATCACACACAATTAGACACACACACACACACATACACACACGGTAGGACATCTCTGGACAAGTGATCGGTCGTTGCAGGGGCTGCTACCTACACAACAAACACAAGAGACGAACCTTGATTTCAGGCTTCCGCCGCGATGTTGATGTAATCTGTGGTCTTTTGGTAATACACGGCGTCGTGTGTAATTATTTACCGACGTTTCGGGACAACGTGTCGGTCCATCTTCAGGTCAGATCCAAGATTCTTCTTGGATCTTGACCGTGAAGATGGACCGAACGTTGTCCCGAAACGTCGGTAAATAATTACCACACGACGCCGTGTAATTACCCAAAAGATTACAAGAACGAACTTCCATGTCCTAAGCGAGATTCGAAACTGTGATCCCAGCAATAATGCTTATACCACACCTACACTTTAGACTGCATGACCACCGGGATCGGCCCTTTCGCCCTTGCCTATTAAAATATACACAAACCTTCCCTACTTTCTTACACACCATAACAATAATGTGTGGATATTACGTACTATGAACCTTGTTCCTCTATTTTCCTTTCCTGTGTATAAACATTTTCCTCAGCACTTTACTGCAGCTCGCCTTTATTCAGACGGTTGTTACATAAACAACAGAAAGGAAATCCTAAGAATCAAAAGTAATGCAAAGAAGTCAACATTTCCGGAACAAAAGGTTTTGTCAATGTGAGTTTCCTTCCTACTTGTCACATGGGTTTCTTCCGTTCTTTCTTCTTCAATGACAAATATTTGTCTCCAAAAGTTCTTCCATTATCCTTTCTGCTGTTTCACATATTCTACAACCTAGACACATTTCATTCAACACAATATTACCCAGCCTATACGCGATGCAAGTGGACTGGCAATAATCCGAACATTGCGAGGTCCTTGTTACAACGGGCAGAGGAATTTTAAAGGGAATTTCAGGGTTCAGGACGAGAGAAGTACAGGGCATACACAAACGAATGGAGCGGTTTTAATAGTGAACACTATTAAAACCGCACCATTCTTTTGTGTATGCCCTGTACAGGATGTACTTTGATGTTTGTCGTCCCGCTGTGCTATCTGTATTAATAATTATCATCTATACACCGTCAAGCACAATGTGACAAATTGTTTATGAATAAAAAGTTGTGTTTGACTGTGTATAAGTACTGCTTATTAAGGAGGTGTGTTTGTTTTGTGAACCTGTGTGTTTTGTACACACAGATGGAATGTATCATATGTGCAGCAGCTAAGAAATGTATTTAACTAAACTAATAAACATATCTTCGGCTGTATTAAGTTTCCTTTCTTGAACCATGCTGAATATTTTCATCTTAATAGACGCTAAACGTTGGATTATTTCCTTGGCCTCTTGAATTTAGTCCGTGGTTTCAGAGACTAATTTTCTAAGATCTCCATTAATTGCAACATCCTATAGCTACCTAGGTTCTGCTACTGATCTTTTTGCTTTAGAATTTCAAAGCAATGACTATGGTTTATTTCTTACACCTCCATGCATCTCACGTACACCGAATGTGAACTGCTGCTTAATTGGACACGTTTTCCTCATTATATAATTGTGTGCAAACTTGTTACTTTTCCTCAAGTTTCCCTGAACATTACTCTTTCACTGGATGTGACACCGTGCATATTGCAGAGAGATAACTTTAGGGGACAGGCTGTATATAAATCGTCATAGTTACAGGCTTCAGAATATAAAATGTCACCCTTTATCATAAACACTTTGTTATTAAAGAACTTTTTGTCTTTTTGGTTGTGCGTTTTGCACTTTCTTAACGAGTAAAAGCTGAAATTATAGGAATAGAAACTTGGGACAACTTTTCTTAAGCTGGATTGATTTTGATGTGAATTCACGAGGTACTCTGTTCGATCCAAGGATAATATGACAGAGACTTTCCGTAGTCCTTCTCAGGCCCTACAGGAGAATGTCCCGGGGGAATGCTTCGCATTAGGTCACGACTAAATTTTTCAGATTCCGTCCTGTTTATTTTCCACTTATCCTACTATTTGAAGTTACTTATCTTTTCAATATTAACGGATTTGTGAAAAAATGCCATTGTATTTTGATAGGACATGGAAAAATTTACAGGTAAGTATACCTGTAAAATACTCCCTCCATTGCGTATCGAAACTGCTTCCATCTACACAACCGTAAAAACTTGTCTTTAAACCAGTGAATGGAAAACTGTTGAGTGCTTATTTCTTTCCAGTGGTTCGGAAGTTAAAATTCTCTACGAAAGGAGTGTGCTATATGACACAGCATTGTATTACATAAATTGAAATCTTACGGATAAAGCTTTTATTTGTTTCCATAAATCCGTCTTTTTAGTGGTTTATCGTAGTCTATAATTAATTCCCTCCCTTTTAAATTTCTGCTAAAGCACCCTTCAATAGCGCTCTTTTAAACACATCATCTTGTTTGCCATTTGTTGACCTCGTGTGTTGCCTGCGACCATCTTCACTTACAAGGGCACTTACTTTCCTTACGTTTTGACTTCATGAGTGGCCGCGATAGCTCAGTCGGTATAGCGACTCGCTACGAGAATTGAATCCCGGTGGGGACGATATTCTCAGCACCCGTCCAGACTGGCCCTGGGGCTTACCCAGCCTCCTGTACAAAGGGTACCGGGTCATTCCCGGGGGTAAAGCGGCCGGGGCGTGGAGTCAACCACCCACCCCCATCTAGTGTCGAGGTTAAAGAAAGAGTAGATCTATACCTCTACTCCCCCTCTGGGCCTTCATGGCCTGTTCTAGGGAGAACTTTACCTTTAACTTTACCTTTGACTTCATGAACTAATTTTAAAATGTTTGATTTCGTTCTTTTGTTTTTCTTCACACTCACTGTGGGGCAGTAACTATTAATTTAATTTAATTTAATTTAGTAAAATTGCGAGAAATTGGGAAAATTAGAGGATGGGAGGTATTTACATAATTGTTAAACACCACACAGAGATATTCGCATAATCGAAATAAAATATTGATAATATCAAAGAAATTTGTCCACTGCAAAGCAGAATACAAAACTAAAGACAGATTCCAAGCGCCGATTAAGTCATTGTGAGGCTTCGCAGCGGTATGGTTTGCCGAAAACAGAAGTGTAAATTTAGAGTGCTTGGGGTTGGCCTTAAATAAAGACCAACTTTATTTATTTTATTGACATGTTTTATGAGGCCTTTATTGTTGATCACATGCAGGGTGTCCTAAGAGATGCGCATTGTAAAAACTACATGCTTAATCCAAGGGCCAATGTAGAGTGGATTAAGAATTATAGGCCTATGTGTACAAGCGCGTTTACTTGGTAACGTAGATACGTGCAACTTACGTGCTCATGTAACTGACGGGGACCGTGGTAACGTAGATACGTGTAACTTACGTGCTCATGTAACTGACGGGGACCGTGGTAACGTAGATACGTGCAACTTACGTGCTCATGTAACTGACGGGGACCGTGGTAACGTAGATACGTGTAACTTACGTGCTCATGTAACTGACGGGGACCGTGGTAACGTAGATACATGTAACTTACGTGCTCATGTAACTGACGGGGACCGTGGTAACGTAGATACATGTAACTTACGTGCTCATGTAACTGACGGGGACCGTGGTAACGTAGATACATGTAACTTACGTGCTCATGTAACTGACGGGGACCGTGGTAACGTAGATACATGTAACTTACGTGTTCATGTAACTGACAGGGACCGTGGTAACGTAGATACATGTAACTTACGTGCTCATGTAACTGACAGGGACCGTGGTAACGTAGATACATGTAACTTACGTGCTCATGTAACTGACGGGGACCGTGGTAACGTAGATACATGTAACTTACGTGCTCATGTAACTGACGGGGACCGTGGTAACGTAGATACATGTAACTTACGTGCTCATGTAACGACGGGGACCGTGGTAACGTAGATACATGTAACTTACGTGCTCATGTCACTGACCGTGGCGACGTAAATGCTTGGACGTGGATTCTTGTCTACAGAAAACAATATTAAGATTTTTATAAAGAATTCGAGAGAAAGGCCTACGATATGTATTTTCTGCGTTTCTATTACAATCTGAAATACATCTAAGTCACACGGAATTCTGAGAATTAACTGTAATTTCAAGAAATGTAGATTTCGAAGGAGAGAATATATTTACAAGTTTACACTTCACCGGCTTTCAAGAAATTGGGATTATTACGTTTTGTGAATTATCGCAAGTGTAATTAAGGCAGAAGGGTGGGAGACAAGGTTGAAAAAATTGCAATTTTCCTTATGAAATATAATATACATATCTCTGTAATACCGAGAACTATACGTATAGAAAGTAATTATTATCAGTAGCAATATGATACAAAGGTCATTTCATAGGAAATTCGAAATTTAGGAGGACTTTGTGTAACAAAAACCAGATCTACACATACAATTCTCATTTACTATAGAAGGCAACAACAGATATAATTGGCGTCGTTCTCTGGATGCTAAACATGAAACAACTGAAACCTGCACCAGTAGTGTCTACTAATGATGTCACGCATAGACCTCGAACGCGTATTGAAGCTGTATGTATGTGTTGCGCTTTGCTGTACTTGGATTGACTTTATTACTATGTGTTTAAAATATATATCAAAATATATTGTAAAATAAAGAAACTCTAATTGCGACAAGCAGATCACATTGACAAAAACTGTCCAGTATATTTCTTCATACGTGTTATTTTGCACCCGTCTGTCTGTCTGTCTGTCTGTCAGTCTGTCAGTACTGAGTGGAACGGTATGTTTAATATCCGCTTAATGAAGCCATTTGCACACGACACGACTTAGTACACAAAACTGATTTAGGCGCTGTAACATGATTTTGTGCCTTCATACGGGATCTTAAAACGTATAACTGACAGGAATTCATATCAGGGTTTATCAGAGGATGGAACTTGACATTCGGCTGGGTAGGACACGAGCTCTCTGAAAGAAGGACTGCATGTAGTGTTTAAAGTATGTTTAATAGTAAAATGTGTATAATTGTGAAATACACTACTTGCAAGGGCGTAAGTTTGTTTTTTCTGCGATAGGAGTGACGTTTTCAGGTGCTTTCTCACAGTTAAGAGAAGCGCTTGGTAGCTTCCTAAAGTCCGTCCTTCCGCACGGAAAAACTCGGCTCCAGCTGGAAAGATTTCCAATACTAGGGTATTTTACTAAAACCTGTCGAAAAAATTCTACCTTATTTAAATTCGGACAAGAGTCACTTTACACACAGAACTACGTATATTTATAATTACTTGTGTGTCAATATCATTATAGTTACTTTCTTTATCAAGATCACCAGTGTTTATATGGTTACTATGTTTAAGTTGGTACCATGGTTGGCATAGTTACTGCTTTTATCAATGATTTTATATTTTCCATTTTTAACGTTTTTACTAAAGTTAACATCCTTTCTCATGGGTGCCTTTTCGACCATGCTTAGCAACGTTACCAGTGTTTACTAGTTGCTATGATTACACGAAACACCTGCAGTGTTACATCGACGGAGACGTCCTACTAGTTGCTATGGTTACACGAATCACCTGCAGTGTTACATCGACGGAGACGTCCTACTTTGCTTTATTTTTTCTCCCCCCAAACGTTCGGTTGGACGCGAAGTCAAAAGTTTAGGAACAACCTAGAAAGTTCTGTATCGATCCCAGAGCAGTCCATGCAGGATTTGTGAATAAAGTGTCACCGGAACAGAATTTTCTCTTACTATTTCTGTGTTCTCTTGTCAGACACTATTATAGCAATATTCCACAGGCTGGTTCCACTTACCTATACTGTCGACGCTATATGAACTTCGAAATTAAGAGTGTTCTTAAATAAAGCAAAAAAAAAACAATAGCCACTGTGTATTCTGTAGAACCTATTCTCAAATTGCTTCCAATACTGCATATTTACAAAATTACAAATAGCATTAAGAGGATTATTATCAACGTAAAGGCCTCGGTGCATATATTGTAAGGGAGGGCATTCTCTTTCTTTTATTTTCAAACAAAATATGCATGTGCTGTTCCACCTACGTGCATTTTACTCGAGTTTCAGTCCACTGTAGATCCGCTACGCTTAATATCGCAGTGATAATAACCTTTAGATATTCTAATAAAATGGCACCAGTGCTGCAGCAGATGCTCAAAATGTTGCCCCCCTGGCGGAATGCACTCAGTATATCTGCGGAACACTTAGCTTATTAACTCTGGAATTCCTCCCCAGAAATTTTAAAATTAAAATTAAAATTAAAATTGTCTTAGTTTTTCCATTGTGGGGTGATATGTTTTACACAATTTCCCTTTTAAAACTACCCCACATACATGATGTGCAAGGCACTTCTAAGAGTGTTCATATTTTATTCTTAGCCACTTGTGGGCACATAGAAATGCTAGTGTGCCTATATTATTTTTTGATATTTGTGAACAGTTACTGCTAATAGAGAGGGTCTTTTATTTTGCACAGTTTAAATACGGTCCAACGCCACAATAGTCAGTGTCGTATTTCTGAGAATAATGTAGTTCTAAATTACAAATAGTGTGTACGGTACAGACATTAGATACATGTGAGTTTAAATGTTTTAAGAGCTTAGTTGTTAAAGATTCATATCTTCTGGTACGTCAATAATAATGACAAACGTTTTCTTCTGTTTTTTTGAATTATAGTCCCCAAACGGATTTGTTACTGCATTTAAAAATTAATATATGCCTACAGTAACATTATACAGCTAGACTTTGACTGTAGCAATTAGAGACAGGTGGACAAAATGAGTTTGTACTTGCGCTCTTTTGCATAACAAGCCCAAACCAAATAACGCAGCGTGCCTTTTCACAACCACAATCCTTCTTCCTTTGCGTTCAAGTTTTTTTTCTCTTCCTCACAGAAAATAACTGTCCTTTATGTGTAAATTGAGGCAATAGCAACAAGTGAGGGTGGGAAACTTGGATGTAATTTTTCCCACAGCATCGTCACTTAAGTTTGGCCCAGTTTATTTCCTCGAAGTTTGTAAAATAAATGTATAACGAGAAGTTCATCTCCGTTCGCTCAGTATTTTGTATCTCCGCCGCTCGCAAAGTAATACACAGTTAACAGTTAACTGTACGTAGTTAACAGAGACTTGGAAGGTATTATGCATTTAAAATATTTCGAAATGGAAGCAAAGAGTAAAATTTCCACTCATGGAGAAATTCTGAGAAGGTTATAAATTCGTTCAAAGCTTGCTACTTTTCGGTTCAGAGTATTTGGTCTCCCTGCCGGCTCTCTGGAGATGTAAATATTAACGTATTCAATATTTTAAATATATCAAAATTTTTATGTATGGTTTGTCTCCCAATTCAAGGGAAAAACTTCGTTTGAGATTTTAAGAAAAATTTTATTCTATCCTAATACACTTAAATTTGAAGTGTGCTGTATATTATAAAATTTATTTCAACTGCGTTTAGTGCATGGTCTGAGAATGGCATATTTAAAAATAATTTGAGTGTGTTGAGAGCAGAGGATTTGAAGATCTGTGAAGCAAAGGAGGAGAAAGTAACCGAAAACTGGAGAAAATTGAAAATGAGGCGGTGTATAATATGTAGCTTATTCTTTACCAAATGTTACTTAGGTGATAAATATTAGGTAAAAATACATGTAGCAGACACAGAATGGAAAAGAAACAAATATAAATTTTTGGTTGAAAGGTCTGGAAGGCAGAAAGTTGTCAAGACATAGGTCTACATGGGAGTGCGATGTTACAATGACCACAAAGAAAACAGGGCGGAAGTTGGCTGACTGACCTTATTTGTCTCAGAGTAGGAACCAGTGATAGAGTCTTGTAAATATGTTAGTTAACGTTTGGTTTACTTAAAAATGGGACAGGTCTTGTGTAATCACATAAAATTAAAAGTTATTATTTAGTTGAGTGATTATTGGCTTCTAGAAAAGAAATCTGGATGGAGTTTGTTACTTCTTTGTTCATAGCAAAGAACGGGGTTGAAACACGGGTAATATAACGTTCTGTGGTTTGCAGGGTGAATTTTGTGCGTATTGTGGGCTGTAGTGCTGACGTCAATAAACATTTGGTTTCTAAAAGAGATTTTCTTGAAAAGCTAAGTAACATGTGCGGGGACAGTTACTAGTTTGCTGCATGGAAGAACTGATATAAATATGCTTTGTAGATTGTGTGAATTAGTGGAAGCGTTATGAAGAATAAAATTTCTAGATTAAATATACAGTCTGATGTAATATACCGCTCTATTACATAGAGAGAATAATGAATAGATTGTTTTGAGTTAGAGTAGGAATGGATTGATTGCCAGTCTCTCGGACGGGATAAATCTTTGAATTATGTTGGTGTATTTGAAAATATTATGAACTTGAATGATTAAATATGAGTTATAACAGCAGCATCGTGAAAAAAGTGATGGGTGGAGAGATAAGCGATAGAAGGTAGTGACTAAAATGTAAATAAAATTACAAATTAGGAAAGTTAAACAAAATACTGGAATTATCCGTATATTAGATTGTTGAATGGGTTGGTTAGATTAAAAGTATAAAAGCCTATGGAATAATTTACGGATTGGGCAGTCGGAAGAATAATTTGGTAGCTGGACTGGATATATTGAAAAACAAACTGGGTAGAATTGTAGATTAAATTAGCGGAAGGTTGCATGGCTAGTTTATTGAATAAATTAATAAAATTACTCTATAAATGAATCCATTTGCTGGGTATGGTCAAGGTTAGATGAGACCACAAGTAGGAAGACTGGTTGTTTACTCGTTGTTTGCATTTCAGTTCCAAAACTTGTAGGATTCAGTCAAGAACACATGTTCTATACCTTGTATGGCTTCAGTGTTCCGGTCAATACTTTGTAAAAAGCACGCAATTCACAACACAACGAGGGGAACACCCGTAGTGTTACAACTCTGAAACCTTTACACAGGATTTTCAGGCTGCGTGTTATGAGCGCTAATTTGAATGTTAATTGTGCAGTGTGCATGTCAGCGGCCGCTACTGCCGTATTTCACATGCAGCTCACAAACAAACTGGAGGAATAAGGTCCATGAATTGTGTGCTGTTTCAGTGACAAACGTGTTTTGTCCATTGCATTTGTAATGTGTATAGACGTGAACTATGTGCTGTGTAAATGACTTCCAAACACATTCGTCGTGGGGCCCATTTATTTACAGACGCAAAAAAATGTTTATACGTATCAAAAGTTAGAAAGGGTTTGGTCTAGGGAAACTGTGTTCTGTAGCTTAAATAATACGGAAACGTAAGTAAGTCGCACATTCTCTTCAAATAACCATTTTTCTCGTAGTAAATAGGCACGATAAGGTATAATGTTACATTTTAGTGCCAAGATTAATTACTTTAACAGTTGGGAGAAAACGTGACTCATTTTTCTCTCTGATCTTTCAAAATACTAAATAAATAAAGTGTCAGATTTTTCTAAATGAGCAGGGGAAGTAATCTAATGTTTCATGGATGAAAAAAATATCGATAAAATAAACTGCAGTAGTTATGGAGAAATATCACTTGTGTTTGATCATTATTATCTTCTTCTTGGACATTATGTCATGAAGATGGTAAGTTAAATAGTTACTGCTGTGAGAACCTAGAAATAAAAAATGTTGTCCAATAATTCTTCTGAAACTCAACTCCTTATTTAAAAGCCTATTGAGTCTTTTAATGTTATCTCCACGGTAATAAATCAATTGCAGTTTATATTTTCTGTTTTAATTTTACACTGGAGAAGAAATACAGCGTGGCATTATATAAGCCCGTTTTTAAGTTAGGTTAGAAATATTCTAAATGTTTCTCTTATTTAATTCAGTTTGCTTACATCATAAGTTTGGATAGTTAAAATATTTTCAAAGATAACTACAGTAAAGTCAGTACAGGTAGGCATTCATCTCATGCATTTAATTTTTCAAACAGTCTCTGGAATTTGGGACTTATGGGAGGTGCTGTTCAAAATGTATCCTGTAGGCCATTACGACAAGCTATTTCCTAATTGGAGACACATTACATATGTGCCACATTGGTTAGCTAAGTAAATAGCCTCTTTATAAAAGCCACTTACTCTATGGTATAAGAATTTTGTGTGACGTCAATAGAAAGTGGTGTGTTTAAGACATCCATATATTTCTTATCAGACAATGCTATATTAAAATGCAACTCAGGTGATATCTTAAAAATATATTTTCAAAAGTCAAATTTAATCGTTATTTTAATCTTCCAAAGGGATTTATATTAACAAGAAGTACCGGTAAATTTAACAGGAAAATTATCATTCTACATAGAGTGAGGACGTACAGGACTATGGAAAAGTATAGTTTTAATAGACGCTATCGTATTGTGTTTGTACGAACTACTCTACATGTTTCGACCCAATGGGTTATCATCACTTCGGCAGTACATTTAAGTGCCTTCTGTAGAAGAAAAATCTCTTACCCCTGCCGTTTTTCGAACTCCTCATCATTCAGTCCCTAGCCTAGATACTACTCTGATTACGTCGTCTTACGTACAGGAATCGTAAAAAGTTTATGCACCTTTGTTTTATACAATTTTATTTAATAACCTGTCGCTTTATTTCTCTTAGTCTCAATTTTTCTATATAACTTTTTTTCCCCTCGTTATTTTAATAATATTATACAGATAAGTAGTAAAATGACAGATTCGACCAAGGTAAATAACTATGTATGCAAATAATCTGTGCTGTGCAATAACAGTGTTACACGGACACGGAATTTTGTAAGATAACAAACAACAACTCAGGGAAATTAAAAACTCCTTCGTTGTCTTGGAGCGTTAGATAAGACCTCGAAATCTGCTCAAGGTAAATGGTTGAAGTTTCTCTTATTTTTTAGTGCCTGAAAATCAAGTGAATGAAGTAAACCACTGTGTATGTAGTAGCGTATAGTTATGCTGTTAACACGTTAACATGATGTCAAAAAGTGGATACAGTCGCGAGTGTTTCGTGTGTGTGAATGTCGCAATAACATTAGTTGATTTTTAATATGTCTTCCTAAATTTTGGTAACCCGATGATTTTTTTCGTTTCAGGTAAGAAAGAAATCTACTTGCTTCCTACTGCGAGGTTGCCACATCACTTTGAGGTAGGAATTTTGTGAGCTTTTGTGGTAATTGTTTACCAGCTTTTAAAATGATTATCATTATTTTTAAATTCTTGTCACCATTGCTTTTTGTAGACAGGTGTGTTTATTAACAGAGTATCTTCATTTGTTGCGAATAAAAATATTAATACGTTCTTCGAAATTTGAAAGGGAAATTTAATTAATCGAAATGTTTCTATGTAGATGAGTAAATTCTTTTTTGTTTTTAATGAATGACATTCGATGTATAATTTGTGTGCTTTTTTCGCGTGATACTATTAAGGTTCATTGTTCACAGTGTCCAGATCAAAGCAGAATCTGCTCACAGAATTTACATTAGCAATCTGTATTATACAGGGAGGTTAAACGTGAGACTACTCGTCGTAGAGCAGACTACTTTGTTGTTACATAGCTACCGGCTGGCGAAGGCAGTTTAGCAATGCTGAATCCAACTCAATCCCACATAAAAAGAACTGTCTGGTACACGGTGAAGGGACATAAGGTCGCGAAAAGTGGTGGCAGAAGAATAACTTGTTTGTCTGAACATCTAAAAAGAATTTTAACACAACAGTGGAAAGCAATAAACAAATATCATGCTGTACTCTAGAGATGAGGCTTATAATTAACACTATTTTTTTCCTATGGCGCACAACCCCTAGTGGGCCAGGGCCGCCTCTTTATCGAGGCTTCGCGTTCACACACAGACGCACCACACTTGGTAGGACTCCTCTGGACGAGTGATCAGCCCGTCGCAGAGACCTCTACCTGACAACACACTACACTTATAAAAGACAGACATCCATGCACCCGGCGGGATTTGAACCCGCAATCCTAGCAAGCAAGCGGCCGCAGACCCACGCCTTAGACCGCGCGGCAACTGAGATCTGCAATTAACACTTTATAGCAAAGTGAAAACTGAATATTCTACCTGTTGTAATATTCAGACATTTAATTTTGCTCTGACAATGTATTTATAAAAGCATTATTCAACAAGAAGACTCTTTTCACCAGCAAATTGAACTGAAATGTGCGTAAGGAACTATTAAAGTGCTACATTTTGATCATAGCTTTATATGGTGCTGAAACGTGGACACTTCGGAAAGTAGATGAGAAATACATTGAAAGTTTTGAAATGTGGTGATGGAAGAGGATGAAGATGATCAGTTGGACCGGTCAAGTGAAGAATGAAGAAGTATTACATAGAGTCAAGGAGGAGAGGAATATCGTACATACAATAAAAAGAAGAAAGGCAAACTGGATTGGTCACATCTTGCGTAGGAACTGCCTTCTGAAACATGTGATTGAAGGAAAGTTAGAGGGAAGGATAGAAATGACGGGAAGAGGAGGAAGAAGGCGTAAGCAGCTACTGGATGATCTTAAGGAAAAGAGGGGATACTGTAAATTGAAAGAGGAAGCACTAGATCGCACCCTGTGGAGAACTCGCTTTGGAAGAGGCTACGGACCTGTCGTAAGACAGACTAAGAATGAATGAAGTAGGTGGCGTGCAGACAAAGGTAAGGACATACTATCCATACAGTGGAACGTCTTTTGCTTAATAAAGAACTGCTAACATCTACTATGAAGCTCAGTCAGAAGAATATAGCTAGCCTCCGAGCAGGTTTGAACCAGATACCTCCTGAAAGCGATGTCAGACTGCCTGGTAATCCAGCGGATTGCGTCACACGTCATCCGCTTTGGCATTAATTTTGCGTTGCAGTGTGATCGCTGCGACCCTGTGTGCCGTTCACTCCTCACATGCCTGTCACGTCAATTGCTCGCGCATTCTGACAGCCGAGAGTGTGTAGGCGCTTACTATGTTCAACCGTGACATAAATGCCTTAGGGACTTACCGAGGGTTTTAAAATAAGCGTGTCACGTTTTTTTGTTGTGTGGGTTATGACACATTTTCTTCATTCAGATGGCACCTTGAATGTCACTGTCACAAATGTTTAGCAATGGCAGAATGTTATCCGTTGCTACGTAAGTTTGGATGTAAAGCCCATATTTTTATTTTAAATTTCACCTTTTCCGTGTTACAGCCAACACGCCGTGCTAGTGTCACGTGTCTCAAGCGTAAGCCACGAAACGGAATAGCGAGACACACGGCACAGCCCTTTTGTGAAGCTGCTAGCTGCTCAGCTAGGCAAGATATCCTCGAAACTTTATGGAAACCAGATGCTCATTACAGTGTTCAAAATAATCTACTAGTAGTCCCTATCATGTGCCAGATAAATCCAATCCACATCCTGCCATTCGCAGTACGAGACAAAAGTCTTTAGAACATTACTCGTTTTCGGGTATTTGTATCCAACCGAGCAAGTTACATCAGTGGATGAGAAATGTCAGTGAATTATGTAGGTTATTGGGTCGATTGTTGACAGATGTGCGCTGTTATGATGAGTGAATGTCGTGAAAATGAAGGGTGAAAGCAAGTCGTCTACTTGTTGTACTGCAAGATTTGAGATTCTCACAGCTGTTTATGTAAAATTCGAGTCTCTATGGATGTTACGTTGTTGAGAGGTAAATAGTTACCAGTAGGCACGGCGTAATATCCAGAAGGCGTGAATCTTTACTAATCTGATATTTATTACATTCTCAATAAGAGCCTTGCTTTAAGGAGTTATCTATTGCAGATTATGGAAGGGACAGAGAGGAAGAAAAGGAAAATGAAAGAGAAATGGAATGGAGGAAAGAACTTGAAGAGACAGTGAAGAAAAAATATAAGAAAAGGATGAGAGAAAAACAAAATACAGGATAGGCAGTATACGTATAACGTAACACTGTTGTGTGTTCGCTTAAACATTGTTACGATGGAAATGCAGGAGTGCGTTTGTTGTGTGTCGTCGAGATAAATGTAATGGTCAGCTATATAAAGTATTGAATGTTGCACAAAATTATTTTATGGAAAATCAAATTTCATGGACAAAAGCAAAACGTGTTAGGTCATCATGTGAAGTGCGTTACATTTTTGTTCAATTTTAACCAAATTTGCAGAGTTCCGACAGGTTGTGTAAAAGTCCCAAATATCAAATTACACGAAGATCTTCCAGTGGGAGCCGCGCTGATACAGGCGGACAGACGACAGAAGGACGCATAGGGAGAGACAGGCCTAGACAGACGGACATGTTGAAGCAAATAAGCCGTCTTTTTGCGAGCAGAGAAAAGAGAGAGAGAAGAAAGTAACAGAAAAAGGCAGAAGCAGCCAGAGAGAAGGAAGGATTAGTGGAGAGGGAGAGGCAGTAAGAAGAAAGTAAAGAAACCAGCGGCATAAAATAAAGATGTTATTCGCGTGTATTGCCACAGGGACCAAATGCTCTGCTGTGGCGTGCCATTGTCAGAAGCAATTCATCGAACAAATCCTATCTCATGGCAATGGAGAAACTTGAGTAATGGCACTCAGAGTGTCACCCGTCTCCTTCTAATTGTATCTTCGCAGGACATCACCGCTAACACTCAGTAACTTGTACCTCACCTGTTGTCGAAGCCATGATAAGCATGTCTTGTGGCATTAGTAACCTAAAGCGTTGCAACATTCGAACGTTTTCCATTTTCACTGACACAGGACACTGCCGGGACTATACGAACATCCTTTTCGCTTAATAATGCGGAACTGTTCTGAATTCCACGGTGATTTTGTACGGAATGTGGTTCAAATTTGTCTGCTTCCGCTAAGGAGAAACCGTCAGTTTGTGTGTATAAAATCATTATAGATTTAACCAGAAATAAACCCCGAAACTAAAGTTGGTTGATGCAAATTCGAAATTATTTATGTTAGAACTGATACGTCATTAGCCTACTTTCTTTATTTTAATGACAACCAACCTGTTGCATGAGGTGTTGAGCATCATATTCACATTCTAATCCAACCCGTTTTTATTCAGGCTCTATCGTAATCATTGAGACGTAGGCCTCTTTCAAAGGCGAGTTGTGACACCACTCACAACCTGAGGTCTATAGAAACTACGGCAATCTGGTAGCTATGGGTCTAACATTTTTATAAATTGTAAATATAAATGTTTACATAACAGGAAATATAACATGGGCAAGGTAGCTGTCACTCTCATTCATATGCCTCGCCAATTATCCATTACGTTCCCTCGTCATATTTACTGACAAATGTTTGAGCTACCTTGATTATTCAGTTTGTTTCTTTTTAAGAATAAGTTTTTTACGCTCTCCAAAAAATTAATTTACAATAGCAAATCAGACAAGTATTTTTACTTTAATTTCTGGATTTATCGAAACAAGTCGAAATATTTCAGACTTCTCTGAAGGCAGAAGTATTTAGCATGTTATTCCCTGCAATTAAACAGTCATCTTTATAATGTAAATTGTCTCTAGAACATAATGTTATTTCAGTGCCAAGGAACGGAGTGTAACACACATCCGATAACGCCTCTATTTTATTTTATCTTCAACCATATTTGACACACACAAACTGCTAGGCTGCAAATCCAAAGTCTCTTATTCTAAACTTCGGCACTATAAACTGTATTTTGACAAATGAAAGAGTATTTGAATAAACATGAATGACTAAGTCAATAAAGCAGAGCAGCATCTCGGTTGCAGATAAATAGAAAATTACATTATGTAATTGAAGGAAACCAATACAATTTTCTACTGTAAACAGTAAATTCCAGTAGGTGGACTCTTCTAATTCTATCTATAAGTGCTAGATCACGTGAACATAAGATCTTGTAACTTGCACGTTTCTCCAGAATAAAATCTACTCAAGTTGAAATTTAAATAGCACATTTCTCCTGGGAATTTTATAAAAACGTGTACTTTTTAATTCAGAAGTGGAAATGACTTTTTTGTAACCATACGGACGCTCATGGAAGGGTAGAAATGCCTGAGAAATGATTAGTACATACTTTAAAATTTATTATTACAGAGCAGGTTTGCGAAAAATGTCGTCGCTTGGGTCTGCACATCTCGCTGTTGGGGGGGGGCTTTAGACACCGGAAGTAACTACTTAGAAACGATCCTGGAACAACGCAGCCGGCGTCTTACTGCGTGAACCCCCTCTTAGAGCCCGTAGTTTAATACACTTTAATTATCTTTTCAGTAATACAAATAACTACACGAGAGAAGTGTAGAGTATTAGGATGAAACGGGTATTAATAAAGAAAATTTTTAATTGAACATGGGAAATTCGACATTTTCGAAATTAGCAATTATATAAATTATGTTCTGTATTGGGCTCTTAAATTTTATAACAAATTAAGGATTTTTAGCTTGAAAATGAGTAGTTTACTTGTAAATGTTACATTATCATCACCGTGCATTTCCACTCCATTTTTTTTAAAAAAAACCAACTAATGCACATTAACTGTCACTATTTATTTAGTTGACACTACCCCTACATATGTTTCGATCCTCGTCGGATCATCATCATGGGGACTTTCTATCAAGCTACACCTTTTCACACATCCACAAGTTCATGTGCTATCGTTTGCAGTCAAGCCACTATTGGCCAATAGTGGCTTGACTGCAAACGATAGCACATGAACATAGGATACATAGGAAGGATGCAGTCTTAACATTTAGGATGAAAGCTTGTCAAATCCTTACGCTCCTACTGGGAAACAAGGCAGGACAACAAAGGAAACGATGGATAGAAGAATGTAGTTAGCCTCGGAACGGGACTTCGGCCCAAACCTTGTTACGGAAAAAGGGCAGTGTTGCTGGTAATGTAGAAAAAATTATTGCCAGCCCAAACTATTAATCGTGTGTGTGTGTGAAAGAGAGACAGGGGAATGTTTTATGGATGACATTATATATTGTCGGCGGTAGACGAATGAAATGTGATTATGGGGTATTGGTGCCATTATACTGAAGGACGAAACCCAAAGAACTCAGACAGTGATGTGTCACAGTGCCGTTTTTCCACAAATCACACATAGACTGGTCTGGGATCGAATCGAGGTGTCCGCGGTGAGCGACATTTATCTTATGGGGAACGTCTTTATATTCGTGTCCTCCTACTTGTCTGTGCATCCTACGTGTCTGTGCATCCTACGTGTCTGTGCATCCTACTATTTCACGTCTACATTTCTGGTCTGTCGTTGAGAATTTGATAGGAGATAGGTAAAATGAATTCATTAGAATTTTTCATTGGAAAAAGTTCCAAAAAAGAAATCATTCACCAGATCTCCTTTACGGTATCAACATGAATTCCTATTATTAGGGAAATAGAATTTCTAAGATGTAACTACCTGGAGGCACTTCATATTTGTCAAAAGTCAAGCTGCAGAAAAGAAGAAATGGGCTAAGCCTGAGGGGCTTATTCTCTGGTGATCCGTTATTTTCTCGTATCAAAAGGACAGAAATCGAGACGAAAATTCCTTTGTACATTTGAAGTACTTCCTTCAGGGTACGTAGGCCTGTACAGCAAGTTGGAATGGAAGCTGTGCTGTCCCTGCTTTAGAAGCGTCCAACAAAATATAAGACACTTCGTAAATCAACTTTTAATTGCTGTGAATATATATATATATATATATATATGTATCTAGACAGAGAAGCTTAAGTTATAATTGTAATAAACTCTACATCCTTAATAACGTAATGAATATTGTAACGTAACTTTATTTTCAGTAAGTTACCTTGGAAATATATTAAATAGAAACTTAAACCAATAACTCTAATTTTAACATAGAACTCTTTGTGGCAGCTTCAGTGTTTCACGTTATTGCCATACACAATTTACCGCATTACACTTTCTTTGGCTGATAAACGTTTATCACGATTGGAGCAAAGCAGATGTAAACTTCATGTTTGCAGATTTTCTACAGAATATACACGTACAACACTTTGTAATCAATGTTTTTCAAATATTTGTGACCATGTAACGTTTTAGGTTCGCATAAAAAGTCCTTCCTGTTCAGAATTTGTATGACTGCCATGCTTATGTTATTCGTTACGACAGAATAAAAAATGCCTTGTTCATTTTAATTTTCATAAATATTTGTTAACCATTAAAATGTTTAGTTTAAAATGTGCACTTACCTGAGTTCAATCATTAAGGAGGGCTACGGACTGCTTATACTTGTGATACATCAAATTTTACTGGCCGTACCAATGTGCTTGGAGTTGTTACGGCAATATAATCACATGCATCGAACAAGAACTACCATAAGAAGGCGAGGCTTTCTTTATTTACTAATAAAGTGTAGGTATTATGCTTCAGCGTAGAGATAAGACTGTCTGCGGGCTGGACAGTCCGGGGATTGAATCCGGCCGGGGGCGAGATCCACACCCTTCCAGAACAGCCCTGGGTCCCACCCAGCCTCCTGTAAAATGGGTATCGAGTCTCTTACCCAGCGGTCAAGCGGCCGGAGCGTGGCGTTGACCACCCACCTCAATCTAGCGTCGAGGTTAAACAAAGAGTAAAGCTATAACTCTACTCCCCCTCTGGGCCTTCGTGGCCTGTTCTAGGTTGAATTTGCCTTTTTTTAGATAGGATTGCGTAATGTACCTCTTCTCAATAGAGTCTAAAAATGTTAAATGATTTTAATTGAAACATAAATACAAGTTCTAGAGACTCATTAGTGTACTTTAGTTCCCTACCGAAAATTTAAATATCAATTTTGAATGTCACTATTTTTCTCAGTTCTGTGAAATATGCAAAAACATTTTAGCACAGCACGAAACCTTGCGAACAAGTGTACAAGTGTACAAGTGTACAACAAGTGTACAACTTCCCACTGGATGGCGAAAATAGTTGAGTTTTATTAAATTACCTTATTATATTTAGCGTGGAATTATTAGCAGACGAAGTTATTGACAGGAATGCCTATTTATACATCATTAACTAACCGTTTTGAAACTGATGCTTCTCTGAATTTTATAGAAAAAGTGAATTTCTACCTTAGAGAGAACAGAGTCCTTGTCCGTGAGAAAAAGCAGTGTGTTTATGTTGTTAGGGAAATCATTGGTGTGCATTTTGAGAGCCTCACATGATACGTGGGCAAAATGCACAGTTCCTTAATAGTATAACATATATCAGATGTTTAAAACATAGCAACAATGCGAAACTTTGTGGTTATATGTTATAATTATAATGTATGCGATATACAGTTTTCTCAGGTTATGCGTGTCAAATATTAATTTATATTTAGTACAATTTGACCCCTCTTTACAGGCCGAAGCAGACGAACGGCCACAAGTTTTAACAACCCCCTCCCACCTAGCTGTCTTCGTATTAGGACATGCTAGCCTTCCAAACCAAACAACAGATTTAATAGACTATAGTCCCTGTGTAACGTATACAGTTCTTACAATCATCAAACGACATGTAGCCATTAGAACACTCACGACAGCAGTGATACATGCAGTAGCATAACATTTGAACACTCACGACAGCAGTGATACATGCAGTAGCATAACATTTGAACACTCACGACAGCAGTGATACATGCAGTAGCATAACATTTGAACACTCACGACAGCAGTGATACGTGCAGTAGCATAACATTTGAACACTCACGACAGCAGTGATACATGCAGCAGCATAACATTTGAACACTCACGACAGCAGTGATATGTGCAGTAGCATAACATTTGAACACTCACGACAGCAGTGATACATGCAGTAGCATAACATTTGAACACTCACGACAGCAGTGATACGTGCAGTAGCATAACATTTGAACACTCACGACAGCAGTGATATGTGCAGTAGCATAACATTTGAACACTCACGACAGCAGTGATACATGCAGTAGCATAACATTTGAACACTCACGACAGCAGTGATACATGCAGTAGCATACCATTTGAACACTCACGACAGCAGTGATATGTGCAGTAGCATAACATTTGAACACTCACGACAGCAGTGATACATGCAGTAGCATAACATTTGAACACTCACGATAGCAGTGATACGTGCAGTAGCATAACATTTGAACACTCACGACAGCAGTGATACATGCAGTAGCATAATATTTGAACACTCACGACAGCAGTGATACATGCAGTAGCATAACATTTGAACACTCACGACAGCAGTGATACATGCAGTAGCATAATATTTGAACACTCACGACAGCAGTGATACATGCAGTAGCATAATATTTGAACACTCACGACAGCAGTGATACATGCAGTAGCATAACATTTGAACACTCACGACAGCAGTGATACATGCAGTAGCATAACATTTGAACACTCACGACAGCAGTGATACATGCAGTAGCATAACATTTGAACACTCACGACAGCAGTGATACGTGCAGTAGCATAACATTTGAACACTCACGACAGCAGTGATACATGCAGTAGCATAACATTTGAACACTCACGACAGCAGTGATACATGCAGTAGCATAACATTTGAACACTCACGACAGCAGTGATACGTGCAGTAGCATAACATTTGAACACTCACGACAGCAGTGATACATGCAGTAGCATAACATTTGAACACTCACGACAGCAGTGATACATGCAGTAGCATAACATTTGAACACTCACGACAGCAGTGATACATGCAGTAGCATAACATTTGAACACTCAGACAGCAGTGATACATGCAGTAGCATAACATTTGAACACTCACGACAGCAGTGATACATGCAGCAGCATAACATTTGAACACTCACGACAGCAGTGATACATGCAGTAGCATAACATTTGAACACTCACAACAGCAGTGATACATGCAGTAGCATAACATTTGAACACTCACGACAGCAGTGATATGTGCAGTAGCATAACATTTGAACACTCACGACAGCAGTGATACATGCAGTAGCATAACATTTGAACACTCACGACAGCAGTGATATGTGCAGTAGCATAACATTTGAACACTCACGACAGCAGTGATATGTGCAGTAGCATAACATTTGAACACTCACGACAGCAGTGATACATGCAGTAGCATAACATTTGAACACTCACGACAGCAGTGATACGTGCAGTAGCATAACATTTGAACACTCACGACAGCAGTGATACATGCAGTAGCATAATATTTGAACACTCACGACAGCAGTGATACATGCAGTAGCATAACATTTGAACACTCACGACAGCAGTGATACATGCAGTAGCATAATATTTGAACACTCACGACAGCAGTGATACATGCAGTAGCATAATATTTGAACACTCACGACAGCAGTGATACATGCAGTAGCATAACATTTGAACACTCACGACAGCAGTGATATTTCAGTAGCATAACATTTGAACACTCACGACAGCAGTGATACATGCAGTAGCATAACATTTGAACACTCACGACAGCAGTGATACATGCAGTAGCATAACATTTGAACACTCACGACAGCAGTGATACATGCAGTAGCATAATATTTGAACACTCACGACAGCAGTGATACATGCAGTAGCATAACATTTGAACACTCACGACAGCAGTGATACATGCAGTAGCATAACATTTGAACACTCACGACAGCAGTGATACATGCAGTAGCATAACATTTGAACACTCACGACAGCAGTGATACATGCAGTAGCATAACATTTGAACACTCACGACAGCAGTGATACATGCAGTAGCATAACATTTGAACACTCACGACAGCAGTGATACATGCAGTAGCATAACATTTGAACACTCACGACAACAGTGATACATGCAGTAGCATAACATTTGAACACTCACGACAGCAGTGATACATGCAGTAGCATAACATTTGAACACTCACGACAGCAGTGATACATGCAGTAGCATAACATTTGAACACTCACGACAGCAGTGATACATGCAGTAGCATAACATTTGAACACTCACGACAGCAGTGATACATGCAGTAGCATAACATTTGAACACTCACGACAGCAGTGATACATGCAGTAGCATAACATTTGCATCAAGCTTTGTTAAAGTCGCGTAATTTGTTCAAAGTTCCTAACAAAATCCACAGAGCGCTTGAACTTTCTTCAATTTTTCACCCGTTTGCAAAGTTGTGAAAAATACTATCTTATCTTGTCTGTCCGTAGGGAAAAAACTACTCCTGATTGACGATTTTCATGAAACTTTTTATTGGCATTTTGCTAAATCTCTAGAGAAAATTCAAGTTTTCAAATGTCGGTAAAATGTAACTGGCACTTTGGGTGAAGACGTGCTGACATGTATGACTACTTAGTGTACTAACATTATGACGGTGAAGACGTGCGGACATATATGACTACTTAGTGTACTAACATTATCACGGTGAAGACGTGCGGACATATATGACTACTTAGTGTACTAACATTATCACGGTGAAGACGTGAGGACATATATGACTACTTAGTGTACTAACATTATCACGGTGAAGACGTGCGGACATATATGACTACTTAGTGTACTAACATTATCACGGTGAAGACGTGCGGACATATATGACTACTTAGTGTACTAACATTATCACGGTGAAGACGTGAGGACATATATGACTACTTAGTGTACTAACATTATCACGGTGAAGACGTGCCGACATATATGACTACTTAGTGTACTAACATTATCACGGTGAAGACGTGCCGACATATATGACTACTTAGTGTACTAACATTATCACGGTGAAGACGTGCCGACATATATGACTACTTAGTGTACTAACATTATCACGGTGAAGACGTGAGGACATATATGACTACTTAGTGTACTAACATTATCACGGTGAAGACGTGAGGACATATATGACTACTTAGTGTACTAACATTATCACGGTGAAGACGTGCCGACATATATGACTACTTAGTGTACTAACATTATCACGGTGAAGACGTGAGGACATATATGACTACTTAGTGTACTAACATTATCACGGTGAAGACGTGAGGACATATATGACTACTTAGTGTACTAACATTATCACGGTGAAGACGTGCCGACATATATGACTACTTAGTGTACTAACATTATCACGGTGAAGACGTGAGGACATATATGACTACTTAGTGTACTAACATTATCACGGTGAAGACGTGCGGACATATATGACTACTTAGTGTACTAACATTATCACGGTGAAGACGTGCGGACATATATGACTACTTAGTGTACTAACATTATCACGGTGAAGACGTGAGGACATATATGACTACTTAGTGTACTAACATTATCACGGTTTATGTTTCTAATCCATACCGAAGGTAGTCGGTACTTATCTAATAATTTGCTTATATCTTCATGCGATTTGCGTGATTTGAAATGAAGAAAAAACGCAATCGTATTTGTTAATATTTATTCATTATGGCTAGGACTATAAAGATTGTTAGGCATGTTGATTAGGAACATGTCTGCAAATTATGTACGAAACATTGTTTTTAAATCAGCAATTACAATATATTTCGACTGGGTGAAAACTTGAGTTTCCCCGTGACAGACAAATTTAACTCAATCAACGTAGACATATAAATGGTAAGTTCTGTAAAGCTATATAATAGCAGACCATAATTATAGTGGTAACGTTGTGTGTGTAACATGTTCATATTTGTGAACAATAACACGAAGTGTATTAAAATATTTGATCACGTGACAAGGATCCAGGATGCAAAGATCCGAACGTGTCTGAATGTTACGTTACATGTACATTTCCTTTCTTGTATCCTTTAGAAATATTAGCCAAAATCTTCAGAATATTTGAGACGCAGCTTCAGTCGAGTCACGTTGCTGAAGTGCGCGCGGTATGTTATGGTGTCTGTTTTTATTTACTGTTCGGTCTCCACTCTACCCATAGCTGACTGTTACATCTCCGTTCGATTACTCACACATGGTTAGGAACGCATCATACATGTCGATGAACAAAGGCTGCTAATTCACAAACACTTGCTGACGCAAACGCAAGGCGCACACACAGAAACCACATCACTTGCACTCAGATACGGCACACATAGGTGTCGAGCAAGTAGCAAGGTAACAGGCAGAGATTTTGTGAAGTCGTAAATTGTCATATAGATACCTCTAGCTGGAGAAGTACGAGTATGTGGACAACAACACGATTATATATATATATATATATTTAAACTTTCATGGCGACTAAATTTAGTCACATACTTTCAGACTAATAGACTCGTCAGGTGCTTCAATAAACCAGTGTTTCAGAGACAAACCTCGCCACCGTTATCATAGTTCTGATATTACTCAGTACCCAATCAGCTGCAGCTGAAGTCAAATTCAAATTAAAATTCATTGAAATTCCTTTGCATCTTTGGGTATAACTGGTAACAACCGGTTTTTACAGTGTACATCCATTATTTTTAATACTGATGGCTAAACTTTACCTGAAATAATTACTGTCTTCTGTCAGGTGTTAACCTCATCTAAGTTTATATATATATATATATATATATTAACTAGTAATATATTTCTGCATACAATGCCTCCTCTATTAATTCATCTAGATTTTGCACGGTTCTTGTCACTTCTTTTTTCCACTTGCCTCTTACTTTGTATAAATTGTATCTAAATTTTTTAATGCTATGACCTTCTTGTGTGCCATTTCTTTATTTATGCTTAAGCACTTATTACCTAGAAATCGTGCTCGCCACCTTTGTGTCTCATTACATTTTAATAATATATGAACCACTTTCTCATCTTCGTTGTATAAGGGACATCTTCCTTTTCCATCAGCTCTTCTTTGAACTCTTAGTTTTCATTTTCACACCCTAAACTATGCTAATCCAGTTTTTTCTTTCGAATTTCATTGATCTGTGTCCATTTCTGCGATCCCAGTAGCCGTGCGGTCTAAGGCGTGAGTCTGCGGCCGCTCGCTTGTTAGGATTGCGGGTTTGAATCCCGCCGGAGGCATGGGTGTCTGTCTCTTGTGAGTGTCGTGTGTATATGTGTCGGGCTGGTCACTCGTCCAGAGGAGTCCTACCGATTGTGGTGTGTCTGAGTGTGATCGTGAAGCCTAAATAATGAGGACGCCCTGGCCCACTAGGGGCTAGACGAACATTCTGGCGAACGGACTGCGTGCTGTAATCCACCAATGTTTCGCTGCTCCTGGTGGGAAGATGTCGTACCATTTTCATCAGCTCGACGCGAAGATCGCAGCGAGCACAGAAACACTTTCGAAATTGCTCTAGCGGCGTAACGTGACGTCTTTTGTTTTAAGGACAAACATGTCCGTTGTGTTTACAGTATAACAAGAGATGCAAATATACTCAGTTTAAATACAACTTTATTTTACACGTAAAACCAGCTACATGTTTCGGCTAATGAAATTAGCCATCATCAGGCTGGTCACAAAATTAGAAAAAGGAAATATTTTCAGCTGCGTTGGTGGTTAGAGATATCGATACTTACAAAGGTATTGTTATATGATGTATATAACTTGTAAAATATGCAGCTTCAGGAATATATTTATGAAGTTTATAAAATCGTATATTTGTATAGTTTATAAAATTTAAAAGATTGTAGATTTGTGTTGAGTATATAATAATAATAATAATAATAATAATAATAATAATACCCATTATATCCAAGGAATACAATTGGAGTAGTTTAGGCGAATTTTGTATAGATGGTTGCTGTGTGTTTGGTTTATACTGTTTCGGCTGTAGTACGTTGGAACGTAGTTAAATTTGCTCTAGGAATGTATGTCAATTGAGTTATTGTTTGATATGTTTAAAACTGGTAACATTATTAACGTTATAGTGATTACATTTAATTGGTTAATTTGATATTAATAAAACTGAATGATTTGAATTAAATTGAAATGAAAGGTAGATTTAAAAACTTACGTATAGTTAAAAATTTATGGAGGTTGTATCTGTAAAATAAAGTTGTGTTTAGACTCAGTATATTTGCATTTCTTTTAACATCTTTTGACGCCGCTGAAAAGCCGACAGTAGGATGGATTTGCTTGCGCAGCGAACCGAACAGAGCGAATGATGGTACGGCAACACCGTCCAGACCTGCGAATCCCTGTTACATTACGTTGTTGCAGAATGCTTGTGTTTGAAGAAGTTTGTGCGCGGCCTTACGTTGAGAGTCTAGAGGGCCACTGACATTCTTGTGTTTGTATTATGTGTGGTGTGCCGACAGGGAAATGTATTTGATTATTGTTTTTTATTCATATTACTCGTCTAATGAATTTGTTTGTTGTTCATGTAATTCTCGGTTCTCATCTGACGTTATTTGTGAGGTCCCTCCATCAGCCTTTCAACCTATTCCCTACGACTACTTAGACTAGGTGAGTCTTGTGTTGTGTATTGCTTACTGTTGGTATATAGGAAGTTGGAGTCCGTGTGAGTGCAATGCTGACATGTGATGAACGGTTGCAGAATGGTCACTAAAGCATTTGGTAATGGGAAAATAATGACAAGAATTAAAATACGGCTGAAGGAAATTAATACTGTTGTGATATAGAGTTGAAATATGAAAAACGTGCTTAGAAAATCAACTGGTAACAGCGATAAAATGAGGGCAAAGTTTTGGGGTAAAAGTGACATAAAGAGAAAGTGTAGAAACGAAATTAACAATTATACGAGCGGGTTTACGGATACATCTATTAAGAGACAAGCAGTAGGCGAAGAGGCAATTTAGGTGTGAGAACCACAGATAATCTTACTACGGTGTTACTGAAAGGAAAGAATGTACAGCCGTTACATTCACAAATATTCTCTTTTGGAAGCGCCGGCCGTGGGAATATTTGAAATATTAAATTTAAAAAATTGAGGTGCAATACTGCGGCGCGGAATTGTGCACAGTGGTGGGCTCAGAGTGTGGAGTGCGGAGAGAGCACAGGCAGTTGTCATGTTTATTGTAAGACGTCTGTAATTGTATAATGACGGAGAGAGCACAGGCAGTTGTCATGTTTATTGTAAGACGTCTGTAATTGTACAATGACGGAGAGAGCACAGGCAGTTGTCATGTTTATTGTAAGACGTCTGTAATTGTACAATGACGGAGAGAGCACAGGCAGTTGTCATGTTTATTGTAAGACGTCTGTAATTGTACAATGACGGAGAGAGCACAGGCAGTTGTCATGTTTATTGTAAGACGTCTGTAATTGTATCATGACGGAGAGAGCACAGGCAGTTGTCATGTTTATTGTAAGACGTCTGTAATTGTATCATGACGGAGAGAGCACAGGCAGTTGTCATGTTTATTGTAAGACGTCTGTTATTGTATAATGACGGAGAGAGCACAGGCAGTTGTCATGTTTATTGTAAGACGTCTGTAATTGTATCATGACGGAGAGAGCACAGGCAGTTGTCATGTTTATTGTAAGACGTCCTGTAATTGTGTCATGACGGCGGAGAGAGCACAGGCAGTTGTCATGTTTATTGTAAGACGTCTGTAATTGTATCATGACGGAGAGAGCACAGGCAGTTGTCATGTTTATTGTAAGACGTCTGTAATTGTATAATGACGGAGAGAGCACAGGCAGTTGTCATGTTTATTGTAAGACGTCTGTAATTGTATCAATGACGGAGAGAGCACAGGCAGTTGTCATGTTTATTGTAAGACGTCTGTAATTGTATCATGACGGAGAGAGCACAGGCAGTTGTCATGTTTATTGTAAGACGTCTGTAATTGTATCATGACGGAGAGAGCACAGGCAGTTGTCATGTTTATTGTAAGACGTCTGTTATTGTATAATGACGGAGAGAGCACAGGCAGTTGTCATGTTTATTGTAAGACGTCTGTAATTGTATCATGACGGAGAGAGCACAGGCAGTTGTCATGTTTATTGTAAGACGTCTGTAATTGTATCATGACGAGAGAGTACAGGCAGTTGTGATGTTTATTGTAAGACGTCTGTAATTGTATCATGACGGAGAGAGTACAGGCAGTTGTGATGTTTATTGTAAGACGTCTGTAATTGTATCATGACGGAGAGAGTACAGGCAGTTGTGATGTTTATTGTAAGACGTCTGTAATTGTATCATGACGGAGAGAGTACAGGCAGTTGTCATGTTTGTTGTAAGACGTCTGTAATTGTATCATGAGTTCATTATTTCTCACTTTAAAGGACACATGTATTGACAATAATTTTCCTTTATGATTTTAACTCATATGTAATTCCAAGTCTCGCCTTTTGTGGTAAGCTGTACCCTTTCACATTCTTTACGAATTGCTTGTTTTCGCATATTTACAAAAAAAAGACCAGGTGTCACTAGTTTGTAAAATGAAAATCAGCTGATTGGGGGTTTCCGCGTTGTTTGTGTACATGTTTTTTCCATTAATAAGCCATGAAGAGTCGACCGAGTAAGTAAATGGCTGTAGGTAAAATACACTTTGAAAACAAATTTTTAATTGTAATTCTTGACAAAAATCAAATGGACACATGTATAATTTCATGTGTGTTTGTAGGTGCTAATGCAATTTTGTAGATATACTAGCAATATCTTTTAAGTTTACAGGTCAGTTGCTTATTTTGTGAAACATCTGTTGATTTTCAAATGCTTGGTTAAATGTCATAAATTGCTGACCGTGCTAATATTGTGGTGGGAACGGCTTATAGGAATTAGTATGTGTACAGATGCAACAAATCCATAATGTTTACCTAGTACGACCAGTTCTTGTATAGAGGGAGTTGAGGTCCTGGGGTTAAGCATAGTGATAATATCGTAACAAGTAATCCATCAGCTGATGCCTCCACTGTCATTTATTGTGACATGATCACAAAGAACGAATGTGACCATTTTATTATTCTTTCGGTATACTGAAGTAATAAAGACTAAATTAAAAAAAGTATTTATAATTAAAAGCACCCACACGAGAAATGGGGGACGTTCGGTTAATAAAAAAAACCAGATTCATTAATTTTGCTCAGGCTTGGTTATTTAGAGCATAAAAATTATTTGTTTCTCTGAGACTTATTACCATAAATTGTAACAACTTCCAAAATACACGTTCAGGAACACTATGAGTAAATATTAACAAAACTAAAATTAAAGAAAAATCCAATTTACCTCATAATTTTTCTTTAAAGCCACATTCCAAAGGAAAAATTAGGCTGATGGATAATATTCAGTGGCGTTTATATTTATTTTCGTCTAAAATCTTTTATTTCACAAGACTGTACACGGTATGAATAACATAACAAATAAAAAAGAGAGAAAAATATTTGTGAGATGGTCTTCTGGACTGAGTGACAAGGTGTCAGGTATATCGGTTGGAGTGACTGAACTGTGTTTACTGAGCGAAGAAAAATATTTTCAAACTTGCCTACGAGACAGAGTGAAAGGAAAAAGTGAGATATGTCTGCAGGATGGATTGCGAATAATTTGTGAGATGTGTCTGCTGAAGGGAGTGAAATATGTGGTGAGATGTGTCTGCTGAAGGGAGTGAAATATGATGGTGAGATGTGTCTGCTGAAGGGAGTGAAATATGATGGTGAGATGTGTCTGCTGAAGGGAGTGAAATATGATGGTGAGATGTGTCTGCTGAAGGGAGTAAAATATGATGGTGAGATGTGTCTGCTGAAGGGAGTGAAATATGATGGTGAGATGTGTCTGCTGAAGGGAGTGAAATATGATGGTGAGATGTGTCTGCTGAAGGGAGTGAAATATGATGGTGAGATGTGTCTGCTGAAGGGAGTGAAATATGATGGTGAGATGTGTCTGCTGAAGGTAGTGAAATATGTGGTGAGATGTGTCTGCTGAAGGGAGTGAAATATGATGGTGAGATGTGTCTGCTGAAGGGAGTGAAATATGATGGTGAGATGTGTCTGCTGAAGGGAGTGAAATATGATGGTGAGATGTGTCTGCTGAAGGGAGTGAAATATGATGGTGAGATGTGTCTGCTGAAGGGAGTGAAATATGATGGTGAGATGTGTCTGCTGAAGGGAGTGAAATATGATGGTGAGATGTGTCTGCTGAAGGGAGTAAAATATGATGGTGAGATGTGTCTGCTGAAGGGAGTGAAATATGTGGTGAGATGTGTCTGCTGAAGGGAGTAAAATATGATGGTGAGATGTGTCTGCTGAAGGGAGTGAAATATGTGGTGAGATGTGTCTGCTGAAGGGAGTGAAATATGATGGTGAGATGTGTCTGCTGAAGGGAGTGAAATATGTGGTGAGATGTGTCTGCTGAAGGGAGTGAAATATGATGGTGAGATGTGTCTGCTGAAGGAAGTGAAATATGATGGTGAGATGTGGTTGCTGAAGGGAGTGAAATATGTGGTGAGATGTGTCTGCTGAAGTGAGTGAAATATGTGGTGAGATGTGTCTGCTGAAGGAGTGAAATATGATAGTGAGATGTGTCTGCTGAAGGGAGTGAAATATGATGGTGAGATGTATCTGCTGAAGGGAGTGAAATATGTGGTGAGATGTGTCTGCTGAAGGGAGTGAAATATGATTGTGAGATGTGTCTGCTGAAGGGAGTGAAATATGATGGTGAGATGTGTCTGCTGAACAGAGTGAAATATGATGGTGAGATGTGTCTGCTGAAGGGAGTGAAATATGATGGTGAGACGTGTCTGCTGAAGGGAGTGAAATATGATTGTGAGATGTGTCTGCTGAAGGGAGTGAAATATGATGGTGATATGTGTCTGCTGAAGAGAGTGAAATATGATGGTGAGATGTGTCTGCTGAAGGGAGTGAAATATGATGGTGAGATGTGTCTGCTGAAGGGAGTGAAATATGATGGTGAGACGTGTCTGCTGAAGGGAAAATATGATTGTGAGATGTGTCTGCTGAAGGGAGTGAAATATGATTGTGCGATGTGTCTGCTGAAAAGAGTGAAATTTGATGGTGAGATGTGTCTGCTGAAGGGAGTGAAATATGATGGTGAGATGTGTCTGCTGAAGGGAGTGAAATATGATGGTGAGATGTGTTTGCTGGACGGAGTGAATTATGTTTTAAAGTTGTCTATTCTGTGCATTTTTAGATCAATATATTCAGTTTATTGTAACAACCAAATGCACATTATTAAATACACATAAATATTAAAGACTTAGCTCCGACATGCTTCAGTACGGTTGTAACATCTTCAGGCAGCACAATATGCCACGTTTAAAATCAATTGTCAGTGATAAGCTATTATTTACAAGGTTGCACATTCTGTGGTAGGCTGCGCAGACTACCACAGACTGAGATTTCTCTGCTGGATAGTGTGAAATACAAGTCTAAGTTGTGTCTGGAAAGAGTGAAATGTACGTGTAAGATGTGTCTGCTGTCAGAGTGAAAGGCAAATATAAGATGTGTCTGCTGGACTGGGTAAAATGTAAGCGCAAGTTGTGTCTGGAAGGAGTGAAAGGAAGTGTAAGGTGTTTTTGCTGGTAAGAGTGATACGTAAGTTTGAGAAGTGTCTGCAGTGTACATCACAAAATATACTGCATTACTGGTACTGAATTATGTTAGCATGCATACACACATATGTATATATACATGCACAAGCTTGCATGTATATATACATACATAGGCCTATAAATAGAGTGAAAAGAAATCCGCATAAAATTGTACGATATGATGCCTTGGTTTTAAAAGTAAGTACGTAGAAATATTATACGGCCTAAGTACTGGAATGTATACTTTCCTGCATGCATGTCACAATCAAAAGGAGTAACACACTTCTCAGCAGCGTCGCTTTTCTCGACAAGACCGAGTGTACAAGGGGTTACTTGTGATCGATTTATCGTGGAATAAACACACGACGGATATTGAAACATGCTTTTTCCCTCGATGTCAGCAGTAATTAAACTGGAATTTTTGCACTGGAATATGCGCTATGGTATTATGTTCGACCTCCTGCAGTCTTTGTTTCGACGATAGGAGCAGAGTGTTTGTGAGACGGGAAGTGTAACCCTTACGGCACTTGTGAATGCAGGTCTTCCGCCGACAACATACATGCCAGGCAATGAAGGTGCTATAATTGCAGATGTGGAAGGTAAATCGCGAAGACGCTCCACGACATCTTGCAAGAATCGGGACTGTCACAAACGACGGTAAGCGAAGTACTTCGTGACGATCAGTTGGATCCATGCCACTGTTCGCAAAACGCCCTTCGATTTCCAGATGGGTAATCCTCTGCGAATGTGATTTTACGAAGGGTTACGACATAAAGACGCTGCATTTGATCTCATTTTACAGAAAATTCCGTGCAGAAACTAAGCACCTTTTACGCGTGAGGATGTGTTCACCTTCCACATTAGTCACAACTGGGCACGGGATAATTTTCATGCCGTTCAAGACAGTGGGTAACAAGTCTATTTCAGCCTCAAAGTTTTGGGCTGGTTTTGTAGGGAACATTGTCGTGGGCTTCCATCTGCTATTTGACAAGCTAACCACTTAACCACATCGTAGTTTTCTGGATACTGTTCAACCGGGCAATTTAAAGTTGTGTCTCTATCTGAGGCAGTATTTGTGGTGTCAGGAATACGGAGCTTGAGCACACTGTGGGGAATTCATCCGGCAGTAACTGACCGCGACGTATTCAGGATAGCGTATTGGACTTTGGGCGGACTGCATGGTCACTTCGTTCCCTGGACCTAACTCCGAAGAATCTCTTTCTTGCGGAAACATCCGAAGGAGCAAGTTTGTGCAGTCTGTTCCAGACTACGGAATATCTCGTGGCAAGATTTCGAACAGCTTTACAACTATCAAAGCCAGTGTGTAAAGGCACTTTCGAGAGAATGCCGCGAGAAGCCTGCTCCTTCATTAAAATGCCTTTGAAACCCTTCCCATAACTACGAGGCGCCCGTATTTGATCATTTGTTGCACATCGCCAATGGACGACGACATTATCGCTAAAAGTAAACTTTCCTGGACATAAGTTGTGTAGTACTTTTGACTTAGCTTTCAACAAAGAATGGCACATTGTAGACTCAAAGCGTGAGCCACTTTTCATTCTGTGTGAGTATACATGGAATGCTTGTTATCATTCGGTGCAGGATCTTCTGTCTTCCAGTTTTCTGTCCAAAAATACAAAGATTAAGTATACAGAACTATAATTTTGCCTGTTGTTTCGTATGGGTGTGAAAATTGATCTCTAACACTGAGGGAGGAACATAGGCTGAGGGTGTTCGAGAATAGGGTGCTAAGGAGGATAGTTGGGACTAAGATGGACGAGGCAAAGGTAAAATGGTGAAGACTACATAAAGAGGAGCTTTGTGATCTGTATTTCTCATTAAATATTATTCGGCTGATCAAATCAAGAAGAATGAGATGGGCAGTGCATGTAGCACGTGTGGGAGACAGGAGAGGTGCAAACAGGGTTTTGGTGGGGAGACCTGAGGGAAGGAGACCACTTGGAAGACCCAGGCGTAGATGGGAGGATAATATTAAATGGATCTTCAACAAGTGGGGTGGGGGGCATGGACTGGATTTATATGGCTCAGGATAGGGACAGGTGGCGGGCTCTGGTGAGTGCGGTAATGAACCTTCGGGTTCCATACAACGCGAGGAATTTCTTGACTAGCTGACGACCTGATAGCTTCTCAAGAAGGACTGTGCTACATGGAGTTAGTTAGTCTGTACACATGTATAGTTACACATACATACCTTCGTTCGTTTATACATACTTACTGTACACACGTGATGCACATACTGCCGTGCAGTAAAATATGTATGGTGTATTTCTGTACATTTGTTTGTGTATTGTTTGAACTGGATTTTGTAGCACGTAGAACACGTGTAATACCTCGATTACTGCTGGATAAAGGCCTGATAATACACACGTGCATATTTATTTACACTATATGTATTCGGTTAACAGTATTTAATACGTGTGTCTGTCTACCTTGTTGCGATATATCCGTCATTATTTCTTGTTGAAGCTATTATATTATGTGTACTTTCAAGCATTTTCCTCTTTAAAACAATTAGAGTATCACTTTTCAGGGTATAAATGGACATATCTTAAAACACAAGTCATTATCATGAAGTGTGGATGCTTGAAAACATGAATTATAGTTCCAGTTTTATGTTTTCTAAGAATCAGCAAAATTAACATTGTGTCATTGTATCTGTATAGAAGCCCTTCGCGTAGCGAAGTACATTATTAGAAAACTAACATAAAATCGAATTTAAAAAAGAGCAATATGGTCGCTGCTGATTTTTTGGAACAGGAGAGCTTAACATCGAACCTGGACTAACACCTGGGAGTGATCCAGCTGCTTGGCGTCAGAATGAGATTGATTCGAGGAAGGATAGATGGATTTCACCTCGCTAATGACGTCGTGTTGCCTTAAGCAACTGTGACTGATGGCACATCGGGAGGACAGGCGATTTAAATGTGCTGGGAGGTGATGTTCAAGGCATGGGCATTAATTATAAAGTACAATGTTCAAGTATAAAGTAGGATGTACTTACTGAAGTATAAAAGACAGGCCTGCGAATGCTACTTATGTTAATACCATGCATTTAACGTGTATATTTTAAGTAAATCTTGAAGCTAGTCTACTTATGTGTCTAGGTGGTGGTACATTTGCTTTACATGTGAAGAGCAAAATCAAATGCAGGTGAAGTGTAAATTTACGTCTTCAGTTAAAAGTTTTACAGTTATATTTTCTGAGCTATAACAAGACGCTGTATATAAAAGTGTTCTCTTTTCTGGGAAGAAATTATTTCTTTTAAATGTATTTGGGAAAAAGTTACTTGTAAAATGTTCCAGTATTTTGGTTTTGTAAAAGAAGATTCGATATGTAAGAGGAACCCATTTATGAATACTCCATATTTACAAGAAAAGTTTTAAATTTCCATCCTCATTATTTGGAAAACACTGCCAAATTTTGAAGATTTTTTACAAAGAACGTTATATAGTCAGAAACATTTCTTCAATTAATATATTTTTACGCTTAGGAAGAATAAAATAGAACTTTAAGAAGTTAGGAGGAGTATTTTAAGAAATATACTCCAATATAAGTCTTTATACAACTCCTATTAGTATAAAGGGCCCTTACTAGAATGAAATACATTTTTGATACTTATGTTGTAGAGACCTTCTCTTTTAAAGCTTCCATAGCCAGAAGGAACTTGTAATTGTCGTTTTCAGAAGTGAATTTAAAGTTCCCATATTCAGGGTAGAGTACTTAAATCAGTTGAGAGGCATGTGGTGTGTTGGTGTGTGTGTTTGTGTGTGTGTTTGTGTGTGTGTTTGTGTGTGTGTTTGTGTCTGTGTTTGTGTGTGTGTTTGTGTGTGTGTTTGTGTGTGTGTTTGTGTGTGTGTTTGTGTGTGTTTGTGTGTGTGTTTGTGTGTGTGTTTGTGTCGTGTTTGTGTCTGTGTTTGTGTCTGTGTTTGTGTCTGTGTTTGTGTGTTTGTGTGTGTGTTTGTGTGTGTGTTTGTGTGTGTGTTGCAAAAGGAATGAACAGGCATTTGGAAGGATATGTTCAAGATAATGGTTTCGCAGCTGCCGGAAGAGAATGACGAAAAAAAATTATACCTGGAATGAAGAATAACCCTTTCGAGAATCGAAACATTTATTTTTCAAAAATAGGTCTGTAGCGCTAACTCTCGGATTCAAATCATATTTGGTAGTATAATATTAAAATAGATATTGGGGAAGTAATATGCTGTGATTTTAACTAAATTTAACTCATTCATGGTTGAGTATAATAATTGAACATTTATTTTATGGAAATTAATTGTCGCGGCTTTGTAAAATTGAAGTGCATAAGTAGCTAAATGGCTATTGACGGAAACGACAGTACATTACTGCAGCGAGTTCAGTAATTAATTAAATCACCTACCTGGTATGAAATTAAATACGGTGTTCCATAAAAGCCTGGCATTTATTACAACAGTATTTCACCTTTGAGGATTTTATAACCGTAAATACCTTTGCTTTTCCAGACGTAAAAATTTAAAATGTAAGAGGGACAATTATTTTGGTGTGTTTATATAATAAGAGATGATAATTAATCACACGAGATTGTTACCACTGCTCTGGAACTAACGAGATCGGGACAGTAGCGACATTAAAACTGGTATCAATTTAACAGCTTTATTACAAATCAATATCGTACACGTAATGTAATTTACAACTGCTGCCTCTGCAAACAAAACAGTAATTATTTCCACTCTGTTCTTCCTATCGTAATACAAATTATTCCAGTTGCAACAGTATTATATGCTGGAAGTTTCTGTAAATCAAATTAAATTTAACTGACACAGAAACCCTTTCTGTTCATTTCAAAATATTTGATTGTCGCGTAATTTTGTCACTTAAGTGAAGGCAAAACTCAGGATGTGGTTTGGAAATTGGAATCTCAGGAGAGTCTGTAGGTCAGATTCAATGAAACCAGCAGCAAGAAAATTATCAAAGTAAAGTTGGATTTATCGGGACTGCAGGAATTCGAATGGAAAACGGACGACATTGATTCAATAAATGATGAAATATTTTTCCTCTGGAAATGCGATTGTTAGTCTCCGTTAAGTGAGAAGCTTTTACATATACGAGGGAATAATAGCAGCTGTTAAGCGGGTGGACATTGTTAGTGACAGATAGTGTATAAGAGGCATTTTTTGTGATATTGTTGTGAATATGCATGTCACGACTGAGAATAAGATTTATAGCTAAAGGACAGAAATATGAGGAATTTTTTAAATTAATTTTGCAAGTACAACGTGAACAATTTTTTTTAGGAGTCTTTAATACAAAATTAGAGATGGTTTTTCCAAATCAACAGCTAGAGATGAACAGTTTACATGCAACTGATAGAATTATAAGGCGATTAGAGCAGTCAATTTTGTATATCAAAATATATAACTGTAAAATGTGTTAAATGTGCGATGTGTTGGGCAAAAGCGTTGCCTGAAGTTAATGTCTGGAGTTTGAAACTGAGATTGAAAATTTGAAGAGGAAATTTATAGAACGTAACTGATACGTTTCCGGTAGATTTGGTCAAAGCATGAGATGGAACATTGCGTTTAGAGTTCTGCAGACATAGTTGTTTTGTTTGGAATAAGGAAAAACCGTTACAGCAGTGGAAGGAATTCGTCATTGTATTTGTTATATAGAAACGCCCTAAACAAGTCCATGAAGCAGAGTTATTCATGAGAAGCTAACATTTCCTCAGCCAGTCAAGAAAATTCCCACATTTTATTCTCCTAAAACCCCAAAGTTCTTTATGTGTTTAACATAGCCCGACATAGGTCCCCATTATCATCCTTCTTAATTCATTCCACGTCCTACAATTATGTTTAAGATTCTTCCGATATTGTCCTCTTACAGAGGTCTAAATTTTCGACGTGTTCTAATTCTTTTTCAATTTCCCCACCAAAAGTCTGAAAGCATTTCTTGTCTCCCCCGTACGTGTAACATGACCCACCCACATCATTCTCCTTGATCTGTTCACGTTAATATTTGATGAGCTGTGTTTGTTTACAGAAAGGGCAAAAACTATATTAGTTATTGAGGAATATCACTGTTATCAACTACATACACAGTCTTACATTTTTTTCTGTCACGCCTATTTATGCTTAAGGGTAAGCTTACATAAACTTCTGAGATAAGCGTATGTTTCGGCGGCAAATGTGAACTACTGCATTTCTCACATACCGAGGCACAATTTCGATCACAGTGGGAAAGAATGTAAGCTGTTTAAGTAATTCAAGGAATCATTTCTCTCAGCTAAGAAGAGGGAAATATTTTGAAATAGCTTGTTAAATTCGGTTTAGCTATCGAATGATTTGTGCTAAACAAATTACAATTGAATTAAACATGCGGTACAGTGCATAAAATTAAACTTATGTCTGACACATCTGTAGTCGGAGCAGGGCCGGCCCGTGACGTGTGCGCGCCCCATGCAAGTTAACACATCGTAATTTGGCTTATTGAACAGGCAAGTAATTTGACGCCTTTTAAAACCGATATTCTTTAAACTTTTTCGATCTAGGAAAAATTGCTGATAATTTTTGTTGAAATTTTTGGCTTGTGGAAATCTGAGTTTACCAGCACCGTATTTCCGATTATTCCGGTGACGTCTTAGCGCCCCTTATAGGTTGGCATCCCGGGCAGCTGGCCGGCTCGCCAGTTGTAGTGCTCTGAAACAAGGAAACACGTGTGTTCAGCAACGTATATATAAAATATTTCACCTTTGTTAACTTAAAGTGTGCCAGTAGAAATGTTCAAGAAAAGCAGGAAAAGTGAAGTTGAATTCAACACATTATCATTCCGTCTTTGGTGCTAAAGATTTTTAAGTTAAAACACAAATAACGCGCAGAAAGCATAGGCCTATATTTTAATTCATGGTAATATGTAGTGAAAAAATTTATTCTATGTAAACACAGTGGCACCAAAATATATACAAATGCTCGTACCTAAATTCCATCTGGTCAACAGAAGGTAGGAAAGATCGTACATAGAAGGTAAGGAATAAAATCTTTCGAAAATGAGACGGAATTCAGATATTTCGCGCAGATGGCTAAGACGTACATTGATGAAGTTAAATCACATAAAATTGGAGAATGATTGCCAACAGTAGGTTCGGAATAGTTTGTGGTCCCATCTGCTGTTTCATATTTCCTGAATTTCGTAAGGATTTAGACCTTGGTTTTTCAGACCAGGGGAAAAAATAGACTGAAGATTTTTAAAAATGCGGTTATGATGATATCTGCAACTGAGTGGGTGTTTGTGATAGTACGAGCTGTATAATAACGAGGTTTGTAAATTATGTTTTTTAGTGAATATTATTACGATAATGAAATTAAGGAAGATAAAATAGAAGGGCGTGGGAGACAGAAACACAATTAAAATGTGGGTTGGATAACGTGAAGACAATAAAATTTATAATATACCTAAGTGCAGACAACATTGTCTTATTGAAAGGGATCTTAAAGCGGAGGAGGATGTGGAAGGTTTAGGACTTGCTGTTGTAAATAAAGTAATGATTATTTGGTCCCATAAATGACAGGGAAATTATTCATTATCCAAGCAGTTACTGGGTTACCAAGAAGACTTTGCTCATGGCATAAGTCGCATATTACAGTTGTGGGCACGGGGAAATTTATTATAAATTTTCCCATGCGAGTTTTATCCATCATTTCGCCAACCCTTTTTGTCTCTTAGAAGAACTTTACCGCAGATAGAAGGGAATGGCAGAAACAGTGCCGCAGGGAATACATCTTACGACGTTACTGCTGAGACAAACAAGATGAGAAATTGAGCTTTAGAACTTAGTAGCTTATATTGGGAGTACATAAAACTGTCACAGAAATTACGCTTTACACGGAAATGTGTTACCAAAGTAATACACGTTGTAAACAAGATGGCTTTCACTGTATGTTTAGAAAGTCAGTAAGAGGTTTCGACACTGCAAATATTTTCAGAAATAAAAAAATAAATGCAATTCAGTAAGATGTAAAGGCAAATTTTTCCCTGTGCACGTCAGGAAAGTATATGGGGAAGAATAGTTAGAGATCCACGTGTCTTTATCCTAGGCTTTAGACAGAAGGAAACAGTAAACTTCTCGCACCGTTTGTGTTATTCCACGGGAAAGGACACTTAATACACTCTCGATAGAAATCTGAAGGGGCCCAGATTTGGTTTGGACGTTTTGGAGAGAAGAAAATATCTTCCCGTGCCACTGAGCCCGTAGCCTGTTCACTACAGAGAGTAACACTATGGAGTACTCGTTACACTGCGTAATGAGTACTGGGGGTCCTTTCCGCGGGGCTTCGTCTCGGGGGCAAATGCAGCAGAGGAATTTGACCACTCACATCGCCTGTATGACTGTAACTATATAACCACTCCCGCATCTGACTTCAGGGAGTGCACAGGAAAGGTACCTTTCTGAGACAGGAATTTGTGTGCAGGATTCTTCAGATGTGACATATGTAGGAACACGTGTTTTATTTATCTCGTCAAAGATGTTCGTAACCTTCACAAAAAATTCCAAAAACTCTTCTTAGGTTCGAAATGCCTGCACTTACAACGAGGGAACTGACAAATGCATTTTCGTGGACTCGAGACGGAATTTTCAAATAATTTCTTGATACATGCCATTTGCTGTTGACTGCTGACAGAGTAATGGACACTTTACATTATGATGTGCTCTACACCATATATTTGCACATTACACATATATTTGCACATCTACACCATATATTTGCACATCTACACCATATATTTGCACATCTGCACATATATTTGCACATACACCATATATTTGCACATCTACACCCTATATTTGCACATCTACACCATATATTTGCACATCTACACATATTTGCACATCTACACCATATATTTGCACATCTTGAAGGTAACTTACTAAATAGTTATTTTTAGAGCCAAAAGTGCATGTAAAATAAAGTGCAGTGTGAAATGCAATACACTTTAAATTTGTAACTAACAACAATTTCGTGTAAGTGAAACGGGTTTTTACATGATTTAACACTGTCTGGCGGCAGTAACAGGAAATGCGCTCCACAATTGTTACGCCATACGAATATTTTCTAACACGAACTTCATTGAACATTTGTAAATTTTTGAAAACATTGATTTCATTGTTGAATGTAAACAAAGCTACACGATTTTTTTTTTGTACTTTGCATTCTCAAATAATTGAGTTTTGTAAGATCGTCGTGTTGTTTGTGTGTCTTTTCTGTTTCATTCTGCTTCACTAAACCATAAAACGTGCGGGATATCTGCGTCCATATCTAAAGAAAACAGCAGAATTCATTACGGGAACCGTCTTGTGTGTCGTAACAGAGTGTCACGTAAATACACGGGGGGGGGGGGGGGTTCAAGTCTGTAACAACGTTATATTATGTAATTTAGTGCAGGAGGAATGACTACATTATTAACTGTGTTTTAATAGAAAATAGTTTACATAATTATTCAGCTTATTTGCAGTACAAGTCGATGGTACCCGGTTTTTTTTAATCAGTATGATAATTGTGAAAAATGAGATATCATTTTAATTATTGACTGCTGATTGTAAAATATTTCTTCAAGATACTTTTTATGTGTAGTACCTTATGACGGAAGAATGGAGAAGATCAGTTGGACCGATCGTGTGAGAAATGAAGAAGTATTACATAGAATGAAGGAGGAGAGGAATATCGTACATACAATAAAAAGAAGAAAGGCTAACTGGATTGGTCACATCTTGTGTAGAAACTGCCTTCTGAAACATGTGATTGAAGGAAAGTTAGAAGGAAGGATAGAAATGACGGGACGACGAGGGAGAAGACGTAAGCAGCTACTGGATGACCTTAAGGAAAAGAAGAGATACTGGAAATTGAAAGAGGAAGCACTAGATCGCACCCTGTGGAGAACTCGCTTTGAAGAGGCTACGGACCTGTCGTAAGACAGACTACAGAATGAATGAACCTTATGACGGCCAGAATTGTGGCCGAAACATGTAGCACGACTTTGTATTTTAATATATATAAAAGAGTTGTGAGCGAATAATGTGTATTATTGCTTTAAAAAACTTAACTGACTTTAGGGAAATTTGTTGGAAGTCAACACCAAATACACAGTGTTCCTTAATGCGTCATTTCTTTGCCAGTGAGTGGTATATAAAGTGAGCTATTGAAAGTGTCATTGAATAACCCAATATGAAATAAATTAAGTACGTGGACAAGTAGATAAAGAAAGAGCATCGTCCACGTAATGAATGGCATGTAATAGTGAATAAGAAGCGTAACATTAGGGTCAAGTGTGCCAATGCGTTCTTATTGTAGCGTAAATAAGGGAAGCGTGTTACGACAAAACTGGAGTAATGTAGAAATCCTATGCTTTCCTTTCCAGTGTTTTTTTTTGTCAGAGACAGATAAGCATTTAGCCACCAAACCGCAAGACATGTATTAGAATGTCTTATCAGGAAATCGCGTGTATCTTATAAAGTCTTCAGGATCTGAATATATTCTGTAGATCAGTGTGTTTAAGAACTTACTTCGTGTAAGATATTCATTGTCCTAGGGTCTCTAGACTTTTTACTTTGTCCGGCAAATCTACAGTATCTATCGAAGATTAAAAAGTTATCAACAAGTAACAAAGTTCTCGTTTTGTATTTCGAAGACTCGTGATTATTAGTTTTCCGAGTTACATCTGTTCGCGCTAAGGCTTTACATGGGTTTCTTCAGAATCGCCATTCTGAAGAAGCCAAATTTAAATTAAAGTGATTCTTGATGTCGGTAAATTTAATTTTGGAATTGTCATAGAAGAATTTATTTGGCTTACACTTTTGTATATAAAATGACAGGCCTTTCTGAGATTCCTTTGACTTTTGGGTGATGTAGAATCGAAGGTAAGATTGCTTAATGGAGATTGTTGAACAGAATCAACTTTCTTCCTATGTCACAATTAAAAACGACTTTTGTAGGCGTCTTATGACTGTAATTAAGGAGGTCGAAAGCACATCTGCCCTGCGTGCCTGTTACAGAAAATAATTAGGAAAATGAAATCAAATCGAATGAGATATCGAGATAAAAATGCATTTAGAGTGCCAGATACATACCTACAAAATATATTATTAAAATGGATAAATGAAATATTAAACTAACTCAGCTGGCTCAGGATAGGCTATATTGGTGGGTTGCTGTAAATAGTGTAATAAAACTCAGGATTTCATAAAATGCGGTGAAATTCTTTGGTATTTGAATGACTTTTTGCTTGTGAAAGTAAATGTTACTCCGTTCAGTTAATCGGTTAGTAGCGTACGTGAATATGAACACATTCCAGCACTCTCTAGTCTCCGAAATACCACATCTAACTGTTTTATTCCTCGCCGTTTGTGTCAGTCCTGAATTTATTCCCTTGTTCCTCTATTCGTTTTTCCTTTGTGAGAAACTCCGGTAAAACTGCATTAGTCCTTATTATCAGTCATCTGTTTTATATCACAACAGACAACATTGTGAACTGTGCGGTGATCTGAAGGAGCGGGACCCTACTGACTGCATGTGTTTAATCGATGTTCACTTGTTTCCTGTGCAAACACAGACACATTGATTACATCAGTGACGTTGGTATAAACCAATACCAATAAATACCTCAAATGCCAGCGGGAAATAGCGTTATCTGAACCGTGGTTGCGTTTGCAAACTTTAACCCCGTAGGCCTCAAGACATGCATATATTGGGTTTGTAACAATAAAGATACGAAGTACACAAATATTTTAGCTGCACTCCAAAATTAGCGCTGCCTCATCATTTGATTTATTAGTGCATTACGAAAACTCCTCAATTTCTTGATAAAACTGCCATATACACAATACTGCATAAAGGTAATTTTTCTGCACGTTGCTTCCAATCATATTGTTAGAGCATAAATGTAATATCACCGTGTGCTTTACATGTTATTACGTCACAGATATTTTTTACTTAAACTTCACCAGTCTACATCTGGCCTAGCAGTTTTCGCACATCGCACTTTGCAAATTGATGCCATCTGGATTGGACCTACTCGAATTTACTTAATTCATAATATAGGGCTCTGTTAATTTTTAGAGTAAACACGGTGAACATTTATATGTGGAATTTTAGAACCAAATAACGAATTTTAATAAATTTGTGTTGTGGAGTGTCACTAATACTCTTCAACATAATCAAAAAATTTGATTGAATTAGAAGAACCTAAAGCACACTGTACATGAAAGGAGCACTTCTACACGCACCTGAGAGGACTGATGAAATATTTTGAAGAAAGAAAAAGCATTTCGAATAAACGTCATTCAGAAAAACAAAATACATATATTGTGATCAAGAAACTTCTCAAACTTCTGATGATTTTTGACATAATACATGACACAATTCTCATTTTGCAGGTAAATTTTCTTGTTTTTTCTTCCTCAAGCTTGAGGAAAGATGCCATCATTACACATATTTATAGAAATTCCGACACAACGGATTGACTGCAATTATTATTATCAAGGAAGATCATTCCCACCAGCTTCCAGACACGTTTATCGAATATTCTTCCTTCAAGGCATTTCCTTATGTATATGCAATTACTGGGAACCATGAATGCGCTCTCCCACAGGATAAGGTGCCACCTGATCACTTATTTATTTATTCCATCACTGCTGAATTAAGTGACGTACGAGTATAATGAAATGCGAGTAGGTAAGAGACTAATGAGATGGGTGGGGTATGTAGCACGTATGGGGCAGAGGAAAAGTGCGTACAGAGTTTTAGTGTGAAAACCTGAGGGAAAGAGTCAACTTGGAATACTAGGGGGTAGATGGGATTATAATATTAAAATGGATCTTCAGTACGTGGGATGGGGCATGGACTGGATTGATTGGCCGAGGCCTGAAGTCACGCATGAAAGAGGTCACTTCCAACACCCATTCTAACATGCGATAAGTTATATTATGTACCATATATTGTTTATTGTAAGAGGAAATACAAGGCCGTTCAGCATGTCGGGCATCTGGGTTCGGTTTTCAGTAGGACATTTAGTTATTCACTGCGTCAGTAAAAATCCCATATGGCTGTGGCAATTAGCTGCAGGGCGAAAGTTGTATTTGTGTAGCTGCTTAAGTGTTGGAACTGTCCACCAAGCATATGTGATGAATATGTGTCTTGGTGAAGCGTTGTTCAAAAGTGGCTTGAAGCCCAGCCGACTGTTCTAGCAACATTGACTTTAGGAACTGATTAGCAACACTCCATCTTCTAGACAGATCCCAGATTTAAACCTGGGCCCTGAAATTTTTTTTTCTCCACCTCACACACGCAAATAACCTTTAAATAGGCCAAGGAAGTGTCGCTCCTTGTCGTCGTATTCGTCTCATTTTGTTCGTCAGTTCATACACAGTATCTTCTATGCTTCTGCGGCTTTTAGAGGTGTAATTGGCAATCAGCGCTACAGAGATCAGATGCTTCTTCACACTCGCCGTACCATATTAGCTGCTAAAACACAAGAAGTTCTGACAGTAACTAATGACACTTGCTTTCCTCCAAACACTTTACTACACACCTACATAGTGAGGTTGACTAGAGCTTAAATCCTAACCTCCTTACTTTATAGCCAGCCAAGTTTCGGATAACAGATTAAGCCTCTAGCTTAAAAGGCCTAGGCTGTGATAATTTGCTTCTGGATCAGTATAGATAGAAGTACATCTCCTTAATTACACTAGGCATTGATTTTCACTATCATATCTAATTAAGGCTGACGGTCATAATTCAACTTGACTTTTTCTGCAGTGTGTATAAATAAGAATATTTAATGAAATCCAGAAAGCACAATTTTCCCGTTTCTTTATGATTTATTTCCACACAAATTGTCACAACTCTGGCGTCAATGAAAATTTAGTTATCGCCATTAAACGGTATGTTAAGCAGATCGCGGCCATCCTCTCTTGTTACTTAGTATTTCATAAAAGAAACATTACTTTTAAGAAAATAAAGAAAATATACATGGGATTATTTTTAAAGGCTACATGTTTCGGCACCGCGAAGTCAAGCCGTTGTAGGGTTTAGAGCTAGGCTTTTGTATATCTGATATTACATTTCTCTTTTATCGGAAGTTTTATGCGGAAATATTTGTTAATCATTCCATGCTGGTTTTTATTTAAAGGTAACGTCTGTCATTATATATCTGTTGTTGAAAGCCCAAGTAACATATCTCATTTAATTTCAAACGATAAAGGAGGACTGGGAAAGTTTCTCACCTGCCAGAACATAGAATGGTTTCAGACAAAGTGAGTCATTGCTCGTAAGCGGAATATCTCTTGTATGTAGTGGAAATGTTTAAACTTTATAGCACAGTAATTACTACGTACACCACCTGCTGTATCAAAAAATCTCTGTATTTTTCGGAAACTGTATTTGTTCGTGTCATATCATTTTCAGAAGAAACGTGGATATTTCCCTGTGCCGCATGAACTAGTTAAAAGCAGTGTGTTTCATTTGCGGCGGGAAGAGAACTTTTAAACCTTATTTATACGAATTTCATGCTTCAGAGAATTAACTTGTTCAGTTTCTCTTTGATATGAGAGCTTATAGGGGTACCAACTCTTGTTATGGTAATTTTCACGTTGCTGCCATACTTCTAAAGTCAGCAAATCCAACTACATCACCGCATAAAGCCGTGCCAGAAAGTCGCTAACAATTATTTTCATTGTCATTGCCATCCAGAATATCGAGTTATAATGTGATTGTTGTGTGATCTCGCTGATTTCATTGTTAATCGACGAGCACCAAAAAATAAAATTCATTCATTCATCCTGTAGTCTTTCTTACGAGAGGTCCATAGACTCTTCCGAAACGGGTTCTCCAGACAGTGCGAGCTAGAGCTTCCTCTTTCAATTTCCAGTACCTCTCATTTTCTGAAGGTCATCCAGTAGCTGCTTAGGTCTTCTTCCTCGTCTTCCCGTCACTTATAACCTTCCCTCTCTCTTTCCTTCAATCACGTGTTTCAGAAGGCAGTTTCTACGCAAGATGTGACTAATGCAGTTAGCGTTCCTTCTTTTTATTGTATCTAGTAAGATATTCCACTCGTCCTTGACTCTATGTAACATTTCTCCATTTCTCACACGATCGGTCCAACTGATCTTCTCCATCCTTTTCGAGCACCATATTTGAAAACTTTTGGCAGGCATGGGAAGAAGAAAAATGTATTTGTTTCTGGTGGGCAAACTTAAAGGCAGGTGCCTGCTAGGAAGATTCAGATACAGATTAATAAATAATATTAAAATGTATTTAAATAAATATAACGGGAGCTGTGGACTGGATTAATCGAAAACTAGTGGGCTGTTGTGAACACGGTAATGAACCTTCGAGTTCCATAATATGAAGGGAAGATTTTGAGTAATTTAAAAATTATTAGCTTGTCAAGAAGGAGAGTTTCTTTGGAGTTATTTATCTAACCTTCCTCATCCTAAAGCACAAAATGGAAAGTAGGGGATAGAAATGACGATAACGGGAATGGGAAAGGTATGTGCGAGGAACGACAGCAGAAAATAACGGTACGAAATATGAGATATGAAGTTCTCATGGCGCTAAGTAGTAAGATTACGATATAATAGCTTCTGACGCCATATAGGACCGTAATATATGGCGTCATATCCAACGTGAACGTAATCTTAAAGGGACATCAGCCGTAGTGTTCCATGCAGAACGTAGCTGGCAGTCTCTCAGCGCACATAACACTTGAGTCAGGCCTTCTGAATGTTACACATTGTCATTGGTGAATAGTGCCTTCGAAACAACTGAAATATATACCAATGACACGGTGTGACGTCACAGAATATTAAGATCTTCATCAATAACGCTGTGCAACTTCAAATTCTTACACAGAATTGTGTTTTTATAAGTTTACATTTCCTCTGCAATTTATTAGATTTTTGTTGCCTCCGAAACCTATATCGTTTAATTTAAATGTTAACCCTTTAAAGCACAGCGGTTACTGTAAATACAATTATCTGTAACATTACATTATTTTACGTTTTACTTACAGAGGGCATGTATGTGTTTTGTATGTGTCTTAGAACAAAGAGCCTTTACTTCTTTGTACGTGTTTGTGAATAAATTACTCCGTTTACTGAGCGGTACGAACTGAAGCTTTAAATATAATTCAGGTTAGTCTTAGACTTTAAATGTTTAATTTAATTTACACGGAACTTACTGCACACCATAAGGGGACAAGATCCATAGGGGATCAAAGGTAAATTAGTTGTTTTTATACAAAAAAATATAACAGAGCAACATAAAAATTTTTAACTATATTTAATGAAAACACCTTAATAAATATTACCGTTATATTGTTCTACTATTTCCATATATATATATACATCAAACAAATTTAAAGGATACATTTTCTTTGTAAACAAACGAAGAAGGTATTAATAATTACTTTCAGTGCCACGTGGCACCTGTGGAACATCTCTTTATTCCTCATGTGTAAAACACACGGACGTTTGTGACAGGGACACGATGCCGTCGTTAGTTATAGTGTGACAAAATCTAAGCCAGCATGAGGCTAAATAAACTACGAGTAACATCATATATTTTTATTCAAAACTTATAAATCTAAAGGCAAATGACTTTTTTTTTAAGTTACCATTTTTGTACACGTGATTCTCGTTTCTGTGAAAAGAATGTATGCAAGAAACATGCTTTCTGCAACGTAACAATCCAAAACAGTAATGTAAATACGGTCACTGTGAGAAAGGCTGTGATTCTGTGCTGTTTTCATCTCACAGCGTAAAAATATGCCCCGAAACGTTTGCACAAAAAACCTCCTTGTGTTATATTAGTCGTCATTCTGTCCCTAAAACTGTGAGGGCTTACACTATCATTATTTTCCGTGAAATAATTTTGTTTCTGTTATCATGTTATCATCATTGTATTCATCATTATCATCATCGTCGTCGGCGTCATCGTCTTTTGCTTTTTTAGTTTTTAGTCTCAATAATTTTTTTTGCTAATCAGCGTTTGAAACTTGAGTTATTTCGATGTCTTAGTACTTTTTATAATTGGAGAGGAAATTTGAATGGTGTAATTTCATGAACGGCACGTTACATTATAATTTTCCTTTAAAAATAACATGCCCATTTCTTGTAGTTTTCAAATTAATGGCGACGGATTTAATGATGCAACCTTCAGAGCCGTCGTAACAAGTGACACTGAGCACAGACGCTGGGAGGTTATCTGGTACCCGAACCAAAAACAATGACAGTTGAGTATTTCCTGGCGGGCCTGCTCATATAGGGCTGTGAAGAAGCGAGGCCGAAATTGTTATTGTATTCGTGTAATGCAAAGACATAAAGCACTTAATGACAGGACTCCATTATTGTCCCCAATTTCCCCATCTTTATTGATTCAAACAGAACTGACCTTTTGGATTGTGTTTTCAATGGTGAAGCCTGCTTCTACTTGAGCGGTTACACTAACTAACTAACTAACTAACTCCATGGAGCAGAGTCCTTCTTGAGAAGCTAACAGGTCGTCAGCTAGTCAAGAAATTCCCCGCGTTTTATGGAACCCGAAGGTTCATTACCGCACTCACAAGAGCCCGCCACCTGTCCCTACCCTGAGCCATATCAATCCAGTCCATGCCCCCCCATCCCACTTCTTGAAGATCCATTTTAATATTATCCTCCCATCTACGCCTGGGTCTTCCAAGTGGTCTCCTTCCCTCAGGTCTTCCCACCAAAACCCTGTATGCACCTCTCCCCTCACCCATACGTGCTACATGCCCCGCCCACCTCATTCTTCTCGATTTGATCACCCGAATAATATTTGGTGTTGAGTACAGATCGTTAAGTTCCTCGTTATGCAGTCTTCTCCACTCCCCTGTTACCTCGTCCCTCTTAGGCCCAAATATCCCCCTCAGCACCCTATTCTCGAACCCCCTCAGCCTATGTTCCTCCCTCAGTGTGACAGACCAAGTCTCACACCCATACAAAACAATAGGCAAAATTATAGTTCTGTATATCTTAATCTTTGTATTTTTGGATAGCAAACTGGAAGACAGAAGATCCTGCACCGAATGATAACAAGCATTCCCTGACTTCAATCTGCTCTTAATTTCTTCCTGAATGGAATTTTGATTTGTTAGGGTTGTTCCCAAATATTTGAACTGTTCCACCCTTTCAATGGATTTATTATCTAACTTTATATTGTGATTTTGTCCTGCATTCTGATTGCGAGACATGACCATGTACTTAGTTTTGTCAGCATTTACTGCACACCATTGCCATAATAGCAGCATATGGAGTGATGGAAATCGTCATGTTTTGCATCAAATGTCCTTACATTATCAAAGATTGGGGTATGATTGCTGGCTCATGTCACCCAGTTACTGGACCTCTCTTCTTCAGGAATGCAGTTGACAGAAATATACAGCAGAATGTAGTTTACAGTACTACTTGACAGTGCCAAACATTCTTGTTGTGTTCAGCAAGACTTCAGCTGTGCATGTTTAGAATGACCTACACAATAAGCATACAAGCTATCATTTACTGTTCGGTATCTGTGGATAAACGAAAAAGAGTAGCACTAGCAAAATGTACCATAGGTAATATGTTACAGAACGAAGTTTGTATCTGTTAACTGACAGACGGACAGACAGACGGTGTGTATCAACGGGGAGTCACAATTGGTGCCAGGAAGGTAACATTTTATAAGTGCTCCTGAGGCGCGGGCATGTGGGCAGTCTTGCTCATTATTTAACGAACGCTAAATAAACTGCAAAGGAATAGATTTAAGGAACATGGAAAGGCATAAAATTACATAGACTACAGTTCTTCCTAAGTAGCTGCTAGTATCTTAGCTGGTCACGAAGTGCCACTACAGTTCGTAAGGTTAGCTACTGTATTCACAATTCTTCCCCAGCTTCCCTCGTCCTTATTTAAATCCAGTTAATAAATCACGCAATGTTTCTTCCGGGTCAGCTTTAATATTATCTTACCATCTACGTCGACGTCTCCTACGTAGTCTACCGTAGTCTACCGTCAGAATATTCGAGTTTCATTACGCTTACTTCTGGCTCCCTATGCATACTACGTTCATTGTCTGTGTCTTCCTTGTTAAATTGCTGTATTTTTTTTTTTCGTTCGTGATGAAGGGCCCCCGCACCACAGCCTTAAGGCTTTTTGTGCAACCCCAATGAAGATGATGAGGATGAGCAGTTTTTTTTACCAATTTTTACAATTAATGGAGCACCAGTGGAATGAAATCGACAGGGGAAAACCGACAACTCGGAGAAAAACCTGTCTCAGTGCCACTTTGTCCACCACAAATCTCACATGGACTTGACCTGGGATCGAACCCGGGCCTCCGTGGTGAGAGGCCGGCGACTAACCGCCTGAGCCATGGCACGGCCCATTAAATTGCTGTATGGTGGAAAGTAAAAATTGTGCGATTTTTAATTACGTGTTTCCTTCCCCACCTCTCATTTAGGTCTAGCTATTTTCCCCATCATTACGCACTCAGACAACCCCAATCTGCAATTTTCTTTTGATACGAGAGACATATTTCGACCCTCACATAACATAAACCTAACAGGTATTATGGTTTATATATATTAAGACAACAAACATGAAAACAAAAAACTTTGAACTGAATAGTAGAAAGAATTTTCACTATTTTAATATTATATTATATTTAAAATGTATGTTCTGTGAAGTGCTGGGAATATCGTTCAAATATATTTGAATTTCCGAGAAGATTTTAGTGATAAAAACAGGCTTTTTACAGTGGACTGCAAAATGTTTTTTTCAAAATATCGTGGCTTAATTGGATAACACATCGTTAAATTGACCTAGAGTAACTGACAAAAATTACGAAAATGGTCTGTTCTAATACGCATCTTCCCGTAACCTGCACAGAGGAAGAAGACGCACATCCGTTTGATCTATCGTGGTCTGTAGGTCTACTGTCAAAAGCACACCGAAATACATTGTGAAGTTTTCCGCATCTCATTTGTGAAGATATAGCATCATTTTTTGCCGGTAGTTAGATTTATTCAGAATTTGAAATGTTGGACACGGCGTGCCGTGAATTTGATTACCAACGCCTCGTTTCCTCTAGACATACTTTCAAGGCACCCTAGTGAGTGTGCTTACAATTTTAAATAATCCATTAAAATAACGAATATCCAGGGGAGATTATATTATATTGAAGTTTATGTAATTTTCTTCTCAATTCGAAGGGTAGTCTGGTTAAAGAAAATATTTAGACTTGCGAATTGAAAATTAAGAGACCAAGGTGTTTTTTTTCATATTTTATTAAATAAAGGACTAAAATCCATAACTGACTGGACAGGAGGTGTGGAATAATATTGATAAAAGAAAAAATTTGAAACGTTACAAGTAGGAGAAGATTTATGCGAGGAATATGACCTTATATTTTGGGGAGGAGCCTACCAAACGTTTGTTTTTAGAATGTCCATAAACGAAAAATATAGACAGAGCAGTAAGTGGTTGGATGCAAATGAGGATTTAGAATACAAGATAGCCATAGATGTGGAAACGTTAGGGAAACTAATTTCACGGGAATGCAAGTAGGAAGTTTCCTTCAATTGCTTGTTACCTCCTCGCTCATGGGCCCAAATGCCTTTCTGAACACCCTGTTTTCAAATTACAGCAGATTATGCTCTTCCCTTAAAGTGAGTGACAAATCTTCACATTCACACAAAAAGTTCTTAATTCTGTATATTTTAATCTATAATAAAACGATTATTAAAAATTAATTGGAAGGGGTATGAAAAAAAGCGTTCGTAGATTAATTTGAGGTGTTATCCTGGAATTTGCCTGGAGGGACTAAGAAATACACACAAATCATGTCAGGATTGTCGATTTCCGGAGCGATGTTTGAAGCTGCAACCTCCAGAATGTTAAGAAACTGCTGCGCTTTTGATTGTGATATTTGGCAGCTAGGCAGATAAAATGAACTAGGAATAATCGGAAGGTTCCTGAGTTTCAACTCACTTTGTGCGGCATTATAATCTTTTATAATATTATTGGTCGCGGAGTGTCTGTTATATGGTGTACCGGGATTTGCCTCCCAGTACCTCGGACGGTGACCGAACTATGGACTTTCGCCGCGCGCATCGTTCCTTCCCCCTCTTTTCCCTCTCCATTTCCCCTCCTGTCACTAGTTTTCCTTTTACGTGTGAATGCTTCGTCTCGTAACTTCGATCCTAGCCCGACTGGAGTCAACAGCAACATTCGGTTTCGGCCATGGGGTCCAAATTCTGTTCAGTAAGACCAGTGGTGGGGTTGGAGTCCCTTGGCTGATGACGTGGTCCCGAGTCGTCGTTTTGTGTTGGGTTTAGCCCCACGGCAACAGCAAGGTATTTTGGTTTTGGTATGTATTGTGCAAGTAATTGCTATGCCGGTTATATGTGGGGTGTTTTGTGTATTATTGTATGTCAGATTTCTTTAATTAAGGTTTTTTATGTTAGAATATGTTTTCATTTATTATATTACATCTTTGTTGTGTGACTACCCTTTCCTATCTATGGGGCTCAGTACGTGTGTGAGGCAGGGGCCGTTCAGTGGGAATGATACCGGAGGCCAGATGTGCACGAGCGGACAGCAGCAGCGTTATAACACGCTGGATAGAATATGTGATATAGGGCTGTGCATTTAAAAATAAAAGCGGAAATATCAGAAATGTCTGACTAATATAGTCCAACTAGAAACGTAAAAAGTCGTACTGCGGTCCGAATTGTTCACACGACATAATGGGATAGAGAGCACGGAAGGTACATGAGTGTGCTATATTCAGAAAACACAATACCTCTGTCAGACACTACAAAGTGCAACTGAAAAGCACTCACCATATACTAATTCAAACATGACGAAATATTTTTATTATAATGTCATATAGAGTCATCACAACATTCCTGTGTTGAAATAAGGAACAAAGCGCTAAGCAAAATTAAAACAGGGCAACTAAACCACACTGACCTGTTTTGAAACCATTAATTGAAAAAGCTTCATAATTTAATATCTTTGAGAGTCAGTTGACCTCTATTGTCTTAAAACACTTGTAATGAAATTAAGGGCAACTAAACCACACTGACCTGTTTTGAAACCATTAATTGAAAAGCCTCATAATTTAATATCTTTGAAAATCAGTTAACCTCTATTTTCTTAAAACACTTGTAATGAAATTACTAATTAATAGCTACATTTTTAAAGGTAAGTTGAAATCACATCTCTTATTGCAGTAGTAAGTTTTCAAAAATTTATTTTTAAAAACTTATATCCACAAATAAAGAGAATTTAATTATTTTATAGTTTGGAAAAATGAACACAAACACCTACCTACAGAAACTGGATTCTGAGATCTAAGCATCCAACAGACAATAATATTAAAATACATCTTACAGAATGATGAGATGAAAGAGTGAACTAGACACAAGTGCCCTACGATGGGGCAAATCGACAAAAATTCATAAATACAGTAATTTAATTTCGGTTTCTATAGAAAACAGGAAATTTCAAGACTCGAGTCTTCATGCATGTGACTGTGTGGTTGCGCAAGTGGCTCCCGAATATTCGAAGAATCGTAGCGCTTTGAAATTCTTAAAAGATATACCTATCTTGCAACAGAGATGTTTTTTAACGCTTAAAATTTTAAAGAAATACAATACTCCTTCCTTCAGATATATGCATACTGACTTATTAGGTACATATAAAGATATACGAAATGTGTCAGAGATTTTTTAAAATACTGAAATAATCTGAACTTGAAATATATTTGTGGAGGTGGCTATTTTCCTGGAAATTATCAGGCTATTTTCTTCATACATTTTCTTGACATTCCAGCAGTCGATTATCTAGTATCTTACTTCCTGTCCTGTATTGAACACGTGTAGTGTTTTGGTAAAAAAAGTTGAAGGAAAGAGAGTACGAGAAAGACCTAGGTGTATACGGGAGGATCATATGGTGGATCTTAAAGAATTAGGATGGATCGTCGTGGAATAATTTAATCTGTATCAGATAAGGTACAAATGGCAGGTTGTTATAAACACGGCAATGGAACTTTCATATTCCATGAAACAGGGGGAAATTCTTGACTACCTGAACACCGATTACGTTCACAAGAATTACTCTCCCCATGTAGTTAATTAGTTAGTCAGTTAGTTTAGGCCATATTCAAATGTCATGATAGATAAACCCATTAATGGTATTTGTTTGCTTTAGTATTTCGTTCTGCTTTTAGGATTTACATGAGAACAAAAGGACTATACATGAATACACAGAGCTGAAGGTTCTTTTTTGTATACAATTTAAGTTCGTTTCTTCTTTGTAGCTATTTAGTTACAACAGTGGTGCATGTAATTTCGACAACAAACGATGTCTTTGTTGCAGTATGTTCTTGCTAATTTAATTGTCGTTGAAAAATTCAACCTTCAATCAAACCATGGAAGCAGAACTGCTTTTTTTACTTATGTTAATAAATACGTATGTTCCTCAACGGACGGTTTTGTTCATAGGATTCCAGAAGTTAATACAATATAGTCATATATTTACTATTTAGCTGACAGATGGCTGAGTGTAGAGGCTGAACAACCGGTGTTTTATTCCCAGCAGTGACGGAATTATTATCTTTGTCACCTATTCCAGAATCTCTGTGTGTCCCACCAAGTTTCATATCCAATAGGCACCGAAAGCTGTTTACGTAAAGAAAGATAGCCGGATCTTGAACCTGGGCTTTCCCTTCCATCTATCACCCATGTTAAAATTGCGTGACAAATAGCAATATTCCCATCTAAGTCGTTATGTCTGGTGTTCAAGTAAGGACAGAGACAACTTGCTACCTTTGCACAGCGTAGCCAGTTTAGTGAGTAGGCTATGGGCTGGATGACCGAGGAGTCGTAGTTCGATTCCTGACTCAAAATTGTCCAGATTGACTCTGGGACCCACCAGACTCGTATTCAGTGGGTACTGGAGACACTTTCCCATGGGACAATGCGGCCGGTACGTGAATTTGACTTCTCTCCATCTTCAGCCAAGGCGATGAATGATTGAGCCATATCTCCATCCCCCACATGTCTTCATGGCGTGAAGAGGGAAACTATGTACCTCAGTCAGGCAGAAGTAGAGCAGAACGTGTGGCCAGTTTACTCGCCCCTTATCAACAGAACGGATGTCTCACACAAATCACAAACTTTGCCATGCACTGTCCTTTCGGGCGGATATGTGTTGAAACGGACGTTGTCTGTAACCAAGTGTCGTGTCTGCCTGTCTTTCCGTTGTCTGTAACCAAGTGTCGTGTCTGCCTGTCTTTCCGTTTTCTGTAACCAAGTGTTGTGTCTGCCTGTCTTTCCGTTGTCTGTAACCAAGCGTCGTGTCTGCCTGTCTTTCCGTTGTCTGTAACCAAGTGTCGTGTCTGCCTGTCTTTCCGTTGTCTGTAACCAAGTGTCGTGTCTGCCTGTCTTTCCGTTGTCTGTAACCAAGTGTCGTGTCTGCCTGTCTTTCCGTTGTCTGTAACCAAGTGTTGTGTCTGCCTGTTTCCATTGTCTGACCATGTGTGTCTGCTGTCTTTCGTTCTTAACCAAGTGTCGTGTCTGCCTGTCTTTCCGTTGTCTGTAACCAAGTGTCGTGTCTGCCTGTCTTTCCGTTGTCTGTAACCAAGTGTCGTGTCTGCCTGCTTTCGTGTCTGTACCAGTGTCTCGCGTCTTTCGTTGTCTGTAACCAAGTGTCGTGTCTGCTGTGTAACCCACTGTCAGCGTTCACATCGCTGGGCATGTATAGTTATTATTATTATCATTGTAGGAACAGGACCTAAGTGATGCATTGCTATAGGTAATTATTTCGCTACTTTGCAGTGATTGTGAAACGTATTGCAAGATTTAAATTATGTATGTTCAGTGTTAAAGTAATAGGGCTGCTAGGCAAATTTCATATAATCTTAATGTGATTTATCCCTGTTGTGTCCACAATGTCCTAAGACTGATGTTAAAGTGTTTCCTTTAAACATAAATTCATTCTTAAAATTTAAAATTTAAGGCACCTATATATTCCGGCTAGATTTTGTTAATCTGTCCAGCAGAATTATTGCGACGTTAGTCAAAAGATATTACCATGCATAAGCGGGGTCAGACGATCAACTTCTAATGTAGAACTAATTAAATTTGACCTAATGGTTTGCGTAAAGAAGTTTATAAATTCCTACTGTGTAAAATCTAATTTGACCATTTTAATATTTCTCTTTCATGAGTTAGAAAATTGTTCGATTCTTGCAAAAAAAAAAGGACCACCCAATTCTTATATGGCCCTCTTGGTCCCATACGATAATTCCCGTCTATTATATTCACTTCGCCTTTGATCTCAAAGTAAGACGACTACAAAGGAGAATAATTTATTTCATATCTTTAGTTCTGAGCGTTTCTTGGTTCCCTATATTTTCGTATCTGTTTATTCTTCTATTTTATCCCCTATTCATTTCTATCCTTATTTTTCCGTCCTATCGACATTCCACTTCCCTTTTCTCTCGGCATCCTATTTACGTTCAAACAGCGCTGCTCTACGCAATAATTTGAAGTTTCCCTTCGACTTTCATGAAGCTCGTCAGCGCAAGCAACCACTATTGCGTGCAGTGGATTTAATAATGACAGCATTCTAAGAGTACGGACACATGTAACTGAATGATGTGTGTAACTGAACTGTAACTGTAACTGTAACTGAATGATGTGTGTAACTGAACTGTAACTGTAACTGTAACTGAATGATGTGTGTAACTGAACTGTAACTGAATGATGAGTGTAACTGAACTGTAACTGTAACTGTAACTGTAACTGAATGATGTGTGTAACTGAACTGTAACTGTAACTGTAACTGTAACTGTAACTGTAACTGAATGATGTGTGTAACTGAACTGTAACTGTAACTGTAACTGAATGATGAGTGTAACTGAACTGTAACTGTAACTGTAACTGTAACTGTAACTGAATGATGTGTGTAACTGACCTGTAACTGTAACTGTAACTGTAACTGTAACTGTAATGAATGATGTGTGTAACTGAACTGTAACTGTAACTGTAACTGAATGATGTGTGTAACTGAACTGTAACTGTAACTGAATGATGAGTGTAATGAACTGTAACTGTAACTGTAACTGAATGATGAGTGTAACTGAAACTGTAACTGTAACTGTAACTGAATGATGAGTGTAACTGAACTGTAACTGTAACTGTAATGATGAATGTATGAACTGTAATGAACTGTAACTGTAACTGAATGATGAGTGTAACTGAACTGTAACTGTAACTGTAACTGTAACTGAATGATAGCTAAATGAACTGTAACTGTAACTGAATGATGAGTGTAACTGAACTGTAACTGTAACTGTAACTGAATGATGAGTGTAACTGAACTGTAACTGTAACTGTAACTGTAACTGAATGATGTGTAACTGAACTGTAATTGTAACTGTAACTGTAACTGAATGATGTGTGTAACTGAACTGTAACTGTAACTGTAACTGTAACTGAATGATGAGTGTAACTGAACTGTAACTGTAACTGTAACTGAATATGATGTGTGTAACTGAACTGTAACTGCAACTGAATGATGTGTGTAACTGAACTGTAACTGTAACTGTAACTGACTGATATGTGTACCTGAACTGTAACTGTAACTTTAACTGAATGATGTGTGTAACTGAATGATGTGTGTAACTGAACTGTAACTGTAACTGTAACTGTAACTGAATGATGTGTGTAACTGAACTGTAACTGTAACTGAATGATATGCGTAACTGAACTGTAACTGTAACTGTAACTGTAACTGAATGATGTGTGTAACTGAACTGTAACTGAATGATGTGTGTAACTGAACTGTAACTGACTGATATGTGTACCTGAACTGTAACTGTAACTTTAACTGAATGATGTGTGTAACTGAACTGTAACTGTAATGTAACTGTGACTGTAACTGAAGACTGTAACTGAACTGTAACTGTAACTGAATGATGTGTGTAACTGAACTGTAACTGTAACTGTAATGTAATGTAAATGAATGATTGTGTAACTGAACTGTAAATGAATGATGTGTGTAACTGAACTGTAACTGAAGATGTTAACTGAACTGTAACTGTAACTGTAACTGTAACTGTAACTGAATGATGTGTGTAACTGAACTGTAACTGAATGATGCGTGTAACTGAACTGTACACATACATACGTATATATGTACATGCTATATATACTGCGTGTTGTTATACCTGCATACATTACATACACTCATACATACATACATACATAAATACACAAATATATACTTACATACACACATAAATACAAATATATATACAAAAATAAATACATATATACATACGTGTACTTGCATACATACAGACGTACACATACATACAAACGTACATACATACGTACATACATATATACATACGTACATACGTGCATACATACATACATACATACAAACGTACATACATACATACAAACGTACATACATACATAAAATTACAACCTACTCCTCAAATTTTATTGTTGTACTCTCCGTGTGGAGCAAGTCACTATTTGTTACACTTAAAACCTCGAAGTTGCCACGGGACTACCAAAGGGCAAGGACTAGAGAAAATTTATTTTTACGTTTGACAGCGTGCGTACTTAGTAAAATAGCGATTTACAGTGTAGGGTGTCAGTACAGGCGTCCTCTATGGAAAACATAGACAGAGACGGGAGTTACATGATGTTCAGTTATACTGCTGAATGACGGAGTGCAGTAAAGTTACATGATGTTCAGTTATACTGCTGGATGACGGAGTGCAGTAAAGTTACATGATGTTCAGTTATACTGCTGGATGACGGAGTGCAGTAAAGTTACATGATGTTCAGTTATACTGCTGGATGACGGAGTGCAGTAAAGTTACATGATGTTCAGTTATACTGCTGGATGACGGAGTGCAGTAAAGTTACATGATGTTCAGTTATACTGCTGGATGACGGAGTGCAGTAAAGTTACATGATGTTCAGTTATACTGCTGGATGACGGAGTGCAGCAAAGTTACATGATGTTTAGTTATACTGTTGGATGACGGAGTGCAGTAAAGTTACATGATGTTCAGTTATACTGCTGGATGACGGAGTGCAGTAAAGTTACATGATGTTCAGTTATACTGCTGGATGACGGAGTGCAGTAAAGTTACATGATGTTCAGTTATACTGCTGGATGACGGAGTGCAGTAAAGTTACATGATGTTCAGTTATACTGCTGGATGACGGAGTGCAGTAAAGTTACATGATGTTCAGTTATATCTGCTGGATGACGTAGTGCAGTAAAGTTACATGATGTTCAGTTATACTGCTGGATGACGGAGTGCAGTAAAGTTACATGATGTTCAGTTATACTGCTGGACAACAGAGTGCTAGTAACGTTACATGATGTTCAGTTTATACTGCTGGATGACGGAGTGCAGTAAAGTTATGTGATGTTCAGTTATACTGCTGGATGACGGAGTGCAGTTAAGTCATGGTGCAGCCAGCAGTTATTCTAATGTGGCCGGCAGCAAATTATATTCGGACTTAGATAAAGCCGTTTAAAAATAGATTTATTAGGGCAGTTACACGACTTTGTGTTCAGGATAGAAAAATCAGTTTTAAAATAATTGTAATTTACGGTTTTAACACTTAGTGTCATTTGTTTTTCTCGTTATTGCACATTATAAAGGCAAGTGTCATATTTATCCCTTTCGCCCTGCCGATGCCCATGATTAGAATGTTTTGTTAATGGTGAAAACTGTACAATAAGTTTCCCCAAAATTGTTGCAGTTTGAATATAATTAATAAAGGGTTATGCGCACAGGTGACAAAAACTGTTACTTGGGAAAGTGTACTAGCGGCGATGGTTCAGTCAGCATAACTACTACTAGGCTGGGAGTTTGATTCCGTGCAGCGGCACGAAGCACGTCTCTTCTCCACAGCCTTCAACACTGCTCTAATATTATATTTTGACATAAGTCCAGAAAAATTTGATCAACTTTCCCATATTTGCACGAATTTAAAAATTCCATCGCAATGGAAACCAGGCTCTTGCAATTGTAACCACGCATTTCCTCATATTTGCAGAATTGACGACCTTTCAATAGTTACTTCAGCTGAGCAAAGAAATTATATTTCGCGGAGTGTGATCCCTCAACATAAGAGCACAGTCGCACAGGGCGCACGTTGGACGGAAAATTTGTGGCAATTATTTGACCGAGATTTTCTGAAATATATACCTTATTGTTTGGGCTGCTGAAGTAAACCTTAAGGCTTGGCCGATTCCGTAATAATGGGGAAGTCGGAATTGTTTCTAGTGAATTGTTGCGAATACACGAGCTCGATTTCTAGAGGGACATAATTGTTAGATTCTTGCCAAGTTGGGACAAATGCATCAGTATAATCGGGAATTATGTTGAAAAATAATGATAATTCATTGGAACGGATAACCCACACTGAGCGTTGTAATGTCTTATTGTTGACTTTGTATGACTTAGGAACCGTAATATATGGCACAACCTTCGTACTTTGTGAAGGAAATGAAACGCAGGGCGCTAAAATAAAATAATAGAGAGGATTATTAGTGAAATTTAGAAATTTCCTGTCGTGTTTATTTCGTTTCTCAGGTATAAATCAACTGTCGGATTAAGTCAAGTTGCGAATGATGTATTTATATCATTTCTTTAGTATGGATTGGAATAAAATATATTTGACAGGATTCGTTTTTAAAAACTACACGTTCAAGTTTTAAAGAAACTTATGCAAATTGACTCATTGTAAGTGTCGCATTTCTTGGACATTTCATCGGTCGAAAATTCGTATGATTTGTTCCTCCGAGAAAATCCATTTCTACAAGCCCAGCGGCAGCAACAAGTTTCTTGTAACTCGACCTGTTTTGCGAGACGAGCGGAATATATAACGAATATGAGGTTTGGTTTCAGAGACAGGCTTCATAACAAGTATTGAAGAGTGGGTGAGAATATGTTGGAAAACTTGTAATAAAGCTGTCTGAATTGGTAGGAGCAAGAAATTTCAAATGGGAATGTTGGACGAATATCGAAGCAGAATGGAAAGATCCTATGCCAAAAGACGTCCGCCCTTTGTCATCACACACATCGTTACTTACAAACCAATATACAGGGTTATTCAAAACGATTGTCGGGGTTTTAACAACTTGTCATACACAATACACTTGAGATAGGAGTATATGTATTTTTATATTTAATAGAACAACACTCCAAGTTTTTGTGACATACCTTACACGTGCTCTATATGTGCACCCTTTGTGATTCTACAAACATCAACACAATAATCGATTTCGTTCCAAACTTTTTCTAGCATGTCAGCTGTGAGGGTTTCAATGGCGGTTCTGATTCGTATCTTCAGTTCCGGGATACTTGCGGGAAGAGGAGGAACATAAACCTGATCCTTGACGTAACCCCATACAAAGAAATCACATGGGGTTACATCTGGAGAACGAGGTGGCCAAGTTGTTAAAACCCCGACAATCATTTTGAATAACCCTGTGTATATAGGGTACATTTAAAGTATTTGGACAAACGTCGAGAGTGAGTTCTTCACATGAAAACAAAGACAAATATTCATATAAACATATGTCCCGAAATTATTGGCTTCTGAGTTTCGTCGAAAGACTACATAAAAAAATAAGTACTTAATTTATGTAATATTTTAATTACAAGATACACAATATATTTACAATACATGTTCCCAATTTAGTAAGTGATTACTTTTTATTGTTTATCTTGTCACAATTCACAATAAATGCTCAAAATATCCTCCACTTGAATCAATACACCATTGGACACGTCTGATTATAATCAGACGTGTCTAATGGACCTTTACAAATGTGCGACAGTCTATAATTGTAGACTGTCGCACATTTGTAAAGGTCCAGGGGCCGTTGACAATGGTTTGACAGGTACCAAAAATGCGTTGTTGAAGTGTCTCTTTATTCTCAATTGGAGCTGAATACACCAGAGGGTTTTTTAGGTGTCCCCACAGATAAAATTCTAAAGGATCAATTTCGGGCGGATGTGGGGGTTGTACTCCGAAAATTAAGTGTTCGCGGACATACATTTCTATGAATATTTCTTCCTTGTTTTGGCGCGGTGAACCCATTTCTGAAGTTTGCCCAAGCATTTGGTACATCCTGTAGATCAGGAGTTTAAATAGGTCACTTTTGATAGTATTTTCTGAAGATTTCTCTTGTTGTGAGCACATACAGTCGCTTGGCTGTGCTAAATATTGATGTGTTGCGGATGGAACATCAGTCAAAAATAGAAATCATCACAGAAGAAATTTTGCTTGCACAAGTAGTTGAAGCAAACAGAATTGCTGTTGGTGAATGTTGAAGATGATTGCTTATCTCCCATTTTCCTTCATGATGCATCGACATATGTAAATATATAGGCCCACGTATACATATATATGTTTACAAGAAAATTTCTGAATATGAAATGATGCAGTACACATTTTTTACATTGAATATTAAGAAGAGGAATACAAACGTTCCCCCCCCCTTTTTTTTTGCACGTAATATTCAGTTGCTTCTATGGAGGAAAATATTTTATTCGGAACAACTTATAAATAAATTAACTATATCCATATTTATAGTAAATTACTTACAAAATATATTTTTCTGGAAGTCAGTCAAGAAAAACAAATAATTATACCCTTGTGTTACGAAAACTAAAACGCAAATATTTTGTTACAAAAAACTTTTATTTGTAAAAAAATTGCTACATGTTTCGACGAAATCGAATCATCAGGCTGGTCAATCTAGGTATATAAATACAATTATCGTTCTATGAATAGAAATCTCATCATTACTATTTTCTTAAGCTTAAGTTAATTAATTAAAATTAATCTTGGTGTAGCTTAACCAGTGTAACAAGACGCCAATTAATTAAATGTGTAGTTAGGTAATGTATAAAATAAGAATTAAAGGAGCCTTTGAAATTAAAGCTGCAAGAATGGAGTATCTCTGTTCTCTGTCTCCTACTAGTTTTCTCTGTCTCCGTGTCTCTCTTCTTTGTCTTCTTGCTTCTTTTTTATTTATTTTATGCTTACGCTGATACATTATAAGAGATACGAACAGATTACTCTTTGTAATTGTGTGCCAAATATTTGTCTCTGCTTGGTAGATTCAGTAGTTACATTGGATATGCGAGCAAGAACATGTATCGATTTTGATATAAAGTGCCCTATATTTGTGTCCTCTTTCGACCACAACCTGCATTTGTGGACAAATATTAGCAGTTCTCTGAAGACGTGCTCAACGGATCTCCAATTGTTACATACGGGTTGGTATAATGGTGATGAGAAGTGACATCCTAAAGTTCTTATTACGAAAGGTGAAAGCTGAGGAAGCCGATCACAGTGGCCGCGCGGTCTAAGCTGTAGGTCCGCAGCCGCTCGCTTACTGGGATTGCGGGTTCGAATCCCGCTGGTGGCATGGATGTGTTTCTGTTGTGAGTGTTGTGTGTTGTCAGGCAGAGGTTCTGCGACGGGCCGATCATCCCGTCCAGTGGAGTCCTACCAAATGTGGTGTGTCTGAGTGTATGTCGGAAACGTCGATAATGAGAAGTCAATGGCCCACTAGGGCTGTCGAGCCATCAAAAAAGGCTGAAGATTTGAGTGTTATAAGAAGGTAGTCCAGAAACAAGTACTGTGCGCTGATGACACAGATAATGATGTACGAGTATATAATCTTGCTGCTTTCGCATCATATTCGCCTGCTTAATAACCTGCGAGGAGGTTGTCAAAAGTGATAAGGGGCTTAAAACCTGTAAGCCATGCAGAACTGAAGAAAAACTCGTCAGGAGTTTGTAGATAGTTGTGGTGTGCAGGGAAAAAAGGAAAAGAAACGAGGTATATATATTTGTGTGTGTGTGCTTGGCTTGTGATATTCGTATCTATAAACGGAGTTTATTTTTGCATGAAAAGAAGGACTTCTAAAGCGTGGCTTTAGTAAAATGTAACAACACCTGGTAGAAGATGGTATAAGCACACAGTGAATGTATTGTGCTATTTGCTGCTGACTGCACACTATAGCTTTTAAATACTTGAACTTAACAGAAATAAAATGTTCACTTGAAGTTGAAAAATTGTTTTGGAAATTTTCATTTTTCTTTATTTATCTCCGAAATAAGTGGGCTGAATTTCTTTTACCATAGTGAATAAAGGTTAAAGTAGTTTTCTGTTGTCTCCCTCTTTAAAAACTAGTAGCTTTACTCTCTGCAATCATTAGTTTCCAAGATAGACAGAAAACAACATAGAGCTTCTATATAGGACATTCTTTTCATTTTTTCATTGGCTAACCCCACTGAATATTTTGGTTTCTTAGATCAGAAGTATTATTTTCACTTCGAATCTCTTTTTTCCTCTTTTTATTCTAATTAGAAATTTTTAAATGATAATATCCGGTTGACATGCAGCTCACGCCAGGGTGTGCGTGAATTTAATTTTCCTTTTGTCACTGTCCAGTAAAAGCTATGTGGCAGCAGGTGACTTTTCCGCCAAACCACCATCATGAATTTGTGCATGTAAAGTACAATAAATTGCTAACAAACACACATGATGATCAGTTGGTAACCCTTACGTTCATTCCTCACCCTCTAGAAGTTGATGACAGGCTCTGCTCTCATTAATGGCAAGTGCAATGTGATGTCTAACGTGGGAGACATACCAGCCAGGCACGAGCTTATTCACCATAAAGTGTCTATCATTCCACAGTTTCGCCCGAGGGCGCACTTACCGCCTACACAGCTAGCCCACGCACGATCGATGAAGAAACATCAGTAACTAATTATAATGGAAATGCGTAACATGAATGTAAAAATTCATTTTGAGAAATAACTTTGAAACAAAGGAAAATTCGTTGACACGAATATTAAAGCGACTATTGACAAAGGATTTAATTTAACACAATGCAATATTTATTAGTTAATAAAAACAGCAGATTGTTTCGGCTTGCGTATTAAGCTATCATGAAGTTAGTATAAAATTAATCATATGCTTTTATGAAGAATAATTAAAGTTAATTAAAACATCATCACTTTTGCAAAAATTCCTTTTTACATCACAAATTTCATTAAGTTAAAAAATCAAAATACTGTAAAATAATGTGTCACTGTTGTATCTTTCAATTTTGTTTTTCCTCGTCTACAAACTATAATAAAATACGGAGATAAATTGTTTTATTATTTTCTGTTGTTTAGAAGCTGTAATTTCTCCATATTTTACCTCTGTTTCTTCTTACTGGAGATTTGTGTCGCTCTATCAAAAGACACAAAAATTACACGAATATTTTAGATATACACCAACAAAATGCACAAATTTATAAAGGTGCAAATTAGCTCCTTATCATGATTTTAACCCTACACGCGTTTCAGCTCTTTATGAGCCATCACCAGGGGTTTTCCTTATAAAAAGTGCTTTTCAAATGCTGGATCTGTTGATGACACTTGTAAAGTTATGCACTATTTTAGAGCATAAAAACACTCGTTCATAAGTTAAAAACATGAGTCATAAATTATAGTTAAAATGATGATTTGTTAAAAATGATAACTTGTTAACAAATCATCATTTTAACTATAATTTATGACTCATGTTTTTAACTTATGAACGAGTGTTTTTATACTCTAAAATAATGCATAATTTTACAAGTGTCATCAACAGATCCAGCATTTGAAAAGCACTTTTTATAAGGAAACCCCTGATGATGGCTCATAAAGAGCTGAAACGCGTGTAGGGTTAAAATCATGATAAGGAGCTAATTTGCACCTTTATAAATTTGTGCATTTTGTTGGTGTATGTCTAAAATAATAAAAATGCACGGTGAGTTAAGACTAAAGATACACGAATATTATTTTGGACACCTCAATTGCGTTATTTATATGTGATATAAACGAAGTTGGCACTAATGCCCTCGTTGGATGATTCAAATTATCTAACGAGCGGATTAGTGTCAAATAATTATTAGGGGTTCTTTACGAAGTGAAGACAGTGCCTTACATGGAGAGCACGTCCTTCCGTCCTTGCGTGACTTAGTATCAGGGACTGAAACGTTCGGCAAGTTATCATAAAATTCGGTCTAGGCGTCATTCACAAATACAAATGTAGAAAATGTATCTTGATGATCAGCTCAGTGAGAGGCATTCTTTATATATGGGAGTAAATAAAATCTCTACCTGCACTTTCCATACATCTTGAGCCATTCGACTGACATTTGTTACGGATCTCCACTTAATGCTGGTGAGTGTGAGTATCGGGAAAACCGTACAGTAAAAGTCATATATTATGTAAGGGCGTAAATAATATTTTCACGTGTTTTGTACATTACTTTTCCGATTGGGGTAAGTAAGGTACAAGAGATACACACATAACGTTATTGAGAATTAGTGAGATTTGTGAAAATAGGTGCAGGGAGTGCTTACATTTCTTGGAAGCGTAAATGAAATTATACTTACGCATGATCCGTAAAAATTAATAATCAATTTAAAGTAAAGAACGCCTTGGCGAAGTCTGTTAATATGCCACGGAGCAGGCCATTTACAATATAATTATGTATTGGTTAGTCTACTCTCCTACATTCACAGTTCCCAAGTTTGATACCAGATGTCACTACCCATATCCAGGACGTATTTATTTAGTTATTTGTACACTAATTTATAGTTTGTTTAATGACGCCGTTATTAGCTCGGAAAATATAATGCTGAAGGTAATAGGGATTATAAAATAATGAATTGCAATAGTAGATGCAGAAAATAGACCTCTCGTTCCACCTATTTTAAAAATTTCCATTAATGGGTTACCATTACATTAAATCACTTATCTTCGCTCTGTGGTTGAATATTCACGTACAGAAAACATACACTACTAAGTTTGGTAATATATATATATATTATATATATATATATATATATATCATATAGAATTGCACGTGTAGAACGTTTGATCGAATGACGTATATAACGGTAAGTAAATGCAGTGGTAATGCGGCAGCTCGCGTCATCACTTCGTATTTTATAAAAGAGTTACCACTAAAGACTCAAAGCAAAACCTCTGAAGGAACAGAAGCGCGGTATTACAAGGAAATCAAAAAACAAGAAAAAACTGTATACAATTTTACTAATACGTCAAATACCATGACGTGGATATTTGAATGATACTAATAATTCTACTATTACTACTCTTAATACTACTACTGCTACTACTGTCACTACTACTACTTACACTCCTACAACTTCTGCAATAAATAATAATATAATTATTATTATTATCATCATCATCAATTCTCGTCTAAAAGTCAATTACAAAATCACGACGAATACGTAGAAACTAACAGAAAAGACCAGAACACAAGCCAGAGAATTAATTAATGAAATTAATTTATCTAATGTATTAAAGCTGTTAGTGAGCTAGCATAGAATGTAGTTGTACTGAGAAGTTAATTTTACGGACAGCAAAAAACTGCTAACAATAAAATTCGATTAACAGAAAAACATTTTCTTTAAATATATCGTCACAATTATTGCCTTAGATCCAGCACTCAAAGGGAAAAGTGTTTAAGTCTTTGATTCGGAACCCTCAGATCTGTAATGTTCAGCAGGGAAGAGAAAAATGTAAACCCCACTACGCACTAAAACGCACGAAGCGTTGTAACATACCAGTAGCCCACATAACATACCAGTAGCCCACATAACATACCATAGCCCACATAACAACCAGTAGCCACATAACATACCAGTAGCCCACATAACATACCAGTAGCCACATAACATACCAGTAGCCCACATACATATCAGTATCCCACATAACATACCAGTAGCCCACATAACATACCAGTAGCCCACATAACATACCAGTAGCCCACATAACGTACCAGTAGCCACATAACATACCAGTAGCCCACTAACATACCAGTAGCCCACATAACATACCAGTAGCCACATAACATACCAGTAGCCCACATAACATACCAGTAGCCCACATACGTACCAGTAGCCCACATAACATACCAGTAGCCCACGTAACATACCAGTAGCCCACATAACATACCACTAGCCCACATAACATACCAGTAGCCCACATAACATACAGTAGCCACATAACATACCAGTAGCCACATAACATACCAGTAGCCCACATAACATACCAGTAGCCACATAACATACAGTAGCCCACATAACATACAGTAGCCCACATACATACCAGTAGCCCACATAACATACCAGTAGCCACATAACATTACCAGTAGCCCACATAACATACCAGTAGCCCACATAGGAGATGTATGTCTTTAACCGTTATTTAACGTCTTTGTCAATTTTTAAGGCTGTATTGTGTCAGCATCACACGAAATAGTGAGTGAGGAGATTTGCTAGTATGATACTGGCAAAGGAAAACAGACGTACGTGGAGAGAAACCTGCTCCATTGTCACTTTGTGTGCCACAAATTCATAGAAACCTGGCCGGAATTGAACTCCGACCACTCCGACGAGTTCGTAGGTCATATACTGCTTCCTACTTTTTTCCAAAAACACTTCTCCCTGAGAAGGCACAAATAACGTGGGGTTTTAATGGGGATAAATTTAAAATATTAGGGCAGGCCCGCTCAACCCGTAGCTCGCGGGCAACACGTTGTATAGAACACGGTGCTGTGTTTCCTGAGGAAATATTTTCAATGAGGAAAAGTATTTTAAACTTTTTCCCTAGTACCGAGATGAAATGCTAAAGCAATTTCGAAAACTTATAAGCTGCTTATTTATGGAGACATACATTATGTTCCTAATTCGTTCTGTAGAAACGTGTTAAAATAATGACCTAGATTATGAATTGCATTTGTTACAAATTTTTGAAATTCTTCATATTATTGCCCTATATTTATTATAAAGAACATGTCAAATATCACATTTAATAAAGCAGAAGAAAGTATCCTAGAGCTGGGCCTAAACTACGCATTTGCACACGAAAAATGCCCTATATTTGTATTGCACATGGTGTGTAGTAAAACACACAGATAAAATTATGTATAAAATTACAAGTAAACTTCATTTTGTGTATTGAAGTTCATGTTTCCGGCATGCAGACAGAATTCTGTCGACGTTGCTCGTAAGGATGAGCGGGCCTCTGTTATTGCTAGTTTCCTTTATGGGATGTACTGGATAAGTGCAATATGTTTACTGTTCATTACTTTCGGCAAGAACCTGTTTAATATTTCAACTATAGTTTCCATTTCCAACAAAGATCATAGAATTCTTGAGCGACAATTTCCTGTGCACCTTTGAAAGAAGGTTCGTGCAATGTACAGAGATAGGAAGCTCAAGACGTGTTCAGGTACTCTGCCATGTACTGCAGCTCCCTCTGCAAGTTCAAACTTTGCTTTACCTCCAGGACAAAAGCCCCTGGTACCCATTCATTCGCCGCGAATTCCACAATAACCTGTATCTTACTTCCAAGTGCAAAGAGACTCTTCCCTCGTTTTGTAGACGTCATGTACCATTCTGTAACTAAATGACGTCATGAAGTCTGACAATACCCACAATGCTGTGCCTGTTACTAAGCACGACACCAAACAGTCATATAAGGGGCTGCGGTAAATGACCACGCATTCTTAAAATCTGTACAGCTATTTATATCTCAGAATTTTCACAAAGCCACCAAAATTAACGGTAAGTATACTTACCAACCAAAATCAATTTACTTACCACGAAATGCGTTGTGGTTGCAAGCATGTGTATCGTTTGTATTGTTGATCTTGTGGTGGTGAGTATATTTACCATTAATTTAGGAGTAGAATTAATTGTAAATATAGTACCACGTAAATTCCAGAAATTAATGACATGTTAACATTATTTATGCGTTATTTTCAGTGGTAAGTATAATTATTATTTCTGGAGCATGTGTGGTGATGCGTATAGTTGGTTTGACTTTCTCAATTTGGGGTGGTAAGTATTCTGTGGCGGTTCTCATTTTGTATGTTACATTTAAACTTTTGATTTTCATGAAGGTAGATTTACTTATTACGTAATTAATGGTAAGCATTTAGCACTTATCAATGGTAGGTGTACGCAAAACACTTATGGTAAGTACACTGGCCACACTAAAATGTTTAAGTATTCGTCGTTAGGACGTATCATTCTCACCTTAAGATCTTACCCGTGCTCTAGAGCAAGCAGTTAAATACTGCGCCTTAGCACTCTATAGTTTTTCTTGGATTTTCTTAGACATGCAAAAAAAAAAAAGTGGAAATTTCCTTCGAGGTAACATTTCGTCACGTTCGGTTCCTTGCTCTCCTTAACGCACGTATCAGTTTTTTCCATACAATAAAATGTGGAATTCACTGGTTGGAATTTAGTCATGCCTTTAAGTGAAGCATGACATTCAAGCAGACGATTTTTACGAAGCTCGCAAAAGTAAAATGGCAGTACGTGTAAATCATGTGTACCGACTTTTATACAAGTGGAGGGGAAAATGTAGAAAATATAATTACGAATTCTTCTTCAGCCCTATTTAAAGTAGAGCTTACACTGTGCGGGTTTTTATGAAAGCCATATATGATTACCGACATTAAGCGTAGATACACTACGTAGATATACTTCGTAGATATACTACGTAGATATACTACGTAGATATACTACGTAGAGCACTGGATATCACGTAAATCGGTTAAACTTTACGGATGTTACTGGCAGAAATTCCTTTAAGCATAAAACTCATGATTTTTAATGGAATTTCGTGAAGATCTTCGCTAGTGAGTTTTCCCTGACTCAGTCAAGTATTATAGGAAGTTTCGTGTATATTCATTTAAGCCCCCAAGTAAAGTATGGTTTTCTGGTGAACAGTTTACTTGAAAATCCTAGCAGTTTAGCAGCAATAAGTGCGAAGTCGTTGATGAAATACGAAATACGGGTTGAATCTTATTTACACTCTAACGTAAAATATCGATTTCACTGCACAAATTTTCACGAAACTCATGCTTCTCAGTAATAAATTTAACGTGCTTTGATCAAGAAATGCGGAAATTGTAGGTAGAACTTTATTTACGCCGCTTGAAAAGAATATCTTTTGCGATACAGAATGCGGTGAAAGTCATTTATCCTAAACATTATTACAATGTGGATCTCCTTTACTGAGTTACATAATAAGGGTGAAGATTTGTGAAAATTACGGGTAAAAAATCACTTAAAATCACTTATGCTGTGAGGTAATATAAGGCTTTCACTTCGTGGATTTCCGTGAAGCACATGGTTGCCTGTCAACATTAATTTTTTTCAATGACGAATATTAACTAAATCGGAGAAAAAATGTACAAATTATGTGTAATCTTTCTTTTAGGCCCTTTAAGAAGCGTTACTTGCACTGCACCGGTTTTTCCATTAAATTCACAGCTTCTTAACTTCTTAACCAATTATAATATCACCGAAATTGGTAGAGAAATTTGGAAATTATCGGTAGAAAGTCATTTACATCCTTTAATACAGTATGACTTTACTGAACGTAATTTAATGGAACTCATTTGTGGGCAACGGCACAACATGTAGATCTCCAATACGAAATTTCCTTGAACTCACTGTTGCTCAACACCATAATATGTAGATCTCCAATACGAAATTTCCTTGAACTCACTGTTGCTCAACCCATAACATGTAGATCTCCAATACGAAATTTCCTTGAACTCACTGTTGCTCAACACCATAATATGTAGATCTCCAATACGAAATTTCCTTGAACTCACTGTTGCTCAACACCATAACATGTAGATCTCCAATACGAAATTTCCTTGAACTCACTGTTGCTCAACCCCATAACATGTAGATCTCCAATACGAAATTTCCTTGAACTCACTGTTGCTCAACACCATAACATGTAGATCTCCTATACGAAATTTCCTTGAACTCACTGTTGCTCAACACCATAACATGTAGATCTCCAATACGAAATTTCCTTGAACTCACTGTTGCTCAACACCATAATATGTAGATCTCCAATACGAAATTTCCTTGAACTCACTGTTGCTCAACACCATAACATGTGGATCTCCTATACGAAATTTCCTTGAACTCACTGTTGCTCAACACCATAATATGTAGATCTCCAATACGAAATTTCCTTGAACTCACTGTTGCTCAACACCATAACATGTGGATCTCCTATACGAAATTTCCTTGAACTCACTGTTGCTCAACACCATAATATGTAGATCTCCAATACGAATTTCCTTGAACTCACTGTTGCTCAACACCATAATATGTAGATCTCCAATACGAAATTTCCTTGAACTCACTGTTGCTCAACACCATAACATGTAGATCTCCTATACGAAATTTCCTTGAACTCACTGTTGCTCAACACCATAACATGTAGATCTCCAATACGGAATTGCGTTGAACTCATGGTGCTCAACACCATAACATGTAGATCTCCAATACGGAATTTCATTGAACTCACTGGTGCTCAACACCATAACATGTAGATATCCAATACGGAATTTTATTGAACTCACTGTTGCTCAACACCATAACATGTAGATCTCCAATACGGAATTTCATTGAACTCACTGTTGCTCTACACCATAACATGTAGATCTCCAATACGGAATTTCATTGAACTCACTGTTGCTCTACACCATAACATGTAGATCTCCAATACGGAATTTCATTGAAATCACTGTTGCTCAACACCATAACATGTAGAGCTCCAATGCGGAATTTTATGGAAATCGCTGTGTCTGAACGGCATAACATGTACATCTGAAATATGGAATTTCACCATCTCCGGAATATTATAAGTTGTGTGATAAGTCACCGAATTTTATTTAAACTAAGAAAGGATCGTGACAGGCCGTGCCATGGCTCAGGCGGTAAGTCGCTGGTCTCTACCGCGGAGGCTCGGTTTCGATCCCGGGTCAGTTCATGTGGGATTTGTGGTGGACAAAGTGGCACTGGGACAGGTTTTTCACCGAGTACTTCGGTTTTCCCCTGTCAATTTCATTCCACCGGTGCTCCATTACAAGGAAAAACGAAAAAAATCATCTTCATTACAGGGTTGCACAATAAGTCTCAAGGCTGCGGTGCGTCGATAGCATCTGCTGCGGAGCCCTTCACAAAAAAAATCATGACCGAAACTGACCTTTCGTCTTGTATCTCCTCCATTTTTCTTATAATGGATCAATTTCAACAATAAACCATTAACTGCATTCTTGTGATATTGTATTTTTGATGTGCTTTTTATTATTACCAGAATAACAGCAATTATTTTGCCTACGTTAAAATATGGAGCGTGGGTGAACGGTATAAATTACAGAGGTCCTCGTCCTTTCACGTCTGAGTAAATGACAAATGTTTTGTTTAAACTTCCTTCAGGATTTTAACTCTGAACTTACACGCCCCATTACGTGAGATATGGGCCCTACGTAATCAAAGCGGAGACCCGTGTCGATGTTCAAGCACGTGGTGCGTCTATTAAACACTGTGATTTAAAGAGCTGACACGTGGGTTTGTTCCGGTCCTGTGCGTTTTGTGACGGCAATATAGAATAAATGAAATATGGAATAACTTCAGTGAAGATCTCGTGATCAAGGAAGGTTTGTATCATGCAGGTAGCTGTCAAGTTACGAAAACACTAAGAGGAAAGACGCCTTTGTGACAGCACACAACAGCTTGCTTCGTGCTTACAATAAATTCTGAAGCTTGATCGAACACTGGATTTGTATGAGGCGCACACGACTCCGGAATAGTGTTGCTGTGGCCCGAAGCGCTGTCAATCCGACGTCTGAACTCTGCAGACAACTTAATTAGACCCATCACTAATGAGGACGGACTGGTGTGTACAACATCAGAATGGCAAATGGCGAGGGAAAAGTCATTTGTCAGCATAGCTGTTGAGTTCGGGTACAGCCCGGGGACTGAATCCTTAAGCTTTCAATTACTAAATCTGAAGATGTAACGCTGAGTGTGATTACACTTATACCAGAAAAGAAATGGCTGCCACAATGTCTGTGATTCATAAAGAATATTGTAGTAATTCGCGTAAGATTGTCTGTAAAAATTTTGCAGGTTTTTATGTTACGGCTAAAAGTTCAATAGTAAACTATTCACCTTGTGACTGTTTTGGGACTGTTAAGAGAAATTTTATGATAAGGAGAAATCGATTTAAGAAATGAGTATACAAATTGTTACCACATACATTTCTGAGAGCATCACTAAAAATGTATATGACGTATTCTCTTTTGTATTACTGTATTAAAATAGCTGTAACAAGTTGTCGACATAAACTAATTAGCCACATATAATTATAATACAACTAAATTTCACTACCTTTATCCACCCTATCCAAGTGTACAAAAAAGTCAAGTTCAGCTAAAAAGAAAACCTGGGTATTGAATTCACATATGGCACGTCAGTGGAAGAGAAAGTTTATCAAAGGAATTGTAGTGGAAGAATATATGAAAAGGACGTGTATAGGTGTAATCAAATGTTTATGCTGATATATAATTTTCAGTATCCTACAACCATGCGAAATCCTCAAATACATTATCTACCTAAGTGATTCCATACTTCGGGAGAAACAAAACGACATGTGAAAATTTCTCCTAAGTGGTATTCTCCATTAAACTTCCGCCGAAAGTTTTGTACTAATATCTGATCTCCACATTGTGTACAGAATAACACGTCCATCTAATTTTCTTGATTTATTTACCCTTATAATTTTTTGTGGCGCGACAGCCCGTAGTGGGGCAGGGCCTTCTCATTAGCAAGGCTTCACGATCACAGACACACACACTCGTAGGATTCCTCTAGGCGAGTGATCAGCCCGACGCAGAACAAAACACAACACTCACAAGGACACACATCCATGCCCCCAGTGGTATTCGAACCCGCAATCATAGCAAGCGAGCGGCCGCGGACCCACGCCTTAGACGGCGCTGCCACAGGGATCGCCATGCTTATAATACACGCTGCATTAAAATTTGTTACTTCTCGCAGCAGTCTGTTCCGTCTGTGTGCGACACTCCCAGTCTGTGTTCGCCTTTAACGACGAGGACTAACTTTTCAAAACCACGCAAAGTAAATGGTTAAATTGCAGAGTTATAACAATGTAAATCTATAATATCAATACGAATATTCAAGCAACGTGTCAGTGATGGTTTTACGTAGCTCGAGAGAGAGGGTTTATGAAGGCTTGTAATGAGGCGTCCACAAGTTCAGGACATTTCTTTATCACGCTGTTCTTCTTGGACTGATTGACCCTGAAGATAAAGGCACAAAACCAGATATTCGAAAACAATTCTGCCCCGTGTAGTCACATAACTGAACGGAGGAAAATACAGGTAGTTCTATTGTAATGCGATGGTTGCCTTCCTGTAAGTCCTCGCATTGTAGTAAATCGCGTAATAAAAGTTATAATGCGTAATGAAGATAAAGAGTTAGGGACAGATAAGGAGTTAGGGACAGATAAAGAGTTAGGGACAGATAAAGAGTTAGGGACGGATAAAGAGTTAGGGACAGATAAAGAGTTAGGGACAGATAAAGAGTTAGGGACAGATAAAGAGTTAGGGACAGATAAAGAGTTAGGGACAGATAAAGAGTTAGGGACAGATAAAGAGTTAGGGACAGATAAAGAGTTAGGGACAGATAAAGAGTTAGGGACAGATAGGTTAGGAAGATAAGGTTAGGGACAGGATAAAGAGTTAGGGACAGATAAGAGTTTAGGGACAGATAAAGAGTTAGGGACAGATAAAGAGTTAGGACAGATAAAGGTTAGGGACAGATAAAGAGTTAGGGACAGATAAAGAGTTAGGGACAGATAAAGTTTAGGGACAGATAAAGAGTTAGGGACAGATAAAGAGTTAGGGACAGATAAAGAGTTAGGGACAGATAAAGAGTTAGGGACAGATAAAGAGTTAGGGACAGATAAAGAGTTAGGGACAGATAAAGAGTTAGGGACAGATAAAGAGTTAGGGACAGATAAAGAGTTAGGGACAGATAAAGAGTTAGGGACAGATAAAGAAAAATAATACTCAACAAATTTATTACGCAGTTAGCCTAACACAAAGGACAGTTTATGTTATGTTGTATTGTTATATTAGATAAGGATGTAATGCTATTGATTTAACACTTTACTTTGAAAGAGGGTCGTTGTGGTAATCATCTAACTTCCAAGTGAAGTTGTAGTTACAGGCTTACGAAGAAAAATATTAGTTCAGAAGTGGATGGTTGTGATTCATTGCCTTCCGACTTTTTTTTTAGAAAATATTAATAATAAGATCAGAAAAAATTTGGCCATCATCCAAACGTTTTTTGCTTGACCTAAAGTAGACTCATAGCCTAGACTTTAAAAATCCTTCACACTGGTCGCTGAAATCCCGTAATAGCCAAAACGCGTAAGGAAATTTGGCGTTAAACAAACAAAATTAATCTATTCATCAATCGTGCTGTAGTCAATTTACGTTAACTAACAAGCGTAGTAGCAGAACTGACTGTAATTACTTTTCCTTAGACATATAAAAGCTTATGTAAGATTTCAATACAAAATAGTTCTATTGTTTTGTTAAGAATCAATTCCTTTCTTTGACCTTCAGAATACAGTCTGAACTCTTCCAATACATTCAGTGCCATTGCCATGTTTTTCTCTTATGTTTGTCAGGCGCTTTCTCTACAAATATTGTGTAGAATTCCTTTACGGAGTAAAGAAGAACGCCTTTCGTGGAGATCACGTTGGTTTCGTCCATCCGCCTCTCCGTCTGTCATCACAGACTAAACCGTATGTCGGGCCATGGAGGTCATTACAGGAGTTGCTGCTAAAAACTCTTAAGCAAGCCTGAGGATCGCGAAAATCGACCCAATGAGAGTTAGACTTTACGTAAAGGCGTACAGAAACATTTACCCCTAATGTTTATTTTTTTGAGCGATTTAAAATATATTCTTTATGAAAGATGTCCTCGTAATACTGTTGAGTGATTGTGGGTTTCGTGAAAATCAGTTCAGTGAAAGGCATGTTTTACCGAAAGGCGTGAAAGAAATTTTGAATCTTTTTTCTACAATTAATGTCGATTTCGGTGAAAACGGTATAACTACTCTGCACATAATATTGCTTGCAGTTATGAGTTTTCGTGAAAATGGACGCAGGAAAGTCCATGTTCTTACAGGCGTAAATGAAATTACATTTACGCGAGTACCGTGAAAGTCTACTACATTTTAACTGTAAAGGAGGTCTTGGTAAAGTCTGTGTACTGCACCAAGGAGAGCATCGTATTAACACTTGTAAAACTAAACACTTCATTTAGGGCTTGTTATCTGTAGGCGTCACAGATGGCAGTGTCTAAAGAACAGACAAAACATTTCATCTCAGATATTATACGTGAGATCTCATCGTCTGACGGCGATGACTAGTATTACTCTCTTCTGGAGTGACCCATCCTTTTTGGTAGATAGATAACGGATGAACCTGCTGCCTCCGTCTTCAGGGTAGAAGTTTAAAAGTACAGAATTTTTAATTCTCTAGCATTATGGTACCTAGTTACCAAATTACAAACCCCTTTACCCTAAAGACAGTAAGGAATCATTAAATTGTGACACATTTAATAATTTATAGAGGTCAATAGATCAGCTCCCTTGTCTCAAAGTAGACAAAGCAATAATTTTCCTTAGATATACTCAAAGTTAGCCCCAAGGCCGGACATAAACATAGCCAAGTTAATGCTTTGTTCACTGAAATGCGGTTGAAATATTTGTTGGCTATAGGAACAGTTATGTTTCCAGCTCGGTTGTTCATTAACAGAAAACAGCTTTCTTTGCTAGATCGATAGGTACGTCAGTAAAATTTGCTTAGTGACACGTCTGCTTTCCGAAACATTGAATATCTGCAACAAAGTTTCCGGTTATTGTATAATCTTCAGGAACTCGATCTCTTCCTTTGAGGGAAGAATGTACGTTGAAAGTGTTTGAACAAAAGACGCTCGACAGAATGTTTGAATGTGAGGGACAAGCACGCTGTTGATGTTATTGCATGACGAGATGCTGCGTGGTGTGTGCTTTGTCGAGCATTGTGTTGGCAGAAACATCTGTTGAGTCCAGATTGACCGGCTGCAGGAGTAAGTCAGAAGAAACCTAAAGTTTATGCGTAATTCTGACAGAGGACACTCTGAAAATATTAGTATTTGAAAATTTCATAAAAATGTGAGGTTAAAGTTACGATGATTTCTAAGAAACAGAGGCGGATGGAACTGGTCCAGAAACTTGTTCAGATGCGGGATTCTAATTATTAGTGCCGAAAAACCTTCAGGTTCTACCAATATAATATTAGGTACATTATATACATTTTATTGTAGGAACTTATAATGACGGTACTCTTATGGAGTATTCATCTTCACTTTCTTTAAGCTGTTTTCAGAATATTCTATGTCCTTCCGCGGACACAAAAGAAGCAAGCACGCCCTTAATCAACACAGCAGTGGAGTGTCACACCGTGACATGTTTTGCTGCTGCAACATAGAAACGCAATATCTTGCTTTTTACACACACATAGTTGGTCCTTTTACCAGACAACACTTACTTTTTGTGGTTACTTACACTTTGGCACCGAAAGAAAGGATCAGTTTCGTTTGTTATATACGAGTACGTGGGCATTTTTTACATTATGGCTTTACAGTGGAGGCCTACTTGCTCATAAACGTTATTATATTCGAATCAAATTAGGGAATAAATTTTTCCCTGCATTTGCTAGCAATATCACTTGTGTAATTGCAGACACCTTATAATGCTTCACGTTATATTTACCGTGCATTTTTGTACAATTGATCAACTCACACCAACAAACGCACCAAACCAAGTTTGTCACTGGTTTCTTTATTAAAAGATTTCCCCAATATGCATTTCGGCACTTCTATATTGCCATCATCAGGGGGGATCGTTGAGGTTTGTACATAGACCGATGTTCTTGAGTTACATCAGAACAGTTGAGTCAATATTCGTTATTACGTAATTATTATTATTCGTAATAACGAATATTGACACAACTGTTCTGATGTAACGTAAGTACGAGGTCTGTCCAAAAAGTATCCGACCTTGGGCCGGGAAAAAAAAGTTCTGTATCTGGGTGGTTACAATACCTAATCCCCTTCAAAGTAGGCCCCTTGTGACTCCACACACTTAGCCCAGCGGTCCTTCCATCGCTGGAAGCAATTCTGGAAGGCTTGTTTTGGAATGGTGTGCAGCTGCGCCGTCGCGTTCTGTATGATGTCCTCGCGGCTGTCAAAACGGGAGCCTTTTAGCGGTGTCTTCAATCTCGGGAACAGCCAGAAATCACAAGGAGCCATGTCAGGAGAGTAGGGAGCCTGGCGAACCTGCGGAATGCCGTGCTTAGCCAGGAAACCCTGGATCAGGTGTGATGAATGAGCTGGGGCATTGTCATGATGCAGCTGCCAGTTGCGTGCGTCCCACAGCTCCGGTCTCTTGCGCCGAACTGCATCACGAAGATGACGGAGGACTTCTTGGTAGTACTCCTTATTAACAGTTTGGCCTAGTGGTGCGTACTCATGATGCACAACACCCCGGTAATCGAAGAAAACAGTCAGTATCACCTTCACATTGCTCCGAACGTGTCGTGCTTTTCTGGGTATCGGGGATGTTGGATGCTTCCATTGTGACGACTGGACCTTGGTTTCCGGGTCATATCCGTACACCCACGACTCGTCACCAGTGATCACAGTCTTCAGGAACTCAGGATCCCTGTTGGCACACTCCAGCATGTCCTGCGCGACCTCAAGGCGGAGTTGTTGCTGCTCCGGCGAAAGCAGCTTGGGCACAAATTTTGCCGCCACTCTTCGCATGCCCACATCCTCAGTTAAAATCGTGTTTGCGGAACCTCTGCTGATCCCAACCTCATCAGCAATTTCCCGGACGGTCAAACGACGGTCCTCCATGATCAATGTCCGCACTTTGTCAATGACATCAGCATTTCGGCTCGTTGACGGTCTCCCGGAACGCTGGTCACTGTCCGCCGACATGCGGCCATCTTTAAAGCGGTTGAACCACTCTTTAATTGGAGTGACCCTCCATTGCATCATCACCGAAAGCCTGCTGAATTTTGCGGATTGTTTCCGCTTGGGTATCCCCAAGTTTCTGACAAAACTTGATGCAGTATCGCTGCTCCAAACATTCTGTCATCTTGAGCGAAACGAGAATGCGACGAACACGTGTTACACCACTTCGCTATCTGGCAGCGACAGACGCATCCGGAGGTGTTGCGAGGCAGCAAAAAATCACGCATGCACACGAAAGTCCCTTCTACCACTACGCTCAGTTTCCCCACCCTTTCGCCATTACTTACCGCGGGAAAAAATATAGTCGAATACTTTTTGGACAGCCCTCGTACATTGGTCTATGTACAAACCTTAACGAACCCCCTGATGATGGCAATATAGAAGTGCCGAAATGCGTATTGGGGAAATCTTTTAATAAAGAAACCAGTGACAAACTAGTTTTGGTGCATTTGTTGGTGTGAGTTAATCAACCCTATAATGCTTTTAAAAATTACAATTCGACTCATGTTAGGGAACAAATATTTTCCTGCATTTGTTAGAAATCTCACTCACGTAATTGCAGACACCCTGTCTGCAGTTTCTGATTTTGTACTCCTATGTAGAGACAATACATGCAACACAAAATCAATAAAAGTTTACGCAAGCCTAAAGTCTATAGCGATAAATAGATTGTGAAAATAATAAAAAAAAAAATAAAAGTGGGCAAGATTTAATTTTCTCACAGAGATGTTTCTGGGAATTAGGGTATTCTGGGATATGATGTTACGATGTTCGGTGATTGTTTCCCGGCGTTTCGAAAGACAGTATTGCCTGCATCTTCAATGGTCATGCAATCCAAGAAGCGTCATGTTCTAGAAGGCCTGTATTCTCAAATATAGTTACGTATGCATGTACGTAAAATAGAGAAGTATAACTTGTGTTAATATACATTCACCCCTGTCCAAATAGTCTAATTATTCGCATTATCTACTTTAATAATTAAAATCTGCATTCGTCAGCAAACTGTATTTATGGGCTTCATGTTATTCTCGAAATAAACAGCGATTATTTCCGTCAACAATATCAAATGCTTTCTTCTTATAAGGTGGGGCAGTTACTTGCTGGGAGGTAGGAACTGAAATTTAAACTTTTAGATGAATATCTACCTTCAAAGTTAAGCTAGATAATTCACTCGGTACAAAGACTAAGCTACAGACATGACTCCCGAAGAATCGTTGTTGGATTCCCGACAGGGGTAAAAGATTTTTCTTCTCTAAAGCATCCAGGCCGGCTCTGGGTTTCACACAGCTTCCTGTCCGGTGGACACCAGAGGCTCTTTCACAAAGCTTCCTGTCCGGTGGACACCAGGGGCTCTTTCACACAGCTTCCTGTCCGGTGGACACCAGGGGCTCTTTCAAACAGCTTCCTGTCCGGTGGACACCAGAGGCTCTTTCACACAGCTTCCTGTCCGGTGGACACCAGAGGCTCTTTCACACAGCTTCCTGTCCGGTGGACACCAGGGGCTCTTTCACAAAGCTTCCTGTCCGGTGGACACCAGGGGCTCTTTCACACAGCTTCCTGTCCGGTGGACACCAGAGGCTCTTTCACACAGCTTCCTGTCCGGTGGACACCAGAGGCTCTTTCACACAGCTTCCTGTCCGGTGGACACCAGGGGCTCTTTCACACAGCTTCCTGTCCGGTGGACACCAGGGGCTCTTTCAAACAGCTTCCTGTCCGGTGGACACCAGAGGCTCTTTCACACAGCTTCCTGTCCGGTGGACACCAGAGGCTCTTTCACACAGCTTCCTGTCCGGTGGACACCAGAGGCTCTTTCACACAGCTTCCTGTCCGGTGGACACCAGGGGCTCTTTCACAAAGCTTCCTGTCCGGTGGACACCAGAGGCTCTTTCACACAGCTTCCTGTCCGGTGGACACCAGGGGCTCTTTCACAAAGCTTCCTGTCCGGTGGACACCAGAGGCTCTTTCACACAGCTTCCTGTCCGGTGGACACCAGAGGCTCTTTCACACAGCTTCCTGTCCGGTGGACACCAGAGGCTCTTTCACACAGCTTCCTGTCCGGTGGACACCAGGGGCTCTTTCACACAGCTTCCTGTCCGGTGGACACCAGGGCTCTTTCACACAGCTTCCTGTCCGGTGGACACCAGAGGCTCTTTCACACAGCTTCCTGTCCGGTGGACACCAGAGGCTCTTTCACACAGCTTCCTGTCCGGTGGACACCAGGGGCTCTTTCACAAAGCTTCCTGTCCGGTGGACACCAGGGGCTCTTTCACACAGCTTCTGTCCGGTGGACACCAGAGCTCTTTCACACAGCTTCCTTTCCGGTGGACACCAGGGGCTCTTTCACAAGCTTCCTGTCCGGTGGACACCAGGGGCTCTTTCACACAAGCTTCCTGTCCGGTGGACACCAGGGGCTCTTTCACACAGCTTCCTGTCCGGTGGACACCAGGGGCTCTTTCACACAGCTTCCTGTCTGGTGGACACCAGGGGCTCTTTCCAAGAAGTACAACGGCCAAGGCTAGAAACTAATTACTCATATCCATCTAGTATCAAGGTTATCAGTGCGTGGAGATATACCTCCACGCCCCATATACCTTCATGTTATATAAAAAGACAACTACCTCGGACATCAAATAATTAAACGACAAAAATGTTTTCCAAGGAATGCACATACCTTTCTGAGTAACTTCACTTAACTGGGTTAGGGGTAAGGCTGCCGGGATGTGACGCTGAACACTCGCCTTCATCCAGAGCCCAAGTTTAAAAATACAGGATTGTACTTCCACAAGAATATATGAATTGTTTATTTGTTTTGTGGAAATTCGGGGTAGCGCAGTCAGCATGGTAACTGCGCTACGGAATGGACTGTCTGGATTTGGAACCACAGCAGGGCATGGGGCTCATATTTCTCTAAGTTCCATTCCGGTGCTGAAGCCCATTCTGCCTTTCTATTCAATGGGCACCGAGGGCTCTATCCCCAGGATTAAAGCGGCCGGTACTTGCAGTTAACTACTCACCTAAGAGGCTAAGAACGATTGTAGCTACGCCTACACTATATTTGCCTTCATGGCGTGTATAAGGGCAACTTCCTTTTTGGTTTCCTTTTACATTTTATTAAAAAGAACCCCGTATATGTTGAGAAGAAGCAATCCTTGTCCAAGAGATATATTGTGTTTATGTATACATGTACATAAGTTTGAATGCGTACAATGTTAACGGTCTCATTACATTTTGCTAAATTTTATACTCCGCTATGTTTAAACTAAGTTCACCATCGTAACTTATGTTTGACCAAACGACTGTAAGTTTTATCACCTATATTCATGTTTAAAGAAGTCTGACTACCGTCCTTCCATCAGAACACGGCGTCTTGCTTATTCTAGCCTATACACTACTCAAAAGCATGATAAAAGAGAACTGAATTAATTTCGAAGATTCTTGTTCTGTACTGGACGTTACTGTTCTGTACTGGACGTTACATGTTGTGTACTGGACGTTACGTTTTCTGTACTGGACGTTACGTGTTCTGTACTGGAAGTTACATGTTGTGTACTGGACGTTACGTGTTCTGTACTGGAGTTACATGTTGTGTACTGGACGTTACGTTTTCTGTACTGGACGTTACGTGTTCTGTACTGGACGTTACATGTTGTGTACTGGACGTTACGTGTTCTGTACTGGACGTTACATGTTGTGTACTGGACGTTACGTGTTCTGTACTGGACGTTACGTGTTCTGTACTGGACGTTACGTGTTCTGTACTGGACGTTACGTGTTCTGTACTGGACGTTACTGTTCTGTACTGGACGTTACGTGTTCTGTACTGGACGTTACGTGTTCTGTACTGGACGTTACGTGTTCTGTACTGGACGTTACGTGTTCTGTACTGGACGTTACGTGTTCTGTACTGGACGTTACGTGTTCTGTACTGGACGTTACGTGTTCTGTACTGGACGTTACGTGTTCTGTACTGGACGTTACGTGTTCTGTACTGGACGTTACGTGTTCTGTACTGGACGTTACGTGTTCTGTACTGGACGTTACGTGTTCTGTACTGGACGTTACGTGTTCTGTACTGGACGTTACGTGTTGTGTACTGGACGTTACGTGTTCTGTACTGGACGTTACGTGTTCTGTACTGGACGTTACGTGTTCTGTACTGGACGTTACGTGTTCTGTACTGGACGTTACGTGTTCTGTACTGGACGTTACGTGTTCTGTACTGGACGTTACGTGTTCTGTACTGGACGTTACGTGTTCTGTACTGGACGTTACGTGTTCTGTACTGGACGTACGTGTTCTGTACTGGACGTTACGTGTTCTGTACTGGACGTTACGTGTTCTGTACTGGACGTTACGTGTTCTTTACTGGACGTTACGTGTTCTGTACTGGACGTTACGTGTTCTGTACTGGACGTTACGTGTTCTGTATTGGACGTTACGTGTTCTGTACTGGACGTTACGTGTTCTGTACTGGACGTTACGTGTTCTGTACTGGACGTTACGTGTTCTATACTGGACGTTTCGTGTTGTGTACTGGACGTTACGTGTTCTGTACTGGACGTTACGTGTTCTGTACTGGACGTTACGTGTTCTGTACTGGACGTTACGTGTTCTGTACTGGACGTTACGTTCTTCGCTCAGTTCTTCCCTTATGTTTGGAATATTCTACTCACCACTTTATTTCCATCATGCATTATTCATGACCAAGCTTAATTGCCCGTTTTCAAACTCGCTATATCGAGGATGCCCAACCTGTCGATCGCTATTTACTAGTCAATCGCCTTATGTTCCTCAGTCAATATTTAAAAATTAATAAAATATATTTTACGCCCATAATTATAAAAACGTTTAGAAGACATTCACGTGTCCATGCAGGATCATCATACGACGGAATATAAGTAAAATGCCGCTTCAATTTCTATTCTGAAACTCACTCAGTGTAACTCGGAATTATTGCAGCAAATGCCAAATATGTTTTGAATACAAACTAGTGTTCAGTTGATGTTTTCATTAATTCTATAATCATCGTGCTGGAGCAGCGGGGGCTCTTTATTTCTGGGACGCTCCCCCTGTCTGTTTAGCTACCTAGTGCTACCTGAAACCAAACCACAGTGCAGAGAATGGAGGCATTGTAAACCGCCCCTTGCATTATATCGCTACTATTCTGTCAACTAAATTGTGCTAATACAATGACTAAAGCTCTTAAATGAATGAAGGAAATGTAAGAAAGTCACAGTCAGTGTGAATGTCAGAACGAATATTTTATTGGTATGAAGAAAGAGAAATTTTATACTCAACATGTAATTTTCATTTAGCTGTGTCTAAGAAAGAAAATTTTAAAAGCCCTTTGCAGAGGTTTTAGAGAGCATTTGAATCGGAGACCCCTACAGAAGGAGAGAAATGAGGAACACAGAAACTGCTAACTCTTAGCTGAAACTACATGAAACTTTAGTTTTTAAAACTTCGGATAAATTCGTTGTTACAATTTTTCGTGTATCTTGGATTCTAATTAAATATAAAAAGCCGTCATAGATTTGTACAATATGTACAGTATACAGCGGGTACAATATGTACAATTGTACAATATGTAAAATTTGTACAGTAGGCCTATACAGCGGGTGAATCCTTGTTACCTCCGTTAAAAAAATATCGGGGGTAAGTGCAGCAACCAAGTGCATTATGTGCCAGCTATAACATCAATAGGAAATGTGAGATGTTAATGGGGAAAGTGTAAGACACCAAATGAAAGCTGATTGGTATTCCTGTGTTTGAGTTTCTTTCCAAATGCTTGTGCAAACGGATGATATCTCTATTCACTACAGCATATGTTTTTTGTGAGAATTGTAGTTACAGTCTGTAACGTCAAAGTAGATTTATGATCTCTTTTTCACACTGAAAGACACTACATGAAGTAACGATGTCTACAGAGCACTCAGAACCTCCGTTGCCAACCACGACATGCCTATAGAAACACTGCCTGTCCATTACTACTGATGGTGCATCCTCCATGGTAAGAAAACCTATGGTTCTTTTCGACTGTGTTAGAATGAAGAAACATATTCATCATTAAGATCTTTGGCAAAGGATTTGCAAAACTGTTATGTGTCCGTCTGTCTATCTGTCTGTCCTCATGGAACAGCGCGACTCCAGAAGGACAGATTTTCGTGAAATTTTATATTCGGATATTTACGAAAATTTGGCAACACATTTTGATTTTCATTAGAATCGATAAAAACTAACACATTTTACTTGAAAACTTACGTATGTTGATGCTAATATTGAGACACAATAGGTTGTGTGTGAGGTACGAGTTGAAATCGAAGAGGGAGTTACGATCTAAACATAACCATCAGATATGACAGACTTCAAATCTTGCCATTTATAATCTAACTAACTAACTAACTCCATGGAACAGAGTCCTTCTTGAGAAGCTAACAGGTCCTCAGCTAGTCAAAAAATTCCCCGCATTTTATGGAACCCGAAGGTTCATTACCGCACTCACAAGAGGCCGCCACCTGTCCTATCATAGAATCAGTCCAGGTCCGAGGCTTCGTGATATGTTTCGTAACATGGTAATTTTTTTACGGTGAGGAGTTGTTAGCGCCTCGCCCAACCCCCAAGCTGGAAGACCACCCCTTGTCGGCTGTCCGCGACTGCTTATTCAATGTATTCGCAGCTACCCTCCATATCCGGAGGCCGTTCCTCCATCCGCAACCTGAGGATGCGCCATGGTGTGGTGATAAGAACCCCCTTCTAAGGAAAATAAAATAAGTATGATATTACTCCGATTTCAAAATGTCAAGCTATAATCGATTATAAATCTGTTCGTAAGACACGGATAGAGATTGTGTAGTGTGTTTTGTAAAACGTGGAAAGTCACAATTCGAATTATCGCGTTTTATTGAAACAATAAGGAACTTAAAATCTGCCGACAATAACAAAGAGAACTCGCAAATAGTATTGTTTTCTGCGGACATTTCCTCCTTTTTAATTGCGTTATAATTCTGTACAATGAGGCCGCACTCGAAAATGAAGTAGACTAGTAAAATTTCAAAATGTCACAGCCTTGAAATCAGAAACAAATAAACACAAATTTTTGGAGTATGTTTAGTGCACAGGTATGTTACATTTTCAAAATTCTCACTCTGCGTAAAATCAGTTTTTTTTCGTCTACATATTTGGCGAAATCTACACTTAAAATTTGAAAATTGTGAAGTAAAATGACAGAAGAGAATTTACCGATCCTTCTCTTTGTCACTGTAAGCTCGGATCTGATCAATTATTCACTGGTCTTCCGACGAAGGAATACAGTGCCAGACATCCAATAAGTTTCTTTGGGTCTCAATACAATATGCAATTATATTTAAAATTTGAAAACATTTTAATATTGAGTGACTCATTTTTATCCAATTTTTAGTTTTTGGTAATATTTTATATTTTCTAAAGTGCAGAGTCTCCGTCGTAATATATATATCTATATATATCTATATGTGTGTGTGTGTTCTCTGCTTGAGTCTTCATGCAGTTTCGTAACTGTTACATTTAGACCTTTACAGTGTGAACTTCATCACAGTGTGCGTATCTGCACTGTTCTCATGCTTCACTTGTTATTTCAGTGTCGTAGCTATTAAAGACCCACTTACTACAGTGTGAAGTTTCCCATGTTCTAACGCAGGCACTTGCAGTCAGAAGTATCTTATTTCAAGTATTGCATCTGTAACTTTTGTATGCACAAATACTTGGCCATGAGTTAATTTAAATTTGAGGAAACATATATCGGATTCCAAAATTTTAATCATCCTTGCTGTAGACACATTTTGGGTCCCCGTATTTTTCACAGGCTTCCAAAATATTTTCTCTATAGTAATTTGTGTCTTAGTGTCTGTCTTATTGTCTTGTTTTTCTTCATAGTGCATAATTATTCCGCTGTGTGACGTAGCTTTCAGTTGTATGAGTACTAGGTCAATGTGAAACATCTAATTTTTCTTTATGTTTGTTTTGTTACTGATGTAGTCGTGTAATTTAGAGTAAACGTCACAGTCTTCGTTTACATTTCTTTAAATACGTCGTCGTGTATCTTGTTACAGTACTCAGACATCATTGTTGCAATTCAAGGCTGCCTTGTCATACTCTTAGTTGTATCTTGTTACAGTACTCAGACATCATTGTTGCAATTCAAGCTGCCTTGTCATACTCTTAGTTGTACCTTGTTACAGTACTCAGACATCATTGTTGCAATTCAAGGCTGCATTGTCATACTCTTAGTTGTATCTTGTTACAGTACTCAGACATCATTTTGCAATTCAAGGCTGCCTTGTCATACTCTTAGTTGTATATTGTTACAGTACTCAGACATCATTGTTGCAATTCAAGGCTGCCTTGTCATACTCTTAGTTGTATATTGTTACAGTACTCAGACATCATTGTTGCAATTCAAGGCTGCCTTGTCATACTCTTAGTTCTGACAAAATTTGTTAAGGAGCCGTAAGAGCGTATTCGTTCTACAATAATGACTGGTCTGAGGGTTTTATTGCCGTGGAATCGTGGTTCGTTTCTTAGCAGGGGTAACATATTTTTCCTTTCTTCAAAGCGTTCAGGTCGATACCGCTGTCCAAGAATTCGCCTATTCAGTGGGTAGCGGAGCTCTTTGTGTGGGTGTAATTTGCTGGCGCGTGTATCTGACCACACATATGTATCTAGTGCCGGGGTTAAGAATGTGTGGAGCTGCACGTTAAATCCTCGTGTACTTTGTGGCGTGCAGAGGGATAGATCTAACACGTGTCAAATATTGACGTTGTCACATTAAATACATTCCTTTTCTCACGCTTTGGCACAGTAACATACATCACTCCAATGAAAACTACAGAAACAATAAAAATAGCCTGAATTTGCAAACATTATTTGACAAAAGCATGCATAGCATTGGGACCAAACACGTGTCAGTTGCAGCATAAATGATAGGAGTACTGTTATTTAGCTTCAGATCTCCTGTAAAAATGCAACACATAAGCTCTTTGCTGATACATTTAAATGAATGCAAATATGCTTTATATGTGTATGAATACAATCGATGTTCACAGGCGATCATGTTCTAACACATTCCTATTTACTGAGCCGGAGGTTAACTCTTTATATTTAATAGAGCAATTAACACTGGAAATATATTACAACGGTACAAAGGGATTGGATATTTATTTTGTGTGACAAGCTGAGTGGTTTAAAAGTGCGTGTAAAAATGATCCGGTAAAGCTGGCGCTCTGCTTTAAAACAGGATGTGGGTCGAGCGTTAAACAGATATGCAATTGCAGGGTTGCAGTTGGTAGGATAGCACAGCAGTTTTCGTCCCTTTTCGAGTGAGTATTTATAGAAACAATTTATAAATGCAAAAAGAAGAATGCGAGAAATGATTCACAATTTACAGAACAAGCTATTTGGAACTTAACTTCATAGAAGACATTGTGGAGAAAGGAACATTTCAAAGAACATCTTCCGACTAGATTCCAGGATTTCATATCCCCTGGCTTTCTTCTTTGTACTACTTTCAAGAAAGCTAAACCAATACAGCCCAAGGGACATAAAAAACTGAAAATGGATATTGAAAACACCAATATTATCACGGTGGAAACTCTTAAAATTGTCTCTTAAAACATGGTAAAGTATATTGATGCATGGATTGAGAAGGAGGCAGAAAATTACAGCTTACTTTCTGAACGGCCCTTTATGTTTTTGTTTCAAAGCGGCATAAAATACAGTGATTTATATGTAGGCATGGTTTTTAATGCATTGCCTGTAGAATGAATGTAATTATGTGTTGGTGACGGTAGGTATACAAAAGTAATTATGTGTTGGTGACGGTAGATGTACAAAAGTAATTATGTGTTGGTGACGGTAGGTCTAAAAAAGTAATTGGTGTTGGTGACGGTAGGTCTACAAAAGTAATTGGTGTTGGTGACGGTAGGTCTACAAAAGTAATTGGTGTGGTGAAGGTAGGTGTACAAAAGTAATTATGTGTTGGTGACGGTAGGTCTACAAAAGTAATTGGTGTTGGTGACGGTAGGTCTACAAAGGTAATTGTGTGTTGGTAACGGTAGGTCTACAAAAGTAATTATGTGTTGGTGACGGTAGGTCTACAGAAGTAATTATGTGTTGGTGACGGTAGGTGTACAAAAGTAATTATGTGTTGGTGACGGTAGGTCTACAAAAGTAATTATGTGTTGGTGACGGTAGGTCTACAAAAGTAATTATGTGTTGGTGACGGTAGGTCTACAGAAGTAATTATGTGTTGGTGACGGTAGGTCTACAAAAGTAATTGGTGTTGTGACGGTAGGTCTACAAAAGTAATTATGTGTTGGTGACGGTAGGTCTACAAAAGTAATTGGTGTTGGTGACGGTAGGTGTACAAAAGTAATTGGTGTTGGTGACGGTAGGTGTACAAAAGTAATTGGTGTTGGTGACGGTAGGTCTACAAAAGTAATTGGTGTTGGTGACGGTAGGTCTACAAAAGTAATTGGTGTTGGTGACGGTAGGTGTACAAAAGTAATTGGTGTTGGTGACGGTAGGTCTACAAAAGTAATTGGTGTTGGTGACGGTAGGTCTACAAAAGTAATTGGTGTTGGTGACGGTAGGTGTACAAAAGTAATTATGTGTTGGTGACGGTAGGTCTACAAAAGTAATTGGTGTTGGTGACGGTAGGTCTACAAAAGTAACTATGTGTTGGTAACGGTAGGTCTACAAATGTAATTATGTGTTGGTGACGGTAGGTCTACAGAAGTAATTATGTGTTGGTGACGGTAGGTCTACAAAAGTAATTGTGTGTTGGTGACGGTAGGTCTACAAAAGTAATTATGTGTTGGTAACGGTAGGTCTACAAATGTAATTATGTGTTGGTGACGGTAGGTCTACAGAAGTAATTATGTGTTGGTGACGGTAGGTCTACAAAAGTAATTATGTGTTGGTGACGGTAGGTCTACAAAAGTAATTGTGTGTTGGTGACGGTAGGTGTACAAAAGTAATTATGTGTTGGTGACGGTAGGTATACAAAAGTAATTATGTGTTGGTGAAGGTAGGTGTACAGAAGTAATTATGTGTTGGTGAAGGTAGGTGTACAAAAGTAATTATGTGTTGGTGACGGTAGGTGTACAAAAGTAATTATGTGTTGGTGACGGTAGGTGTACAAAAGAATTATGTGTTGGTGACGGTAGGTGTACAAAAGTAATTATGTGTTGGTGACGGTAGGTGTACAAAAGTAATTATGTGTTGGTGACGGTAGGTGTACAAAAGTAATTATGTGTTGGTGACGGTAGGTATACAACAGTAATTGTGTTGGTGACGGTAGGTATACAAAAGTAATTATGTGTTGGTGACGGTAGGTCTACAAAAGCTCCTCTTGCAGACTTTATCCTATTATAGTGTATATAATTCTTGACATAGGAATAGGTTGAATTCTATACGAATATCACACTGTTACAAGGCTTAATATTAAACGAAAATGTAATTATTTTTTCAAAGAGTTTTTATGCATTAAAATATGGAAAAATCTGCGTAATATATGCTTGGAAATTTTTGATATAAAATGAAGTTAATGAATTGGTGTGCCATAAAGTAAAGTCGATTTAGGAAGTTCAATCAGAATTCATTGAAATTATTAACATCAGCATTTTCTACAAAATGTGGTGCAGCTCTCTCTGTTAAGCTTATTTTCCATGATCCAAAAACGTACCCTTATTTTAACTCATGAAACATTTTATGCTTATAAATCACACTAAAGCCTGTAACTACACAAGAAGTAGTGAAACACGCTTTGAAAATGGAGTTACTATATTCCACCGAAATTTTGGTAACTGCTTATCGTACTACTCAGAGACTCTGAACAGAAGACATGAACCTTCACAGCCGCAAAGTCTCAAATATTGCTTAAATCATATTAGACTTCCCAGCTTTCCTGGAGAAGAAAATACTGGGAAGAATCCAAAATTGCAGCCTGTAAAAATCAATTTTTAGCCGGGCAGTAAAGTACATGGCAAAACAAGACAGGACATGAATGTATTTTGACTGATCTCAGGGTCAAATTGGTATTCAACATTTTTTTGAATACTGAGAGAAACCTGTCGATTACGTTGCTAGAATGCATAAAGGAGAACATCCTAAATTAAGGACAACGAACTCAAATCGTACGCCTGCCGAGCAAATAATTTTGAAAATGAAAGCATGCTGCGCGTCATTTTAAGCACTAAACAGTTAAACATTTTGTTTAAAATTAAATAAACCATATTTTATACTTTAGTAAAAAACAAATATTTTGCAATTATCTAATTTTAAATTTTACTTCACCGCTATCTCTTGCTGACTTTTAGTGTAGAGATCTAAGATATTAAAATACTTTAAGAGTTAATGACTCATGACGAAAAATATTAATTCCCTAAACTAAAAAAGAAACTTGAATACTTTGCTAGGGCACTTCCTGCAGTAATAACGAACTCAGTATGCAGGTCGTATAAAATGCACTGGCGGGCTTTTTGCGACTCGCAGAACGCCTGTTGTGGTGGGGACATCGGAAGGAAAGAAGCCACTTGGAAGGCCTAGGCTAGTTGGGAGGTTAATATTAAGGTTGATCTTCAAGATGTGGTATAGGGGGCATGGAGTAAATTGATCTGACTCCGGTTATGGGCAGGTGGCGGGCTCTTGTGAATACGGTAGTTAACCTCCGGTTTCCGTAAAATACGGAGACATTCTTGACTAGCTGAGGACCTGTTAGCTTCTCAAGAAAGTCTCCGCTTCATGCAGTTTGTTTATTCATTCATTCTGCAGTCTGTCTCACGACGGTCCGTAGCCTCTTCATTCTGCAGTCTGTCTCACGACGGTCCGTAGCATCTTCATTCTGCAGTCTGTCTCACGACGGTCCGTAGCCTCTTCATTCTGCAGTCTGTCTCACGACGGTCCGTAGCCTCTTCATTCTGCAGTCTGTCTCACGACGGTCCGTAGCCTCTTCCAAAGCGAGATCTCCACAGGGTGCGATCTAGTGCTTCCTCTTTAATTTACAGTATCTTCTCTTTTCCTTAAGGTCATCCAGCAGCTGCTTACGTCTTCTCCCTCGTCTTCCCGTCATTTCTATCCTTCCTTCTAACTTTCCTTCAATCACGTGTTTCAGAAGGCAGTTTCTACGCAAGATGTGACCAATCCATTTAGCCTTTCTTCTTTTTATTGTATGTACGATATTCCTCTCCTCCTTAACTCTTTGTGATACTTCTTCATTTCTCACACGATCGGTCCAACTGATCTTCTCCATCCTTCTCCAGCACCACATTTCAAAACTTTCCAGATACTTCTGATCTACTTTCCGAAGTGTCCACGTTTCAGCACCACACAAAGCTATGCTCCAAATGTAGCACTTTACTAGTTTCTTCCTTAAATTTAATTCCAGTTTGCTGGTGAAAAGATTCTTCTTCTTGTTGAATGCTGCTTTTGGGAGTTAGTTTAGTCAGGTGGTTAATTTACGACAGTGAATCGGAAAGGACTGAAAAAGACTATCCTGGCCTATTTGCTGGTTCTGTGCCCGTACCACAAAGACCCTCATTCAAGATAGTCCCATTTCAAACACAGATTAAGGTAAGTGACGCCCCCCCCTTCCCCCCATGCCGAATACACACAATTTTAATGTTAACTTTATCTGTAGTAATAATTATAATGCAGTGCAGGAAAAAGCTAGTATGAATTTTAGTGACTTCCATTTTCTAGGTACAGAATCAATACAAATGTGACGCGTCCTCATCAACATGTCATTTCCGCCATCCTGCGCCGCGCTGCTAATTGATACAACGGGGGGCCTGCGACCGATATTGACGTTGACCACTGCGCTCTGCTGTGACTAGGAAAGACAGAGTCCAATTTGTTCATGTCAAGGGCTGGTGCTGTGGTTTTTAAACATGTTGCAGTCATTTTTATATTCAACGTCGGAAGTGATAACTCAAAAAGGAAGTAGTTGGTTTTTGGCCATTTTCATGGTTAAGATGCAGGAACATAACCTACTAAAAACTAGAGCGGTATTGTTATACTTCTTTTGTTTTCTTCATTTGTTTTTCAAATGTCTTCTCTTCTGTTGCAATCTATATATTTTTTTTTCGTTTTCAGCCACGCTTAAAAAATTGCGAAAAGTGAATATAGGTTCGTTATGTATGTCCGTCCGTCTGCATGAAAAAACTCGTCTCCCATTGGATAAATATTCGTAAAGTTTTACAGGCATAATAGTTTAATTAATTCTGTCGACAAAATTTAATTTTTTTTGTAATCAGACAAAAGTAACGTGGCAGCTTACATCAAGACCCGCATACATTTAAGGCTATATTATTTACTGAGGTTATCACTGTCACTGCCATTGTAATCGAAAGAAATTAATATTAATCAATTATAATTGATAGTGATCTACTACAGATTGCAATCTATAGGAATCTGTCTTATTTTTAGTGTTATTGATATTTTGCTGAATTTAGAAAATGCAATGGTAATATCTATTAATTGATAATTACGTCTAGGGATGTGGAATATGATATATATAATGAATGTACCATCTAATTACTAGAAAATATTGTTTTTTTAGTCAGAAAGTACAAAGTGTTTCGACTTTGTCAGTATTACAGGTTATGTGTAACATACTTTCAAAATAAAAAAGCCAACATAGACATATAAATAATAAATTCTGCGTAGATATAAATAACAGACCATAACAAGACAGGCAATGTAGGTATAAACATAATACTGACGCGCGTTCGCTTAACCATTGTTCCCATGGAAAAGCAATAAGTATTACATATTCTGAGTGTGTGTTTTTAGCCTTAGTTATCCAGCATGCAAAGCGCATGCGCCGTATTATATTGTCATCTGTGGCCTGTCTGACTGTACCGTATTTTTCCACATTATCTCCTAAACGGCATGATTTTCGGAAAAATTTTTGAACATAAAATGTATGTTTTGAGTTTGTCTGCAATTTTGTCTGAAATATTTCTCATTCTAAGAAGAATTCAACGAGATATTGTCATAAACGTACTTAGGTCTTCATGTGAAGTATCCGTTATTCTGGTCAGATTTTAATGAAACATGAATTTTCTCGACAGATTTTCGAAAAATCTTCAATATAAAATTTCATGAAAATCCGTCCAGTGGGAACCGAGTTGTTCCATGCGGACGGACGGACAGACAGACAGACAGACATGATGAAGGTAATAGCCACTTTTTGCAATTTTGCGAACGCGCCTAAAAATTGTGATAACATTTTGTACCCAATAAGTAAAATATTATGAAAAGTAACAAAACGTGTGATCACGGGGGACAGAATATGTACATTGTGACAGTGTTCAGAGTCAGACATATGTACATTGTGACAGTGTTCAGAGTCAGAGATATGTACATTGTGACAGTGTTCAGAGTCAGAGATTGTACATTGTGACAGTGTTCAGAGTCAGAATATGTACATTGTGACAGTGTTCAGAGTCAGAGTATGTAATTGTACATGTCAGAGTCAGAGATATGTACATTGTGACAGTGTTAGAGTCAGAGATATGTACATTGTGACAGTGTTCAGAGTCAGAGATATGTACATTGTGACAGTGTTCAGAGTCAGACATATGTACATTGTGACAGTGTTCAGAGTCAGAGATATGTACATTGTGACAGTGTTCAGAGTCAGGACATATGTACATTGTGACAGTGTTCAGAGTCAGACATATGTACATTGTGACAGTGTTCAGAGTCAGACATATGTACATTGTGACAGTGTTCAGAGTCAGAGATATGTACATTGTGACAGTGTTCAGAGTCAGACATATGTACATTGTGACAGTGTTCAGAGTCAGACATATGTACATTGTGACAGTGTTCAGAGTCAGACATATGTACATTGTGACAGTGCTCAGAGTCAGACATATGTACATTGTGACAGTGTTCAGAGTCAGAGATATGTACATTGTGACAGTGTTCAGAGTCAGAGATATGTACATTGTGACAGTGTTCAGAGTCAGACATATGTACATTGTGACAGTGTTCAGAGTCAGAGATATGAGTGATCGTACTCGCACCTGAATATGTCTAGGATAGAAAGTTATGATCGTGCATTGTTATGTTTTAGGTATCTGCCTTATTTTGTTGTTCGTTCATCCATTGTTTATTTCGGCGTTCCCTGCATAGACTTTCTCCCTCGACTAGTATAAATCCTAATATTTAAATAAATTCTAAAGTTTTGTTATACTCGTAGTCTCCTTTTATAACCATTAAGCCTTTGAAGATTAAAATAAATAATCATCATTATCACCATCATCGTCATCATTATAATCATCACTTCATGACGCTTTCAATGACTTGATCTCGTAACCCGTTCCGGTCTCAATATTACAACCCAGAAGTCTCTTTAAGTGTCGTCATCGTTTCCTTTGTCCTGTAGATTGATATTTCATAACAGCTGGCGTTATTCTGGAACTGTCCATTCTATAAAAATGCTGTATCCATTTGTTGTTACGTTTGTTGGTTTTTTTTTTCAAAACTGCTTGTGCTTAAAGTTCTTTTAGAATATCGTGATTTCTTTTGTAGTCAAACAGCGTGTTTTTGTAGTTCTTCCCAAAATTTGATCTCTGTTTCTGTGATTCTGGCTTTGTCTTGTTCCGTTAGTGTCAAATGTCACTGCCGTACATTAGGGTGGTGTTACTGTGTGTTACTGTGTGTTACTGTGTGTTACTGTGTGTTACTTGGTTCTTGGTCTGGTAGTACGTTTGTGGAACTTTGAAGGTTTAAGGACTTGATTGATGGATTGTTATCTACAAATGTTTTGTTAATTTGGTTGTGTCCCAGGTAATTGTGCTTGTTGTTTGAAATAAATCTACATTAGAACTGTATACACTCATCTCTCGCTTTTCGCTGTTTCACAAATATGCGGCGTCGCCCCGAGAATAAAAATCTAACACTCGGACCCTTCAATGAACAGGAGCATCAAAAGTATTCGACAATTCCAAGAGGTCTTCGAATATTCTGTTTTCTGCTTTTGAAAATTTTGACAACTGTCATGAACTTCATAAACTTTTCCCAAACACTGTATGTCAACCAGAAGTCTTTTGAACCTGTTGTAGAAGTTAGTTAAACTTCTTTATCAAAACGTAACCACATTATTTGGAAGTGGAATATAGATAAAGTTCAGATCTTGTGATGAAATCTTACTAATAATTTCAGTTATGTGTATAACATTATGGGATTTAATACGTTCTGAATAGTGCCATGCCTTGTGCCTTATACATAAAAGCTTTATGTGGAAATCCTTTTGACGTCACTACTGATGAAGGACGTTTGATGATGCCGTGGGTAAGGATCGTAGCAATCTAATGAAAGACGTGGATGTGTATATGTCTGTCTGTCTGTCTGTAGTGTACAAAGCGTTTTGGATCAGGTCCTTGTGCTGACGATAAGTTATATGATATTATCTGTATGTCTAAAGCTCTACATTCAATAAGTTTTGCATTTTGTTAATGCGCAGCCGTGAGACAGAGCAGAAATCACGCAGTTTAATTTACTAGTTTTAAAATTACGAATGGAAATCAGAAATTCTTAATAGTATTCAATTCAGGAAATTGCAACTTCCTGTTTAGTAAGTGTAAATAAAAACTTACTGATTTTATGAAACTGTAATTTTGCCTGTTATCTTGTATGGGCATGCGAAATGGCTTAGAGTTTTATATTGATTGAGAATTTTAAAGAGAGAGAGAGAGAGAGAGAAGTGATATGGAAATTAATAAAGTTGTCGTGAAAGAAGAATGAAGAAAATTTCGTAACTATTAGTCCATAATTATGTTTTAATATTTATTAACGTGATAAGATTAAAGAATTTGCTTTGATAATCGCCATCCTGTTGTTCTTTTATTTCATACAACAAAATTTAAGGTCTGTCTAAAGCAACTTTTGTTATATTTCGAATTATTAATCAGCCACTCATTTCTATCCTATATACGGAACATCATCAGGCTTCTTAAAAAAATGCGTAAAATGTGAAAAGGCATATTATACTATACATTATATTTTGAGGTCTCATAATTTATAGTTTTTACATTCTAAAGTGTAGTTTTAATTTGGTTAAAATAGCTTCTATAACTCATTTTTTCTGCAGTGTCTTACGACAGGATCGTAGCCTCTTCCAAAGCGAGTTCTCCACAGGCTGCGGTCTAGTGCTTCCTCTTTCAATTTCCAGTGCCTTTTCCTTTCCATAAGGTCATCCAGTAGCTGCTTACGACTTTTTCCTCATCTTCCCGTCATTTATATCCTTCCCTCTATCTTTCCGTCAATAACGTGTTTCAGAAGGCAGTTTCTATGCAAGATGTGACCAATCAAGTTAGCCGTCTTTTGTTTTACTGTATGTAGGATATTCCTCTCCTCCTTGACTCTGTATAATACTTCTTCATTTCATTAAATTAAAGTGATTAGACCTAAAGTATTTAACATATGGTAACCAAATTTCGAATGGTACTTCATTTTTTGTCTCGTTTGGTAAAGTTAATAGCTTTGTCATATCTGTCTCTTCTTCTATCTGCCTGTTCGTCCTTCTGTTCCTGTAAGTCTGTCCATCGGTCTTCCTGTCCGCTTGGAATACCTCGGGTCCCACGGGACAGATTTTCATAAAAATTTATATTTGAGGATTTTTCGAAAACCTTTCGAGAAAATTCAATTTCGATCAAAATCTGACAAGAGTAACAGGCACTTTATATGAAGACCTGTGTACATTTATGATAATATCTTGTTGAATTATTCTTAGAATGAGAAATATTTCAGACACAGTTTGTAGAGAAAATCAAAACACACATTTTATGTTCAATAATACGTTTTTGAACATCGTGCCATTTATGAGGTAATGTAGAAAAATTTTGTAGAGCCGGAGAGGCTACAGATAACAATACAATAGGGCGAAGAAAAAATGAGCTATGCATGCCGGATGATAAAGCATGCATACAGACTCACTCGTAATACGTAATACGTAATACGTAATCGTAATACGTAATACGTATTTAACAGTTATTTCTTTCCTTGGCAACAATGGTTACGTGAAAGCGCCTCAGTGTTACTTTGTACTTACATTGCCTGCCTGATTAACTCATATGATAATACGTATTTGTTTTTGGATTCGAGTGCCAGAAGACATTTTTTATAGCCAAATAATTAGCTGAATACCTAACTCTATAAAATACATTTCTAATTGAGTGGCTAATTGTCGCTAAGTTGGTGAAAATATTGTCCCTTTGTAGGGAACTCGAATTTCAATTCTGTGTGTAAAATTTCCCAATGGATTTGATTACTTTCTTTGAACCTACTTGACAACCCATTTCAATACTGGCTTTTTATCTGCACCTAACTCTGAGTGTTTCTTAGTTTCACGTGTTTCGGCTAACGTAATCCACGTGTTTGTCATCAACCCACGCTTGGTAGAGTTCTCTTCTTACATATATTGTTCTAGATTATTTTGAAAATATTTGATGAAAAAAATTACAAAACTTTATCTTAAGTAGTTTTCTGTATTCTCATGCTCCATCTTCTGTCTTAGGACTAATATTCTCCCAGTCGTTTATTCTCAAACAGCCTCAATAATTCCTTTAGGTTGAGAGACAGATATAAAGTATACATATATGTGTCTATCTTCTCAAAATACATTGAATCTATAACACCTCAATCAAGTTTTTGACATTGAGGGATGATTCTTAACTCCAATCAATCATGACAAAGTGCCACCGGGTGTCTTAACATGACGTTTTGAAAGGCTACGGGTGCTGAAAAATGAAAATCGTTACTTAGATGTGGGAAAAGACGATATTATTCTTGAGATATGTACGTTTTGCTAAAATGCATATGTGTCTGTTACTATCTCCTTGAGTTAGATTTTGCATAAAATCTTTTCCGTGAGAAGAGACTTTGTTTGTATAGCGAGCAGAATATTTGTGCGATGATAATTGACTCCAAACGGAAAAACGTGACAACAGAAATGTGAAGTAAAGTGCATATTTAAATACGTTAGATAAAAACGTGACAACAGAAATGTGAAGTAAGTGCATATTTAAATACGTTAGATAAAAACGTGACAACAGAAATGTGAAGTAATGCATATTTAAATACGTTAGATAAAAACGTGACAACAGAAATGTGAAGTAAATGCATATTTAAATACGTTAGATAAAAACGTGACAACAGAAATGTGAAGTAAGTGCATATTTAAATACGTTAGATAAAAACGTGACAACAGAAATGTGAAGTAAATGCATATTTAAATACGTTAGATAAAAACGTGACAACAGAAATGTGAAGCAAGTGCATATTTAAATACGTTAGATAAAAACGTGACAACAGAATGTGAAGTAAGTGCATATTTAAATACGTTAGATAAAAACGTGACAACAGAAATGTGAAGCAAGTGCATATTAAATATTAGATGAAAACGTGACAGGTTGAGCAAATGATATAAATACTAGATAAAAACGTGACAACAGAAATGTGAAACAAGTGCATATTTAAATACGTTAGATAAAAACGTGACAACAGAAATGTGAAGCAAGTGCATATTTAAATACGTTAGATAAAAACGTGACAACAGAAATGTGAAGCAAGTGCATATTTAAATACGTTAGATAAAAACGTGACAACAGAAATGTGAAGCAAGTGCATATTTAAATACGTTAGATAAAAATCGTAATAACAGGAAGTTATTTCTTTTCTATTTGAAAAATAAAGATATGTAATTCCTTTTCGTAATAGGATAAGGGGAAGTAAGAAGAAAAGAAAACCGACTTATGATGATCTGTAGAAAACTACTTACGTGAAATTCAGGATAGTTTATGGATGAGAACGAATTATGAATATTGTATACATCCTAGTGAAAAGTGTCGTCAGAATATTAAATTCATTAAACTAAGAGCGGTATATGTTGTCCGAAATGTTTGTGTGTTTGAACGAAGTTCGGTACGTACCTATTAAGAGCATAGATTTTAAATAGTAAATACTGAAATTGACAATAATTGCGCGACTGTAAAACGTTGCACCATTTCAGGTATTCAGTTTTGTCAGGACATATAGAGAGCATGTATGTAGAAAGGAAACATTTCTAAGTACAGTATTTTATTTTAAGTGTAAATTCTTTTATACTTGTGTAATATATTCATGTACAACATTTTGTTTGTTTTGGGAGCCAAATCCGAAGTAGACATTGCCCATACTTGGTATAAATCTTACGTCGAACATTCGCATTACAAACGTTTATCTCATTTGTTTTCAGACACGTCATCTAGGAACATACTGATCTCATACTCGACTCCCACTGGACGGATTTTAATGAAATTTGCTATTAGAGTATTTTTCAAACATGTGTCGAGAAAATTCAAGTTCCCTTAAAATTCGACAGAATAACGGGTACATTATATGAATACATATTTACATTTATTATAATATCTCGCTCACTTCTTCTTAGAATGAAAAACTTTTCATACAGATTTGTGGAAAAAATAAAAACACATGTTTTAAGTTCAAAGTTTTATTTTCCGAAAATCGTGCCGTTTATGAGATAATGTGGAAAATTATGATAGAGCCAGAAAGGCCACTGATGACAATATAATATGTCGCATGCACTTTGCATGCTGGATAACTAAGGCTACAGACACACACGCAGAATATGTAACACTTATTGCTTTTTCGCGGCAGCAATTGTTACGTGAAGGCGCCTAAATGTTGTCTTTATAGTTCATTTCTTGTGTTCTGTAATATCACGTATGTATGTTTGTACAGCAACAACAACAACAACACAGCGGATGCTGCAGTTGACAGTCTCATTCAAGCTATTCTTCAAACTATGGATGCAGGGACTACCTGGGGTTTGGTCACACAGTGCTAGGACACTGCTTGGTTCTGACACTCATTGAGATATTATATAGGAGAATGAGTGTTACAGGAGATTCAGAAAATAAATTTTCACTATTACGATATTAAATTTTCCTACTACCGTAAGATTGGCAAAGTAAGTCAAGTTTAACTTAATTAGGTAAAAGTTTTTGGATGAAGATTAATATCACATGCCTCCAAATATTGGAATTTTGTTTCTTAATATCCTAAGTGTAATTTATCTTTACCCAGCTTAATATTAACGGTTCTCAGTCGAAGGCGGAGACGTAGCAAAAAACTTTCTGTTTTCTGATAATAATTTGTTTTCGGAGTGTCTTATACAAAACGGTTTTTTGCCCAGAGACTTTTTACACCCCTGCCTCTGCTCTGGATAAATTGAAAGATTGTTAACCTCCACGCCTTTCCCATTGTTATTTATATTGTGAATATTTTAGTAAATTACTGTCTAAACATTTCCAAAAATATGTACCATATTGTTACAAATTTATGGACAATAAATTGAAAGATATTTAATGCCTTAGAAATTATTTATTCCTGATATCTTCTGCTCACATCTGTAACTACTCAGTAGTAGATAAATAAATGTAATAATTAAATCAGTAATACATAAAGACAGAATATCAAGCCTTTTAGTTGTACGTACTGTGTAATGGTGATGGCATATATATATATATATATATATATATATATATAGTATCCACTAATTACAGGCATGTAAATTATACAGCTCTGTAGGTGTCTAAACTTAGCTGCTTGAGATGCAAATTTAGTACGTGCTACGTGCATGTGTGACATCTGGTGCCTTAGGCTGTAGGAGCCTAGTACGTGCTACGTGCATGTGTGACATCTGGTGCCTTAGGCTGTAGGAGCCTCATAATATGCACTGCTCGAGATATAGTGTACTACTAGGGCTGCACATGTAGCACGCAGTGGGACGATAGGACATCCGTACTAAATTTTATTGGGCAGACCACAAGGGAATGTATTACAACTTACAGACGTAGTTTTAGACCGAGTTATACTATTAAAATTGAACTTTAAATGTAAAGCTATCCCATAGTGGAGCCCTACGGCATGTTGTTGAAATAACAGCCTGGAATTACTTGACCAGCTTAGTGTATGTCAGGTTCACAAAATGGACTCTTTCTCATGGGTATAGACAGACTCCAACAGAGTTAAGAACTAAAATTTCTGAAACAGAATCTTCCTTCTCTTTCCGGGAACCTGGGCCCAATATTTTCTATACAATGACGTGACGAACTGATGAAGTGAATTGAGATACACGTAAATATACTTCTAGATATTGTCTAGATAAGCTTTCCCACTATAGAACGAAGTTTATGTATTATGTGGAAGAAACACCATCCCTTTGTAGCTGTCATTCCGTCAGCATAAATCAGCATTTATTTTTAAATACATATTTTCATACATTCTGCATTTACTATAATAGTACGCGCTGGATTAGGTCAGACTGAGCTCCTGCCAGCTGCAGTGACATGGGCTTTATGCTGAACGGTAAACAGTCGCGACCAATGGAGAGTGACGGGCTTGAAATTTGAACGTGATATCGCTTAATTGACAGGGATTACTTCCGTGTTATTAGCGGACGGGTAAGATAAAACGACTGCTTAGTGTCTGTAACATGCTGAATTTTGATGGATGTGTCCCAGCATATTAAGGCCAAATGGGAATTAAGAGATTTTTCATGTAGATGATTACCTCTTTAAGTTTCGTTTTAGGGGAAGTACATGAATAAAAGTATATTAGAGTGCTGTAACTATCCTTAAGCCCATCTCCGAAAAGACTTGCATTTAGATCGTCTAAACTTTAAGCCGTAAGTGGGTAACACTCAGTGAAATATACGCTGGATCATACTTTCGTAAAAGAACCAAAGTGCTATGAAATTAAAAGATATTTGTCAACATGCAAGGAATAAATATGTGTGTGTGTTCAATTTGAGGCTAAAGGGAACTGGCTCAAACAGTGAATAGAATTTCACTTTATATTCACCGTGCATCTTTTTATAATTGAATTATTTGTACCAACAAATGCACTAAGACAGTTTTTTCCACTGTTTTCTTTATTATAAGGATGCCCCAATACGCATTTCGGCAGTTATTCTGCCATCATCAGGGGGTATTTTAAGTGAGTTTTTTTTATTTTTTTTTACATAGACCAATTCTTTGGTTACATCATAACAGTGAGTCAGTATTTGTTACCACATCGTATAAAATGTTTGTAAAATTAGTGGTATTGTTAAGCTGCTAAAAGTTATTAAATTTTAAAAATTGGGGCATCCTTATAATAAAGAAAACAGTGAAAAAACTGTCTTAGTGCATTTGTTGGTACATATAATTCAATGAATAGAATTATTTAACTAAAATAATTCGATTTTTAAGAACATGTACATAACAGAGTAGTAAGAAATAAGTGACTCTGGATTGTTGGCACTTTTTCCATTCCTTATAGACGTGTGTGTTCTTACTAACTCATTACGTGAAGCAGTTTTCGTTGATAAGCAATTCATCGTTCAGCTATTCAACAATAACCCGTCCTTTTATGGAAGTTTATTCTTTATTTCTGTGTCAACAATGTTACGTCACTGGTATCGCTCTTAATCCACATGAATCTACTAACACCAATCACGTTACATTTTTAAAATTAATTTCAAGAATGAACCTTCTTTTCCTTCTACTCTTAGGTCTATCTACCCATTTCTTTCCGTAAGGATTTCCAACCAGAATTTTGGAGAAATTTCTCACTCTCCCATGCATGATTAATCCATCTCCTACGCCCTTATTTGATCACCCTAATATCAGTTGAAAAGGGCACAATACAAACTTCGTCTGTATGACGTGTTCGACATCATTCCCTTAAATACACTTTTTTTCCCTATGGCTCGACAGCCCCTTGGGGGCCTAGGCAGCCTCATTTTACGACGCTTCACAATCACACTGATAGACACACCACACTCGGAGGGACTCCTCTGTACGAGTGATCAGCCCGACGCAGAGACCTCTACCTGACAACACACAACACTCACAACAGACAGACATCCATGCCCACGGCGGGATTCGAACCCACAATCCTAGTAAGCGAGCGGCCGTAGACCCACGCCTAGTCCCATAGGATAGAAGTACTTGCATGTTAAATGTAAAGTAATAATTATAATAATAATAATAATAATAATATAACTACATATAATTACTCATAACATAAAGACTACTTAGGCCTTATGACATAAACCCCCTCAACAAGGAGAGCTGTCACTTTAGAAGGGAGGGGGAGGAAACACGAAACTTTAAGAATGAAAATTAGGATAAGGTGGCATCGGAGTAAAGTTGGAACTGTGTCCCTGATAACAGCAGTCGCAGGAATTGTGCCCCTTTGCCCTGCGTATTTGACAAATCCTGACTTACAAAATACACATCCGAATCAGAAATACAAAAATCTGTCCTGCTCCAAACACGTGAGCTTGTGAGAAAATATTTAGTCAATATTTTAAGGCTTAGGATGAGAGTATCGGCCAAATCTTGAAACCATTAAAATCTGAAATATGATAATAATATTAACAATAATAATTTTTTATTTGTTTAGCTTAACTTATTACGTTATTTGTAGCCTTCACAGGCCAAACTTCTATGTCCTTTGTCTCCACAAGTATAAACAAATTTTACACGGCGCTGCTTGGGAAGATTCTTCTTCTGGGATATGACGCCGATCTTCTTCGACTACCTTGAAGATGGAGGCAGCACGCTTCTCCGAATCGTCAGTAAGATTTACCAATTAACACGGCCTCATAAGTCAATACTCAAAATTTTTTATAATTTTGTATAATTTTTTATTCTTTTCTGTGTCTCCACAAGTCTAACCATTATAAGAGTGAAGAGAAGTCCTTATAGTGGGGTTAAGAGCTCGTTCTACTTTCAAATTAACCCTTTACTGACAGAATGTTACCTCCTTCATTTAAATATCCAGCTCGTACCGCGCAGTAAACACACTCCGTCTCAGTTATACAAACCAGTCAGTTAATGTTGTACAGTGAAATAATCGCTGTTTGTTCTGAGATCCACACAAAACACATAAATACAGTCCGTACCGCGCAGTAAACACACTCCGTCTCAGTTATACAAACCAGTCAGTTAATGTTGTACAGTGAAATAATCGCTGTTTGTTCTGAGATCCACACAAAACACATAAATACAGTCCGTACCGCGCAGTAAACACACTCCGTCTCAGTTATACAAACCAGTCAGTTAATGCTGTACAGTGAAATAATCGCTGTTTGTTCTGAGATCCACACAAAACACATAAATACAGTCCGTACCGCGCAGTAAACACACTCCGTCTCAGTTATACAAACCAGTCAGTTAATGCTGTACAGTGAAATAATCGCTGTTTGTTCTGAGATCCACACAAAACACATAAATACAGTCCGTACCGCGCAGTAAACACACTCCGTCTCAGTTATACAAACCAGTCAGTTAATGCTGTACAGTGAAATAATCGCTGTTTGTTCTGAGATCCACACAAAACACATAAATACAGTCCGTACCGTGCAGTAAACACACTCCGTCTCAGTTATACAAACCAGTCAGTTAATGCTGTACAGTGAAATAATCGCTGTTTGTTCTGAGATCCACACAAAACACAAAATACAGTCCGTACCGCGCAGTAAACACACTCCGTCTCAGTTATACAAACCAGTCAGTTAATGCTTTTACAGTGAAATAATCGCTGTTTGTTCTGAGATCCACACAAACACATAAATACAGTCCGTACCGCGCAGTAAACACACTCCGTCTCAGTTATACAAACCAGTCAGTTAATGTGTACAGTGAAATAATCGCTGTTTGTTCTGAGATCCACACAAAACACATAAATACAGTCCGTACCGCGCAGTAAACACACTCCGTCTCAGTTATACAAACCAGTCAGTTAATGTGTACAGTGAAATAATCGCTGTTTGTTCTGAGATCCACACAAAACACATAAAACAGTCCGTACCGCGCAGTAAACACACTCCGTCTCAGTTATACAAACCAGTCAGTTAATGTTGTACAGTGAAATAATCGCTGTTTGTTCTGAGATCCACACAAAACACATAAATACAGTCCGTACCGCGCAGTAAACACACTCCGTCTCAGTTATACAAACCAGTCAGTTAATGCTGTACAGTGAAATAATCGCTGTTTGTTCTGAGATCCACACAAAACACATAAATACAGTCCGTACCGCGCAGTAAACACACTCCGTCTCAGTTATACAAACCAGTCAGTTAATGTGTTACAGTGAAATAATCGCTGTTTGTTCTGAGATCCACACAAAACACATAAATACAGTCCGTACCGCGCAGTAAACACACTCCGTCTCAGTTATACAAACCAGTCAGTTAATGCTGTACAGTGAAATAATCGCTGTTTGTTCTGAGATCCACACAAAACACATAAATACAGTCCGTACCGCGCAGTAAACACACTCCGTCTCAGTTATACAAACCAGTCAGTTAATGCTGTACAGTGAAATAATCGCTGTTTGTTCTGAGATCCACACAAAACACATAAACACAGTCCGTACCGCGCAGTAAACACACTCCGTCTCAGTTATACAAACCAGTCAGTTAATGCTGTACAGTGAAATAATCGCTGTTTGTTCTGAGATCCACACAAAACACATAAATACACTGTGTGGGCAGAACGTAGAATTTGTGAATGTTAAACATGGTGGTAAATATAGTGACCAGTGGGTTTTAAAGGGTTAAACAAATACGGCTTTTCATCTGTCTTTTATTATCATATTAATCATTTAAACAATACCTAAATTTCAAGGTTACGGAAACGTATGTTCGAAATGCTCAAGTTTATGCCGCAAGCAAGCTGCCAGTCGTTTAGCCATTGAACGTTGCCACTGAACGAATCCTATTTCCTTTCCGATACCAACTGCGGCTTAATTTATGGCCTCAAGTAGCCGATGCCATGCTTCTGGTCTGCCATCATGATACACTCTCAACCCATGCAAACTCACCGAAACAAATCTAATAGATTCAAGTCACGTGACCCAGCGGACCAAGCCACCTGTCCACATCTTTCATCAGAGTATTAGTTCAGATATTTGTACGTGTACCGTCGTGGTGTTGCCATATTCGTCCTCATGCCGCGAGAGGCAACAGCTCTAGGTAAAGCGGTGATTAATTTTCCACAAAATGGCTGTAATACGGAGATATTACACGTTCACCGATAGCATGTAGTCCAATCAGGTTACTGCCTAATACTCCACGTAGGCGTTAACTGAAGGTGGTGTTGGAAATAATATTGCGCTACTTCGCATGTATTTGTGTATGTGTAGTGAGAGGTAAACATTTAAATATTTGTACAAGTAATACATTGAATTTTAACAATTAGAACATTTACATTCAGCAGCAAAGTTTTATGTGTAGTGAGAGCTAAACATTTACTGTATGTGTAGTGAGAGGTAATCATTTACTGTATGTGTAGTGAGAGATAAACATTTACTGTATGTGTAGTGAGAGGTAAACATTTACTGTATGTGTAGTGAGGCTAATTTATGTATGTGTAGTGAGAGATAAACATTTACTGTATGTGTAGTGAGAGGTAAACATTTACTGTATGTGTAGTGAGAGGTAAACATTTACTGTATGTGTAGTGAGAGGTAAACATTTACTGTATGTGTAGTGAGAGGTAATCATTTACTGTGTGTGTAGTGAGAGATAAACATTTACTGTATGTGTAGTGAGAGGTAAACATTTACTGTATGTGTAGTGAGAGGTAAACATTTACTGTATGTGTAGTGAGAGGTAAACATTTACTGTATGTGTAGTGAGAGGTAAACATTTACTGTATGTGTAGTGAGAGGTAAACATTTACTGTATGTGTAGTGAGAGGTAAACATTTACTGTATGTGTAGTGAGAGGTAAACATTTACTGTATGTGTAGTGAGAGGTAAACATTTACTGTATGTGTAGTGAGAGGTAAACATTTACTGTATGTGTAGTGAGAGGTAAACATTTACTGTATGTGTAGTGAGAGGTAAACATTTACTGTATGTGTAGTGAGAGGTAAACATTTACTGTATGTGTAGTGAGAGGTAAACATTTACTGTATGTGTAGTGAGAGGTAAACATTTACTCGTAATCTCGATGCCGTTCATCCTATAATCCGAATCAAAGCAAATGGATCGGACTGAAGCTTAATAACTTTCAGATTTATAACTGTCGTCATGTTTTGGAACTTACAAAGTGTTTGCTCTCAGCAGTGCAACGTCGCGTTTGAATCCTACATAATTTACCTTTTATCAAACATTTCGCAGTTTTCTGGTCTCCTTCAGCATAATTTCTTTGTCCTTGCGTCTTTACAGTACTTTCGCTTCTTTCATAAACTTCTCTATATATTTTTCCCAGTTCTGTCTGTTCAACTCATTCAAATTATAACCTCCAGAAATACCGTCCGTAGTAAGAGCATCATATTCTTATATTTTCATTTACATCTAATGAAAAAAGTGCAGGTATAATAAATGAGTTTGAGGATATTCAAATTTCTGTTCTGACAGTGACTTCCTAAGAGACATAACAATGCGTAGTACGGTCCTTAAGTAAGGAAAGGAAGTGGTGTCTACTGATATAAAAGAATACGTGAGAAGAATTTAATTAAAACTTCCAACACTTATCCTCTTTTATTGAAAGTGTAAGAAATGTGATCATAAAAGTATTTCAGAATGGCGCAAATAATACCGACACCTGAAGTTATTGAAATATAAAGAACCTGGCGGTGTTCTATTGCGTTCACTGGAATCTATTCCCTTATCGGTATTCCGCGAATGCTTTCTCGTCAGATGCAGAAGAGTTTAATCCTCAATAATAATAATAATAATAATAATAATAATAATAATGGCAAAAAATACACAAAGAAACATAGTATAGTGTGTGCTCAACTGCACTGTACCGTACGCAAGGAATAAGGGTCAAATTAGACAATAAACCCTGGTATGTGTGTGTACCAAATCATTAGAAACAAGTCATGGAGTCACAAGTTATGCAATCAAAAAGTGAAAAGGGACAGAACCATCCCTAACAATAAACCGGCCACCACAATCCGGGGTAATGAAAAGGGAACATGTGTGTTAATAGATTTCAGTGATAAAGATAGAAGGCGAAAAAATTTCAAAATGTAAAGACTTTAAGATAGAAAGGCATGGCGTGTGGAATGAACAACAGGGGCAACTGGCACCATCTGTCTCATACAAAAAATACCTGAGCAACGTACCTGGAATGCAAGACATCAAGGAAATACAGAAAGCAGCCATATTGGGCACTGTGTATGTTCTTTGGAAAGTACTAATGTAAAGGTACTCAACGTTTATCATGGGAAATAATATTACATGTACCATAATATTACATGTACCGTAATATTACATGTACCATAATATTACATGTACCATAATATTACATGTACCGTAATATTACATGTACCGTAATATTACATGTACCATAATATTACATGTACCATAATATTACATGTACCATAATATTACATGTACCGTAATATTACATGTACCGTAATATTACATGTACCATAATATTACATGTACCATAATATTACATGTACCGTAATATTACATGTACCGTAATATTACATGTACCGTAATATTACATGTACCATAATATTACATGTACCATAATATTACATGTACCGTAATATTACATGTACCGTAATATTACATGTACCATAATATTACATGTACCATAATATTACATGTACCGTAATATTACATGTACCGTAATATTACATGTACCATAATATTACATGTACCGTAATATTACATGTACCGTAATATTACATGTACCATAATATTACATGTACCATAATATTACATGTACCATAATATTACATGTACCGTAATATTACATGTACCGTAATATTACATGTACCATAATATTACATGTACCATAATATTACATGTACCATAAATTGTGCCCACGGAATACCTGAAGCATTATAAAGCCTAGTATCGTGATTTGTTTCCCAGTATATACTTGTAAATACCCTCCATAATGGTGATGACAGATAATAATAATAATAATAATAATAGTAATAAGTAAATTGTTATTTATTTAGCAACCCAATAGAAATTACAAAAGCAGTAAAAGTAGAAGTGGATAACATGAATAAATGTAAGAGCGCAAAGCCAGGACAAAAGTGAAATAAAATACAACGTGTTACATTTACTTTAACTGAAAGTGACAGATAACTGGAAGGAAGGAAAGAAGGTTGCACTGAACACAGCTAAGACCCGGTAAGACAATTAGACAGATAGTACGTACTTTACCGCAGTGACATTAAATGTCTGCAGCTGTGCACCTGACGTGTCCGTCTCCCTCCATACGACACTGCGTCAGTGCGTAATCAGTTCCCGAAGTTTCAGTGCCACTTTTTTGTCTCAAAACGTCGGGATTTGTTTGCCCAGTGACGCGGCGTCATATCCCGGAGTAACGGGAACCTCTACATAAAATGCAATTTACGAGAAAACAAATTATCGCCAAAAATTATCATTAATAATAATAATTTTCAATTTAATTCAATCAATTCTTATTTATGAACATGCTAGTTTAACAGCGCCATGATCAACCGGCACAACATAAATACAGAAAGCAATTCTCTCTCTCTCTCTCACACACACACACACAATAACAACTTAACATAAAAAACAACAAAAAGTTATATTTGTAAGAGACTCAGCACCTAAATAAAGTATTTAAAGATTATTGCTCAGAAAATTAGTTACATAAAAAGTAGCATAAACAGTACAAAATAATAACAATAATAACAAACAAGCTATATCGATTCAAGCGATTTTGAATAATAATACTTGTTACACAATGAGAATTTTTCTAGCTAAATTTACTTCTTTAAAACATCATATTTGCCTAAACAGTTTGCAAAATTCCAGTGCCTGTTCCTCAGAGAACACTGAGCCTGCACTAAATGTACTCTTCCCTTCATTCTGTACAAGGAAATCGTCACTGAAGATCCAAGTCTCCTCCGAGACGGCCGTAATTATTTACCAGTTAACAGCTTAACATTCCACAGGATCTGAATCCGTATAAAAAAACGCTGTGAGCACCAGCATTCTGGCTCTAAGTAATCACTGTTTGTTTTGAGAGTCGCACTGTACACGAAGTATATTGTGTGCGCAAATTGCAGAGTTTGTAACTGTGGAAGTAGGACGTCAGCCTAGGCAGAGTTAATGACGCAAATTGTATGCAGTAGATCAGCTGAGAAATTGCAACACAATTACTGTAGCAATGATTCTGCTGATAATGAGAGTACTGATCTGCTGATAATGAGAGCACTGCTACTTTGATACGGTTTCTCAAGAGCACGTCTCTGAATAAAAAAACGTGAAGTTACTCTGTCCACGCCATGAGGCATGTGGGGGAGTAGAGGTATAGATCCACTCTTTCTTAACCTGGACACTTGATGGAAGTGAGTTGTTCACTTCACGCCTCGGCCGCTTTACCCTTGGGAAAGAACCCTTGTACGCATTGAATAGGAGGTTGTGTGGGCCCCAAAGTTGGTCAGGACGTTTTGGGTAACAGAAGAATATCTTGCCCCTTCCAGGATTCAAAACCCGGACCATCCAGGCCGTAGCCAAGTAAACTAAATATTGCAGTTGAATCAGAATGTCCTTCACTGACAGCTCACGTAGTTTATTGGCCTCTCTTTGTTCTTGTAATGACAAAGACCAATTCTTACTGACAATAACATTTGACACTTTTATCAGCACTTCCAGATGAAGGCTCCGAATGCAAGTCTATGAACTCGGCACATTTGCTCCTATTCTAACCTACGTCATCTGTCAATTGGAAAATCACCCTGAAGTAACATGATATACAAACAAAAGTGCAAAAGTATTAATTCGTACATGCGTAATACTTATATTTAGGTCACAGCTGTCTGACATGCGTAATACTTATATTTAGGTCACAGCTGTCTGACATGCGTAATACTTATATTTAGGTCACAGCTGTCTGACATGCGTAATACTTATATTTAGGTCACAGCTGTCTGACATGCGTAATACTTATATTTAGGTCACAGCTGTCTGACATGCGTAATACTTATATTTAGGTCACAGCTGTCTGACATGCGTAATACTTATATTTAGGTCACAGCTGTCTGACATGCGTAATACTTATATTTAGGTCACATGCTGACATGCGTAATACTTATATTTAGGTCACAGCTTTGACATGCGTATACTTATATTAGGTCACAGCTGTGACATGCGTAATATTATATTTAGGGCAAGTCTGGTAATACTAATAGGCACAGCTGCAAGCGTATTATTTGGTCAAGCGTTGCGTTCTGGTCATCTTGCAACGTTTCCAAAGAGTTACGGAATTGTAACACCTACATGCGTTGCTGTTGCCTGTCTCAGCCGTTCAAAGGTACGATATGTAAACCTCACATGCGTTGCTGTTGCCTGTCTCTTAGCCGTTCAAAGGTACGATATGTAAACCTCACATGCGTTGCTGTTGCCTGTCTCTTAGCCGTTCAAAGGTACGATATGTAAACCTCACATTCGTTGCTGTTGCCTGTCTCTTAGCCGTTCAAAGGTACGATATGTAAACCTCAAGTCTTCATTAGACCTTCTTTGCGAAAAAGCAAGATCGCCTAATTTGGAGAAGTACGTCCTTCTGCCTGTGACCTAGTATCAGCCATTAACCGTCAGTTGGATTTCCTTGAAACTTCAAAAAGTTATGGATCGTGCAAATAAGGCGTGTTACAGTCGTACGGTGCTTCAACTATAAGTTAGTTATTGCCCTATATTTAATATTTATTTATCCATTTCAGTGACATTTAATGTTATCAATTTTCACATAATTTCATGTGAGCTTCATGAAAGTCGGTAATGTGAAAGCTATAGTTTGCTTAAGGATGTAGATAAAATTTTGTTATTATTTAACACATTTTTGTTCTGGTTCAGAATAAAAGGTACAAGTGTCTACAAAACGTTATTGTTTATTTGTGAGTGTCGTGAAGTTTGGCGAAGAGAAAGACACACTGTACTTGGCGGCCTATATGAATGTCTATCCAGACTATCCGTTATATTAAAAGTTGTGTGATTGTTTATGTAAGAGGTATGCACAAAGGCTATTGAACATTTTTAAACTTCGTGAAAATTCGGAGTAGGGAAACCCCTGTTTTTCTTAAGGGCATAAACAAAATTACTTTTAGCGTGTACTATGCAAACCTATGGCAATTATGAAGTAAAGAACGCCTTGGTACTGTCTTTGTACCACGTCAGTGAGTACGACATTTATAGTCTTGTTGTATTTAATGTAGTGTCAACTTAAATGTACACAGACCGTAACAGTTATGGCGTTGTTATTTTCTTTTGTTTTAGTTTAGATCTCGAAAGTCGTACGATTCGAGTTCAGCATCAATATGAACTCCTTTTTACACTCCAAAGTATGTTTATCTGCTTACGTTCGACATGTTCTATTAAACATGTGTAAGTATTCGTGTCACTTCTCAGATATTTCGATCCTAATTCATATAAACTGTAATGTGCCGACACATTTCAATAGATTTCCGCAAAATCGGATTTAGAGGTCCGTAGAATTTTCATGATTTGTAACCGAAATAAGGAGAATATTATATCACATTTTGCAGTAATAAGATTGTTAGCGTATAACAACATACAGTAGTCTAAACTTCACGTTGTATTCACCGTGCATCATATTGTCAATCATAGGTTTTACTTTACCAACTCATGCACTATATTCTTACAATAATATCGTACACCCCTACATATGTTTCGGCCGGTTACCGGCCATCCTCAGGGGGTCAAAGACATTACAATTTTAAATATAACCAAGAATATGTAAATAATTTTTATAATTTTAATTCTGTATTCTACATATTCCCTAGAAGTTTAAAGTTGAACTCATTGGGAACAACAGTTTTATTGAAATAGTTTTTTACTCTAAGAGGATGCACAAATTTTTGTAATTGATGTATAGTCTATTGTAAAGTCTTTGACCCCCTGAAGATGGCCGGTAACGGGCCGAAACATATGTAGGGGTGTACGACATTATTGTAAGAATAAAGTGCATGAGTTGCTAAAGTAAAACCTATAGTAGAGTCTAATTTGGAAACACAACAGTAAGGCAACGTCTTGGAAACTAAGATATTCCTTCCATTACAGCCTGCTTCAACACCGTACTTTTTAAAGAGTATTAAGAAAAGGTATTTTATATAAACACGCTGTCAGTTACTAAGATTAAATGACGTTTACGATAGATGAAAGAAGTACGTTTATGGAGATTTGGTGGAATGATACTGATAAGGGAAGACCTAAGCATTCGGAGGAAAGACCCTCCAAGTGTCATTTTGTTCACTACAAAAACGTACGGTCTGCACTGCGATGAAGCGCAGGTCTTCCTGTTAATTACATCCGTACTGAAATGGTGTCTGCACAGGTTTGTGGGTTACACAGGGACTGTCTGAAATGGTGTCTGCACAGGTTTGTGGGTTACACAGGGACTGTCTGAAATGGTGTCTGCACAGGTTTGTGGGTTACACAGGGACTGTCTGAAATGGTGTCTGCACAGGTTTGTGGGTTACACAGGGACTGTCTGAAATGGTGTCTGCACAGGTTTGTGGGTTACACAGGGACTGTCTGAAATGGTGTCTGCACAGGTTTGTGGGTTACACAGGGACTGTCTGAAATGGTGTCTGCACAGGTTTGTGGGTTACACAGGGACTGTCTGAAATGGTGTCTGCACAGGTTTGTGGGTTACACAGGGACTGTCTGAAATGGTGTCTGCACAGGTTTGTGGGTTACACAGGGACTGTCTGAAATGGTGTCTGCACAGTTTGTGGGTTACACAGGGACTGTCTGAAATGTGTCTGCACAGGTTTGTGGTTACACAGGGACTGTCTGACATGGTGTCTGCACAGGTTTGTGGGTTACACAGGGACTGTCTGAAATGGTGTCTGCACAGGTTTTGGGGTTACACAGGGACTGTCTGAAATGGTGTCTGCACAGGTTTGTGGGTTACACAGGGACTGTCTGAAATGGTGTCTGCACAGGTTTGTGGGTTACACAGGGACTGTCTGAAATGGTGTCTGCACAGGTTTGTGGGTTACACAGGAACTGTCTGAAATGGTGTCTGCACAGGTTTGTGGGTTACACAGGGACTGTCTGAAATGGTGTCTGCACAGGTTTGTGGGTTACACAGGGACTGTCTGAAATGGTGTCTGCACAGGTTTGTGGGTTACACAGGGACTGTCTGAAATGGTGTCTGCACAGGTTTGTGGGTTACACAGGGACTGTCTGACATGGTGTCTGCACAGGTTTGTGGGTTACACAGGGACTGTCTGAAATGGTGTCTGCACAGGTTTGTGGGTTACACAGGGACTGTCTGAAATGGTGTCTGCACAGGTTTGTGGGTTACACAGGGACTGTCTGAAATGGTGTCTGCACAGGTTTGTGGGTTACACAGGGACTGTCTGAAATGGTGTCTGCACAGGTTTGTGGGTTACACATGGACTGTCTGAAATGCGTAAACAAAATTTAATATTGTGTTTCCCACAACAAAACAGGAAAAATATTCATCTCTATATATGTCTGCTAACACTTATTTTTCGAGGTACAGCCCAACAGGGTGTTGACCCATTCTTTTACATCTTTATTTCCGGGATACTTAAAATACTAATGCATTCAACTTTAATTGAAAATAAAGAGACACTTCACCAACGCACTTTTATGCCTGTCAAACCGTTCGTAACTGCGCCGGGACCTATTAAAAGAAGTGACAGTCCATGATCAGAAGTGTCCATGCGTGCATTGATTGAGTTGGAAGGGGTTTTGAGCATTTCTTTTGAATCGTGACTTCATAAAGAATAGAACTGAACAGTTATTAAATTTAGAACGTGTACTGTAAATGTATTACGTCAGTTGTAAGTAAAATATTGCATACTTAAGGTGTTTGTTTTTCAATGTAATCTTTCAATTAAACTCAAAAACCGCTCATTTCCTGACATATGTTATATGAATTTTTTGTGTGGAAGAATTGACTCTTGAAGTTCGTCCAAGTATTTTAGACACACCTGTACAGTGCAAATTAATGCGGTCTTATAAAAACTTTCATACTCTTTGTCTTGCGTAGAGTATACCAGCTGTGTCTGAGGAAGGATAATTTACATAGTTTAAAGATTTCGTGAGTTTTTATGTCAGAGACAATTAAGAAATTGGTTATGATAATGTGATATGCCACTGTGTAAATTCACATGTGGTTATCATTTTAAAGAATCTCTCCTTCTTCAGCTTATACATATTTTTAACTACTTACAAAATTACACGTTGTCATACGCCACAATACCACAATTTCAATACCGCTATTATTTTTAAATTTATGACAAATATTTGAAACATCTGACTGCTTCTTTTAATAATGGCAAAAAGAGTCTGTCATTGAAAGCCAAGCCGAAATCCTATTTTCCTGCAATCCAGGTAAACATATGAAATTCTGAGTTGGAAGCAATCCCATCTAGATCTCCGAAATTATGTACGGGAATTGTGTTTCGGAAAACTATGCAATCATTTCGTAAGGGAATTTTATTGTGTGTTTCAAAAGAGCTTCCCCACCAAGTGTCATATTTTATTTGGCTTCCTGTATAAAGTTTGTAACTAAAGACCAGTGAAGACAGAGATTTAAACTCGTGTGAAGAAAAACTATAAACCTTTTATTTTTCATGTCATGAGATAACCTCCCTGAAGATGATTGTTTGTGATACGTATAATGCAATAAGACAATACAGTGATGGAGTAAAGCTTTGTCAAACACATGTTCGAACATCGTTGATAAATCACTAAATATAAACATGGCACAGAAATGGTTTTTGTGGTCATTTTGTGCCAGATCAGCACCTCATATTATGTTACATTAAGCTGGATTTTCGATAATGGATTCACGTTACCTAAAGCAGTGTTAACTGCAGAGAATTGTATAAATTCGTACATGTATGTGCAGCAGGAAGTAGGTTTTATGTCCTGTGACCGGAAGTTCTTGTTTGATTTCACACATTATGCATGAGCGTGAACCATATTTTTTGGACTTCTGTAGTTACAACATGTCCCATTGTGTTCTTGAATGCTCACATTCCATAGGTAAGGTCTGAGCCTCCAGATCGATAGAGATTGGGGTTATGATGTAACAGACATTCATGGCACTGGAATCAATACATTTCGCACGACAGCTTTTATCCCTTTGTAGTTAGTGTATTTTATACATTACAAGATATATTTTGAAGCTTTCATACAGAGGGAAAAAGGGCCTATAAAATTAATACGAGTTACTGGGTGTTCGAAGGAATGAGATAGATTATTAAGATATATGAACAGCCATAGTATGAGAAAAGAAAGCATTACTGAGAAAATCAGAGAAGCACACCGTGATACCAACATTTACCATTAAATTTTCGAAAGTTCATATATCCGGGAACTTATTCTATACTTGTATCGAGGTGACTGGTACGGAGATGGGTTTGTTGTGCTTGTTCTAAGGATTAGAGCAATGTGGAATTGAACAGCAAATAATGCGCATTGCAAATTTAACAGCAGGTCCCACGGCAGTAATGGGACTCCAGTTTACAGTGCAGTGACAGCCAACCACGTGGTTGCAGGAGTAGAATCAAATACAGATACAGGTCAGACAGTCGACAGTGTCAACACCATTGCACTAATGAATGAACCGTAAACACCGGGCGTCAGAGGATCATAACGGAAAGCGTTGTGATGCGGATTTGCAAATGACATTGTCTGCAGCAGTAACATTTCTGACTTACATTGTCCAGTTCGAATCTCGGCTAATACACACTTTTTGAAATATTTGTGGTTTCTCTAAGTTCATCCAGGAAAATGCAGCGATAAAACGTCAAAACAGAAACACCGCCGCTTTCTTTCGCATCCCTTCCAGTTCATTACTTACTATCATTCAATAATTCACCGCTGCTAAACTCAATTACTCAGAGTATCGCTAAATAAACTACAAAAAATTGTGGTCTCTTCTAAGAGCTATGTACACGCACTGCGTCTGAACGTGGCCCAATCCTCTGTAATCAAAATTAATTTTAATCCTAACTCCCTAAAGACACTTATAACAACATGTGCGACCTGTTTCAATACTACAAATCTCTGAGGTTTTCCTCACGAAGAATATTGGTGTGGTTATATTTGGTAATTATGCTTCAAAGAGTGAAATTTTGACCTTATGGATGAAAACACATCCGTAAATTCGCGTACAGTAATAATTATTATTACATATCTTAAGCCACAATTGCAGACATAATATGCATAAATATGCACTCTAAAATTAACATAACTTTATTGGAGAATATTTGAGAGAAATAACTGCAGGTAGAAAATCAATTTCGTAGCGATTTGTTATGCACAATATAGGAGTGTGATCTGTTTACGATTAAGGGTTCGTTTCTGACAGCGAGAGAACACAAAAATTGGCTTGTGCCCTTTTTGAGTTAACATGACGTTTCTTCCGGGCGGTTAATTTGTATGATCGCAGCTGGGTGCAGAAATTGGAAGGTGTGTTGCAAATTGGTTAATGAAATCGCTATATAATGAGGAACAGCTCAATTTAAATCGAATTTATTCATAAAAAATATTAGCTCGCCGAAACACATCCTGCTGCTTTTAATAATATATAATTTTACTGCCGTTTAGACAAAATTATGTCTCACAACACGTTATGTCTCACAACACATTATGTCTCACAACCTTATGTCTCACACATTATGTCTCACAGCACATTATGTCTCACAACACATTATGTCTCACAGCACATTATGTCTCACAACACATTATGTCTCACACACTTATGTCTCACAGACACATTATGTCTCACAGCACATTATGTCTCACAACACATTATGTCTCAGAGCACATTATGTCTCACAACACATCAGCAGCGACACGTAAAACTTGATGATGAACGGCATGTTGTCTGCATGATGATAAAAGCTATAACATGCTGCCCTATATACCGAATATCGCGGGCTGATGCGTAGAATCTTTGGCTTGTACTTGAATGGTCTCAGGTTCAAATCTTACACCAGACACCTGATGTCCTGAATTAGGTACTTCGCGTCTTTCTCAGTCCCTCCTGGCAACACTTTGCTTTGAAACTTCGGTAGAGTGCCTGTAATCAAATTAAATGACGTTCATCCCAGAAGACAGCAATCTTTATGTTCAACGCTATAGAAAACTCAAATATCACGTGACGGCAGTAACGCTCTTTCGATGGGGTATTTGATACAACTTTCAGAAGTTGAAATCCTCTCGAATTTATCATCCCAAGGTACTCTTTATAATACGAATATGGAGGCAGAAATTTCCTCCAGCCTGGTGGTATATTTCTAAAGTCTGCGTTACGTCACATCCTACAAAACAGTAATATCATTGCAGATTACTATGCGTAGAGAGATATATTTTTAATATTATTGTAAAGTTCAAATTATTTGCCCTTCATATTCTTGAAGTAGATGTGCAACACCTACTGCAAGTCGTTTCACTTCATTTCTTGATATTTCCGATGACCTGATCTTATGTATGCATTTTTTCCCTAAATGATACTTATACGAGTCGAAGCAAGTAGCACAGAAGTTTATTAACAACAAAATAGAGGTTAGTTGTTCAGACGACACAGCGTTAAGGTGACGCAGGTTTACGTGACTGATCTCCGGGCAATCCTTTTCTGTTGCATCGCCGCTGCCAGTCACGAGTGAATATTTGACACACATATTATTTAATTGCGTTGGGCATTATTCTGCTTGAAATCTGTGGACTTCTGGGTAATTACACGGCGTCGTGTGGTAATTATTTACCACACGACGCCTTGTAATTACCCAGAAGACCACAGATTTCATCAATATCGCGGCGTAAGCCTGAAATCAAGATTATTGTGCTTCCTTGTTTTGTGCTCTTCAGGAAAACAAATCACCTTTACTTACTCTTCTATCAACATTTACTTTACCTGAAAAGACCGCTTGTAATCTGGGTGAATAATTTGCTATTCCAATTGAAAACAAAACAAAAAGTCAAATTGATTCACTTCACACAGGAACGAATAGCAGGATAGCACGACCCTTCCTGGAGAACTTATAGCCATTTACATTAAGAAGAAAGTTTCTTGTACTTTATGTAACCTGAATATTTATTATATTTGACCCTATAATAGCCAGATAAATCCAGTTTTCGACTTCGCGCCCTACATATTTTTTTATTCTTCTCCGTGCTTTCTTCGCAAAAATTTAATAATGGACAGTACATACATACTATACATACGACCGTATCCTTCAATTTGTTTATAATTTAATACATGTCACCTAGAGAGCGACTGGATGGATTTCGACCAATTTTGATATGAACGTTCTGGTTTGGAGGCCATCCCAAATTCGTATACTTAATTACATGACTTTAGTACTAGCAACGTATCAGACACGTAAAAATGTGACCAACTAACTAACTAACTAACCAACCAGCCAACTAACCAACAAACTAACTCGGTGAAACAGAGTTCTTCTTGTGAAGCTAACATTTTTTCGGTTATTCAAGAAATTCGTAATTGTCTATGAAACCCGAAGGTTCCTCATCGAGTTCACAAAAGCCCGCCACCTGTCCCTAACCTGAGCCTGAATAATTAAATCCAAGTCCTCCCCCCCCTCCCACCGCTTTCTTGAAAATTTGTCCTAAAGAAATGTGACCTCGAAGACAAATTAGCGCTACTACGGAAGTGCCTGACAGCGAATAATAACAACGGTAATAATTGCGAACATATATTAGTAATAAAATTCATTTTATCAATATTACCATATTAATGACAGAACCAAAAGTAAAAACAATAATTATTTTATAAAGTTATTAAATTTACATACACTGCAGTGCGAATTCGTAATTCCAAAATAAAAATACTTAAGCAGTATGGAAATTGCCTGCACTACAGGAAGGACATCAGGTCTCCAGTCATGTAATAAGTATCTGACCATCTGCGCCGGCATCTACCAAACGATATCTTCAAACGATAAACGATCGTCCTTGACCCTTTTATGACACTCAGACACGTCTTACAGTTCGCGTCACAACACCTGCTGTATACTGATAAAAGAAAGATAATCCGTCCTTTTTGGGCACAGTCACGCAGAGAGAAATTCCTCTTGGTCCAACGATGCGCAGATGGATGAAGCAAATTAATATTTTTGCTTGGCTTTGCTTAGAGAAACTCATTTTTTTCAAATACGAGACTAGTTAAGATATTATTAAGTGGAGTAACACTTGAGGTGCCTTTGCTCTGCTGTTATCCGCAGACTTAAAATTTGTGATTATTTCGAGGATAAACACTGACAATGCACGTATCTCAAATTTTCTACGTTTTACACAATACACACAAAAGTTTTCTGTGTAACCTAGCAACAGATTTACAACCTATTATGGCCATTATATCGGAAACGGCTATGTCTGCGTTGTTCGACTTCTATGTTTATACAGTTAACTGTGTCTTCGGCCTCAGCTTGTAGAGTACCTCGCAACGAATACAGTCTGTCTCAGTTATAAAGATAAATCACGGTGAGATATCATAAATGTATGCAAAACTTTATATAAAATGTCACTTATTTTTGTGGAATTTTAATCAAAATCAGAAGGTGTGGACAAATTTTAGTAAACGTCCAAACCATAAATTTTACTGAAACACTTATCAACCAACAACTGCACTATTGAAGTAAATTATCACTTAAAATTACCCTACATATGTTTCGGTCATCACGTGACCATCATCAGGGGTATCTATGTATATATGTATAGGGTAATTTTAAGTGATAATTTACTTCAATAGTGCAGTTGTTGGTTGATAAGTGTTTTCATTACCATAATGCACGGTGAACAAAAAGTAAAGTTTTATAAATTTTACGAAATCTGTTTGGTCTAAGTAGTGCTGATATAAGCGCTCAAATAGACGAAAGGGCGGACAGACGTACCTGACGACGGTAATAGTCGCTGTTTACGATCACTTTGCTGATGCTTCGAGCTAGTCCTGCCTGCACCGACAAAACAGCGCCGCTTCTCGCCTTTTCCGCTTGCGCAGATGCAGAATGTCCGGACGTCATATGCAGTCCGATGCTGCTGCAGTCTTTCCTTTGACCGTTTCCCCAAACGCTACTAAATTTTGTTATAGACTTACTTCTCGAGGCGATCTATTTATGCACTTCGAAACAGACCTCCCTGTGGCAAGTGTCACGCCCCTTACCGTAAAGGCAGCTGGGTGTGTCTCGATGTTGAGTTGTCTCCAAAGCAACTTACACAATTTTCTACTGTATATACGAGTATATACTGTATATATATAGCACCAGGAAAGCGTCGTCGGTATAGTGACTGCGTTTTGGGCTGGATAATCGGTTTCGAATCCCGGCAGAAACGAAGGAGATTTCTCCCCTCCAAAGCGTCCAGATTTCCTGTAGAGCCCATTCAGTCTGCTATGGAATTGATATTATTTTCCAAAGGTAAAGTGGCCGGGGCTTAAAGTTGACCACTCCCATTTATTACTGAGGTTATGAATAAGTCGAGCTATAGGCCTACTTGTAATCTCCATATTTACCTTCTTCACGCGAATATGAAAAACTTACCTGCATGAGATCTGCGCTCTTCTGGTATATTACGCAACGCAGAGTGGTAATGCTGTACCGACGTTTCGGGACAACTGATCGGTTCCATCTTCAAGAGTCAAGAAGTACAAGAAGTCTTGGACTCCTGGGCCCTTGAAGTAGGGACCGATGGGTTGTCCCGAAACGTCGGTAAGAATTACCACTCTACGTTGCGTAATATCCCAGAAGAGCGCAGATCTCATCTACATCGTGGGGAAGCCTAAAATCACGCAACATATTCGTGTGTATATTCATGTATGTAGGTGTGTATGGCAGTGTGCGTTATAAATTTCAAGAGCCCTCTTGGAGTCGAAAACTCATTTACTGCTCTCCAATAATCCGAGAGTTAAGTGACACTCGATGTTTGATTGCCTGTGCAATTGCCCAATTGCAATTTTAATCCCTGGGAATCATATGATACATGCATCAAAGCTTTGTAACAAGTGGCTATCGACATAGTCACTTTCTCTTCCATGAATGCAGCCGCACATATAGCAACAAGTGTTATAACAAGTGGAATATCCTGAGGCGCTCTGCGTCTGGATTGTAAAGTGCGTCGTGGTGCTGGTTGGTTCGTAGGCTCCAAGAACTAACTGGTGCTGGTGGTTCGTAGGCTCAAGAACAATGTGAGGTTGTAGCTCCAAGAACCCTGTACTAACTGGTGCTGGTTCGTTCGTAGGCTCCAAGAACCCTGTACTAACTGGTGCTGGTTGGTTCGTATGCTCCAAGACTAACTGTCTGTGTCGTAGGCTCAGACTAACTGGTGCTGGTTGGTTCGTAGGCTCCAAGAACTAACTGGTGCTGTGGTTCGTAGCTCAAGAACCTGTATAGCTGGTGCTGGTTGGTTCGTAGGCTCCAAGAACCCTGTACTAACTGGTGCTGGTTGGTTCGTATGCTCCAAGAACCTGTACAACTGGTCTGTTGGTCGTATGCTCCAACCCTGTACTAACTGGTTCTTTTCTTTCACAATCGAATGAGTTTAATGAAACTTTGTGTGGCGACAGGAGGGAACTTACGATAATTTAAGACCAAGTAGTCTTATCTTATTTTTTACTGTCTTGGGACTGCTTTTGACTGATAGAGTGAATTCTCGATTCTACGAATCCTGATTGTTCGATGTTCGTTTTTTCCGAGCCGATGCTTTAAAGAGAGGAATGTTTCAGTTTCTTACAATGTAACTTAGCAGTTTAGATTTTATTGTTATTCTACTGTTTTACTATTATGTACATTTACATCCAAATACAATATTAGTTACAGAGTATTTATTAATAAATGTTGTGTACCATACGTACGTAATTATATATTATACATTTTTATAGTCCGGGGACTCCGAGCTTACGGTAATTCGAGGCGACCGCGGTCCCGTTCACCTGGAACTAAGAGAATCGACTGTATTTTGAACATGTCCATCGTAACAGGTTTCACACAAAGTGTTTTTCGAACACTGGGTCTTTTCGTCTTCAGATGACAGAAATAAGTAAGGATTAAGCATTTAACACAGCTAACCCTTTAAACCCTGTTGCGAGATTTCAGCTAGCTTCTTTCCCTGAACGTTATCGTCTTATAAGTGAGGGCTAACAATAATAATAATAATAATAATAATAATAATAAATAAATTGGCCTAAGAACAATACATTAAGATCATTGATAGAGTGTGTGCTCTAAACACTTTAACATATGCAAAGAGATAGGAGTAAAATTAGAAAATAAACACTGGTATGAGCATGTACCTAAATTGTAGAGAAACAAGTCATGAAGGTAAGGTAACCACATTATGGAAGTAACAAGTGCAAGCTGACAGAATGATAAATGAAATAGGGATATAAAATGTCATGATGTTAATAGACATTGCAATTTCACGAGATAGAAATGTGAACATAAAAGAAGCTGAAAGGATTTTAACATATAAATACCTTACAATAGAAATATAACGCATGTGGAATGTAAAAACAAAGTGATACCAGTAATAATAGGGGCGACTGGAATTTACCTTAAAATCATTCAGACAATATCTGAACAAGGTATTTGTAAAGCACGAAATCAAGCAACTAGAGAAAACAGCCTTATTTGGCACTGCACATATACTTCGGAAAGTACTAATGTAAAAGACAGAACGTTTGTCGTGGGAGATAACATTACATGTACCGTAAATTGTAAAACAGAATTGCTGCAACATTATATAACTATAATAAAACTTTGTTTCAGGTATATAATTGTAAATAAGCTGCATAAATGTGATAACAAATATAATAATAATAATAATAAAATAATTTGAATTCGCTAGTTGCAATGCATCGGACTATCTACCGAGTCTGGTCAGAAGTAGTTTTGCAAAATATGACTCAGAATTTGTTACACGAAGGTCGGCCAGAGTAAGACTACAGTACCTATATCTTGGGTTTATGATTTTCACCTCTAATAAGAACATTTCACATTTAATTTTACTGCTGCTCCACTACATTTCCGCGTAATAACGCCACAAAAGAAGCAATTACCTATTGTGGAAGGAGTTATGTTCGTGTGTGTAGAAGTCCATGTATTGTGTTATCAGACTTCATGTAATAAATGCTTCCACCTGACGACCATCTCTATGCTTGTGGCCGCTACAAGTATGCTCCAGCGCTGGAAACAGACGATTACGGCTAGGTGACAAACACACCTCATACAATCAGTATAGGTCCTTTAGTAACGAAATTGTGCGACATTTTATCTTATTGTCAGAGCGACCGTCGTAATCTGTCATAAACATGCGGACTTAGCTTTGTCTTTCATTGAAGATACTAAAAGTAAAACATAGATTGACATATCTTTATCGATGACATCCAGTTGTGATATGTGAACACTAGAGGGGGAAGTACAAAAGTCAACAACTAAATTTATACCAATTTTATTAGTTGTTACATGTTTCGGCTTTAGTAAAAAGCCATTATCTGGTAATTACAAATGCATAAAGGAAGCTAATTAAATACAACCCATTAAAATAATACATTTCCCGATAGCTGAGATGTCGACTTTACAAAATTGGAGCTGTATAAGCCGAAACTAGATAAAAGTCAAGACTGTTCGTTAAAATATTGAAAACGAATAAATGCGTATACATTAATATTTCATTATTCAATTTCATTTTTATTTAGTTTCGGGTTGTACAACTCTAATTTTGTGAAGGTGAGATTTCATCTAACTAAAAGAGCATTATTTTAATGGGTTGTATTTAATTAGCTTCCTTTATATATTTTTAATAGCCTGATGATGGTTTCCATTAAAGCAGAAACATGTAGCAAGCGATAAAACTGGCATCAATGTAGTTGTGGTTGACAGTTCATCTTCCCCATTTACTGCAATATTATATATAACTTATCATCCCTCGCTTTTCGGGGGTTCGTACTTCGCGGTTTCGCAAATTTGCTGGGTCACCCCAAGAATTAAAATAAAAAAACGGGGTAGGTTGTGTCGGAGTCACTACCGCTGAGGTTTTTGGCGGAAAACGTCTTACCCAAGCGGTGTTGTCGGGGCGGAGTGTTTGTAGGGTTGGTAAGAAAGAAATGAGCGCAAGCAACTTGCATTTTTTTATTTATTTATTTCTGACAATGCTGACTGATTTGTAAAATTTTGTTGAAGACAGGACAATGGTACGAGTAGTGCGATATGTAAGACTTACATGCTACACTCATATCTCTAGAGAACGTTAAGTCTATCGTGGTATTCTTTAAAGTTTTGAAGTCAGTTGGATCCGTGGCCAACACCAATCTGAACTTGTCGTTCAGAAACTGTTTCAGACGATCGCTCGCCTCAGCTTGTCGACGCTGCCTCATCCTCCGCATTCGTTCTGCTTGCTGTCATAGGGGCGATTTTGGATTCCCATTTATTCTTCTTTCACTTTGTAAGCGTTTACGATAGGCATTTACCTTCTTGTTTTCAAGATATTTCGACATTTCTGAAAGTATAGGGAAAATTTGTCCAAGTTCAACATTTTCTCACTGTATATTTTTTCAAGTTCTTTCACTATTGTCACTATTAGTAGTTTTATTTATAGTACTCGTCGAGCTCTGTTAAACGACACCTCACACAACGTCCTACGCATAGCGTTCCTGAGCTATACTAATTTTGCCGCGCGGCGAACCGGTAATTTTCCACTCCAAATTGGCGACCATCTTGTGGCGGCGTGTGACGTCAGCGCTCAAGGTTAATGTCGCGTAACATTCTTTGATCCTTGCTCTTTTAAACCGTGTATTGCTTATTTGGATATGCGTTATAGTTTTAAAGTTATTAAGATTTGTGTGTATACACAAAATCGTAACATTTGACTTTCCATACCGGACCCGCGGTGTAAGACTTTTTCCGTAAAAAATCCTTGTACATTCTAGAAGCGTCTAGAAGCTTCTGGAAAGGAAAGACATTCCGACTAGTATAAGTGAACCAATGGCAAAGTAAGCTTTAAAGTGTGTAAAAAATAAATTAAAACGCTTTCCACTTTTTATTTTATTATTTTGTTGTTAATGACGAAAAGGGGTTTAAGAACGAAAATAAAATTTGAAATACTTTATTATAAGTAAAAGCACTAAGAGTACTAAAATATTTTTGGGGAGGGAAGGTAAATTATTCACGGGCTTTTTCCTTTACGAAGGGGTCTTGCAACCTAACACCCCCAAAAGCAAGGGATGACCGTAAATGTCAGTTAGATTGGCAGTCGTCCAGACTGAAGAAAAGAGCTCTGTGTTTTGGGAAGCAAGTCTTCGCATTACTGCATGAACAAACTTTTTTTTTGCGTGGTGAAGGGCCCCGCAGAAGATGCTACGGACGCACCGCAGCCTTAAGGCTTCTTGTGCAACGCCTTTGATTAAGATAAGCAGTTTTTTTATCAAGTTTTACAAGTAATGGAGCACCAGTGGAATGAAATTTACAGGGGAACATCGACAACTCGGAGAAAAACCTGTCCCAGTGCCACATTGTCCACCACAAATCTCACATGCATTGACCCGGGATCGAACCCGGGCCTCCGCAACAAACCTTTACTTCCATTCGAATACGTAAATATATATATATATATGTTTAGTCTTAACTCACTTAACTCACTCATCATGATAAGGAGCTAATTTGCACCTTTATTAATTTGTGCATTTTGTTGGTGTATATCTAAAATATATATATGTATTTATTTATTTATTTATTGACGTACATTTTTGTTCCGTGTTTTCCTTCCCGGAATTAGAGTTTTAGATTTCGGGAATGGTATAATTCCTCTTTTAAACAACGCTCTCATGTTTCCATACATTAATGGTCCGGCAACAAATATCGTAACAACGTTAAACAGACTGGGTCACTCTGTCTACCTCTGATCTCCGACAAGAGCCCATGACTTCTACCTTCAGTGTCGTATTTCTATGTCAAATTATGAGGAAATATTTAACACGAAAATTCCTAAAGATGTGAATTTTATTTTCGTGTACAATAAGAACTAATTTCCTTTATCAGCCCACTTTATTATATGACAAAATTATAACAGAAATAAATTATTTGCCATCGTCCTGAAATATAATTCACGTGCGCTTCGCTTTTCTTGGACTTTATGTGGCGGAATTTGATTGTTGGTTCGCGGCGTTTCGAGAAAATCTGTTGGACCCTTAAAGATGGGACTGATAGGTTGTTCCGAAACATCGGTAACCAACTACCAACCTACGCCGCGTAACATCCCAGAAAGCCATGCCATGGCTCAGGCGGTTAGTCGCCGGCCTCTCACCGCGGAGGTTCGGGTTCGTTTCCGGGTCAGTCCATGTGGGATTTGTGATGGACAAAATTCACTGGACAGGATTTTCCCCAAGTACTTCGGTCTTCCCCTGTCATTTTCATTCCACCGGTGCTCCATTACACGGAAAAAACGAAAAAAAACACTGGTCGTCTTCATCACAGGGTTGTACAATAAGCCTAAAGACTGCGGTGCGTCCGTAACGTCTGCTGCGGGCCCTTCACCACAAGGAAAACATCCCAGAAGCGTTAAGGCCTCAACTACACCACGGTGGAAGCCTGAAATCTCGAGTTACATTCATGTTTTAACCACATTAAAAAATATAGACGAAGTTGTGAAAATCCCAGGTGTTTAAATAATACATTACTGTCCTAAATCTTTGAAAATTTACTTTAAGTTTCATTCTGTTTCTCGGCAAATGTCAGCGTACAGAACAATGAGACTCACGTCTAACACCTTTACTGATTTCAGCACATAAGTTCTGAAGCTTTCACAATGTTGATCGGTCAGAGAGATCGTGTGGCTGAAACGCCGTATAGTGTTCTAGGTGGTTACCAATGTACCCGTGCATTTCCACTACGCCGTGTAGTGTTCTAGGTGGTTACCAATGTACCCGTGCATTTCCACTACCGCCGTGTAGTGTTCTAGGTGGTTACCAATGTACCCGTGCATTTCCACTACCGCCGTGTAGTGTTCTAGGTGGTTACCAATGTACCCGTGCATTTCCACTACCGCCGTGTAGTGTTCTAGGTGGTTACCAATGTACCCGTGCATTTCCACTACCGCCGTGTAGTGTTCTAGGTGGTTACCAATGTACCCGTGCATTTCCACTACCGCCGTGTAGTGTTCTAGGTGGTTACTAATGTACCCGTGCATTTCCACTACCGCCGTGTAGTGTTCTAGGTGGTTACCAATGTACCCGTGCATTTCCACTACCGCCGTGTAGTGTTCTAGGTGGTTACCAATGTACCCGTGCATTTCCACTACCGCCGTGTAGTGTTCTAGGTGGTTACCAATGTACCCGTGCATTTCCACTACCGCCGTGTAGTGTTCTAGGTGGTTACCAATGTACCCGTGCATTTCCAATACCGCCGTGTAGTGTTCTAGGTGGTTACCAATGTACCCGTGCATTTCCACTACCGCCGTGTGGTGTTCTAGGTGGTTACCAATGTACCCGTGCATTTCCACTACCGCCGTGTAGTGTTCTAGGTGGTTACCAATGTACCCGTGCATTTCCACTACCGCCGTGTAGTGTTCTAGGTGGTTACCAATGTACCCGTGCATTTCCACTACCGCCGTGTAGTGTTCTAGGTGGTTACCAATGTACCCGTGCATTTCCACTACCCCGTGTAGTGTTCTAGGTGGTTACTAATGTACCCGTGCATTTCCACTACCGCCGTGTAGTGTTTCTAGGTGGTTACCAATGTACCCGTGCATTTCCACTACCGCCGTGTAGTGTTCTAGGTGGTTACCAATGTACCCGTGCATTTCCACTACCGCCGTGTAGTGTTCTAGGTGGTTACCAATGTACCCGTGCATTTCCACTACCGCCGTGTAGTGTTCTAGGTGGTTACCAATGTACCGTGCATTTCACTACCGCCGTGAGTGTTCTAGGTGGTTACCAATGTACCGTGCATTTCACTACCGCCGTGTGGTGTTCTAGGTGGTTACCAATGTACCCGTGCATTTCCACTACCGCCGTGTAGTGTTCTAGGTGGTTACCAATGTACCCGTGCATTTCCACTACCGCCGTGTATGTTCTAGGTGGTTACCAATGTACCCGTGCATTTCCACTACCGCCGTGTAGTGTTCTAGGTGGTTACCAATGTACCCGTGCATTACCACTACCGCCGCCGTCAGTGATGAAATGTAGCTGTGTAGCTGCGAAGAGTGTCTAGACCTTCTGCAAAATGTGTTGCAGGGAAGTGGGATACAGAAATAAGTGGATTTACATGCTGCTGGAGTTTATACAGGATTTGTCTGAGGAAATATATACAGAGAGGAGAGAAGGTGACGCTGAAGTAACTGTTTCCGGTGTTTGGAATTTGCTGGAGCTAGGAAGAAGAATCGCGTTACACTTTGTTTTGGTTTTACTGAATTTTATTCTTATGCGTCGTAATTTTCACTTCCTTCTATCTCGTCACTTTTTTTTTTGCTAAAGGCGGGTTTATATTAGTCATCCCGCGTAATCATCGCCGATGAATCATCCAAAGTGATTTCAATGGATGAAACAAATTCTGTTTACGTCATTCATCAACACTGAACAGGATAGGTCATTTAAAGATGGCGGCAACTGAACTCGTGCTTTTAGGAATCGGTGTTTTTGTGATGGTTTAATGAATTAATGACGAATTATTGTTGAGAAAAAGAATCTCTTTAAGCGCATTCGCAAAATTGCAAAAAGCAACTATTTGCTTCGTCATGTCTGTCTGTCTGTCCGCCCGCCCGCCTGGAACAATCCTGCTTCCACTGGACGGATTTTCATGAATTTTGATATTTGAGGATGTTTCGAAGATATGTCGAGAAAATTCAACTTCGATTAAAAAACTGAAAAGAATAACGGGTAATTTACTTAAAGACCTATGTACATTTATGATAATATCTCGATCAATTATTCTTAGATGAAAAATCTTTCAGACCAAATTTGTAGAGAAAATCAAAACACACATTTTATGTTCAGTAACATTTTTTCCTAAAATCGTGCCGTTTATGGGATAATGTGGAAAACTATGGTACAGCCAGACAGGCCACAGTGACAATATAATACGGCGCATGCGCTTCGCATGCTGGATAACTAAGGCTACAGACACACACTCAGAATATGTAATACTTATTGCTTTTATACGGCAATAATTGTTACGCGAAAGCGCCTTAATGTTAGGCTCATACGTACACTGCCTGTCTTGTTGACAGTCAGGTTCATGGAACACAAACGCCACACACGAATAAATGTGTGTTTCAGCGAAAATAATTTCGGCACGTAAATGTCGTGTAGGCCTCCACCATTCAGTTATTTCATTGCCTTTGCTCAGCAGAACGCCCGGTACGAATTGTTTTGATGTTAATTTTACTTCCTCTACGGTGAGTTCCGGAAAATTCAGCTCCTGAACAATTTCCTGTAGTGTATTTTCTAAAATTGTTATGTTTATATAATTATGTGTTCCACAAGCACTTAAGGTCTTTCATATACCCTAGCATCAATGGTGTATGGTCATCCTTCCATTTAAAAACCATAGTAGGTTATTTTCAATCAGAACAATTGAAAAAGAAACCATAAATCGAAAAGGAGAAGCACCCGTTGTTCACTGTGGATGAACATGCAGGAACATGTTTGATTACATTGCTCAATCTCGATGATTCATCCAGGATGAGTCATCCAAAGTGAACGAAATTTGGCTGCGACCAACTTCTTTCATCCTTCGTCTGGGATTATCACTTTTCATGAAGCGACTATTTGCACTGTACACTTCTAGTGATCTATCCATAGTGATAATCCGAAGTGAACAACGCAAACTCGTCTGAAACTAGTGCCTCATTCAATTATATATATATATATAACATGGGTGTCCACAGGGAGGCTAGCGTGCATCATGAGTTTCGCGATCATTTCTTTAAAAATAATATTTACGTACAGGTGCGCACCCAGAATTTTCGCTGGCGGTGGGGGGAGGGGGACTGACCCTGAGGCTGTAGGTAACTTATATTTGATTTTAAAAATTATGTTATAAAAATCGTGTCGTGAATATAAAAATAACACTGTTTGAAACTGCATTTGTATACGTACAAACATAACTACGTGTTCCGTGACTCAATCACAGTGTCCTATCTTGTTGTTTTTTTAATTTTATTAATTTATTTTTTTTAAATTATATTGTACTAGTCATCAGCCGATCTCAATGGCTGATTTCGGCTGAAGGGTAAATCACGTAAAACTTTTGATATAATATCTGCAAAATGAGTTTTTTAAATTTCGGTTTTGGGGGGACTGCAGCCCGGCAGCCCCCTTTTTGCGTGCGCCCCTGTTTAGGTAGCTTAGCTGCACAAGGAGCTGAGGGTGAACAGAGTTGTAAAAGATTGTCTGAAGGAAGGAGGCTCATAGGTAACTCGAAATAACCTACTGTGGTTGGAAGAATAGAAGCAAGAAGCCACCCAACAAGGAAAAGTTACTTTATTAATGTATTAGTGGATTCATGAAAAAGAAGTAGTTCCTTATGTGGCCAACAGATCGCGCTGGCTGCGTTCTCTCAGGCTGTGAGCAGTGTTGCTACCGTACGAGTACTTTCGACTTGATAAGTCAAAACACGACTCTTACTTAAGTTGCCTCCAATCTTTCTGCTCCCGAAGCGTTTAGCAGGCCGCCTTAGATAGGTAAGCTATATACAGTCTCCCTACACACACAGCCATAGTAAGATAGCACACGCAAAATCACAACACACCAGAAAAGGCACACGGAGACATAATAACACGCCAGTAGTTCAGCAAAAAAGTGAATGCAACGAACATTTTATAACTTTTAACCAAGTTTTAAATATACATATATTAATGGTTTTAAGGTTTTATCAGACTAACGTACCACTCAGTGATACACACATGCTGTATTTGTCTTAATGTGAATAACTAGTAGCAAATGGTAACCCCTGATGATGGAACTGTAAGGTTCTGAAACACGTGTAGGGTGAGGGGACAAAAGGCCACAATAAAAGTGGTAAAAAACAGTGCATTTGTTGGTTTAATTATTTGATTTAAAAAATGCACGGTGGTAATAGTGTGAAATCTATATCTTTACATTCACCATTATGGATTATCATATAAAATTATTTTTAATTTTTGTTTATTTTTATATTCACAGCCGTATAATTTAATTCATGCTAATAAAACTTAGTTATATTAGTAAAAGTGGTCTTAAATTATGTTAAAAGCCGAAACAGTATGAAGTGTACAGACGATGGTTTTGTGAAAGGACCCTTATTCCCTTACAATGCTGGTTGCAAATACAGAGTCCTCCCCTACTTAACATATCAAACCATATATCAAAGTCCTCCCTGCTTAACATATCAAACCATATATCAAAGTCCTCCCCTACTTAACATATCAAACCATATATCAAAGTCCTCCCCTACTTAACATATCAAACCATATATCAAAGTCCTCCCCTACTTAACATATCAAACCATATATCAAAGTCCTCCCCTACTTAACATATCAAACCATATATCAAAGTCCTCCCCTACTTAACATATCAAACCATATATCAAAGTCCTCCCCTACTTAACATATCAAACCATATATCAAAGTCCTCCCCTACTTAACATATCAAACCATATATCAAAGTCCTCCCCTACTTAACATATCAAACCATATATCAAATTCCTCCCCTACTTAACATATCAAACCATATATCAAAGTCCTCCCCTACTTAACATATCAAACCATATATCAAATTCCTCCCCTACTTAACATATCAAACCATATATCAAAGTCCTCCCCTACTTAACACATCAAACCATATATCAAAGTCCTCCCCTACTTAACACATCAAACCATATATCAAAGTCCTCCCCTACTTAACATATCAAACCATATATCAAAGTCCTCCCCTACTTAACATATCAAACCATATATCAAATTCCTCCCCTACTTAACATATCAAACCATATATCAAATTCCTCCCCTACTTAACATATCAAACCATATATCAAATTCCTCCCCTACTTAACATATCAAACCATATATCAAAGTCCTCCCCTACTTAACACATCAAACCATATATCAAAGTCCTCCCCTACTTAACACATCAAACCATATATCAAATTCCTCCCCTACTTAACATATCAAACCATATATCAAAGTCCTCCCCTACTTAACATATCAAACCATATATCAAATTCCTCCCCTACTTAACATATCAAACCATATATCAAAGCCTTCCGAAGTTTTTGCTGAACTTGAATTGTATTGAGCCACTTTAATTGCTTATTGTTCAGTCAGCCCGAGAGACACAGCTACATGAAATAGTTTGATAAAACGTGAAAGGCTCAGAATAAAATCAAGTGGCCTACCTACGTATGAGAACTTTTGTCAAATTTCTCTTCCTTGTGGCGAGAAGGTCAGACCGACGACTGACAGGTGCTTAAAAAGTCCGTTTTTTTTAATGTAAGTTCCCTTCAAAATAATTCAGGTTTATTCAAACTCATCATATCAGCTTAAACCAAGAATAGTTTATTCGGACAAAATGACGTAAGTGTAGATTTTACTTCTCATTTAAATAAACATGGCCCGTAAATGAAATTATTATCAACAAATTGCACAACAAATTTTACTTACCCACTTATTGGAGACTACATCAAGATATTTCGACTATTTCTTATAGCCAACCTCACGGAGCACTAATATACAAAGTATATAACAACGTATATGAAGTTAAATTTTAAAAACAAAGTCCATTGCCAAACCTCTTGTTTTGTTCAAAGAGATTTTTGGTCTGGACAATATTCGGCGCAAAGAACCTGAACTGTCACCGATGTTTTGCAGAAGTATGGTGCCTGCAGCAACGGATTTGAGGTTTTGCCCTTACAGATATTCCGGGAAATATTAAATTTTAATATTTTAATTAAATAACATGGATAACTATAAACACCACCAACCCTAATATTAAAACAATTCGACATTTTTTATACACAGAGAGCATCTCTAATAAGATTCTCATTGTAAAGAGTCGTTAGGCCAATTTTCCTTCTAAAGGTGCTTGAGCAGAAAATTGTGCTTACAGTTTGCATTATCTTCATCTGTTAGTAACGGCGTTATGAAAGTTCGTGTGTTTTCCCTGAGTGATAGGCTTTCCCAAAGTGGGATTTACGTATTCTTGTAGTCTGAATTTTTTTCGAAAAATAAGTTTTTCTCTTGTCTTAACATAGGCTGTATTTTGACCCTTCTCTAGTGATTTTACTTCGTATTCTGGGAGCGGCGCTCGTTAGGGTTTTATCCTTAGCGATGCTCAAGATCCATGTCTTCGGCACTCTGTACGTAAACAAGGACATCAATAATTTTCCCATCACTGCCTTGCCAAAACAAAAACCTTTTTATTTACACTTTCCTGTTACCAAGATTAATTCGCGAAATCAAAAGCGTGACGCAAGCACGGGCAATTGGATAACCGGACCGGCAAACACTAAATTCCCCAAGCAGCGGATTTTACTCGAACTCTAGCCGCAGCTGTAGATAGCTTTTGACCGAACTATGGGTTTATATATCACAGAAAACACATTCCTTCTGAGATATTTCTCTGCTCTCCCTTTTCTTGAATACTTTGCAGTTTAATCTGTATATTAAGCACGTATTCTCAGTATACGTTGAATAATAACTAATGTTAATAGAGCATCGTTAAATAACTTACAAACCAACTTGTACTCTCGGAGTTTTCTTCAACAGGAATGGCTGATATTTTTTTGCACCTCGTTCATAAGTCAGCTTCATTCGAAACTCTATAACTTCATAATCTGAACACCTAGCGAGTAATTCTTTTCGATGCTACGTGTACTCTCGGTAGCGTGACATTCACTCACATGCAGAAACCAAAGCATTTTAGTTCTACAATTACAGATCATAATTATTTCTTGTTAAAGCAATTCATCTCCCTTGTGTTTACAAGCAAAAGACCATCAAACAATCAGTCACCATAACGTGTTATTTGTTGGTATTATTTTGTAGTTATTGTAATAATTACACGGGTTTGAATGTTCGTTTGTTCAGCCTTGACATCACAGATGGCTCAGTGACAGACGTACACACCGGTAATGGATCAGTCATGTGAGAGGAAATGGTTCGAAATATGCCCGATATTTGCATGGTTTTCCTTTGTTATACCATTCATACACATTGCTATTGTTTTAATGCAGGTCACTAGTGCTTTGTTTAACGTTTTTTTCTAATCCATTATTGTCTGTCACCCAATTACTGGATGCCATACACTGTAATTGACAGTGTCCTCAAAATACAAAACACACCGTCAGCAGGTAAATTTCCACCTGTGCTTAATTAAGCTGAGGCCGAGATAGAGTCGTCAGGATAGTGACTCTCTGAGAGATGGCCGTTTCAGGGTGTGAACCCGAGAAAGGGGGTAGAAGTGATTTTCTCTTCTCCACACGTTCCCCCACTGGCCAGAGGCACACCCAACTTCCTTTAAAATGGGTACGGGTGTTCTTTCTATGGGGTAAAGTGGCCGGAGCGTGGCGCAGACCACCCATCTCATCTGGTGCCGAGAATAAGACTGAGTAGAATTATACATTCTCTCCCTCTCTCGCACTGCGCCTTCGTGGCATGTTATAGGGAGAAATTTACCATTTGCTTAATTAAGCAGCGAGGCATGAAAGCGTATGGGAGAGTGGTGGTGTAGCTTCAGTCATTCTTAACCTTGACATTAGATGGCCTGAGCGGTCAGTTTCACGCCATGGCCATTTAAGTTCCCGTGGAAATATAGCCCGTTGCCCACTGAATAAGAGATTGCTGGGCCCCACAGGCAGGCTTGACACTTGATAGAAGAAAAAACTTCTTGTCCCTGTCGAGAATTAATCCACGATTCCTTGGTCGTATAGAGTGTAGCCTGGTCATTACATCGACTGTGATATCCCGTCAGCAGTTCATACAACATTGTAGCATAACATACCGACAACTCAAAGGTTCAACGTTGCCAGTGAGGAAGCAATTCCCAATGCGCAATGCCGTTCCAGCCCATTATAAAGTTTGTGTGCCGAGGCTTGTGAGTGTATTTTGTATCGTGTACTGGTCAGGGATTGCAGATAAATTTGAACGGCAGGACAGAAGTTATAACTTTCAGAGAAGAAGCCCGGACATATGCAATTTCATCCTTGATAGAATTTCAGAAGGGGGCTGAAATGTGAAGTTGTAATATCGAACGGAAGTACAGCAAAGGTGAAGTTGTAATATCGAACGGAAGTACAGCAAAGGTGAAGTAATATCGAACGGAAGTACAGCAAAGGTGAAGTTGTAATATCGAACGGAAGTGCAGCAAAGATGAAGTTGTAATATCGAACGGAAGTAGAGCAAAGATGAAGTTGTAATATCGAACGGAAGTACAGCAAAGGTGATGTTGTAATATCGAACGGAAGTACAGCAAAGGTGAAGTTGTAATATCTAACGGAAGTACAGCAAAGGTGAAGTTGTAATATCGAACGGAAGTACAGCAAAGTTGAAGTTGTAATATCGAACGGAAGTACAGCAAAGGTGAAGTTGTAATATCGAACGGAAGTGCAGCAAAGGTGAAGTTGTAATATCGAACGGAAGTACAGCAAAGATGAAGTTGTAATATCGAACGGAAGTACAGCAAAGGTGATGTTGTAATATCAAACGGAAGTACAGCAAAAGTGAAGTTGTAATATCTAACGGAAGTACAGCAAAAGTGAAGTTGTAATATCGAACGGAAGTACAGCAAAGGTGAAGTTGTAATATCGAACGGAAGTGCAGCAAAGGTTAAGTTGTAATATCGAACGGAAGTACAGCAAAGATGAAGTTGTAATATCGAACGGAAGTACAGCAAAGGTGTTGTTGTAATATCGAACGGAAGTACAGCAAACGTGATGTTGTAATATCTAACGGAAGTACAGCAAAAGTGAAGTTGTAATATCGAACGGAAGTACAGCAAAGGTGAAGTTGTAATATCGAACGGAAGTGCAGCAAAGATGAAGTTGTAATATCGAACGGAAGTAGAGCAAAGATGAAGTTGTAATATCGAACGGAAGTACAGCAAAGGTGATGTTGTAATATCGAACGGAAGTAGAGCAAAGATGAAGTTGTAATATCGAACGGAAGTACAGCAAAGGTGAAGTTGTAATATCGAACGGAAGTACAGCAAAGGTGAAGTTGTAATATCGAACGGAAGTACAGCAAAGTTGAAGTTGTAATATCGAACGGAAGTACAGCAAAGGTGAAGTTGTAATATCGAACGGAAGTGCAGCAAAGGTGAAGTTGTAATATCGAACGGAAGTACAGCAAAGATGAAGTTGTAATATCGAACGGAAGTACAGCAAAGGTGATGTTGTAATATCAAACGGAAGTACAGCAAAAGTGAAGTTGTAATATCTAACGGAAGTACAGCAAAGGTGAAGTTGTAATATCGAACGGAAGTACAGCAAAGGTGAAGTTGTAATATCGAACGGAAGTGCAGCAAAGGTTAAGTTGTAATATCGAACGGAAGTACAGCAAAGATGAAGTTGTAATATCGAACGGAAGTACAGCAAAGGTGTTGTTGTAATATCGAACGGAAGTACAGCAAACGTGATGTTGTAATATCTAACGGAAGTACAGCAAAAGTGAAGTTGTAATATCGAACGGAAGTACAGCAAAGGTGAAGTTGTAATATCGAACGGAAGTGCAGCAAAGTTGATGTTGTAATATCGAACGGAAGTACAGCAAACGTGAAGTTGTAATATCGACAGGCTGTTACTGTTTTTTTATCTCGACAGCCGGGTACCCCATCAGATATTCTGTTTTTGCTTCCGACGTCACAAACACTGCTAATTATCAGCTATTGCTTTTCTCACACCCGGTAGAATATTAAACTAGCTGGACCAGCTAAATACATCAATGTAATTTTATGCATACCGCAGAATGTTATTGTGTGTAGCACTGCAACAGATAAAATGAAGTGGATCCAGCTTAAAGCAGACACCGCTCACATGGTCTACAAACCCGCTCGTGTAGTGTACAATAACAATCTGCATTATATAATACACTTACCGCATATTAGACAGGTGCTGAAAGACACATGCTGCATAAGGCTGCTTTTAAACGAGCGGCTTTAGCAGCGCTGCTGTGAGCCGCGCTGCGTCGTGAATCATAAGTTTTAAACGGACGTTATCCACGAGGGTGCACCGCCGAAAAAGCAGCGCTGCTCTCAATGTCAGCAGCGGGGATCAGCGTTGTCCGTTGTCCCCGCGGCTGGTGCGCTGATTACGCCGTGCTGCTAGTTGCGCGGCATTGTGTAAAATAATGCCATTTCCACGAGCGGCAGTATCACTTGCTGATCTTAGTGAGATGTTGTTGACGATGGGGAGAAGTGTATCAGCTCGTGGAACCAGTTCAGCAGCGCTGCTAAAAACCTCTCGTGGAAAAGAAGCCTAACTGTTGAAACAATTATTAAAGATGTTTGAAATTCTTGCCTAACAATTCCCTTTACTGCATGTCTAATGATTTTTTAAGCTTGTCCTTTGAGTGTGGAATGGATTTATGTGAGTTGTCGCTCACAATTTCTCACAGGTAAGAGTCGCATGGGGTCATATCGCGTGAAAGAACTGGCCACAAAGGCAGAATGGAAGTAATTATTCATTCCCTTAAAATTTTACGTAAAGCTGCCAGTGAAGTTTTGGTTGTACGTGTGGTTGCACCGTCTTGCTGCAAGAACGTACGTTTGGTTCTACGTGTGGTTGCATCGTCTTGCTGCAAGAACGTACGTTTGGTTCTACGTGTGGTTGCACCGTCTTGCTGAAAGAACGTACGTTTGGTTCTACTTTCAGAGGACAGAGGTGTGCGAAGAATGTGTCTTATTTCTTTAGGTTTTGTTACGTCTGTCTCTTGGAAAAGCTGATACGTGTGAATTGAACCAATTTCAATAATACGTTTTCTGAATGCAGTTTTTCTTGTGCAAATTTACATGTTCTCATTATATAGACTTTGTTATGCGTTCTTTGTACAAAACACACGTACATCACTGCTTTCTATAGGCGTATAGGAAATTTAATAATAAAAACGCTTGTAGTAATTGAAGGCGGATATTCTGTCGCCCTTTAAATTAGTGACGCACAGGGCACATTCCTGACGTGAGCAAAATTATTTAGTTTTTAGAAGAAGCGCTTGACTGCCTTCGTTCTGCCGATCGATCTGGCAAGCCTCTAAAGTTACAGCAGAATGCACAGAAAATGTAGAACGGCGAAGCACAGTCTTCCGCGGGTAACATGCTGTCCGCAGTGCAGCAAAGCACGTTTGAACACGTTTCGCCTACGTAACAACTGCGTTCAGCTGTTACAAAAGTATGAGTTGACATGCGCTTGTCAAAATCGAGCTTCCATGTAACTTCGGTATTTGTATGATTCAAATGCACACAAGGGACTTGGGACTGTTATAAACAAAACCAAATCTGTGTGTTGTGTTGTGTGTGTGTGTTGCGGAGATAGCGACTTCTGCGAAGAGCTGATCACTCGTTCGGAGGAGTCCTACCGCATGTGTGTATGTGTCTTAATTGTGTGTGATCTAGAAGCCTCTAGATTGAGGCGTCCAAGACCAGAGTTGGGCTGTTGAGCCACAGAAATTTAAATCGAAAGGACAAACACTTTAACAACAATTTTAATGCAAAAGTATATTTTATTCTTATCAGTAGTACAGTCACAACCAACACACACACTTGCAACATGTAATCAGGCTACCGGTTTCAGCTCAAAGAGCCATCACCAGGCCTATGACATAAGCCTGATGATGGCTTTTTGAGCTGAAACCGGTAGCCTGATCACATGTTGCAAGTGTGTGTGTTGGTTGTGACTGTACTACTGAAAAGAGTAAAATTTACTTTTGCATGTACGTACAGACAGGGATGTCTAATATTAAAACAATTTTAATGCTTTTACCAGTATTTATAAACGCCACTCTTACAGAATAAGTATCAAATATTTGTGATACGTACATTTAGAATCTATTTATTCCCTGTAGTACCTAAAATCTTACAGATTGGAGTACAAAATTATTTACCTGTTTCTGTGTTTGAGTTTGAAACTTTATCTTTTATGGTAAGAAGATGCTACGGACGCATCGCAGGCTTGAGGCTTATTGTGCAACCCTGTGATGAAGATTATTAGTTTTTTTATTTTTACAACTAATGGAGCACCGGTGTAATGAAATTGACAGGGGAAACCCGAAGTATTCGGGGGGAAAACCTGTCCCAGTGTCACTTTGTCCACCACAAATCCCACATGGACTGACCCGGAATCGAACCCGGGCCTTCGCGGTGAAAGGCCGGTGATTTACCGCCTGAGCCATGGCACGGCCTCTCATGGTAATGTAAGAAGAGAGACAGAGAATGTTTGGGAGGAGGATACGCTGGAGAGTATTTGGACGTAAGTGCAAGACAGTGAGAGCAAGCGGAGAGTATTTGGACGTAAGTGCAAGACAGTGAGAGCAAGCTGGAGAGTGCATGGACGATACACGTACAGGAAGTAAGTAAGTGAGCAGCTGCATGACAGATACACGTTACAGGAAGTTAAGTAAGTTGAGCAGCTGCATGACAGATACACGTTACAGGAAGTTAAGTAAGTTGAGCAGCTGCATGACAGATACACGTTACAGGAAGTTAAGTAAGTTGAGCAGCTGCATGACAGATACACGTTACAGGAAGTTAAGTAAGTTGAGCAGCTGCATGACAGCTACGCGTTACACGGAAGTTAATAATTGACAATTTGCATGACAGATAAACTTAAAAGGAAGTTAAGTAAGTGATAGACTGCATGACAGATACACGTTACAGGAAGTTAAGTAATGAGCACCTGCAATGACAGGTAACGTTACAGGAAGTTAAGTAAATTGAGCAGTCTGCATGACAGATACACGTGTACGGAAGTTAATACTTGAGCACTGCATGAAGATACAGTTTACAGGTAATTAAGTAAGTTGAGAGCTGCATAACAAGTATACACGATACAGAAGTTAAGTAAGTTGAACAGATCGAGAACCAGCTGGGCGGCGCTATTGCATTCCTGGACAAGTTCAAATGGAATGCAAAATTTAGATGGGAAAACTTGAAAAGGAATGTGGCTAGATAAGATGATAATACTAAAACGGTTTCTAAATTAATGCGGTTAATTATTTGAGAATGAGCGATCGGACTTGGAATGAGCATTGGTATCCGGTTCTTATGAACACGATAACGAAAATTGGGTTCTGTGAAAGGCGGGGAATTCCTTAATAATTTGAGCACTTGTAAGAGTATCGAAAATATCTGCAACATTAGGTTTTGTAAAATAACCCACAAAATAAGTAATTATATTTTCGAGGAGAGTGTCAAACATACGTACTGTACACACTGACTGCAGTTGATGAAGTATGTGATCTCACAGATATAATTGAACTATGCGGCTTCCTTGGTCTGCTATCCCTTTGCCTCCACAGAATTACAATATCGCAACTGTGGCGAAAACTTAGCTTACTCTTGTGCGAAATCCACTCTACTGATTAGCTGTAAGTTATTGCTTCGCATGAAATCGATTAATATCTTATTACATGCTTCTAATGATCTTCTTACATTATGTTCTGGGGAAACTTTATTCTGCTGATTTTCTAGTATGCTGGTTTGTCATGAGATATTGGTTCAAGGAATTATCGTAGCTCTGTTTATTTTATACTTGTGTTGATTGTTATATGTTAATTGCTTAAGGCATATTTGCCATTCCGATGATTGTTTACTTGTATGGAGAGTTTAAAAGTTAAAGTTTTATGGAACTTTTGCCATTCGGATGATTGTCTGCTTGTATTATTGGTTATACGACGTAAGTTAATGGTACAAAGCGCACTATTTCTTTCCTTTATTGCCTGATTTTATTGCTTGTTTATGCTATCTTCTCAGATAGATTTCTCCTTTCGTTTATAATCTGCTGGTATTTATTGGTTGTTTATTTTTCAGAGTAACTGAGTCCTAGTTATTGTCTGTTTGTGTTAATCTTGATGTTATTGGTGTATGGAACACTTCCTTTGTCCTTTTTTGTCTGTTTGAATTGGTTTCTTATTTTACTGCTTACCCTGAGGCCAACCATTGACATAATTCTTCCGGTCGCACTACGTGGGGTCGACTCAGCCTCTAACACAAATGAGTACCAGGAATATTTTCTGGGGGGTAAAGGTAGTCGGTGCGTAGGGCTGACAACCTTACCACATTCATGTGCAGATTGTCTAGAAATCTGGGAGCCTCAAACTCCTGGAACCGTAAGGGCCTGTCCTGGCCTGTAATGGTATTGCTTTACCTTGTACACTGCTGACACACTTGTCTGTCTTGCTGTTTCCTTGCTTACCGTAGGCTACACTTCTCTGTCTATTCTTCTTCTTCTTCCTATGGATCGATAGCCCCTTGGGGGCCTATGCCTCCTCATTTTTCGAGGCTTCACGATCATCACACTTTAGACACACGACACTCGGTAGGACTCCTCTGGACGAGGGACCAGCCCGTACGCAGAGACCTCTACCTGACAAACCCCACAAGCTTCTCTGTCTATACCTTGCGTATATTTCAGTTTATGTCTTAAAATCCATCATCATTGTCATAGTCAGTATTAAAACGTTTCACTCCATCATTCTGTTGGATGCCTCTTGCACCTTCTTAAGTTCCATTAATGAGATTGTCTTTAGGAGTTAAGTCAGGCCTTCTACACACGAGTCTAGATCCTTAGGTTGGCAGACTAACTTTATTCGCTTCCCATTTTCCACTTATTTTCTGATATACTCATTTCTTTGTGTTCCTGCTTTCTGTATTAAGCTACAGTTTTGCCGAAAATTATTCTTGCCCTGTGAGTTTGCCTGACTTAATTTTTCGTTAAACTTATAATATTCCGGGCCTCATAAAGACATGTATGTGACTATTTTGTGACTATTAATCTGCAGAAAAGCAGTAAGGTAAGTTTCTGACGCCTTTAAAATTATCTTTCATTTCACCATTCTACAGTTTTAGAGGGCTGACTCAACCTGTTTATCACGCTTTCGACTTGTCCGGCTTCTATGAAGCCTTTAGAATTTCTTCACATTCTACTGCAGTATTTGGTATAATTTTTTTCATTTTTTTCCCCTTTTTCTCCTGCACAATTACGTACATTTTCGTAGTTTTACTAGTTCTACACATGAATATTTTAGTGAGCATTTCTCAAAAATTCTGCATCAAACTTCACGAAGTTAAAAGGCATTTGTTACAGCCACAAAGAACAGAAAACACAATATAAATGCAGTCTATAGTTGGATATTTGCAAGCCTGCCCTCTTTTGTGTAACATATATATATTAAATGTTTCCAGGAGGTATTTACTTCTGTTTTAATATTTTCTTAAACCTGTGTTTTCCCAAGTCTTTACATTTTACAGCGCCTCTTATTTCCCCTCTTTCATTAACCCACCCGCCTGTTCCACATCACAACTAATCCTGACATAAGTTAGTGAAACTTCTGGAGACGCGGAAGCTTTCTTGGAATTTGAAGTTGCGAGGCGGGCTGTCACAGAACAAAAGACAACAAAAAAATCAGCGCCGCTTGCGGGATTTGAAACAATAAGCTTATACATGTGTAGCCGATGTACATCAGTTCACTAGACGACGATGAAGATGGGAAATGGCGTGGATGCATTTGCCTAACAATTAGTAACAAACACATTAGTATGTAAAATAAATCTCACTCCGACAAATGTACACTGTTATGTCATTCAACACAATTTTATTAAAAAATGCCCGACATGTTTCGAACCAATTTATGGTTCATTTTCAGGGGCTCACTTTTCGAAACATGTCGGACATTTTTTAATAAAATTGTGTTGAATGACATAACAGTGTACATTTGTCTGAGTAAGATTTATTTTAATCAAGAATGTACGGAACAAGTAACATAAAGTTTACATTAGTATGTATGTATGTATGTATGTATGTATGTATTTCTGGTGAATGTAAGCAGTAACACATCTCGAGATATACTTCAGTCATAAATTGGACATTCTCAGGTGGAGCAATTCAGTATAAGCTAACTGTATAGGTGGAAATGTAATTACACAACATATATTGATCAAGGTGTTCCCCTGAGGAGAACCATTCGAGTGTTGAAAAATTCCGGGTGTATATAAAAGATTTTTTTTTTTCAATAGACGCCTACATTTATGTGTTTATGATTTATTTACTTAATTAAGTAAAACATCGACGGCATTGGCATTAAATTTAAGTTTTATCCTTCTTCAGGCCCCGCTCTGTTATCATCAGTGCTATATTGACATTATAGTGCGCGCGGAGTACAAAGCTTATTGAATTACTGACGGTGCTGTATGTTGTGTGTCGTTGAATGGGAGGATCACCGGCAGTTGCAACTTCGGTAGAGGCGTAGAAGTTCACAGTGACTTACTTAATGTGCCATAATGAGAGCAACAAGCCAGGGGAAAACCACAAACTGCCCATGCCAGAAAATTGGCCTCTTACTTTAAAGAGGAAATTCCAAAGCACGCAGAAGGAACGTCGAACTTTTTAACATTATGTTTGACTAAGAAGAGGGTTGCATAGATACGAAAGGCAAATGAAGAAGAAAGGGAAAACGAGCAGGGCAGAAGAAAGGGAAGTGAGATAACATGGTGGTGGTGGTGATAATGATGACGACTACGAAAAATATGGAAGAACTTGTAATTAAACGGTAATAAAAGTATGTTGAAAGAAAAGTTACAGGTGTGGAAATTTTGGAAATTTGTTACGATAACAACAATGGAAGGAATAGCGTGATTAGTAAGGCCATAATTGTGATAAAAATGGTCTTTTGAGGAGGAGCAGGATAAGAAGTGAAACGAAGAGAGGGGAATTTATGTGAAATCAAGAGGTGTGCATACACATGGGATCGTAATAAAGCTTTTTGGTGTTTCTAGAAGTGTTCTTACGCAAAAATACAGCGGTCTGTTTTAGTGGATCAGTGGGGCAAAGGAGAGAACATTTGGTTATTTGAATACGTGTACCTTAAAAGAAGAATGTTACGAAAATGAAATGATGACGTAGTGCATCTCGCAGCCGTATAATTAGTATGCAGAGCTAAAATTTATGGGACAATAGTCTGTAGAATCCACGGGCTCTCTCCGGCTCACTGTCCACATACTGCACACCTCAGGTACTCTGGCTGGCGACATTCTTAGAATTTAGAGTTGCCTTTGGGGCGACCCTATATAGATTTCCTTACATATGTAATATTCTGGTGTTGAGCTGTGGAGAGCTCTGAACTCCTTCCTCTTGCTACCGTTTGGGAATTAGAACCACTACGACCCCCTGCAGGTGAAAGGTGTGTGGAAAGCAAACTTGGGAAGAATAATGTTCATTTCATGTGCCCCTGTAAGAAGATGGGAAGAGAAATGAGAGAGAGGGGGTTGCAGTCTTGGGTTTTGAGATTTCAGTATAACTGGAATGTGAAGACGGGAGACTGTGAGAGTCTTTCGATACTTATGAGGGAGATTACTTCGCAACAGTGAAGGATCTAATTTTTATAAATCTGTTCCTCTTCTGCACTGTCTCACCTTCTGCACTCGTCTTCACCTTCTGCAATCGTCTTCACCTTCTGCACTCGTCTTCACCTTCTGCACACGTCTTCACCTTCTGCACTCTTCACCTTCTGCACTCGTCTTCACCTTCTGCACTCGTCTTCACCTTCTGCACTCGTTTCACCTTCTGCACTCGTCTTCACCTTCTGCACTCGTCTTCACCTTCTGCACTCGTCTTCACCTTCTGCACTCGTCTTCCCTTCTGCACTCGTCTTCACCTTCTGCACTCGTCTTCACCACGAATCTTCCGCAGCTGTATCACAATCTCAGATATTCTCACCAAAACCCCTGTATTTACATTGGAGAATGTCGTGGGGTTATCTCTGTGACGACAACAGACCCACAGCAGGATTCGACAGTCAGTCAGGGCAGCGTATTTCCACCACCCGGCTGTCTGCCAATCGTACCTACGCCACCGCAGGGACGCCTTGTCCCAGGGACGCGACAAGGTACACTCTTCCAGCACCGACTTCCTTGAATTTGTTCTACATGTTAGCTGAAGTTCTTGCTGGGTGTAATGTAGGAAATAAGGTACCCGGCATAATTCTGCACATTTACGAAGTGGGGTAGTAAAACTCAAGTACGAGCTTATGGATAGGAGGTAACGTCTATACCGACAGCTTTGTCTGTTCCATCTCAGATGTTACTGAAATGTAATTGCTAAAAACGTTGTAACGGGACGGCATTTTGTCTGTATCTTTCAATGAAGCTAAAACGCGTCATTTGTTGCGTGTCGTGGCCTCTGTATCGACATTTGTCTAGAGAAACTGAGGAATACCGTGCAAAATCCCTAGTCAAAACAGTTTTCTCCGGACTGATATTGGTATACGAAGCAGGATAGCTACCAATTCGACAGTAATATTTTTCCTCATTCTAAGTTCTTAGGCTGTTTTGACGGCCTGGTCGTCACTGCGGGAATGCTATTAAAGTCTGTGTGATCATAGAGGATCCAGTTATTGGTACCTTCAGGAGATGTGAAAGTCTTTTTCTAGTCTTAATTAAATAGGCCATCCTAGCTCTTCCGAAGCCGATCCCAGTGGCCGCGCGGTCTAAGGCGTGGGTCTGCGGCCGCTCGCTTACTAGGATTGTGGGTTCGAATCCCGCGGGGGGCATGGATGTCTGTCTGTTGTGAGTGTTGTGTGTTGTCAGGTAGAGGTCTCTGCGACGAACTGGTCCCTCGTCCAGAGGAGTCTTACCGAGTGCGGTGTGTCTAAAAAAGTGTGATAGTGAAGCCACGAAAAATGAGGCGGCCTAGGCCCCCAAGGGGCTGTCGAACCATTGGAAAAATAAAAATCTCTTCCTATTCAGAATTAACTTTGAGAGTAATTAACTCTTTCCCTATACATATATAATTCCTTGGAGAGGGGATTGGCCCATCTCAAAGGATGTAATTACATAGGACTTCATAGCACATAAAAATCATGTACGTATATTGAAGTCTTGAAGGCTTTTCGAATAATCGGTGGGATCCAAAATTACTCGCACAACAGACCGTGGGGCCAATGTGAATGTCACTGACATTAACTAGGATATTTAATTTAACAACATAGAGTGGTGTGCAGTCTAAATGTCTGCTGGAGAATGTAGTTCTTCTTGTGTGTACATCCTGTGCTGGTGGGAATTTTCGTATCCTTTAAACATTGAATTTGTAGTCTGAAAATAAAATTGGATCGATAAAGTCTTGTCAGTTCGCCTGCTGAAATCTGTCAACGTGGCGTAACTCGCTGCTTTCATCACCTGAAGTGACATTCATAATTCCAATGCTCGTGATGGCGAAGCGTCATTTTAAAATCACAAAGATTGGTGCTTGATTTTTTTTACACGTTGCTCGTACGTGTATTTTTGGACTCCGCAAAAATTCTCACACGATAAGCATTATCAAAAGATACGCTCCTGTTTTCGATTAAGAATACCAGTATGATATTAGATACTGTGCACTGTCTGAAGTGTGCTCAGTATCTGACATTCTTATAAAAGATTGTGGTCAATTGTCCCTGCGCCTAGTTATTTATTATTATTATTATTATTATTATTATTTACTGCAATTGGGTTTTCACCCGGTGGCAGTAGTCCTTACATTAGTACACACAATACAAAATGTTTTCACCCGGTGGCAGTAGTCCTTACACTAGTACACACAATACAAATGTTTTCACCCGGTGGCAGTAGTCCTTACACTAGTACACACAATACAAATGTTTTCACCCGGTGGCAGTAGTCCTTACACTAGTACACACAATACAAATGTTTTCACCCGGTGGCAGTAGTCCTTACACTAGTACACACAATACAAATGTTTTCACCCGGTGGCAGTAGTCCTTACACTAGTACACACAATACAAATGTTTTCACCCGGTGGCAGTAGTCCTTACACTAGTACACACAATACAAATGTTTTCACCCGGTAGCAGTAGTCCTTACACTAGTACACACAATACAAATGTCTTCACCCGGTGGCAGTAGTCCTTACACTAGTACACACAATACAAATGTTTTCACCCGGTAGCAGTAGTCCTTACACTAGTACACACAATACAAATGTCTTCACCCGGTGGCAGTAGTCCTTACACTAGTACACACAATACAAATATTTTCACCCGGTAGCAGTAGTCCTTACACTAGTACACACAATACAAATGTCTTCACCCGGTGGCAGTAGTCCTTACACTAGTACACACAATACAAATGGGCATATAATATACATAAAAGTAACAATACAAAACAAACCAAACACAATTACAAAACAAAATACATACAGTAAACAAAAGTACACACATTACAAAAACATCCACACCTTAACAAAAACATCCACACCTTAACAAAGACATCCACACCTTAACAAAAACATCCACACCTTAACAAAAACATCCACACCTTAACAAAGACATCCACACCTTAACAAAAACATCCACACCTTAACAAAAACATCCACACCTTAACAAATACATCCACACCTTAACAAAGACATCCACACCTTAACAAAAACATCCACACCTTAACAAATACATCCACACCTTAACAAATACATCCACACATTAACAAAGACATCCACACCTTAACAAAAACATCCACACCTTAACAAATACATCCACACCTTACAAAAACACCCACACACAATACAAAAAACACGCACATTAAATAATCTCAATAATCTAAATAATCTCAATATGTTAGATTATCCTCAGTATAAAGTCCGACCAAAGTACATTATACTTTTATCCCCCAAGAACTTAATTCACTTCACTTCTTAACCAAAACACTTCACATCACTTCACGCCCCTTCACTTCACATCACTTCCCTTATTTCGATTTAATCCCCACTTAAAAACCCTTAGCTTGTAATGACTTTCTTATAGTTAGTTCGCGCTGACGGTGGGAATCAAACCCTTTGCCTTTTGAATTCTAGAAAATTAAGCTAAAGACTAGATTAGCCTAGTGCTTTATTGCAGCCCTCCTCGGTAAAATAATATGTTCTGGAAAAAGCACAGTACATAATGTTCGGGCGTACTGGCTAAAAATGCAGGGGCATAACCAAACTGGAATATAAGGATTTTATACTGTGTCTCTCACGACCCGCACCACACTAGGACTTTTGGAAATGCTGAGAGCGCATTTATTGAATGTGCAGAATACATGGAAAAGAAAATTCGAATGTTCTTAGAGGTCTTCGCCTTGCTGTCTTGATATCAGCGCTGAAGCGTCGTTACTGGACAAGTCGCTCAGCGCTACCTTTCGCTGGGTGTATAGGAGCTGCTATCGGGAGGAGGAGGTGTAAGGATCTCTTTATGGAGCGGAGGAAAACCTCTTTAATGCAGGACTCTTTAAGCCTAACGCTTATACTTAGACACGTGTCTAGTGAGACACACAGCTCTAAGAGTCTAGTTTTATTTTCTTTCGTTATGTCCCGAATATGTGTGGTATTGCACTGAAATATGTGCGGTATTGCACTGAAATATGTGTGGTATTGCACTGAAATATGTGTGGTATTGCACTGAAATAAGTGTGGTATTGCACTGAAATACCCTCTGAACATTTTCACCACTTCAAAATTATCATTCATAAAGGTGTTGAAAATAAACTTCATACATATATGTATTTAAAATAAATACATGCTAAATGCTAAATTTGTTATGCTTTATTAGGCAGTACCCCTTAAAGGCATAGGAAAGAGAATTGGAGTTCTGTCGCAACGTACCATGAGATAGCGGTAACTTATTAGGTTCACGCTCCGGCTGCTTCACGTCTGGGTAAGAGTCCTCTACACACATTCGACAGGATGCTGGGGGAGACAGATTTCGGTCTGGATTCTGTGAGAAACATCTTTTTTTTTGCCTCGGCGGGAAACGAACCCCTCCCTGTCGATAGCCTAGTCACTATATCGATTGAGCTCTCTCTGCAAAGCGTCTAAACACGCGAGTATTCTTTATTATGTGAGAAAGAAAGTGTTACTGTTTTCTCAACAGATTTTGCTCTAAAATATAGCAATCATGACACCAATTTTAAGATGGAATCTGACGTGTTAGAATTTTCGGATTTGTTTCGTAGATTACTTACCGTATTGTTACAACTGAACTGATTTAATACCAACAAATAAAAACAAGTACGTTATCGAGAATGGAAGCTTTTTAAGGTTTTGTAATGGTTGACAAAGTTACAGAGATATTCGCGATATAACATATCCTTTAAGGTCGTCCGTTTAGGTTTTCTGTCGTCAGTGACGGCGTCACATGACGTTCTGGTCGTGAGTCCTAAGGAGGAACAGAAGACTTTAGCTGTCAGTCCTAAAGTGACTCTAACTCAGAGCAAGTCCCATAAATTTAGAACTCGGCTTTAGCTAGTAAGCCTGCTTAAATAAGCGAAGAAATTGACCACGGTGGAAGAACGCTGGCATCAGACCGTAATCAGCACCGCGACCAATCACAATATGTTACGAGCCCCAACAAATTGCTTTATCAATGTATCTGCACCTTTATTGAATTTCGTTCTTTCCGATTGAGATTTTTGACAATCACTAAGATTTAAGAATTGCGCTCCAAACTGACGGTATCACAGTTCATCCAACAACATACAGCAGCACAGTACATCTAGGCCGTTCCATAACGCAAGGCGGTTAATCCTCGGTATTTAACCTCTGAGGCCGGTCTTCAATACCAAGACAATCCACCCGGCATTTGTGTCAGACATAGCGGCACTGGGACAGGTGTCTGTCCGAGGACTTCTTCCTTCCTCTGTCAAACATTATTCCACGATTGCTTTATTTTTCTTTTACTTGTCACATTGGGTCCCTGCCCATGATATAAGTTGGTTCCCTGTCCCCATGATAAGTCGGTCCCTGTCACCCACGATAAGTCGGTCCCTGTCACCAGATAAGTCGGTCCCTGTCACCATGATAGGCGCGTCCCTCGGGTTGCGAGGCAGGCGCCTCCTCAGGTTGCGGTATGAGGAACGGCCTCCAATGTGGAGGGTAGCTGTGAATTATTGGGTCGCGGACAGCCAACAAGTCCTCCACTTGGTAGAGTGTTACCAAAAAAGTTACGAAACACTATACAAAGCCTCGGACCTGGACTGATTCTTTGGTACCACTTAAGCAACGGACAAGCCATAAAATGCGGGGAATTTCTTGACTAGCTGACGACCTGTTAGCTTCTCAAGAAGGACTCTGCTCCATGGAGTTAGTTAGTTAGTTAGTTAGTTAGTCATCTCTAAGATGGGTAATGAGAAAATATATGTCGCATTTTAATCCTGTCACCACAACAATGAGAAAACATTATACTTAAAAGCAGTTTCTTTAGTCATTTGACATCAGTTAAGTAAGAAAATCACCCAATCTGAGTCTGAGTAAGTGGTGAATATCTGACTTGTGAGGAGAACTGTCAGGGGTTCGTGACTGCTGCAATACCTTATATCATTCTGCTCCTTATTGAATGAAGGGTCGTACTGAATATCTCCTCACTGGGACATATATTATTGGACGCTCATTTCCTTCGAAAATTGTATAGAAGTACTAACGAATTCGACTCTCCAAAAAATACGATTACTTTTAATTTTTTAAGTGGGAGGCAGCATGTTGCACTGAAACATTCTGTCTACCTACAGGAATGCAACGCAGTCAAGAACCAGAAATTGAATACAGAGTTAATATCTGAAAATTCCATAAAGCATATTTGAAACCCACCCTTTGTACTCGTTCATTAAAATTCAAGTATGAAGTTAATCTAAACGATATTAAAATCCTTTAATACTTAGATTACAGAAAGCCGATCCCGTTGGCCGCGCGGACTAAGGCGTGGGTCTGCGGCCGCTCCTTGCTGGGATTTGGGGTTCGATTTCCGCTAGGGACACGGCTGCCTGTCTGTTGTGATTGTTGTGTGTTGTCAGGTAGAGGTCTCTACGAAGAACCGATCCCTTGTCCAGAGGAGTCCTACCGATGTGGGTGTCATTTAGTGTGATCAGGTACAAAATAACTCTGCAGCTATAATGAGTAGGTAGAAGAGGTCACACTGAGAAGAAGAAGAAAAAAAAGAAAACTATTACCTCTGCACTACGAATACCAAATGCTTAGGGAATTGATCGCTTTTTCTTCTAGGTCTCACAAGAAATGCATACACTCTGTGGTAAAAATACAGAGTGTAATAATGTGTAGCTGACAATACATGTAGTTACCTCCGATATTTAAGGGGTTGATGACAGCCCCCCCCCCCACCTCCTACAGCAGACACTTCTTGTCACCCCATGTCGAGTTGCTTTATGTGATCTGATATAATCGATCGCTACTTCCGCAATTTGCAACAGATGACGTACAGGCCTGCTCTAATATCCGGTTATACGACACAGTACAGGAACGAATGGAGATGAACATCTTACGTGTTTAAACTAAAACTTCAGGGCGACTTAAATATGAAGATGCGGACTGTCCACTCTATATAACGAACTGCTTACTACCGGAAGTGGGATGATATTAGTGGTAATTCGTTGTGTGTTTGTGAAATAATATATGATGCGTGTAAGAATTTATTTGTGGTGACTTGTTTAATGGTGCTTACAGTAGGTACCACAGAATACAGCGTGGAATAATGGCATTATTTAGAAAGGAAGCGGGTAGACGAAGTCATGGCCTAAATGTAATAGACATATTATCCACATAGGTGCTTGGAGCGACACAAGAAATCTAGTAAAACTACTGTAATGAAAGTTTGGTTGTCTGACGGTATTCGAAATGGCACCTCTCGTGTGGTGAGGAGGTAGTTGTCTTGATTGTTTTGTGGGTAGAATGGTGGAAACTAACACTGTTCGTGGTTTACAAGTAGACTCAAGTTCAGTGGTTTTCGTGACTGTGAACACATTGCAAGGAGAAAAAACAAAATTAAAAAAAAAATTAAAATATCTAAACCAAAACTGGTAGGAGAATTTTTGTAACACAAGATACAGCTCTTATCAAAACAAGATAAGCAATGTACGTATAACGTAACATTGTGGCGCGTTCGCGTAATATTTATGTCTCCCCAGCTATCCCAATAGCCTGATATCATTTCGCTCGAAAGACAGCGATTTTATGTCGCCGGTAACAATAAAGGGTACTTAGGCCTTCATGCAAAGTCCTAGATATTTGTGCCCGTTTCTAACCAAATTTGGATTATTCTAAACAGATTTTTATAAAATATTCCGTATCAAATTTCATGAAAATCCGTCCAGTGGGAGCCGCGCTGCTACATGCGCACATGACGAAGCTTGTAGGCGATTTTAACGATTAAGCGAAAGCGCCTAAAAGTGACTCGCTTACTGACACATCGTCTGGCAGTGTCATTAAGGTAGCCACTCATTTGCAAACGATAGTGAAGATCTGTGCATCTGTGTACACAGACCGAATGTGGTGCACACATAAGCGCAGGCTGGAGAGTGCGATGAAATATTCCAGCGAGGCGTAAAATTATGGTGTGACTAAAGGTTTTCACGTAGTTATATGTGAATTTTTATAACTCTTTTCCCTTTCCTTTGATGTTTGTACGTACCTTTGATATGATGTCCATAAAGCTGTACGTAATTCAGAGGCTCGCCAATGTACATCGTGCATAAAGTTATGTTATGGTACATCCTTATTGACCTACACTTAAGCCATTCTCCTCAATGCCTTTGAAAAGAATCAGATCATCAATTTCCGCTACAGCTTCTTGTTATGATTTATTCTTTAGCAGAATAAATGCCTAGTAAATTTACTGTCATGTTTTATGGGCTAAGGGACAAAAAACAAGATATCTAAGAATATAACTTCTAACGAGGTAATACATCGGACATACCAGTGAATTTGTCCGCTTGTTAACTGAGGCACAAGACAGCTCTTTGCAAACACCAGAACGGTTACGTCAATTGTGGAACTGAAAACCGGGTTCCGTCAAATGCAGGTTCTGATTGAGCGCTCGGCACTCGTGCCCTGTAATAAGAAGATCTCGCATTCGATTCTCAGCTGAAATTCCAGCTATCTGATTCTTTATATATTTCCTCAATTCATGAGTAGCTATCACATTCCTCCCGGTTTTCGCGGGACAGTCCGACTTTATAAGCTCTGTCTTTTTGTCCCGCAAAATTCGGTTCGGTACCCCAGATGTCACGTATTTTTTTAAATCCAAGAATAAGACATTTGTGACAAGGCATGATAATATTTTGAAATCCGTACATTTGAAGTATTTATGGTTTGTACGGAATTAAAACAGCCATTAACAGAAAGGGAGTGTAGTTTAGTGATCGTCGATTTTCTTCATCTTCCATGGCGTTACAGCCCGAGGTGGGCCAAAGCCTCCATCTTTTTGGGATTTCATCCCGAAGGTTTTCCTAGTCGATAAATGTGCATTCTATAGTGAGTGACCGGCTCACTGACCGCACAAGTTTTTGCTCAATCCTGTTGAGACTGCCAGAGCCATCTGGCAGGCAGTCAGGAGACTTGGGTGAGAAATAGCCGCTTGAATTTTGCTTACGGACATTACTGGTTCTATTCATGCCCGAAGGTTCTTCTACATGCCGTAAATCTACGACATGGGACCGACGGCTTTACTTCCCCTCCGAAGGAAGTGGTGCTCCGGATTTTTATCACCCTTAAAAATCCATCGCCCTCGGTCGGGATCAGAACCGCGAACCTTGGGTCTAGTGACGAGCACGCTAACCACTAGTCCACCGAGGGGATCGTCGATTTTGGACAGGGTAAACATTTTGTTTTCTATCCTCTCTACCTAAACGCTATTAAGTGTCCGGGTTTTTGGTTTAAGAAATGGAATGAGGCACAATGGTGTCGCTCACATTTCAGAAATTAGAATCAGCCACACTTTCGCCGTGTTATGTTATTTGACTTGCTGAGAGAACCCATTAGACTAACTAAGAAGCGAAGTCGTTTTAATACGAAACACATTAGCAAACAGCAGCTTCCACGTTGCGTTTTAATCCCTTACCTCATGAGTGAAAATCGAAAAATTCTATCATTTTATTTTATTTTTCTTTCAAACAAAGTTTCTACATACATCCGAGCAGTGTCAACTCGTATAGAATTTTCCTTCGATTATCCTCAAAATTTGATTATTAAATGATCGATGATTTTGTGTTTTTTATGTGTTTCATTTTACGATGGTGTCGCTTGCTGTGATTATATGGCACCGGTGATAGATAAATAATTGAGCACAGAGAATTGGTGATTACGTAGGTGAAAATTCTGTCGCCGTGCCAATTTGTCCACCATAAATTCCACATGGACTGGCGTGAGAACGGACACGTACCTCCAGGGAAACAAGATAGCGATTAACCGACTGACCTAAGGTACGGACTAATTACTAGTCATTTCCTATGGAATTTCGGGATTTCTTAGCTTGCACATGATTTATTCACTCTTTTCAATGACAAAACCACAGTGATTAGCATAAGTGATTAATATTATTATTATTGTCATCATCATCACCTTTATTCTGGGTGTTTACAATTATATACCTGAAACAAGCCATTTTCTAGGGTTTATAATGTTTGAGCTATTTCGTGGTAACCTTTATGGTACATGTAATGTTATTTCCCATGATACATGTTTTGTAATCTTATATTAGTAATTTCTGAAGCCTGTGTGCAGTGCCCAATATGCCTGTTTTCTGTAGTTCCTTGATGCCGTGCTTTCCCGTTGTGTTCCTAAGGTAATTTCTGAACGAATTTGAGATGATTCCAGTTGCCCTGTTATTACCGGTAGCGCTTTACGTTTCACATTCCACATGCGCTGTAAGTCTATTGTAAGGTCTTTATATTTTAACATCTTTTCGGCCTATTTCCTCATCACACTTCTATATCCTGAACTTGCAATGTCTTAAGAGATATTTCTTTTTTATAATTCACGGATTATGACATCCGGTTTACTTTTAGGCGTGTTTCTGTCACTTTTAGGCGTGTTTCTGTCACTTTTAGGCGTGTTTCTGTCACTTTTAGGCGTGTTTCTGTCACTTTTAGGCGTGTTTTCTGTCTTTTTAGGCGTGTTTCTGTCACTTTTAGGGTGTTTCTGTCACTTTTAGGCGTGTTTCTGTCATTTTAGGCGTGTTTCTGTCACTTTTAGGCGTGTTTCTGTCACTTTTAGGCGTGTTTCTGTCACTTTTAGGCGTGTTTCTGTCATTTTAAGGCGTGTTTCTGTCACTTTTAGGCGTGTTCTCTCACTTTAGGCATGTTTCTGTCACTTTTAGGCGTGATTCTGTCACTTTTAGGCTGTTTTCTGTCACTTTCACACACGCGAATTTTACGACCCATATTAAGAATGGCTGTCTCATAATCTACTGTGTTATATTTCTTCATGCCTGTATGGAATAATTTTATCTGATTTTCTTGTCAATTTTTAAAATTGTATCCCTTTCATATGGTAAAATATATATGTAAAATATTGTCCCACATATATATTGTTTTGTATTTCAAAGTTGTCACTTATAATGCTTTTGATTAAGCGTAACTTTTAAAATACGTTAATATAACTCAGTTCAAGCAACAGTAATCTGACACTTATACCGATGCACATTCACTCCGCCATCACTTTACTTTTCAGCCCTGAAAGATGATTAAAGGTGTGAAGGTCAACTGTTGCAGAAATAAGTTTGTATTGCTGCGCAAATTAGTTACACATCAAAACTTTTGTCGGAACATTGTTTGGGCGCATTCTAACAAAATATACCCGAACTAACGTTACGTCATTCTTGTATAAAATATCTGTCACTGTTATTTGCACTCGAATCCATCACTGTGACAAATGAACACAATTTAACATTAAAACTGCTCTGTATTGGACAGCGATTCTGTTCACAGCCCGGAAGTCACCACGCATCGTCCGATAATCTGTGAACAGTTTCAGGTCTACATGTTCCCTTGTTGTAGATTTGAACATAGGAAGTAGCCTTGAATGCACGATGAACAGAAATGAAATTTCCTCGTCCTCATTAAATTGCAAGCGACGTTTTGATATCGAGTTCAGATTATGAATCGCCCCTCAGGTTGCCATGCGATGCGTAACATTTTGACGCTGAGGCATGTCAATACGTGCCGCCGTGAATTGCCACAATAAATTGCGTGCTTCCAGAATTACATCGCTTCATAGCCTCTTTGGAATCGAATCACAATTAGTGCAACGACTTCAGCAGAGATTAATCAAGCAATACACTGCCTTGACACAAAACAATCTGTGTGTAACGTGTTAGCGTGTGCAGTGGCAGGTCACTTCTCCTTTCAAAGACACGTTCATCCTAAAAATTTTTTAGGAAACTCTATATATTTTAATTGAATTCTAAAAGGTTTTTACGATGGTATATAACATTGTGAACCACTTGTTTCTGGGACTTTGTCCGTCGTCTTTGTTGTGAATAAAATGTAAAATATATAAAATCTACGTTTCGGAAGATGGCTCTTCTTTCGTCTTTAGCCTGAAGACGGAAGAAGAGCCATCTTCCGAAACGTAGATTTTATATATTTTACATTTTATTCACAATAAAGACGACGGACAAAGTCCCAGAAACAAGTGGTTCACAATGTCTATATGTTTTGCCTACACGGTTTAGTTGATGTGTCTTAATTTGTTTCCAAATTGTAATTTTACTAATCACTTCAATTTTGATGACGGTTGTTATACGTCCCTTAAATTGTATATTACATGTAATTTGCATTCACTTTCGTTGTACACTGTACCCAAGGGACTATATACATGTTGGCAAATTTCGCTTATAATTCAAATGCCAGAGTGGGAGATCGGTCTTCAAGTAAAGTTGTGGGTTTGCATAAAATATTTAAGTTATATATTAGCTCATATAATATATTTATAAGTATTACTGGATTTATACTCGTCACCAAATATGGGTATTATTCGAGGTATAAAATCAAAAAATGAGATTGGTAAAACATGGCACATATAAGAAGGAGAAATGTATAAAAGATTTTGGTAAGCAAACCTGATAGAATGAAGGCACATGGAAAAGACCAGCATAGATGTGAGGATAGTAAGGATGAAGCAATCCCATTACAGGCCTGGACAGGACCTGAGGGTTTCAGGAGGTTGAGGCTCCCAGATTTCAAGGCAGTCGGCACATGAAGGTGGTAAGGTCAGCCCAAGGCATCGGCCGCCTTTACCCCCCTCCAAGGAAATATTCCTGGTACTCATTTGTGTTAGAGGCTGAGTCGACCCCAGGGCTATAGGTGAGGCTAGTACTAACATGAATAGTAAGGAAATAGAACGAGATTCTGTGGACTGGATTTATCTGGCGCTTGATGTGGACAAGGGGCGTGTTGTTGTGAATGCGGTCACATAACTTCGGATTCCAAAAATGCGGGGAATTCGCTGGCTAGCTAAAAAATTCTAGTTTCTCAGAAACATTCTGCTCAGCGAAGTTTTATTGAGGCAATTCATCCCCGTCGTGTCTCTAAATGATCAAAGATATATAAGAAATTCATCCAAACACAACAATATATTTCTTTCTGGTGTGTGAGTGAGTTTCTTATATATATCTTTGATCAGCGAAGTTACTGATTTGGAGAAAGTCGTTAGTACAGTCACATTAATACTATTATTACGTGTGGTCCATCGAAAGTCTTTTCCAAACTCACGCGACTACACACTGCAATCTAGCCTCTACTGTACATAAGGCGCACTTATAGAGACCTGAGATGCTACATGCCTAAATGAAACACAATTCTAAGTAGATCACAAAGTACAGTACCTTACCAACGGGTAAAACCAAAATTTTTTACCTTTAGAATTTTCAGAATTTTGCTTTAAAAATGTATTTTTCACCACAATAAATGATAAATTTCATCATTGTAAATTGATTTTGTGTGATTGAAATTCAGGATAATTGGACCATACAAATTCTTACTTTTATGTACCAAACGTTTAAGCATTGCAAGTATACAACTCATATAGCGGAGGGCAGATACACTTCAGACATTCTGTTTTGTCTCACAAAAAAAGGGACGCCTGAATGATGCCTTTTAATGTAGGAATTTTTGCATAATTTTAATGTTTACATTCCATTTGTGTAAGTGATCCACGTTTTAAATAAAACAACTGTGAATTGTTCAAAAACATGTAAAGGCTTGAACCCACTAGATTCATTTTGCACCCACTTGAGACCCTAAAGAGGATCTGTTTATGTCCATATTCGTGGCGGCCATTTTATGCAATCTGTCCTGTTTATGTCCATTATTCGTGGTGGCCATTTTTATGCAATCTGTCCTGCTTAAGTCCATATTCGTGGCGGCCATTTTATGCAATCTGTCCTGTTTATGTCCATATTCGTGGCGGCCATTTTATGCATCTGTCCTGTTTATGTCCATATTCGTGGCGGCCATTTTATGCAATCTGTCCTGTTTATGTCCATATTCGTGGCGGCCATTTTATGCAATCTGTCCTGTTTATGTCCATATTCGTGGCGGCCATTTTATGCAATCTGTCCTGTTCCTGTGTTCTCAACAATTATTTTAACTGCGACGGTCCCTCCTCTTGTTCCCAGACGATGTAAAAGTGAAATCCTTTGTAGCGTGTAAATCTCTGGGTAATAAAATCGTAGAGCTTAAAGAAGTGAATTGTGTGTTTTTAAATCTGTCAAGCTCCTTCAGCTTCTTTTGTTTCGCGGATAATTAAATTTATTCCATTATAAGGTTTTGTACACATTCCTTTTTATTGACAAGCGGCACTTCAATTCCTTTCCAATAATTAAATTTTACAGGAAACAATATAATTGGTTTTTGCAGTAATTGGTCTACCTATTAAAGAAGTAACGCAGGGTAGGTCTCCTAAGGTCTACTTTTTGTTTCACAGACTTCCAGTCTTACAAACATTTCTTTCTTTGTCTCTCAATCCGACCTCTTCTACTTAATCATGTAGATGTAAAGCTTTATATTGCGTCTGATCACACGCAGTGAAACATATATCTTGGATAGGACTCCTCTGGACGAGTGATCAGCCCGACACAGAGACCTCTACCTGACAGCACACAACAGTCACAAGAGAGATACAGCCATGTCCCCAGCGGGATTCGAACCCGCAATCACAGCAATCGAGCGACCGCAGACCCACGCCTTAGACTGCGCAGCCACCGGGATCGGCCTTACATAGTTTATGCTGCTAATTTTATGCAGCATTTACTAAACGCAAATGTATAAACTAACTAGTGCAGATTTATAGTTCGGAAGTAAAAGTCGGAGTAACAATTGTACCTTCATATCTCTTCAATAAAAATCAGGACAAAGTCACAGCATTAATATATTTGGTAAATCCTCCGAAAGTTCAAATATTGGGAAATGAAAATAAAAAAATAAATATCGTTTTGAAGAAAAAATAATGGCACTGTAATTTCGGAGAATGCTTTTTATCATTCTGTGAGGAAATTTTATCCTCAAGTGAAAGGTTAAATTAAGGTATCCACATCTACAATCTTCGTTTTACTCTGTGTTGGTGGGAAACGTGGCTTTTCTTGTAAGGAATGTACGTAGATTGAATATGTTTGAGAACACACTGCCGAGAATAGTACTTGCAACTACAAGGGAAGGTGGCAGGCGGCTGGAAAAAATTATATTTGAGAAATTCGTGGTAATATACAGAGAAAGTTGCAAGAATGAAGAAAAAGAAAGACATTTAATTTGTTAGGATACCTGAGGGAAAGGGACCACATAGAACACCTAAGCGTCATGAAATGATACTATTCAAATGGGCCGTAAATAAATAGGATGGAAACTTTTTGTTGTGTGTACCGTGCATTTTATGTTGTGTGTACCGTGCATTTTATGTTGTGTGTACCGTGCATTTTATTGTTGTGTGTACCGTGCATTTTATGTTGTGTGTACCGTGCATTTTATGTTGTGTGTACCGTGCATTTTATGTTGTGTGTACCGTGCATTTTATGTTGTGTGTACCGTGCATTTTATGTTGTGTGTACCGTGCATTTTATGTTGTGTGTACCGTGCATTTTATGTTTGTGTGTACCATGCATTTTATCACGAGTTTTAGTCAAAACCAACAAATGCACAAGATTATTAATAAGTATAAGATATATCTACAACCCCTACACATGTTTTGGCAAATAAATTGCCATCCTCAAGGGGTATTATCAAAGAACTTCAAGTACTTATTACATTCAAGTACACAATATTTGGTTTTACAGTAGAAATATTTAAGCCGCTCAAAATGTAGGGGTCTCACACTTTGTGAACATAAAATTAATAACCTTTTAATGTTAAATTTTTAAACTTGCTGAAGGTGGGTTTAGAGATATAGATATTTGTGCATAATGGACTTTATTCTCTTAACCCCAGGGTAGTGGGTAAAGTTGACCCCTGGAAGTATAAACAGGATCTTCATGAAACGCAATAATATCTTTGTTGATTTTGGGTCATTGATTAATGAAACCTGTTCAAAGCAACAGGTTACTGCGTTTAGAGAAAGCGTGGGGAAATATCCTACTTTTTGTAGGACTACTGGTACAGAATAAATTTGAAATAGTATAATTATTAAGAGTCTCTAATGTGGTATTTCTAAATTAACAGTCCAGTTAAATAACGGCGCTCTGTTAATGAGCGCCACACAAACAAGACATAAAATGTTTATCTTCATGTCCATTAGACAAAACTTGATTCCTCACATGACCTTTTTATAGGTTTCTTCGTAAAAATTGCATCAGATTTCCTCATTCTCTTCTGCAAGCAAAAAATTTTATTGAGTGAAAAATTTATATATTCAGGACTGATGGTACAGGATGAATAGTGTTCGCTGTATTGGGCAGGACTCTGAAGTAAATGGCCTTGCGTCAAATTCGACGAATGCTGTCGGAACTTTTTGCCGGGTATCTGGCATACCATTCGAGACGATGAATATTGGGCATTGTGGTTAGTATGATTGGTAATTAGGCATCAAACAAGCATAATATGCCCTTAAAAGTATCATAATCGAATAGAAAAATTCCCCAATTTCCGAAACCACTAAATTATATTGATGGAAAAACTGCTCTTTGGAATGCATCTACAGACAGCTTCCTTCCTTGAAAGTCATTCATTTATCAGCGCCGATGTTTACGCAGAAAATCCTTAACATCCTAGCCGTAACGCTTTCGAGTGGAAATATTTACGACATATATAAAGGCTGTATTTTACGCCTCCAGTCAGATGAAATAATAAAATATATGAGTTTTCCCTTTCACACGGATAATTACATCCATATTTTAGCGTGGGTCGTAAAGCCATCCATTATCAGAAGCACAGGACAATCAGCTGGTGGTTTCATATGAGGCAGAAAATGCTTAGACCAGCAGTAAAATATTCCTAGTTGTGTCTTTCCTGACTGGTTACATGATAAGCTGTTTCTGGGGGTGCACCATCTGTCAGTTCTGCCTTCGTCTTTCGACGGGGGGAAAATAATAATCCGTGGGATAAAATTTCTTCCTTCAGATACGCAAATTGCTACAGCTGGCAAAACAGCACGTTTCGCCGAATTAATAGTGCCTTCTCGCTTGCTCCCGTGTTTAAGAAGAGTGTTACTTGGTTTTGATTTAACAGTAGCTTTTCCGGTTTTATCCACGTTTAAAATCTTGTGTGGTGAGAATTTTTTATCCATGACACTTCAGAAATGAGAAACAAGACAGAAAATGTACGTACAAGATTATATTGTGGAGATATTCCGTAACCATTGTTGCTATGGAAATGCGACAATATATTACCTTCGTACTGTTGTTGGCAAAGATGTAACTGTCAGCAATACAAAAGTGTTAATTGTTGTCATGTAAATGCAAAAAATGGGTTCCCTTTGCCCTGTTGTCGACCTGCAAAATATTCCGTATTGTTTTTATCAATAAGAAGTAATAAATATTATGAGTGTATTTTATGTAAGGTGCTTTGCGACAAGACGGACGCTGCATGCAACGTGAGACTGGGATGGTGAAAAATCAGAGCTTACGATGAGAAGAGAAACCAAGATGGCGCAGGCGCGAAATTAATATTTGTCATTCTCTGCGAAAACGTGAAAGAAGATACAGTCATTAAGTTTGCTTCGTGTACGTCTTGACGGGTTATGTAAAGGAGATTTATTCGAGGACCCTATGTAGGTAAAGCAATCCCATTACAAGCCTGGAGAGGCCCTTACGGTAACAGGAGGTTGAGGCTCCCAGATTTCTAGACAATCGGCACATGAAAGTGGTAAGGTTTTCAGCCGTACGCACCGGCCGCCTTTACCCCCCAGGAAATAATCCTGGTACTCATTTCTGTTAGAGGCTGAGTTGACCCCAGGGTCATAGTGCGACCGAAAGGATTTTGTCAATGAAAAATTCCAGTGACGCCATCTGGAATCAAAACCGCGTCATTGAAATATTAATTCAGCAACACACGAACAAAACATCTAGAGATTTAGTTCTTAAATGATGTGAGGGAGTTTAGATCGTCTGCAGTGGATATACGTTTTTTGACAACGCTGTCTGTTGAGAAGATTGTACAGCGTCGGTGATAGATGAATTAATGAGTAGGGAGCGCTGATGGAATGATACTCACAGGGGAAAACTGAAGTCTTCGGAGTGAAACCTCCCCTAATTATGCTTGCCCTCTGCTGCTCCCTAATGGCACTTTGTGCGCAGCAAGTCCCACATAGACTGGTTTGGAATGGAAGCTGGTCCTCCGCGACGAGAAGCCAGAACCATGGCAAGGCATAACAATGCTGTATCAGGGGTTATTTATTATAGAACAATATGAACTGAATATTGAGGTAGATTGATTTGAAATATGTTTACGAAATAGTTGTGTATTATACAGAGGAACTCCTACAATATTCGCTTGGAGAAACTCAGAAATCTGCGAAGAAATTGATCAGGATGCTCGATATTCAGGCGGATAAACTACTCGTGCACCCCGAAATACGTTAGAAGCTTACACGATATGTTCTGGTATTAAGAGACACTGCTGAGACCGTGGTTAAGGCAGGGTATCCAGTCAGCGGGAAACTACGTAACTCCGTACCGCTAGGCCCGATAAACAGTTTTTCACCGACTGTAGTGATTTTACTGTAAGACACAGCCGACTGCTGATTGAGACGAGCCATTTGCCTCAAGCATCTCAGACAGTAGTTATGTTAGAGAAGGCCCGGCGCAAGCAGGAACTTGCGCATGTCGGAGTTGAGCATAGATATGGTCAGGCGCACACCGAAAGGAGCGGGCTGCCGGGTTGCAGTCCCCCCAGAAATCGAAATTAAAGAAAAACACAAAATTTATACAGGATGATTACAAAATTTTACGTTACGTGCACAAGCCGAAAGCAGTTGCTGAAATCGGGTGATGACTGATATATGGGACTTTTGAAAAATACAATTAAAAACTGGGATGTCTTAGACAAACTTAAGAAAAAGATTAGACCTTCTGATTTAAATTAGATGAGTCAGTCATGGAATATGTAATTATGTTTATGTGTATATAAATGCATTTGCAAACAATTTTATGTTACATTTGTATTTTTGACATGATTTTTATAACATAGATTTTAAAATGAAACGTAAATTATATATAGTATCAAGGTTATCCCCCCCCACCCGAATTGAAAACTTCTGAGCACCTATCTGCATATGGCCAAATACATGCGCGCAAAAATTGTCCAAAAATCTATAAACCACATCAAAATTCTTGTCGCCAGAAGTGTGACATGAAGTAAGTTCCATACCGAGAACCCAAAAATATTAGGCTCCACTGTACAAAATTTAGTCACCACGGCGAAATGGCGTCCGGGATTTGTATGCCCTTAGTCAACTATATACATATGTATAAAAGGAAGTCCAACTGACATCCAAACTCCCACACTGGAACCTGATCAGCCACAGTGTGACAGACCTACAGCCCGTGTCATCGCCCAGCAGGATGCCTCTCCCCCTTGTAATTGCTCTTTAAGTTTCACAGGGTAAAATTCGGTGCCCCTTAAAAATATATTACTGCCTCAAATTTGTTTGCGTTTTTTAAATTTCGTAAGTCTGAAACTGCGTAACTTGCAATTGCTAAGTCGGGAGTGCCTTACTGGTGTTCAGAAGGCACCTGGTTTGAAACTGAGCCACTGTTCTGAGAGGTTTTACACAGCTGTCCTCAGTCATTCCAGGTAGACGCCGGGAAGGTACCTTGAATTAGGCCACGACCGCTTCCTTCTATATTCTTTCCAATTCATTATTGTGTGCCAATCATCCGCCGTTATGTAGGCAGAGTTACTGACAGCGACTTAAAATAAACGACAAATGAATAAAATTACAAGTGAACCCACCACGTCTCTAAGTGTTGAATCCTGGCGTAGGACCACAACCTAGAACTCAACCTCCATGCCCCGTATTATCTTCAGACCAACTCTGACATTTCCGTCCGGTTCCAGGTAGTGCCGTAATAGTCTTTTGTTCTACGTATTTTGTGTCCGAGAATTACCGGACTGACTCGGATAGAACTTCAGCACAATCCCTGGATTTCTGAACGAAGCCAGAAATACGATGTTTCCTTATCTTGCATACTGTGAAGAGTACATCTCTATGGTGTTACTAATGAGAGGACGTTTTGTAATTATCATTTATAATTAAGTTTATGTCTTGAAAAAGTGTAATTAATGGAACCACAGAGCAGAGGATGCTTGTATGTTAAGTTGCTTTGTCACCTTATTCCACTCTCACATTCAGCGTGTCTCCTAACGCATAGATTTACTTAGCAACTTGAACGCATCGCTCGGTGATTTCATCACCCACGGCTACGGGTCGCTTCATTAGTGGACAAATTAATTTTCTCCACCAGCTAATGAGTGGAAACATTTCCTTTCCACTACTCTTTACAGTCACGTAATTTGAAAGTTTGCTTCTGCAAGTAAAGAGTAGTACTTGTGAAAGAGGTATCACTTAAGGAACCCGGCAATATAATCTAAAACGCAAAAGTGTCTTTTGTGTATTTTCCAACCACAGTTGCTTGCTGTTTATTTTAACAACGAGCCGGTACACTCTGCTGTTTTGCTTCTGTAGGAAAATTTCCCCGGAAACATAAAAATTTTGTGAGCTCAAATTTCAAACCTTACAGTGATCATGAACCACCAGTACAGAGTCCTATCGATATTACGTAACTGTATAATTTCATGTTCTTCATCATCGATATTCCTGGGATACGTTTTTTATTTGGACTCATAGATTACTTTGGCGTGCTTTGTCTGTTATTTCAAATTACATTCATCTACTGCTATTAGTGGCTAACGTAGTTTCAGTCGACTGGCTTACATCATGCGGTCACTGTGATTAGATTTCTGTCAGCGACCACAAAAACTGTTTGCAAAATATCCTGTTCTCTTCACAAAACTAAGACCTTGTACACAGACCAGCAACACAGTGATGTGGATGTAAGGAAAGTAACCGCTTATTAGTAATATTATTATTTCTTTCTTTTGTGTAATTATGTCTTATTGCTGTGTATTCACATATTCGTGCTGCCTTTTTGCCTAGCTACGTGCTATTAAGCCTGAACTTTAATAAATTGAATTATTATTATTATTATTATTATTATTATCAACTTTATGCAGGATATTTACAATTATATACCTTAAACAAACTATGTTTCTAGGATACAAAATGCTGCAGGTATTCTGTAGTTACAATCCATGCTACATGTAGTGCTTTGTACTTTGCATGTGTTGTACTTTTCCCTTAGTACTTCCGAAGCAGGTGAGAAGTGCTCGTTATTATTATTATTATTATTATAACATTTGATTTTGCGATAATTTAAGGCGAAAAACATAAAAGTTTTCTCTTTTGATATCTTTAAAATATTAAAATGTACAGAATTATGTTTCCTTGTTTTTTTTATGTATGGTAAACATGGTCACACACATGAAAGGGAGAACGTAGTCTGAAGATGTTCAGGATTAGAGTGATGAGGAAAATATCTGGGCCTAAGAAGTAGGGCGTAATGGGAGTCTGAAAATAACTGCATAATGAGGAGCTTTATGGTTTAGACACCTCACGAAATATTATTCGGGTAATGGCCTGAGTTATGTATAGTAGCGAAGAAAAATGCATATAGAATTTTGTTGAGGAAAACTGAAAAAAGAGATCACAGTAGAGACCGAGGAGTAGATGGGAAAGTAATATTAAAATAGAGCGTTAAGGAATTGGGTACACGTGCGTGGATGGTATTTGTTTGGCTCTTGGTAGAAAAAAGTGGCGACCTCTTTTGAAGATGGTAATGAAAATTCCATGTTCCAAAACTGTGTTGCATCAAGGAGTAATTTAGACCTTATATTTCGTTCACATTTTTAAGTTATCTATGCATCTAATGTGATCCATTAAACCCAGCCCACATTATTTCCGTAGAAACAACGTATCACAAGATAAGCGGGGTGGTCTCGTGGCGAGGTGTGACATGGAAATGCTTCACGGTTGGATGTAATTAAGACACTTCAGTTTTCCTTAAATTTCCACAAGTTATAATTACAGTAATTCTGGCCTTATTAGGCTACGTAGCTTAGTTAGTTTGTAGTACAACGTGATTCATTCCCTTGTACTGTAACCTGTGGCACATAAACAAAACATAACTCTACGCGCTAAGGCGGATGGAGAGGTAAAGTGCAAGCGTATCACAGCGTATGAGAAGGATAATTAATGGACCGTGTAAATAGTGTCAGAACACAGTAGGTGTGAGCGTAGTTAAATGAAGCATATGTAAGCGAACTTTTGTGCTTATGAAACTCGGAGATTTTCTGAAGCTTACTGAAATTAGGACAGTTGACTGGTTGCTAGGGATATTAAAGTGACGAAATTCGCGGAATATTTTGTTCTATTTTGGAAGATATTTGGAGTTCTGAAACACAAGAATGAAAAGTTGTACACGTGAAACGTATGTCTCATTTCGTATTAACAACATTTGTATTCAAATTGTGTGAAATAAACTCCTGATAAACGTATATTCACACAAGCAGCTTTCGAGTTTTTAAAGAAGTACTTTAATAAAATATGCCTGTGAAATTTTAAGAAATTTGAAGTCAAAGTATTTAATGGAACAGCTAATACTCTTCTTTAAAAATTTAAATGAAGCATATTTGTACATAATAATAATTATTCCTTACTTTGCTGCTTTCCTTCATGTTTGCCCAATGGTTTCTAGCAGATTATGTAAGACAGACCTGCTCAATTCCTAGCAGCATGCTGTCCACGATATAGGGTTATGTTGCCCACTGGGACATTTGAAATCACGGGACGCCTTTTAAACCTGTTCCTGGCAAATCCGAGGTAGGAAGCCGAAACAATTTGGAAACTTTTGAGCTGTTTATTTGGACATATATAGTACATTACTAATCCCCTGTGCAAAAAATATACTAAACATAGCGACAATATAACCTAAGTTTGAATTGTATTTTTTAAATAAATGTTTCCTATTATGACATAAATTATAACAAATTCAATCACAGTTGACAAATATTTAAATTGCACTATCTTATAATATGTACTGTCCTACATGTTTCGACTCGAGTGAGGCATCTTCAGGGAGATCCATGTAGAAAGGGATTTTGATTGTGGATATGTAAAACATATAAATTGAAAACCTTAAGATTTCCCTTTTACACGAATCTCCCTCAAGATGGCTCGGTGGATTTGAAATATGGACACACAAGATACGTTGAGACAAGGTAAGACAATAAAATTAAGTATTAAGTCAGGTGTGACTGCATATTTTGAAATTGTATGAATAACATTTTTAATGCATGTATTATGAAAAATATCAAGTTTTATATATTATTAGTACGTTATTTATAGACAAATACACAATTAAAAATTATATATATATATTATATATATAATTACGCGTATACATATTCAGACTTAATTTTATATATTGAAGTTCATGTTGCCCGCATGCTGACCAAAATTTGCGGCAGTTGCCTGCACAAGCTGAAAGGTTTAGCAGGCCTTAAGTAAGGTGTAATACATAACACTATATGTGTCCATGGCTGTTTTGTAGTTGCCTGCACAAGCTGAGAGGTTTAGCAGGCCTTAAGTAAGGTGTAATACATAACACTATATGTGTCCATGGCTGTTTTGTAGTTGCCTGCACAAGCTGAGAGGTTTAGCAGGCCTTAAGTAAGGTGTAATACATAACACTATATGTGTCCATGGCTGTTTTGTAGTTGCCTGCACAAGCTGAGAGGTTTAGCAGGCCTTAAGTAAGGTGTAATACATAACACTATATGTGTCCATGGCTGTTTTGTAGTTGCCTGCACAAGCTGAGAGGTTAGCAGGCCTTAAGTAAGGTGTAATACATAACACTATATGTGTCCATGGCTGTTTTGTAGTTGCCTGCACAAGCTGAGAGGTTTAGCAGGTCTTAAGTAAGGTGTAATACATAACACTATATGTGTCCATGGCTGTTTTGTAGTTGCCTGCACAAGCTGAGAGGTTTAGCAGGCCTTAAGTAAGGTGTAATACATAACACTATATGTGTCCATGGCTGTTTTGTAGTTGCCTGCACAAGCTGAGAGGTTTAGCAGGCCTTAAGTAAGGTGTAATACATAACACTATATGTTCCATGGCTGTTTTGTATTGCCTGCACAAGCTGAAGGTTTAGCAGCCTTAAGTAAGGTGTAATACATAACACTATATGTGTCCATGGCTGTTTTGTAGTTGCCTGCACAAGCTGAGAGTTTAGCAGGCCTTAAGTAAGGTGTAATACATAACACTATATGTGTCCATGGCTGTTTTGTAGTTGCCTGCACAAGCTGAGAGGTTTAGCAGGCCTTAAGTAAGGTGTAATACATAACACTATATGTGTCCATGGCTGTTTTGTAGTTGCCTGCACAAGCTGAGAGGTTTAGCAGGCCTTAAGTAAGGTGTAATACATAACACTATATGTGTCCATGGCTGTTTTGTAGTTGCCTGCACAAGCTGAGAGGTTTAGCAGGCCTTAAGTAAGGTGTAATACATAACACTATATGTGTCCATGGCTGTTTTGTAGTTGCACAAATCCAGTTTAATGTAACAAACGAGCTGTTTGGTATTAACAAGAAAACACAAGCAGATGGCAAGTAATTAGAAAAATGTGTGACATCCTTTCTGTTTTACAACCCAAATTTAAGGATAAATATTTATAAGAGTTTGGGTTTGTTTCCTGCAGCAAGGACATAGAATTTTAGACCCAGTAAATAAGTAATAAAAACCTTCTTTGGCAAAAAGTATTTATTTATTATTTTATTTGTGTCCAGCTACAGGTTTCGGCTCTCTACTGAGATATTATCAGGATATAAACTGTATTCGGAAAGTGAACTGTTTGCCACTTCATTAAATTTAAAATCGTGACATCTCATGTTTTCCTCTCTACATTTTATAAATTATTTGTTCTTAAAGATTTTGCAATTATTATAATCTTTCATAATAAAGTTTATATTACTTTGGAGATAGCTCAGTACAAAAAAACATCTAGGCACATATAAACAGATATTCTAATCAATAAGCATTTGCTGTGGCGCATCGGATTTTTTTGTCGTTTATTAAGCACATTCGCTGTGTCGCGAAAACAACTACACTGTATGATTTTGATCATGACCTTCCGTCTGTCCGTCTTTCCTCCTGTCCGTATGCATCAGCGTGGCTCTCACTGGACAGATTTTCGTGAAATTTGATATTGGAAACTTTTATGAATATCTGCCCACAAAATGCAAATCCCTTTAAAAACGAGCGAAAATATGAGACACTTTTGGTTGTAAGTTTTATTGTTGTCGGCTGTATAAATTCGCCATAAAAGTGCTCTCTTTGTGTGAAATGCTATCAGGTTGTTAGGATAGCCCGAGAGGCAAAATATTACGTGAACGCACCACAGTATTATATTACGCATGCATTTCGTCCTTTGTATATTGAGTATTAACTTGACAAAACACGATGATCCAGTTCCCAAAATGTTTACAATACTTAGGAAGTTTATTTAAGTTGCGTAAAGACTAATCTTCTAAACACCTAGTTAATTATCTGAAGTGAAAGTTCGTAAGTTTTGCGACTTGTTCAAGAAAGGCAGCACTATATCAGACTGTGCTTTGTACCAAGTTATAAGAGCCAATTTCATTGTCAGATTTCGTGCAGGCTGCTTGTACGCAGCGACATAGGCGTGCTGGGAGACTGGAATCTTCATATTCTATTGAGGGTGAAGGGTATAAATAATAGTTAGCGATCGATTACGCCTAATATATAAAATGAGTTAAAAACGCCATGATCCTTGGCGACGTCTTAAGGGTTAACGGTGAAGTAAGTTTTCAAAAATTCTAGAACCTACAGACTTTAGTGATATCTGTAAGCAGAGACGTACAATAAATTCAAATAAGAACCACAACACAAAATTTAAATCTTTCTGCTGTTTTTCCCCCCTATCTACATAAATTGCTTTCTTGCCTCTATTCTCGTTCCGTATCTAAGTTCTCCCATCCGTTCCTTGCATAATATTACTCTTCGTCTCTAGCATCAAACTCGAAAACACTTTCTTCATGTAAAAGCTAATTTTTTACTCCACGCAGTAGCAAAACCTCTAAGATCATTTTTTCGTCTCTGTATTCAAGACGAATAAGAGACGGTATGAAAAAACTGAAGTGCCTTTGTCATTATATACTTATATGTACTAAAATAAACTTAAACTAAAAAATGTAAACTGTAATTATCAATTACTCTCTTTTACCCTGTGACGCCGTGTAATCTTGCAGGTATATAACCAAACCTTAATGAAATTATATAAGACGTTAGGATATGTTCGCAGAGTGAAATACGTCTGGCAATTTTTTATGTTATTTTCCTTTGATTTATATTCGAGAATAATTTCAAATTAACACCAATTGGCGCCGGAATTAAGTGCCCCGTGTACTCTGCAAAATACCGTGATATTAATGTCTGCCCTTTATTTCGCATGTTTTTCCCGACGACTGGTGTGAATTTCGGTTTTCTGTGCGTTGTCTAAATTCGTCTTTCGTCGCCAAAGGTATTTTAAGTATTCCTTTCCGCGCTTTACACAACACACACTGCAAGACTTCTTCGTATCTTTGTAATGTGTTTAAAATGTGTGTTAACTGGTATCTGTTAAGAGCCAAAGTAGCGTGTACGGCGCGATTTGCAATTGATATTTTTCGATTGTTGTGTTTATCTCGACAAATTCTTCCTCGCCCTCAGATCATACTCGGAACACTCTCTGAGTTACAAAGAACAATAGCGGCTAGGTACGAGACAATATTATGATAACTACTTCAACACATTTTAGGGAAGATCAGAAACGTGAAATTTCGCGAAATTCTGTCATATGGAAGTTGAGCTGTTCCATAAGGACTGAATGACAGGTAGAGAGAGACAGGCACTGAATGACAGGTAGAGAGAGACAGGCACTGAATGACAGGTAGAGAGAGACAGGCACTGAATGACAGGTAGAGAGAGACAGGCACTGAATGACAGGTAGAAAAGGACAGGCACTGAATGACAGGTAGAGAGAGACAGGCACTGAATGACAGGTAGAAAAGGACAGGCACTGAATGACAGGTAGAGAGAGACAGGCACTGAATGACAGGTAGAAAAGGACAGGCACTGAATGACAGGTAGAGAGAGACAGGCACTGAATGACAGGTAGAGAGAGACAGGCACTGAATGACAGGTAGAGAGAGACAGGCACTGAATGACAGGTAGAGAGAGGACAGGCACTGAATGACAGGTAGAGAGAGACAGGCACTGAATGACAGGTAGAGAGAGACAGGCACTGAATGACAGGTAGAAAAGGACAGGCACTGAATGACAGGTAGAGAGAGACAGGCACTGAATGACAGGTAGAAAAGGACAGGCACTGAATGACAGGTAGAGAGAGACAGGCACTGAATGACAGGTAGAAAAGGACAGGCACTGAATGACAGGTAGAGAGAGACAGGCACTGAATGACAGGTAGAGAGAGACAGGCACTGAATGACAGGTAGAGAGAGACAGGCACTGAATGACAGGTAGAGAGAGACAGGCACTGAATGACAGGTAGAGAGAGACAGGCACTGAATGACAGGTAGAGAGAGACAGGCACTGAATGACAGGTAGAGAGAGACAGGCACTGAATGACAGGTAGAGAGAGACAGGCACTGAATGACAGGTAGAGAGAGACAGGCACTGAATGACAGGTAGAGAGAGACAGGCACTGAATGACAGGTAGAGAGAGACAGGCACTGAATGACAGGTAGAGAGAGACAGGCACTGAATGACAGGTAGAGAGAGACAGGCACTGAATGACAGGTAGAGAGAGACAGGCACTGAATGACAGGTAGAGAGAGACAGGCACTGAATGACAGGTAGAGAGAGACAGGCACTGAATGACAGGTAGAGAGAGACAGGCACTGAATGACAGGTAGAGAGAGACAGGCACTGAATGACAGGTAGAGAGAGACAGGCACTGAATGACAGGTAGAGAGAGACAGGCACTGAATGACAGGTAGAGAGAGACAGGCACTGAATGACAGGTAGAGAGAGACAGGCACTGAATGACAGGTAGAGAGAGACAGGCACTGAATGACAGGTAGAGAGAGACAGGCACTGAATGACAGGTAGAGAGAGACAGGCACTGAATGACAGGTAGAGAGAGACAGGCACTGAATGACAGGTAGAGAGAGACAGGCACTGAATGACAGGTAGAGAGAGACAGGCACGACGAGGCTAATAGTCACTTTTCCCTGCTCCTTTGAAAAAGTCCCTAAAATTTAATATTGATGAAAATATAGCGATATTCCTCCAGGCGGTTTTTGGCTTATATGTGATCCTTTCCATTCTTGATGCTAGTTTTAAGATTAAAGTGGCTACGTAGGAACAACTTAGAGAAATTCTGCCAAAAAGCACCATCGAAAAGTTTGGCCTCAGTTGTGATACTTCTCTCAAGCAGACAACTATGTTGCGGAACCCAAAGAACTGGAAGCCGAGTTACGTCCAGTGTTCGTTCTGGGCGGTTAATTGATGGAGAGAGCCCATTGCGTGCTTCCTTCTGGGCCACTCATTGAAGCTGTAACTTGCGTACATGAGATACGGACTTTTCGCTAATTTTTACCGAGTAAGTTGGTTCAAATTGTGGCTACTGCTTAGTATTTGAGAAGTGTCGCTATTCGAATCTCGGCCAAGTAAACAAAATTTTTGACTAATATTTTCGCAGTTTTCCTCAGTTTTTACAGAGCAAATAATGTAATTTAAAGTGTAATTTTTCCCTACTAACGTTTTACTTTTACTTTATGCCGGAAATTCTACATATACTGCCAATCCCAGTGGCCATGAGGTTTAAGGCGTAGGTCTACAGCTGCTTGATAGCTCGGGTTGCGGGTTCGAATCCCGCTGAAGGCATGGATGTTTGTCTCTTGTGTTTGTTGTGTATGTAGAGGCCTCTGTGACGGGCTGATCACTCGTTCAGAGGTGTCCTACCGAGTGAGTGTGTTTAATTGTGTGAGGTGTAGAAACCTCAAAAACGAGACGGCCTAGGCTCTATTTGGGCTGTAGCACCACAGAAAAGAAACGTCTCTGCGTGACGCTAATCTTAACTGCCCTCATATACGACGTTATTCAAAATGCAAGGTGCAGAATATGAAAGTCATAAGACGCAGTTCTTTAACAGTATAAGCTACTTATTTTTCCACGCCTTTAAAGGTAAAGCAACCCCATTACAGGCCTGGACAGGCCCTGAGGGTTCCAGGAGGTTGAGGCTCCCAGATTTGTAGACAATCGGCACATGAAGGTGGTAAGGTTGTCAGCCCTACGCACCGGACGCCTTTACCCCCCAGGAAATATTCCTGGTACTTATTTCTTTTAGAGGCTGAGTCGACCCCAGGGCCATAGTGCGACCGAAAGGATTATGTCAAAGAATTAATTCCAATGACACCATCGGGAATCGAACCCGCGACGTTCCGGTTTATAGCGTAGTGCCTCAACCAACTGCGCCACCGCGCGCCCCTTTCCACGTCTTTAGTGTTATAATATATTTAAAGTGTCTTTGCTTTTTTTATGTAATAACGATAGCAGAAGTTACCCACAAACATAGCATACTCATTCGCATGAAATAAACCTAGTCGCCTAGGTGTATATGACACACTAGCACTACACACGGTGTGGGCCTATAAATATTTGTCTTATAAAATCAATCTTGATTGACATGTTTCAAATAAACAATTTGTTTCAACGTCAAAAAATTAGTTACCAAAAATATATGGCTCTACCTATAGCTGTCATATTAATGCGAGATTATATAATTATGTGCTCTCTTTTATTCTACCGTAATCTTAGTATGAAATTCATGTGATATTCAACGTACCTTGCCGATCCCAGTGGCCGCTCGCTTACTGGGATTGTGGGTTCGAATCCCGCCGGGAACCGGGTGGCATGGATGTTTGTCTGTTGTGAGTGTTGTGTGTTGTCAGGTAGAGGTTTCTGCGACGGGTTCATCATTTGTCCAGGGTAGTCCTACTGAGTGTGGTGTGTCTGAATGTGATCGTGAAGCCTCGGAGAATGAGGAGGCCTAGGCCCCCAAGGGGCTGTCGAGACATTGAAAAAAAAAATTTTAAGGTATCTTGCACAGACTATGCTGGCAGGTTTCTCATAAGCAGAAGCCTGTGAAATGTAATTATATTATTGTCTAATGCAAGTCATAATACACCAACTTAAGGCATTTTAAGTACAAGGAAACTTCGGATAGGGTAATGAGCTTAAATTTTCGAAAAATGAAAATTTACAGTGGTTAATAAGGAAGGATAGGCAGGATAATAAATAAACATTTTAATATATTACTAGTTAATATATTACTAGTTAATATATTTCTAGTTAATATATTACTAGTTAATATATTACTAGTTAATATATTACTAGTTAAAGTGTCCCGCAAAGTTTACTGAACAGCCATAAGTAGCACAAGATTTCCGTATTCCCCGGAATTAAACATATATTTTAGTGACGTCTCTCTTATGAGTGATGCACATGAATATGACATGACTTTGTGTAGTCTTCAGAAGAGCTGCCGACTACCAGCATATTGTATGAGAAGGACGAAGTTCTGTTTGCTTCTGTTTTATTGTTTTAGTGATCCAATTATCCGAGTAGAATCATGCAGATTTTAACATACCTCTCATTTCTGACGCAGAGAATAAGACCGACAAGATGTGTAGCAGTAAAGACATGATAAATAATGGTGGAATTAATGCGAAATGGCGTAGTGTGTTGTCTTGAGAAATCACCGCCTACTAAATACTCGGTTGTTCTTCATCTAATTAAGGCTTAATTCGTGCATGAATTGGAGGTGTTGTCGAAATAATTCTTTGTGGTCTGACTTGGTAAATCTGTTCATAGAAGACGCACCTATTTCCCCGCTTTTTTACGTTGTTCGTTTTAAGTCTATTCATTTTCCATTATTTACTCTGCAGTCGCCTAACGCATGCGCATCGTGCTATGATCCACATTTCTTCTTAACCCGAATGCCAGTCATTAGTACAAATATCCGAACAACAAAGCAACTAACTACATAGTTTAGAGTCCTCCTTGAGAAACAAATAGGTCATTAATCAAAACATCATCACGTCATCAGTCCAACACAACTATATATATATATATATATATATATATATATATTCTCAGAAAACGCAACATGTTTCGGATTAAGTAATACAGCATCAGACTAAATACAGAATTACATTTCAGTTACAATGCAATTCATAACACTATGTTATAATTTTTTCTCGTCATTTTGTGGGATCCATCGTCACATTATTAGAATTACAATAAAATTGTAATAAGTAAGATAGCCAATAGTAGAATAGTAGAATAAGATTCAAATTAAAAATCTTGCATTATGCTGCCGGAGGACATCCAAGTAAGACACCTACATTGTTAGAACATTATGCTGCCGGAGGACATCCAAGTAAGACAGCTACATTGTTAGAACATTATGCTGCCGGAGGACATCCAAGTAAGACACCTACATTGTTAGAACATTATGCTGCCGGAGGACATCCAAGTAAGACACCTACATTGTTAGAACATTATGCTGCCGGAGGACATCCAAGTAAGACACCTACATTGTTAGAACATTATGATGCCGAAGGACATCCAAGTAAGACACCTACATTGTTAGAACATTATGCTGCCGGAGGACATCCAAGTAAGACACCTACATTGTTAGAACATTATGCTGCCGGAGGACATCCAAGTAAGACACCTACATTGTTAGAACATTATGCTGCCGGAGGACATCCAAGTAAGACACCTACATTTTTAGAACATTATGCTGCCGGAGGACATCCAAGTAAGACACCTACATTGTTAGAACATTATGCTGCCGGAGGACATCCAAGTAAGACACCTACATTGTTAGAACATTATGCTGCCGGAGGACATCCAAGTAAGTCACCTACATTGTTAGAACATTATGCTGCCGGAGGACATCCAAGTAAGACACCTACATTGTTAGAACATTATGCTGCCGGAGGACATCCAAGTAAGACACCTACATTGTTAGAACATTATGCTGCCGAGGGACATCCAAGTAAGACACCTACATTGTTAGAACATTATGCTGCCGGAGGACATCCAAGTAAGACACCTACATTGTTAGAACATTATGCTGCCGGAGGACATCCAAGTAAGTCACCTACATTGTTAGAACATTATGCTGCCGGAGGACATCCAAGTAAGACACCTACATTTCCACTGATGACGCACGAAAATTTGATGTGTCAACATCACTTGAACCACTTATACCTAAAGGAAAACATCTCCCCGTAACATGCTCTACAGGTGTATAGGGGGGGGGGTAGAGGTGTAGCTCTACTCATTCTTAACCTCAGGGCTAGATCGGGTTGGTTGGTCAGCGCCACGCCCCGGCTGTTTCGCCCCGAGGAATTGGTCCCATTAACCATTGGACAGGAAACTAATAATCAATTGGGGACATGGAGGTGAAAATGTGTGCAATTATGGATCTTAATCATGCTTGTAATCATACATTATGTACAGAATATTTGTTATAGCTAAGAGGTGAAGTTTAGCGACTGTACGAGTGTTCACTTTAAAATCAAACTGATTTACTTCACACAGAACCTTTAATTAAGTAGTTCTTTACACAAACTAAAACAAATGTATTACTTTATTGGACGTGTGAAACTAGAAGTATGTCCAACAGAAAGGCAGATTACATGTCTTCAGCTCTGAAGTCCCTGTTTTATATATATATATAATATGCATATACATATAGACATTTACATATACATATATAACGTTTCTTTCGTATTGCTCGACAGCCCCTAGGGGGCCTAGGTCTCGTTTTTCGAGGTTTCGCGATCACACACTTTAGACACACCACAATCGGTAGGACTCCTCTGCAGGAGTGATCAGCCCGACGCAGAGAACTCTACCTGACAACACACAACACTCACAAGACACAAACATCCATACCCTCGGCGGGATTCGAACCCACAATCCCAGCAAGCGAGCGGCCGCAGACTCACGCCTTAGACCGCGCGGCCACTGGGATCGGCACATACACGTATACATATATACTACACACATATAAACATTAACATACACATACACATACACAATTATGTAACATTTTATGCCCGTGTGCTCGCAAATTGCCACATTTCCAGCGCTACAAGAAGTACATTTCTAGCTACCTAAGGTGGATGGGTTAACGATCTTATGTAGCCGAGTCATTATTCGTATTTAAAGCCAGTTGTTTTGCTGTTGGTACTGATGCCGAAAATTTGGGAAGACACAAGTCACCAGATACTGATTAAATTACTGCACAGCTGATTGTTGCGCTGCGTAAATATTACGTTCTGATACATAATGTTGCCTGAAAGGAAAGAATCTATTTATGCACTGTTCCTGATTAAAATTTCGAACATAATTTCTTAAATATTTCCATTTCAGGTAAGGACAGGCGGTCGTAAGAGGAGATACGCTTCATTGTCTGACGTACGTACGTCAAATGTTCTGCTGGTCTTATGGCTGCAGGTTTACGCTGACGTAAGTACCTTCTTTGATCTTTGTATCTTACAGATGTTATGTCACAACGTACAGCAAGGTTACCAGGAGACCTAGCTGTCCACAGTGGCCGTCGTCTGAAACATTTGTTACAATGCGCCGTTGGCGTCAGAGGCAGTTAGACAACCAGTATGCAAATGCTCGTATTTACGTGACATGTTGCACAGCTCATGTGATATTTCTCACTTAATAACTTGCTGTTTGTTTTCATTAGAGTCAACTTATTACATTTAATATATATGTATAGCATTTGTATATACCTGGGTTAAATTAGAAGGAGACCTTCCAGAGAATACATGCCCGTGGATGAGTACACTGATACTGCGTAATGTAAAGTATGATCACGGAATTTGCAAACGTAGTTGGAAGTTGTTACTTACAATCACTCCTGTTACAGTAAATCGCCTGGTGAGAGACACAAAAGAAGGGTTCTTTCATGTAACTTGTCGTTGCTTTGAAAGCCACTACTACGTGATTATACAGTAAAATATATCTGTCACAAAAAAGAGAAGTATTGTATCTAAAAACTTTGGGTTATGTCGATGTCGTTAAAATGACACTTAAAGTTTAATACATTAATAAAATAAATAAGTTTATAAAAATATAATAATGAAAAAACCTGAGACTCTGAGTTTATGAAACTTTTAAAGTGAAAGCTGTTTATAAGTAATTACACTAACCAAAAAATGCACATAAACGACTAAAGTCCTACATAACATACACAGTTCCTACACGTTTCAGTGCCAGGACGCAGTCTTCAGGGAATTCAAAGCAGAACGGTTTGCAGTTACCAAAACATTACAGCTGCGTTGGTACTTGCACGCATTTATACTTCGGATTCCCTGAAGATGGCGCCTTGGCCTGAAGAATGTAGGAATTATATATGATATGTATGATTTTTTAGTCCTTTTATGTGCAATTTTTGGTTATGTAATCATTTGTAAGAATAATGCACGAAGTATATAATGTCAAATTTGAAAGATATATAGTTGTGGAGGAAAGGAAACAGTTCAGTTAAATGATGGAGAGAAGCAACAAGTTCCGTATTATATATTTACAATTCAAGAACCAAGATGCATGTAAATATCTATGAAAGTCAGAATGTTGGTAGTAGTAGAGAGTGTCAGAGATAGCTGAAGAGTTGGTTAGGGGAAACTAAAAGTCATACAGGACGTGTGTAGCCTGTGCTAGTAAACAACGATACTATATTCACATTGTCTTATATGTCTGAACAATTTCGTATTTTTAAACTTCTAAATTCGAAATTAGTTTATGGCAAATGCTTTAAAGTTCCCTATAAAGTGTGACATTAATAACGACGAATATATCAAACGCTTTAGAATTCGAAGATTCATATCAGCTTCTTATCCATAATAATGATGTTAGTTTGTGAAACAAAAGCACTAATGGCTCTCCCACAAATATTTTATTACGTTGACGTGATAACCTCTGGTTACAGCTGTTTTTTCATGACTCGACAGCTCTAGTGGGCCCATTGTTGAAGTTTCGAGATCCCACGCAGTTAGACACACCACACTCGGTAGAACTCCTCTGGGTGAGTGATCAGCCCGTTGCAGAGGCATCTACCTGACAACACACAACACTCACAGGACAGAATTCCATGCCCCCGGAGGGATTCAAACCCGCATCTCCAGTAAGCGAGCGGCCGTAGACCCACGCCTTAGACCGCGCGGCCACAGGAATCGGCTTGCTGGTTTTCTTACGTCGATGTAAATATTAAAGCTTAAAATTTGGCTTTAATTCATTTTATGGCATTCTTGTATAGAGACGTTAAATTATTATGGAACAAAGTACAACGCTGTGAAAGTTAGTAAGTAGCCCTGTGCTGAAGAATGTAACAATATGTGCTAGTATGCTTAGGAGTGGATGTGATGTGAAAAGAAACACGAAGCTGTAGATCAGTAGGCCTATATCCGTATCCTCACTAGACTGTAGGACAAATTCTAATAGGATATAAGGAAATCTAAGGAGTACTGTAAAAATTTGGAAAAGAGTGACAGTGTGTAGGTACGCATATCTTCCATTTTTGCACAAAATTATCTGCACGTACGAGATTAAGTCTCCTGGAATATGACGCCGTGTTACTTGGTAGCGTTATTACCAGTGTTTTGCTCGAGTTTACTGCCTCCATCTTCAAGAATAGGTTTCTGGGAGAATTGGTTGCAGTATACAGGAAAAGAGCGGGTTAAACAATAGTCGTACTGGTCGTGGCATGTCCCAGTTTGTCAGTCGCAGATCACGGTCGTGGCTCGGTTTCGATTCAAGGCAAGCCCATGTGGGACTTTTGGTGAACAAAGGGGCACTGGGACAGATTTTTCTGCGAGTATATCTCTTTTCCCCTCTTAGTGTTATTCCACAAGTGCTCCATATTAAGTCATTTATCTGCCACTAACGCTGTGTAAGGCTAATCTATGCAACTTTACAGCGCATTTAAGTAACACACGTAAAACACAGTTGTAGCGAGGCAATAAGAACCCCCCTTCTTGTGGGTGGGGCTGAGTCATGTGTATAGCACGCTACAGAAATGGAAAGCAAACTGAAGAATTTAAACTAGTCATAATTATCTCCATCAGATGGAGAGTCAGTAAATACTTCCGCATTTCCACCGTGTTTTAATCTTGTTATACTTTTATGGTACTTAATTAACTTCCAAAAACTTCGTACCTATCCAAGACGTTACCATGTGTCATTTTAGTGTTTGAAAGAAAGTGGAGCTAGTGTAGTTTCCACCTCACAATTTCGTGTGGCTTTCACGTTTTTGATATTGTTTGTAGTAAAATTTGTGGTGTACACCATCTGCATAACTCTCATAAAAATGTTAGCGTGAAAATCGGCCGAGTGTTAAAATTTAAAAAATATGGTATACACAGGCAGATTTATTATTTCAAAAACCTAATTTTTCATTTTATACGGGGGATTAGACTGAAAACTTCTCATATAGATATTTTCAACAGCTTTCACACAAACTCAGATTTATATTAAATGACGTTGGTTGTTAAACAAGGTGTCTTAGAGAAGAGAAAATAACCGTAATTGAGAAGTATCATGTATGCCATAAACCATTAATCAGATTTCATAAACAGGCTGTACACAGCTAAATTTGTTTATTTTCACACAAACTTATGCACATAAACTTATAATATTAATAATTTCATTTTGCCCTTATACGTATTTCGGCGTCTCCAAACGCCATCCTCAGGGAGTCGTACAGTTTACTAGCATAGACCGTACAATCGTGAATGCGTCGTTACATCCGTATAAAATGTGATACATCAAATGGCAGTACGAAATACGTATAGGGCAAAATAAAATTATTAATATTATAAGTTAATGTGCATAAGTTGTGTGAAAATAAACAACTTTAGTTGTCATAAGATGCACGGTAAATACAATGTAAAGTTCAGGCTGTACACAGTTTTAATAAAATGTGAAGAAGGTTGTTGGGAGTTCATGTCAAGCTACCATGAGGAGTAGGCTTACACGTGTTGTGAAACGTGTTCTCTATGTGTAGGATCTGGTATGACACCCGGTCGTTTTGAAGTTTTCGGCATGTCAGTTTAATTCAACCATTCATTCTGACATTATGCAACGGTATATGTGTTCATACTTGATGGTGTATCCTTTAATTGTGAAGAATTGAGACCTGCTAAAGACTCACTTGATTTATTCTTAGGAAGCATAGCACTGTCATATACGAAGCACTGTCAGTCTAATATTTACGTCTTAAGTCGCCATCCATCAACAATAGCCATAAACACATGTCACGTGGAATCTGTTGTGCCATTTAGATGTCACGTCAGAGCTATTAAGGTTGTCCAGCGGGGTCGCTTACTGACAGACTTCAAATAGACACTAATTATGTTTTGCTGTAGGCCCCTCAGTGCTACTGACATCAGACTGATACACAGTTGTTGTGGAGTATGTTACCTGCTATGATCATTATCACCAACAGGAATACAGTTGTTATTATGCCAACGATAATAAGGCACGGAGCTTCGAATTGTTTATCCATCGAACAAATAATGAAGGTGGATTTCAGCTGAACAATTCTTCCCTCAACTCTGACTCTCGTTTTTTTCCCTATAATCCACTTCGGAAGCTTAACGTCGTCGGTCTGTGCATATAATCATACCTGTCACCGTGTTCCCGTATGGATGATGTCATAAGCTGTTGTCCAGTTGTTTATCTAACACATTTTTTGACCACATAAAATAAACATTCCTATCCTTTCAAATATTTGAAATAACACCAGTAGAACTACGTTGTATGATTCAGAACACGTATATTAAGTTATTATTGCTATAAATGGCGTGTTGCAAGACTTTGTCACTCCATTTTTGATTCGGAGAGCCTTAACTTTAACTACTGTACTTTGTAAGTCCCACGTTTGCATTATTAATGTATATAAATAAAGAACAGTCTCAAGCTCCTCCCCTTATTGCAGGCCTCCATTTAATGTTGGGTCATATTGTAATTTGTACGTGATTTTGGTAACATTGGCAGTTGTACTGAAGAGGACATGTTGTTAGGATAAGGAAGTGAAGCACAGCAAAATAATGGTTTATTAATATTTATTTAACGACGCTTTCTTTTGATAACATTATGTAGAGTCATTGATAATGCAGCATTGGTTGAAGGATACTGACAGGGGAAAGCCGAAGTACTTAAAGAGAAACCGTTGTCGTTGCCACTTTATCCACCACAAATGCCACGTAGACCGGCTTGGGATTGAGCTCGGGCCTCCGCGTTGAGAGGCAGGCGACTAACTGCCAGAGCCATGGCACGGCCCTAGAACAGTGGTATTGCACTGTCTTGGCACAGACATGTTCCTTTCTAGGGTCATCGGTGATGTACATCCAATCATGTAAGTCAGCATTTGGATTTGAGCAAAATAAAGTCCGAGACTGCTGTCAAAAACTTCGTAATTAGCAGCTATGTAACTTGTACTGCTGTCAGAAACTGCGTAATTAGCAGCTATGTAACTTGTACTGCTGTCAGAAACTGCGTAATTAGCAGCTATGTAACTTGTACTGCTGTCAAAAACTGCGTAATTAGCAGCTATGTAACTTGTACTGCTGTCAAAAACTGCGTAATTAGCAGCTATGTAACTTGTACTGCTGTCAGAAACTGCGTAATTAGCAGCTATGTAACTTGTACTGCTGTCAGAAACTGCGTAATTAGCAGCTATGTAACTTGTACTGCTGTCAGAAACTGCGTAATTAGCAGCTATGTAACTTGTACTGCTGTCAAAAACTGCGTAATTAGCAGCTATGTAATTTGTACTGCTGTCAGAAACTGCGTAATTAGCAGCTATGTAACTTGTACTGCTGTCAGAAACTGCGTAATTAGCAGCTATGTAACTTTTACTGCTGTCATAAACTGCGTAATTAGCAGCTATGTAATTTGTACTGCTGTCAGAAACTGCGTAATTAGCAGCTATGTAACTTGTACTGCTGTCAGAAACTGCGTAATTAGCAGCTATGTAACTTGTACTGCTGTCAGAAACTGCGTAATTAGCAGCTATGTAATTTGTACTGCTGTCAGAAACTGCGTAATTAGCAGCTATGTAACTTGTACTGCTGTCAGAAACTGCGTAATTAGCAGCTATGTAATTTGTACTGCTGTCAGAAACTGCGTAATTAGCAGCTATATAATTTGTACTGTTGTCAGAAACTGCGTAATTAGCAGCTATGTAACTTGTACTGCTGTCAGAAACTGCGTAATTAGCAGCTATGTAATTTGTACTGCTGTCAGAAACTGCGTAATTAGCAGCTTTGTAACTTGTACTTCTGTCAGAAACTGCGTTTTTTAGCAGCTATGTAACTTGTACTGCTGTCAGAAACTGCGTAATTAGCAGCTATGTAATTTGTACTGCTATCAGAAACTGCGTAATTAGCAGCTATGTAACTTGTACTGCTGTCAGAAACTGCGTAATTAGCAGCTATGTAATTTGTACTGCTGTCAGAAACTGCGTAATTAGCAGCTATGTAACTTGTACTGCTGTCAGAAACTGCGTAATTAGCAGCTATGTAACTTGTACTGCTGTCAGAAACTGCGTAATTAGCAGCTATGTAATTTGTACTGCTGTCAGAAACTGCGTAATTAGCAGCTATGTAACTTGTACTGCTGTCAGAAACTGCGTAATTAGCAGCTATGTAACTTTTACTCCAATCCCTGTAGGGGCAAAAGACTTCTTTCTTGTCCAAAAGGTCCATACCATCCCTGAGACCCACCCAGTCTCCTATTAGATAGGTACAGGTTCTTTCTTGAGGTTAAAGCGGCTGGGGCGTGAAGTTGACCATTCACATCCATCCAGTGTCGACGTTAAGAATGAGTGGAGCTATACATTTAATCCCCCAGTACGTCTGCATGGCGTGCCCAAGGGCAGCTTCACGTTTACCTTCACTTAGGGCAATAAAACCGAAGATAAAATGAGCGGATGTGTAACAGGCAGCGGTTATCTGAACAATTTGTACAAAATTTTGGTCTGAAAAGTAAAAGGACGTGACAATTTGCTACACGTAACAAAGTACAGAATGATAATATTTAAATGGATCGTAAAGACGTAGGGTATGAGGGTGTGAACTGGAGTCAACTGGCTTAGAATAAGTACCCATGCCTTACTGTTTTAGAGACTGCAGTGAAACTTGGGATTCCACAAAGTTTGGACTTATGGGCCGTGCCATGGCTCAGGCGGTTGGTCGCCGGCCTCCCACCGCGGAGGACCGGGTTCGATCCCAGGTCATTCCATGTGGGATTTGTGATTGCAAAAGTGGCAATGAGACAGATTTTTCCCCGAGTACTTCGGTTTTTCCTGTCAATTTCATCCCACCGGCGTTCCATTACATGGAAAATTGGAAAAAACTAATCATTATCTTCATCTTCATCTTCATCACAGGGTTGCACAATAAGCCTCAAGGCTGCGGTGCGTCCGTGGCATCTGCTGCGGGGCCCTTCAAAGGAAAAAGTTAGGACTTTTATTGTGTGAATTACCTTCAGAACAACCTACAGAAATTCGACCTCTTTTGATAGACCGAAAATAATCCGTGTGACATGAATTTCAAACCTCGTAACAAAAACCGTTCTTTAAACTTCTAGTTCTTAGGCTTTTGCAGCTGGCGTTCAATGCGTTGGATTGTATTTCGGGATTATACCGCGTACATGAAGGATGATTTACCGATATTTGGGCAAAAAATTGCTCTTGCCGTATTTAGGTTTTATGTATCTGGGTTGGTTCATGGCTCTTTCCACTACTGCGTAAAAGCCCATATTTATCTAGAACAGCGGTCCGTCCCCACCCACACCAGCTTGTCAGGCCGTCTTCTCCTAAACAACTCTGACAGCCGCCCGTTAAAAAACAGAGTTGGTAATAATTTGTGGATTTCGTAACTAGATCAAATGAAAATAAAATCAGAGGAATTAATGAGCCCTGTGTTCCACCTCACTCTTTTTCTTTTATACAGTAAGTTCTGGACTTAATCACTTTAGACTTACGAACATTCATGCGAAGGAACTACACCAATATGTATCAACTAGCGAACGTGCCTCCTTACTAATATTGCTGGGGAAGTGTCTCAGAACAAATGCTTAGAGCGAGTCTATCTCAGTTCCTTCGTGGTGGTGTTTCTGTTTACACACGTGCAGTCCAACTGTTGATTGTATTTTAAGTCTTAATAGCCTTCAAAGTATCAGAGAAAAATAACAGTGACAAAGACATATCAAATATTGGAAAAAGGAATCAGTAACTTTTGAAATTAAAGTGGACGTAATGAGAAAATAAAAGAAAGCAATCCGGAAAAGTTTCCATTTAAAACCGGCCTTTGATGCGTAAATCGCTCGTAAGTCGAGAAGTTGCCCGATTTTGGTGTTTTCATTTTGAATAAAATTACACTTTTGTCTTTGCCACTGTCCCCAATAAGTGACATCATGAAGTCAATGTCAGTACACAAGATTCTGTAACAAGTCACACCCACGACATTTGTTCATTTATACCTGTCACGAAAGTGCGTTACGTTAAATTTATCACGACCAGTCTGCCACATTTCTATTTTTAACTTAATTTTTCTTTAAAAAAATTGCTTTATATATTTAATTTACTTTTTTTGTATTTGGAAGCTTCTCGTAGATCTGACCTTTCGTCACGTGATATGCACAAACTGCTAAAATGTGGGGTTGCTTTGTCGTACGGTTTTTATATTCTGTCCTTCAAAAACACCGTCTGAACTTTTATTGACATTCATTAAAGACACGATGTTGGGGCAAACTTCTTTTGAAGGGAGTTTTCTTTTGACACAGCTGCCAATACAGAAATGTCATTAATCTACAGAGTCTGACCTTCTGGATTTTACGCCGTGCAGTTATGTACCTAGTTACCAATATTTTACAGAACACTGTAGTTTCTATCTTCAGGGTGAATGTCTTATTTAGGTATGTGAATATATTTACCCTCTCTGTCTTCAGGGTGTAAGTTTCGTGTTACATTATAAAAGCTACCAAAGTTTTCGAGAAGTCCTCTGCACCCAACTTCCGAATATGAGGCTGGTGTCATCATGCAGGTAGCTTTAGATGTTTGTAGAAAAATGTTACTTCCTTCTTCAGAGTAAAAAGCTAGTGGAAATAGTGGCCAATATTTCGGATAAAACTCCTGAATTGGTGTTCAAGATAGAAGAGTCTTATAGGCATAAAACTACTTACCAACTTTCCAAAGGAAACTACCACCTGCTTCCTGAAAATGTCGTAAGTTTTAATGTAGATAGGAAGTTTCGGAGAAGTAGTTTGCACCCATCTTCAGGGTAATGGAATTCAGAGGATTCATCCGAAACTGTTACAGCTACATAGCTCGTGAGTACACAATGTGAAACGAATTCAATACGTCTCTTAAATATTTTATTACAAAACTTCAAGATGTTTATGAGGTTGGCTGCTAGTTACACACGGATTGATATGTTGAGAGCTACGTGCATGATTACGTGCTGAGAGGACAGACAAGACCATAATGTTGAAAGTCTTTATCTTATATCATTATTGGTTACGTAACAATAATATTAGCAGGCGTTTCGAAAGAAGAACGAAATGAAGAAATGCACTTACGTAAGTGTCGAGGCGAAGTTGTCCCTACACACGTCTTGAAAGCATAGAGGGGAATGGCGGTGTAACTCTATTCTTAATCTCGACACAACATAGTAGTGAATGGTCAGCTTCACACACCGGTCGATTTACCCGCGGGAACTAATCGCTGTGTAAGTTGAATAAGAAGCTCTTTGGGCCCCAGAGCCGGTCTGGACACTTTGGATAAGAGAATATTAAAACCTGCCGGGATTCGTACAGCGATTTATTGTCTAGCCCGCTTATGTACACGTGTAATTTATTGTCTAGCCGCTTATGTACACGTGTAATTTATTGTCTAGCCCGCTTATGTACACGTGTAATTTATTGTCTAGCCCGCTTATGTACACGTGTAATTTATTGTCTAGCCCGCTTATGTACACGTGTAATTTATTGTCTAGCCCGCTTATGTACACGTGTAATTTATTGTCTAGCCCGCTTATGTACACGTGTAATTTATTGTCTAGCCCGCTTATGTACACGTGTAATTTATTGTCTAGCCCGCTTATGTACACGTGTAATTTCCGTAACACTTGCTTTCGTAAACATTTTAACGCTACATTTTATTTCAATAAATTAAAGAAAATGAAAATAAGTACTCCCCCCCCCCCCATGTGAATTGCAGATAAATATTAAAAATTGTTGACACTTTTCTTTGCGTCCTTTAGAATTCTTCAAGAAGCCACGTCATTCGCCACCAGTCTCTTCATTTGTAGACCTATTTGAAACTGTATACAGATGTACAGAATTTTGATCAACTTCACACCAACAAATGCACCAAACCAAGTTTTGTCATTGATTTCTTTATTAAAAGATTACCCCAATACGCATTTCGGCACTTTTTCATTGCCATAAAATTGTACAATTTTTATACAAAGTGATAACAACGAAAATTGTAATAATATTACCATACACAACCCCAACTGTTCTGATGTAACTCAAGAACACTGGTCTGTGTACAAACCTTAACGACCCCCCTGATGATGGCAATGAAAAAGTGCCGAAATGCGTGTTGGGGTAAACTTTTAATAAAGAAATCAGTGACAAACTTGTTTTGGTGCATTTGTTGGTGTGAGTTGATCAATTGTACAAAAATTAACGGTGAATAAAATGTGAAATTACAGAATTTTGTTACGTGTGTGGCCGCCATCGAAATGATTTCAGTGGCGTTCATCTTGGACACAATGTCTATTGCTTATGTGTCAGAGCGCCTTTCGTGATCATAGCCTGATATTATTCAGGTGCCACTCATACGGGCAGAACTTGATGAGAAGTGGGATTGTACGAAGTGAACAAACTGTGCACTTGACACATTAACACATTTCAATTGAACTTACATCAAACTGTTTTTGTTTTCAATAATTCGACGCAACATAAGAGTGTTTTCAAAGTGTAACACAGTCAAACCCCGATAGAGCGCCACCCTCACTTAGCACCTATAAAAGTCTGAGAACATAAATTCCCTTTTATGCGGTATTTCGATTTGCCGCCAAACTTGATATACCGTCACCTCTGACCCACCGCTACAATCTGCAGTAAACAGTGACTGTATGTTGGTGTTTGACTTTATTTAAAGTGTTAATAAGCAATAATAATCAAGTTAAATACATAAAGAAATAAGAAAAACGACGTTTTCTTTTATTTTGTGATTTAATTTGAACTTCTGAAATGTTTTATATTTAATACTATTACTTACTTAGCTTATATTTGTGAATCGATTGAACTGGTTAAGCGAAACTTATAGCTGTAAATATCTAAGTCCATGCAGTAAAGTCCTTATTGAAAAGGTGATTATACTTTCACAATTTCAAACTCACATTTACGTAAATAGGTGAAACAATTCTTTTCTCTCCTTTTCCACTTGGAGATTCTCATTAGCCAGTTTTGTCCAGCCCCCCCCCCCGCCCCCCACCCCCCACTTCTCAATATTTTTCACAAAGGCCTCTTCGCTGAAATTCCCGGAACAAAAAATCCATTTTCGTAACCTTACAAAATTACTGATAATGCTATATGTCTGTACACTCCTTCAGTAAATATTTGAATAATTCGGTTATTCAGTGATTTATTTGGGCTACTGAAGGCTCCTTTTGTACGTAAGTTCCGCTGCAGTATTCATTCTTCACCCCATGCTTACTTTACTATGATTACTTTCCTCGTTTTAACACACGTCGGTACTTCATCCCATTGAAGGAAAGTCTCTTTCAGAAATCTTGTCAACAGTATCTTGTCAACAGTATCTTGTCAACAGTATCTTGTCACTCGTTATATCACGGTACGTCCTTTATACCTTCCTACACAGTGAATATTACATTAGTCCTGAAAATGTGTTTGAAATTCAATAACTTTTAGAGTCGTAACAAGGTACACGGACCAACACCAAAGCTCCTGTCATTCGTCACAGACACCAGATACATCAGAGCAGACATATAATGCAGTGTGTGAATTTATTATAACGGAAAATCGTCCTAGGTTCCCGAAATAACAGTTTTAATTCTAAATTTTGCGCAACAGTTTTCGATAATAGACATTTAGTAAAAGGCGGATGTTGTTGAAACGTCTGTCAATAAGTAACAAGTGACGTAGTATGAATTAGCTAGTACAATATTAGCTATCGAAAAAAAAAATAGTAGAGGAAACGACGACAGCAGCAGCTGTTGTTGAGGCAGAATCCTTCTGTTCAACTGTTCTACACTCTGTAGTCAGTTCACAACTAAGAAGCAGGACGTGTAACACCTTACGTGGGCCGTGCCATGGCTCAGGCGGTTAGCCGCCGGTCTCTCACCACGGAGGCCCGGGTTCGATCCCAGGTCAAGTCCATGTGAGATTTGTGGTGGACAAAGTGGCACTTGGACAGGTTTTTCTCCGAGTTGTCGGTTTTTCCCTTACTTGCTCCATTACTTGTAAAAATTGGTAAATAACTGCTCATCTTCATCATCACAGGGTTGCACAAATAGCCTTAGGCTGTGGTGCGGCCGTAGCGTCAGCTGCGGGGCCCTTCATCACCAAAAAAAAACACCTTACTTGTGACACTGTGCACGTCCTAAGCCCGAACTCGTTCATACATATGATTCTCCTACAGACAAGAAGTTAGGAAATTCTGGATTGTGCAGCCACTAATTAATACGGTGTTACCACTTATGATGTTTATATTCACTCTGCAGATATATCCAAAGATTAATATCATAAAGCTTTTCCCTATACCGTACAAGAGAACAGGACAAAACAATAGCTTGTTTTCGCTGTTTTAACTACATCCGACACCGTCAATAGATATAAGATATAGGACAGCCTTCAGAACCATTCTTTACCGGTGGAATAATTTATGAAGTAACCTCATTTCAGCACATCTTGCACAGTAATTTAACATCACTACTGTAATATTGTAATACGTTTTCTCATATTATATATATAACACATTTGGTCTCTGAGTAATTAACAAAATAAATATCTACATAGGTACAGTGTGAGAATGGAACGAGATCTCGACACTTTTCAAATTATGCTTGCTATAGAAACCTCATGATGGATCCTGTAGGGGGTTGAAACGTGTAACTAATGCAAAGAAACTCCATCAGTCATTTTGTGTTGACTGGAACTTATATTTGCGAGTTTGCCCAGCACAGCGGGATGCCTATAGCATGCTGGTTGTTTTGTTGGCATTATTGTAATTATTGTTACTATTACTTTATAAAAGTTATGTACAATTACATACTTGAAACAAACCATGTTTCCAGGGCATGTAATGTTGCAGCTATACTGTTGTTACAATATTTGGCATATGCAATGTTATTTTACATGACACACGTTTTGTAGTTTTACATCAGCACTTTCCGAAGTTTATGTGCAGTGCCAAATATGGCTGTTTTGTGTAGTTGCTTGATGCCGTGCTTTCCAGGTAAGTTGCTCAGATTTTTTCTACATGATTAAGATGGCTCCAGTGCCGCCCCTATTTTACTGGTAACATTTTGTTTTTACATGCCACGTAAGATGTATTTCTACTGCAATGTCTCCCTGTTTTAAAATCTTTTCGGCTTCTTTCTTGATCACATCTGTGTCTCCTGAAATTCTAGTGTCTGTTAACAGAATAGCTATTTTTTATTTTTATTATTATTATTTACTGAGCTATCTGAATGCCTTAGGCCTCCTTAATTAGTAATTCTTTATCAAGAGTTGTGTGTATCTGCTCAGTCCATCTTCAGGGCAGAGCACGTCACAGGAGGCCATCTGCGTCATAAGTATCAACGTGAATATTCAAATTAGCGTTTTACTTTTATTAATTTTTTTCAAGAAGTGATTTTCCTTTTGTACACAAAATTGCAGACTTTCTTATGCCTGAAATTAGAATTACGAAATACTCCACCTCTATTTTTTTGAGAGGAACATAACAATAAATTATTCTCGGGCTAGCAGCCGCGTCAGGTGTTTGTTAGACCGAGAATATTTTATTGAATTTATTCGCAGAGAAATCTTTAAATTAAACATAGTAACAGTTAATTCAATTCAGTTCAATTCAATTAAATTCAGTTGTTTTTAAGTTGTCCTTTCAACAACCAAGTGGCCAATAAGGAAAACAGCATATAAATACATATTAACGATAGAACAAAAGCAACGCAAGCTTATACGAAAAAAAACAAGAAAACATTTTGGTAAGACACATTATAATAAAAATTAGATAACAATAAATAGTTGTTATCATTTTATTGTTTTATTATTATTATTATTATTATTTATTACTACTTTTCTTTATTATTGCCCAACTTCTTCGCATTCAAGATGTGTCTCGTCCAATACCCGGAAGGGAGGCCAGTTATGTTGCCTGAGATCCCTCTTGGTTTTCCTCTTGTTCTCCATGAAGAAGCCATAATATTGCCTTGTGTTAGGCCACGACCACTTCATTCCGCATCATTTCAGATCTGTTATTCATTCGTCACTCCACCCTTCCACGGTATACAGTCTCAGTTAGTGACAGCTTTAAGTAAAGGAAAGAAAAATACGAATCTAGTTATAAGTAAAAATATATTTTTCACACTGTTGACACCGTGCATCTTCGTCATATTAAATTAAGTTACAAACCAACTGATGCACACTAAAACCACTTTTTAATGTAGCTTTATTATTGTTAAAATTGTTAAAATTGTACCCCTAAAAAACCCCCTGATGATGATCCTAGGATCGAAACACGTGTAGGGGTACAATTTTAACAATTTTAACAATAATAAAGCTACATTAAAAAGTGGTTTAAGTGTGCATCAGTTGGTTTTTAACTTAATTTAAGTAAAAATATAATTATATTACTTGAATTGCGTTGAATACTTGAATATTTGCTTTGTTAAGTTGGTAGTTTTGTTATCGACCTAGTCACCAGTCGTCAGCTTTAATAGAGGAAGGTGTTGCCAAGTATTGATTTGTTCGTCACCTTAGTGTTGTTTCTCTAAATAAGCTTCTAGGAAATGTAATCTTTGCTCCTAGGTGGCTCTCCTCTGCATTTTCTCCATACAATAATCCACAAATATAGGAGATGGGATAGAATAGAGTTTGCTACGAGTTGCCACCGTCTCTTTCGGATGGAAAAGGATTTGCAGCTCCCAGGAGAACATGTGTGCGCGAACTGTCATATATATGCCTAAAAATGATACGATACGTTCTGCCGGGGAAGTTTCGAGTTATACTAGCCAGACACGTAGAGCTGCATCTTAATATGCTTCGTGATACAACTTTTTGGGAAAGATTTATTTGATGTACGAACTAATCTGACTAATAGTCTGGTAGCAGCAACCGCACTTTCAGTACATCCCGGCCGTTGGACGCAATCTTGAGAAAATTCCACCCACTTCCAGAAATCCTATCGTATATTCCAAATATATTAAAACGGTAAAGATATCCCGTAACAGGCCAGGACAGGCCCTTAGGGATCCAGGAATTTGAGGTTCCCAGAATTTCTGGACAATCGACAAATGGAGGTGGTAAGGTTGTTAGCCCTATGCACCGACTGCCTTTACTCCGCAGGAGATATCCCTGGTACTCATTTCTATTCCAAAGATATTACTTAATGCAATATTCAAAACTCCTGTCTTTTTAAAGTGGACATTGTTGTAGAGAATTCGCACCCCAAATTCATTATTTATCCACTACCTTCTACATGCTCAGATCATCAATATTTAACTATTCTAACAATGCAATGAAACCTGTCTTAAATGGAACCTGCACGTAATGTAGACCTGTCTGAAGCTGAAAACCTTTACTGTCACGATCTGGGGTCCTGAGGATCCATAAAGAACCTGCATTAAAAGAAACTTGCCTGCAACGGAAAAAAATTCTGTCCATGCCGTTACGTTATAGGCACGTTTCAATGCAAGTAGCTGTCCAGTGAAGTGGAAACAACACAATGTGTTGGAAGCTGCATCTGTCTCCGTCCGCATGTAAGAATATTTGCAAATACGTGTTCACCTTTTCCCATAGAAAGTGATATTCCCGGGCACACAGCCTACGTAGACATCCACCTGAGGAAGAAATCCAGCTCACAAATGCCAATGCCTTCTTTTCATAATAATAAATTTCGGAAGGGATTCAGAAATAAAATAGTCATACGAATAATAGACAATAAAATATCGTCACAACTCTTTAGATCCAAATCACTTGACCTTTCTTAAATTCGAATCTTTTCCTAAAGACTTCATTTTTAAAACATTTAATTTGCTTTGAAGAAAAAGATCACATTTCACATGCAAATTTCGAAGTGTAAAAATTACTTTTTTTAGTTTTTCTGGTACATAGAAAATGTTTTATTTAACGATATTCTCATTTGCTAAGGTTATGTAGCGCGGGTGGTAGAGGAATAAAATATGGGCATGCAGCACTTGTGGAGTGATAGTGACAAGAGAAGAAGGAAATGTTTGGAGAAAAACCTGTCTCAGTGTCACTTTGCCCAACATAAATCCCGCGCATTTTGCCCTGGGATCGAAAGTGAGCCTCCGCGGTTAAGAAGACGAGGGGACATGAGTTTGGGAAGAAATTCTGTGCTCTGCTGTTATCTTAATGCTCTTGTGAACGTCTTTCGTATGTCTGTTAGTTTTGTTCTCAGGTAGTTCGAAATCTGCTCAATTTATTTATTACGGTATTTATTGCTTCTTTTGTTTTATCCTTCTTGTTTGTTTTATCTGCAAACATAAAGCATTATAAATATTTATTTCCAGACCAATTTCATTATTGATCTCCAGCCAAAGCACTGTATCCACCTCCACCCCCCTCCCCCCACATAGTTTGTGGTTAGGGCTTTTAACTTGCAATCAGCTGACGACGATTATCATTTTTCTCCGTCAGAGCAACTCTGTTGACTGAATAAATTCGAGATTTCTCCTTTGTTTTTTTAATTTAATGCTGTGAGATTACATTTAAATAGTCAGTAACCTCTTCCTTTCCGATCCTTTCATGCTCACCAATTGTGGCATTTTCGCATATTATTCTAGGATAAATAACAAATTACGCTGATAAGGCGAGGTTAAATAATCTACGATCTGTCTGAACAACTCCATTAGCATAAATAAGAACTCAATTTCGGGAATTAAATTGCTGTCCTTGTTTCTCTTCCGCTGTCCTGCAAGCTTACTGCAGAGTACTGCGTACAGAGCGCCGGATTGTGTTAGCCGATGTAAATTGGAAAAGCATCAGTTAGCTGTTTCCTATGCAGACTGTACTCGACAACTCATTCACACGCGTTCTAATTAACGTAACAAATTTCCTTGGATATTCAGAACTGTATCGATGTGTTAAACGTAAATTGTAATTCAACGATGAAGTTCCTTGTTATAATGAAACCTTGTGCTAAAAACGTGATTATTCTGAAATGTAATGATTGTTTTCTTATTGGTGGCGTTGGCGGTGGCTGTAGAGTTGATGGTGGTGCTAGTGGTTATAGTGTTTGTGATGTTGGTTGTGGTTGTTTTTGTGGTGTTGTATTTGGTGGTGGTGGCGGCAGTGACATTGGCGGTGTTTGTGATGCTTGTGGTGTTTTTTGGTGTTGTTTGTGGTTGTGACGGTATAGGTCTTGGTTGATGTGCTGGTAATGGTGGTGGTGTTGGTATTAGTGGTGGTAGTAGTAGTGGTGGTAGTAGTAGTGGCAGTGTTATTAATCTTATTGCACTTACGCTGGTCTATCTGACTATAACCTTCTGCAAACACGACGTTTCGGTTCCTGGCTCTGTCCCCATCATCAGGCACAAAGGAAGAAACTCACACTGCTGTGTTCAGTTACAGCTATCTTCAGGTTAGGTTAGGGGCAACTTAAAACGACACAGATAATTCTGTATAAGAAGCAAAATGTACCACTACAAAATCGTGGTGGAAAAAATATATTAATTGGTAAATAGAAATAATTATAGAATGATGTTACACGAAAAGAGGACCATTAAAAGTACATACATATGCAAATGGAAATTTCAGTTAAAAAAAAGCCGAGGAGTCGGAAATATAGTTAACAGGAGTTGTGTATCTATGCAGGTTCTATATGTGCAGAGTAATTTTGTTATCCACTCTGTTCTGTTGATTAACGGTATTTGACATGCCACAGTTTTGTGGTGGAGCGTTTGAATATTTAACTTCCAGTAAATAAATTTGCCGTACTAATAAACGAATCTTCACCAACTTGTATTATCTTTATGCCTACCGATACGTATAGACAGCTTTGCATAGTCAGCCCAAACAGAGCAGGTTTATCTTCATTTTAAACTGTGGGTGCATAAAAATGCAGTGTTTTAAACGAGGGTGTTTCGCTGATAGAATTTAGCTTTTTAAAGCCTAGCAGTTAATTTACGTACCATTACGTTTAACAGTCAGACATTTTACAGTCTCGCCACACAGTATATTTATGACCTTTTTATAGATCTCAGGGCAAACAGCGACTTTTGCCTTTTACAATATTAACTGATTATATTTATATAACCAAGATTGAAAGTGTCTCCGCGGTGTTCTCTGGCTCTTTACACAAAACGGAATACGTTTTCTCTTAGAAGGGTTTATCATAATTATAAACGAGGAATTTAAGCGCCAGTTTTTTTCTATTATTTGTCGATCTGAGAAACACTCTATCAATAGCTCAACTCGTGTTATCAGCATGTCTAATACTTCATTCATACAATTTTTCTGAACTTAATTGCTTTCTCTTTTCTGTCTACAGTCTGGAATGTATCTTAATCATTTGGTATGCGAACTTTAAGGCCAAAGCGAACTTTCTAACCTAAGAAAATTACGGCACTGGTAGGCACTGCACGCCTTTGGAATTAAAGGCATGCTTCAGAGATCTTGACAAGCAAGTAATCTCTTAGTTTACTAAGATACTCGCCAACATTCATAGAAACTGAGTTTTATTATGGTGCTCACTAGAGCTCACTATCCTAAGCCAGATAAATGCATTCTACATTCACAACCTCACGTCATACTTTTTGAAAAGTTGTAGTATTATACAACCTTCTACGCCTCATTCCTCCAAATGACGTCTTCCATACAAATTTTCCAAAATAATCTCTGAGTCTATTTCTTAACTCTCCCATGCACGCCACATAAACAGTATAAATTACGAAGTTCCAGTGTTTGCAGTTTTCTCCGATCTTCTGCCACTTTCTCTATCTTCGGTCCTAGTATTCTTCTCAGTTGCTCCTTGAAGCTCCTAAGTGAAGTTTATGTTTTTCCCACAAAGTGCGACACCATGTTAACTCCCATAGGTATACTAAAACATGTTCCTGGACAATTAGCAGTGTTATAGCCAACAAATACACTTTTTGTATTTCTGTTACACTTTTACCCTACATATGTTTCGGCTGTGGTCCAGCCATCATCACGGTAAACCAGTAGGTTCACCTCACTGTCACCTGTTCATTTGGTATTATCACGTCATCACAGTGTTTTTGTAGCTTTTGTTCACTTTCAAATGCAGGTTATGTTCGTCTTGCGTCTAAAGCTCGAGGTATAACACTGCGGGTTGCAGATATAAAACGGTACCTGGTTGGTAGTAGTTAAAACATTAAAGTTGTTTTTTCTTATACAAAAATTTTAGGTCTCGATGTAGGCGGCATTTTGTTGCGGCATTCTTGGTGTTTGTGATTTTTTGATTATTACTGTTCCTGGACAGTAGGCTAACGTAAATACGGATGCTCGAGACGTGGTTGTGTAAAATGTTACAAATCAGAATACGAGTATACTGTAATTTGTAGGCTTTGCTTAAACCTTTGAAGACTGATTCCACGTCATTCGGCAGCGCACAGTTAGTTTGTCCACCCTGACGTTAGGCTCCACCTCCCCAGGGCCTATTTTGAGACCTTACTAAGTACTGAGTCTGACAACTGAAGACACAGTCGATTTTGGGCGTGCTGTCTTGTGACAGGCTAAGACTGTCTTGTGTCCAGAGTCTAGGTTTTTGTTAAGTTTTCTACAATATTTAATATTGTACTTCTTACAGGACTAAGCAAAAGGAAATACTATTTAAAAGGGTACATATATACAGCAAGTATATATAAAATGTTTCTTTTAGTCCAGGTTTGAAAATTAAAAAGACAACTTAACAATTCTTTGATCAATTCTCCCCTGGCTTGTATTAGTTGATCATAGACTCTGTAATCGTGAATTTGTAGTAATCATTGTAACTACCACTGCAGCACCTATACCACTCCAGTATACAAAGGAACACCACGTTTTATGAAATTTCTCCTGCTTCGATCGCTTGTCCTTCTGATCACCGTACTACTGACATGAAGATGACTGTACAGCGTTGCTGGACCGATACGGACAAGGGGAAACAACACAACTCGTAAAGTAACCCCTCCCAGTTCAACTTTTTTCACCACAAATCTCGATTTGAAGACCAAAGTGAATGTATGTTTTACGGTGTGTAAATTATTATTTGTAATGCACATTGAAAACTGTGCTTTCTTACAAAGACCAGTCTTTACAATCTGCATAGGAAACTAATTGCCGTTTATTGGAATAATCACGAGGAATAATTAATTATACTGTGTGGGCAAAATTTAGAATTTTTAGTCTTAAACGCGGTGAAATATATAGTAACACCTGTGTTTTAAAGTTTAAATATTTATAGCAAACGCTCTTCAATACAAAACAATATACGTGAAAATATCTAGTCTGAATAAACCATACGCTTAGTATAAGGTTTGAAGTTCTGATAGCGGTAACATTTATAATGCCTGTCTTGGGATGTTACTCCATGCAGTTTAGCAGACCAGCCATGGTGTTTCAGAAGGCCTTACTGCCCTGTCGTCAGGACAGAAGAGATAGCGACTCTCCAACTAACCAAACACAAAGCTACGTAAGGACGGAGGCTGCGCAAGGCGACGTCCCTCCCACAATTGTACCGTCCCTGCGTGCGAAACTCAATAACTGAAATGTGAAATTGGGCATTATGAATTTTGCCTGGGGCTGTGATGATGCTAACTGTTATAGGGTCTTGGCTGAAGACCTTGTGTTCGTATTAACGACCTTTGCAACCAATCACACAAGCAAGCAAGAAAGCAAGCAAAGAAACAATAGAAAGTCTAACTAATAGCGGAGACTTGAGCCAATGTGCTAGTTGATAAACCTTGGTCCATTTTTCCATTTTTACACGACACGTGTTGCTGGGTTATGACACGTAACCGTTACAGTACAAACTTTTCAGGTTAGAGTGAAGCGCGCCTGTAGACTTTACATTAACAGTTTGTTTTATACAGGGCGTTTTCATCGCGAAACTGCTCGCCGTAGAGCGGATGATATGGATGCAGCGTAAAGAGCAGTGACGCCGCCCCTTCTGCAATGCCCAGTCCTGCTCAGTCTCGCGTTACAAATGAACTCTCTGTAGAAATAAAGCATTGTATTTACGCTAACGGATTTACCGTATTGGCTGAGGGCCTTTAAGTGTTCACAATAAGCGTTCCTGCTCCAAACAGCAGTATGCAAAGATTGTAGGTGGGTTTAGGCACAGGCTCGGACTGGCCGAAAGAATAGGGAAAGGGAAAATATAAGGAAAGCAGGAAAATTTGTGCACCTGAAAAGAACAATTATTTGAAGGGCGAATATTTCTATGCGCAAAGCCGCGGAGTGTTTTAATTCGCCACTCATGTAACTGCCAGCTTCATAGAGGAAGGACTTGACAGGGTGGACTGTGGGCTCCACTTAGTCTTTCCTACTGTTGAAGGACCTCTTGGACCGGAAACGTTGTGGCGTTTTATATACAACTTGAACATTATCCACAAAAATATCCAGTTCACAATGCAGACGAAGGAATCTGTCACCAAATTCTGATTGCTCACTGCGTCACAAAGTTTACTGCAACCTAACCGCACCAGTCTCAATCCCAACTACCATCACCATGCATCTAACCAACTGGTTTGCTTTTAACGCTTGTGCATAACCCCTTCGAGTGTTGGCATTCTTGTCATCCCCCACCATTATTTGGGATTTTCAGCACTACCTTCAAAGAGAACGACTACATTGACAGACTCTCTTTTCACCTCAGAGAACCATTATTGACCAGAAGGAACTCATTATGGTCTTCCTATCTTCCCTTTGTATACTCGAAATCAGTCGCATTTTCAGGGAGCTGTCAAGCAATATTTTTTGTTCATCTCACAGCTAGACAACTTTCCTCTTTCTTTCAGCCTGCGAAGAATAATGTAGGATTGAAGTCTCCGGGTGTGAACAGCTTTCCGTGCGAATGTGGTCAGGTCTGCTTTGGGCAGATTATCAATTCCATGTACACGAGACTGAAAGACCAACACATACCCATTAATTTGGAATTTTAGAACAAGTTTGCAGTGGTCAAACACAGCATCAATATGGACATTTAATCCAAACGCAAAATAAGATTATCCTCTCCATAAAATAATGCAGATAAGTCGAGTATATCATCAGGGAAGACATTCAGATTAATATCTGTCCCCAAAACATGAAGAGAACAGAGCATGTTAGGGAAACTTCTGCTTTACACCCTGAAGGAAAGTAGGGAGCCTTCTCCGCAGACTCATAACTCTTTCTTTTTCTGTTTACCACTCTCCCATTATGCGTAGTATTTTATTTTAATTCAGTTTATTTTATTTGGTCTCCATATACGTCTAGTGACTTTTATTTCTCTGCTTTTAATTTTGCTTACCTGCGTTCTGTCATAAAAAGGATCCTTTTCAGGAGCGCAGTGTTTCCTTACTTCCCCCTCTTCATGTTAGCTTCCCAGTTTCCTTTCTTCGCCTCTCCCTTTATTTTTAATTTGTTCTATTTATTTTAGCATATTCACCTTCGTTTTTAATTTTTTTTTTTTTTTTTTTTTTTTACTTTTGCATATTTGAAATTGTTCATCCGTATTGCACTATTTCGGGACACCTTGCAGGAATAATGACTAATTTACTGGCTGGAGACAGAGTAGCCGTGGTTTAATTCTCTGCAGGGTTAAGAGACGTTTCTCTTTTCTGAAATATCCAATCCTGTTCTGGAACCAACCCAGCCTTCTATTCAATAGGCAATCGGCTTCTTTCCTTTGAGGTAAAACGGCCGGGGTGTAAAGCTGACCAATCACTTTTACCCCCACCCAGTACTTTCTTAGAGTGCACAAGAAAAACTTTACCTATAGATCTCTTCCATTAATGGAGTCTTTCAAATCCACAAAATTTCTTCTTCGCCTGTATTCTTCCCTTTCTCTTCCGTTCGTCAGCAGTTCCCTATGCATAGGTCCTTCATGTTATTGTCGATAGCGGCTAGTTCACGTACACTGATGATGGAGGCAGCTGCTGCCTCTGAAACCTCAGTACTCTACTGTGAGACTGTCAACACATTTCAAAACACAGCTATTTTTATACGGTTTATGAATGTACGTATATTTTATATGCATTGACGTATAAATACACATGTATGCACCCCAATGCATTTAGTTGAACTATATTTTGCTTATGTACGTAAACCCTACGTTAGTCAGAATGTTTCTGTGTGTTTATCATTAATATTATGTTTATTTAAGCCTACGTATGAATTTTTGTTTTGTGAAGGGCCCCGCAGCAGACGCTACGGAGGCACCGCAGCCTTAAGGCTTATTGTGCAACCCTGTGATGATGATGATTAGATTTTTTTTTTGTTTTTCCAACTAATGGAGCATCGGTGGAATGAAACTGAGAGGGGAAAACCGAAGTACAAAGAAAACCTGTCCCAGTGCCACTTTGTTCACCACAATTCCCACATGGACTGACACGGGTCTCCACCTGTTGAGAGGTCGGCGACTAACCGCCTGACCCATGGCACGGCCTGTGACTTACGTATTCATTTATGTATGCCTGTAGATATAGGTTGTGTGTGTGTGTGCCAGTTCAGCACAGCTTAGCTTTGTGGCACGCCTGTCACTGATTCACCTTTGTCTTAGAAAGCCCAACTCTGCTACTATAACCGACACATAAAGGCTGCTGCTTTTCAGTGTTTTGGCTTAAACCTACGTCCTTTGAGCGCCTTCTAACAGTCCCAATTAGATGAAAATCGCACAGAGCTTCCAATCGACCCCAATTATCAAATTGGCTTTTAATTCTATTTTGTGTTAGTTTTTGTTTATATACTTATATAGACATATATATATGTATTGCTTTACTGAATGTCCAGTAAAATGCAACTAGTATATGGATGTAAAGTGTTTCGTGACAGTACAGTCACACATAACATCACAGTATAATCAATCAGGCCGCAAGTTTCGGCTTATTTCAAGCCGTCATCAGGCTTTATCATTTCAAGAACTATCAATAAAATCTTAACTGCAGCAAGGCATGATTTATCATCCTTTTACAAAAAAAAAGCATCACAGAATATTAATAAAAAATATAGTAGATATTAATATATAAAACTAATTGGAAGGGCATAAATGTTTAAAATCTAAATATATGTCAGTTTTGTAGGCAGCGATAAATTTGAGAGAGTAGGCAGCTGTGCTTGACAAAGCACACAAAACTTTAACTTGCAATGTTCAACATTGACCTTCTCCAGTAACAAGCACGTACAATTAAATGAGGCTTTCTACTATAAACACGAAGCGACACAACTGTTGTAAAAGGCATCAGTGCGTAGGAGAATTATAGCTAGAATTCCCTCGTAATACATCAGTATGAAAGCCTTAATATTCATCAGTTTTTAAAACGTAATCAATACTTAGGATCTAAAATTAGTTTCGTGCCTCAAAGATTATGACGTGCGTGTGTACCACCTCAAAATATTTCGCTGTCTAAAAAAACTGTTATATATTATATTTTGTACATGTTTAATCTTCATATTAATTTTATATATTAATATCTATTGTATTTTATTAATATTGTATGACTACTTTTAAAAGGATGAGATGCAGTCACGTTTTGTTGATAGTTCTTGAACAGGTAAGGCCTGATGATTGCTTGGAATCAGCAGAAATATGTCGCCTGATGACTGTATTATTGTGTTGTGTGTGACTGTACTATTACGAAATACATAGTGATTAATACCACAACGGGGTGAATCACATTAAGATGTGGATATTACTTCATGCTACAAATTCGCTACATGTTTCGGTAGCTGATGCCATTATCAGGCGAATACCTTTTTAAAACATAGTGTTATAGCAATATATAACTTACATTAAATTACAACGTTATGAAACATAAACAGCAAATGTAACGTAATAAATTAATTGTCATTAAAATTGCGTTTTATTGACGTTCTTTAGTGCGGATTGCTCCTTGCCTGTAACAAAATGTAGGCCTAGTCAATACGGAGTCGCCTTTTCTCACTTGACAGTTGTGACGTCAGATATACTTGTTTTGTTCCTCTGGTGGTACATTGAACAGGACTGGTATCGGTGTAGATCGTGTGTTGAATCAACCTGTAAATTAGTCTTATGCGTTTTCGGAAACATGCAGTAATTTGTGTTTAATTCATAATTAGCCATTGTTAGAAAACAGTAGTCCTGTATAAAGCTTACAAAGTATACAACCTTCAGTTATATGTTCGAGTAGTGTTACTGCTTGTTGGCCATTTGCGTTGGTTTATGTTGTTGTGTGTTGTGTGTGTCGGGTGGAAGGGGGGTGAAACAGATTGCTGCTGTCTGTGTTGTGTAAGAGGACAATTGTTCTGTGATTATGTATGAAACGTACTTTAAATGAGAGTTTTCCCTCTAAACCATTGTCATATAAGGAATATCTCCACGATATCCTTCTATGTTCTTTCTTCATTTTCTGTAATGTTTCCAGTGTGCCTTCGATACTCCCATATTGTGTTAGCAATTAATGAAATATTTGCGAAGTTTAATTTGTCGTTATTACGTTTAACCACTGTATTTGTTCTTGAAATGTCATTAGGAAGGCCTCCTGCTCTGCCCAATATATTGAAGCAATAGCCTGACGTTCTAATATATGAATTTCTACCCCTATAAACCCTACCCTTATAGATCCTAACCATCACATTACTGCATCAGATTTGTTTCTTAAATATCTTCTCAGGGTGGAGTGTGTGTCACAGGCGTCAGTAAATCCAACTGTGTACATTTAGTTTCAATGTTTTTATGCTTTTGAATCGGTGCAGTTGACGTCTACATTCTTCGACACCGCTGGGTGATTGGCGCCCCATTACACAGAGGCGTCATATCGCAGAAGAATGGATACATATTTAATGCGTCTGATGTGGTACAAGAGTGAAATTAGGCAGTGTTGCAGGTCGCCCGACTATTGTCAAAAATGATAAATTCCCAGTAATTTTTGCCAGCGACTATTGTGAGGGCTGTGGTAATTGTTCCAAATATTGGCTGTCCATTGTTGAAAATGATAGACCAGTGTCGCCGTACTATTATATCTATCGGCAGTACCGGCTTGTCTTTCTTCACAGTGACCAGGTATTGGCTAGATCTTGGACATTCGTTACTGTAAACAGTCAATATAAATAGCGTCTGACTGATATCTGTCTTTCATTTCAATATTCTGTCGCGAATTACATCTTTATTCATAACAGTATAAGGCGACCAGATGTGTTTTATTAATTAATTTGTTAGTTTTTCTATCGAAAGCGCATAACTTTTTAAATTTAATTATATTTTTTATTATTTAGAGCCCGACAAGTTTCGATTCACCATTGAATCATTTTAGTGGTTATACATTCTCAAAATTCTTTTCCAAATAATTATTTTAGGATCAATTTATTGGCCATCAAAATTAATGCACCCAAATGATATGCCACCGCACTAACAATAAGTTTAATTTCCACACTAAAATTTTATTGGAGGAAGAACAATCCAGTTTCTGAACAGAAAGGAGTGCCGTGGATGATATGTTCGTTATACAAGAGATTTTGGAAAAAGGAAGGGAGTTTAAATTAACGACTTTTTTTTGTTTATTGACTACGAAAAAGCATATGACATTGCAAACCGACGAAAATTATGGTAGGTTTTAAGATAAGATAACATATCAAGACAACTGCTGAAAGCAGTATAGATTCTACGTCAGCACTCAAAAATGAGTATATAATAAAATTACATACAATATTCAAAGTATATTATCATTCATAAAGGAGTAAGACAAGTATATGTATTATCATCAAGTCTGTTTAATATATATTAATAGGGTTATATATGGATGGAATCAATCCAGGCACAGTGGAGTTCAACTTATTTCTAAGAAAAGAATTCAAACAAAACTATGTGCTGATGACAGAGTTTTGATAGCAAAATCTGAGGACGAATTACAAAACGCGGCTAATACATTATACAAAATTGCAAACACATATCAGCTGAAATTATGCCCTCTCAATGAGAGCGTGTGGTAAAAGCATACAAAGTCTGAAAATAGAAATTGAAAGACCAATCGTGGAAAATACTTTCTAATTTTAATTGCTTTGAAAATTTAATATCTGTTGAAGACAGGATATTAACGTAAAACTACAAAGGTATAATAAAAAGAATGGACAAATGAAACGACATTTTGGAAACTGTACGACCACCGACACAAAATGAAGACGGCGTAACATCACTTCAAAAAAAACTTCGTTTCATGGCGGCAAAACCTGAACCAAGAGAGGTACCCAAATTGGAAGCGGCAATAATGAGGTTTTTAAGACAGATCTTTACAATATTGGACCGCCAAAGGAATTCTAATATCCGAAACAAACTGAAAGTAGACAACAAATTCGGCACTAAATGCAAAAGAAAGACTAGTCTGGTCAACTGAAAAGAATTGACACGAATCGACTACCAAGACTGGCTCTCCAATAGCAGCCCAAAGAGACGATGAGACATAGGACGGCCCAGAAGAAGATGGAAACGCGAGAACCGTCTCGAACTTTGAAGGAAGAGGTTCTGGCATCTGAACCTTAGACATGTTCATGAAGAAGATGATAATGGTGATATGTTAACGTATAGATCTCATTCTTTATTCCTGCAAATTTCAATAGAGAGTGTAAGATGTTACTACATATACCATATGCGATTAGTTGCCGGCCTCCCATCGCGGAGGCCCGGGTTCGATCCCGGGTCAGTCCATGTGGAATTTGTGGTGGACAAAGTGGCACTGGGACAGGTTTTTTCCCGAGTATTTCTGTCTTCCCCTGTTAGTTTCATTCCACCGGTGCTCCATTACTTGGAAAAATTAAAAAAAAGAACTGATCATCTTTCTCTTTATCTTCATCACTAGGTTGCACAATAAACCTTAAGGCTGCGGTGCATCCGTAGCTTCTGCTGCGGGGCGCTTCTCCACACAAAAAAAAGTGCTTAAACCATACTGGTGAAAGTGCTCTGTGTTTGAAATATTCTTATTAATTATGACGTAGATTTTAGGGTTCTGCGTAAATTATCTATGACTTTAAATTATGATCTTCAGTGGTGTTGTTTACGCACTCGCGAAGAATGAAATGCAATGTGGATTGAATGTATAAGAATACGTAAACCGTAAGTAAGTTCGTAAGTTATTAACAGAAAGGTGATGCTTTATAACTTCTTGAATCTCATCTGATTACGTAAGGAGGCTGAGCAATACGACCTAACTGTATTTTTATGGTGTCAATTATCTTGAAGTCAAACACAGTTAAAACGCGCGATTTATGCTTATATTTCAGTGTACATTTTCCTCTGCATAGCCCTGAAAATAATTTGGCACTTTGTTTTAAGACCTCCTGAGATATCTTACTTCCAAGCTTCCATCAATTTATAGAGATCAGCTCTTCTTCGTCAGTTGCCATAACAACATTCTGGACTGTAACACAGAAGTAGGTATTGAACGGAGCATTTATCTGTTCTGTAAAGAGCAAAATTTTGTATTAATTATAATTTAGTGGAATTCTTCTGTTTAAGTAGTTGATTCCTAAATTTAGTAAAGTCTCGGTTCTCAGCATTACAAATAATTTCAATACGCTTAATATTTCCTTGGAGAGTCTCTAGTGGGCGGATTGTACTACGTTGCAACTCGTATGTAGAATTCTATCAGCTTTTTCCGTTAATTGAAATTCTGGGTGAACAGAAGCACCTGCATAAATGTACGACCGCTGAATCGAAACTAACGTCACCCTGCTGATGGGAAACACAAAGTTGTGTGAACAGATCTGTGAAAGCTGCGAAACTATGCTTTTGAACGTGGCCATAGCAACGAATGTTTTTAGCCTTAATGTATTTGCTACTTTTTTGTCGTTTATATAAATGTATGAAGTCGGCCTAGGTCACATAGGAGCGGACAGTCTTTTTTTTTTAATTTATTGCTTATATTTTTGATAGTTGAATATATTTGGATCTGGCTGTATAATATTTAGTTAGTACTTATCATGAAATGTAAATTAGCTTATAATTATTCAAGTCTTTCGGGATATTATTTCGTGAGGAATGGTAAATATTTCCTGACACTTCGAAGAAACATAGTGCCTTCATCTCGTTAGATAAAGAGGGCTAGAAAATACGTCTGTGTTAACCAAAATTCCAGAAGAATAGAATCCTTATCCACACTTTTGTGAGAACCTCATATCTCGCATAGATAGCAATATTTGACAGATGTTTTAAACATATCTGTGCACGTTTCATAATCTCCATATGAACCACTATATACACAGGGTGGCACAGAGACCTCTGACGTATTTCGGAACGCAATTTTTGGTACGAGTTGAGAGGAGGGAAAGGGAATAGCGTCTGCACACCGAGTAAGAGACGATGACATGCCATGTTCAGTGAAAGTGGACCTGTAGACTACAGCACGTCGAACAGCAGCTCTTCAATTTCATTGTCAAAAAAAGTCCGTCACTCAGAACAGCGTCGTTTGCGGCTTCAGCTTATGTTCCTAAGCGTGGCACGGTTGTGGGCTGTACACGTGGGGTTTGAAGACACTGGCAGTGTGAGGGACAGTCCTCATGTTGCTTCAAGAACTGTGCGTACTGATTGAAACCTTGAGAGTGTAAGGAAATTCTTTTCAAAAGTATTCCACTTCGCTCTGCTGGGCAACAATCTCGTATCCTAGGCGTATCCAGAAGGAGTTTCGGACGGATGTTGCAGGATATAAAGTTTTGTCCTAAAACATAAGGATCTTCCAGAAACGTTTCCTGCGTGTTACGGTGTCTCGAGTGGAATACTGTAACACGATGCTGGGAATCCTCATGGAAGATTCCGATGTTTTGAATAGTGTGTTAAAAAGCGTCAAAGAGCATTGACGTGCATGGGGTTTTGTTAATAAACTAAATTAGTAATATCCGGCAGCAGTTGATCCCAGAAAACTGCACGAACAACCATTGTTTTCACTTAAAGTGACAGTATGGTGTGCGGTAAAAACATTTGTGATTGTGGGCCCATTTTTGTTTGAAAATGATAACGACGCAAGCATTACAGTTACTGCTGAGGCGTATATGACGATGCTGTAAAACTTCTTGCTTCAGCATTTGGAAGCACTTGGTACACATTCCAATAATCTTTACTTCCAGCAAGATGGAGCCACAACACACACTGCTTGGCGGACTATGGATGGGGTTCGCAGGCTCTTCCATCGGTTCGTTTCGTGTTTCGGTGACATCGCGTGTCGTGTAGGCTCGCCGGAGCTGACGGTCCCAGCTTCCTCCTTAAGGCGGTACTTCAAAGAATCGCCCACACACAGTAGGGGAATCGAAGCGTGCAATTTGGGCCGAAATTGCGACCGTAAATTCCGAGATGTTGCGCCGAATTTTTGACAATTTTATGAATTCCTTAACATAATGTGTTGCTAGTGTTACTTATCAAAGGCAATAAATAGTATTAAATTGCTTGTTTCGTACATGAAACTGGTTTATTTAATTTCATTCCATCCCTTTCGTGTTGCATAAAATGTTATCGTGTGACAAAAATGTCAGTCGGCTTTGCATCACTAAGTATATCCGACAGCTCTAAACAAAAACAAACAAAAAATTACCCAAATGGGCAGTTTCTGTACACTTATCAAGACAACACACTGTAACACTACTAGAATTAGAATTTTAGTGCAAATCATGATATTGAATAAAGTCTATTGCTACTTCGTCTTCCTGTGGTTCTACGGCCTCTTTCCTGGCCATGGCCTGTGTTCAACAAAAAGTGTGGTACAGTCGGATATGATATATGTGTACGTCTAATGCCAATAGCCGTTTAGACAATAGTACGAATACTATGAGATATACAGAAATATAGGTCTGTTAGATACGATTAGAAACACTGCTGACAAAATTTATTTTTTCATCCTTCATACAATCTACCATCAAAGTAGGCTTATACAAAGCTGAATATAATAACTAATTACTTGAATTCTGTAACACGATCCGAATTGCCATGGAAGCACTTACCAGGACATGGAGATAAAAATACTGCATTGTTCATTAAGATATCAAGTATGGAATAATTTTCCAATGCTGATGACGTCAGATTTCTCCATGTATTGACGCTTGTAATGCATAATGCAGGACTTCATATTGTCTCCCTGAAGACAAGGATGAGGAGCTGAAATATACTGGAACGTTAAAGCAGTTAGTTTTTGCTATAAATAACATTTATGTACTTTGTTTGTCGATTTATAAGTGTAAGGTAACCGAAATAATGAATCAATTTAGATCGTATTTCTTCATCATCACGGTGAATAGAATGTAGGTTTAGGTCCGTGGCAAAATGCCTGTCACGAATTTCACTTATACGGTCAACATCATTACCTCTTGAGTTTGAAATTTCTTTATTGATGTAACGTGTAGAACCAAATACAGACCTACTCTCTCCTAACTCACCCTAATTTGTGTGGCTGTGCTTAAAGCTGTTTTGAATTAGCAAGGAAAGATATCCACACGTTAAATCATCCTTTCCTGAAACATATATATATATATATATACATTTGATTATTTCTTCTAATGAATTTTCTTTGAGGGTTTGTTCGTGTTTTTATAGTAAGAAAGTTTTTTAATTGGATGTAAAGAACAAGACTAGTGTGTTAATATTTCCATCTTACTTTAGCGACGTCAGTATTTCTGTAGAATTCCAGATAGATTTTACAACACCAAAACCGATAATAAAATTATAGCCAATAAATTCACTGCCAAATAAAACAACTGTCAATCAAGCTATCATAACGACTTCAGAATTAAGGCTGAACATAATTGCCTTGTTTCTATCACCATCAGTCCAAGTGCTACAACATCTTCACACCTCTTACAACAAAGCTTGAAGAATTAAAACATTTCACCTTTTTGGAATTGTAAGTGACAATATTATATGTTTTGTAAGAAAAATTCTCTCGAATTGTTCTATTTAATCACAGCTCGTGGGCCAACAGGCTTAAATTGATAACAGATGTTTTAAGAACGAAGGAAAATGATTTCTGAGAGCAAATCCTGACTCATTTAACAAGGTTTCATTACTGAATATGATATATAGAGACGAATTAGATTTCTGTGAGCGTGATATTAATAAGGAGAAAGAAACCATAGACTGTTTACAGGCGCAGCAATACAGTGTTGCATTTCAAAAGCCTCCCAATACACGTGTGTGTCTCTTAATGGAATTCCCTTTGTTATTGCTCCGACACGATTCGTTCCCTGTGGATCATGATATGTATAGCGCGTATGCAAGTACTATTGGATACAGTAAGTTTAGAATAATATATTGAACATTAATATGTATTGTTACATATGTCTTTTGTGAAAGTTTTAGTACATGGCATGCATAAAAATATGAATCAATATTTACTATATTATTTTTAAACCTTATTCATGTCCACTGCCACATGTACATTTGTGATTGCTGATAATTGTCCGAAGGGACCGAAACATGTCGGAATACTAATAAAGGTTGTGCTATTGACACATACATATATGTATTTGGATGATCCTTATTGACAGCATTTAACCAAGGTACATAATGAATGGAGAACCAGTTTCAACGTGACACATTTTACTTGCAAGGACACGTGAAGTCTAAATAAATCCTAGATAGGGCTGCTAGCCTTCTGGTCAAGTATCTAACAGGGACATCCAGAATCATTAGGAATACTAATTACTCTAATGGCTACGTAAAAAACCTATCATTATGTCTAGATTATTGACAGCCTTTCGAAACGTCGAGGAAAGCTGTATAATGCTAGACTATTTTACATGCTTACAATATATTAAACTAACCATAAATCTGAAAATTGCGTCAAATTTTCGTTGAGAAGGATAACAAATGTGTATTTGGCAAAGGGTTTTCTGCTTCTAGAAGGAAAGTTTAAAGTTGCAAGGTTCAGCTATTAAATTTCTTGTTCGTATATTTGATTCTGTCGCGAGACAAAACTGTTACATGCTTCTCACCGCAGGGGAGATGCATTGTTTTGGGTTAGCAGAGAGCGAAGGAATTATTGTTACAAATTAATCAGTTGACAACCATAATATAAATTTGGAGTAAGCATTTACTGCAGGCCGTAGAAATAAAAGAGAAACACATTCAATCTTATTACGTACTCATCAAAAAGTAAATACAGACAGACGCTTCCTTTTATTGTACGCACTACGTGATATTGTGTCGACCTCGGTGGACTAGTGGTTAGCGTGCTCGCCACTGGACCCAAGGTTCGCGGGTTCCATCCCGACCGAGGTCAATGGATTTTTAAGGGTGATAAAAATCCGGAGCACCACTTCCTTCGGAGGGGAAGTAAAGCCGTCGGTCCCATGTCGTAGATTTACGGCATGTAAAAGAACCTTACGGCATGAATAGAACTAGTAGTGCTTGTAAGCGAAATTCAAGCGGCCATTTCTCATCCAAGTCTCCTGACTGCCTGTCAGATGGCTCTGGCGGTCACATCAGGATGAGTTGAACAGTGCCGCCAGTCGGCTGGTCTCCGAACTGCCACAAATGCGCAGACCAACGTAACCTCGGTAAGAGGAGGCCCAGGCCCATATAGGGCTGTCGAGCCATGGTTATTATTATATATATATACATGATATTTTACGTTTTACTGGCATATTTTTCGGACAGTGTGTGTAGTAGGCAAGCTTCAAACAGCGGTCCACACGGTAGCACTCTTGCTCAAACAGCGGTCCACACGGTAGCACTCTTGCTCAAACAGCGGTCCACACGGTAGCACTTTTGCCCATTCGCGATGTTCCATGTTCAGTTCTTGTTCCGAATTCTGGCTACCCTGGCATTTTTTTCAGTTTCCTCTCAGTCCTTCACGAAAATGACAGACTAATATCTGTAAATAGGCAAAAGCTGCTCCCTTCCACACACTAGCAGCTTTGTTATTCCGTGGCGATCCTCTCGTTTGACGATGTTTAGTCTCAGACAATGAAGGCGTTGCTGAAGAAACAACAAATATACCACAAACAAATAAATAAATTCAGTTAAAAAAAAGCAATCCCATTACAGGCCTGGACTTGCCCTTAGGGTTCCAGGAGGTTGAGGCTTAGCACGTGCAAAGCCCCACATGCAGTAATAACGCCCAAACCTGGATGGAAGTTAACTTTAAATCGCAGAAAATAAAGACTGCCAATTCGGTCATCAATAACACCACAGTACACAACAACATAGAGGAACATTTAAGAAATATCAGGAAAGAGCCAACAAGGTGTACTATAGTCTACTTATTTTCTATCAATCCAACATATTTCGGCTTAAATGACCAATATGACGGATCACAACAAAACAATTACAAGATTTCTAGACCACTAGGTGTTAAAATTTCAAATGTGAACGTAGTATAAATGTTAAGAATAACAAGTAGAGTGTATAAAACATACATAGTGAAGTCTTACCAACTTTTGCAACTGAAAAAAGTAAAATTAATGTAATGTACATTGTTAGTTATTTTCCTCACGTATAGAAGTAGACGGTAATAATGTGTCATCAAATGTATCCATCATGTCCACGTACGTCTGAACCCAATCATATGTACCTGTGACCCTGGAGGAAGTATAGCATTTTAACAGCACAACAATGCGTGGCAAGGCTTTCCGAATACTCAAAAAAAGCCTCGGAGATTACTTAATTACTTCCCTGTATCTGCCATATTCTTAACTTCTTTATGGAATTCTTCAATATTCGACATTTTTCTTCCATCACTTTGCTTCGCGGGAATTCGATGATTTGATAACAATTAAAGGTTTCTTGTAATTTCCAGTGGCTCGAAACTTAGAAATGGTTGGAGTGGGATTCTTTGGTCAAAGAGGTTAGATACTTGAGACTAACATCGTGGTCCTGTTGGTTACATTTAAAGTGAAGCTCATTAACATTCCGCGGCCACTGGAAATGTCTTCAGCTTTTGTTATGTTTTGTTGTGTGTGGCTCACGCAAGCTGTTGCTTTAAACCGAGCCAGCCATTACGCAGCCTTTTTCTGTAATGTGTGCGTGAGTGCGTTAAGTGTACTGCTGCTGACGGATGTCCCGCTCACTCATGAACCTTAATACAAGGTTTGCTTTGTTCTACGTGCTTCGTAGTCACCGTATGGAGACATTTTCTGCCACATGTAAAGAAATATTCAGGCCAGGTGGCAGTACCAATATTTGTTTTTAATGTCTAGGCATTTATTGCATATAAATTAAATTATCACATTATTAATTTTAACATAATTAGTTGTTATACACATCATCATATTTATAGTGGCAAACAAATTAAATTTATTGAAGGGAAAGTGATAAAATTTTCACTTTAAAGTAGTATGTCTGTAGACATTAAGTGATATACTTCGAAGTAGTACTACGCCACATTTTCCAGAATGATTATGCAATTAGGCATTAATCATTCATTATAATAATTAAATACGGAAAAATAAATTAAAATTTTATTGAGTTTTGACGGTGGTATATCACTTTTGGAATCGTATAGTTTATGGGTTTGTTTATAGCCGAAAGTTAAAAATAAAATAACGCCCTTCGGGAACATGATCCTACATTCTCCTTAGGCTAAAAGTACAGTCAGTACCTATCAGATGTGCCCTATAGATGACGCTCTGCGGACAGACGTTGACAGCAGGTCTATACATTGGACCGCACTTAGTATGTTGACTAGTTGCTAAAAGTCGCAGACTTCGGTTATACGACTTGAGACACAGTAATAATAATAATATAATAATAAAAATTATTATTAATAATATTAATGATAATTCCATAAAGCAATTGTTTTCCTACAGAGAAAGTAGTCGTTGCTCCACGCTACGTAATATTCAGATCTCTTCTATAATAGTGTGTTAAATATTTGAAAATCTCCAGCGTGTAAACAGTTCACAAGGCCGTTTCCTCTAACCCCCTCTACGCTTCCAATTAGCAATAATTCTGTATTTATGTACCTACAAATTACTTTCTTTAAACTCGTTTCATATAGTGCTACATTATACGTGTACTTACAGATGGCCAAAATAAGCCAGGCTGTTTGCACAGTAAACCTACACGTCTTCAACCTGTATCTGTGGGCGGCTGCCGTCTTATTAATACTTCGAAGTCATAAATTCATCTAAGTAACATTTTAAAATTTTGCTGCCACCTCACAGAAAACATTTTTTCTCCACTAGGAGGACTTCTTGTTTGATGTTATTTCGCGAGGTAATAGCAGTCTATGTCCGAAATTATACAAAACACATATACACACTGTAGGCAAAATGTTAAAACAGGTGACTCGTAATAAAGAGTGTGCTTTAAAGATTTTAGCTGCATGATTTTAGATCTGCCATCTAATCACCGTGTTTTTTTTTTATTATTTCTACCAACAAATGCACCAGGACAAGTTTGTCACTGTTTTGTTTATTGAAAGAATGCCCCAATACGCATTTCGGCAATTATATTGCCATCATCAGGGATTTTTTTAAGTGAGATGTTACATAGACCAATTCTTAAGTTACGTCATAACAGTGAGTCGATATATGTTATTACGACTCACTGTTATGACGTAACTTAAGAATTGGTCTATGTAACATCTCACTTAAAAAACCCCCTGATGATGGCAATATAATTGCCGAAATGCGTATTGGGGATTTCTTTCAATAAAGAAACAGTGACAAACTAGTCCTGGTGCATTTGTTGGTAGAAATAACCAATTATACAAAGATGCACGGTGAATATAAAGTGAAGTTCACCGTGTTTTTGTTTTAACGGTGCGGTGCGTGGGTTATTCCAGTGATATTCCGGCATTGGGGGCCTCACCACTAACTTTGATTTTTTATTTTTTATAATACGAAGATCAGTTGGGCCGATCGTGTGAGAAATGAAGAAGTATTACACAGAGTGAAGGAGGAGAGGAATATCGTACATACAATAAAAAGAAGAAAGGCTAACTGGATTGGTCACATCTTGCGCAGAAACTGCCTTCTGAAACACGTGATTGGAGGAAAGTTAGAAGGAAGGATAGAAATAACGGGAAGACTAGGGAGAAGACGTAAGCAGCTACTGGATGACCTTAAGGGAAAGAGAAGATACTGGAAATTGAAAGAGTAAGAACTAGATCGCACCCTGTGGATATCTCGCTTTGGAAGAGGCTACGGACCTGTCGTAAGACAGACTGCAGAATGAAGAGGCTACGGACCGTTGTGAGACAGACTGCAGAATGAAGAGGCTACGGACCTTTGTGAGACAGACTGCAGAATGAAGAGGCTACGGACCTGTCGTAAGACAGACTGCAGATTGAAGAGGCTACGGACCTGTCGTAAGACAGACTGCAGAATGAAGAGGCTACGGACCGTTGTGAGACAGACTGCAGAATGAAGAGGCTACGGACCGTTGTGAGACAGACTGCAGAATGAAGAGGCTACGGACCTGTCGTAAGACAGACTGCAGAATGATGATGAATACGACATCAAGAAGCCTGCATAGCGTAGTGATTGTAGCTACTAGGCTACAGGCTGGATAATTTAAGGTTCGGATCCCGGCAGTGGAAAGAAATTTATCATTCTCCAAAACGCTGGGACGTGAAGCCGAAACTCACTTTCATCCCACTGTATGTCGTTATGGCCTGTGTAGGGGCAAATTTTCCTTGTTTACCTTGACCTTAACACACGAACAGGAAAGCTGTAGGTGCACTGACGGAAATCCGGAAAGTATTGTGTTGATTCCTGCGTAGGTTGTAAAGCATCAAATCCAAAATACTTGCCCAGTTTTAGAGCGTTAGCAAGCAAACAGCTGAAATATACAATGGCATTTCCTACTGCTGGGAATTTTACACGCACAATATTGTGTATAATACACTTTGTGCTTTGACAAACATGGTTACAGCGCGGAATTTGGAGTACATGCGACTGCTCTCACAGGTATACTTTTCCACTACAATACCACACCCCCCCCCCCCCCCCCCCAAGCTTAGCTAAAGTCTGGGTCTTCAGAATCCCATTCAATCTCATCGTGAACCTTTAAGCTCTTAAGTGCTTTATGTCCATGGTAAACGAACCAACGGCAGAACCCCCAGGATGGCAGTGCTAAGAACAGGTATCGATTGTAACCTCTGATCCCAGCGTTCGCTCCATCTTAGACCATAAGCTCCTTAGACCACACGGGGGAGTTTGGCCGTTGAAATATACTGGTGTAATGGGGGAGAAAAGACAGGAGGTACATTATTATATGCAGCAGTTGCTAATTTATTAATGCTGCTAAGATCTTACTACAGGCGGAAGTGTTCGTGGGGAAGTGGACCATCGACGATCTTCGGTATATCCGCTTTACAAGACATAGTCCTAAGATAAACCATTGAATTTTGTACGTGAATTATGCAGCGTCATTTGGCGTCTCATAATCTAGCTCTACCGACCATGTCAAAACTGGAATATCTCATCATAGGAGTTTTTCCTGCTTATTGTGTTCACCCTACATCACACTCTCTGAAAAACTCACTTTGGAAGATGCTATGGACCTGTAGTAAGACAGACAGACTACAGTCTGCGCCTTTTTGTCAACAATCGTATATTGATCTTCCCACTGCCCTATTAGTTTTGTCCAAACAGATGCTTCTTCAACGCATAAAATCCGATTGTTACAACGTACACTTGTACACTTAGCACACACCTGCGGTCGAAGGAATTATAAGTGACACGAAGATATCTGTGGTTTTCAGATTAGTTATTTATGAGATAACAAGACACGCAATGTACGTGTAAAGTAACATTTAGGCTCTTTCGCACAACCGTTGTTGCCGTGGAAAAGCAATAATTATTAACACTTTACTCCGCGGTCTCACACGCCAGCTGTCCGGCCGGAGTACCATACGGTCGTCAAAAAAAACTGATATACTGGCTTCACGGTTGTACCGTTACACTCGTCCATGGTCATTTTTGAAGTGACAGTTTTCTACTGCCTGCAAGACTTACAAGTGTGTATGCTAGACTCTCGCGAGAGAACGCTTGCGCAACAAACTGTTTTGACGTTTGACTCAAGGCATGCCTTTGTTTTATCCCAGCTGACACCCGACATCAGACGCAATGAATCATCATACCCCTCTCTCAGCTTACGGTTCTGAAGGTATCAATGAGCTCTGTTGTTGGCTGATGTTTAGTGCGTCGCAAACAAAATGGAAAATCCTGGACAGAGTTCTAGTTCAGGAAATGCTTCAAAAAAGAAGTTTATCGGAACTGATAAAATAAGTTAAATTGTGAATGATTCGGACTCAGATGGTGGTAGTTTTAGTGAACTTTCTGACCGTGACACATGCGAAGTTAATTCACCCTTCAGCAGCAGTGAAGAAGAGGAAGACGTTTGCCAGCCGGAACCAGACTGAGGCAGGAAGAGAACACGCAGGGCCATTCCTAATAGCGCAAATACAGATTTTGAGTTAGGATGGAAAGAACAAATTCGGAAGATTCAGAAACCTGCATTTTCCGAAGTACCAGGGATAAATAAAAATTTCCATATATCTCAAGACAGCTCTCCCTTGGACATATTTGAAATATTCTTCAGCACAGAATTGTTCAAACGTGTACAGAGTGAAACAAACAGATATGCAACGCAGCAAATAAAGAAAAAGAAGCAAGAGGGCCCTCTGAAACCCAAACCTGGATCACTGGACTGATTGAGGTTATCTCGGTCTAAGGGCACAACTGAGTAGGTGTCTTCCTCCTCCTTCATCTGAGGACGGAAGCAGATCCAGCTTTCAGTGTTTATTCTGTGTATGAATGCAAATAGCTCAAACACATTTTCTTATACATTTGTAATTGTAGAAATTCATCCCTGATCTTTAGTATCCTTCGATAATATCGATTCTTTCCTGTTTTTTTTTCTAAGTATTTCTCTTTGAAATTTCGAGGACCTTTACGTTAGTATTTTATAAAGTATACATTTACTGCTTCTTAATTAATTATTAATTAGTTTCGTCTTAAAAATGCGCTTGGAATTTTTAATACATTCGTGAGGTTTACAAAATCACCGAGTATTATGCAAATATTTTACAAAGCAAAGTATAACATAGCGTTACGTCCTGTTTTACGTAAAGAAATAAGTAATTTTCGAGCGGCGGTACACCGATGTAAATAAACCAGGGCCGTGAGGGATGAGCTGCACCTTCGTTTCGCGTGAATTTAAATCCCTTGCCTGCTGAATCTTTCATGAGGCTGTGATTTATACCTTCCATATGGGGAAACTAGGCTGCTGACTTTTCTTTAGAACAAGAGTTTTAAGTACCAGTATCAACAGTACAAATTTTTTGATTAGTTTCTTTTTTATGTTTAAAAGGGGACAGTAATACTAAAAACTTGAACATCCTGTTTACTGATTCTGAGGTTGCTGTTCATTTATATGTATATTAACAGCGTCGGATGAAAACATAAATTTTTATGTGGAGTGAGGAGGTAAGGATTTGCAAGGATGCGATCAGGATCCATTGGAAGTAGATTCTACTATCCCGAAATTCGAATGAATAACTGAGGAAACTCACACTCATGCCGGAGGTAACCTCTCCGGGTTTCGAAAAGGGTGTCTCTAAAATTTACTTACACAACGGTTTTCTTGTATTTTCATTTTTTGTGTATCCTATGATTTCTCGAGAAAAAATCTTCAAATTTGCCATTTTACGCTATACGCTCTCTATTTGGAAAGCTGCGACGTAAAAACACGCTGTAGTTCCAAGTTTCCTGGGATGTTATACTGCTTCGATTGGTAAATAGGTACCGACGTTTCAGAGAAGCGTACTTCCTTCTTCTTCACAGTCAGTTACCAAAACTTCGATAACGCTTTACCAGATGATAAGGTGTAAACCCCCAGAAAACTTGTATATTTAGCAATATCGTTTTTAAAACCTCAAGTCTCGTTCAAAAACACTGTGCTTCCAGAGTGCTAAGACCCATATATTTGTTTTGGTCTGATCATTGTACTGAATAAAATTGGAAGTAACGTCACTTGATAGGTGTTCTTGAGACTGAGATACAAACCAGGAACCTGATAAAGACACAGCAGGATTGCTAACCTCTGGCCGCAAAATTCCCTTATGCATGTTTCCCTTTTTAATTTTGTATCCTCTTCCCTTTGTAACAATGCGAATGGAACTAACTCACTCCATGAAGCAGAGTCGGTCTTTAGAAGCTAATAGCTCCTGGCCTAGCCAAGAAATTTCCCGCAATTGGTGGAACCCTAAGATCCATGACCGTGACACACCACTTATTCCTCTACTCATGCAGATAAAACCTGTCAACGCCGTTCCATTCTGCTGCTTTAGGATTCGTTTTAAATTTACGCTCCCTATCTGGCTGCAAATACAGGACCTATTACTTACTGAATGTATGGATGGTTTACTGCAGTTTGTAACCGTCTTAATTGTTACTTGTACTCCCACTAACTCAGTAGTCAAACCTGTTTCGAAAGATGGGTTGTTTGGTGTGTTCTGTTTACAACCTGTGTTATTATAATATATTTGTTATTTAAAAACATACAGCAAAAGAACTAGACTGTCGTTACGTTACACCTGTGTTCACCAATATGTTGCAACTTCCAAATGCTGGAACATTTTATATATCACGCCGAGGATTCATTCAATAAAAATTAAACTTTCCCCTTTATCGGATTCTCAGTTCAAGAACTCATTCACAAGTTTTCCGTTTCTGTTCTTTTTTATGACACTTGTTGTTTGACAAGCAATAAAGTTTCGCAATCTTGATAAAGTGTCCACTCACATGTTCTGTCAATGTTGTTTGGTCACGTTTGCCGAAGATCATGCAGCGGTAGTAAAGCGACTGTCATGTCCTGCAGATGCTTGGTCACAGCAAAGTGCGGCGTCGTCAAGCTCTGAATAACTGCTCTTTCTGACGCCCAAAACACATTACAATTTTTAACATTACAAATCGTGGGACAGAGCGCAGTATTACGGTCTTATAAAATATGACGAAGTAACAATTTGTGTATAGCTACTAACATTTCGTGGGAGTTTTCTTTCCATCTGCAGGGTAGTCGAATATTATACTACTGTGAAGTTTGAAGCAACATCTAATCCGAAACGTCGGGACCTATACACAACGTCATCATGTCCCAGAAGAATAGAGTTTTCATCATCGCCGTTGTGATATACTCGATTCTAGCAGACGTGTTTTCTGACTTGTAATTATCTCGATTACTTTCATACAATAATCCTAGCCTAGGAATCACTAAAACTAAATAACGAAACCAATGTATCTCCATGGAACAAAGTCCTACACTATAACTCAATAGTCGTTTAGCTAATCAAAGCTATCTTGCCCGGAATAAGCTAAGTTCAGAAAGCAAAGAAACGTGGCATTTATGCCAAGCTCGGGAGGACTGGAGTTAAATAACCGGATAATGAAGGAAATTATATGACGAAGAACATAATGTTGTGTAAGTTTAATGTAATGTTGGTGCGGCAATTAAGTGAGGGTAGCCTCTAACGGGTGCAGAGGGACTTTGTGTTAAGGTGAAAACATCCACATTGTAAATGTGACCACTCACATGCATATACTAACAAAAGTTTAGATGGAGACGCACAGAAATGCATAATAAATTGAAATCAAAAATTACATAACCTTCCACTATTATTTTAACCAGTTTACTCTAAAGGAAATTTTGTTAGTAAAGCAATCACTCTTCTTTTAAAATTCTATAATTTTTTTTCTTTTTCCTAAAATTTTAATGTGCCTGGACACCGAATAATAAATATACATTTCCTTATGCACCAAAAAAGGTCCAGCTGATGAGACATTTAAGCGTCCGTTATGAAGGTAAGACAAGTCGTGTGTAGCAAAGCTGTTACTCAAAGCCCTACATTACACTGCAGAATATATTTTAAAGGGAAACCCTATTAATGTGTTAACTATAAGGTCGGATAGGCATGAAGAAACGAGCATGAAATATATCAGGCTAAATTGTACCACAGAATTCGGTAAACTTACGTGAGAAATGGTCAAAGATAGAAAGTGGGGCTGGGATAGCTCAGTGAGTACGGTGACTATTTATGGACGACCGATGAATAGTGGATCGATTCTGGAAAAACCAAGAGTTCTTTTTCTCTTCTCCAAAACGTGCAGTTGGGGTATAGGGCCCTCTTAGCCCCTTATTCCGTATGCAGCGAGGGTTCCTGCCCTGATGGCAAAGCCTTCGCAGCGTGAACCTGACCAATCACCTTTATATATTTCCGACGTTAAGAATTAGTGGATCTGTATTTCCACTGCCCCACATTTTTTCATGTCTTGAAGAGGAACAATATTGCTCTACCTCACCTAGAAAACTAACTTCAAGTCGTTAGTTGCCTTACACCTCTATCTTAGGCCGAGAGCATACGTGGAGAAGCAATTTAGGTATTCTCTGAACTTGGTATAGGAATGAGAGTTACTAAACTAAACTGACATCCGTAAGTATATAGTCAGGAAAATGTAAATAGCTAACATATTTTGTGACTCAGTTATTTATCATGTTAGCTTTAAAATCAGGGGTAAAGAGTGACTGTCTGTAAGGTACATGTAACACGGATTTCAATGCATATACATTCTTGGAATAATTACAAGTTGTGTTACAGTTCTAAACCTGAAACTGTATCTGAAAAAATAACCAGTACGCCATCTTCACATAAACCCCTTTCATGGAGTCTGTCTTCTCAAAACACTCTATACCATTCAAAAATATCGTTATTATTGACTAGAGTATAATTTAATCATGAACCATTTAGGCATATGATTTTAAATGAGGAAAATGAAATAAGGTTACAGGTTTCAAAACATTCTGTCCTAGCCACGAACAGGTTCCTAAACTGTCAATGTATGCTCCTTGCCCGCCCCTATCGCTAATAATAAAGTAATAACCACTACCCACTGGGTATTGCCTGCCGCCCATCAACGCCAATATGACGTTTAGAACTCATTTAATACGCTCCGAGAAGAGACTGCACTACCAGCCGCTAGCAAAACGGGATTGTCTGTGTAACAGATGTGGTCGGGTTTTTGTTGTCCATAACATGGACAATACAGCATAGTTGGACAAACATTTCTGTGTTATTAATTGCCTGGAAGTTGCCCTCATGTGTCCAAGTATGAAAAGAATCCTAAAATTTTAATGTGGTCTTCGTAAAAATATAAATAAAAATAACAGCTTTTGTAGTAACAAACACAAGGTGACGAACGTAGTTTGCAATTGCAGAAAGTAACATACATATATACATACATACATACATACATACATATATACATACATATATACATTCCATGGATCCATAATTTTGTCACAAGACAAGAGGATGTGGAATAAGTCATAACATACAAAATCATATAAAAATGCACATTGCAAAATGCTTTAAACATTCTATGTGCAGTCTTAGACGTCAGTATTATAGGTTAACAGTACTCATAAGAAATTCATCTACAGAGAAAAGGAGTGTGCATTTAAGTATCTTCTTAGTGCTGCTTTAAATTATGCCTTTTCATTCTTAAGATTTTTTATATTACACGGTAAGCTAACTGTAGTCAAATTTGACACTATCTGAACCCCATTTTTATAACTGAGATAAAGTTATAGCTATTATTACAATTTACAACTTCAAAATCAGAGGAGAGTAGGCTTTAGCAGGCGTGCCCTGTACTCGTTATTCGTTACTGACGTTCTGATTTTTACAGCATGCTAAATAACTTCGAGTTATTTTTGTAGACGTTTACCTAAATTGCGGGACAGCCTAATATCGCAAATTCAAGATAAAAGCAGTAGGACAATTTGATAAAGAAAATTTGTACAGGTGCATTTGTTAAATAGCTCAAGTGCAAGGCCCCAAGAGAGGACGAGTTCAGTGATGGATAATCAAGTTAGTGTAGAGTAATTTTGTCTGCGACCAGTTCGAACGGAGTGTGGCAAATGATCGCAGCTTAAGAGAATCCGACAGGAGGAGTTGGTAATTGGATGGAAGAAGCACTTCGGTGTAATTCAGAGTTGTCCCGGCTTAGACAAATTCTACACGAAATATCCTCTAAATTAGGGGAATCTATTTTCCGTGGCAACACATAATTTAGACATATAGAACTATGGCGGGAAACAGGGTTACAGCAGAAGATAAAACTTTCGGCCAAATGAAAGCCGTTCCTCTCTGAAGATTTCAAAATATTTTTTATGTAACATGAAGATTATTACATTCCATGTGTGTTTGTGACTGAAGTTTCATAACATACATATCTGTCGTTATAATATTAAAATAGGTCTTAAAGGAAGTTGGACGGTGTAAATGGTAATCTAACTAACTAACTAACTAACTAGCTAACTAACTCCATGGAGCAGACTCCTTCTTGAGAAGCTAACAGGTCGTCAGCTAGTCAAGAAATTCCCCGCGTTTTATGGAACCCGAAGGTTCATTACCGCACTCACAAGAGCCCGCCACCTGTCCCTATCGTAAATGGTAATGATCTAGCTATTATAGGGAAATGTGGCGAGACCTTGTAAATAGGAAATGAAGTAGAGGTTTTCATAAAAGTGGGGATTTTTAGAATAGCTTATTAATTTTTATCTTTTTAGAAGCTCTGCTCGATGAATTCATTTATATTAGACGGTTCGTTATATTTTGGAACGCTGTGTGGAACACCTTACATTTTGAAGACAATACTTCCTTATTTTAACATATAAGTTTCTGAACCTTTCAGCGTGTCACACGCAAGATCTGATACAAATATTCATAACGAAATTTCCACAAAACAATTCTTATTCAAGACTCCATTTTGCTAAAGTAAATTGGACCTACTTATCTTTCTGTGTTTCTTTCTATCTTCTGTTTCTTCCTCTCTACTTTGTGGTCTTCTCGGACTGTTCCAAGCATGCTTAGACCTGCTCTCTTCTTCTTTCTCTAGGTCTTTCCTTAGGTCTTTCTAACAGTCTGTATGTACTTTATTCTGTAATCACCGTGCATCTTTTCACAGTCACTATTTACATACACCAACTGGATGCAACTTTATTTAAAAAACTGTAAATTTTTTTAAAACATATTTAAAATTTTTTAAATATGTTTTAAAAACTGTACAGTTTTTTAAATAGAGTTGCATCCAGTTGGTGTATGTAAATAGTGAGTCTGTAGGTAGTTATTCCATAATGTCTTCGGCAACCTGTAGAAAAGTAATTGTTACTAGAACACATGAAAACTACCTTAAATGTTTGCATTTTTTTCCTGCGCACTTTATATGTAATTCTACAATAAAGGCCAAGAGTAATACACAATAGCCTACGGAAAACATTATTTTGTCCTACCTAGTATACATTTCACTGTGTTACTTTTTATATCGGAATTTCATAAAAATATTTTGAGTCCCTATATCACAGGCCATGATGCGTGCTCATGTGGCGGACAGAAGGAATGGCCCTTACGTATGAATAAGGAACGGCCCTTACGTACGAATAAGGAATGGCCCTTACGTATGAATAAGGAACGGCCCTTACGTACGAATAAGGAATGGCCCTTACGTATGAATAAGGAACGGCCCTTACGTACGAATAAGGAATGGCTTTTACGTATGAATAAGGAACGGCCCTTACGTATGAATAAGGAACGGCCTTTACGTATGAATAAGGACCGGCCCTTATGTATGAATAAGGAACGGCCCTTACGTATGAATAAGGAAGACCCTTATGTATGAATAAGGAACGGCCCTTACGTATGAATAAGGAACGGCCCTTATGTATGAATAAGGAACGGCCCTTACGTATAGACGATAGCTACGAATGAATAAGGAATGGGTTGCACACTAGAAGAGATTCATCAACTTGGAAATTCGGCGAGGGACTGACAACACACAGACATCCGCTCTCAACACAAACCTCCAAAGATATCCATGTGGGATTTGTGGTGGATACACTGGCATTGGGTCAGGATTCTCTCCGCTTACTTCAGTTCCCTCTTGTAAATTATCGTGTCACCAGTGCTCCATACTATTCTTCTTTCAGCCGGGGGCGCAGTTCTGACTAAGAGTTCTACCCAGTCAAGAGAATGAGGAAGTAATTTCGCAGCATAAAACCCATCACTGTACGAAATGTTACAATGCTCCTCATATTAACGCATTCTCTCGAATAATATGAACATGACCTTTGGAAACTGGAATGTTAAAAAATAGACGTTCGTGAAAAAGGTTGCGAAATTTCGCGTCTCAGTGAAACTGAAATTTCTTTTCTCTCTGAATAACAAGTCCTATAAAGAGTTTCACAAAATAATATCTGGCTAGTGTTTGTTTATTTAGGGCTATCTGGATAGTCAGTCTACCAACTAAAGTATGTATTCTATTTTGTAGTATTTCTTTCATCAACAATATCCATGATCACTGTATCGAAGATATTTCCCAAGAACACTTCAAGGTCTTTTTTTTTCCTATGGTTCGACAGCCCCTAGGGGACCTAGGCCTCCTCATTTTTCGAAGTTTCGCAATCACACACTTTAGACACATCACACTCGGTAGGACTCCTCTGGACGAGTGACCAGCCCGTCGCAGAGACCTCTACCTGACAACACACAACACTCACAAGAGAGAGACATCCATGCCCTCGGCGGGATGCGAACCCGCAATCCCAATAAGCGAGTGGCCGCAGACACACGCCTTAGACCACGTGGCCACTGGGACCGGCCTTCAAGGTCTTAATGGCTGCCTAACAGGTGCGCTGCAGTCAGAAATGCATTGACATTTTGTCTGCACATATGTACAAACATATAATTGCGTACATACGGTATTGCGGCGTATACAAAGCTGGTATGATTGTATGAAGATAATATCTTAAAGTTAGGATTTATTTCAGTAAGCTGACCAACAATACAAAACTAATATTTGTGTTATTAAATTACACTCTGGGCTTTTCTGCCAATGATATTTCATTCGCGTTCTTTTATTTTGCAACTCATTCTGTAGCCAGTAAAGCATAACAAATACTTATCTATTAGATATTTGAAGCCAGATATTATTCTAAGTGTTATTAAATAATTAAATTTCTGTAATAAAATGCATACCTGTTGTGAACATTAGGTTTTTAAATTTTTCGGTTGTTGTGCTTGCTATTCATAAGAATTATAAGGAACCCATAAGTACACTGTGCATGGAAGTTGCTAAGCCTTTCAATGTTGAAACAGGTGATAAATTTAGCAATAACTGTAACTTAAGGAGTTATTGCTCTGGAAACACTGTTTTACAGTGTACTTCATTGTTTAAGTCAAAGTTAATGTTGTATTGTTAACCATTAAGCTCAGGAAGAGACTGTACAATTCACAAGGGGTACATTTCCCTTTGTTCATTGCCCCTATAATAACTGTTATGCGTTAACTCTCCCTGTTTCACCACCGAGCCATCCCCTTCCCCAGATTCACCACAGCAAAACCACCACATTCTGCTCCATATAAGCAGAAAGGCTATCCAGCATGACATACATGCACTATTAGCACTGCTGCTGTCGCGGTCAGGAATCGAAACCGCTGGCTCCCTGATTCATAGCCTGCCTTCAGCCGTATCACGAAGCCATGATTAGTTTAGAGCTAAATGTGTTCCAGTAATGGCTTTCCGCAAATGTTTAGCAGAACACTTCATCTCCAGGGCTTTCTAAAATATTGTAACATTGAATAATAAATTATAACAACCCTAGTTAAAAATCCTTTAAAAAGAATTCAAAGAAAAAATTAGAAGATTCACATTTTGAACTGGAATTTCTGTAGATATCAGTTTTGGATCCACTTGAGGAAGGCCCTCTAATTATAATTTCTCTGAATAGGTACACTAAGGTAGTATTTTGACAAAAGTCGAGACTACAATACCGACTGATACATTAGTACCACATATTGTCATATATTGCGGTCATCTTCTATGATCCTATTTTGAACTATAATTCCACAAACAGTTAGTGACGAATCGTATCATTTATTATACTGTCGTATGTGCGTACGTAGGCATGTATGTACGTACGTATGTCTTTATTTGCCTGCGTATGTATTTACGTATATATGTGTGTATGTACGCATTCATATTGTTAGGCATAATCCAATTGTGGGTTACATTTGATAGCAAATCCAGGAATTTCCTGTGCATCAGACAAAATTCACTCAGACAGCGAAGAGTGTAGAATATTTTTATGGTTTATCTAAGGACGTCTTCAATACAGAATTTACAGCATCGAAAGTTAAGAGTGTTAGTGAATTCCGCTTTGGAAAAAACTGGGAAATTTTACTTCATGGTCTGATTTGAGGTAATATTCCTGCAGTTATTCGGAGGAACTCAGTACAACAACGAAAGTAACTCTATCAACGTACTTGTTATCGGGTGGAGGGGAAAAGATGATCAGGAGAATAGAATAGCAAAAATGTAATCAATGATAGCCACTACTTTTTAAATACACAATTTTTTATTGTAGATCGAATTAAATTATATTCAGTAATCAGACAGGCTGATAGCCAGATGCATAAACACAGACATTCTAATCCATTGCGGTGTGCCAATTAGGATGTCATCTTTCGGTCACTTCATTTCTCTTCATCGAGGCTTTCAAAACCACTGTTGCATCCGGCTGTTTTTGCTGCCAGTGACTTAGGTTGTTTCTTAGGTTCGTTACTGAAGAATATTTTCAAGCACTTAGATTATACACCGTCAGTGATACAGGTATGATTGAATATGGAGCATTGGTGGAGTGATAGTGACAGTGGAACCTGACGTTCTCGGAGGTAAACCTGTACCAGTGCCGCTTTGTCTACCAAAAATCTCACGTGTACTGGCCAGGGATTGAAACCGAGCCTTAGCAGTGAGTAGTCGGCAACTAACCTCCTGAGCCATGGCACGGTCTTATAGGTTTTGTAGCAGACTGTTCCTCTCCCTTTCATATATTCTGTTTTTGTGTCCTTAGGCATTACTGGAATTTTATTGGTGTCCCCGGCGTAGACAGATGTAGTTGCGTGTTGTGAATACAACTTTGGCGGATTGTCTTCAAATGTTATCGCATTTGACGTTATGTGCTGTGGGAGGTATGGGTAAAGATGGAGTCAGTAAATTTGGAAATCTTTAGATACTGGTTACTAAGCTGATCCTGTAATCAGAGGAGAGCTCTTCCGCCTTCGAATAGTAAGGAGGATCTGTCTAGACCCAACAGCTGGGCAGCATAAACTTTAGTTCTTCAAAGCCTAAAATATGTGTGAAAACAAAAGCATTAGTATATGATAATATTATAAAAGGGTTAAGGGTAAATATTCAAGATGTTAAGATGTTAAAGTGTTTGTCACATTGTTGTAACGGTGGCTCTCTTGACGACGTAAGTGCGTCCGATGTTGGCAGGTTTTACCGCATTCCCATGTGATGATTGATGTCACGCAGCCACCTTCTTCTTGCTTGACCCTCGCCGTATTTTGCCTCTGCACCCACTCGACCGCAGAGCTAGGATAAAAAGTGGTATGACGTTATCTTGCTTCATTCCTGTCGTGTCCGCATAAGAAATTCCATCATGATAGATTATAGACATTTTTTGGAAGTAATTTTAAGATGAAAGTAGCAGAGCAATTAAATATTTAGCCTCATTGGTCTATCAGTGTTAGGAACAGAAAAAACGTTATCCCCACTTACATGTTAAACATCCTTCTTATTTTGGTTTCGCAAATATAAGCTCTATAATTTCCAGCAGTTTCAGTTTGGGGTACATCAACAAAAACCTTACTTTTATCCAAATGTTTTCATATGTATAAAGTTTCCTTAATTTTTTAAATTGTTCCATTTTAATATACAAATGTTTTAAAAATTTTTATAAAGCAATTTATCTTCCCTTTTTTGTATTTTTAAGAAAGAATAGTCCAATTTATCCAGGTATTTTAGTTCAAAGACATCAATTCTTGGAGCATGATATGGATATCCAATATCATAGTTTAAGCTTTATTACATGAAATTAGTGTAATACGTTTTTGCGAAAATACAAGTAGTTGCACATGTGGTATTAATTAAAGGACTACTTCTTTTCATGTTTAAATATTCCTTTTAGTTCTATAGAGGATCATTTTTTCTGACATTATTTTGCTGTGCTAAAGTAATGCTGTTGGAAAGCGTTAGTTACAATAATGTGGTCCAACACATCAGGAGAGAGGGAGATTGTTTTAAAAGCTTCTTTAAATATGATTATAAATACGATTATTTTGCATTTCATTTACGAATATGGAACAGAGTTTTGTATGTTATGTAGTTACATTTAATTTCCTCTTTCGTTTCATCTCAGCAAATCTGTGTATTTCTTCCTGTTTTCAGCTAGATAGTTGTACGTTCTCATTGTAAATGTTTGCAGGTTGGTGCACGAAAAATGTGATAACATGATCACACGTATTAGATTAATCAGATGCAAAATCGATCCGCAGACGAAAATTCTTAAGCCACTTATACATTAACAATCAAGCAGGCCTTGTAATGTGTAACAACATCAATAGTTCCCTGGAACTGGGGTTGGACAAACCACGTAAATCATCTTCGGCTCTAGCCGAGTCTTTAATCGTACTGTCTTCCATGAAGAAGGTATATGAAAAGATGAATAACTTTAATATATACCAATATAGTATATTAATAGTCGACCTCGGTGGACTAGTGGTTAGCGTGCTCGCCACTGGACCCAAGGTTCGCGGGTCGATGGATTTTTAAGGGTGATAAAAATCCGGAGCACAACTTCCTTCGGAGGGGAAGTAAAGCCGACAGTCCCATGATTTACGGCATGTAAAAGAACCTTCGGGCATGAAGAAGAACCAGTAGTGTCCGTAAGCTAAATTCAAGCAGCCATTTCTCACCCAAGTCTCCTGACTGACTGCCAGATGGCGCTGGCAGTCACATCAGGATCGAGTTGAAAAGCGCGGCCAGTTAGCCGGTCCCTCACTGCCGCAAATGCACAAAGACCTCGTAACCTCGGAAAGAGGAGGCCCAAGCCCATATAGGGCTGTCGAGCAATGGTTATTATTATTATTATTATTATTATTATTATAGTATGTTAATATTTGCTTTGCTAAATAATAAAGATCTTCAATAAGGCAAACAAAACGGTTTGCCTATCTAATCTGTGTCATGAAGCCTCAAACGAAAGCCGTCACTTTAACAAGGCAGGCCTTCTCAGTATGTGACCTAAGCCACTTGCAGGCTCACGCCTTAACAGTTTCATGTTCATTGATAACTACGTAGGCCTATATATGTACCACCTGCGGTAACCTTAAAATATCCACGTTTTCCTTACACAACTTCTGAATGTGTTTCTTATGATTCGCAGAACACACAGCCGTTGTTTCGTTACACAGAATTAGTCGATTTATTAGGTAGTAGACATGGATTTTGTCCTCTGTGAGGTAGAAACAAACGTTTTATAAATGAAAGTCCTCGGCACAGGAGTAAGAAAGCAAAACTGGCCTATTCATCTCTAGTAATACATACAGATTCTTTACAAAAGTTTTTTAACTTATTTCAACAAAATCTTACTCCGTGGACTTACTCGACTTCCAAGACTAATGAATAAGATATACAGCTACAGTATATATTAAAATTATAAATTTTAAGTAAAGAGTTTTGATTTTCATCTTATTTTTAACTACTATTGACTAATTTGCTTATTCCAATTTTATGTATTACCGATATTTTGATGTGGGAACCCACAAAAAAGGAAAAAAAAAGATCATAATGTAGTACTACGAGTTATATCTTACCTGCAATTTAAGTCTGTATTTAGCCTGATGATATATTATTTAATCCGAAACATATAACGTTTTCTGAGAATATATAGTTGTGTTTGACTGATGATGTGATGATGTTTTGATTTATATTTGGCCCGACTTTGGCCCCATTATTCGAAGCGTTTTGTGACGTGCATTTTTGAAACCCTGGGAGAACGTTCCACGATTTTTCTTGAATCATGGTGATACCGGTAGAGAAGAGGCATGGTACATCAGCGATTACTAGCTTCTCATGAAAGATTTTCTGTCATGGAATTAGTTACTTTATTAAGTTGTGAGAATCGGAGGTGGATGAAACAGGCTGAAGACAATATCAGTTCTTGGGCATGTCTTTAGCGACATTGAGACTTGGATTTCTGTTACCATAATCTTAGTTACGCAGATGTGGAAATCAATTGTTATTGAACTCTAAAAACATGTACTTGCTTTCAAATGTGAAGGTATTAACTACGTAATTCCTATCCAATTTATAACAAGTTTATGACACTTCATAATGTGTAAGTGAATATTGTGTTGGAAAAAACTGTAAGTCTGCCTCTAAGTGTTTTGTATAAGAGATTAATAATGATGAACATATTAAAACATTGTATTCTTCTAGTCACGGGGTTAAGAATCAGTGGAGCTATACCTACACCATTCACATGCCTTCATGCTTTGTTGCTTAATTAATCAGAGGGGCAGTTCACGTTTTACCTTTAACTTGAAGAAGAATGATAAACATGCCTCTTATTTCTTGGAAGTAATAAAAGTATTTTCGTTCTGTTCTAATTAGGAAGATGTGGAGTAATTTTTCTTGCGACTTCTGTTTACAATACATTTTTGTCCCAGAAACACATGTTGTGCAAGGCGGGCACACACCGTTAAAATATTCTTATAAAATTACGTACGTATGTTGACGCAAACAGCTTTAACAGACAAAATTTATCGCCCTATGAGACCATAGGCTGGTCTCTAAAATGTACTGGTTTTCACAATGATATTTGCTTGTCTCCATGCCTTTCTTCTTAGCAGTTTAAATGTCCATACCAAGCCAGAAAATCTCAGGCCATCGAGAGATACTTTTGCTATTAAATGTCTCCTCAAGATTCCGCAGACAAAAACTACAGCACAAAAGTAAGGTTAAGAGCAAGTTGAGTTATATCCCCAGTTCCCCATACGTCTCCGTGGCGTGTAGAGGGACTTTACTTTACTTCACTTACTGTAAATCTTATACAGGAGATGTAATAAAAGTTTTACTTCTGAAACATTGATTGTTCCGAAATATTCTCCCTACGTGCGAAAAATTTATTTGAAAATCTAATCGTATCATAGTAAGATTTACCACATCGGCGGGTACGTTTAACAAAGTTACAGCTGATGGTACACCTACCTACATGTAACACGCATGGGACAAAATGGGGGCACGGGACATGCCTCAAAACATAAAATAATTGTAATGAATTAAAAACTGCATCAGCGAAGAACATTGTTTGGACGTGAATTGGCTGATAATAGGTTAGTGTAGGTGGTAACGGCATTGGTAATGTTGAAGAACTTAAATATTGTGGGTTAGATATGAACAGAGAATTTCTGCAATAGCTGAATGCGTTTCCATGTCTTTGGAAATGTGGCCTGTCCTGTACCGAGTAATTGTTGTGCCTTTCAGTCATTTCTTCGGTTAGTTTGGTCGGTTAAATAATTATTCTGCTACATACAGATGTACATGAGAATGTAGTATTGAAATAAATCCCGGAGGAATACCGAGTATGTGAAGGGCCTTGGCTTATGTGGTTCAGGAGACCAAAATGGAACAACTAATTGTACAGAGAGGGAAAGTTTTTTAGACACTAATTCGGAAGCAAAATGTTATACTCGCTGTGAAAAGTTTTATAATTCGTTAAAGGCAGCAACTTCTAGGAGATTAAATGAAATTGATAGTAACCATTTCCTTAGTTTACTAAGTTATTTGTCTTGCTATCAGCATACCTTGTGGTAATTTCCATTGTTACCTTTAAAACTGTACCTTTCTTTATGTATTCATTATTTCACTCCATGACAGGTATAGGTAAAGGTAAATTTCTACCTAGAACGGGCCTTCAAGCCCTGGAGGGGGAATAGAGGTATAGCTCTACTCTTTCTTTAACCCTGACACTAGATAAGGGTGGGTGGTCAACGCCACGTCCTAGCCGCTTTGCCCCCGTGAAAAAGAAAGGGAAACATAATGCAGTCGCTGACAATTTTTTATATCTCATAATGATAATTTTTATAAGAGTCTCAAATTTGATAATTTCTTAACGTTCTTGGTATAAATATTTTATCTGCAATTATGCGGCAAAATCTGCATCAGCCGTTATATACAGAGCAGCTGCTATAGTGGCAATGATGGTGCGTCTTTACAGGCGGCGTGGTAATTCCAACAGCACTAACTAGTACACTGGGTATGTAGGTGAGTTACCTAGTGCGAGAACAAATTAATTTTGGGTCAGCAGTTATTAGTGTGGTTAATTAATATGATAGTGCTGTAATAGGTTAGCAAAGCAGGCAGTGTGCTAGTCTCTTAGCTGTTTAGTTACACCATTATTTGTCCAGTTAGGTAGGTAATTAGCAAGTTGCTTATGTTACTACGCAAGTATCGACTTAATTAGGTGTAGGGTCAGGTACGTAGTTGTTAGTGACAACAGACGCGAGGTCTAATGTCTTGACGGCTTTCTACCGTTCGGATAATGCGATGGTGTGTTAGAAACCCACGCTGGCGTGGAAGTATAACTGGAACCTTCCTCTTTTATATTCTGTGTGTTTAGAGAATTTGGGACGGCCCGATTTCCCAATAGTAAGTCCTGTCTAATATCTACGAACATATTCAGATAATCAGAAAATGGTAGGTCTGCGGTCACACTTTCCTCTAAGAGTCATTACAAAATATGTTAATTAAGTTGTAGATGGCTAAATATATAATTTATTAGACACATATTCATGCAGATAAATTTATGTTATAATATAATCACACATGTCTCTACTGAATGTCGATCCCAAGTCTGAAGATTCCAGTAAAGAGAAGCTTGTTCCGTGAACTTCTGCTGAACACAAATATGGTTCCTGGTGAGTTCTAGTGTGAAGCGTAAATTGTTCTGTTGGTTTGCCGTTTAATCACGCGTGGTAAAAGACTACGTGTCTAGTAGTGCAGACACCAGTGCAGTGTATGTTATTACCAGACAACTGGTTTACAGTGAACACAACATATATTCATATACAAGGGTAGCTTCACTAATTACTTGTCACAAAGTATAGAAATACGTAGGGTGTCTCTGGACTTGTGACAGTGGAGATCACAGACAACCTTTTTATAAACTGTGGCGTTTTCACTTTTGTTTAACCTTTTTAAAACATATTATCACTCTTTTAACCACCTCCTTTAACATTAAAATTCTCTCGTTTTGCATACAAAATGTTTCTCCTTGTTTCTTGTTTCTCTCACACGAAAAAGCAGTTATTTCTTTCTCTGAACAAAATGAAACGGCCTGTCTCTCGTCTCTGTGAGGTGGGAACTAAATTATAAATAGAATTAGAGAAAAATCAGTTTTCGAAAGGTTTTGTGTTGAAGATGGGTCGCCCTCCTTTACATTCCGTTTAGCTGAAGATTGAATAGAATGTAAAAAAACAAACAAATATGTAGCAAATTGTGTTGTGTTATTAAATTTCTCTTTATATCGAAAGCGGATGGTTTATGATACGTTAGTCTTCCTCAGGGGACCATTTTTGTATTGGAAAACTATTTATTAAAAATATTTATTACATATACTTGCGTTAACTTAACTCAATAATATTTTCTTTACTTTTTTGTGGCTGGTTTTATGTTTATACATGCAAACAATAGATACACGCATTCGTAAAAAGTATAACATTATTTGTCTTCATTTAAGCCATCTGAGATAAAACACTTAATTGAGTACAAAATTTTTCTTTCCTGTATTCCTAAATCTATTAAAGCAATTAAAAATTGTTAGTAAATAAATTACAAAAAGCTTAAAAACAGGAAAGAATATATTCTGTACACAGTAGTTAATTATAATTTTAGTAAATACATTTTAATGTAACGTCTGAGGCTTCTATACATACATATATATGTGTGTGTGTACGTGCGTATGTCTGTTGACATGTGCACGTGTGTATATATATATACACGAACATGCTAATATATATATATATATGTTAATATATATGCATATTGTGTGCAAGTAAGACGTAGATACAATCAGCAAGAAGAAAATTCTTTAGAAACAAATCTTCAAAGTTGCTGATTTATTGCTTTTATATATTTTACCTCTAAACATTATAACGCGGAATGGGAATGAGAATTATCAGAGAATATTTTGTTTCGGATGTATTTTAATATTTAGTTATAGCGCGAAGTGTAAACCTGATGTGAATTTCAGTTCATATAAAATATGATTTGAAAACCATTGTAAAGAGACAATTTTTATTTCATAAGAAGAATGTACAGACCGTACTGCCATTTTTATTGTGACGTTACTTGTAAGTTCCATCTTTTGTAATTGTACTGTGATCAGTTTTGTAATTGTGATAGTACTGTGTCAAGTTCCATACGGTTTTTGTAATTGTGATAGTACTGTGTCAAGTTCCATACGGTTTTTGTAATTGTGATAGTACTGTGTCAAGTTCCATACGGTTTTTGTAATTGTGATAGTACTGTGTCAAGTTCCATACGGTTTTTCCATTTATGCGATGTAACAAATGAGAAAAAACACCTCATCCAATTTTTATATTCAAAGGGTGTAAATTTACAGAATTTTATGAGATAATTAATTGCAAAAACAGTTGTATGTATCGCATGTAAATTTATGAATGGGTGGATAAATTCGACTGAAGGTCGCACAGGTGTTTATATTGAGGGCTTTGCGTGGCCATTGATGTATTAATAATTAGAATAATAGGCGTATCTGGGACAAGTACAGCATCTCAGATGATCGTCAATCGTAACAAAATAAAGTACGTGGAAGTGACTCTGTGGCCCGATCGCGCTCTTATGCCGATTTAAATGTCGCCGGCAACAATACAACGTAATTAAGTCTTTGTCTAATATGACCGATGTGGCTGACTTTTGTGAATGCGTTAATGAACTTCCGTGTTCCATAAAATGCAAGGAATTCCCTGACTAGCTGACATCTTATTAATTTCTCAAGGAGGACTCGCTCCATGAAGGTTGGTGGGAGTTCGTTAGGGTTTATTTGTCAACCATTATGACTTTAATGAGAACATATGTGACACAGAGCATCGCACATAATTTCATTAGACATTAGTAAGGAGGTAAGTATAGCAAGAGACATAGAAAACCAAATATAAGTTCATGTCTCGACATCAGGATGAAGCAGATTTAATGATTAACTGTGTATAATATAATTTGGCGAATTGTAAGTACTTTGGAATATCAACAGTGAAAATTCCGTGCAAAATAAAGTTCAAGCAGGCTACATTCGGGGCGCTTTCTCTACCCTTCGCTTCGGAATACGAAATCTGAATCTAAACAAACGAACGTAGATTAAGGATATTTGCGAAGACAGTCATATGGGGCTAACCTGAACATGATGAAGACAGTTATATGGGGCTAAGTGAACATGATGAAGACAGTCATATGGGGCTAACCTGAACATGATGAAGACAGTTATATGGGGCTAACCTGAACAAGATGAAAGACAGGAAAAGGTAAAAGAAAAATAATCCATAAGACGAAGAGCTTCGAAAATTCTGTTCTTAACGGAAATATATTAGGATCAAAAAATTAAAGTATTATATGACGATAAAAATATATCATATTATTAGTGTTAAAACTATTATTATAGAAACGTATTAGGCTGGAGTTTTTGGATTTGTCTGACAAACACTTGTGAATAGGATTTTGTATTTTCTATTACAGTAAAATTATTTGTATTACTTTGGCAGTTGAGTGATAGTATTATTTTATTATTATTATTATTTACTGCAATTGGGTTTTCACCCGGTGGCAGTAGTCCTTACACTAGTACACACAATACAAATGGACATATAATATACATAAAAGTAACAGTATCTTGATAGTATCTTTCCAATGTGTCAGGTCTGGGAAATTAATTGCCTTGAAAGAATAAAGCTATTGAAGTGTTTTCCTTTTTTCCTTGAAGATGATAAACCAGCATATATTACCTTGAAAATAACAGCTGATTTAACCCTTTAAAGAGGAACCGTGTCTGTTTTGTGTAAGGACTTAGTGCGTACCGAGCAGTAAACACTTTCCACTTCTGTTATACAAAACCAATCTGTTAATATTGTATAAGGAAAATGTCACTCTTGTTCTGAGATCCATACACAACACACAAAAGTAATTTTGAACACCATGTAGAATTTTTAAACGTTAAACCTGGTGGTACGTAAAGTAACCGCTAGGCTTTAAAAGATTCATTGCTACAAAAACCGTATAATTTAGTTACGTTTCTTCGTACTTTCATTCAACAATCCTTTGTGCTGAATATAACTTCAATTTTTTCATGCGTAATTACGAGTATAAATTCGTATCTTGTCCCTCTTTGTGCAAACAGTGTAGATGAGTTCGGCTTAAGTTTTATGTAACTTACTTGAAGAGTCTTCTGACGTTACGTCTGCATTCAACAGCGTCTTGTTAATTGCAAAACTTAGTTACATCTAAGCCTCATCTCCGACGAATTGGGTTCCTTCTCATATGCTTTAGCTCAGTTTAATCTACACGATCTTCATAATGTAATTTGTCCGTTTTTGTCGTGGTAAATTGCTACTTAGAGATTTGAAATAATTTCTTAATTCGTTATTGACCTACTTCAAACTTTACAAACTCTTCAGTCTCTGTCGACATGTTTATGAAGGCGACGACAATATTTCACATGAACCATAGCCTTACCACAATAATGGAGGATATTCTGTACTTCACCAGAGGCCGCCTTATTTATTTATTATTTATTTGTGTATGTATTTATTTATCTATTTTTCCTTTCATTGCTTCACGGTTTGAGAATGCGTGATATTAGCCCAGTGTGTAAAGTATTGAGTACTTATTAGCTAGAGGAACAAGTCCCGTTTTTCGGCAAGGACGGAATATTATCTTTCTTACCAGACTGTCTGTCATGTCCAGTGGAGAAGAAATGGTGGAGCGTGAAGCTGAACACTGACCTGCATGTTTAGCGTAAGTGGAGTATTGTATATTTTTTCCTCTGTGCCGTGATGAAGTGGTGCTTGTAGAAACAGTGAAAATGCACAGTGAAAATAACGCCCGTTTTAAAATTAACGGAAAGTTAATTTTTTATTCTTTACAGAATTTCATTAGGACATTCATTTTGGAGGGTGTGATTATGAAATTTATTTTTAAAATCACCTCCTAAAGTTGCATGTTTGTTAGGAATATCAGGATATCCCTTCATCTGGCCGTGATATCCCTTCATCTGGCCGTGATATCCCTTTATCTGGCCGTGATATCCCTTCATCTGGCCGTGATATCCTTCTATCTGGCCGTGATATCCCTTCATCTGGCCGTGATATTCCTTCATCTGGCCGTGATATCCCTTTATCTGGCCGTGATATCCCTTATCTGGCGTGATATCCCTTTCATCTGGCCGTGATATTCCTTTCATCTGGCCGTGATATCCCTTTATCTGGCCGTGATATTCCTTCATCTGGCCGTGATATCCCTTCATCTGGCCGTGATATCCCTTCTTGCCGTATATCATGGCCGTGATATCCCTTCATCTGGCCGTCATATCCCTTCATCTGGCCGTATATCCCTTCATCTGGCCGTGATATCCCTTCATCTGGCCGTGATATCCCTTCATCTGGCCGTGATATCCCTTCATCTGGCCGTGATATCCCTTTCATCTGGCCGTGATATCCCTTCATCTGGCCGTGATATTCTAGCACATGCGCAGATTTAATCCTCAGGGTAAAATATTGCTGTCCTATCTTCGTTCATCACCCAGTTTCTTCCTTTCCTGTATCCCTTCCGTATCTTCACCTGCTTCCTTTCTCCCTATTACTTTTCCACTCCTTTTAGTTTTTCATCCTGTTGTCATTCTTATCCCACTGTTTGCATGTTTCAGATTTGGCGAATTTCTGTTATTAATTACTTAATCACAATTTTAGTACGGAATGTCTGACGTCATTATCATACTTTTAGAACATCGTGCAAAATATTTTCAAAGATATTTGAGGGACGTCTTGGACTGTGGAAAGAATAAATTAATAATATGATACTCAAACAAACATTAGCTCAGTCTAGGATAGTTAATTACGGACAGATAACATTCACGCACATTTGGAATATTGGCAGCCAAGTCTTTCTACCAAAAATAGAGGGGCCCAAGTGTGTGTGTGTGTGTGGTGGTGTGTGTGTGTGTAGCTGAGGACACAGCCAATGCCTCTGACTGGTTATAGCAGTCTCAAAATTCGCATTAACAGCAATTAGCTTCTGTCGATTAACTTAAACTTGTGGCTGTAGTGAGTTTTAGAAACGCAAGTTTTGTAGCTGTGATGTCGTGACTTAATTACGCCGTCCCACTATTATTTCCCATGAAGATGAAAGCTTAGACCAGTGAGTCTGAAAAGAAGGCTGCGAACAACAGTACTGATTCACGTTTTTCTCACGACCCAAACAGTAGCAGTACCTACTCAGATCCACAGTCAAGCAGTCAAGTACACTCTCTTCAGAATGTTTTCGCGAACCAAATACAAAACGCGAGGCTGAGTTTCGTAATCCCTGCTTATGCCATTCACATGTTATCGATATTAAATAACAGTCGATCATGACTGGTGCATTTTTTAAAAAACCTCTGCTGCATATTTCGGCTTTTCATATAACTCAACATCAGGCTGTAGAGTCGATCAAAGATCCAATATAGAGCATATACAAAACAAAAGAAGATTAAGTGTTAGACTAAATTTTATAAATTTCATAACCATGACACTTTAAAATACATTGCCTCTTGTTTGGTTGATACGACGGCTTAAAATGTAGCTGTAAGTCTTTTTAAGCAGAACATTAATCAAATTGTTAAAAGATTAAAGGTAAAATGTACTGTTATATGTAAGGTTTTTATTTCCAAATACTGCAAAATAAATTTATTTTTACACTCCTACATGTTTCGGCTGACTATTTCAGCCATCATCAAGGAGTCAACGTACATAGACATTTGCAGCATACATCGTGTATCTGAATGGTTAAGAGTCATAGTCACTGATTTTACAGTTTAAAATACATATGTTAAAATGCAGTATGTTATTACATAAAGTCTATATGAAATCTATATAAAATCTGTCTCCAAACGTCTGTCTCCAAACATCTGTCTCTCAAACACAGTTCCAGGTTTTGTAGGGTGGAGAACTGCAATTATGCAATCAATGTAAATGATTAAAAGGAATTCTAAAGTAAAACAAAAATAAAATTTTAATTTAAATCTTGAAAAATTACTATTTATTAGTATAACAATAGTTCAAGTTCTCCACCATACAAAACCTGGAATTTGTTGAAAAACGGATGTTTGGAGACAGAGTTTATGTAACTTATTAAACATATGCATTTTAACATACGTATTTTAAACTGTAAAATCAGTGACTAAGATATTTACCATTCACAGACACGATGTACGTTGCAAATGTCTATGCACGTTGACTCACTGATGATGACTGAAATAGTCAGCCGAAACATGTAGGAGTGTAAAAATAAATTTATTGTGCAGTAGTTGGAAATAAAAACCTTACATATATAAAACAACTGCACGGAACATGCATAATATTAAGTATATATATGTACTGTTAGTTTAGAGGGGCCTGCAGCACTAGTCCTGTCTTGGAACACCGAACATAGACACAAAATGTTGCTCTACCCTAAACTGATGGCAGTCAAATAAATGTCTGATATATTATAAGACAAACAGCTAATTAATGCTGATGCACGTATAACATTTGATTTCTCATGGTCATTTAATTTTTAATCATGCTCCAGTAATTTCAACGCATTTTGTGTATAAATGTTATTACAAAACATTATATATTAGAGAACTTACATTAGTACAGAAACAGTGTTCATTGATGGACAATTGTGTATATTGTTAAAAATAATTTGGGAATATTTTGTAAATAAATATTATTTTAGATTAAAGGATTATTCATACCGAAGCAATATTTTCCTTGGGAAACTCCATATCATGTAAATAATAAATGGGACTTACTTTGTGCATAGAGGTATTTACAGACTCCTAATATTCTAACAGAACGGTGGTTACTCGTGGATATTACAACGCCGTGTTTAAAATATTTCATTTAAATTTACGTAACATGCTGATATTTATATGAGAACAATGACAGTAGTTTTTACTTAATGAATTAGGAGAATCCTTTAGATTTTAAACGAGCACTAAACTCGTATTAACATATTTTATGCACACATACATTTGCATGTATCTGTGATACGTACATTGGGATATTATACTTTACTTAAGTGTGTCCTCACGTCGAAAATTATTTGAAGAAGTGACATAGAGCGACTGGTAACATATAACATTATATTCGGACGGACTTGTGAACGTTTTATGACTCCGTACTTGAAAATACGCTCTGGCCATTGGCTCTTAATTTATCTGACTCTTTTCGACATAATCCGTAGCCATTTTCTACCCGCAAAATTCTTCGATCTCGACGCTTATTAATTTCGGCTGTGCTACTAAATATATGGTTTTGATATTAGTTACGTTTATCCACTTTTGCAGTAAATGTCTTATATTGGGGTTGGTCATCTTTAATGAAAACCTTCCGCCAAGGAAAGTGGGAAAGTGGCGGTTTTCGCTGCGAGAGTGGAAGACGTGGCTATGTATGATTATTTATGCATGAGAGAGTTTAGCGGTTCTCATGTGAAAACGGCTTTGTGTTATCCTTGCATCAGAACACCTCAGTTTCATCTGAGTTTGTCTACTGCCCTTGACTCTACCCAGTTACACTGCAAATGCTTGTTTATCTCCCATTTTATCTCTCCTGTGAAGGCATCAGAAGAACGTTACAGTGCTTATAACATGATTCTTCTTTGAACCTAAACGCAATGGCTCAACAGATGAAAGTTATAACGCAGGAATTTCAAAAGAGGACTTGATAGAATTAGAAATTATTAATGGAGTACATGATGTGGAAAAATGTAGGTCAAGTTGGATGACGTATGTAGGGGGAGCGGATAACGTAATACTTCCAAACAAAGAATAATATTAGAAACTTCAAGGAAGAAGGGAAATGGAAACACGCGTGAAAGGATGGTCTGAGCAATTCTGAGTCTCGTAACAGGCCCTAATGCCTTGGAGGGTTATGGACACCTGCTGTGACAGATCGGTACAAAGTGATGCTATGGTTGTTCTTGGTTCTTTTATTAGCTTTGTGTCAAGAATGTCCAGCTAAACGCGGGACCTGCCCGTAGTAGCATTGGTGCATAGGGAGCGATGACGCAGCCCGTTCTGCAGTACTCAGTCTCGCTTTAAAAAGACTCTATGTAATTACATTCTCTTTCGATTCATCTTCACACACACACACACACACACACAAGCACATATTGCTCAGTTAGATCTCGAAGCCTTGATTTACTAAATTTCACATTATATTGTCCGTGCATTATGATACCAAATCACAAGATTAATAAACGAACATATGCACTGTATTTTGACACGTATAGTCAAATGCCCCTACATATGTTTCAGCTTAATCAAGCCATCATCAGATGGTCCAAGGTTTACATGTACTTAACATCCATTAATTCATCTAATAACGTATCTTATATCACATATAAAAGATGTTTCATTATTACCAATGTGTTAGAGCACTTTCAATATCAGTTATTTAAGCATATAAAATCCTGGGAATGGGTTGCGTATATCTGTTATGTTATATGTATATATATGTAAAAAGTTGAAATGTTTTTAATATATATGGAGAATGTAATTTAAAAAACTAATTCTAAAAGCTTCTCCTCAAGAATAACCCGCCTTCGTGAAATTAATTAGCATTAGATTATCCTACTTCCTTTATTTACTGTATCATAACCCCCCCCCCTCTGCACAAAGGTATCAGCCGAAGACTATACGTTCTTTCTGTTGTAAAAAGCAGTTACTTACGACTCCAGCAAATAGTTCTGATAAAGCTGGTTCTGCTGACTGAAATATTTCACGCTTCAAGCATTTTGAGTTAAACAAACAAAAGCTAGTGCGTATTTATAATTAGAATTTGGTAACTTATTCATAAGTACGATAATGAAAAGAGAATTTATGTGTTGTTCTGTAAGAAATTAACATTTTTACGTAAAATTATAAAGCACAATATGGTTCCAACTCAGCAAGCACGTTTACGTACAACGTAGAGCTTACAAGATGGGTTGGTTGGTGTAGGCGATCGTGATAACTGCAGCAAGATTTAGGTCCATATCGAGCAGTGTAGTTAGGTCGCTGGGACGATTCGAGTAGCAATGCACTCCGGGAGAGAATAGCGATGTTACATGATGTATCGTAGATCGAGATAGATGTTATATGATGTATCGTAGATCGAGTTAGATGTTACATGATGTATCGTAGATCGAGTTAGATGTTACATGATGTATCGTAGATCGAGTTAGATGTTACATGATGCATCGTAGATCGAGATAGATGTTACATGATGTATCGTAGATCGAGTTAGATGTTACATGATGTATCGTAGATCGAGTTAGAGAGTTTCCTTTGATTTTCTGTAATATCGATAGTAAACAACAATGAATTTATCGTCACCACGAGTTAATTTACATGATGTACGTTAGACTGCGAGTTAGTGTTAATGCAATATTATCTATGTAGTCGAGTGTGAATGAATACATGAAGGGTAATCGTAGTATCGGAGTAGATGTTACATGATGTATCGTAGATCGAGTTAGATGTTACATGATGTATCGTAGATCGAGTTAGATGTTACATGATGTATCGTAGATCGAGTTAGATGTTACATGATGTATGGTAGATCGAGTTAGATGTTACATGATGTATCGTAGATCGAGTTAGATGTTACATGATGTATCGTAGATCGAGTTAGAGTAGCTTTTCCTTTTTTAAGAATTTTCTTTAAATAAATTGAATATAAACCAACAATCGGAATTTTATTTCACCTCACTGTATGTTTAATTTAACGACGCTGACTACTGCTAAGGCTATGTGACTGCGATGTTAGGTGAATGCATTATACTTATACCTATGAGGCGGTGGTGGAATGAAACTGAGAGGGGAAGACCGAAGTACTCGGATACAGTCTGTCACAGTGCCACATTTTGTACCATAAATCCGACCTGAAATAGCCGGGATTCGAACACAGGCCTAATGTTAATATTATATTGTTCTGACTGTAATAGTTAAAAGGCAACTTTTAAACAATAGTTACAGGATCGTCTGTATCTACGGGTCAAATATTTAGTGTTATTTTAATAAAGATGTGGAAAGAAGTATCAAGGCGTTGCGTCTTACCAAACCTATTTCTTTATCCTTAAATGAGTGACTGATAATAAGAAGATATAAAATTAAATGCATTATGCAAATCGAGCTGTGAAGACGTGAGTATTACAGGCCGACATTCGAGGTATTACTAGGAGTTGTCTGAAATATGAACCCCGCTCCGCGGCGGTACATTTTCCTTGCCACTGCGTGTCTGAATAAGTAATGTAATTACGAGGCTCCTCCCGAATGCAAACATTCGGTCGACCCAGTCGTCAAGTTTAGCACTTACCGCGGAGGAAACCCTCCTCGTGCTTCTGACGCCACGTTTTCCAATCTCGCCTTGACAGATATGACTATCGATTTGTTACATTCAATTTGCAACAAATTGCCACTTTGCATCCTAAGGTGGCTTCTGATTCACACTACACAGACTTTTGCACAGCTGACGTACTGGAGATGAGGAGAAACGTAATTCTTACTGTTGTTATGTAACCCTTTCAAGCACAATGGTAACCATATGTGCCACCTACTTTTAAGCAAACATTAAGGCCTAGTGATTTCTTTATATATCAGGAAGTTTACCATTAAAATATTCTGCATTCTGTTCACAGAGTGCAGTGATGTGTTTTGCAGGGTTCTCGAAACAAACAAAAAGTATTTCCTCAAATAGCATTAACTGATTGGTTTTTAGGCCCTTTCGTAAATTTTTTAAAAGCGAATATTAGCTTCGTCATGTTTGTCTGTTCGTCCGTCTGTCAACATGGAACAACTCGGCTCCCACTGGACAGATTGTCATGAAATTTGATACTCAGTTGTTTTTCGAACATTTGTCGAGAAAATTTGAGTTTAATTAAATATGTGACAAGTATAGGGGGTACTTTACATGAAGAGCTGTGTACATTTATGATCATATCTCGCTGAATTCTTCTTAGAATGAGAAATGTTTCAGACAAAGTTGTAGAGAAAATCAAAACACACATTTTGTGTTCAAATACTTTTTCCCGAAAATCGTGCCGTTTATGAGATAATGTGAAAAAAATATGGTAGAGCCGGACAGGCCACAGATGACAATATAATACGGCGCATGCGCTTTGCATGATGGATAACTAAGGCTACAGACACACACTCAGAATATGTAACTACTTATTGCTTTTATACGGCAACAATGGTTATGCGGAAGCGGTTCAATATTACGTTATACGTACATTGCCTGTCTTGTTGAAACTGAGACGGAATGTGCTTATTGCGCGTACGGACTGGATAATTACATAAACACACACATATATATATATATATAATTATATATCAGATTATTTTCTTTTTTGAAGTATAAGAATTAGTTGATGTACGGTTAGTTAATTACTTATAATTCTCGGAATACACAGGGATTTTTTCTCAAAACACTTTCAGCCGGTTGTCTTGATACACGGAGCGACATATGCTTTCTCAATGCGGTAGAAATATAAGTTTTTATACAACTTAGATTAAGTTCAGGCTTCAGGGTTTAATATCATTCGTTTAAAAGTCTTCGGAGATTGCTGGGTGATTGTTAAGTTTCCTGTGTTAACATGACACCATAAATATAATTACACATCATAAGTTCCATGATAAGTCTAGCGTTTGCTGCGCATTGTAAATTGCTAGAGTTTCTCTATCGTCGAAAGTTAGGATCCTGGAAGAAATTCAGATAAAGGCGTGGGAGGAAAACTGTTCTCTGTTTTCAAAAGGTTAAGTATAACGCATTTTCCTTTAAGAGTTTCCCGAAATATGGAGACGTTCATGGCCAATGTTTCTGAATTTTGTTTTGTAATAGATTATGAGGAATGCAGGAAGACTAAAATTAAGGTGGTTAGACTGTACTGAGAATGACCTGAAATTTATGGGTGTCAAGAGATGGAGGAAGAAAGCAGAAGACAGATCTGTATGTGCTATCGTTGTGAAGGAGGTACTGGTTATACTGTAAGGACCTATGTCAGAGTGGAGAAGAAAGCAGAGACTCCTATGGCTATCATTCTGAAGGAGTACTGGTTAAACTGTAAGGACCGTAGCAAAAGAAGAAGAAGAATATATTATGAGGAAGGCCCAAGGTCACAGGGTGTATGGAAAGAGAGGAACGCTTCAACCTAATTTGTTATGAACTCTGGAAACAACATTCAGTTCGACTAAATTTATAGAAGGAACTGAAAATTTTGTACTCTATTACTTCCACCACCTCCTTCTCCTCCTCCTCCTCCTCTCATCTTCCTCCAGCTCCTTCTCTTCTTCTTCTCGACTGACGATAAATTATTGGTAACAAAGTAGCATTCCAATGCGCAGTGACTAATTCGACAACAGAAAGAAAGGCGGTTACAAGTTCAAACAGTGGAAACTAAGTGGAATTTATGTCTCGTGATCGGAAAGCAGGACTAAATCGTAATATAAAGATCACTCGAAGCCGTAGCAGATTTCTAACACGTAGAAATAAAATAATAATATCTTGTTTGCCTGTCCTTAACCTCCCTCACAACTATAAAACACGAGGAATATCCCTTGTCGGACATTCAAATTTTTTATTCGTACAATAACTGTACAATCTCAACCTCCGTCTCTGATGTCCTTCTCTCCAATCGCATTCTAAGGACTCTATATGCATTGCACTTAAAGTTAACAGAGAATTGTAGCAGATTCAGGTTTAGGATTTGAATGTTTATGGCGCTTAATAATTATTTTACATTTGTAATAAGCCTTCCCGTAATTAATATTCTTTTCCAACATAGGAAATTCGCCATATGAGTATTGTAAAGGATTAAGAAGTCACTATTTTAAATTTTTAAAAGAAATTGTCCAGCAGGAAAATACGTATTATCTATGTATATAGAAGCGATTGTCGAATGCCATCGCCAGTTCTTGTGTTAATATTTCACTAAAGAACAAAAGAGAAGTGTTCAAAAAATGGTGCAACGTTTTCTTTCAGATCCGCGTTACATCAGATACACACCTGAATGACTTCACGAGCCCTGTAATTATGCCGCTTCACGTATTTTAGACCATCCACACGAAATTATTAATTAAAGCACAATAGGGCTACGGGAAGTTTTTGCTTCGGAACTGCTGGTCCAGAGAGATGGCCTGGAGCGTTAGATGTTCGAGGTTAATATGCTAAGTAATCATCTGGCACAGTAGACGAACATCAGGCCTTACAAGCCGGCTTGTTACGAGCTCTGAGCTGACACCTTCAGAATTCGAAAGGAAGTGTGTGCAAATCTGAAAAATTGCTACTTATGTTTCCCTACGGTTCTTTCTCTTTCTCCTTCCCTTCTTCCTCTTTCTCCTTCCCTTCTTCCTCTTTCTCCTTCCCTTCTTCCTCTTTCTGCTTCCCTTCTTCCTCTTTCTCCTTCCCTTCTTCCTCTTTCTCCTTCCCTTCTTCCTCTTTCTCCTTCCCTTCTTCCTCTTTCTCCTTCCCTTCTTCCTCTTTCTCCTTTTATTCTACTTTATTTTCCTCTTCCTTCTTCTCTTCTTTCTTTCCGTTTCTTTTCTTCATCTTTCTCTTCCTCCCCTCCTTTTCATATTCTACTTCCTCTTTCCCTTTTTTCACTTTTTTCCTTTCCTGTTCCTCCTCCTCTTCCCCTTTTCCGCCCCTCTTTCCCCTGCTTCTCGTTTTTGTCCCTCTACTTCCACTTTCTCCTTTTTTCTCCCCTTCTCTTCTTTTCTCCATTTTTACTGTCTCACGGACATTTATCCTTTTTCAGAAATATCACTCGCGCTACTTCAATGAACATTTATTTTATAAAATTCAATTCTCTCCTGGAGTAAGGAGATCGATTCTTGGCAGGGATGCAGTAACGTACATTAGACCACCGTAAAACCCGCGGTGCGTGGGGGGGGGGGGTGGCGGTCTACTGAGTCAGTGGCGGCCCAGAAACCGAGTACTGAGACTTGTGGTGAGTTCTTTCAGATTCGATTCCGTTCCTCTGAAAGAAAGCAGCATTCTGAGAGATCTAGTAATGTACTCTGCTAATAATTATAGAGGTCCGCGGTTGTCTAAAGGCGGGGAGCACCGATCGGTTATCTATACAGCTGTAGAGAAATTATTTCAGCTTGGCCACACTTTAAATGCAATTTCGAAACCCATCAATTTTGACATTGATACAAGGGGTAATTTTCCGAGTTCGTAAGGACTGAAGTCTGAAACGGCCAATTCAGTTGCATGTAGAACCAGTTGACGTGTCATTGTTCTTTATATTGTGTTGATCTGATGCCACAAAGATCACCTTCGCCTGCAATCAGTCGTTAATACGCGCATCGCCGTGCTGATGCTGCAATTTCTCCAGCACGATGGTGTGAAGGGTTATCTGCCTTTTAGGTTTGCTGTAACGAGTGTTGTGTTTCTATTCAAAATTGCATAAGCAGGTTTTTTACCAGTCTGTGGAATAACTGCAATCGAAATAAATGTGTAGATAGATTTATAAACATACAAGCATAGACGCTCACTTGAGTGGTATATTTGTGTCTGTAACATAAATATTTGGATCAACGATGGGAGAACTCTCTGAACACAATAATGAAATTTCGGGGTCTATAAAATTCGAGGGATTTCTAAACTAGTTAAAGAACTACACGCTCTTCAAGAAGCAATTATATAGTTATCAGTGTCCGAGATAAAAATTGTACCCCGCCTCCAGTCACCCAGACTGTCAAGCAAGTTAAGCAACCCCGTAACGTGCTGGTCCTCTTACGTTTGTGCTGCAGATATCCGCATTGTGCTACTAATGAGCTGGCTGATGGCACTCGTGGAAGGGAAGCAATGAGATCAGTGTCTAAGCACTCTAAAACTCAAATCAGATTATAGCTCACCGTGACGTGTACCATGACACTGGAATTGTGTTTCTATAAACGACTTTCGAAGTCTGCAGTAACAGTAAGTGTATTCTGTTCGTTCTGTGCAATATGCATTTTACTCAAGCTTTTTTCTATTACCCTTTTCTGAGATATCTATATAAATTAAATCAGTATTGTAGGGTACCTCTATTGTCCGTTCGAGAGCACAAATTTCTTCATCTCCACACCATTGGAGACACAGAGGGAAAAATTTGCAGTGTTTCTTTATTAAGACGCTCTCTAGACTGAACACAGGAAGATGATGTAGGTGTGAGTATAAGAGAGTGAATGGTCATCAAAAAAGATATCATTCGCTGTGTGCTGTATATCTAGACAGACATGGACAAGTGGATTGGGATTTGTAGACGAGACTGTAACTTTAGTTGTGTGATTAATTTGAGATAAAATTAAAAAAAACAATTTAGGCAATGACAGCAATCCGTAACATTCCGTTGCTTTCGTTGTGCTGTTCTCCTTAGATATTAAATTCGTAGGTAATTTCAAGACATACGTTTACCACAATACGCAATGTACGTTTTCCTCACATCTTAGTAGCAATATTCCAATCGATTATTGTAGGACAGTTAATGCTCAACCGCTGGAATAAGGATAAAATTTATAGCAGACCTGTACATAGTAATGAACATAGTAGTGTACAATAAACCCATATTTGATTTAGCATTATATTAAGACAGTGAAGCAAATTACCTTCAATGCCATCTAAACTCAAATAAGACTTTCTTTGAATTTCGTTTGGGATGGCACGTAAAATAATATTATGTCTAGATGATCAGCTGTTACTTCAGCCTCTCTGGATCTTCCGTACTTATTTTATAAAAGGCAAGATATCGCACTTCTTTGAGGTATTACAATTGCTTTGTAGAAGCGCCTAATAATTTTATGAAAATTAATTTTTGCCTAAAGAAAGTCGTCATATTGAACATAAAATTATGTTGTCAACTTAATTGAATTTTTTATATTTTCACTGTACTATGACACGTGATAGCAGGGCCTAAACGTGAATGGGCAACATCACAACTCTTCATCATCGTCTTTGTGAATAAGTGAGCTAATAATTCATAATTTTATATTACCTTTCCCTCCAAACCATATTTTATTCTGCCCAGTGGTTTCGTCAATTTAGATTAAACCTTTATGTATATTAATTAATTACTTAATTGCACGGTACAGATAATACAAACTTTGTGTATATGTTCTTATCTGACAGTCTCTGGGCTGTCCGTTTTGCGATCCAGGATAAACACTACCTTCGATTATCAATGACTAGGCTCGTCATCATCCATCACTGACAGGTACGACGAGTGCTAACCTCGTCACTTTTATTTTCCAGGGATGTACAAGAGAAGATCGTCTAGAGGGCGACATCCGAGAATTCTCAGGATACTTTTTAAGTGGCTTTGATAACACTTTTACATCCTAGTGCTTCATATACGTACCGCCAGTATACGTACCGCCAGTATACGTACCGCCAATATACGTACCGCCAGTATTCGTACCGCCAGTATACGTACCGCCAGTATACGTACCGCCAGTATAAATACCGCCAGTATACGTACCGCCAGTATACGTACCGCCAGTATACGTACCGCCAGTATAAATACCGCCAGTATACGTACCGCCAGTATAAATACCGCCAGTATACGTACCGCCAGTATACGTACCGCCAGTATAAATACCGCCAGATACGTACCGCCAGTATACGTACCGCCAATATACGTACCGCCAGTATACGTACCGCCAGTATTCGTACCGCCAGTATACGTACCGCCAGTATAAATACCGCCAGTATACGTAACGCCAGTATACGTACCGCCAGTATACGTACCGCAGTATCAACACTAAGAACTGTGCATGTTTTCGTACAATTTGTTGATATGTTCCTTATTAACATTTGCTTTCTTCGGACCTTACGTTGCTTCTCACGCATCCCAGCCCTTACTTGACGATGAAGCCATGGGTGTAGGATTCTGATCTCGAAAAGGGAATTATATTTGTTATAGGCTTCCTGATTCAAGCACTGATCGGTGTGTTTGGGTAATCTGACCTGTCGTAACTTATAGGAATTTAATGCCGAAATTCAAGAATGCGCTCTGCGGCCATAGACGTGTAGCTGAGCGCTCAATTCAATCATGTTTGTCCGGCGTCTTGGACCAAGCATGGAACAGACCGTAAGGACACAGTGTGCTAACTTATCGCCACCGGTAAGTGTTAATAATGGGCAAGGCTGAGAACGCTGACTTAATTTAGATAGCATAGCAGACATTACCATAGCACACACGATATAAATTCTGAGGGATTTGCAGGATTGTCACAACGCATACACTCCGCGTTAAATAAATTAAATGTTTCACTAAGCGAAACTTGAGGGATTTGTGGTTCTTAGAGCGGCGTTGCTGAAGTTTCAAGTCCTTTGGGATGTGACACTGCGTCGTTAAACTGCTTATTGCCCGACATGCCAAAGGCAGTACGATCCTTTGAAAGGTGCGGAAATACTGGGCCCGTGACGCAGCGCATAACCAAGAAGACTTTTGTTCATAAGTTAAATTTCTTGCACTCCGTATATTTTAAGGTGTTTAATTTCACGTTCTAATACAATATTAAGGGCCTAATCCGATGTTTGTGTTTTAGATTAGTTCTAGTAATTATATTTAGTTTAGACATAACTTGAAGGTTTAGTGATATAGATATTACCTTCGGGATAACGCTGCAGCTTGTACATGCAGGACTGCTGAACGCCAGAGTGTTGTGTCCTAAAGACTTCAGAGTGTTGTGCCAGCCGTCGTCTATATAACACAATATAAAAAACATAAACCTTTTTTGCATTATTATGAAAGTCACTTATACAGGGCATACACAAACAAATGGTGCGGTTTTAATAGTGAACACTATTAAAACCGCACCATTCTTTTGTGTATGCCCTGTATTAGGCTTTTAGCACAAGAATTTTGGCATTTTGATTCATATTTCTAGTAATCACTTGTGTTATAAAATATAAGAATTTCGAAGATAACAACAAAAGCTCATAAATCATTAGGTATGATATATAGATTGAGGGATAAATCTTCCATTTAAATTTTTTGTGAGGTGTTTGGTGCAAAACCTACATGAATACCAAATATCAAATAACAAATATTTACTGTTTCGCCGGTGCTCACAAGTAAATAACCCACGCAGCTCGACTGTTCAAAACTGAATCCAAATACACGAGTAGGACACTCATTGTCAGTAAATAAAATCACAAACCACACAATATAATGAAGTGTTTACACGCGAAACTTATTAATATTTTGAAGCACTAAATGCTTCTAAATTAGAAGAGTAGTACACATAACTGAAGATTGCTCCTGTCATTATCGTGGAGACAATATGGTCCTCCAGAACAAAGATTCAAATCTTTTGATTATTACGCCGTGTCCACAAGTAAATACCTAACGCTGTTCCGATGGATCGTGGTTCCTTCTGCTTCAGGACCAAGCATCCGAATTCGTGGAACGTTGACCCTGAATGCACGTCGTCATTTCGGAAACGACTTTAAATTTCGGCACCATTGCTGTGAGAACCTCAAATCTCTGTCTCCGAAAATTTGGTATAGATCTACCAGAATGCAAGGGGACATCTTCGTAATCACCACTGTGGTAAAGTTGTCTAGCCACTCAGAGCATTCTTAATTAATGTAATGTCGAATAATAATAATAATAATAATAATAATATATGGATATCAGCCGGTAGTACAATGTATCTTTCAAAACTTAGCTTTTAAATTCTAAATTTCAAATCAAAATTAATTTCAGCATACAATTTTGAGAATAAATAATAACAGCATGCTCTACAGGGTTTAAAAATATGTAGTGTAATATTTGAAGACTGAAGATATTTTAATTATATATATATGTATATATATGTATATATATCCGTAGAGCACAGTCCTTCTTGAAAAACTAACAGCTCCTCAGCTAGTCAAGAAATTCCCCGAATTTTATGGAATCCGGAGGTTTATATTGCATTCACAAGAACCCGCCACCTGTCTTATCCTAAGCCAGTCAATCCAGTCCATACCGCCATTACAATTCTTAAAGATCCATTTTAATATTATCCTCCCATCTGCGCCTATGTTTTCTAAGTAGCCTCTTTCCCTCAGGTCTCCCCACCAAAATCTTTTGTGCACCTCTCTTGTCTCCCATAAGTGTCACGTGTCCCGTCCATCTCATTGTCCTTGATTTGATCACCCGAAAACTATTTGGCGAAGTGTACAGTTACTCATTATGCAGTCATGTCCGTCGCCCCGTTACCTCGTCACGCTTAGGTCCAAATATCTTCCTCGGTACCCTATTCCCAAACACCCTTAGCCGGTGTTTCTCCCTGAATGTGAGTGATAAAGTTCCACACCCATACATCAAACCAAGCAACACACACACAACACACAACATATATATCCCCATTTTCGCCGACTGCTTGAAGCAGTGATGCTTATACTTACGTTCGTAAAGTCGTTGGAACGAAAATTCTTGGATAAACAACATACTATTTCGACAGACTCTTGTCGAAATGCTGACTTGTCAATAACAAATCCACCATGGACTATAAAACTACACTCGTCCACATTTAAGCATCACATCATGAAAATATCGGAAAGTGGAGGTAGCGATCAAGGCATTTTTACTCTTAGACCTGCAATATTCAGAGGCCACGGAAAGAAGCCTCATAGGTCGATCCTCTTCACACCTCCCTCGAGATGTACTCTTTCTCCTCAAGCCTGCCTCTCAATTTTCGACTCCAGTCTAAATATTCCAAGCCCGTTAGGCAGGTCCCACAGTGAAGAGCGGTTGGGAGCGGAATGCACCAGTAAGGAGTGACTGAAATTTAGTGCACTCTCATCTCCCCCTCCCTCTCCACCAGTAGGACTCCTATACATTGTCTCAGTATATCTGTATATATGTCAATGGTCGGCTCCATGTCCACGCCTCTTACCCCAGAAGATGTACTGATGGACTTTTGGCAAATTCATCGTATTTTCCCTTGACCAATCAAGTCCCAATATATTTAGCAGAGTCAAAAGCCTAAACCCTGCTTAAGTCATCCGAAAATACTAAACGATTTTTATCTCGTCTTTTAATAAGTCCGGGTATAGAAATGAAATTCTTAATAAATCAATCATTCCTTGACGGTATTGCGCACCCAGAATATTTCGTCTTCATTTCTTTCTCTCTTCTTGCAAAATGTCCATGCACTTTGTTAGTAAACAACTTGCAGTAAAATGAAACAAGTCAATCCAAGCGTTCTAACTCCTACGCAGTTTGCGCACTTAATATAAATACTCCTGAATTAGCTGTATATTTGATTTGGAATACTCGCGAAGAAAAATATAGCCTGTTCGTGTTTAGAGTTGAACCCCAGTCATTCAGCGTGTAGCCACTCATCCTACTATCATATTGATCAACTGGTGCACACTCTGCTTTAGGCAATAACAGGTTAGGTCTATGCAGTTGACAGTTCTCGCCAGTATAACTGACAAAGGCGTACCGCATCCAATGTGTTTAACGCCGCTAGTACAAATAGCCACAACTGTACGTCCACTTTCCAACTTTACAGACCGTCTCCCTAAGTCGCATTAATTTTACTCTCCCTTTGCTCATCAGGCTTCCAAGTCAGTTTCTCCCATTTCCATCAACGAACTGTGTTTAGGCCCATGTATACTTCTCTCCCCTATTCTAACCACATAACCAGACCAACGTTAATATTCTACGTTAAATTATTTTAACAAATCACATGCCCTTGAATTTCAAAGCCGTACCTATGTATTTGTGATTGAACATGTCACTTTCTTGTCTATGCCATGAAGGCATACGTGTATATATTATGGTTGAAGTTTAAATTTCAGCTAATTCTAAGGACGTAAATTTTTGTATGAAAAAAATGTAAAATCTCAATAGTTGTATGACAACGTGTATGTTTCGCGGTGGCGCAGTTCGTTGAGGCACTGCGCTACAAGCCGGGAGGTCGCGGGTTCGATTCCCTATGTCCCTGGGGTCGACTCAGCCTTTAACAGAAATGAGTACCAGAATATTTCCTGGGAGTAAAGGCGGCCGGTGCGTAGGGCTGACAACCTTACCACGTTCATGTGCCGATTGCCTTGAAATCTGGAAGCCTCAACCTCCTGGATCCCTAAGGGCCTGTCCAGGCCTGTACAGGGATTTAAAAAAAAAGTGTATAATTTAGTGACGCTAACAACTACTATGGTTATACTGCATCGGTGACAGATAAAAGGAATAAGGGATTAGATATTTTTGGAATGTTACTGATGACACAATATCTTGGTAGTCGGCGAAATATCTGTTACAGAGCCACCTTTGTCCACCACAAATTCCACATCATCTACTCTATGTAAATACAAAACCTAATTAACCATCTGTTAGGAGCATCTCAGGTATAATAAAAGGATTAGCAATGCAGGAAAGAGTTGTACTTGAAAGAATTTGATTACCAATAAACGACAGCATACTCAGTACAGCAACTATCCTACTGTCTGAATAATTGGGAATTCGGGTCCCTGTAGCGGCAAGAGACTTCTTTGTTCTTAATATCGTTCAGATGTTCTTTGGGACTTACCGAGTCTCCTATTACATGGAAACCGCGGTTCTTTCGCGGGGGTAAAGCATCCGGGACTTGATGCTTATCACACACCGCCACCTGTCATCGAAGTTGAAAATGAGTGGAGCTATACTTCTTCTCTCTATATACACAGTCCGACAATTATATAATGAGACTGAGGTTATAGAATGAAACTGGAACAAAAGACTTGAGTACTATCTGTATTTTATTCAAAGTACATCCCTTCTGCATCGATACAGCGAGTGGCACGATCTAGCAAAGACTGGAACGACCTCTGCACGTCTTCTTGTGGTACAATTTGTCTGGTATAATGTATGCCATTTTTCCTTTACGTTCCACAAGCTACATAAAATATATTTGAGGTGAGTGAGCAACATCGCACGTGACCGTTTTACCTGAAGCTAAAAGCCCCGTTACCCATTCAAAAAGAGACTGAGTGGGCCCCAGAGCCGGTTTGAGCTTTTTCGAAGATAGAAACCATACCTACCCTTGCTTGAAATCGAAACACGGGTTGCCTGGTCTATAACCTAGTCACGACTACGTATATATTAGCCTATGGTAGTAATGCCAGGATTGTGTTTATTTTATTTATTGGATGGATAAATAAATTTAGAGTGTAAATTTGTAGACAAGGTGTAGCTTTCTGAAAGCTCAGTAGGTAAAAATGCTTGTTTCTTTTTGAGAACGAATTTGTCTTGCCCAGCTATTGAATAAAAGCACGCAATACAGCGTTGTGCTTCACACATCGCAGCATAAGCGATGGCGAAGCCAACGTCATGCTAAGACATACTTCGTACGTGTACAGGTATATACTTCGTACGTGTACAGGTATATACTTCGTACGTGTACAGGTATATACTTCGTACGTGTACAGGTATATACTTCGTACGTGTACAGGTATATACTTCGTACGTGTACAGGTATATACTTCGTACGTGTACAGGTATATACTTCGTACGTGTACAGGTATATACTTCGTACGTGTACAGGTATATACTTCGTACGTGTACAGGTAAATACCTATCTCGTACGGTACATGGTATATATTCGTACGTGTACAGTATATACTTCGTACGACAGGATATACATCGACGTGGTACAGGTATATACTTTGTACGTGTACGTATAACTCGTACGTGTACAGGTATATACTTGTACGTGTACAGTATATACTTCGTACTGTAAGTAATATTACTTTCGTACGTGTCGGTATTTATTCGTATGTAACAGTTTATTGTACGTGTACAGGGATATTTCGTACTGTGTAACAGGTATATACTTCGTACGTTGTACAGGTATATACTTCGTACGTTACAGGTAATACTTCAGTTTCAGTGTACAGATACATACTTCGTAACTGTACATATAATTTGTACGTGATACAGTATCTTACTTCGTACGTGTACCGTAATACTGTACGTGTACAGGATTTACTTCGTACGTGTACAGGTATATACTTCGTACGTGTACAGGTATATACTTCGTACGTGTACACGTATATACTTCGTACGTGTACAGGTATATACTTCGTACGTGTACACGTATATACTTCGTACGTGTACAGGTATTTACTTCGTACGTGTACAGGTATATACTTCGTACGTGTACAGGTATATACTTCGTACGTGTACACATATATACTTCGTACGTGTACAGGTAACAGGAAACAGATTTTTTACTTCCATATCTCCGTGACAAGGCCAAGCAAACATTGCCCTAGTTATTATTTATTGAAGTACTGGGTAAAGATAAAGTTATCTCTACACAGACAATAAAGGCATAGAGAGGGAGTGGAGATATAGCTCCATTTATTCTTAAGCTCGACTTGTAGGCCTAGGGTCCTTGGGCTTCAATATCAGTAAATGCCGATATAGTCTAATTAATTGATTAAAAGTTTTGTTGTTGTGTTATTTAAGATTTATGTAACGACGCTTTCATTTGTTGTGATTCTATAAGTTCGGATTGAACAGTGCTGACTAACATTTGTCTGATCTAATAGTGCGACGTTGCTACTGCCCTACTATGACAGTTGTGACAGACAAGCACTGACGTCATCATTACAATGGTCGACACCTTCACGATACAATGGACTAGTAATCTGACTATCATAATCAGGGTCTGATGCATTCTGACAGTTCGGTGCATGCGGTTTGACCTCTGTACACTCTGCCACATGTGCAGGGATCTCATAAATGCGAAGGTTTTGTGCCGGGGGCATTTTATGCTCGTTCGGGTCGTCGGTCTGTTGAATGATATATGGATGGTGTTCATCCCCTTTTTTCATTTCCGCGGAAATGAGGTCTGTTTTGCCCAGGATGTAGCAGACACAAGCCTCCTATCATGAAAAGTTGATATAGTGTAGTCGGTAGATTGGCTTGGCTTCAGGCTGGACATCTTGAGGAATCGTGGTTCGATTTTTAGTAGGGGCAAGAAATGTTTTTGTTTTAAAAGCGACCAGACAGATCCTGTTGTCCACCTAGCCTTCTAATTAGTGATTACCAGCGCGTCTTCCCGGGTTAAAGCGGCTGACGGTGAAGTCCACCACTTACCTCCATCTGGTACCGAGGTTAAGAATGAGAGGAGCTATATCGACATTTCCCCCCCCCATATGCCTTAACGACACACACAGAGGTAATTTTACCTTATCCTGAAAATAGAAATATCAGGTTCTTTACAACATTGGTATCTACATATCAAGCAACACGGCGTCAGATCCCAGAAGAAATAATCTTGGTGTAAACCTTGTAGTTCAGCTAATCCGTTTTCCACTCATAGTCATGCTTCTTCCTCTAATTGGCTGTGTATTTGTATGTGTTATACATTCCCGACTGGTATACAGCTGTCGTCGATATTTTTATGTATTGAATCTTATTTGATTTAATTTTGATTCGTTAAATGCGTTAGGATATGTAGCGTCGAATGATGGAATTGTCTATTACGAAAACAAGAGTTTATGGTCTATTTTAAACTGTCCTTCATTGACACTGAAGAATTAGATGAATATTATATGTTCATTACTAAACAAATAGGTATTTTTTTTATTTAATTTCAAAATATTATCCCAATATGAAGCAACGGGATTTAAGAATTCTGCTGCCTAATACCGTGTCTACCGGCTCATATTGCCATCAACTTCAAAGTCAAGCTGCACTTCTTTTACCTGACATTAAGGCATTACGATGCTTCAGAAGGTCTCTAACTCTGAGACATTCCACAGCGCTGCCTGCGTCTCTCGCTTTGCAGATCTGTTGGTGTCTGCCGCCAATTGAACCTGCCTCTACACCCACACACTGGAACCATTCAGACAGATTAGACGCGTATCGTATCGTCGTGCTAACAACACAAGCTGATTTGGTCGTGGGTGGTGCGAACGTGTTAGGTTAAGCAGCGAAGAACTCTATATCAAAGGCTTATGGTGTGTTACCTCTCTAGCCTTCGAATTTGCAAGCATCGAACCTACATACCTATCTATCTATCTATACATCTATCTATTTATCCATCTATATATATCTACTTATCTATACATCTATCTATCCATTTATCTGTGTGGCTATCTATTTATCTATCTGTCTGTCTGTCTGTCTCTATATCTATATCATCTATCTACATATCTATCTTTGTATCTATCCATCTTTATTTCTCTCTTTCCTTATTTCCATTTATCTGTGATATATCTGTCTATCTATTCATCCATCCATCTATCTATCTATCTCTCTGTCTAGCCATCCACCCATCCATCTATATACTTTATTTGTTCGTATTTTCCTCATTTCCCCCTCCCTAACTTTTTTCTTAATTTCTTCATATTTCAATTATTATTTATTCACAATTTTTTCGCTCCCTTTACTTTTATTACAACCACTTTAAAAACGCACTTATAATTTCTAAAGTTGCATACTGCATGAAGCAAGAATGTAGCCACAAATATTTGTCATTACAAGGCAACTGCAGGTTTTAACCACATATCTGTGCAATTCTTACAGTAAAATTTGTCGGCACTTTCATTACCATATAAAGTGGCATCATGAACTAATATTTTTGCTGTATAAAATTTATAAAGGATAGTCTTTACAAGGACATAAATCAGGCGTGTCCAAACCTTGCTCGACGAAGGGCCATAAGGGCTCTTTGGCGGATCGCACATGTAAACATCACAATAACTGGTATACTTAGTCGGCTAAATTATTGTGTATTACTTTTAGCATACCCATAGTTTTAGAAATGTGGTCGGGGGCTGCATAACATAACCTATCGGGCCGCATGCGGCTCGCGGTTCGCGGGTTGCATACTAGTCAGCTTCTTTAATACTTTGAAGGAGTGGTATTGTTGAGTAGCCCCTGCATTAACAAAAAGATGTCTGTCATTTACACCGTATATTTTTAAGCTTCCTGTATGTGTCAGACAAGGAAAAATTATTTTCCTAAACAGCATTACGTGGTTTGTTTTAAATGGAGAAGCGATGAATTTTCTTTGAGATGGAAAATGGGATTCTACATTCTTTGAACACGAGATATCTCGATGTGTTTACAACACAAGAACAAAAAATAATAGTAGAGACCAACATAACTGTCTGTCAGTAAATTCAGTTACCTTCTTTTGCAGCATAGGTAAATATTTCGGCTTATAACAAACATATAATCAGGCTATATAAGTTTATTTATAGCAACACTGCACACCAATTACATATATTCAGTCTATATACTCCTACATGTTTTAGCTGACATTGTCAGCCATCAGCATAGATTTATGCAGCATTCAGCTTGTCATTGAATGGTAAAATATATACATATATTACAGCCATAGTTATAAAATCCAATAAAATGCGTTATGTTTTTATGTAAACTATTTGTATATAAAACGTGTATGTAACTGTCTGGTTCCAAACACCTGTCACGTAACAAACTTCAGTTTTTTTTGGGTTTAAGACCTGGCTGTGGTACCTGAAGTTATATCCCTGTACAGAGTTATCACGTACCCAACATGTCAGGTACTACGGCCAGGGGTCTTCACGTCCTTTGAGTTCTGTTATGTTAGGTTTGGAGGATGAGACGTAGTTTTATTAGAGTGAATGCTTGAGATATTTTCTAAAAGTTGAGTATATCTATTCTATTCGGTCAAAACATGTAGGGGAATTATTTATTGTAAGCCAAAACACGTAGCTATACTTTAAAACAAAGCAAAGTCTTTTCATGAAAAAATAGGTGTGTCGTATTGAATTACTCTTTGTCTGCCCTTGTATTTTTACGTATTATTTATATGAATTTCAGTCTTTGAAGTTTCGCTTCTGAGCGTAGGCCTAGTTCCTAAAATTATAAGGACAAAAAGGAGAAAATATGAAGACAGGCGATAAAGTAATCATAAAATTGTGTTTAGAACACAAATTTCAAAAAATGTGTAGGCCTACTTATAACACCGTCAGATTTCTAAGTTAACCAGTAATCAATTTAATAAAAGTATGTATTCCTTTGACACACATTTATTCATAAACTGATTTTACACAACGGAATGAAACTAATTAAGATAACAGTCGTTCCATTTATTTCGTCCACCAGTTCAACTAAGTAACTCTCTTCCATGGTGAAACATGTACACATTTAGGGGTACATACGTCACTTGACGAAAGTTAGTATCACTTTATATCCCTTTAAGTCGCGTTTCCATGTTCATCTTCTATACATTTTGCAAATGGATTACATTACAGACGGAGAAATGTAAATCCACAGAGCACGAGTTTCTGTATGATGTCTGTAACACCTGAAGCAGAAGAATGTGGACTACAAGGATGTCGACAACTTCAGTCTGCACAGTCAGATATCTCTTCATTCATTTATGTGCGATTTGCTTAGCAGCACTGTCAGTAGCTGACATTATGTGGCATGGAATTGTGAGTTGGAAGAATGGAAAGCAAGGGACAGTAGCCTGGTTTCAGGTTATATTCCGGGAATTGAGTGGAGACATTGTGGGAAATATTCTGGTTGTAAATAAGATTCACTTTCTCAGGACACAAAATATATTTTTTTCCGAATAGGTGACAAATATCGCCGTTATCACCATCGTCGCCATTATCATTATCAATAATAGCATTGCGAATTACGCTGTTGTATAGACTTTTTAATTTATTGAGTCATTCCTTTAGAAAGTCTTTCGAAGTTTCGTGAGCATTAGTTTATTTGTATTGGTTTCCCGTTTGGTTCAACACGGTTCTTCGGGTAATGAGAATAATCGTTGAATATATTATTGAGAGGGAAGCGCCCTTATCTAGTTTAAGTTTCTACCACACCCTCTGCATGTAGGCACTAGAAAATCCAAGAATAACTTAAAATTACCTTCAAGTCGAGGTTTAAACTTGCTATTACCAATTATCTAACAAGACTGCAAACATTGGTTTCGTATATTTGTTCCGCTTATATTCGATTTCCTATTTCTTCTATATGCCTAAGATTAATGAAATTATAGGCCTACCTTATGCAATATCACTTGTACATAATGCAACATAGTAGTCTCTCTTATAATTTAATACATCATTAGACCATAATGCATATTGTGTCCTCCTGCTCTTGTTTCATCTAACACTTTCTAGTAAAATGTTTCTAGTAACGAAAATAAATGGAGCTAGGTAAAGCTTCTCCTGTTTGCTCTGTGAATGTATATGAGGGAGCTGCTATCATTGTTAATCTTGAAAGTAGATGGAGGTAAATAATTAGCTTCAGGCCCGGCCGCTTTATCCCCGGAGATAAAGCCTCTCGTACCAATTAAGAATCTGGGTGGATTCGAGAGCCTGTCTTGACGCTTTATAGAAGAGATGAATCCTTTGTCCCTGTCAGGAATCGAACGTCGAATCTTCACTGGTCCAACCCGTATCTCAATCATTATACGGACTCAGCTATTCCGGACTTAAAAAGAAGAATATTTGATATAATGACATATTCGGTATCGTGCGTATCTTGGACAAGATGGTTCACAAAAATAATCATAACTGGGAAATTTGAAATAATTTTAATAAAGAGAAAAGAACGCTGTGGCCGTGGAAATAATGTAAATGTAATTCAATATTATTTTTGCCTGAAGCTGATTGATGAAATTAGTAACGTAACTATTATAATAAATTTATGTGCAACAACAAATCTATACACAAACATAAATAACAGCGAGTAAATTTTAGAAACAGTAAGTACATGTAATGAAATTATAATTAAATGTAATTCTGGGTTTAGTCAGTTAAGAATTTAATGCAAGAACTGTTGTAAAATATATTTAAATAGTATGTGATAATATGATGGAATAAATTCCTTGCGACAGTTGAAACACCTAAAGAAGTATATAAACAATCATATTGATATGAATTATTGTGTGTTGTATTGTGTGATGTATTGTATGATGGAAGTGCAGCGGCGTTGAGCACTTATACTAAAGGCAATGTATCATGGCTATATATTTATTGCAGATACAATAACTTCAATGTATTAAAATGTCACAGAAGCTTTATTTCAGGAACACGGATTTATTGCTTAAATACTTCTTGGTTATTGGTATAATTAAAAGAGTGGGTAATTGGTAAATTGAAATTGAAGAATAGTAGTAAATTCGATTTTAAATAAATATAACAGAGGGTGTAAACTGCATTTCTCTCGGAATAGGAAGCAGAAATAGAATGTTTCGGACACGGTAACGAAACTTCCGGTTCCTTCCGTTGGGAGGAATTCCTTGATTAGCCGAACAACTATTTTACCTTCTTAAGCAAATCTCTGCTATTGCAGTTAATTAACTCTCGTTATTTATAGCGACTTCAACGACGCCTTGTCATCCATATGGATTTTATAGTGATGCGTCGAATAGAAGTAGAATGTGGAGGTGTAAAATAATAGTTTTGGTGTTTTTGTTTTCTTCACCAGATCTTGTCTCGAGGTACTGAGAGAAATCATGAAAACCGTAGGAAACTTTGTCCTGTCTGAGACTTACAGGTACAATGTAGAAGTACCAGTGCTGCGGGTATTGTGTCTGTTCACGGACCCCGTTTTTATTTTCACACTAAGAGAGCGATGTAGCGTTGCCACACATTTTGTAGGGCCTGAAATCAGGTAGGATTTCACAAATAATTTTAAGGTTGCCACACTGTGTGGGCCAACGAAATCTGTTACGATTTCACACATATTGAAAAATGTAAGTTTGCCACAGTGCGTGGGTACATTAAATATGTTGGGATTTCGCACATAATAAAGAGATGTAAGTTTGCCACAAGGCGTGGACACACGAACTCTGTTAGGATATCACATATAAAAGAAGTTGCAAATTCGCCACACTGTGTGGGCCCATGTAACCTGTTAATATTTTCACACTTGGTGCAAGGCTGTAAGTTTGCCACACTGTGTGGGCCCATGTAACCTGTTAGTATTTTCACACTCGGTGCAAGGCTGTAAGTTTGCCACACTGTGTGGGCCCATGTAACCTGTTAGTAATTTCACACTTGGTGCAAGGCTGTAAGTTTGCCACACTGTGTGGGCCCATGTAACCTGTTAGTAATTTCACACTTGGTGCAAGGCTGTAAGTTTGCCACACTGTGTGGGCCCATGTAACCTGTTAGTATTTTCACAATCGGTGCAAGGCTGTAAGTTTGCCACACTGTGTGGGCCCATGTAACCTGTTAGTAATTTCACACTTGGTGCATGGCTGTAAGTTTGCCACACTGTGTGGGCCCATGTAACCTGTTAGTACTTTCACACTCGGTGCAAGGCTGTAAGTTTGCCACACTGTGTGGGCCCATGTAACCTGTTAGTAATTTCACACTTGGTGCAAGGCTGTAAGTTTGCCACACTGTGTGGGCCCATGTAACCTGTTAGTAATTTCACACTTGGTGCAAGGCTGTAAGTTTGCCACACTGTGTGGGCCCATGTAACCTGTTAGTATTTTCACACTCTGTGCAAGGCTGTATGTTTGCCACACTGTGTGGGCCCATGTAACCTGTTAGTATTTTCACACTCGGTGCAAGGCTGTATGTTTGCCACACTGTGTGGGCCCATGTAACCTGTTAGTATTTTCACACTCGGTGCAAGGCTGTATGTTTGCCACACTGTGTGGGCCCATGTAACCTGTTAGTATTTTCACACTTGGTGCAAGGCTGTAAGTTTGCCACACGCTGTGGCAAGACTTGCAAGACATAGGCTGCTTGTGTTCAAGTTTAATTTACCGATCATTACATAGAGTGGCTGCACGAACTCCCAATCTGTGTTCGGGCCCTGTAATTATCATAAACAATGCTTTCATTATTTAGACACTGTGCATGTTACAGCTCACAGTAATTAGCAAAGTGGTGTTCTGGTACGTAAGAAGGGGGCCTACGGCTAGAAGTTTGCATTGTTGCTTGCCTTCCCCTAATGGTATTTCATTTCCAGTCCTCCAAGAATCCAACTCACGCACATTTCTGCAGACTTACTTCCTCAGGTGTGCAGCTGTCAAACACCGCAAGAGCACGTAATCACAATTTCATTAAAGGAATGTGGGAAGTCGGTTGTACCACATTTCTGTAACAAGGAAAACATTCATTAGCGTCGCCATATCTAATCTTTGGTTTGTATTCAAATAAAAATAATTTATTCTAAAAGGAAATGGATGCCGTTAAAAATTAATGGGACCATTCTAAGGGAGCTGAAATAATTTAATTTCGAAGACAACCACGAGGAATGTGGCATTGTTAATGAATTCAAGTGATGATTTCCGAAAATAAAGAAAGATATATGAGATGGGAAAATTATTTAAACATAAATTGAAGTGAGTAACCGAGAGTGGAGAAAACTGCATGGTGAGGAACTTCACGACTTGTAATGTGCGCCACATAATGTTAGACAGACGAAGACAGATAGGCCTACATGAGAAAAGTTTCTAAACACAGAGTTACAAATTTGGTACAGACTTTTGATCAAAATCCTGAAACAAAGGGAACACTTAGACGACCTAGGCTTATGTTTTAAGTTAATATTAAAATGGGTCTTAAAACAACGGAAACTTGGACTGATTTATCTGGCTCATAATAGGAACGAGTGGCTGGCTTTTATGAGCAAAAACATGAAGATCCTTCGCCATAAAAGGTAGGCAGTAGTTGAGTAGGTATAAATTTTGCAACAAGAACTCCATGATGCATAATCTAACAATTCATTGTCCGTTTAGTTCCAATACAAAATTGCCAAGTCTTCTTTCTTGCAAATGTATTCAGCGGACACATTAGAAACTGTCATATATTTTTTTCTCTCCATATACTCGAGGTTTTTTATCTTGGGTCGGAGTGACCCCATATGTGTTGGAACTGTAACTTCTGTTGTGTCCATTTTCCATCCCCAGGATGATAGATGAATGAGTATGGACCATGAAGTAACAATAATCGATAGAGGGCAACCTATTCGCAGAAAAGCTTGCCTTTTTGCCACTTTGTCCACTAAAAATCCCACCTAGGAGCGGACCTGGGTCTATACTATAGACTATAGGCTAGCAACTAACTACCAGAGCTATGGCACAGACGCATACCAATATCACATGTCCGAAAATACTAAATATATGCAATATCATTTCCTTTAGAAGTTCTACATTAAAATTTTCAGCACAATTTTGATTTCATATATATATATATATATATATATCGATATCCACATACTTCCTTTACCCTGAAACCAAGGAAGATTTTAAAAATCAGCTCCACAGTTAAAAAGTAAAAATGGTTCATGACGCATGACGTGTGTCGAGTTACCATAATACTTGTCTGTCTTTAGCGCTTTTTTGTATTTGTAGATATTGAAAGAACTGCGACCTAAGTGATTCGTGCTTCTAAAAAGAAACATTGTATTTTATATCTCTGTGTGTCACCTAGAAATATAATCAGTGGGACTGATGCGTGTATTCAATTAAAAGGTCACGTCCAGAATGTTTTAGGAATGTTCATTAATATATTGTGTGCAGAGATATACAAATAAATTTGCAAATATAAGCTTATTAATTAGGCTACTTGAGTCTATTCTTAAGTCATTCTGTCCGTCCGTCCATTCAACATAATGTCCATGTGTTAGAAACTTGAGTATCGAAGAATGGGTTTCAATTAAATCTGACCAGAAAGGACTTGAATTTCTATCAACACCGCCATCAAAACTGAATATTTGTTTAATTCCACCAAAATTTGCGTACAAATTTAAACTTCAGTTAAAATCCAGTAGAATTAAAGGATGCTTTAAGTGAAGACCCTAAATTTATTTCTGCGTTTAACCATAGCTTGACTTGGTAACACTTTTTTTTCGGATTAAAGATTTAAGATGTAGAAAGGAATGAAGTACCTGTTATTCCCAATATTTTTTTTCGGTACGTGTTATGGATTTCAAGATAAGTATACAGAAGCGAGCCAAAGCACCACAAATAATTACACTATGCTTACGTTGCTTAACACATTTTGATATTCAATATTAATAATAACATTAACGTAGTAATTAATATAATATTATTATTAATATCTTTGTAGGATTAAAACTCGAGTATGAGAAACAGTTATACTTATAAGCAAGTTGTTGCGAAATATTTTTGTCCAGATATTTGTGTTAGATAATATTTCTGCCTAGCCGTTGTCATTGCGAATGTTTCAATTATTATGCAAGAATTCACCCTGGAGGTTTGGGAGGATAGAAATGTTATTTTGTGAGGTTTAAAGCTTCATGTTTTTTCCCTATTTAATGCTACGATTTCCTGAAAGCGGACGCTATACTGAGACAAATTGGATTCTGTTTGAGATGTAATTAATTTTTTATAAAAGTCAAGAACTTCCTGTAACTCTAGGAAATCGTATTATCAAAAGCTGTTTAAATTCCTTATTACTGTAAATGAACTGATACCGTCAACAAAACTTTTATTTAATGTATGTTCAATAAACTGCTATTCAGGCAACACATATCGACAGAACTTGTCTTCTTCAGGCCATCATCCCAAAAATTATATATATGGGCCTACAATTGCATTCCAGGTGTTAAATAATTGAGATCCAAATTTTGCCCTTTATATGGTACATGCTGCTTATCATTTCAAAATAGTCAGTAGTTATTCAGAAGACAGGCAATGTACGTATATACGTAACATTGAGAATTTTCGGTTTGGTGACGTGTGGAATACGATTGTTTATTTTATTTGTAATCAGCGTTTAGTAGGAAGTTGAAGGTAAAAATGCTGTACTTCATATGCATTTGACGAGTAACAGTATGTTGTACATATTATATATTTCCGTGTTCTTATATATTATATATATATATATCGTGATATTACTTTTTTGTAACCTGATTTGATCACTCTACACTCGGTCACGATCAGAAACATCACTATTACTGTTTTATCCTGCTAAATTAATTTAATTTTTATGAAAACAAAACGTTTTCTCGCCAAAATTGTGTATGCATTCCTTGCCTCGTAAATCTTGTCCACATACTCACGACATCATAACCTCATTGATTCATTACCTTAACAATGCTAGGTGTCTTGTACGAAGTTCCTCCTATGAAGTGTCCCAAATTAACAACATGCTTCACTTTCATATGCTCACTGTGTCTTGGCTACACCACTCTTTAGACACTCGCAACTGATTACATTACATGGACATGTTACGGTGCTTCACGAAGTAATTGACCTGTACAGCCCGGCTTGTTTTTGCATGATTAGGACTGATTGGTGTCTAATCATGTGTCTTGACTCTGTAATAAATGTTACTGTACATACGTATCTGGCGCCATCCGCGTGTCCGTGCGGTATAAGGCGTTCTAAGGCGTATTTCTGCAGCCGCTTGGATTTTGGATCGAAGGCTCAAATCCCTCTGAGGGCATGGTGTTCGTCTGTTGTGTTTGTTCTGTGTTGTGTAGGTAGCGGCCTCTGCAACGTGTTGATAGCTCGTTCAGAGGATTCCCACTGGCTGTGTGTCTAATTGTGTGTGATCTATAAACCTATAGATTGAGACGGCCTAGGCCCAGTTAGGCTGTAGTGCCACAGAAAAACAGCCATCTGGCTTATGTAAATATCTTCCAGTTGTGTGAAGACACTTTATATTTGAATCCATGCAGTTTTAATGTATGTCGTTTCGTGAATTAAATTAAGTTTCAGACCAACTGATGCACAACTAAAACCACTTTTATTGTAGCTTTATTATAATTGTTAAAATTGTACCCCTACACGTGTTTCGATCCTAGGATCATCGTCAGGGTTTTTTTTTTGTTGAAAGCTACTGTCACTTCAATCACATGATTTTAAATAGTCCAACAGCACATTAAAACTTATGTATTATAAGTTAAAATCTTGTTAAAAGTCTTTGTTAAAAGTTGTATAATAGTTGTAAAAGTATTGTAGACAGTGTTGATTGTGGAAGTGCTGGCATGTAGAATCGTGGTATTATGGGCATATGATAAGTGTGTCTTGTGGGGAACGAAGTGTACTATCTGTCGTCCGGTGAAAAGTACTATGGTCGTTTCGTGAAGTAAGTAACCAAGTTTCCCACACTAGTCCACATGTTTTTAGACAGTATCAAATTACGAGTCCTTCTTAAGTGTGCTAAAATGAAGCGACGCCTTAAATGAAGGGCGCACACTGGTTTCATTAGCGTTACCAAGCAACTTCAACTAGCTGTATTTCTCCGCATTTGTTATTCTGTGCCTCTGTCAGTACACAGTTAGAGGCCAACAAGTAATTTGTAAAATATACACGTTTGTTGCTGGAACAGATTAACAAGTTGTTCTCTACTTCTCTCCGAATCTGTCCATCGAGATGAAGTGCAGATTAGTATTACAGGGAAACGTTAGTACAAATTGTCTGAACACGTTCGTACGGCTCGCCGAATAAAACTTCATATAAATTCGGTCGAGAAGGCTAACAATTCTCTCTTCCCACTTGTGATTAACCGCCTGTAAAGCTTCCTCTTTAAGCAGATGATATTTATTCATAATTAGACCCCATTCGGATCCAGTTCAACCCAATCCGCCTTCTTCCAACCTTCCTGTTCAAGATCCTCACCACAACGGCCAAACCTCACAAGGGGCAAATTCAGTCCACATTTTGTGGCTAAATATTTACATAGCTCACTGTCCTTGGCCAAATTATATTGCGTAGATTATTATTAGAAACCACCAGTTTTCAGGTTGGTGTATGGGTAACGTGGTCAAAGAGCAATTCAGGTAAATGAAGAGAAGAGGTAATTGATATTAGGAGGACATAAACATATTAAAACAGGTCACGTATCAATCAAACAGACTGTATTCTTTGCGAGAAAAACTCTACGAGTATGTACTGCAAAAATACGCATAGACCTTACAACAGAAAATAAACTCCTAAAGAGCAGAGAGTAAATTTTAGAGATTTTATATAATAAATTCTGATTTAAGTAATGCATGTACATTCATTAGCAAGATCTTTATTCCAGAATGAATTCCATACACTGCTTCACTAATTAAGGAAATGACTGGAGAGGGAGTCAGGCTGCAGTCGATTCTAAGCATTCCGTTAATAAAGCAATTATATGCTAAACGAAGAGTGTTGTCAGTGACGACGTGCCTAGCAGTTTTCACGGGGTGTGTACAGTACGTGTTCATTTCACCCAACTTCAAATATAAAAACCAAAATACATTTTCAGTTTATTGACTCATCACATTTTTACAGTAAAGCTTAAGATCAACAAGGGTCAGTATGGTTAGAGTTAGTTTACATATATCTTAAGATCTGCAAGAAGCCGTAATTTCAATAACTCCAAGAAGCAGGTTCCTTTCGAGAAGCTAGTAATTTCTCAAGCAGACAAGAGATTTCCTGCATTTTATGGAACCCGAATATTTATTCGGGTGGTTGGTTGGTTGGTTGGTTGGTTGGTTTATTTAGTTAATTAGTCAGTTAGAAGGTCATTCAAGATTCTTGATATAACACAAATAATTATATTAACTTTGTTAATTATAAACCCACAAATATATTACAGGCTTAGGCATAGTTGCAAATATAATATTTATGTATATCTTATAGGTTTGGAAGGCTATAGGTGGGGGCTTGGAAGGCTATAGGTGACAGACTACAAAGGCCACACTATCTGAGCAGGGTTGATCATAATCGGAAAATTAGGAACAGGAAGCAAAGGACGGATATCGGGAAATTTTCCTTTGTAAGTAGGACCATCCAACTCTGGAACAAACTACCTGCAGATGCTTTAGGGACTTTCCCTTGTAAGCCGAGTATTTTTAGGAAAAGGTTAGGAAAGTGATAAGTGAAGTGAAGTGAAGTGAAGGGTATAGAGGGTGGGGAAAAATATCTAATAATACAGTGAAGTGAAGTGAAGTAAAGTAAAGTAAAGGGAGGCAAAACGGGAATGCCGTGATGTGTATATAAGCGTAGTGAAGTGAAGGTGAAATTGAAATGTGTGTGTATCATTTTATTGAAAACATGGAATTTTATTTTTGTATAGTGTTTGACTCATTGCTTGTTATGTGAAATTACTTTTAACTCTGATTCATTTACGTTAGGTTTTAGGTTAGGCTTAACAACTCTTTCTTTTTGCAGTATGTGTGTTTTGATGTTTCTGTATTATTTAATGTGTGGTTTTTTTGTAATGTGCGTGTGTTTTGTTTGTATTGTGTGTGGACGTTTTTGTAAGGTGTGGATGTTTTTGTTAAGGAGTGGATGTTGTTGTAAGGTGTGGATGTTTTTGTAATGTGTGGATGTTTTTGTTAAGGTGTGGATGTTTTCTTAAGGCGTGGATGTTGTAAGGTGTGGATGTTTTTGTAATGTGTGGATGTTTTTGTTACGGTGTGGATGTTTTTGTTAAGGTGTGGATGTTTTTGTTAAGGAGTGGATGTTGTTGTAAGGTGTGGATGTTTTTGTAATGTGTGGATGTTTTTGTTAAGGAGTGGATGTTTTTGTTAAGGTGTGGATGTTTTTGTTAAGGTGTGGATGTTTTTGTAATGCGTGTATGGTGTTCTAATGTGTGTACTTTTATTTAATGTATGTATTTTGTTTTGTAATTGTGTATAGTTTGTTTTGTATTGTTACTTTTATGTATATTATATGTCCATTTGTATTTTGTGTACTAGTGTAAGGACTACTGCCACCGGGTGAAAACATTTGTATTGTGTGTACTAGTGTAAGGACTACTGCCACCGGGTGAAAACATTTGTATTGTGTGTACTAGTGTAAGGACTACTGCCACCGGGTGAAAACATTTGTATTGTGTGTACTAGTGTAAGGACTACTGCCACCGGGTGAAAACATTTGTATTGTGTGTACTAGTGTAAGGACTACTGCCACCGGGTGAAAACATTTGTATTGTGTGTACTAGTGTAAGGACTACTGCCACCGGGTGAAAACCCAATTGCAATAAAGAATAATAATAATAATAATAAATATAGTGGTATGTCGCGGACTGCATATATCTGACTCAAGTAAAAGGACGTGGCTGGTTCTTTCAAACACAATAATGGAACTTCGGTTCGTCTGAGAAACTGTTAGCTTCCCAAGAAATTTGCTGCTCCTGAAGTTGGTTGGTTGGTTGGTTAGTTAGATAGTTAGTTAAATTTAAGGAATTACTTATAGACGACGCGTGCAATAGATAATACGGGAAGACCGCGTAAATTGGACCACTTCCTAAATTGAACTACGGCCCTATAAATTGGCAGATGGCAATGGTAGTCACTGCCGAGCCCAGTGGCCGCTCAGTCTATGGCGTGGGTCTGCGGCCTATCGCTTGCTGGGATTGTGGGTTCGAATCCCGACGGATGCATTAAGGTCTGTCTGTTGTGGACGTTGCGTGTTGTCAGGTAGAGGACTCTGCGTCGAGCTCATCACCCGTCCAGAGAAGTCCCACCGAGTGTTGTGTGTCTAAATGAACGTGATCGTGAAGCCTCGATAATGAGGAGGCCATTGCCCATGAGGGGCTGTTGCGCCATGAGAAAACATACGATAGCCACTCTCGTGGCCAAAAGTCGAAGCTTTATTTGTTCTGAGTGATGAAGGACACTCAGCAGTAATTAGGAAGTGTTGCTCTTTGTGGCATACTGTCTTATGTTTTGTGTGTGCTGCATCCTGTTTGTCACTTCTTGTGCGAAATGAATACTGTTCAGCTGAGGAGTTTCCATCTACAGGTGAACAAATACAGCTTCCTTGGGATAAAATTAAAGCCTTAATACTTAATATTTTGCGATCCAGTATCTGAAAGTCTTTGGTGAGAAGAAAAATGGCGTGTTGCTACAAACGTGACCGGAAGCGGTTTCCTGTATTGGACTGCGTACTTTATGTGGTCCGTTTTAGGAAAATGAGGGTGCCCTTCTTTATAGATTTTAAAAATATGGGGTTTATTAATCAGCAGGTAAACACGTGTTTTGAATTAAGTACGTGAATATGAAAATAAAATTTAAATATCGTTTTCCTCCTATATCATTACGATATATAATTGGAGAAAATACGAAACGAGGGAAGAAAAATTATGGAGGGAGTACTGGTTTGATATCGATATGGAGATGTAGTCGATGTGTGTAATTTGGGCACTGTGAAGTACTCTTGTGTTCTGTGGTCCAGTTTAGGATTGCATATACTTAAATTGAACTGATGCTGGCTTTTATGAATCTTTTTTTAAATATACTTTCCTATTCAGCAAAACAAATAATGCTTACGTAAAAACGCTTTTGTCTTTAGGGGATTCAATATAGGCGGTTTTCCCCTAAATACTACACCATAAGTATATTTGTATTGCATGTTGTGTGCCCTAAAGGAAAAGAAAGAGAAGAAAATGTGAAAGGAAATGGAGAACTAAAGATAAAAACAGATAAACAAATAAAAAAGTAAACAAAGTATTCGAAGACGAAGACAGGTGTCGTCATCTGTGACAGTATTGAACGATGTGTTTGATAAATCAGTGCGCATGCACACGACACGTTTGAAGCATGTCGACGTCGTGACACGTGCGTGACAATGGTGGTGCAAGATGAGAAGCAGACTGACAGATAGACAAAATATCACTATTTACATTAGTGACACGGTAAAATGAAAAAGTTTTTTTCTAGAAAAATAAGACAGAAAATCGTCCGCCTAAAACAGTACGCAGGCTTTATAGAACAAGATAAAAAAATCCGCGCTATAAAGGCATATTGTCTGCTTGTGTATTTGCGCTGTGCCAACATAATCTTGTTTCATACTTCTGGAATCTATCTGAGAAGGCCAAAACTTTTGAACATAAGTAAGATTGGAACCAGAATAAAGATATAACTTCTCTATAATACTTGAATACATTTTAAAATAAGGATACACATGAGGGGAAAGGAAGAAATAAAAGGAAATATATGTATGTAGGAAGAAAAAAGAAGAAAGTAATAATGACAGAGGAAGGATAAGAAAAGAAGAAGATGGAGAAATAAAGGAGGTACGCAGAAGGAAAGAGAGTAATGGGGTATCTAACACACAGTTCTGAATACGTTTAGGAGGTAGGCTGAATATGTAACACCGATTTGAATCCGGATGGAAGATGAACAGAATATGTGACACAGTTTTGGTACGGGTACAGGATGGAGAGCATATATTGTAACAGTTTGCAGTACAGGTGCAATTTTGTATACGGGTATGGGTTCGACAGAATGGGTAAATTAGTTTTGAATATGGTTATAGGAGGGAGAGGATAGGTAGCACACTGTTACGAGTAGGATAAGAGGATGGGCAGGTCTTTAATACAGGTATAGCTTGTTCAAGACGTCTAACAAAATTGTGAGTGCGGGTTTATGATGGACAGTATATGTAAGGACATAAGGACAGTATATGTAAGGGCATAAGGACAGTATATGTAAGTGCATAAGGACAGTATATGTAAGGATATAAGGACAGTATATGTAAGGCATAAGGACAGTATGTGTAAGTGCATAAGGACAGTATATGTAAGGATATAAGGACAGTATATGTAAGGGCATAAGGACAGTATATGTAAGGGCATAAGGACAGTATATGTAAGGGCATAAGGAGGACAGGGTATGTAAGGGCATAAGGACAGTATATGTAAGGGCATAAGGACAGTATATGTAAGGGCATAAGGACAGTATATGTAAGGGCATAAGAAGGACAGAGTATGTAAGGGCATAAGAAGGACAGGATATGTACTTCAGCGTTCGTTGCGAGCACGTGATGGACAAGTTATGTAGCAAAGTGCTGGCTACGTGTGCGCGATGGTCAGACTATGTAACTAACATTTTTCATCGTATGGTCCTTTGTGTATGAAAAAAGAATGCACTCAGGCAGAACATTGGGGATATAGATCAATACGAAGAACTATGGAAGCGGAAGGAGGGTTGCAGATTCTATTCTTGCCAAAGATAACAGTTTATTCTCCTCAAACAGCCATTCGCTCGCTTCAAAGAATCGAAAGTACGATATCTAACGTACTACCATCAAACGTTGCAGTGCCCTATGTCTGTAGAATCCTTCAACAGTTTTTTATGAAAATTGGTGCCGTATACAGAAAATGTACGAGTAAAAATTTGTCCCTGTAAACTTTATAAATGCATATACGAAGATAGGAGGTATAGCTCACTTCATTCTTGACCTTGACACTAGATAGAGGTGAGTACTCTATGCAAGTGTCCGTCATGTAAGCGAGAAGGTAAACATTAACTTTCTTTTCTCGGTGTCTTCTGCAGATATTACAGAACCAACAATAAACTGCATCACAATAACGAGAATCGCCTTGAATACTATAAACATGTTTTAACACTTTGACGCCTAAAATTCCTGTAGGCCTACTATATACACAACGCCGTTCTTACATAACATAAAACACAATATTTTTCTAATTATGTTTAACGTTCATTCTGTTATTCCTTAAAAAATGGCCTCTATAAAGTCTTATATTCATAAAAAAATAATCTTTATGAACAGAATGTAAAATTCGTTCTTAGTACTTTGCAAGCTGAATAGATTTTAAATTTAATATTCCCTAATAATTACATTTTTAATTATTAATATTTATATATATATATATATATATAAGGATTATTGTTGAACTGACTAATTTATGTCTAGTACATGAAGGGGTTCATTATTTGAACTCTTTAATAAAAATGTATACTTATATATCATGTATAATCCCTTGAATTGTGTCTCCATGATGATGGCTCAGTCAGAGCCGAAACATGTCGGAGAAAGTATAATGTAATATATATATTGCCTAACAAGTGTATTTTGTTGGAAATTAATAAACACAGAAGTTTTTAAACTTAAAGTAAGTGGCACAGATAATAATTAATGTAATTATAAAAGCAAAGTCGTTTTAAGGCCTACATTAGCTAAAGGTGTGTTAATCTTGCATAGCTGTTAATTCTCCTAGGGAGAAAATTATAAGGCATAATCCCCAGGGGCAAGGGATTTATACAGAGTTTCGTGAAATCGGTTAAGTGCTTTAAAAGTTGAAAGCTATGATGCACAGTCAGCATCTTAACTCCGTAAGCTTACTTTCCTTCCCTAACGAATAATATTTTCTGAAAATTAAGTTCATTGATGTTTGCTCGCGTCGCCCCGTTTATATTGAAAGATATAGCTATCAGTACGAATATAATATATAATGTAATATATAGTGTATTATCTTCGTGTAAGGCGAGGTCTTCTTGATTAAATTTAGTGCAAACAAAATGTAATTACTATTGCTGTGAAAATTATCGGGCTGATCTCCTTATAAGCTTCTGTATTTGTTTCGTTAAAAATATCTACTGATAAATCAGCATTGCTGCTTGTGTTTTTGTTGTTTTTGTTACAATCCGCAAATTATTTCTCTGAAATTAGTTTCTCTCTATATTTTTCTTAATTTTTAATACGTGAAGAGAAACTAATAAATTTGTAGTGGATATTATTGAGACATAAGATATATATATATATACATCAACATTCGCTGTATCTCTAACACTTGCCTGTAGCAATATAAGGAGGCTTTGCATATTCTAAGTCGAAGTCTGCAGAACGATCAGGGATACAAAATACAAAGACCTATCGCGAAAAGGTAAACCTGTGCGACAATAAACACAATCTTCTTGTAACAACGTGAGAGGATTTTGTATGCACAGCCAAGCTTCAGCAGAAAGCAAATCGGTAAACAAAGCATAGAATACACGAAACGAATTCACAGCTGCTACCCCACGGTTATGAATTATACTGATTCCCTTTTCGGAAAAATAACCAATTTCATACAGTAGGGCCCATTTTGCGAAGCTGATTATCATTCACCATCTGGTTGTGCTCTTGTGTTGAGATCTGCGTTCTTCTGGGGTATTACGCGGCGTTGTGTCGTGATTGTTTACAGACGTTTCGGGACATCGTATCGGTCCCATCTTCAGGGGTCAAGAGTCCGTGAAGATGGGACTTATTAAGACCACACTTTTAATATTATCCTCCCCTTAAAATTTAAGCTAGTCCATGTGATTAATTTAAAATACTCTTGAGCTTTAAAGCCATTTAAGATATTTAAAATCCAGGTTCTACCTTATAGGAAGGACACTATTTCTTCAATGGAAGACTCACTGACTTATTGCATACATCAAAGCCAACAAATGCCATAAGTGTATAGAAGTATGTTATACACACCGTATACCTCCGACATGTTTCGGCCCCCTATTCAGTGTGCATCAATAGGGAAGCGGCCAGGCCGCGAAGCTGACTACTCACCTCTCCATATAGTGGCGAGATTAAGAATCAGAAGAGCTATACCTCCACACCTACACGAGGATTTATGGCACATCCACGGACAATTTTACCTTTTCTTTACATAAAATATGGTAAATTATAAGAATAATTTTAACTATGTGACAAATTATATAATATTATGCGCAGGCTTCATGATCGTAATAATTTTTGATATGGTTCTTTTATTTTGTTTGTAATGAACAAAATATGACTTCAACAATCAGCAGAATTGGTTGATTTGGAATACAGTTTGTTATATTTTCACGTACACACGTCGGATTTCCCTAAGATTTATTGTGGCGGTCAACAACGTAGCTATTACGACTGTGATAGTCTCTTAAACAGCATCGCATAGTCTATGGACTTGCATTTGTCGAGGTGGGAATTTTTTAGCTCTACTCTTCGGCTTGTAACAGGCCTGCCACTGGTTTTAATACACCTGTATAAAGTTCGATGTTTTTTGTTTATATCTGCTACACTACTCGCAGTAAACATAGGGCCTGTCTATGGAACAGGGTCACATAACTTGCAGCATTTTGTAGGCCTGTGTAAATTAAAATTGTCGTTAGCCCAGGGAACTTTAATCATCTTTCGTAATATTGGAATTCTGTGGCTCTGAAATTCCACATAAAATCGTCAACGCAACTGATATTTAGACGCTAAATTTCTGTCGGCCCGATATTGCATTCTGGATCAGGTCCCTTTGAGGTGCCTTCCTGTATTAATTATTTTCCTGTTCAGTTCGTAAAACGCCTGGTGGGTAAAACATGCCTTGTGCGTTGTGTTTGAAATACCCATAAAGAGATTCACCTACGATGAGTCTGAAATATCATGACAGAATGTTTCCACGTCTTTCTGAATGTATCATTCACGCTCATAATCCATTGTAATGGTATAACCAATAAGTTAATCAGCTAAACAAGAGTTTAATCAGCTAAACAAGAGTTTAGTCAGCTAAACAAGAGTTTATAAATAAACGAATAAAGAAATTTTCATAATTTAGAATCAGCACTTCTTAGGCATGTTCGCAAAATTGCGAAAAGTGATTTCTAGCTTCGTCATGTCTGTCCGCCAGCCCTTCTATCTCTCTGCATGGAACAACTCGGCTCCCACTGGACGGATTTTCATTAAATTTTGTATTTGAGTATATTTCGAAGCTCTGTCGAGAAAATTCGAGTTTTGTTAAAATATGACAAGAATAACGGGTACATTATATGAAGAAGTATGTACATTTATGATAATTTCTCGCTGAATTATTCTTAAAATGAGAGATGTTTCAGACAAAGTTGTACAGAAAATCAAAACAAATATTTTGTGTTCAATAACTTTGTTCCGAAAATCGTGCCTTTTATGAGATAATGTTGAGAAATATGGCAGATTCAGACAGGCCACAGATGACAATATAATACGGCGAATGTGCTTTTCATCCTGGATAAATAAGGCTAGAGACACACACTCAGAATATGTAATATTTATTGCTTTTCTACAGAACATTGGTTATGCGAACGCGCCTCAATGTTAAGTTACACGTACATCGCCTGTCTTGTTAAAGTTGTGTTCGTGATTTATAAATATTATTAAATGGAATTACATTTCATTATATTGGAGTTAATAAGATTCCGAAACGCATGTGAAATGACTGTATAGACGTGTGTAAACCACCCAGATCTTGGTAGGAGTTGCAGTGAAGGCAGAATGTTGGCTGCTTGGGTGTAGCAAAGATTTCAAGTTGTTTCTTATTTCATTGAAATGTTGTATGTCTTGAATATTTTGCGGCGACAGAATTCAATAAAATCTCGGGCAGAGAGCAGCGTCAAAGTGTAAAGATATTCCAACGTGCACCATAAAGTTGGGAACAGATTCCGTCCCTTTGACGCTGCTGTCTCCCCGACAAGGTTTTATGGAATCCTTGAAATGTTACTTAATTTTATAATCTCAGTTACTCTTCATTTAATTTCTTACATTTTGAGTTAAGCTATGAAACCAACTGGTTCTAAATAACAAATTACCTGCGAAACCACTGCTGTAGTCACAGTCGCACTCCTTGTCACTAAACCACTGCTGTAGTCACAGTCGCACTCCTTGTCACCAAGCGTACACATTTGCTGACTAAACAGACAGACGACCTGTCGGTAGAGAAGGAATATGTCTCGCTTTGTTCTGTACATTTTTCGAAATTTTCACTTAAGTTGCATCCGTACTAGCGTGTTACTTCTATTCTCTTAATAGGCTTGTTACTTCTCTTACTAGGCGTGTTACTTCTCTTACTAGGCGTGTTTTTACCTTCTCTTACTAGGCGTCGTTACTTCTCTTACTAGGCGTGTTACTTCTCTTACTAGGCGTGTTTACTTTCTCTTACTAGTGCGTGTTACTTCTCTCTTACTAGGCGTGTTACTTTCTCTACTACGTCTCGTTGTTACTTCTCTTTCAGGGCTTGCGATATCCAAAGGGGCAATACGCACTTGTCGAGGCTTTTCTTTAAGTACCGGCCCCTGAGTAGAGTTATTCAATCGGCTTCCGGTGTTCATCTTAGCTGGCGTGTTACTTCGTCTACTAGCGTGACATATTCTTCTGAGCTGAAATTACTATCTCTATACGCGACTTCTCTTATGATGTACTTTTTCTAGATTATCTTACTAGCTTATTTCTTTTGTTACTTCCTTATAGGCGTGTATCTACAGCGTTTACTTCTTGCGGTTATTCCTACTAGCTGTTACTTCTTACTAGACGTGTCTCTTACAGCTTACTCTGACAGCTGTACTCTCTACTGGTTACTTCTTCTAACTTACTCTTAGCGTTTACTTTCTATAGCTTGTACTTCCTTACAGAGTGTTATTCTTACAGTGTTACTTCTACTAGCGTGTTATTCTTCTAGGTGTTACTCCTACAGGCGTATTCCTACTAAGGTACTCTTTCACTTGTTACTTTCTCAGTGTTACTTCTCTTACGGCTTGTATCGTATAGGTTACTTCTCTTATAGGCGGTCTTCTCTATAGTTGTCTTTGTACTAGCGTTTACTTCTTTAGTGTTTCTTTTAGGTTACTTCTTCCGTTTCGATATCAACGCATAGCCTGTCGAGCTTTCTTGAAGTACGCCGTGAGTATCATAGGCTTGTGGGTCGATCCGTTAGCTTGGCCGTGAAGTCGCAATATAGTCGTCGAGCAAGCACGCCAAATTATTATTCTGAACCTAATAGAAAAATATGACACAGCCCAAAACGGACAGACGTTTTAATGTTAAATTTTGCATCTAAGTGTCAAAACCAAAACTTCCTAAATGCGATTTCATTCCAGCTGATTGTTATTTCTATGTTATTTTTAATGTTTTTAACTATATTTATTATATTATTATATTTTATTTATTGTTTTATTTTAAGATAATGATAATTACATGTAACACCAGATTTAACATTAAAAATTTTCATTTTGCCAAAAACGTATTTAATTTCATCTTAAAATTCTCACAATGAGCATCGCATATTTAGTTACAAGACGTTACATCATATACAAATTCTCGGTTTTAAGAACAGCAAGCCGCTGTGGGGCTAAAAGCCATTAAAAGAAAATTATTTTTTTATCAGTTTTTAAGGTACAATTGAAGAAGGGGACCTGACAGTATTTAATACAAACTAACAGTAACCCGTGACAAATATGTAGTCGGTTTTAGAGGCATAATTTGGAGGTTTGTAACTACGTACACACGTATGTTATATGTATATAGGTATGTGTGATTTGTATGCATGTTGTATGCATGTATGTATGAATGTATGCATGAATGCATATATGTATGTATGTGTAGGGATCAATGTATGTATATATGTGTATATATGAATATATATGTATTATGTACATATGTATGTGTGTGTATAAGACATGTACGTATACAAGTATGAGCAGATCCCTAAGCATATTATGCATTTATTACCATTAGTAATACATAATGTTAAGTGCAATAGGGATAGTAACAAAAGCAATTTGATCACACGAAGTTTCAGGCAAAACTGATACTGCCTACATTCCCATTGCACAAATTTACAGTCTTGTAGATCTGTTAACGTTGTATCTGCTGGTGTTATTCTTTATTTAGTTAAACTTACAGATAATATGTAGTAGATAATATGTGGGTGAATCTTTATGCGTTATCTTCATATTACATTATGAGTGCCCAAATCCAATGAATCTAAGCTAAAAGTTTTCTCTCAGACCCCGTATTGTTGTTCTACATTCAAAAGAATATCAGGCACGAGCCCGGAATTTTTATTTGGTCGGGAGGGAGGCTAACCCTGAGGCTGTATGTATTTTACGCTTCATGTTAAAACGTTATAAAAATCATGTCATAAGTATAACCGTAATATAAAACTTTTTTTGCAACTGCATATAATAATAATATATATATACAAATATAGCTACGTGTTCCATGACCCACTCACTTAATTTAAATCACTATTTCTTCTAATACAGCCTAAACTTTTTATTTTATTTTTCGAAATTCTAATGTACTAGTCATCAGACGATTTCAATGGTTGAAGGGTAAATCACGTAGAATGTTTGATATAATTTTGTCCATAAATTCTTTTTTTTTTTTAAATTCCGGCTTGAGGGATCTCTTCAGGCCGGCAGGCCTACACCCCCCCCCCCCCTTGGAATGCGCCTGAAGATTATTACCTTAAAAATTCGCATATTTTCATAATTCTAGTGTCGTTCTCGTCTCAGAATGTGGCGCGGCCTCAGTGTCATTATTTCTGTTGACAATTAGAAACTACAGATTTGGAGTGGTCTCCGCTAATATTACATTCATAATGATGTTAGTAAAGATTGGTCAACTGCCTCAAATATCGGTCAACTCTTCAAAAGTTGAATTTACAAACACACACACTCACAAACACACATACACGCAAGACTCTATAATCGCATAAGCCTACATTTTTCATTTTAAGAAATTATGTTAGTGTAAACAGGAAGAAGAATGAAGAAGGCAAATGAAAGTGTAGGCACAAGATCCTCATGTTTCGTCACAAAACCAAGAAAAGTGCCATGCTTAGAGTAGAAACGTTTTGCAAGGCGACTGTCTTTTGTTAGTGGTTGGCTGACGTATTAAGTTTGCAGTTATTTTAATAAGATTTCATTAAGCCGACAGAAGAATGAAGTATTGCAATCAATTATTGTTTTTCCCCCAGCTAGTATTTATTGGTAGGGTCATAGAAAATCAACCAGTTAACTGTATGTTTAGGCTCCAGTGAGCCAATATCAGGTTAAATAATTTAGATTCATAACATAATAAGATTAACTTCTATTTAGGAAGATTTTAGATGTATTGTTAATGATATATATATCAAGTTGATTTATTATCTATCTTTATGTTGTCATTCTGTCCTGCATTCTGATCTCCAGACATGACCATGTACTTAGTTTTCTCAGCATTTACTTCTAGACCAATCTCCTTACTAGCGACTACCAAAGCTTCTGTGTTTCTCTTTACAGCGTGTACACTTCCGCCCAGTATATTATCATCATCAGCATAAACCAGAAGCTGATGTGTACCATTTAATTTCAAACCCTCCTGGTTTGCCTGAACCCTCCTAATGGCATATTGCAAAGCAAAGTTGAAAAGCAATGGCGATAAAGCATCTCCGTGTTTCAAACCATTCTTAATAGGAAATGTGTCAGCCAAATGTTTGCCTACCCGGACTCTGCTATAGGTTTCATTTAGACACATTTTTACTAGCCTTACTAGTTCATAGGGATACCAAACTTAATGAGAATATTATACAAGACCTCCCTCGTAACTGAATCATAGGCTTTCTTGAAGTCTATAAATAGCTGATGCACTGCCTCATTGTTTTCCCATTTTTTCTCAAGTATCTGAAGAATGCACAATATATGATCATTAGTTAACCTGTTACGTCTAAATCCACACTGATACTCCCCAATAATTTCCTCTGCATATGGAGTTAACCTTGGCAGAAGGATGTTGGATAGAATTTTGTATGTGGTTAACAAAAGTGATATGCCTCGATAATTACTGCAATCTGTTTTATCACCCTTCTTATAAGTAGGTACAATGATTGACTCCGCTGCTTAGGCAATTCCTCTTTATTCAAAATAGAACATATTTAATTAGCCAACTTTAAAGCACTTCTCAATATACAGTGTTTGATGTTACCAATCTATCATTTTCTGTATGTTGGTGACGCCCTGCAGTAACTGCAACAGCGACGTTGTCAAATGAGGAGGATCGGGAAAATTCCACATAGAGCTTGCCATGGAAGAGAACAAGTGATGGTGTAATAGTCCAACACGTTTAAGCCCCTGCCCTTGAGACTTACTGATTATTATAGGAAATGCAATTTTGTTCGGAAATCTTCTGATGCACAGTTTGAAGGGAATGGTAGGTTCTGATGGACCTAACTGAATGCTGGGTATAATGATTGTTTTTCTAGATCTAATAACTTCTGCTGCTATGCAGTGCTCGTGCAAGCCTCTTACGATTATTTGCTGCCACCACCGGAGGCCAAGGGAAGCTAACATACTTCATGAGCTTCCCATGGCTTCCAATGGAGGCAGCAGTATTGCTATTTAAGGTTAGAGTCTTGTTAAAAACAATTTTATGAAAACAAAGGCGTCTGACCTCAATGCTGAATCATAAGCTTTCTAAAAATGTCTGTCTTGAAAATATTCGTTCAGTTGTTTAGTAGATCACAATGTAGCAAACAAACTTTTCCTAGTAATTCCATTGTTACAATAACATAACGGAATGCAGAAAGTTAATGTATAAGGAAGAAAAATACATCTTCAAATGCGCTGAGTTAGAAATTCATTAATGGAAGCTTCAACAGGTGTACCAATGGCAATATATGTACTTCGTGCTAATTTTATGCGGCTGGAAGTCCTTGAAGGAAAGTGAGTTTCGTAATGTCGCCCCATAATTTATTTATTCAAATTTTCTACACCACATTTACGTTCTTATCGACGTCATACGTACTAAATCCATTTTACCCAACAGAATATTACACCAACACTTGTTCAATTCCCCTTATCCATCTCCACCCCCGCCCTTGCAGTGAGTGTTTTTAAAGTTTCTAGAAGCAAAACGTTAGGCCCTTTGTGACATAAAATTTAGAAGTTATTTTTAAAATACATATGTTGTAATTTTTTCCTTTGATCTGATGAAATGAAACAGTTTGCTTTGGGCGGAATCGAATAAATCTGTGATTACTAGCGGTTGTTGACTGTGACAAAGCAACCGAAATTTTAACAAGACAACCTGATACACGCGGTGCAGGATTGTTATGGATTATAGCCTCAAACGCAACATGTGTTTTGTACATGACTGTGAGTTAACAAGAGAGAAGAGAATAACAGTGCCATCAGTAATTAAACTACAAAGTTTGTTGTTCTTCTTCTGTAACCTTGTACGTGTGCGCATTTCGACGGCGACTTTACTGTAACTTAAACTACGTGTTAATCTGTATTTAAAAATGAGACGTCGAGATTTACACAAGTAAAAGACTTTATTTATGCCTATTCAATACATAGAAGAAGAATTATTTGTTACTTTACACATCTGTTACTCATTTGGTAAATGTCTTTGTTTGGGGAATAGGCCCAACGTAAAGCTTTTATTTACGCGGGGAAGTACAACAAGGTGATATAAAACAAAGATTGAATCTGCTCTACATCTAATGCAAAATCCTGTCATTGAACAAGGTCATGAGAAAATTTCATCTGCCTCGTATCCTAAAACCCGTTTCACTAAGCTTCAAGTTTACAATTTTAAGCCCAGGTTTATCTATACTTACAAAGTACTGTGACATTAAGGAGATCAAAATCTTGCCCACACACATTACTTATTTTTTATATTATTCTCATAGTTGTCAACGCATATTTTTTGTATTATTCTCATAGTTGTCAACGCATATTGTTTGTATTATTCTCATAGTTGTCAACGCATATTTTTTGTATTATTCTCATAGTTGTCAACGCATATTTTTCGAACAGAATATCCGCCTGATTCAACTGAAATATCTGGATTGTGTTCTCTGTAATGTAGAGACTACATATTTAAATGCAATTCAAATTAATTTCTTGTCCTTAAAAAGCTAATATCTGACATATTCTGTCTCAAATCTGCTCCTTTAAACAGATTTCCTCACTAGATGCTGTAGGTACTTGTAATTGTTCTTATGGAAATTAACAACAAAAACAGTAATAATTAAAATTATAATAATGCCCAGCAAATAGGAAATTACAATATTTACAATTTGTAAGAATTTCATACCCGTAAAATTTGTGTATTTTTTTCCTGTTTCGTAATTAATTTATTGAGGTAACAAGAAAAGCATCCTCTATAGATAAGTGGACCTTATTCTTCTTTCCCTGGACATGTATCAAGCCTAATACGATATGAGAGACAGACGTATCAAACCGAAAATCCTTGTCTCTTCTTTACGAATGGAGATGTCAGAACAAAAGAAACGCATCGATGCTCTGACATGCACATCGATGCTCTGACATGCACATCGATGCTCTGACATGCACATCGATGCTCTGACATGAGCATCGCGACGTACCAATAGCTTTTTCTTTTCCTGGAGCAACATTTCGAAGAGGGGAATATGAAATGTTATGTCACTTACACCGTGCATGTTCTTATAGTTAGTACATTAACCAATATACGCACTTAATAAAATACAATTCATGACAACTATTAAATTCCTACATGTTTCGGCACCGGTTGCCATCCTCAGGGAGACATTTAGAACAAAGAATACAAACCCAACACGCTAATCTAGGTATTATTCACTGTCATCACAACATTGTGTTTTTATGCTTATCAAGTTTGTGTAGTTTAGAATTTTGATATTTCAGCCATTCCAATAAGGGCGGTACAATACAATGATTAGCGTGTTCGGCTTGTATTCCTTTGTTCTAAAAAATTCCCTGAGAATGGCACGCTGGTGCTTGACCTGCAATGCACGACCGCCTGCGGTAACCTACGTACTGAGCAGATAAGATTTGCGCTTTAACCAAACGAATCCCTTAAATGACCCATGAACAACAGAACAGCCCGTTCTTGCGATTATACGATTAACTTTCTTAACTCGTCGACTAAAGATGAACATAAAATGGAATGTTACTCGTTTTACATAATTATATTAGCAGCGGTGCGTAAATTTTTTGGGATTTCCATGAGTAATGGGTTTATCTCATATCCTATCAAAGGCTCTAGTCTTGCTACTTCCTACTGGATTTCATTCTTGTTCAGTTTTTCTTACTTAAGTTTTTCGCGTCAACTTCTTGTTAACGCAATCCTAGCGCGTGTACTCGTATTTATACATATTCACAGCTTTAGTTGAATAGGCCTCTACGATATTGTGGGCATTATATCTGAGCGCTAGATATGGGTTACAATAGACTGTTCAGAGGTTTTCAGTGTCAGCTAAAAGTCCACTAACCACAGTCAGATAATTTTTTTTATTCCGTAGTGCCCCAAATATAATATAAGTGCAGTTGTGTCCATTTGCGTAAACCGATAGAGAGCTTAGTTCTTCACGCCGTCCCTGCACACACACACGATTTAATTAGGTGAAACTACGCTCGGTCTTGTAATTGACCAGGCATTCCAGCACATATCATGCGACGAAACACGTTGCTTTGAACTCCTCTTCTCAGATAATTATAATATGGAAAAGTGGAAGGCCTCCTTTCTGAAATTTAATTATCTACATCATATCCTTTACAGGACGAAATATTATGCCTCTGCTCCCAACATTTAAATTATATCTGAATTTTGGATTTCTAAGTTTAATTGTAAATTCTTAGAGTTCAAAGGGCAGTGGTGCCTGCATATACCAACAGTTTTCATTTCAGGAAGTCTACACCCTGTCCTTTGCGTGAATCTCAGAACAGACATAATTTATTTCCCTGTTCTTAAACTGGATATGGTAGAAAGTTTTCTGCGAGTCACGAACTGTGCCTCCAAATTACGTCAGGGTAATTTTTGTCTTTAAAGGCTGCCCTGTGACTTAGGCGGTTTATCGTCTTCTTGCCACCTCAGAGACTCAAGTTCGATCCGGCAAAATTTCGTGTAGGATTTATGGTGGACAAAGTGACACGGAGATAGGTTATTCTTTGAGTGTTTCTACTTTCTCTGTTAGTAACCTTCCACCAATGTTTCTCTCTAATTTCATATTCAAAGCTACACTTATCAGAAGAACAAACGGGCGAGACCTAAACTCTTTCAAAAAGCAAATGCATTTCATGATGTCCCATGGCAGGGTCCTTTTAACACTAAGTGAAAATAGTGCGTTTAAAGTAACGTTTCGATATTTTGTGACACTAATAGTATGGCCTTGTCTTCAAATACGGCCCTTTTGTCAGCACTAATTAAACATAGTGCATTGAGAAGGTCAGTATTCTGTGGGCCGTAAGAGCACGCGGATTTTCAAATTTCATGAAGTATGAAGGGGTTAAAGGTCATGCCCATATACACGGATGGGCATGGCCGGCTCTAAAATACGGCATATTTTAGGGACGTTAGCACTGCCCCCTGGTTCAGCACGATATAAAATCCGTATTAACAGGAAGTTCTCGCACTACTTTCATACATGGAAAACAGTCAATATGTCGTGCAAAATCTCCAGACTCTTCTCCAAAAAAAAACATGTTTCAATTCCCATGATGGACTTCAGCTCAAGATGACAGTAAATGCAGGCAGATATTTTGTAAATGTTCAACAGCAAACTAATTTCTCTAATTTGAGCTTTTCGCGACGAATTTCTCTTTAAGGCCTTCTACTTTTTGGAAACCCTATAGTCTAGCATGTAAGTACTAATACTGTGAAGGAATTTTGCTATAAGATTACAGAGTGTCAGAGTGTTATTTAACGACGTTATCAGTTATTAATGTTACATATTTTCGTTGATAGATGAATGAATGTGTATGGAACATCTTTGGAATAATACTGACGGGACAATTCCACAGACGTCCCAATGTCTACTCTACCACCACTAATGTCCCAATGTCTACTCTACCACCACTAATGTCCCAATGTCTACTCTACCACCACTAATCCCGCACTAATCTCCTCACCCACGGCACGGCTCGCACAATTTCGTAATCCAGATAACAAGAGCATGAAATGTCTCATTTCTTTATCCAGTTTCCCATACATAATTATTTGACATGATTTGCTGCGAATGTTCTCGGATTGTCTCGGCAGAGTCAATTTGGAATTGTCAAAACATTAAATGCAGTTTATTTTTACTTATTTCTCTAAAATTTATAGGTCTATTTTTGTTCAGTTTTGGAGTTACCACGTTACAGATTTTCCCAACTAATATAAAACATTTTTTCTCTACTGTGAAGACTGTGATTGTATACCGATAATATGTAATTACTTTCCTCGTTGGACTGGTAGAATATTGGTGTTGTGTATCATTCATTTTAACTGAATTCAACGTCATACACTTTCGTTATGGAAGTGCCAAGTAACATAATTTTCCTTGTGTTTAGAGGCAGTGGTAAATATTTCCATTGATTTATTTGGCCTATGAGAGCGATATTTCATAAGTAATTTTACGTACATTTAGTACTGTTTTGTGTCAACTGTATTGAACACTGTTGTTTGCATGAATAGCATATTATATTAAACTTAAAACTGGCCAAAATGGATCTCTTCTCAATATTTCCAACGTGGTCACCAATCTTCAATTAATGACTACCAAAATACACAACTATATCGTAGTTTAATAAATGTGGAACATATCCTGCATGTTTCTGGTTGTATAAACCATCCTCAATGGACATAGAATACAACCCTAAAACCCCTGAATACACAGCGCTATATAGATAGCATATCGACAAATACGAAATAGACTTTGCATTCATACATCCCTCTGATCAAATATGTATCTGTAAATCTTGTATTGACCAACATGAGTAAATCCATATTATTGTGCTCTCAGGTATTATGTGCATGTTCAATTTTTAAAAGTATTTGGCTGTACGTACCCCATTTCTCAGTTTACACGTGTTACGATTTTTCTATAAACCGCAACATGTAATATTATGTAAAACAGATAATTGTGTACTTGTAACGGTAATTAAATGAAGAATATTTTAAGAGGGCACGGAGGAAACGAATCTCTTTAAAATGGTTTCCAACAATAAATATCCGTCCACAGAGCCAGCTAAGGTGACGACGTGGCTTGATTAATCTGCCTGCTGTGATTGAATGATTGAGTTATAGCATTATGTCGCAGATTTATTACTTCTGATTGCCATATCAGCTTTTGAATGCGTTGTCGTAATTGCTTTCGTGCAGTCACAATTTCAATTAGTGGAAAACACATGCTATACGGGCTTCCCGCTAATTGAAGCTATAGATACACGAAATCAGACGAACTGTGAGGGCATTTATAAATTTAATGTTATACGTCCTCCGTGCAGTATACATATATAAGTAAGTATATTACGTCCTCCGTGCAGTATACATATATAAGTAAGTATATTATACGTCCTCCGTGCAGTATACATATATAAGTATATTATACGTCCTCCGTGCAGTGTACATATATAAGTAAGTATATTATACGTCCTCCGTGCAGTATACATATATAAGTAAGTATATTATACGTCCTCCGTGCAGTATACATATATAAGTAAATATATTATACGTCCTCCGTGCAGTATACATATATAAGTAAATATATTATACGTCCTCCGTGCAGTATACATATATAAGTAAGTATATTATACGTCCTCCGTGCAGTATACATATATAAGTAAGTATATAATACGTCCTCCGTGCAGTATACATATATAAGTAAGTATATTATACGTTCTCCGTGCAGTATACATATATAAGTAAGTATATTATACGTCCTCCGTGCAGTATACATATATAAGTAAATATATTATACGTCCTCCGTGCAGTATACATATATAAGTAAATATATTATACGTCCTCCGTGCAGTATACATATATAAGTAAGTATATTATACGTCCTCCGTGCAGTATACATATATAAGTAAGTATATTATACGTCCTCCGTGCAGTATACATATATAAGTAAGTATATTATACGTCCTCCGTGCAGTATACATATATAAGTAAGTATATTATACGTCCTCCGTGCAGTATACATATATAAGTAAGTATATTTCCAACTTATTACACTAGTTCAAATATGGAGGTAGCTCGTATACTTTTCGGCCACTTTGTGGCCACCTTCAGTCAGTACGTGTCACACAGAGATCATATATACAGTTATACAGTTGTATAACAACGTCGTTGTGAAATGGTAAAATGGTAAAATGGTAAAATAAAAATCTAAGAGTGCAATTTTTTTATATATAACTATAGACAGTGTTACAGGTAATATATATATATATATATATATATATATAAATGATTCGATTGTGATTTAATGCAAACGTCACAGTCACGATTCTTCACATCGCGATCTACACGTATATAACACACTAGGTTTGTGACTGAGTGAGTCACGTCTGGATTACCATGGCCGCGATAAACGTAATCGTGTTAATGGCACAGCATCTCTTGTGAGTGACGTCACCCGCAGATTTCCTCGGTTACGATGTACGTAACCATGGCCAAGATACAGGATTTTGTGAGAGGATAAGTGAAAGAGTGGCGGAAAGTTGCAAACGCGCTAATGAAAAGTGTAGTTGCGTAAAACACGCAGAACTTCTTGCGTAGCTGAGACAGTGTCAATTTCTACGGAATGAATAAAGTTATTTCGTTAGTTACTTAGTAAGCTAATTACACGGTTCAGTATTTCGCAATTTCGCAAAATATTGCTGATACTTGTAGCCTAGGCCAGTTAAATTCAATCACATTTCAAGCCATCTTTTTCTACGATCCTTTCTATATATTCCAGTCTACGCCTTAAACCTCGAAGGTGCTCTTCTACCTTTATTTTCATGTCACAAATGTGGATGCATTTGTTTCCCCCTTTTTCTGCTATATTTCGACTATTTCAATCTTCTTTATCCAATTACCTTAACAGTGTTAAAGAAAGAATACAAATTACGAAATTCGTCTTTATTTAATTCTTCCGTCTCATTATCCATCCTCGACTCCAACTTTTCTCCTCAGCACTTTGTCATTAAAGACAGTTCCTCAGTTCTCGCAGTGAGAAGCCAAGTTTTAAATCCCGCTGTCTAATTTACTGGGTCGGAGTCCGTGACAGCCTAATAGTTCCTGAGCTGGCAAAAAAATTCTCAGCATTTGATATAAATTGAATATTTATTTCCACACTCACAAGACCCCATCACTTTTCCCTATCCTGAGTCACGTAATTCACGTGCACGTCCTCCCATCCAATTTGTTAAGGTCTATTTTATTATGATTTTTCTACGTCAGCATAGGTCTTCCAAATGGTCCTTTCTTTCAAGGTTTCCTACAGAAATTCAGTATGAATTTTTCTTCTGTTCCGTACGTGACACCTGGCCCCACCCATCTGAGATATTACCCTTACTTGACACGTGACATCCCGTTGTGTATACAACGAATTGTTTCAATCAAGTAAGAATCCAGCAAAAATAATTTATTTGAAAAGAGAAAACTTACTTTCCTCAATAAAGCAAATTTAATTTTCTAGACCATACACTCATACAATAACTTACTACGTGATCTGTGCGTGCACGTACGTTCCGTTCACGTGTGTTCACGTGGGCTCCTCTGGCTGGACCGGACGTGCCACTAACTAATGCATTACATTCATCGTAGTATTTCATTTGTGGCACAAAAACATTAGCACAGTGCAGCTCTTACAGAATGCAGCTGGTAAAATTAACGAAATGTATTTCGCGTACAATATTACTCAGAATTCCATTTATATGCCACGTCAATGTAACAGTTGATACTAAACCTCGACAAACGGACAAGGCTACGACACTTTATTCTTCTTCAACTGCAATTGTGCGTTTTAAGTTTCCTGTAGTGAAAGTGTTAATAACTTTACGTATCTTATATAACTGTTTTAGTGAGAAGCTAAGAAACGAAACAATTATTCAGCGAGTGTCTTTAAAAGAATATTCGTATCCAGTTCTCTTAACACCTTCGCAAGTTCTGAATCCAATATCAGTTCTGTACCAAAGCAATAAAAACGCCGCAATGTCAGTAAAGAAGTCCTCAAGCTGCAACACGAAGTTCTCCCAGGTGTCCCGATAACACTGTCAGCCTTTTGGCATAAGATGTAGTGTGTATTGGTATATACATATTTACCTGTGTATTGAGTTACGTAAAGCCTCTCTATCGTTAGTAACTGTATACCAATATACTCGGCGTCACACCAAAGAAGCCTGGAATCTTCTGGTTCATAAAACTTATGCCCAGAGGTTAAAACGTATCACAGGGCAGACTTTACAGAGCTCAAGACCATATTGTTCCAGCGCAATTTTGATAATGTGCATTTGGATATTTAAATAGGATGAAATATGAGGATTAGTTCTTTCTTAGGCGTAACGCCGTGTAGTGTGGTAGATAATTATCTACCACACTACACGGCGTTACGCATCAGAATAAATAATCTGCAACGTGCATATTCTTAAAACTAGGAAGGAAATTTAAGTGTAACGTAACATTGAGGCGCCTTTGCGTAACCGTTTTTGCCGTGGAAAAGGAAGGAGTACAAAATATTCTGAGTGTGTCTGTATTCTTGAATCTTTTCTGCCGTATTATATTGTCATTGTGGCCTCTCTGGCTGTACCATATTTTTCTACATTATCTCATAAACGGCACGGTTTTCAGAAAAACGTTTTTTAAAATAAAATATGGGTTTTGATTTTCTCTACAAATTTTGTCTGAAACATTTCTTATTCTAAGAAGATTTCAGAGAGAGATTACCATAAATGTACGTAGGTCTTCATGTAAAGTACCCGTTATTCTAGTCTGATTTCAATGAAACTTGAATTTTCTCGACAGATTTTAGAAAAATATTCATATATCAAATTTCGTAAAAATACGTCCAGTGGGAGCCGAGGTTTTTCCATGTGGAGATTCAGAGAGACAGGCAGACGCATTTTAAAAGGAATATTCGTTTGTAATTTTGCGAAAGCGCCTAAAAACACGGCGATTTCACAGGAATTTATATGAATTAACTTTGTTTAAAAACAACTTATGACAAAGAGGGAGAACTTGTTTTTGAGGAAACTGAAATATCAGTGGCGGTTTTATACGTTAAGAAGTCAACCAACGTAAGGAAAAAAGAAATAGAGGGTATATTAAGCTTTTGAATGAGAATACTAGCTTTAATCATACTTAAGTGTTTAGATCGTGCCACGCTCTAAACACTCTCCTTCTCGGTTATAAAAACCAATCAGGGAAGTAATCTTTACTTTTGCTGAGAACTTTACACAGGACAAGCTGCACTTTGTGGGCAGAGAATGCAGCTGTGTGTTTTGTATGGTTATTCCCCTAACAGCATTAACTCAACAAGACAGTGAGTGTTTATAGCACGGTACAAAATAAACCTTTATGCACGTGATTCAGGTTGACTTTCACATTCAAAGGCTTATTTTTGTCTTTCGTCCTCCTTTTCGCGGTTTATTGTGTGTTAAACAGGCCAGGCGATTGATATAGCATTAGTTAATAGCAAATAAACCAAACAAATATTGTGTCACTTCTGTAACAATCAATAAACCCATCTCTCAAAACCGATTCTTTTGTCAGTTGAAGTTAATACAAGAGAAATATTACAGTTTCTTACGAACTTCGTCTCACGATAATGTAATATAACAAATATGCCAGCAGAGACCGCAGTTACAAAAGACCACACTTATATATATGTATATATATAGGTTTCCCCTCCAAAATGAAGGTAATCCAGGTGGTGTAATTTTAAAAATTCTTAAGCTTTAAAGTATTTAAAAATATTTAATATCTAAGGGCCGTGCCATGGATCAGACGGTTAGTCGCCGGTCTCTCACCACGGAGGCCCCGGGTTCGGTCCCAGGTCAAGTCCATGTGAGATTTGTGGTGGACAAAGTGGCACTAGGACAGGTTTTTCTCCGAGTTGTCGGTTTTCCCCTGTCGATTTCATTCCACTGGTGCTCCATTAATTGTAAAAATTGGTACAAAAAAAACTGCTCATTCTGATCATCTTCATTGGGGTTGCACAAAAAGCCTTAAGGCTGTGGTGCGGGGGGCCCGTTTCGCTCCACGCAAAAAAATATTTAAGATATCCCACGTCCTTATCTTATACTTAGTTTCATCATAACCTTACTTTACTAACTAGAACCATGCGTTGGGTTAACTAAGTACATTGCCGTTTAACAGATGTAAGCTCTGTTTATTCTCAGAATCATACGAAAATTTATAAAATTTTATTAACGTTTAAGCGGGTCGCCAGTACAGTAATCACTGAGGTTTAAAGGCCTAAGTAACAAACCACGGTTAAGTTGAGTAACCTGACGGAGCAGAAATGTGTGGTTAGATGGGAGGAGGCACATTGCTAGACGACGCGAAAATGGGAAGCAGGGATGAAAAAGAGAAGAAAGTTCATCATAAAGAAGGAGTGTCATATTAATGTGACAGGCAGTTTAATGGCTGACATCTTGTTTATCACCCGACCTCTTAACAAAAGACGTAAGCTTCACATTGATCAAGTTTTTTTGGTTCTCATCGCTTAGCATAATATTTAAGAACAACGGAAACACAATGTTGAGGGAATATTTAGACCCAAGGAAGAGGAAGTGACAGAAAAAATACAAAAAACCTTCATAAATTGGGGAGCTTCACCTAGTACATATATGTTAAATGTAAGCTTTGCCGCTGAATGAAATTTTCGTCTAAAGTGGCATTGATATTGGAGAAAAATAAAATATCTACAGTACACGAAGTACTCGCTGTAAAATTAACTTTGCAGTGATTAGAAAATGTAACATGAAGTGCTCTAACGTATTTGTTTTGTGCGGTTTACCGAACAATAAATTCCAAGACCTACCACGTTGCATCTCCCCGGGACAGGTTGTAATATTTTTATTCATACTAAAAGGGTATGTATTATTTAATACAAAAAAGACGAGATTTCTGTATATAAATTTTCAGCTTTTAACGCCTGGTGTTGCTCAGATGAGAGCCTTCTGAGTTATTACGTCATATCTCATAGCAATTTTACCTCCGCATCAAAAGACGATAGTGCCTCCTCTTTGGAGGGACTGAATGTGGAGGCAGCACATTCCCGAATCTTCGGAACAAATTTTATCCCATATGGTGCAGTAACCTGAAAGACTATCTATTTAACTTCATTTGTTTCTACGTATCATTATCAGTTTGCGAGTACACTAGCCTGTGCGAAGTCAGCAACACGTGTCGTTTAAAAAGCAGTTGTTGGAGATCTGAGCGAGTGTCTTCAGAACATAAATCCAGATGGCGATCGGTCACTTTCACTGTTCTGTCTCAAACAGGAAGGTTATTTACATGAAAGTACTGAATCACTACATACCGTGTAGTGGCCTTTACAGATGTACTACACCTCGGTAACACAACTTACTAGTGGTTGTACACATTCATTCGTTCATTCATTTTGTAGTCTGTCTTACGACAGGTCCGTAGACTCTTCCAAAGCGAGTTCTCCATAGGTTGCAATCTAGTTTTTCCTCTTTCAATTTCCAGTATCTTCTCTTCTCCTTAAGGTCATCCAGTAGCTGCTTACGCCTTTTTCCTCATCTTCCCGTCATTTCTGGCCTTCCCTCTAACTTTCCTCCAGTCACGTGTTTAGAAGGCAGTTCCTACGCAAGATGTGACCAATCCAGTTAGCCTTTCTTCTTTTGATTGTATGTACGATATTCCTCTCCTCCTTGATTCCCAGCAAACAAGTGGCAGACCCACGCCTTAGACCGCACGGCCACCGGGACCGGCAGGAAAAAATGTACCTTTAACATACACATAAAGATTGGTATTTTTAACGGCACCGCCGCGAGAATCTGAAGTTCGGAACTTCTTCACTGGCATGGCAGCATCTTTGTTTCTTTGATACAAAAATGTTTAAAATTAATGCGTAAACTCCATTGCTGACAAGCTCTAACAGAAAGGTTTCCCATAATCAGGTAGTGGTTAAAATCTGTTCTGGAATTCAAATGGTGCTGTATAAATATGTTTGTGTTAAATCGCCATTCATTACAGCAAACCTCTAAAGCAATGATGGGGAAGCCGCAAGACGCCAGAATATCCAGTGAGACCCTCTAGTGAATTCCGGTATTAACGAAAAATTTAAAATATCAATACTTTGCAATACCCTCCAAATAATTGCCCCAACCCGAGGGTATTAACCCTCAAACATCTATATTTAAAATCAAAGTTGCTGTAAGGTTCAAACACATCTTTGCCAAAAACAGCCAAAAGTGTAGAGATAACATAATAATATAATAACATAATAATATAATAACATAATAATATAATAACATAATAATATAATAACATAATAATATAATAACATAATAATATAATAACATAATAATCCACACTAATGCATTTTACTATTTTAACACGAATTTTGACGAATTTTTGAGGATTCTACACTGTGTTTTTATACATATTTTAAATTCTGACTTCGTAAGTGATTGTAACTTATATAAAAACAGATTGGACTAGTTATAATGGCAGACGTAACTTTGGATGTAATATGAACGTAGTTTATTGACCCCTGAAGATGGCCTTATATAAAACCGAAACATATGTAGGGGTTGATGTGTAAATAATAGAAGTGAAAGTGAAGTGCATTGTGTTGGTTTGTAAACAGTGAATTGTAAGATGAACGGTGAGACTAATATAAAACCTGAAAGTAAATTTCACCTCAAAGTAAGGGAAGATTTTCTATGACGCAAAATTTCAGTGTGTTTCATTAAAATTATATTTGATTTTAGATTCAACATAAACATGTTTCACCACGTGGTGATGCATGTTTAATTGCTTTGTCTCAGGCTTTGAGGATAATGTGATGAAATTTATGTTGGTGTATGTTGGATTTCAATGCCGCATGTTCGGATTCCATGACCAGTTTCATTTCTTATAAAATATGTTTTAAAATCGAATACCCGAATTTCAAAATTTTTTTTGTGGCATTTTGTTCTCGAAATACGTCGAGTAACAATTTTCCTGTCAAATTACAGTGATCTGTTTTTTAATTGAATGAAAACGCTTTCTGTTTTTGGAACGTAATTAAAAACTGTAATCTAAACTTCTATATATTAATAACTGCGTAACAAATTCGTAGCATCAGATGCGTGGGTTTATTTTTCGTTGATTGATAGGAGAGTTTCATTATAAACTGAAACACAGTTGAAAGTACTGAAGGTGCAGCCTGGTCACACTCTTGGTACTGACCTGAAAGACTGACGTAAATTCTCAACCAGGGCAGCTATTACTGCTTCCGGTTACGTCCCTATTACAAGTAACAGAAGTCTCCGTTGCAGCTAACTTGCCGGTTGACTCGTATTAAAGAAGAACCTAAACACACCCACTCAAGAAAGATTTGTTTCATTATCATTGACTGAAGCACCAAAATCCTTGCAACCCTCGCCCGAAAACTACGAGTATTATGAGGGAAGAAGTTAATTGGGTACTCTTAAAGTCTTCGCTAATTGGTGAGCGCGTAGCTTAGCAACGTAACTAGCAACATGCTTAGCATTTCGTGTTATTCCTTGTTTTCTGCTTGTTATCTATGATGGTAGAGTTTCCAGCTTTGTACCATTCTGAAGTTTTTCGCCTCTTATTTGTTGTGTAATATATTTTTCCTCACAATTCCATCAGATTTCACAGCAGTCTGACACATTGTTATGTGTCACTGCAAGAGTATAGGAGAAAATTTCTTGAACTTGTATAAAAAAAGTTGTCCATTCCCCTCTCCATTTATTGTCCATTCGTCCTTCCATATTCGTCTAACTTTCAGCCCTTCTGTCTTCTTTTTTACGGTTCCTCCTATTCATCTGTCATAGGTTTTGCTAAAATTTGGCATCGACCTTAATTCTTGCTTCTACAAACTATTGTAACATATCTTACAGGTACCATACATGTTAACAGTGAGGCTGCATGAATGCAGAGTGTTTCGTAGCTGTTTGCAGTAGGGGTAGAGCATCTGGCAATGAAATTGTAAGAAAAATACAAGGAATAAAGTGGATCGTGTTCCTTGTATGTGAATTTGTATTATGGGAAGGTTTACTGTGAAGAAAATTCTCATCAAAATTGTACCGGCTTACCTCGAATTAAACTTGCTACTGCCAGAGTGCTATTTAGCAAACAGGTCTCTTATTCTTAAGTGGCCCAGATCGTCGTTATTTAACTTTATCGTACGTGTGCCACAAATACAAGACTGATAGAGCTTAACAATAAATAAATAAATAAATAAATAAATTTGGCCTAAAGAAATACCAAAACTTCTAAATCAAAAGCTTGTAATATAGGAATCGCTGTAAGCAGTTAGATAACAAACTAGTTAATTAACTCACTAAATAAACGACCTAATACACTAAACAGCTTTCGATATATGCGTGGAAAAATTTGATGCAAAATCAAAGCAAGCACAAAGGAAGCACAGTTCAAAGTATAAAATGTAATTGCGGTATAGTCTGTCCTATACGGATGTGCGAATTGGACTGAAAAATAATGAAAGGAAAACTGAAATATTAGAAGAGAAATTTTTGACATTAGTTGTAGGATATAAAATATATGACCATAAAATAAAAGATAATTAAGAGAAGAAGTAAGTATAGGCAATTTAATTTACATTATTGCTTATTATGCTTACAAGTGGACACAACATTTGTAGGAACCAACTATACATACATTCTGAAGTTAATGTATAAATACGTACATTCCTAACGGCATAAAAACTAACGTCAAACAAGGAAACAACGGAGAAACAATTATTGATGAAGGCGGGACAATACTGGAAGGTTTTACACATTGCTGCTGCTGATGATGATGATGATGATAATGATGATGATGATGATCGTGGTGGTGGTGTTGGTGTTGGTGATGACGACAAATAACCGACGAAACATCTCGCCAAGTAAATAAGCCAAGGCCTTGCAAATAACTGAGTAACTACTATTGTGTTGCTTAAGCATTTCGTTATACATTCTATCTGTCCCTCTTCCCCCTCCCCGAAGCTTCATCTCAGTGTCACATGTCTACTTTATACTAATTTAGCTTAATTCTCTGTTGTCTTTTGACAACCACTTCACAGTTTAACACCACTTGACAATTAACAATCACGATTTCAACTGCCACTTCATATTTTAACAACTGCTTCATAATTGAACAACCTCTTGAAAATTTAACAACCACTTTATAATTTGACAACCACTTGAAAATTTACCAACCATTTTCTCTAAAATGTATTATGTTCTGATCTACCCCTGAAACCATTAAATGTTGCTTATATTTTCGAACAAAATTTAATGTCATACGTAATCAGTCAATCTGACCCATTTTAATTTAGTCCTTTCAATATGAAGCGAAACGTAAGCACAGTGAATTTAAACACAATACAAAGTTGTGTACCTATTTTGTCATTACTTGCTCTCTTCTAAGTAAAAACATTGTCGTAATTTTAATATCAGCAATTTCAACTGTTTCCTGATCCGTTCCCATTCACAGATGTGATACGTTCTTGAACCTTTATAACAGCGACAATACGTGATGGTGATGGTAGTAGTAGTAATGGTAGTAGTAGCAATTATAGTAGTAATAAAATATTCGTCGTAGTAATAGTGGTAGTGTAATAGTGGTAGTAGTAGTAGTAGTAGTAGTAGCAATAATAGTAGTAATAAAATATTCGTCGTAGTAATAGTGGTAGTGTAATAGTGGTAGTAGTAGTAGTAGTAGTAGTAGCAATAATAGTAGTAATAAAATATTCGTCGTAGTAATAGTGGTAGTGTAATAGTGGTAGTAGTAGTAGTAGTAGTAGTAGTAGTAGTAGTAGTAGTAGTAGTAGCAATAATAGTAGTAATAAAATATTCGTCGTAGTAATAGTGGTAGTGTAATAGTGGTAGTAGTAGTAGTAGTAGCAATAATAGTAGTAATAAAATATTCGTCGTAGTAATAGTGGTAGTGTAATAGTGGTAGTAGTAGTAATAGTAGTAACAATAGTACAATTAATACAACAGTCGTCATAGTGGTGGTCGTACTACTAGTGGTGGTAGTAGTAGTAGTAATTAAATTGTTGTAGTAGTGGTCGTAACATTAATAGTGGTGGTTGTAGTACGAGTATTAGTAGCAATGATAGTAGTACTGCAATATTCGTGGTACTGTTAGCAGTATTAATAGTGGTAGTTGTAGTAATAGTAATATTACCTTTAGTATCAATAGTACGTAGTAGTAATGCAATAGTCGTTGTTCTAGTTGTGATTGTAAAAACAATAATAATAATGTTATTAGTAGCAGTAACAGTAGAATAGTCTTAGTACTACTACTACTACTACTACTACTAGTAGTAGTAGAAATAGGTCGTCACAAAATTGAAGCTCGGCTTTCTCCTAGCCCCTGTAATATATGCAATCAAGTTACAGACACCAAACAACTGTGTATGGAGTTACGAAACTCAGCGCAGCAGCTGGTCGCAATGCGTTCTGTAGTTGTGAGTTGTTACATAGCGTTAGAGGTGCGGGCGCAGGCACTTCACACACAGTGACAGACACGAGTAGGGAAGATCTGAATTTTGTTTTGTGGAAAACGACATTTTATTTTTATTTATTAGAAGTACAGTTTTTCCCTATTCAGAAAGTAATTAAACACAGGTTCACTTAATATATTACATTTGTTGTTATAACTTTACCCAAAGGGCATTCATTTGTATTTCGCTTATTTAATTTGTTATATTTTACTCAAAATAAGAATATTGAAATGTAAGCGCTGTATTTCAGCGTGTTGTTTTGTACAATTGTGTGACTTTGTCTTTTTCACCGACAGAAGTGCAAAGGTCACAAAATCATCAGGGCAACGTTTGGACTTGTTAGATATAACTTGGAAAGAAGATAGTCACAAAGCGTAACGCCGACCTTCATAATTTGTATTCTTTAATTCGTAGTGATTAGAACAAGTAGTGAGTCACTGAGTATGTAATGCACATCAGACAGACAAAAAACAAATATCAGTGAGAGTGGGAGGTACTAGTGATTGCGAAATATTGGAAGAGGTATTTTATATGAACTGGCTGGAAGGTAAGGTCAGTGGCACTCTTCTGTGGTAATGGCAAAACTTCTGTGGTAATGCCAATGAACTTCTGTGGTAATGGCCAATGAACTTCTGTGGTAATGCCAATGAACTTCTGTGGTAATTGCCAATGAACTTCTGTGGTAATTGCAATGAACTTCTGTGGTAATGGCAATGAACTTCTGTGGTAATGGCAATGAACTCTGTGGTAATGACAATGAACTTCTGTGGTAATGGCAATGAACTTCTGTGGTAATGGCAATGGACTTCTGTGTAATGGCAATGAACTTCTGTGGTAATGGCAATGAACTTCTGTGGTAATGACAATGAACTTCTGTGGTAATGGCAATGAACTTCTGTGGTAATGGCAGTGAACTTCCTGCTCCATAAGATAAAAATAATTCGTAGAAGTTCAAGATGTAGATTAAAATCTAATTTTTTATCTTACTTATTCCTGCTTGTAACGTTAGACCTGGAGGAAAATAAACTCTAAACATTACGTTATTATTAACTTAATTTTTTCAATTTCACTTATTAACAGTTACGAATCTGGTCTTTAAAGGCGGGATTTCCAGTTATAATCTCATAAGAAAACTTTATTCTAACATATTCACAAGTTTCCTTTAGCCTCTCCAGATGAACATCTGGGAAGAACCTTGAAATGTATTACCACCACTTTTCAACAGCAAAAAAAAATTGCAGCTCATAAAACTTCTCAGCCTGTAATAAATTCTCTGTAATATCTACAATTAAACAGCGTGGTTAAATAAGTCAAAAATAATTACAAAGTTTATATATTACATTATAAATTTAACACTAGTTAAAGTAATACAGAAGGCGAAATAATACATAAAGTTAATACTTTTGCGTTGTTTCCAAATATATTTAATCAGTTCGTTTATTCAGCAGAATCTCGTCCATATATACATTTCAAGATTCATTTTATGTATTTTATAAAGTCACACATCATCACAGATAATGTCAGACGTGTCATTTTAAATTTCCAACTTCTAACCTCGTGTCTTTCAGCCTGTATTAAAGTATGCTATACTTCGGAGAATACAGATATACGCCTAAGATATCAAACTTTATCAGGTTCATTTCTTCTAGCAACTAGCACCTTAGAGCAGACGCACACTTGCGAAGCTTCTGAAGACTGGAATCTTCAGCAACACCGCTGTGAGAACCTCAAATCTCGCATGGTAATGAGGCTTGTGTTCCATAAAATGCAGGGAAGTTCTTGATTAGCTGAGACCTGGTTAGCTTCTCACAAGGGACTCCCACATTGGTATAATTATGCAGTTTCTCACCGCCTATCATTCTCCCAAACCTTCCCTCAACCATCTGTGCTCTAGCACATGTCTATGTTCTTCCTTTAGAATGACGTGCTACATCTTACACGTGTATTCATCAGTTTATAGATTTTTAGAGCAGGAGATCGATAGATAAAAGGAAAGTGACAATCATTTCCATAATTAAATTTGCTGTTGTCATGTGGTTTTTTATTTATTACTGCCGTACCAAAGTATGCTCAGTGATTGAAGAGATTGGCTGAATACACACTGGATAACAAATTACACATTATGAACCCATATTATTTTCTGTGTTTTGAGTTTTTGGATTGTCCATTGATACAGGCTAATATTTCAACATAATTTACATATACATGAGCATATGTGGTTCTGTACGCATTTCTGGCCTGATGTGTTCACATCGTGTATTAATGTAACTCTGTTATGTAACGTTTACCTCGCAAACATAAATACAAAATTTCCTTTACATTATTAGTTATTATCACTGTGTTAAATTAAAACCCAACGTCCAGATTTAATTTTAAATTAATTTCGTACTTTCATTTTTTTCCCAATGGCGCAACAGCTATAGCTGGCCAGGCATCTTCATTATCGAGGCTTCACGGCCACCCTATTTCGTTAATATTTAATTTTAAACTCTCAGCTTGTAAGTGAATATTGAAATATGTCGACAACATTGCGAAAACAATTTGCGATTGTTCACGGTTTGGCTAAAAGTATGGCACATGGCCAAGTAAGGAAAACAGCGTCTTTATTATTTATTGCCAACTTAACAACGCTTTCAGATTTTCAATTATGTAGTGCTGAATTGTTGGATAACAGGCAAATGATAATTGAAAAGGATTTTGAAGAAGCGGTCTTGGCCCAATCAATGTGTTAGCCGGATCTTCCCTGGATTGACTGAGGAAAAATACAAAAATTTAAACCAGGATATCCAGTGTCCTGACTTGGTGGCGAACCAAACACCTACAGCATTATGCTGTACCAACATGTTTGGTTCACACACATTTCCTGAATCGCTTTTCCTTTCCTTTTATAAATACGTGTTCTAAAGCTCTGATACATAAAGACTTTCTCTTTTTATACCACCTCAAATGGCCACCAGCATTGTTTGTATAATGTCCTTGTGACGATGAGTCGTGGCCCTGCAGAGAACCAGAATGCGATCTGGAGCTGATAACAGCGGTGCTATCTCCAGACCTGTAGAGCGTGAAAATAGTGTCATGAAGATACGGGAAACGTATTGTTATGGAGACTTTCGAGATTATGCACTATTCAGATGTTATGAACAGGAAAGAAATATCTGCACATTACATAAATCTTACATTGTATATATAAACTTAGCAGAACAGCAGATAAAAGTTTATGCAAGGCGAAAATCTCTGATCTTAAGTGCGACATTTACAGTTGTATCGGATCATTTTAAGCCTGTTATAGTATAACAGGATGTATGTAAAATAATTGGACAAAATTCAGGATTGAGTTCGTCATATTGAAATAAAGAAAAATGTTCATATGGATTATATGTCCCGAAATGAATCGTTGAGTCAATTGAAAGATTACATTCGAAAATAGATGCCTTATCAATGTAATATTTCAAATAAAACGGAAGTAATACATTTACAATACATGTTTCCAACTTAATAACTGTTGAGTTCTTATTGCTTATCAAGTCTCAGTTCACAACAGATCAAAGAAATTCTTCATCTCAATCAATGCACGCATGGACACGTCTGATCATGGAATGTTGCACTTTTCAAAGCTCCCGGAGGGCTTGCGAATTGTTCGAAATGAATCAAAATTGCATTGGTGAAGTGTTTCTTCATTTTGAATTGAAGCTGAATACACCACGGTTTTTAGATGTCTCCACAGATAAAAGTCTAAAGGATTGAGCTAGGGTGAACTTGGGGGTTGTACCTCGAAGACTAAGTGTTTGCGGACACATATTGACATAAATTTTGTCTTTGTTTGTGAGTGGGGAACGCACTCCTGAAACGTTTCCAAGCAGTATGTGTGTATTATATATAAGTATATACGTATAATTTCACGCTTCGTTGTATTATATTCCCACCACTTCTAACCTGAAGTGTGTGGTAGGAAGTTGCTCTCAGCTACCAGCAGTTTATTGTTCAGACACTGAACTACACTGAGATAACGCAGGTCTCCAAATAGCATATCCGTAACCCCCTCCAACCGCTTTCAGAAACACACTTCTTTCTGACTTATCCGTCGTCTAATACAGTGGTATTCAACCTGGGGTACGCGTACCCTCGGGGGTACGCGAAGACATCTTAGGGGGTACGTAAAATTAAAAAAATAAATATATTATTTCATGATAAACACTGAATAATAAAGGGCCAGATTTAGGGTTAGCCACAAGAGACCCGGACGTAAGGACATGCTATTTGGGAGCGCCATTTTTTTTTCTCTCTCTCCTTTATGCGATTCTTATCTGGGCGGCTAGTTTGATTTTATTCCACATAGTGCATATAATTTTGTTTGCTAAAATACTTTGTTCCTTTATTAATTTTTATATGATAGGCAATAATATATTTGTTATTTAATAGCTTGATTCTCCTTTTTCTCATTTAAAACTTATTATTTAATACATTATTTTCGATATAATTTATTTAACTTATTTTAAATGTAGATTATAGACTATGTATAACTTGAATTTTTAAGTTTGTTCTAATTACAATTACTACACGTGTATTTCAGTCGTACTTTTGTAGAGGAAAGTATTTTTATCTCTTAAAGTTAACAGTGTTAAAGAAACAGTGCCAAGCTTCTCATTTACTTTCTTGCTTTCTCAAAAGATAAAGTAAGTTCTAAAAATTAAATGGTAATTAATTCATATATTAATTCTATTTACAAAATACTAATAACTAATTAAGAATAATTTTACCCCTTAATCCATAAATATTAAATAAAATTTTCCCTGGAGAAACAAACTCTTGCTGTTAACAATTGCTTTGCGGCGAGAGCAGGGTTACATTTTCAAATGGCCCTTGTGCAATTAACTTTGCTTTACTCTGCTCTAAAGGTTACTTTTGTAACAACTGAGCTTCAAACTCAGCTTCAAATAGTCGATAAATATGCCCCAATACTTTGGACAACTTTGTTGACTAAGGACTTCCATGAGAAGTTTCAAATTATTAACATTTTAAAGCCTAGTGGCCACTAAATGGACGACAGATTTTAACGTTACAAACTGGTACATTCCGCCCACAGATTGTACTTCTATATTTCGTGTGGATCACAAAAATCGGCTTTTACTCCTGTACACTACGTTATTTGCTGTGCAGGAGGAAATTAATCTTGAACTATGAGTGTAGTTCGGCTTAATTTCATCTTTAACTCGTTAATATACGTTAGATGGCCTCTCTTGTAAGATCTTCGTAAAGAGATTTTATGTTAAGTGCAGCCTTTTTCTCTAGAACGATTCAGTCTTCGAATCTACAGACCAGAATTTCGGCTGGTTATTTTGAGTTGTAGAGATCACGGACAAGAATTCTCAGATCTGCCTTAGATATCAATGGTTTCCTGAACAGGTTTACTTAAATGATGGATGGAAATCATATTTTTTTTCCATCAGTAAATCAAGTTTTGCCGAGCCACTATATTTTATATCACTCACATTTTCGTCACCTAAACTCACATTTTCGTCACCTACACTCAAATTTTCGTCACCTGAACTCACATTTTCGTCACCTACACTCACATTTTCGTCACCTACACTCACAATTTCGGACGGCTTTGTAATGGTAAATCAGGTCTTTAGTCTTATATTAAAATTTGGAAGTATACCCTATGTTTGTACTTTCAAACAGTACTTAAGTCACAATATTCTGCCTTTCTGCTCTCTCTCTGTCAACAAAACAGCGAAGTGTATTTTATGAGACCCGCTCAGAAGTGTTAAACTCATAACGCAGCTCATTTTAGGTGCTCGCGTCTTATCCTATGTCATTTTCTTACAACCATAATAAAGCCTCGGCATGTTCTCAAAGATGTTTGCTTACTAGCTTTGCCATGTCGAGATAAAGTACAGGAAACGGGATATCTCGCTCTTTACGAGATAGGTAAGGGAAAAACGATATGTCGGCTTTTATGTGAGAAATGCAACCTCTCGACATTTGAGTGTTAAATATACAACAATAAGGTAGAGCTAGAGAAGCTGGATAAACATTTGACTATCTAAATGTACTATTAGTACAGGCGGAAAAAGTAGCAACGTGTTGATTACATTTAGACCGAATTGAAAATATTTATGAGCTAAAGGCACAGTAGCAGAGTTAACGCACCAAAATTGTTAAACGCTGCTGACATTTCCTTGCCTGTTAAAGAGGGGGAAACATTTCACTTTCGAGGATCAAAATTCTACACTGCACACGTAACAGGAAATGGTTGAGTGGCTGCCTCACTGACACGGCCGTCTTGGCATGTAACAGTGCGCACTTGCACACAAAAGCAAAACATTTACGAGTGACATGTGTTCAATAAAAGCAATAAAAAGATACATGAGCTTCACTGAAGAAAATCAAGTAAATAATTGGCAAAATAAATATAACACGCAGTGTTTGAGACACAGCTGAAAAAAAATTACATTTCGTAATTGATTAATTATTTTATTCCAACAAATGCGCTACACTATTTTTAGTGTTTTCTTGTCCCTACATATGTTTCGGCATTTGTTGGAATAAAACAATTAATTAATTATTAAAATGCACGGTGTATATATATATATAATACAAAGTACATTTCGTAAATTTGAAAGTACAAACATTGGCTTTCAAAAATGTTCAAAGCAGAAGACAAGCAAGCGGCAAACTTCTCCCCCTACCTGTTGTAACCTGAATCATAAATAATCCTGCTCATCCCTCAAGAAATGCAGGGGATTCAGTTTCGTAGTCAGCGTAAAAATACATATAAATCATTGTTATGATAAAACATTGTTTAAAGATGTAATTTATGCACATAAAACGATGAAGGTAAAGTTTCCCCTTTATTTAACAACCACAACTTGCAAACTTAAGGCAAACTTGCGAAAAAAAAAAGCCCTGGCCCATTCTCAACTTTGCACTAAATTCTTATGAGGTGTTTGCTTCACTCTGCTTTCGCTTCAGTCCGCAAAGATCCCGCAGTTTTTATTGAACAGGCAGTGGGTTGTCCACTCAGATACTATTTGGAAGCGTGATTAAGAGAAACTCCTGTTCTTCCTCGATGTCGAATCCTGGTCAACTAAACCGTCGGGCGCTTTACACCGGCAAAGACTTCAGAGTAACTATAGAATTTACGATGGGTTGTCCATACAGAAAGGGTTTTGATGCGTGATCAAAACAAAAATCTTTTTCTTGCCCGAAGTCGAGCCGTGGTCGCCTATGTCGTAATGGGTCCCGTCACTGACTGAGCTATCGCCGCTTATTATAATCATTTTCACTTCGAGTCGTATAAAAACTTTATTTTCTGTTGCAGTTCTCCATCTCTTTCATTGGCAGTATGCCGCTCTTAGCGTGATAGGATGTTCTGGCCGAGAGAAATATTCTGCTGATGGCGTAGCTACTGACGGAATATCCCATGTTGTATAGTTCAAGAAACATTAGCACCTACATAATAGTTACATACATACATACATATATACATATATACATACTTACATGCATACATACATACATACATATATAAATCCATGGATCCATAATTTTGTCACAAGACAAGAGGATGTGCAATAAGTCATAACATACAAATTCATACAAAAATGTACATTGCAAAATGCTTTAAACATTCTATGTGCAGTCTTAGACGTCAGTATTATAGGTTAACAGTACTTATAAGAAATTGATCTACAGAGTAAAAGGAGTGTGCATTTAAGTATCTTCCTGCTGGTTTAGAGGCAGTAATATGACAGTCCCTTTACCAGACATACCTGACAAGGGTATTGTAACACTTACTGCTGATAAGGTTCAGTGCTAAGTACTTGGATATTATTCAATATACCTCAGTGTTTATCGGTTGATATGCTGAATGACTAGAAAGCTCATCTCAAATTAACTAGTTTTTAATGAACCTCTTATTTACCTACGTCATTACCTTCAAACACGTTTTGTCATCTGCATTTCAAATACTATATTTGTCTACCTTTTGCACAACACAGCCGCCTTTCTTAACCTGCTTTGTTTATGTATTCTAGATAATTTTCTTTAGACAACTTGGTAAATAAGTTACGAAAAGTGACTCAAAGGGTTTGGGCACATATGTCTGTCTGTCTCGGCTCCTATTGGACTAATTTTCTTAGAAATTTTGTACTGGAGACTTTTACTGAATTCTGTCGGTGAAATTAAAATTTGCTCAAAATCAGACAAGCAAGTGGACTTTACGTAACTACCTAAGTGCATGTGTACTAATCACTTCGTTTGTGAAACACGTGCAAAAAGTACCCCAGAGGGAAAGAGGCCAAAGAAATAACTGGATGTCTAAACATAATAGATGCCACGTAAATGAGATTTGCATGCCTGGTAATAAGGGCAAAAATATCAAGACGCATTCCTAGTACTTAATAGTTATTGCTTCATACTGGTTATAGTTATGGAGTCTGTCGCCATATAGATGCTATTTATGCAGTGTGACCCAATAATTTTATGACGTAGCCTTCGTGTTGTTACGTCACTATCCCAGGCAATTATTTGCTTTAATTTTACGCGATTTTTTTCTGATAATACAGAAAAATACAGACATACAATCTTAGTGCTTAGTGCTCATTGCTAATACGTTTGAACATTATATTTGATATGTAGGTAAATTTTATACGTAAAATGTGTGCATAAAATATTATTTGTAAGTAAAAAATTAGAAAACTCTTCGACAATGTAAAACATTGTGGATATATTCAATAAATATGACACAGATAAAAGTAAAGTTGGCTTATGCACAATACGTGTTGGAAAGAAATTAAATAACATTTAAAAGACCCTAGTTATAATAATAGTAATAACTTCCAATGACGTATCTGGAATTGTGAACTTTAACGAAATAATGACGGAATAATGAGACCGTCCAGGAAGAGTCCAGAAAGATAAGATCCAAACACGCCTAGATGTTGGGTTATAGCAACGTTTCCTGTCTTCTTGTATAAAAGCATGTTGCATTCTTTCTTTGTTCTTATACAGAACAAACACGGTCTGTGTCTCTGATTGCGCTAATCGTACAAGAGCCTTCACATATTCAGTGACAGATGTACATACTTTCACACGTTATTTTATAAAAACCATTTTTGCATAATTCTTTCTTGCATTCGGAGAGAAGTCAGACCTCAAAGAAGACTTCAGAAATAACATTCATATTGTACAACTGTCAGTTTTCATTTTTGTTTTCCGCAAGCCATGTTTTGAGCGATATTTGTGTAAACTGTCATAACGTGAAAAGAGAGAAAGGAGAAAATGGGGAGGCACGGCAATAAGACGGGCAAATAAAACTATTTGGTAGCGAAGTACGAGAGTAAAAGGTATTGAGATAAAGATATGAAAGTTTAGGCATATATAAGGCTTGAAGGTACCTGCTGTTGTGTGAATGACAATGCTTGTCTTCGTGGCGTCTAATAAGCAAAACCGTAAGTGAAAGGCGGCCTTATATTTCCGTGTAAATACTAAGCAGTTTGCAGTGACACATATCCCTCACCTGAAGTTTTTTCCACCACAATGTCGGCATTATATTCGTGTGTTTAAACCCCGTCTTAATTTCAGCTAAAAGTGTTTCTAGTAACATTTTGTGCTGAAACATTTTCTGCAGGAGCGATACGAGAATATGACAAATCATGATTTCGTACTCTTGTAAAGCAAAGACGATTACTCCGAAGAATACCTGTTTGGTGTGAAAGTTAAAGTGCCCTCTTATTGATTTCACATTAGTGTTACTCTTTAAATTAATTGTATCAGTAATTCAAAATTTTATTGCATGATACGATTTATTGTTTTACATCTTTTTTTCTTCTCCTTCTTCTTGTATATAGGCTTTCAGTCTGTTCCTAACCAGTTTCCAAGGACTGGCGCCATCTTTTCTTCGGTTTTCCAATATTTCTCATTGTTTTACATAAGTTTCCAAATCCTATAAGTTAAAATGACATTACGTAATAGAACTTATATGGCAGACAGGATATCTGATAGGATTTTGGGTCCAAGAAACGAATGTGCAACCACATGACACTTGGCTTTTACACGAAGGGATAAAATTCGTTAAAAACGCGAGGGAATTGGGGTGGGGGGGGGTGGAGTAGAAACGTGCAGGGTAGAAAGCTATTAACGTTTCTACTGGAAGTTGATGGAGCTGTTGCACGGTACACACTGGGTTTGTGACTCAAAATCGAAAGCAGAAAAGAGCCAAGACACGAACAGTGTACACAACAAGACAGGCTCATTCCGTACATGCCACGTGGTTCAGTAGTTCCAACCGATAATGGCGTGTCATTGCGGGTCGAAAGGCAGACATTGAAAAGTGGCTTCTTGATACGGGTAAACCGGAAATGGAATATTATGCCATTGGATACTACAGAAAACACAGTCTGTATTACATTGATAAAAATTTCCAGGAAAGACCTTTGCAGGACTGCGGTTCGCTCTTTATGCCTGTGAATGAAATTCTGCAGAATGTACAATATATTAGAATTATAACATTTCGTACAATTTTCCATCGTCTGTTTCCCTGTCCTTGTAAGAAGTTAGAAAGTAGCTGTCAATAACACTGGATAGAGCTTTGGTGTCACAAGCAAAGAAATGAAGAAAGATATGTTACTGTAAAGAACGCAGATTCTTGCATGAAACAAATGAAAAAGTATGTTAACTCTAAACATCTTTCTGAAAACTGAATGCAACCTTCAGTTGAAAATTTGAAAGTGATAATAGCGCATACCTACACTGCAAATGGCATCGACTTTTCAAAGTACACCACTGAAGAATGATTTTTGTATGTCACTTTAGTCACAGAATTAGAGGTACTGATATGTATCTAACTCCACGAAGCAGATTCCTTCTACAGAAGCTAAAACCTCATCAACTAGTCGAGTTCTGCACGCTTCGTGGAAAAGAAAGTTTCACTATAGTCCTTAACAATAGCCGGGTGTTTATCCTATCATGGGCCAGATAGTCCACACCTGTTCATATTTCCCAACCAGAACTCTGTATGCATTTATCTTCTCCCAAATGCCAGTCACATTTTTCGCCCATATAATCCTTATTGATGTGATCACAAAGTACCACGTTAATTGCTTTCCCTTCATCACGGCATGGCGCGTCCTTATGTGGAGCTGGCCTCCAGCTACGTCGAGTATCTCTGAATAAAGTAGAACCCTGTTATAACGACATCGGTTTATACTACACCTCGTCTATAGCGTCAAATATTCTATGGTACCAATTAATTCCTCACTGTTAACCATAACATTATACTCCTCGGTTATAACATTTCTCACCCAAGTCTCCTGACTGCCTGCCAGATGGCTCTGGCAGTCACATCAGTATTGAGTAGAACTTGTGCGGTCAGTGGACTGGACACTCACTACATCAACACACATGACCATAGAAACCTCCGAAAGGAGGCCCCTATGCTCCGCGTTGGAGCGACAGGGAGAGACAACAACAACCTCGGTTATAACGACATTCTTTTATAAAACACAAAATATTCAGGACATTTCATGACGTTATAACCGAGTTCAACTTTATTCAATAAGAAGTCGTGTACGTCCGACAAAGGGTTCGGTTTGAATGAGGGGCTAAAAAGGACTCACCCTAAAAATGAATCACTGTTTTACGAAATGTCACGGGCGTTAGTCGTGAAGTATTTCATTCACAATTGCACACATAGACTGGCCCGTTCAGTAAAAGTAACCTTCACAAAGTCTAAAATCAGACGTCATACAATAATATCCTCTCAGCATCAGGCACCGAATTGTATATTTAATTGTTTATTTACGCACTCATGCACTGTGTGCTTTTTACTCTTCCTGTTTCTTGATGTTTCCACAGACATATGTTATTTGTAATATAATTGCAGTTTCTAGAAATATTGAAGAAACATTATATTTGTAAACAAGTAATGAATTAGAGTAGCAGAAAACGTGTGAGTGTAAAAATTACCATTCTGAAGGAGCGCAGTAAGTAATAAACAAAACCCCAAAAACAACGCAATAACAAAATTATTAGAATTGACTAAGAATTATTAGAATTAGACTCTTCTCCATGGAGTTAGTTAGTTAGTTAGTTAGTTAATAGGCGTATTTGAGTACACACTCTATCTTGTCTCTTTATGTACCGTTCTTTTGCCAAAATTTGGCCTGCTGGTATAATATCTATTTTCTCGTCTTATTCCTGTCAGTCTGCATGTGCATTATTATTATTATTATTATTATATTATTTATGAGGAACATAAAGGGTAATGCTCTATGAAGGAGAATTAACTGTTTGTCTGTCTGTATCAAGTTTGAGAGACCATTTAATACTTCTGTTTACGAATGGCGTGACACACCGAAATGGTTCCTCATAACTTTCTAGGAGAATATACGTCACGAGCAAACGTCTGTGCAAACTGTAGAGGCGTAATAATCATTGGCGCCATTCAACGTAGGAATACGTGTTTATAGTCTGTAGAGTATTACAGTCATAACACGCAGCCCGAATTGCTAAACTTCCATTCTAAGTGTATTCAACTTGTGCATATCCAAGACAACAGACTTAGCAACGTCACATACCCACAAGTTGTAATTCCAACATTTGTCATCATGCTGTTGTATACAACTCAATGAAAGTTCGTTACCGTGGCAGTGCTTTGCTCCCCAATACAAACGACTTTTAAAAAAGCGTATAGAGACTTTGCTTCCATAAATATCCTAAGGCTGCAGTAAAAACAAATGTGTATTCTGACGACATTTCCCTCGGCGACATCCGCTCACATCGGACGTAGTCGCAATTACAAAAAAGCAGATTTAAACTTGCATGCGTGTTTACAGTCGATACGACCTGCTATGTAGATTTTTTTAGTGGAGGAGGGCCCCGCAGCAGATGCTACAGACGCACCGCAGCCTTAAGGCTTATTTTGCAACCCTGTGATGAAAATGAAGAGAAAGATGATTAGTTTTTTCCACTTTTCCAAGTAATAGAGAGCCGGTGAAATAAATTTGACAGGGGAAAACCGAAGTACTCGGGGGAAACCATGTCTCAGTGCCACTTTGTCCACCACAAAACCCACATGGCCGGACCCGGGATCGAATCCGAGCCTCCGCGGTGGGAGGCCGGCAACTAATCGCCTGTGCCATGGCACGGCCGTGCTGTGTGTTTACAGTAGATACGACCTGCTGTGTGTTTACAGTAGATACGACCTGCCGTGTAGTTACAGTAGTTACGACCTGCTCGTGCGACGTCTAACGATCTTCAGACTAGTCTGTTGAAATCAAATCTGTTTAGTTTTCAGTCGCGTCGTCGTGCAGCCGTTCATTCCTGTTCTTGCAATGCATGTGGAAAAATTCGTAAAAGGCATGCAGGAGAGAATTCCGTTGTGGAATTTGCGTATTAAAGGTCTCTCTGTTCCCGTAAATATTTTAACATAATGGACTATATCTTAACTATGACCTGCAAAGCAAGGGTTCCTGTGCCTACCAGGAAATGAACCGCGTTAGCTTGCCGGTATAGCAACTCGCTGCGGACCTGAAGGTCCTGGGTTCTAAACCCCAATGGGAGTAAGAAATTTTCTTCTTTCCCTTCCCTCTCAGACATGCCCCTGGGATAAACCAGCCGTCCCGAGGGTAAAGAGTCCAGGGCGTGGCTTTTACCATCCACCCCATCTGTTACGGATGTTTATTTTACGTTCCAGGATGTATAGGATTCCCCTGAGGATGGCCAGGACTGGCAGAAACATGTAGCGACACATTTCAATACTTATTTATTCAATTTGTACTGTAGGCTTTTCCTACTGTGTAGATGTTGGATATATTGTTTATATATTATATGGTTGAGGCACTGCGCTACAAACCGGAACGTCGCGGGTTCGATTCCCGAGGGTGTCACTGGAATTTTTCATTGACATAATCGTTTCGGTCACACTATGGCCCTGGGGTCGACTCAGCCTCTAACAGAAATGAGTACCAGGAATCTTTCCTGGGGGTAAGGGCGGCCGGTGCGTAGGGCTGACAACCTTACCACCTTCATGTGCCGATTATCTAGAAATCTGGGAGCCTCAACCTCCTGGAACCCTAAGGGTCTGTCCAGGCCTGTAATGGGATTGCTTTACCTTTAGCTTTTGCTCTTTATCTGTCCTTAAATTTCTCTACATAAACTACTTATGGCATTCTGCCTTTAAAAATGCAGTTTATTACTTTTTGTTAGAGATTACATGTATTTATGATTTGTTGTGTGCAATGTGAAGCATACATAAACAGTTTCACAAATATTGAGCGGTTTTTTGTAGCTTCATTAGGTAGCCTTTTGTATGAAGAACGGCGGACGGACACGCATGCAAGCACACAATAATAATTTTTTGGTACAGCTTGGCATACAAAGATATTAATGGTGTGGCATTTTAATTCCTATTGTAAACAGAAAAGGTAAAGTGACAGTTGTAACACCCTCGTCGTATATTGTACAATATAACGTGTTGCAGCACTTTGCTATTCGTGTCATCTGAATCTGACAAGGGACTTAATGTAGCACAGCGCAACTTGCAATACAGTCTTATGTCCCTCTGTTACGTTTCGTAGGAACTTAACTGTGTGAAAGTTACACGTAGAACCCAGTAACAAAGAAAATATCGCGATGTCATACAAGTGTTCACAGGGAAAATAAATGTTTTTGCCTTAAGTATGGAGCTGAAAGAAACAGCCATAAAAGCTGATGTTATCGTGTAAGTCCACATGTGTATACACACAAAATTTTCGGAAGGAATTTCATAAAAGTTTGTATTAAGGTCGTAAGATAGTAAGAAGGTGTTGAGCGAATTTAAATTGGGTTCTTATTAGCTAAGTATAACTCCTGTTTGGCGAAAAATAGAGCATTTTTTTCAAAATGGAATCTAACAACGTACAATAAAAGCATGATAGTTCTTCAGAGTGTCTAGAAATTCAAGGCCTTTTACGAAACCTTCAAATCCGTCACGTCATTCAGAATAGTCTACAACTACATTCTACGCTGACCCATAGTAATCTAGCCCCCATTCTCAACCACTTTTCTTTTATTATCCCTATATATAAGTTTAAAACCCCCAAGTTGCCTCTCCCCTTCAGATTTCCCGATATAAAATTTTCATGCATATTTCTTCTTTCCGGTGCTTACTTCATGATACATCAGTCTCATTTTCTTTGCTTTGACTGAAATAATAATACTTAGGAATTGAGTACAAATTACAGAGCTAATCACGTAACTTTCACCAGCACACTGTTACTGGTGTTAACCTCCAAATATTGTTCTTACTCCACCATCTGCAGCCCAGCCTCCTACTTCAACGTGAAAATCCAGTTTTACACCCTGGCATAAAAGCAGAGTGATCTCCTTTTGTATAGAAGAGAGTAAGGATATTTCATGTACACGCAGTACTGAATTCCTCACCAGGGACCCAGACCAGTAACATAACTTAAAGACGCAATATTTAATGTAGACCACCAACATTGTTCCTTTGTGTTCATGTCCGACAGTTGATCACTGACTGTCCAGCACAGCAACCGACTGTGAGCTTTAAAGACATTACACTAAGTTCGGTCAAAAAAAAATTATATCTCGAAGCGTATATTTTGTGTACTTTATTTTCAGCTCCAATAAGAACAGATAATAGTTAATGCTACTGTTCTTTTTCCACACAGTCTCTGCAACAACTTAGGTATATATCTTACTGTGGGACGAGTTTTGTATTCCCTGCTAATTGTAGTTTCTGTCAATTATTATCACCCATCGTGTCATAAATGTTTCCGCCTAGCGATCATATTTAAATTTGTGGCTACCAAGAATTTACTTCAGAACGGGAAACAAAAGATGCTCGCTCGGCGACGAATTCCCATTATATAATCACAATCACTTTAGGTTCTTTAGCGACGAATTAATACTTTAAATATACGTAATTTCTAATCTCCTGACGGTTTTAACATAATCAGTAATCATCTGACCGAAAATGCATAATATTCTACAGCCAATTCCTGAGATCTCTAGTACAAATATCCTCCCGAAGACCAATTTTTCTGAAAGCTATCTTGGTCTTTTTGAGTAACACCAATTATGTGGCAGAATAATAGGCTCTGGAGGACATACATATAAGTAATTGCATTTATATCAATATATATCTAATCTAAGTTAACGAAAGTGTTAAATAAATAACAACAAACCATTTACACGTTCTTGTAAACATTTCTTTTCCATCCTCGTAACCCTGTTGTATATTTTGCCTAAAATAATCTTTTTTACTCTCCGATGCTACAAACTTTTATGTTAAGAGTACTCTAAGTACTGTGAAATACAAGCGTCACTTCAGAGTTTTTATCCATTCCTCTTTAACGGTTTTTTTAATTTTGAACCCTTGTGTGTCTTCTGAATTGTAATTGCACAAACAAGACTTTGTTATTCAAACAAAATAGTGGAATTATTTGGTTAAATTATTGGGAATAATCGTTGTGGGTTGTACCCCACTTCCATATTTTACAATAAAGGTAACTTTTATAATTTTCGAATGGTTTTCCCTATAATAACATTTCAGACACTTAAGAGACTCTCATAACAAGTGATACGACTTTTCATGTCATTAGAGACAACAGCGCGGTAACACATTTTATTTCTCTGACAGCGATATTATCAAGAGGCAGACAGTGCGAACTTCTAAAGTGCTTGATTTTAACCACATGCTATATAACGTTTTTGGAACACACGTTCTGTTTAACAGAATTCAAAGTAAGAAAAATATCGATTAATTTATTTCTGTGTTTATTTTTCATGTGAATGTAAGTAATAGCAATTTACTTTAAATGGTTTCTTTGCAAGATGTTTCTTGCCACATCCGTAATACACTTAACAATTTTGCATGTGTTATTGTATCGGTGCTAAAATCATAAGCCATAAAACTGAGTAACAAACTTAACCAGTGTTGTGGACATTGTCTATTGTCAAAGTTTATTAGAAACACAAAGTTTGAGGGAGAGAATCTGTATCAGTCTTCAAATTGGCAGGAGTAATTAGGATCCTACTGTACTGGGCTCGTAAGCAAGATCTTCCCTTTATCCAGTGACAAAAGCTAGCTGTTTTTTAATGAACACACACAGTGGAAAACATCCAAAGTGCGAAACAAACTTTTTAAAATATGCAACATTTAGAAACCTTTGGAGTCACAATAAGCGAGATTTGATAGCTTTCAAGAAAAGAAGAGTGCCCGTAAATTCATACTGGTTATTCGACGAGTTGCCATTTTGTAATCATGCGTGTTGAAAATATAATGTCAGCTTTAAAATGAACGTCTCTAACAGTTATACCTCCGCACTCAGTGAAGTTCAGTGTGAGCATTGTTTGTTGCGCTCTACACACCTAACCAATAATTCACTCACTCGGGTTTTTTCAGCTTTTGTATAGTTGGAATGAGAATGCACTTGACAGCAGAAAATCGCCTTGTATGGCCTACAAGAGTTATCAGTTTGCACTAGTTGTATTGAGCTTCTGAGAGTGTGCAAAATCGCAAACAGTCGGTCACCAAAACACCTTCGGTAGCAATTGCGTGCTTGTGAGGAGTCACTGTACGTAGAGACGAGAGGCAGTACGTAGAGGTGCTTGTGAGGAGTCACTGTACGTAGAGACGAGAGGCAGTACGTAGAGGTGCTTGTGAGGAGTCACTGTACGTAGAGACGAGAGGCAGTACGTAGAGGTGCTTGTGAGGAGTCACTGTACGTAGAGACGAGAGGCAGTACGTAGAGGTGCTTGTGAGGAGTCACTGTACGTAGAGACGAGAGGCAGTACGTAGAGGTGCTTGTGAGGAGTCACTGTACGTAGAGACGAGAGGCAGTACGTAGAGGTGCTTGTGAGGAGTCACTGTACGTAGAGACTAGAGGCAGTACGTAGAGGTGCTTGTGAGGAGTCACTGTACGTAGAGACGAGAGGCAGTACGTAGAGGTGCTTGTGAGGAGTCACTGTACGTAGAGACTAGAGGCAGTACGTAGAGGTGCTTGTGAGGAGTCACTGTACGTAGAGACGAGAGGCAGTACGTAGAGGTGCTTGTGAGGAGTCACTGTACGTAGAGACGAGAGGCAGTACGTAGAGGTGCTTGTGAGGAGTCACTGTACGTAGAGACTAGAGGCAGTACGTAGAGGTGCTTGTGAGGAGTCACTGTACGTAGAGACGAGAGGCAGTACGTAGAGGTGCTTGTGAGGAGTCACTGTACGTAGAGACTAGAGGCAGTACGTAGAGGTGCTTGTGAGGAGTCACTGTACGTAGAGACGAGAGGCAGTACGTAGAGGTGCTTGTGAGGAGTCACTGTACGTAGAGACGAGAGGCAGTACGTAGAGGTGCTTGTGAGGAGTCACTGTACGTAGAGACGAGAGGCAGTACGTAGAGGTGCTTGTGAGGAGTCACTGTACGTAGAGACTAGAGGCAGTACGTAGAGGTGCTTGTGAGGAGTCACTGTACGTAGAGACGAGAGGCAGTACGTAGAGGTGCTTGTGAGGAGTCACTGTACGTAGAGACGAGAGGCAGTACGTAGAGGTGCTTGTGAGGAGTCACTGTACGTAGAGACTAGAGGCAGTACGTAGAGGTGCTTGTGAGGAGTCACTGTACGTAGAGACGAGAGGCAGTACGTAGAGGTGCTTGTGAGGAGTCACTGTACGTAGAGACGAGAGGCAGTACGTAGAGGTGCTTGTGAGGAGTCACTGTACGTAGAGACGAGAGGCAGTACGTAGAGGTGCTTGTGAGGAGTCACTGTACGTAGAGACGAGAGGCAGTACGTAGAGGTGCTTGTGAGGAGTCACTGTACGTAGAGACGAGAGGCAGTACGTAGAGGTGCTTGTGAGGAGTCACTGTACGTAGAGACGAGAGGCAGTACGTAGAGGTGCTTGTGAGGAGTCACTGTACGTAGAGACGAGAGGCAGTACGTAGAGGTGCTTGTGAGGAGTCACTGTACGTAGAGACGAGAGGCAGTACGTAGAGGTGCTTGTGAGGAGTCACTGTACGTAGAGACGAGAGGCAGTACGTAGAGGTGCTTGTGAGGAGTCACTGTAAGTAGAGACGAGAGGCAGTACGTAGAGGTGCTTGTGAGGAGTCACTGTACGTAGAGACGAGAGGCAGTACGTAGAGGTGCTTGTGAGGAGTCACTGTACGTAGAGAAGAGAGGCAGTACGTAGAGGTGCTTGTGAGGAGTCACTGTACGTAGAGACGAGAGGCAGTACGTAGAGGTGCTTGTGAGGAGTCACTGTACGTAGAGACGAGAGGCAGTACGTAGAGGTGCTTGTGAGGAGTCACTGTACGTAGAGACGAGAGGCAGTACGTAGAGGTGCTTGTGAGGAGTCACTGTACGTAGAGACGAGAGGCAGTACGTAGAGGTGCTTGTGAGGAGTCACTGTACGTAGAGACGAGAGGCAGTACGTAGAGGTGCTTGTGAGGAGTCACTGTACGTAGAGACGAGAGGCAGTACGTAGAGGTGCTTGTGAGGAGTCACTGTACGTAGAGACGAGAGGCAGTACGTAGAGGTGCTTGTGAGGAGTCACTGTACGTAGAGACGAGAGGCAGTACGTAGAGGTGCTTGTGAGGAGTCACTGTACGTAGAGACGAGAGGCAGTACGTAGAGGTGCTTGTGAGGAGTCACTGTACGTAGAGACGAGAGGCAGTACGTAGAGGTGCTTTGTGAGGAGTCACTGTACTTAGAGACGAGAGGCAGTACGTAGAGGTGCTTGTGAGGAGTACACTGTACGTAGAGACGAGAGGCAGTATTCGGCAAATTATCGGAACTGATAAAATCGGATTTACAAGAGAACTGAAATATTTTTCCTTTTATAAGCATAATTCACGAAGTGTACCGCTTTTATACCAGGTCTTTGCGGTCCAAATTTTTCTGCTTACCGTTTTACCTACACATAACCTTGTTTATGGGCAGGCAGTGTTTTTCATTTCTGCAGTTTTTCTGTGCTTGTGCCTTACTTGTCCTTTTATCATTTCGTCCTCTACATCATGATGTGGTTTTATTTTTTGTTTATTTTATTATTTATTACTTGTTTTATCAATAGTTTATTTTTTAATTCGGTTTTTCTTCTTTTTTCCATACCTTTTTATTTTTACTTCCTTTCTTCATTCATTTTTGTTCATTTTTCTCTTATCTATTTTCTTTCATATCGTCGTAGCTTATCTTATTTACGTCTTTTTCTTCCTCTGATCCTCCCTCGTTTTTCATTGTTGACTCAGACATTCCCAAATCCAGTTTTTTACTGTATTGGACAAGAGCGCAATTTTCGGTCTGAGCCTGACATAGTTATTGTGGCAATATAAGTGGCTTTATTACGAACGTTTGTACAATGTCGCTGTGCACTGTGTTACAGAATGACCTCTTGACCGAGCTGTCCACAACCGCACTGACTGACAACACCACTGCGTACGAAGAAGAGCTGGAGCCTGATGCACTCACCACATTGTCTGTTGTGCTTGTTGGTGAGCATTCTAATTATCACTGTGTCGCCTCAGATAAAATACAGCAATATGTGTATATTGGACGAATTGCCCAGATGTCTGTTCCAGAATGACTTCTGTCGAGTTACTGCCGAGACAACCCTGTCGGGTACTGCCAGATACAACCCTGTCTGTGTGCTTGTTAGTGCCAGAACAACTCTGTCGGTTTACATGCTCAGATAACAACCTATGTGTTATTGACGAAAGCCCAGTGTCTCGGTTACTGCCAGAACAACTCTGTCGGTTACTGCCAGAAAAACCTCTGTCGGGTACTGCCAGAACAACCTCTGTCGGTTACTGCCAGAACAACCTCTGTCGGTTACTGCCAGAACAACCTCTGTCGGTTACTGCCAGAACAACCTCTGTCGGTTACTGCCAGAACAACCTCTGTCGGTTACTGCCAGAACAACCTCTGTCGGTTACTGCCAGAACAACCTCTGTCAGTTACTGCCAGAACAACTTCTGTCGGTTACTGCCAGAACAACCTCTGTCAGTTACTGTCAGAACAACCTCTGTCGGTTACTGCCAGAACAACCTCTGTCGGTTACTGCCAGCACAACCTCTGTCAGGTACTGCCAGAACAACTTCTGTCGGTTACTGCCAGAACAACCTCTGTCGGTTACTGCCAGAACAACTTTGTCGGTTACTGCCAGAACAACCTCTGTCGGTTACTGCCAGAACAACCTCTGTCGTTGCAAAGCAACCGAGTCTTACGTATGCTTTGTCGATATTGTAGCCTAGACATTTACCAATAAAATTTACCTCTAAGCGGTAGATCTGTACAAGTTCTGTCAAGCTCTCTTTAAACAGCTTTTCGTTTTCATGCAGTGATTATCAGTTAAACAGTGATTTTATACATTCCCAGTCTAATGTACTACAAGGGTGAATCAGTTCAAATTTTATCTGTGGACATCGTAGCTAGAGATGGGAATTGCCAAATTTTCCTTCGAAGTTTGAATGGTCTATAACACTGCTTTAAATAAGAGAGGAAGACTGAATGGTGCAACTCTGGATAGAGCCGCTCACATAACAACGCTTAAATATGAAAGTTTCTTGCAGTCTGATTATTTTAATGGGGGCAATGTTGTAATGCGCAAGAAAGAAACATTTGCCGAGGTACATTTAGGGTAGAATAGTTATTCTTGTCTGCTGGGTTATGAAGCAATGTAAACTGCAGATGCTAATGAACTTTTCGGAGGAACTTGAAACTTCCACGTTCAGAATATATCTTCTGTCCTTAAGCTGGATAGAGTATACTCCTTCAAAGTGTTGATAGCTCTCTACCAGACTACACGGCATCATAACTTATATGACCACAATCAGATCTTCACGACTGTAAGACTCTAATCTTACAGCGTTATGTTGTGCTTCAATTGATAAAAAATCTAACGTGTAAGAGATAACTGACAGAAAAACTGAGAGGCCAAATAACTGAAACGTCTACTTAGATTAAATTAAGTTATAAACCAACTGATGCACACTAAAACCACTTTTTAAGTAGCTTTATTATAAAATTGTTAAAATTGTACCCCTACACGTGTTTCGATCCTAGGATCATCGTCGCAATCTACCATCTACAGTGCTTTTATAATTTTACAACTTTTAACGAATCTTTTTACAAGATTTTAACTTGTTTTAAAGTGCCGATAAAATATTTTAAATCATGTGGTTGAAGTAACTGTAGCTTTTAGCAAAAAACCCCTGACGATGATCCTAGGATCGAAACACGTGTAGGGGTACAATTTTAACAATTTTATAATAAAGCTACTTAAAAAGTGGTTTTAGTGTGCATCGGTTGGTTTATAACTTAATTTAATATGACGAAGATGCACGGTGTCAACAGTGTGAAATCTACTTAGATACAGCTCCTTGTGAGGTTTCGGACTAATCAGCCAAACTAATTTAGCTCATTGCCTATTTGACTGCACATCAATGAACAGGTATCAAGTAACAGAGAATAGCTGCATGTTAATTTAATATGGGTTCAAATTATTATGAGGAAGTTATGTTATAATCATTCTAATTATTTGGATAGTCAGTAACTTTACTGTACATTCATCTTGGAGTACAGGTACCTGTTTAATGTACACTGTGTACTTATACATGCATGGATTTAAATGCAGCATGGGGGCATTCAAGTACCAAAGCATTAATACTGGATCACCTTTGATTAAAATTTACTGTCTGAAATTGTATCATTGGAATTTTCCCTGTAAGAATAAGCCATCTTGTTGAACTGAAGATTGCTGCGTTTTCCTGCTGCAGGCATCTTCCTGTCTCTGGTCATCTTCCTGTCCATCGCAGGCAATATCCTCGTGTGTGTTGCCATCTACACGGACCGCGCCTTACGACGCATTGGCAACCTGTTCCTGGCGTCGCTTGCCATCGCAGATCTGTTCGTGTCCAGCCTAGTGATGACTTTCGCAGTGGTGAACGACCTACTTGGTTACTGGATATTTGGGGCCCAGTTTTGCGACACGTGGATCGCTTTTGACGTGATGTGCTCCACCGCTTCCATTCTCAATCTGTGCGCCATCTCTCTGGACAGATACATTCACATCAAGGACCCACTGAGGTACACCTTGGTTTAGTTGTCATTTGTGATAGAAATATTTCGTGGCGTGTTTTAAGGCAAGTACACTACCAGAGACTTTAGCTGGAGGGACATAGTAAAGACATTACAAACACCAGTCTAGTTAGAAGTGCCAGACATCGGTTGGGGCCCTTTAAGTACAAAGTGATAACCATCCAACCATGACGTGGAGGAGAATAACCACAACTTGCAGGCCTCTGATATTGATGAGATAAGGTGGCCTCATTAACCTCTCTAACCACGCTACCCCTGTACCCTTTTTTTTACATGGTAAAGGGCCCCGCAGCAGATGCTACGGACGCACCACAGCCTTAAGGCTTTTTGTGCAACCCTGTGATGAAGATGAAGATGAGCAGTTTTTTTACCAAGTTTTACAAGTAATGGAGAACAAGTGGAATTAAATTGACAGGGGAAAACCGACAACTCGGAGAAAAACCTGTCCCAGTGCCACTTTGTCCACCACAAACCCCACATGGACTGACCCGGGATCGAACCCGGGGTCTCCGCAGTGGAAGGCCGGCGACTAACCGCCTGAGCCATGGCACGGCCTACCCCTGTACCCTTTGTTTGAAGGGGGCCGATGTAGCTCACTCAGTGTATTGACTGCGTTGTCGTCCTCACGAGTGGACTTCTACTCCCGGCTGCAGCGAAATTTGCTTGTCGACTCCGCCTTCACAGTGGATGTGTGGCTCAACCAGCCTCCTGTATTATGGGTGTGGTAGACTCCTTTCAACGTATCAAGTACCCGCGGCGTGGAATTATATATCCTTTCTCATCTAGTGATTCCTGGCATGCCGCTTAGTTAAGCACAAGACAGTCACTGTTCTGTCATCCGTTCCGGCTGCACTGATAAGCAAAGTGTTTGATAACTATCACTAGACCCCATATATATTGATTAGTGCTGGCCTTGTATATTGGCACAATCATACAGGTTAACAGTGTCATTACTAAAGTAAGATAGTTGTGATCAATTAATAGGTTTACGACGTAAGTGGTTTATCAAAATTTGTGACATAACCTCGAACGCTGATAGTGTTTATACAGACCAGAGGTTAAAGTTACTGGCACTTTCCTTTTGAATATAGAAAAGGGTTATTTGTTCTGAATTCTACTAAGATAATTTTATTAGGATCTGAAGACCGTAAAGCAGGTAGCTACGTGATTTGAAGTAGATGAAAAGAGATCGGATATTTCTGCTTTGCTGCTGTTTTCTGAGAGTTGTAAACATGAATAAAAATGACTTATGCTAATATAAATCTTTAATTTACTATGATTATAATAGCTTTCTGGCCTGTCTCGTCCTGTAGCTTGCAAAGGTTTTGAACATTCCCTACTGGACGATTTTGAATTGAACAAGAAAGAGACTATTTATAACACGTGAGACCCTTTCCTCACAAAATTTAAATTTCATATGCGAAAATGGTGGAAATAATATGTAATATAGTGTAATAACATTGGTTGTTTGTGAGGTTTGTGTAATAAGTCGTAATGTAGAACACCAACCGCCTCGAAGGCGAGAAAACAGTGATGTAAGGAATGTGAAGGACTGATGCGGTGATTGACGAACGGAGTAAATTGATGTGTAAGCATATTGGTGAAGAGGTTTTTGTAACGTTTAAGGTCATTTAAACGGTGTAATTATGCTGACTTAGAAGGTTATTGCAATGCAATAGATAATGAACACATGCAATACTTTTAAGTATAAAAAGGGCCAGAAAAAGTTAGGGAGGGGGGCCTTCCTCTTGTCATTGAGTCCGAGGCAGTACCTCGATTACGACGACTACGACCGACGAGGCAACAGTATCGTCCAGGCGACATACTGGTCCTGCCATGGCACCCGACGCAGCGATGTTGACTTCGATCATCATAGAAGTTAGGACGGTTTATTTTTGAGTCACCTAAGATTTTGGTGGTTTGGTTGGTAAAGTATAGTAATGGGTAGATTGTGAGCTGATATGCCTTTTGTACGCCTCGCCCCCTTTAATGGAAATAATGTAAATTTTTTTATATTAATATATTGTTTTGAAAGAAATTGAGAAAAGTTAAATACTATACCTATCTCTCGAGGAACCCCACCTGCCTCCGAACCTGGGAATATAACTGTAGAGACTGATCTCTCGCGGTCTCTGCAATATATATTATTGCATTTATACACGCGAGATGGTGGCACGCTACCGGATCGGGTCTCCGGACTCTAAGTTCGGAATCCTGGTTCTCACGTTCATAACGTCGCGAGGTACGACGTTCCGAATTTAGTTGGGGAATCGGAAGGTCGGACGTTGCGGCGTATCATTTAAATTTGGTTATTTCTATTAATTGATATCTGATTTGTATATTTCTCTTTATTACGTTTGTGTGTTTCCTGCTCCCTATTACAGATCCAAAAGGTAACTCACAAAACTACTACGGAAGTGACACGTAATTAGATTTATTGCCGTAGAATTTTTTGAAGCGTTTCGAATTTTGTATCCTTATTTCCAATGTTTTCTGCTACGTAAGTAAATTTTAATTTCTCATTCTGCCTGTTACTTCTTGCTGACAGTTTTATGGAACATGCCGTGATGGTGCCAAAGAAAGCAACCACAGAGCAGGTGAAGAACAAAAACTTAGCATATATTTGTCACAAAAAACAAGAGCTTATAGATGTATAAACAAGTAATTTTTGTCCCATATATAAATGAAGCATAGTAGCTAATTTCATACGTTTGAATATTTTGCCAGTACCTAATTTGTAACAATAGACGAATATTTGAAAAATTATTCTGTTGAAACTATATGTTGGTTCGTTTTTATGAATATTCTGAATCTGATCCTTAAAGAACTGATTAGAAAGCCCTCCGGTATGTTGTCATATATCCTGATTTTTTTATTTTATTTATGTTACCACACAGTTCTTTTTATGTTCAAAGACCCAATTATTCAAAATTTGATACAATATTTGAGCATCAAGGAGAGTTCACGAAAAATTGTGTTTAAAGTTCTTTTGCTTCAGTTTTTGTAAAGCAAACTGAGAGCTAATGCTCATTCCTTTAGCGGACGATACTGTTTTGACAATATTCTGATTATAACAAATAAAACTGGCGTTTGCCTAAGTTTACAAATGGCAAGAAGTTGAATTAACTAATGTAACATACAAATTTTATGTCCGTAATTTTGTATTAAAAGGTTTTCAATATTAACGTTATTATGATTGTTTTTATAACGTGAAACTTCATAATTACAAAGAATAAAACACTTTCCGTCCCCCATATAGTTTTCTGAGTGGTTCACAAAATCGCCTGTGCAAACCATTAAACTGTTGGTAGTTACAGAAGTCTTCGTAGAATATAATTCGAATTTTCCGTCTTAATATAACTCCGAATTTATATTTCAGGCGTATTTTTTTTTAATTGGAGAATAACATGTATCAAGTTTATTTTGATATTATGAAGATAACTGACTGTTTTGAAATTTGTCGCAGATATGGGCGCTGGGTGACCAGACGGGTGGCTGTGGGCTCCATCGCTTGCATCTGGCTGCTGGCTGCTCTAATCTCATTTGTGCCCATCTCCCTCGGTCTGCACCGTCCTCCACAGCCCCTCGTGTACCACGCAGGTGATACTGAATACCCCACCTGCGCTCTCGATCTAACCCCGACATACGCCGTCGTGTCATCATGCATCAGTTTCTACTTCCCCACTGTGGTGATGCTCGGCATCTACTGCCGTCTTTACCTGTACGCACAGAAGCACGTGAAGAACATCCGCGCAATTACCAAACCCCTCACTTCTTCTTCAGCCACCACCAACTTTGGCGCCACTATGGACACTTCTCCCACCCAGTCTACCTCTTCCAAACATGCCCTTGCCAGCAAGGTGCAAGTCCACCAATCCTCCCCGTACCACGTGTCAGATCATAAGGCTGCCATAACGGTGGGAGTCATCATGGGTGTCTTTCTGATATGCTGGGTTCCATTCTTCTGCGTCAACATTGTGGCCGCGTTCTGCAAGACCTGCATACCTGGCATTGTATTCAAGATACTCACATGGCTGGGCTACTCCAACTCGGCCTTCAATCCCATAATTTACTCCATATTTAACACGGAGTTCCGGGAAGCTTTCCGGAGGATCTTGACTGCGCACTACCCACCTTGGTGTTGTGATGGCAAATGTGGCTATGAAGCCGTGAGCGGAAGGTCGTCTCTGGGTGGAGGAAAAAGAAAGAGTGCTGGTGATGGAGGCGAATTTGGAAGCCTGAGAGGGAAGAAGGGATTTGTAAGTGGTTTGGGTGGCACACCAAGGCACAACGGTTCTTGCACACACCTCAAGGACAACAGCAGTCCAAGAAGTTCGGCTGGATCAGTAGGAACTGTGAGACAAACTCGAGTGAACTCCACAGACAAAGATATAGTGGAGGGAGAAGAGATAAGCGCAATATGACTGCAATGTAGATGCAGCCGTGAAGACGGTGATTGTGGGAGAACAGAAATTTCAGTTTCTTGTGGTTGAAACACTTGAAGTGCCGGAGTAAGTGCACAGGTGACTTACCGCGTGTTTACAGAAACAAATTTTACAACACTGACAACTCCGTTCACTGCGGTCAAACCACGCCCCTTTCGTACAACAAATAAAACGAATAGCAGGGTTTGCATAACTGTATTTTTGTGAGTGTAATTTCATTCCAGAAATCAGAACCACATTTAAAGTAAAAGACTTCTTCGTGTTTGTGTTTTGACTGCTTAGATTCTGTAGTCTCAGTTTAAGTGCGAATGTTGGCGAAAGTCTGATCTCAAAAGAGGAAGCTAGTCAGGCGTTTTTAGTTTAGCTTGGAGACCTGGAGATATCTAATACAGTAAAATTTCGATTATCCGTCAAGGGTCGAGACCGAAGTACAGAAGGATATAAAAATGGATAATAGAATGGGTGCTTAGAAATTACACACCGCGTCATGAAGGTAAAATTATTTCTTACATTACATACTACAGAATAAGTATTTACATGTGAACTTTACAGAAAAGGCAAAAAAAATGCTAGGCTTGTTGACGCTTTCTCCTGTACCTAAACTCTTAGTGACTTCAATAATTTGAGCTAATTCCAGCCCTACACGCTTACATTTCTCCGCCATTTTATTAAAGATTAAATAAATTTACTTTAAAAATGTTCAAAGATGCTACATAAAAATAAGAGGCTTGTTTGTAAAAATAAACTGTCATGGCGGCATGACCACGTGACACAGTACGCATGCGCTTGTCCCCCTACACCTCCCACGCCAGAGACTCGCAATTGTGGTGGTTAATAGAAACTGACGGATAATCCGGTGAAGGATAATCGAAATGTTACTTATTTGGAAAGGAGGGTCTTTGTAATTGCACAGCAAACAACAATGCTTTCTTTTTATCCACTACTGGAATTCAACTGGCAAGTCGTTGTGTTACTATCGGTCAGGTTCTCAACCAAATTTGGACCACGTTGTCTCCACCCTGAAATTAGCCAGTTATTTATAGGTACATTCACAGTACTGCGGTTCACAAATTGTACCAATAAATATGTAAAGGGATGAATCCACCATTTTAGTGTCTGTTACGTTTGATCGTAGATAGTGTTTTGGATGCCAAAGTAGGTGTTATTAAAAGTCTAGTCAAAGTGCCAAAGTGCAACATTCTATAATTCGTAACTTAACTTTTAGGGATGGGTAATTCTGCAATTCCAGTAAATTAGTGTGTTATATCCCAGGAAATTTCTAAAATGTGGTAGTATATATTTGCCACAAAGAAACATGATATCCCATAGCAATATAATTGTTGGTTTCGACGTTTAATGCGGAGTATTTGCCTCTTCAGTTAGAAGCATAGCTAACGTAAACTTTGCGCAGCGGTAAGAATGTGAAAAGTAAACCCGTCATATTGGAAATAGGGGTTGGGAAAATCACACGAAACAAATCATATTCTGTTTGACTTGCAAATTACACTGATTCCTAAATTACGCTATAATCAATATAAACATAAGTTAGTTACATAACCACCTATTTACAATAAGCGGATTACATAGTGTAATGTACTTAATACTGTACATAGTCCGTGTAGTTGCTTTACATATAAGTTTATTATTATTAATATTATTATTATTATTATTATTAATCAGCCACTGCATAGTAATTCTACGTACTCCTACATGTTTCGGCTAACCGTCGTAGCCGTCATCATGGAGTCATTTTCCACAGATGTGCGCAGCCTACAATACGTCACTGAATGATAACATGTATATCTACTGTTTATAGTCGTAGTAACTATGTAGCATCAGTGATTTTATATAGTTTAAATTATTTATGATTTTAAGATATAGTATGTTAATACATAAAATATAAAGTATAAAATATATAAACATGTATAAATAATATATACATATAAAAGTCTGTCTCCAAACATCTGTCTTGCAATTTTAATAGCTTACTGATAGTAAAAACATTACAGGTCTCTACCCTACAAAACTATAAGTGATTTGCAAGACAGACTTTTGAGAAGATTTATATATATATATATATATTATACTTCATATTTTATGTATTAACGTACTATATTTTAATGATCATGCCTAATTTAAACAACATAAAATCACTGATTCTACACAGTGACTACGACTATAAACAGTAAATATACATGTTACCATTCAGTGACGTACTGTACCTGCGCACGTCTGTGGAAAATGACTCCCTGATGACGGCTACGATTATTAGCCGAAACATGTAGGAGTATGTAGAAATATTATGCTTAGTTGGTGATAATAATAAAAAACATATATAATGTAAATTCCTAAAAGCAATGGGCTTGGTGATAAGAGGATACAATGTTATTGAAAAAATTAAATCGTATCTTAATGTTGTATAAAAATTGGATTCTCCTTACGGATCACATATGTACGAAATGCTAAACACTTGTTAACTCTGGATGTTTCCTGCAAATCGATTCCTCCACAGGTACTATAATATGTATTAATCTCGCTCCTTTCCATCCTCTTTGCCACAGCCGCTCTCACTTCTGAAGGTTTTTGCTCTCCAGATATTTTTAGCTTCGAAAATAAAGACTGCAGCCTGATGTTAATCCAGCTGCAGGTCTGACACCAGTTCTCATTTAAATATCCTTACAGTGTTCAGTGTCGTCGAACAATTCTAAAAGGGGGTAGCGTGCATTGTAGTGTGTAATTCCCTCTTTTGTTCTGAAACCTCCCTGGACTGACCTTTGTAACGCCTGGTATATTCTGATCAACCCATGTATTCTGACAGTGTCACTCTCTTCAATCAATGTAAAACTGAACAAGTTTAATGCAAGGCTTTCATTTTATTATTATTATTATTATTTACTGCAATTGGGTTTTCACCCGGTGGCAGTAGTCCTTACACTAGTACACACAATACAAATGTTTTCACCCAGTGGCAGTAGTCCTTACACTAGTACACACAATACAAATGTTTTCTCCCGGTGGCAGTAGTCCTTACACTAGTACACACAATACAAATGGACATATAATATACATAAAAATAACAATACAAAACAAAATACATACAGTAAATACAAGTACACACATTAGAACACCGTACACACATTACAAAAGCATCCACGCCTTACAAAAACATCCACACCTTACAAAAACATCCACACCTACAAAAGCATCCACACATGAAGAAGTTGCTGTCACCACGTCGACTGCACATAATATATTTTTACTAAAGGAAAGTCTTACATGGCCACAAGTGTCCCAGAACTTGTATGCAGGGACCATGGTACATTACTTTTTGCATTAGATTTCTGCATCCTGCCAGGTTAGCTCGGTGTTGAAGCTTATTGTTATTAAAGACACGATCTTTGTACCTTGTGCTTGAAAGGCATTCTCTGGAAGGGTCTTTCTTGATTGATCGCAGTTCTTTCGATCAAATTTCGAAATCGTTCTTTAACATAGGTTGCAGAATACTTGTCCCATACGTTTTTCCAGTTTCTGCAGACTGCATTTTAGGTAGATTGAAAGATGGCCACCTGCCTACTTTTGGAATTGAAGTTTTCTGTTCTTGCCATGACACTTTGTGAATAAATTACATATCACACATATCGGGATAGCGTAGTCGGTATAGCGACTTGCTACGGAATGGAAGTTTCGGGGATCGAATTCCGGTGAGTCGAGTTTATCCGCACCCACCCAGTCCGGCCTCGAGACCCATCCAGCCTCCTGTACAATGGGTACCGGAGTAAAGCGGCCGGACCGTGGTGCTAACCACCTGTCTCCTAGTGCAAGCTTGCGAATGGTTTGGAGCTATACCTTATCCTCCCCTCTGTGCCTGCGTAGGCATATCATGGAATGACCTTTTGTACTTAATGCTATTAATTGCCGTATCCAGAATGGTGAGATTTGAATTTGTAACACATATAAATATTTTCAATTAGATTGGCTAAACATCAGATCTTAACAGCCGAATAAAGAGTACATATATTCTATTTATGACTATAAATTCCTGGTTTAAGTATAATAGCCAAAGTAAGAAATATGTCGTTTACATCTCACAATCAAATACGGTTACAGGATGCCAAATCAAAACACCTCTCTCGGTCCACAGGTTGTCCTGGCATATTCTAAGTTTTAGATCTCGTACTAATTGTGCTAATTACGAATAGTAATTTATGCAGGTGCATGATGCAATACCAGGCTTATAATAAAGTAGAAGTATGCTTAAAGAAAAATATGTTAAGACATTATAAATGCTGATTACATGACATGAGGATAAGCGGCATGTTAGCAACTGAGTTCATAATATCCTAAAATACAGGCTATGATAACGTCAATATTTGCGAACGTAACTTTAACATTTCTGCGGTTTTTATGATTTAAGTTTTACCAAATAAAAACATAGATTTTAGATTCTCATAGCCGTTTTACTAAAGATTGAAGCCTTCTGAGATGTTACACCACGTCGACTGGTAAATAGTAACTATTTAAGAGTTTCGATATACCAGAAGATTTGAATCTTTATAAAAAAAAGTGTCAAGCTAACTTCGTATGAGGTGCGTTCTTTACAATGTATCTAAGCACACAACTTCAGTTCTCTAGCTACGGTAGTTCTTTAAAATGTATCTAAGCACACAACTTCAGTTCTCTAGCTACGGCAGTTCTTTACAATGTATCTAAGTACACAACTTCAGTTCTCTAGCTACGGCAGTTCTTTACAATGTATCTAAGCACACAACTTTAGTTCTCTAGCTACGGCATTCTTTACAATGTATCTAAATACACAACTTCAGTTCTCTAGCTACGGTAGTTCTTTACAATGTATCTAAATACACAACTTCCGTTCTCTAGCTACGGTAGTTCTTTACAATGTATCTAAATACACAACTTCAGTTCTCTAGCTACGGTAGTTCTTTACAATGTATCTAAATACACAACTTCAGTTCTCTAGCTACGGTAGTTCTTTACAATGTATCTAAATACACAACTTCAGTTCTCTAGCTACGGTAGTTCTTTACAATGTATCTAAATACACAACTTCAGTTCTCTAGCTACGGTAGTTCTTTACAATGTATCTAAATACACAACTTCAGTTCTCTAGCTACGGTAGTTCTTTACAATGTATCTAAGCACACAACTTCAGTTCTCTAGCTACGGCAGTTCTTTACAATATATCTAAGTACACAACTTCAGTTCTCTAGCTACGGTAGTTCTTTACAATGTATCTAAGCACACAACTTCAGTTCTCTAGCTACGGCAGTTCTTTCCAATGTATCTAAGCACACAACTTCAGTTCTCTAGCTACGGCAGTTCTTTACAATGTATCTAAGTACACAACTTCAGTTCTCTAGCTACGGCAGTTCTTTACAATATATCTAAGTACACAACTTCAGTTCTCTAGCTACGGCAGTTCTTTACAATGTATCTAAGCACACAACTTCAGTTCTCTAGCTAAGGTAGTTCTTTACAATATATCTAAATACACAACTTCAGTTCTCTAGCTACGGCAGTTCTTTACAATATATCTAAGTACACAACTTCAGTTCTCTAGCTACGGCAGTTCTTTACAATATATCAAAGTACACAACTTCAGTTTTCTAGCTACGGCAGTTCTTTACAATATATCTAAATACACAACTTCAGTTCTCTAGCTACGGCAGTTCTTTACAATATATCTAAGTACACAACTTCAGTTCTCTAGCTACGGCAGTTCTTTACAATATATCTAAATACACAACTTCAGTTCTCTAGCTACGGCAGTTCTTTACAATATATCTAAGTACACAACTTCAGTTCTCTAGCTACGGCAGTTCTTTACAATGTATCTAAGCACACAACTTCAGTTCTCTAGCTACGGCAGTTCTTTACAATATATCTAAATACACAACTTCAGTTCTCTAGCTACGGCAGTTCTTTACAATATATCTAAGTACACAACTTCAGTTCTCTAGCTACGGCAGTTCTTTACAATGTATCTAAGCACACAACTTCAGTTCTCTAGCTACGGCAGTCCTTTCCGTTCAGCTTAAAGCAAATGTACATTTTGCGCTGACGTCATTTCCTTCTAAGTAATATAAAAACAAAACAATCGTTTTATTCTAGGGAACCACTTTACGTTCCTTGCCCTCAAAATTTCGCACGGCTGCCACATTTCTGTTACAAACTTAAAATTATATATGATGGGGGATTTAATTTTCATACCAAGTTTCACGACAGTCAGTCAGCTCCTTGAGTTATTTGGGGGATGGACACACGGACATGACTTCCGAGGTGCACTTTACACTTAAAAAAAAGAAAGGAGTAGAATGTTGTTTCAGTGGCGGCTCGATGTTAAAGTTAAATAGACATAGACCCACGACATGTGAATAACAAACTTTAAAGTAATCTTATCAAAAATTACCATTTAAAACACTGTAATAATTATATGTACCACAGTACTATTTATTTTGCCCACAGAGTGTCATTATGCGTGTGGTATGTTTTCAAAATAAATATCATTATAAAAATCTGTCCTTGTAATGGAGCAATTTTTTTTGTGTTTTAAGTAGGAACAGAATTCTTAAAGATTCATTAGATAAGTTCCATGTTTTTAAGGGTTAAATTTAAAACATCTTCCTTATAACTAAGACTTATGCAGATACTACAAAGGGTGTGAAACGGTGTTGCTGACAGGCAAAGGGACGTTACAAAATGCAAGCTTCTGGAATGAAATTCCAGTAATGAATAAAGAATATAAGTAGAAGGGCAAACTGCAGAATAAAAGAAAGAATGATCAAGTATGAAGAATGCCGTATGAAATGGACAGAATGACGGTTGACAAAGAACAAAAGCAGATAAAGTGAAATAGGATTTACATACAAACATGAAGGATCACGAGACATGGAAGCAAACAAGGGGCGTGGAAGAAGAAGAGAGAACAGGGAGAGGGAGGAGGAAGAACGCGAAGAAAAAGAAGAGAAATGAACAAAAGAAGAAAAAGAGAAGAAAGGGAAGAAGGATAAAGAAGTAGACATTCTGAAAGTAAGACCTCATATTCCTACCTCTTCTTAAACCAACAGTTTATTCACTATGTTTCCGAGTGTGTGCGTCTGTGTGTATATATATGTATATATATTTATCTCACTCACAAAATGAATTCTCCGTCTCTGTCGCATGAATTGCCATAGCCACGAAACCGTAGTAGAATTCTGAGTGATAGAATGCAGTGAAAAATAGGGAAATATTTTTTCACAACTTCACAAATACGTTTCAAAAATTTCAAAGGGTTTACTAAATTATGAGCCAGCACAGCGTCACTAATGTGCAACAGAGTACTTTGTTGATGCTTGTAAATTGAAACTTTCCTGTAAGTACTGAGATATTCCCAAACATTTAGTAGCACAACTTGTGACAAGATAATATACTGTGAACATAAAATTCAAAACTTTAAAGCACTGTGGTAACAATAGATACCACAAATCTAATATTACAAGATTTTTAATTTGTTTCACAAACTGTATGTTTAAGTTTATATGTTTCTCAGAATAAAAAAGTGTCATTTCTCCAAAGAGCACTAATCGGCTGGTCTGTGTAATGGACACTGTGTGTTTTCTGTGATGTAGGAACTAAATTTTTATACACTATGTGGATTAAATTTAAGCTTTTAAGACTAACCCCTGTGTACTGTGTGCAGGTAATGTGTGTCCTTGTATTTGTGTTATAAAGACAAGTGTTAATTTCTTTAACAGCAGTTGTCACGTGACTTGTTGTGTTCTGTAATCGTTCGTGCAAGATCATGTGTTGAACATAGAAAAGATAGCAATGTAAATAACTTATCTGTGTAACTCCGTGGTCTGTAACTTTGCTCAATATCTTATGTGTGTGCGTGTTAGTGTGCATGCGTGTGTAGGTGGAGCTATGTGACACATAGAGCAAGACCCTGAAATGAACAGAAACCTTACTTCCATGTCCTTTTCCACTTAAAAGTCTTTAAATTGTAAGTACTAAAACCTTTAAAATTAAGTACACTTGGAGTGATATTCTAAAAAGCGGTAAGGATTAAGAGAGCAGAGACAGAAACTAAAAAGGGGCATGCATCTGTTCTTGCTTCATTAACACGCTCGATACTAAATACTTTGAGTTTCTAAACAAAGTATGGTCACATTACAAACTCTAAACCTAATGTAAAATGTACTTTCTGCTTTGCATAAAACTGTACATTTTATGCAGTCTGATAGATAATCACACTGACTGATTAATTTACAGGATATTGTAAAAGCAAACTCAATAAAGAGTGTCACACAAGGCAGTCAATTCAGTCGTTTGTATCATTTCCTTCACCAGTCCTTGTAAGGCGCATTTCGCTACGGTATGTATCACTTCAGTCACATCTCTAAATCTATTAGTATTTCAATAAGCAACGGATCATATTCCTAATAAAGGTACATGGCCCTTCAGAACATGTGTCACTTATATAGGGGGTTGATTTTTATAAATCTTTATCATGCAAACAGTATTTAATACGTTTTTTTATATTGCTGTCACCGTGCATTTTCACTAATTCAATTTATTTTATTTACACCGACTAATGCACAAGTAAAACCTCTTTTTTGTAGTTTTTATTGTAAATTTGTCACAAATTTGTGAAAATTTACAATAAAAACTACAAAAAAGTGGTTTTACTTGTGCATTAGTCGGTGTAAATAAAATAAATTGAATTAGTGTTTTATACGGTCCGTACTGTGAGAGACGTAACTTACACACACACACACACACACACACACAAGAAAAAGTCTTCTTCTCTCCAAATTACAGCTACCATTCAGACGCTCCTTCAAGGTTTATACCCACATTATCAAAAACGCTGTTTTAAGTATTAAATTTGTTAATTAGTCCGTGTAAGTGAAAACTCCTCTACTTAACTACGTTTCGTATGTCATTATATACTGTCGCGGTATAACAGGAACTCCTCTTTACTCTGTTTGCCGGAATTCCTCCAGTTAAATGTATAATATAAGACGTTAATACTGTCCTTTCAGTGCGTTCATAAGCTTGTGCCACAAAATGTACCTGACAGTCAGGTTATCTAGAAGGAACAAAGGGATCATTATCTATCACATATAATATAATGTGACCTTTTAGATTTAAATATACTTTTTTCCGTGACCATATATTACTTTTCCTCTTTTGCTGTAACCTATATTAATCACGCTCTTGTTTTCCTACCTTATTATATAATTTTTCCAATTAGTTCGGTGATTGTGAATACATCTGATGACTCAAAATATTTCTTATTTTTTTTTTCAAAATATCTGAATATATTTTATGATCAAATAATGCGTAAAGTGGATTTCTCCAAAATAATTTTAAAAACTATTTTAATTTCCCACGCGTTTTATTTATTTTCAAGCGCTTTCCTATTCCTCTGAAGCGCCAATTAAAATCCCTCCATCTGTCGGTCTGTACGTCCGCCTGAAATCATACAACAACTTTAGAATCGCTAAAAGGGTCTTAAATAAACACGGCGCTGAGGATTTGCACGATAAATTGTAGAGCCATTTCAATTTCAGACACGGCCTAATGTAAAGCATACGTAAAGTGAAGGCCAACAAGTAAGTGTATTTCTGCGTTCATTTCCAGCTTACGTAAGCCTATCCATTATATCACGCTAAAACAATGTCTTCATTACATTTACATTGTATTTACAAGAGAATGGCTTCATTCTTTTCATAAACAGCTTTATTCAGTTACGGTCTTGGAGGTTCAATCTACGCTGTTGCCACATCAACTGTGTGTATGTCTCTTATTCCAACAACAGTTTGGTTTGTTGCGTAAGGTGAAAAGATATATTTAAAATATTACATTTATTTTTTATCACAATTTAACCTTCACAGACCGAAAATCTAGAGTATTTGACGATCATTAAGGTCTAATTTTGCTTATATATTTATGTATTTATTTATTTTATGGCACGACAAAATACATTTGACCTAACTTTCATCTGCGGTCACTGACCTTGTAGCCCTCTAAAGGTAAAGGTAAAGTTCTCCCTAGAACAGGCCTTGAAGGCCCAGAGTGGGGTAGAGGTATAGCTCTACTCTTTCTTTAACCCTGGCACTAGATGGGGGTGGGTGGTCAACTTCACGCCCAGGCCGCTTTACCCCCTGGAAAGAGACCCGGTATCCATTGTATAGGAGGCTGGGTGGGCCCCAGGGCCGGTCTGGACGGCTGCGAAAAATTTCTCCCCCACCGGAATTCGATCCCCGGACCGTCCTGTCCGTAGCGAGTCGCTATACCGATTACCCCTGCAACCCTCACCCCTCCTTTGCCTTTCCCGTTATCCTGTTTCTTACCTGCTGTCTTATTTCACGTTACTCTGTAAGACGAACTCGAACTAGGACGTTCTCGGGATTTTGTTTGGGTTATTGTGTCAAAAAATATCATTTCAGGGTAGTGAAGGCCGGTTACCAGTAACCTTAGCAGGTGTTGTGGAAAAGTGGGTACGTTTATTGTATTATGACTGTTGCAACGTCAGGCAAGCAAGTTACGCTCCTTTCCGAGTCAAGTACATAAAGGTGTGAACTGTGTTTGTGTACTGCTCACCACTCATGTAAGTACCATGTTTAATTACTCATTGTGCACAATTCACGTACTGCTCACCACTCATGTAAGTACCGTGTTTAATTACTCATTGTGCACAATTCACGTACTGCTGTCGTCAGAGATTCCACTTGCGCTATTTTACGTTTGCACCGTTTCTTTTAATTACGGTGTGCAAACTGAGTTCTTTTCCGTTCTTTGTATAAATCCGTGCCCCTTTAACGCCAGGTTCTTATGGAGCAACAAGTATGTAATACTGGTTTCTTCTATCATGTTCACTACCCATACCTGGCCTACTACAACTACTGATAAAAACAACAATAATAATTACTACTACTACTACTACTACTACTACTACACTCAGGTAGTTAGTCGCCATCTTCTCACTGCAAAGAAGCATGTGGGATTTGTTTTGCACGAAGGAGCACCGAAACAGTTTTTTCTGCTAGTATTTCGGTTGTGCACTCTCAGTATCATTCCAGCAAGACTCAATCATTAGATCCCCTTCATATATCATTGATGTTACATAATCTTAGCAATTGGAACCTTCTTTAAATAAATCACGTGTCCTTCTCTCTCTCTGTCTGAATATTATAATCTTTCTTCTTCTCTCTAACAATTCTTCAGCCTCTCTTTCGAAACCCCAGCCGCCACCATTAAGATCTTCTTTTTACTGACTTTATTTCCCCATGTGAATCTGATTTTAAGTATTTTCCAATATCTGTTTGCATGGAAGAACTCGAGATCCAATTCAAACTTTTTAACAAAACTGATACTCGGGGACAGGGATTTCTAAAATTTGTCGTTACGTTCTAACTTTTTATTAAATTTATAAAATAACGTACGTATAACACGAAAGGTTACAGGTGTCTCCATGCATATCTCCAGCGTATCTTGGCACATACTTGGGGCGAAAATTTTATGAACAACAGCTGTATAAAAGAATTTACAAAATGTTAGTGTATATTAGAAATTCTGGCTGGTCCCTTCCTTTGCATGCAATTATTTCAAAGAAAATAAGTTTTTAAATATTAATAAAATTACGTTATTTTTAATTAGATACGTATTTATAAATATAGACCTAAACACTAAGGTGAAACGAAGCGTCATTTAATTATTGTCCACAGGAAGAGCCTCGGGATAGGAAGATTTCGAGAGCAATTAACCTGTACGATTTACTTCATGGATATTCAGTTTATTTTATGATCTAAATTTGCATTTAATTCGTACAATAAATTGAATACATTGTTCTAAAATGCACGGAATGTACAACTTTAATATAATTCATAGACTTTGTCCATCCTATCATCCAAAGGCACAAAAAGAAATTAATAAAACACTAAGTTTTGGGGACAGGATTGCCACAATTTGAGAGTAAATGGTCTCGGTTATCGGGTCAAAATGAGTACGTCTTCATCATATTTTTACCATGACAATGGTAAAGTATCGTATCTCCGAAAAGCATCTCTTTAACCTCTATCCTACCGTCGTACGTGTTTAAATGTTAGCGCATGCTGTACAAAAAACACGAGTACTATTGGAACAGAATACGATAAAATTTTGAAATAAACGGCATTTTGCCGAAAATAAAACAAGAGATTAAACAGCATGCCTCATAAATTCAGTAAATTTCCTTCTTGTCTAAATGTATAAAACACATTTCTAGTGGTGTTTTGCTACGTACGTTTGCATATGCAAATGTATGTAGTTAAAATGTTAAAGCGAGTTCTTCTACGCTAACCCTAGCCAAATCAGTTTCTCCATATTTCTCACCACTTCCGTGACTTCCCCACCGTCACGTAGCATTCACTTCTGTTTGGCACGAGAATCTTCCTCGTAGTGTTTAGTGAAGTGAATCTTCAGTCCGCTAGGAAATTAAACATGTTGTGCCGACTTTATGAAATGACTGTAATTCCGTTGTAATGTAAAATCCCTTATCTAGTTGTGTTTAGTCTTTTGCAGTACAAAGTACAGTGATTACCATATACGTCACTTTTTTTAACACTAATAAACTCTTCCATTTTGCAAACACACACTATTTTTCATGTATGTGTCTTGGAAAATGCTCAGAATAATAAGGGCTTATTAGTCTATCAGTTTATTGGTTTTTGTAATCCCAGGGCAGAGCGTTTTCTGTAAGGTAGATACTACATTCTTAAATATCTTTTAGATAAAGTTCATGAGAGAGAAGAAATTTACCGATTGAAGGAAATCCCTATTATGTTCTAAAATGTTTTTCGTAATCTTAGTTACAAGAAAAATGCATATATAATTTTGATGGGGAAAGCTAAAGGTAGAAGAGCACTTGGAAAAATTGAGTGTAGATGGGAGAATAATATTAAAATTTACCTAAAAGTATAGGTTAAGAGCGCTGAACTGGGTTCTTCTGGCTGAGGGTTTAAACAAATGGCAAGCTAAGTTTGTCAGTTATATTTATGGGGACTTTCTGCATTGTCAAAACACACAACACCACATAACGTTTCGGAAATTACCTCCTCCCGAAACTTTGTGTGGTGTTGTGTGTTGCGACGATGGAAGAAGTCCTAATAAATGTATTTGGCAAAGCTTACGTGAAACCAATACATATATGTTGTGCTCCAGTCAATTATACGCATATTTCAAACCACCGTCATGTTGTGCATGGCGGTGGTTTGAAATAAACTTATATTCAGAAATTTGTATGATTTCAATGACAGGCCCTTCCAAAGGCGGTAATAAACTTTTAGGTTCCATAAAATGCGGGGAATTCCTTGACCAGCTGAAGAACTATTAGCGTTTCAAGAAGAACTCGAATTGTGATGTTTATTTAGTTAGTTACACCAAACTAACTTATTTCGGAATAATTTTATAGCTGTGAAGATATTTTGCTTCAATTTTCACAAATCTTTGTATACCTTTCCTTTTTCCAATCAAAATTATCGTAGGGTTCCAGCACAGGGACGTAATGTACAATTGTGCTATGTTTCAGACAATGATATATCGACTATCAGCGTCACAATGACAGTTTATAGGCATTTGTATAATGTAATAATTTACGTATATTTGTTTAGAATTTGAAGATAGCCTGGCAAAGGCGCTAAATGAATATACACAAAATATTTGATAACATTATCATGAATAACTGCAGTGGAGATAGAAATCTTTTGCCACACACATGTCTATAAATTTTGTACGGAAGTTTTATAAGGTTAAAATTAAACGCGGTAAAAACACGAAATATGTTTTATGTTTGACATCTTTACGATAAGGGAAATATATATCGTAAATGCGAAAATTTTGCATCATCAAACTACCACCGTTACTAGACTACACATTCTTACGATTTCTGTATTCTGGGTGAAGCATTAGGCATTATCCAGTATGTTGTTTCTTAACCCTCCAAGATGAGTGGTTAGTAAATACATCGCCATGCTAACGGTGTTCATTTTGCTGCCGCAATGTGTTTACGTGTCTTTCATATTCTTAGATTAAACAGCCTTTCTTTCCCTGTAAAGAATTTACTCTTTGGTTTTTTGTAAAGGAAAGACATTGTGTTCTCTGTGAGATGAGATTTGAGTCTTTATATGTAATGTCCATTTATTTTAGTCTTCAAGTTCATGCCAAGGCTGATGCGTTTATTCTTTGGATTCTTACCGCGGAAATTCCGTTTTGATCACGTGACATTTCGTGTGAAATCTGAGGTTGATGACTTGGCAGTGGAACAGGCTTTGATGACTTGGCAGTGGAACAGGCTTTGATGACTTGGCAGTGGAACAGGCTTTAATGACTTGGCATGGAACAGGTTGATGACTTGGCAGTGGAACAGGCTTTGATGACTTGGCAGTGGAACAGGCTTTGATGACTTGGCAGTGGAACAGGCTTTGATGACTTGGCAGTGGAACAGGCTTTGATGACTTGGCAGTGGAACAGGCTTTTCTCCTAGTACTTCGGTTTTACCGTGTCAGTATTATTATACCAATTGTCCGTAACCGCCTTCACCTCAATGTTACTCTCATCAAAAGGAAAACTGAGCGAACCTTGGAACCTGCAAACGAAAAAAGTTGCTTTCGATTTCGGGGGACAGTTGGAGAAAAAATACTTTCACACTGTGTTTTTATAGTCTTTAAAGTTTTAAAGGGGCTTTGTGGACTACATCAGATGAGAGGATTAAATGAGTCGTCCTGGTACTTTGTATTTTTACACTAGGAAAGTGTATGAGGGACTGAGAAATTATCTCAACGAGAATAAATAAACTGAGGACCGAGATTCGAGCATGGGACCCACGTAATATCGCGGTCAAGCAGTTGGCACACCTTCGTACTTTGGAGTTACCATGTTCAGGTTTAGTCTCGAAGACCAGTTATCATTTAGGTTTTTCTTAGTCTGTGTGCAAATATATGTGCATACAGAAGTACAAAATATATGTGCATACATAAGTGCAAAATATATGTGCATACAGAAGTACAAAATATATGTGCATACAGAAGTACAAAATATATGTGCATACAGAAGTACAAAATTTCACATACTTAACGCTAATGCTTTCTTAAATGTTTGCACATAAAACTGCAAGCTAGAGAAAATGTTTGCTTGACCCTAAAAAGTTTAGATTATATTAAGCATAAATATTACCCAAAGAAAAGTTAAGCACTGTTTCAACGTCAGTTGCCTCATCTCTTCAAAAGCTAAAGGTAAGTGGCGTTGATGTTGGTGATTTCTCACATGTTTCCGTTTAGACCACGTTGCTATTACATCGATATTATTGAATATAGTAAAATAAATCACACGACTTTGTAAAAATTATTTTTTTAAATTTTGTACATTTTAATATGGCATAAAAATATGTTAGTAGGAAGATTTCACGGTTACGCTGGCTTAGAAAACACGTAAACTTAATGTCCATTTGCGTATTAAATAATAGTGATTTAGGAGAAATTCTGTGCGACAGTAAAACAAAAGACTAAAATAAATTTAGTCCTGTGCCTAAACACCAAACCATGAAGATATCTGGTGGAGTGGAGTTAAAGGTACACACATTCTGAACTCGGCATTAGATTAAGTGACTTGACAGCTTCACGCTCGGGTACTTTTAACCGAGATGGAAGTCCCTCTTCTTCACAGATTAGAAGCCTGATTTGAACCAAAGCCGGCGTGAAAGACGTTAGAGGAGGAACAGTCTTTGTCTCTGCTGGAAATCGATCCCATTGAGCAGCGCGTAGCCATCCACTGCACTGACTGAACCATTCTATGTAATAGACCTATAATAGGATACTAGAGTCTCACTATTGGTTATAAGATATGTATGAAGTAAATGTATATTATTTTCGAGTTTTGATAATAAATCAGCTTCGTCAGATTAGGTTTGTCCATGCGGATGGAGGAACAAAGTGCGTCATTCGATGACGCTTGCGTGAAGTTCCGAAAGCTGAATTTGGAATCGCGTGCAACAATTACATTTTAACAATCTGCATTGCCATCAAATAATATCAAATTCTTGAAGTTGTAGAACTGCTAATATAAAGAAATGTAATAAAGAAAGTTTAGCGAACAGACATTGAAAGTTTCCATGCAACAAATTTTACAAAACTGAAACCTTGGTTTCTCTTTGTTGTTTGTTACCTAGAAGAATTCTTTTGGGTTATTTTTGGTTACGAAGAACACGAAGTGCAGAAACTTCCTTTTGAATTCAAAAATTGTGAGGAAAGTCTTTATGTTAAAGGTTTAAATGTTCCGGATAAATTTTTTTAAGCGAAGAAAAGTGCAAGTTTCCCTTATATTTCTACCTACACGAAGTCTCCTTCCGGGAGTTCGCAGCACGCCTTCCTTATACGGCAAGGTCCGGGTACAAATATAGCACCATATATCAGATATTTTAATTTTTAAAGTAGCTCACGGCAGCTTAATATCCAGTTCAGAGCAAGACATAATCAATTTGTGTCATTAAAATTATTGCTTCTAAAGCACTGAGAATTTCGACAGTTTATCCTAAAACACCTGTGAGTCCTTTACTATAGGCATTTCAAATCGTACTTCACTCCAACTATTTTTGGAGCTGAAATGTCCCAATGTATTTAATTACTTATTTATTCATTTCTTTGCTTTTACTCATGTACTTTTTCAGTTTAGATCCCTTCTTTTACACAAATCCTTGCCTGTGCAACACCATTGTCCTTCGAAACAAAAATTTTTAAATACATGCCTATTTACATTGAACTGCTCTCTCGTTTTACTGCTCATACTACTATACTACTCATTACTCTATTACCTACTTACTACTCTTACTCTATTACCATTACTACTCTTACTCTTATTACCATTACTACTCTTACTCTATTTACCATTACTACTCTTACTCTATTTACCATTACTACTCTTACTTTATTACCATTACTACTCTTACTCTATTACCATTACTACTCTTACTTTATTACCATTACTAATCTTACTCTATTACCCTACCATTACAGCGTTTCTTCTTCTCTCCAACAATTACATTACTCTCACTTTCTCCTCCCCCATGCCATAAAATAGGAGCTAAGACATACAGACTTTATGTTCTCACTTGCATTTAATTTTAAACAGAACTTTCAATAATTTATCTCCCTTACACTTGTACAGTTTAAAATAGTGAAACCTGTCTTAAAAGGAACCTGGATAGAAAGAAATCCTGTCTTTAGCGGAAAACGTTTACAGTCCGACTATCTTTAATTTCAAGTACCAGTATTAAAGGGTACCTATCTCCAGCAGAAAAAAAAACCGGCCCCTTGCTCTTCCGTTATAGGTAGGTTTCACTTTACTCTCGTAAAGGTTACTTTAATACTTCCACTCAACAATTTTTTTTTATATTTAACTGAAATGTCTTCCTGTCAACGTGTTTGTAGTTTTAGTAACAAGACTCAGAAAACTGTGTCTTTAACGCTTAGTTTTATGAGCAGAATTTTTATATTTGGTGTTTACATCACTCCAAAAATAGGAAAATATGAAAGTTTGTGATAATCAGGAATGTTAACTTATTCGGCGAAAAGTTCCATACCATTCATAAATATTAGGTACTTTATTCAAGTTAGCCCGTTAGACGCTGTTAACGAAGACGGTCTAGAAGGGTATGGAGAGAAGACTGCGTCTAAATATTCGTATTTGTCCACGACTGGTCACCAAAATGCAACTTAAAATTATCACATAAATGCATTTAATGAACCCTCTGAAAATATGACAAAATTGAAATATTTGGCCAGGATATTAGCAAATTAAAATTCCGTTCAAAATTAATCTGTTTAGCCTGTTATATATGTGTGTGATACTTGGTTTCTCGCTTTAAGGGAAGACCATGAACTGAGGGTGTTCAGGAATAGGGTCTGAGGAGTGTATATGGTCTTAAGAGTGTCGAAGTGATAGGAATTGCCCCTGTCCGCACCACAAAGACTTAGAGGATATGTAGAAGTAGGCCTATAGCACCACTCATTTTTATCCACGGCACTAGATGGAGGTGAGTTGTTAACTTCACACTCCAGCCGCTTTACCTCCGATACATATTGCATAGGAGGCTGGGCGTTTTAGAGAAGAGAAAAATCTCTTGCCCCTGCCGGGATTAGAACCTCGTATAGTCCATCCATAACCCAGTCACTATACCAACTATGTTATCGCGGTTCGAAGTAAGAGGAGACTGGAAAAAACTGCATAAATAACGACGTCACGATACGTACTCCTCACCCAAAGTTATTCTGGTTATCGAATCAGAGGACTGAGATGGGCAGGGCACGTGGCACGCATGGGAAAGGGGAGAGGTGCACACAGAGTTTTGGTGGGAGAAACCTGAAGACATGGATCACTGGAAGACCTAGGTGTAGATGGGCGTATAATATTAAAATTGATATTAAAGAAATAGGCTGGAACTCTTAGGCTGTATTTATCTGTTTTTGGATATGAATTGTAATGAATATTGATAGCATGGGGTAATTTTTTTGAATTGATTATGTTAAGTTAATAGGATTTGCATAGAATTAGCGAGAAAATATGTACCGTATATTAAGGATGGAATTTTCCATTAGTCACAGAGCTGCAGTTCACCTGCAAGCAGAGTGGATTTCTCACGGATTTAGGACCGTGTGCAAAGCTGATGCAACATATTCCTAGAACTTTAGATAAGTATTAGAGTTCTGATTGGCAGTTAATAAGCGCATAGCAACATAAATGACAAGTTATAATTGGTCAAGAGAGTGGTGAGAGGTTGAGAGTAGCCATCTTGATGACGTTTATAGGTGCGGTTTGGAGGTATTAAATAGAAGTGCAGACAATGGGAGAGCGTCTCTGGCGTCAGTCTTTGGTCAGGGGGATTTGAAATGACAACATTAGAAATTTACAATGAACAAAGGAGTGTTAGTTTCTCACTAACTATACAAAAGTGAAAAGTGGTGATAAATAGAAAAGATCCACGAAATGTATTTCAATTTTTGGTAAATATTTAAGTGAATACTTAAAAGGAGTTTAGAACATATTACTTGAAAATTATAGAAAATGTATGGTAAATGTGATGGTGAAACAACGGTTTGAGTGTAAAGATAAAAAGAGAATAAGTGATACCGTGTGAAGTTTAACCAGTGAGAAAGAATGGTGTAAACGATGAGTGCTAACAGCGTTGCCAATGCAAGGATTAATTTCATCGGTTAAGTTGGATACAATCATTTTGTTTGGATTAATTTGGACTCAGGATGAATTTGGACTCAAGGTATGTAAAGAAAGGCCTATTATATGAAAGTAGGAAAGGAGACGAAATCATTTTAATATGGATATAATGTTAAAATGTAAGGAGCAAAGTGTGTGAGTCCAAAGTAAATAGAGGGAATATTAGTTTAAGGGAGTTTATGTAGTTTAATGAAAGATTAATTAGAGTTACAGAGATACTAAATTTTTAGAGGTAAAGTTAAATACGTGGAAATTTAAAGTAAAGAGTAGTAAATTGTAGAAGAGGTAATAATTTGGATACGCCACTACTCATGGTTTTTCAAATCCTTTTTGACGTTGTATATTAGCTGTGCCAGGGAAAGTGTTCTACGTGTTCTACGTGTTCTCACTTCAAATGTCTCCAAAGGCAACATGACACTGTGTCACGTGCAACATTCTGCTTCCGACCCACGGGTTGAGCGAACAAGGTATATATGTATGTATGTATGTTTGTGTGTGCGTGCGTGCGTGTCTATGTATGTATATATATATGTAAGCACGTGTTTATGTATGTATATATGTACCTATGTTTGTATGTATGTACGTATGTATATGTATGTGTATATGTGTGTATGAGTAGGTATATGGTTGTATGTATTATGTAATGTTATGTATTATATACGTATGTATCTATGTGTGTATGTATGTGTGTACTCGTATGTATATATACACGTATGTACGAGTATGTGTCTTTTATGTATGTACGTACGCATGTATGTATGTATGCATCTACGTATGTATGTGTGTATGTATGTACCTGTATGAGTAGGTATATATGGATGTATGTATATATGTATGTGTATGTATGTATATACGTATGTATGTGTGTCTGTATGTATATATATATACGTATGTTTACGTATGTATGTGTGTTTTTATGTATGTATGTATGTACGTATATTTGTGTATGTATGTACGTACGTATGTACATATGTATGCGTCTATGTATGTATGTGTTTATGTATGTATGTATGTGTGTACGTATATGGATGAATGCATGAATGACTGAGCACTAAACTTACGTAAGTTACTTGAAGTAGAAATTGAAGGATATCAGATTCATGTAACCTCAAATGTTTCCATCACATTCTGTGAACTGTTTTGCAGTCCAAACATCAGACCAGACACACAGACACATACAGTCTGTGAACTGTTTTGCAGTCCAAACATCAGACCAGACACACAGACACATACAGTCTGTGAACTGTTTTGCAGTCCAAACATCAGACCAAACACACATACACATACAGTCTGTGAACTGTTTTGCAGTCCAAACATCAGACCAGACACACAGACACATACAGTCTGTGAACTGTTTTGCAGTCCAAACATCAGACCAGACACACAGGCACATACAGTCTGTGAACTGTTTTGCAGTCCAAACATCAGACCAGACAACAGACACATACAGTCTGTGAACTGTTTTGCAGTCCAAACATCAGACCAGACACACAGCACATACAGTCTGTGAATGTTTTGCAGTCCAAACATCAGACCAGACACACAGACACATACAGTCTGTGAACTGTTTTGCAGTCCAAACATCAGACCAGACACACAGACACATACAGTCTGTGAACTGTTTTGCAGTCCAAACATCAGACCAGCAAGACACATACAGTCTGTACGTGCTTTGCCATGTCCATAACCCACAAACCAGACATCCAGCAGAACACAATACAGTACCGGAATTTGTTTGCAGTCCTAACATCGAGCCAGCCACAGAACAAATTACATGCTATGCGTGAAATGATTCTGCAGTCATAACATAAACATACGCCAGACACACAGACACATACAGTCTGTGAACTGTTTTGCAGTCCAAACATCAGACCAGACACACAGACACATACAGTCTGTGAACTGTTTTGCAGTCCAAACATCAGACCAGACACACAGACACATACAGTCTGTGAACTGTTTTGCAGTCCAAACATCAGACCAGACACACAGACACATACAGTCTGTGAACTGTTTTGCAGTCCAAACATCAGACCAGACACATACAGTCTGCTCGTTGCTATGCACATGTGATAACCACAAACCCGTACATCCTCCTAGCAGAAACAATTTACAGTGACACGCGTCACATCACTCTGTTCAATATCTAACTGCGTCGCGCCGGCCACAGATAAAAAATTAAATGAGCTAATGCGCGATAATGGATTCTGACCGTAGGTTAGTATATTTCTGAAATTAAAACTTATATCGCCACTGACACATACACACACACACTGTCATGGAGTTCCATAACATACGAGTATATCATCAATATCGTGGCAATAATCGATTGTTTGTTACATATAATTAATATGTGAACGTTGTCCTGTTGCAGTACAAAATGTGTAAAAATATCACAAAATCACCTCAGACATGAACCGATGGCTACGTGATAATTGGTCGTTGTATAATCGATTAGCTATCTGTACTATTTACATGTAATTTCGCTGCTATTAATGATAAATTGACGATGTTAAGCACGAATAACTTGCAGGAGAAGTGTTGACACTAGTTTATCATTAATTCAATTTTCTACTTTCAGAAAACAGCGTAACCATTTGTTGTTGACTATAAGTACAAAATGGCCGGGGTAGAGTTGTAGGTATAGCGACTCGCTACGGGCTGGACGGTCCGGGGATCGAATGACGGTGGGGGCGAGGTTTTCCACAGCCGTCCAGACCGGCCCTGGGGCCTCACCCACCCTCCTGTACAATGGATACCGGGTCTGTTTCCCGGGGGTAAAGCGGCCGGGGCGTGGTGGTAACCACCCACCCCTATCTAGTGCCGAGATTAAAGAAAGAGTAGAGCTATACCTCTACTCTCCTTCTGGGCCTTCATGGCCTGTTCTAGGGTGACATTTACCTCTACCTACAAGTACAAATTTGTAATTAATCGTGTTATTTTTTAATATTATGACACACATTGCCGTCGTGCAGTACTGACCGTCTCCTGTACTGCCAGAAAATATAGCCAAAGCTTGCTGTATCGTGTGATATATGTAATTTACAGTCTAGGATTTTCTGTTTTGTTGGGTCTGTATGAAAGAAATATTATTCTTGTGAATTATTTTTTACTGTCTGTGTTTCGGGTACTGTAATGGATGCTTCGTTCTACTGTAATATGCCCCAGTTATGTGTTATGGATATATGTATCACATATTATAATCTACAGCAATAAATGTATCTATTTATCATGTCAGAAGCCTTACCGCTTTACATAATCGGAATTAGTTTAGACTGCAACCCCTTGTTCATGTCCATGTGGACAGCTCATTTTCTAATTTGCCTTGCCCTGCTGTTCACCTCCATGTGATACTGTCCCGCGTTGCCATCACTTTCTCTAAGGCCAAAACGATGCGAACAAACGACACCTCCATATATATGTCGCTGGATTCTTAAACCCTTTCCAGTATTTGTCTTAAGGTTCTTCAGAATGTTTGGCGACGTAACAGCATCTTCGCACTTAGTCATTTCTTACATTTAAATATGAATTACGTCCCTTCTAGAACTTTCTCGCATATTTCTCTTCCTGCTTCGTATTTAATTTCGTTTCTCATTAAGTTGCGAGCTGTGCATACAGTAAGAATTTCAGCTTGGCGTATTCACAACGAAAGGATGCAAAATTTCACATATTAGTTTCTCCATGTCCAGCTTTCTGTCACTTCGCATGTAAAAATTTTCAAGATGGCTGAGCGGATTTTCATGAAGTCAGATACTAATAACTTTTCCTAAAATTAGTCGACACGCTCCAAATTTGCATAACATCATACAGAAGTCGGTCCCTGTCACCACGATAAGTCGGTCCCTGTCACCATGATAAGTCGGTCCCTGTCACCATGGCATGGCGCGTCCTCAGGTTGCGGATGGAGGAACGGCCTCCAATGTGGAGGGTAGCTGCGAATACATTGAGTTAGCAGTCGCGGACAGCCGACAGGGGGTGGTCCTCCAACTTGGTGCTAACAACGCTTCACCGTAAAAATGTACCATATTATAAACCATTCACAAAGGCATAGGTCTCGAACTGATCCTTTGGTACGACGTGAGCTATAAGATATTCGGCAGGTGGAACGGTGGGACAAGGGAGGCACTGAACTTGCAGAGGTTTAGAGGGTGCTGAGGAAGATATTCGGGTCTAAGAGAGACAAGGTAACGGGGGAGTGGAGAAGACTACACAACGAGGATCTTTATTATCTGCAACCCTCACCAAATATTATTCGCGTGATCAAATCAAGATTAATGAGAGGGGCGGGGTATGTAGCACGTATGGGGGAAAGGAAAGGTGCATATAGAGTTGTGGTGGGGAAACCTGAGGGAAGGAGACCACTTGGAAGACCTAGACGTACATGGGAGTATAATATTAAAATGGATCTTAAAGCAGTGGCTGGGGGACATGGACTCGATTGATCTGGCTGAGTATAGGGAGAGGTGGCGGCCTGTTGTGAATGCGGTAATGAACCTCTGGGTTCCATAAAATGTGGGGAATTTATTGAATTGCTAAGTAACTGTTAGCCTCTCAAGAACGGCTGTGCGCCATAGAGTCAGTTAGAAAGAAGTAAAGAAAGCTTTATATGAAAGGCCACACAAATTCTGCGTGTATCTCGGGCGTTAATAGCTAAACTTTGATTGAAAAAAGTGTTGAGAGAATAAAACACAAATTTTATGCTCAATGCACTTTCATTCTAAGTGTTAGACGTTGCTAGTTAATTATACAAGACAGCGAACCCACCAGCATTGTTACACTCTTCGCACAATTTCCTGTCTTATGCCTTGACATTCAAATCTGTTCCTCACAACGCACTTCTAAATCATCTACTTCAATGTTCGAGGGCCGTAAATTGCTCCTTTTTTTTCAGTCACTATGACATACGGCAACTGTGACGACGCTGTCGCTATAGGGTCTACGCTACGGGCTGGACCACTGAGGAATTGTCGTTCGATTCCCGACAAGAGAGTTATCTCTTTTCCAAAGCTGTACAGACCGACTCTGGGGCCCCACCTAGCCCCTACCGGGGGCTCTTTCCTAGGCAGTAAAGCGGCAGGGGTGTGAATTTGACCACTCACGTCCATCTAGTGCCGGGGTTAACAGCGAGTGGAGCAATACCTCTACCCCCGGTTTGCCTTCATGGCGTGAAAAGAGACAAATTCACCTTTTATCTTGCAAAGTAGCAACATGCCTTCGAAGTATGGTTGTGTACTTTGTATGTGTGTTTTGGTGACAATTATTTGTCCCCCCCCCTCTCTCTCTCTCTCTCTCTCTCTCTCTCTCTGGAACAATGCTTTTAGCAACGATTGTGCTCCAGAACAGGAGTTCTCAAAATTTTTCGCTGGCCTACCACTAAATAAAATTTAACAATTTCAGTTTACCGCCAACATTTTTTGTTTAAATAAAAATCTAAAATGGGGAAGACTAGTTGACAGCTGGGATGAGTCACACATTGTTACCAACAATGCTGCATATCAGCAAGCATATGTGGGTTATGTTTTATATATTTTTGGAAATTTTTATAAAGTTTTATACGAGTATTTCAATTTTTATTAAAACTGTGTACCAGTAAACAATGACTGACCTACCAGTAGTGGTATGTACGCATACCACACTTTGACAAACCATGTTCTAGAAGTATGATGCCGTATAATCCAGTATAATTTTACTGACTTCCCAGAATGTACATACTCTTTCATAGTCACTGCTGTGAGGAACCTAAATACCTCACCCAGAAGTGTGTGATGTGGAAGAATGAGATCTTCCTTCTTAAAATGTTCCTTTGAAGTGTATTAATAGTCACCACCAGTTCTATGCTGGTGCCATCAAGCAGGGCTGCATTTAAGCGTGTTGTAGCCCCTAAGCTGTAACATTTAAGAAACCCCTCCCCAACCACTAAATTTTGGTTTAATATTTTTTCATGCTTGTGGAAGCATGTGCCGGTCTGTCTGTATTCGCTTGGTATCAGTTTAAATGTCCATGCTAAGCCAGAAATACTCAGCTGTCAAGGAAGACAACTGACATTTAAATCTGTCTCCAAAAAGATAAAAGTTGGTTTATTAAGAAGTTTCCAACAACCTTTATTCCCATATACATGCTACAAGACTACATGACATACACATACAAATTACATAATGGCTTCAACGTGATCATATTATCAAACATAGACTGGACAGCTAAGACTCTTCTCAGTGTTCTTCTAGTCCTAACACACACGGGAAAAAATTTGTTAATAATATCACTTGTTTCATTTGTTGAATTATGTTGTATTAGAGAGACATAAATGTAGACAATATATTTAAACCTTTGTGTTGAAAGTAGGCAGATTTTTGGAAATATGTGACTGATATTTTCAAATTCCTGACCAAAATTACATGCTGACATAGGTAGCTAAAATGATACTAGGGTGTAGGTGGGCTTGCCACTATAATTGCAAAGTTAAATTTATAGCATATTTTAACAGACTTTGTAGGATTTATTGTAAACGTTTTGTATTTCCCAGCACTGGTGCATTTTAGTTAGTGGAAAATGCTTGTACAATTCTAGATTAGAATAAATTCATATTGTAAGGAGACATATAACTTCAGTCTGTACATATAATAGTCATATATTTTTCCACATAATTTCCCTTAATGTTACTCACATATCCCAACACTATACTGACTTCTGTCACTAGTAGAAAGTGATAGCAAATTATGTAATGCAAGTAGTTTTTCTTTTTTGGATTAAAAATATTCTGATATTTTTCAGTTATCTGAAACTCTTTGAACACTGACAGGTGCTCAAGATATCATTATTTCAGTGAATTGTATTGTATTAGGTAAAGTCTGCAATGTGCGTTACATTGTACAATTTTGTACAGCTGGAATAATTTCAATTTTATGAGGAGAAATCCCGTGCTTTCTTACTTTTCTTATGCAGCCTAAATGCATGGAGAACTTGCAAGGTGATTAAATTACAATTACCTTTTTACACTACACAGTACCTTTGTCAATTCGGAACACTTCTTACAAGTAAAGTAAGTTTATATGTCTTAGGCATAAAATGTAATTGTGAATGGTCAAAGTAAATGATTATGACATCCCGTGTGTTTTAATGCCACAAAAAGGCTTTAATTCGTACAATGTGAAAAATATGTTGTCACATCCTACTACTGATCTACTGAGTCCGGAAGGCTGATGGTCGTGAAGATAGAAACAAAACATCACATATCACACACTGCTGGGATGTAAAGTATGAGCAGTTATCCTCCACTTTCGGAGCTCAGTCAAACAGTAGGAGTTACATTTGGTAGAGGGTGTACTGCTCTTTAGAAAGCCAACTGCTCTTTCACCTTTCCGCAAGTCTGAAAATTTTACGAATCTCCAATCCAGACACAGACATTTTATTATATTTATGTAGTTGTGTAAAGGTAATTGCACTTGCTGTGTAATTTGGTTGTGTGCTTGTTGAATTACTGTCGGATGATAAATTTTACAGAATATTTCAAGCCATAAGAAATTCTTACAGAACATAACAAAGCAGAAGACATGCAGGAAATGCAGCAGGCCATGTATAGCTCTGTAGAAGGACGCATCACAACAGCTACCAAAATTCAACAGCTGGTTGCCATGGGTCAGCAGCATACCAGAGACAATGCAGAGAAGCTGCATAACCAGAAGGGTATTGCCTGCAGTAGTATCAAAGAAGAAGTGGTTTGGGTGAGTATAGGATCTGAAGTTATGCAAATTGTTAACTTTCCTTTCTTAATTCCGTGCTTATTACCGGTCATAAAGATTGTTATTGTCACCATACCCTATGCAACACCTGGTCCTTCTGAATCCAGTTGTCATTCCAATATTTGCATTTCAGAGAGAGATCAGAGGATGTAGGTAGCATGAAGATGGAAGTTATAGGAGCAGAAGACGTTGTGTGCTCTGAGGAAGTTTCTGTTGTGAGTACAAAGCTTACAACATGATATAATTGTAAGAGTGTGGGCATTTTGAAATGCACTTTTATTATATGTCATAGCTAAGGTACCTGCACTCTCTTCCTGTGCATATGTATGCCTCCCCTCTTGTTCAGTAATATGTGTAATATTAGTTTGATTGCCAGATCTCTTCCACTTCATATATACACACTTAATATTCTAACTTACTCTGTCAGCTGCAGACTTCTCTCTCCAAACCACACAGTGACAGAGAACCCTGTCATGACATCACAACTGCAGACTGTGCAGTGCAGGTAAAACAGTTTAAGAGAGGAATTTTTAAGTAGTGTGAACAGTAGAATGTAAAGTACCGTCATGTGAACCAGACACTGCCCTACAGCCTTAATGTTATGTCGGTATAAGAGGCCGTTCGCACTGTAATGATCTGAATTTTCTTGTGTCTTGTGGGGTCACTTCAGGAATGGAAATTCAAGAAAGTCATATTAGAAGTTAATATTCCTCTCATGAAAAGGACATAATAAAAGATGGTAAAGTACTTACAGAGTTTAAATGAGAAAACTGGGGGGGGGGGGGGGGGCTACATGAAAACTTGCACTTGGGTGGGAGGGAAATGTTACAACGGTTTTTAAAAAAATGGGATGGAAGGTTGTGGACTAAATTGATTGGGCATGGGATATACGCCGGTGGCAGACTGTTGTGAACACAGAAATGAACATATGGGTTATGCAGAAGGCAGAGGAATTCTTTCTAGCTGAGGAAGTATTAGCTTCAAGCAGGACTCTACAATTTCGTAATTTAGATGGTACGCTTTCTTAAAAAAAAAAAAAAAAAAAAAAAGATGCAACCAATAGAATTTCGTTTCTTCCCTTTACCGGGAAACGTACAGCTTTCGCGCTGCATCTTGGCCAATCGAAATTTCGTAATTTGAATTCAAAAGGATCGATAGATGTTAGTTCAAAACGTAGCAGCAGGAAACCGACTTGTGGGTGTTAAGTGGCGAAATGTAGGGGATCTCACTTTACAAGTTTGAGACTCGACAAGCTAAATTTGTGATCCATTATATATGCTTCCAGTGTATACTATTATATTTAAGGCTTTTATTTAGTAATGTTTGTTATTCTTTGTACACTGTAAACTGAAAAAGGGAAGAGACTCTCGTGTATCCTGTTAGCGACTTTCGCGACGAGGGTTTGGCGACCCTGGCATGGAGAGGCGCAGAAAGTTGTGCGCAATAGCGGTGACATTTGTAAACATTTCGGGCGTGGATGTAACGAAGTGTTAACCAGCCACGTAAATCTATGGACAAATTAATATAAACGGTGTGTGTTTCAATTATAATTATATATTCGTGTGCAGCAATTATGCCGTTTTTCCTTTACAATTTCGTCTTTTGTTTGCCTTCCATTCTGCATTCTCTGAAGTTCCGTTGCTTCATTTTCCTTAACTGTTGACCGCCGTGTTGTTGCGTCGCTATTCGCGAGTGCACTACACTCAGAATTTACTATCAAATTAATGTATGAAGTAAGTAACAACACAAATACCACACACATAATTATTTATCTAGTGTTGAAGACACTTTATGTAAGTACAGGGTATTTACAGATCTACAAAATATAGAAACACAATTGGCGCACACTTTACATATGTTTGTGGTTTCTTAATCGTATGTTAGTAATGTAAAGTCATCAGCAGTGTAGGAGGTTTGAATCAAATTCTTTAAGTGCTGTTTTGAAGTTGTTTACTGTTCGTGGATAAACATTTAATTTTGATGGTAAGTTATGTGGTTTTATCCCAGAATGGTAGACCCATTTTGGTAGACTGAAATTAGCAATTTGTGTGTACCGTTTGGTACGTTGTTCTGGAGGTACATATATATTCTTGAAACACCGTCTTATTGATTTTCAGATATGTAATTTGTAGTTTGTTGTCTTATTGATTTTGAGATATTTAATTTGTAGCTTTATTATTAGAACCCTTTTTAAAGTGTTGGCCATCATATTTTGTATGTATATGTATTCAAACATATAGCTTTTAGGATATGGTAAGTGTAATATTGCTGTAATTAGAATATCTGGGCCTAATGCTGCAGAAAATTTTATCAGCATAGCTAAACTAAACTCATTATGGCATTATGTTTCTGAGTCAGTACAAATCACAACACAGGACACGTAACAACATAATACAGGATATGTTCAACTTTAATTGGATAATCTGTACACTGAAAAACAAGACTGCCATGAATTTCTAACCAACATATATGGAAAATGTAATTTTAAAAACTTTTTAACTTTTTACATATATAAGCATATAACTTAAGTGAAGGATTGTTGGGCAGTAAAGTTTAATGGTCACATTGTGGGGAAGATCTTTTTAAAGTTCATTGGCCAAGGTCTTAATCTTATTTTAATATGCTAGCATGCAGTAGGTACATATATGGAACCATTAGCCATGGGAAAGATCATCTTTCCTGCATTTTTCATAAATTATGGCAGTAGTGCATTCCCTAAAAATCAGGACACCTGTTTACTGGAGTATTACTTGCACATATTGAAATTGAGTGTAGATTGATGTGTCCACAGATGAGGATTGCAGTGGCACATACCATCATGTTCATCCTGAGCAGCTAATCACCAGAATGGAAGATGCAGCGAGCACCTGTTCTACACCTGCAATGCTGTTGTGTAAGAAATTGTGGGTATGGTTCTGGACCACGTCCGAAAGCTGGCTGACCAGTACACTGGCATTTAAGGTAGTCTGATCGTTCATTGCTTTTGGTGGTGAAGCTGTAACTTGCAATCTACGCTGCCCCTCAGGTGTCCTACATTCCATCCGCACCACTCATATTACTCGGGAACACTCAGACTGTTTTCATCATTGACAGTGGAGCTACTTATGACATGTCATGTAACTGTCAGACACCGAGTACCATTCCTACACTAATCTCAACAGATGTTGGCGGCCAAGTTAAACCAGTTGTGGTGAGTCAGCCATTCAGTTACACAGGACACCGTGTTATTAACACTGGGCAATGTGCACTACACGAGATTTTCTCTGGTTCATGTCATGTATTATTCTCACTGGGTTAGGAATTGTGTAGCTATCTGTAGCATGCAAATTGCCACATGTAGTCCCTATAATGATCGTACCTTTATGCTTGGTTCAGTATGTTGAACAGAACCCTCAAACCAGCACGAAGATACCTAGTGCTGTCGTCAGATATCAGGGTAAAGCCATTTTTGGAGGTGCTGCTGTAGGATAGGAGAGGATTGAGGATGACAAAACCATCCCTCCTGTTATGGTAGCAAGTAACTGTTTGTTTCCAAAACCATCTAATTGTGTGCCTGTTAACACCCCTAGCCTGCACATCACATACTTGCAGTTGCGTTTCACTTATGTTGGGCTGTATTAACGAAACCATGGTGCGGTTATCCACCATGAACAAAAGCTGCTGTCCCCCTAGTTCTGCTGTCAGCAGGGTCTCTGTCACCAACCCCACTACTGCAGAGAGTGCAGCACAGCTGTCATCGTGCTGCTTTACTTCGGATAGGACAATGGGGTCATATTCGTCCTCCCTATCCTGTTTGGTGGTTTCCCATTTTGCCCTCGTGGACACCCCCTGCAGGTATGCCCCATAAGCTCGCAATTATAACACTGAATGCCCTTTGGCCGTGGCATGTAACGGTCATCACCGTTCTTCAGCTCTGATGCTGCACCCCCTTCTATGGGAGTACCCTGGTACTTCCTTCCAAGAGAAGTTCAACTATGAGTCTGGCGGGAGTGAGTCCCTTCTTCTCCCTTATTCTAAGTACTGTGCACTGCCCCACTGGCTGCAGTTACTTCAGTTACTGCTCCACTGGAATTTTCCCTGTGGTTCCTCATTCTTTAAACGGTATATTCTCATGGCTGCCTCCTACCATGAACACCTGTTTGCTTGTTCCCTGGTCCTCACATAGCAACATCCTTTCTTCCTTGTCAGCATTTGTTGCTACAATTGCCTTATTTAGAGCTTTATCTACTGTTTCGGGCATCTGTAATCTGACCTGTCTGCCAGGCACTCCTCTTAGCCCAATTATAAAGGCAGCTAGAAGCCTTCGATCTGCTTCCCGATTTATCACAGCCTGTTCTGCTGGGTTATTACTGCCCTGGATCAGCTGTTGGCATAATTTTTGGAGACGATCTAAATACATCTCAGGACTCTCATTCTTCTCCTGGGACGCGTTTTGTAACCTTGCATAGTTATACTGATCTCTGTGCGTATCCTTAAACCATTTCACAAAAGTAGCCTGAAACGCTTCATAAGTTACATCATCTGCTTTCAACTGTGGCAGTGCTGAATAACATGCTCTTCCCGTGCCCCTCAATTTCAATCTGGCTAGTCTCACTTTATCTTTCAGACCCAGCCTACCCATTTCAGCTGCTTTGTTTATGGATTCAAAAAATTCATTAACTGGTATGCTGCTGCTATCTCCTTTCTATGGCTTAACTAATTTGCTACCCACATATCTTTTGTTTCGGTGGCCCTATTGCACTAATGTAGTATGTATATCTGTTCTCTAGACATAACCTCACTCTCTGTACTCGTTGCACCCAGTGCTCCTGCAAGTACGCCCAGGAATTCCGTTACAACGGTACACTTAGTGCCTGATGCATTCAGGCCACTAGACACGGCACTGCTGTTCCAGCCACAGCACTGCCCTTGCAGCAGTTCCAAGGATGGACGTGTCCTAATAGAGGTTCACCTCGACTTTGTTGGCCATGAAGTATATATTGAATTACAAAATTAAAGGTTAGTACCTTAGCAATATTCACGCTTCCATTTGTCCTACTCCTTAGTGCATTCACAAGCCAGCCTACAGTTAAAATTATCTTCATCTTCCAGTACTGGAGGGTAGTTATTACCCCACGTATGCATGACCCTCGACCTCCAGTAAACTGGGTGAGAGAAAATTGCATGAAATCATTTACACACCAAGCTCAATGAACAAATAATGGTTGTGGCATCCACATAAAAACTAATATGCAAAAATATCTCTACTGGAATATCTTCCAAAGACCACTGTTTAACTTGCTTCTTGCCCATTAATGTGTCACACATTCTGCCGTTAAGCGATAAAAGTATACCCAAATAGACTGCATGAGAAACCAAGGGTTAAGTAAAAATACACATGAAATTAACGGAAAAGTTAAACTAGGCGAATAATCACATATGCCACAAGTAATTCACTTGTATTTCTACACTTGTCACTGGGGGTCTCTAAAAGATACTCTCATATCCTCAATTTGCTACTGCACGCACCCTTATAAAGGTAAGTAATCAGTCCTCTCCACTTCCAGAAAATCGAATGCAAAATTTGGAGGAATATGCCACTTAGTAAGACCCACTTTGACTTCAAATAGCACAAGTCAGTCCTCTAGAACAGTGATATTCAACCTTTTTTGTTCACATACCCCCACATATAATTTATCTTCAACTTTGTACTCCCAAAGTTGTTGGTGCATATAATTACAAGTTATTACATATACGTTATAATCTACAATTTATAAAATAAGTTTAAATAAATTACATCCAAAATAATGTATTTAAAAATAATTTAAGGGTTTTAAATGAGAAAAGGGAGAATCAAGCTATTAAATAACAATTATATATGTATTATATAAATAATATATATTAATTATTTTTATATTTATTATTTATATATATATATACCCCCAATGATGTCTATCCGTCCCGTTAATCCCTTAAATGTTTATATTATAACTGAATATAATTATTTTTTTTTTACTACCCCCTAAATGTCTGTACTCCATAATATGAAGAATGTTGTACTTATAAACCTTGTAATTAGAATCCTATATACTTGGCTCCCTTCAAAAGCTGTTCAATTGGACTGCATCAAATTATGGAACTTTGTGTATGAGGTCATTTGGCTACATCTGTATAGTACTCCCTAAAGAACTGTCCAGTAACTCAGCGTACTCGTACATCCACTAGTGCGAGGTGTATCGCAACATGTGAACCAGTAAGACCAAATTCTTAGTGAAAGAATCTCTACCCAAGCAACTGAGTGCCATACGTTTACTATTTCCCTAATTGTAAGGTTCATTTTTTCTTCTGGGAAAACCATCCTATAAGGCAATCCCAACCGCTGCTAACCAATTTCTTATGGTAGCGAGGAGGGTAAGAATATAGGGTAACCTACCCTGCTCCTTTTAGGCCGAAACGTCCATAATTAACACTAAACTGTCATTCCCATGAACAGCTATATATTATAACAAAAGAAAATAGGTACAAAGAAAGAGATAAGCAAAACAAAATTCTAACCAGTCAGTTACTACGACCCTGTGCTCGGCTGAGGGAATGAAGAACTCTCCTTACAGTACCGAAGTGTGAAGATATTCATCTCCGGTGCTCGGTGTTGTATCAGTCCACAGCACAGTACGGTCGGTAAGAGCCTCCACTCTACTCATTGTTACATTGGTACAGTCTGCTTCTCATTGTGTACAGAGCATCCATCCTCTGAGCCGATATTATTTAAAAGTTTGTACTTCCATAAGGTCTTCAGTTCAGACCATCCCCCTTCAATGTAACAAGATTATCTAATGGCGGATCATGCCCTATCTTTCGAGACAGACACGTCTAAGAGAGTAACTGGTTTGTCTTCAGTAACGTAATTTCCATGATATGTTTCCTGTTTTGTTCCAGAGGGAATTCCTATTACATCAAGCACAGAGGTTTGAAAGTTCCCAGGCAAGAAGCCTGTGGCAGTGAGAAATACAATGTGGTGCTTGTGGTTAACTATGACTGTGCTTTGGCAATGTAACATTTCAAGACATTTTCATACCGTGATTGATTATATGCAATTAATAAATGCAATAAACACAAAAGGCAATGAATCAATATGTTAATACAGGTATAATAATAGTCTGGTCCATTTAGTGGGTCATAACACTCCCTTTATTATGCAGGTAAATGATAAAGTTGGCCTTGCACACATGAAGGCATGAAGCGGGAGTAGAGATACTGCTCAACTCTTTTTAGTCTCAGCACTAGACCAGCAGTATTTCAAAGACCACCTGAAGTAGCTGTATAGTGAGTGGCTGTTGACAGGGGACCATGCTTTAACCCCAGCTGGAAGAATAAGCCCAGTGTGACTCTTTGTCGGTGGATTGTAATGGCATGGCAGCACATCTCGCCAGAAGTGACTGTGAAGGGTCTTAAGAGGTGCTGTATATGTAATGCAGTGAATGGAACTGATGATGATATGTTGTGGAATGGCAGTGAAGAGGATGGGAATGTTAGGAGTGAGTGTGAGGAAGAAGGCACTGACTGTGGAGGTGGAGACTGTGACACTTATTGGTAAAGGTAGATAGAACATGACATGCTTTGCGTATTAAGTGTATGAAGTAAAGAGTAAAATATTTCTAATTAATAGACGTTCTAATTTTTTGGGGGTCGTCTTAGATTAAGGTCGTTTTGCATTCAGGTAAATACAGTATTTCAGTCTGCCTAACATCATTAACCCCATGTACATTCAGTAGCTGAGAGAAGTTATTCCTCTGCCTAGTCGGAATACTGTGGGGGTCTGCAACCAGATCACCCTTCTCATCCTTTTACTATTAGTTCTAGGCTGGTAACCCTTCTTAAAAGTCATTAATGCCTCTATACAAGTCTCTGATGTTCTTGTTCTTACTGTTTGTGTCAGGTTAATTTTACCTTTCAGATATTCCTGCTTCTTGTTTCTGAAATGTCTACTAGCTTCATGTCTTACATTGTTCAGATTATCAGTAGTAAGGCTTTAAAAAAATGTGTAAATGAAACCTGTAGCAGAGTCCGGGTAGGCAAGCATTTGTCTTGACATGTTTCCTATTAAGAATGATTTGAAACAACTAGATTATTATAGCCATTGCTTTTCAGCTTTGCTTTAGAATATGAAAATTCAAAAATATAAAGATTAAGATATACAGAACTGTAATTTTGCCTGTTGTTTTGTATGGGGGTGAAACTTGGTCACTCACATATTAGGCTGAGGATGTTCGAGAATAGGGTGCTGATGAGGATGTGGGTCTCAGAGTGACGGGGTAACAGGGGATTGGAGAAGACCATATAATGAGGAGCTTTATGATCTATACTTGCCACCAAATGTCATTTTGGTGATGAAGTCAAGAAGAAAGTGATGGGTGGGGCATGTGGCATGTATGGGAGAAAGGAGAGGTTCATACAGGGTTATGGTGGGGAAACCTGAGGGAAGGAGGCCATTCAGAAGACCTAGGCATAGATGAGAGGTTAATATTAAAGTGGATCTTCTAGATGTGGGGTTGGGGGTATTTCTTGATTAGCTGAGGACCTGTTAGTTTCTCAGGAGGGACTCTGCTCCATGGAGTGAGTGCATTAGTTTAGTTAGTATGGTAAATAAATGTGTAAATTAAATTCATTTTTTCAATCTGCTGTGCAAGCATGAAATATGATAAAGTTTCTGTGAGGTTGGGTGAAAATTTATTAAGAAGGTAGACCTTTTCTCTATAAATCCATGTTTATGACTTTACATGAAGCACAATCTGTATTGTGCTTATCTTTACAAAGATGGCGATTGTGTGTGTAACTGACACAAGGACCAGTATAAAATGTGTCAAAATGAGTCTTGAGTTACCAGATGCCACCAAAACTTTTTTTTCCTTGGTCTCAAAACCATTAGGGTGCATGGCAAAAGTTTATTCTTGGAAACATTTTTGAGGTCTGACAAGAACATAAAGACCTTGATGTGTGCGTAGAAATATATGTAGGTTGTTATGTTCTGTGAACTGTTAGCTTCTCAACAAAGATTGTTCCATGGGCTTAGTTATATATAGATGACCACCTAAGGGGTTTAAAATATATTGTGTACACATACGGCCTTACTACGAGAGCACAGCGATACCATCAGTGCTGAAAAACATCAGACCACAGCATTTTTCATTCATCCAAAACACATTGCCATTGAATACTTGGTGTAATATAACTCTTATATACAGTATTTGAAAATGTTATCCTGGCTATGCCTTTCATAATTCCAAAAGAGTAAGTCAGTTGTGTTTATTTTGAAATACGTCCTGTTTTGTATTTCAGCTGCTATAGTGGTGTGCAGTGAAGGTATCTAAATGTATCTGGACTGTACATCTCTTACTGATAGCATCAGCGACAGTGCCACAGTGCCAAAGGAAACAGTCATAATTACAGTTGTGACATGTGAGAACATCCCAATATTGAAGTGCATCAGGTGGAAAGTGGTGAAACTGCAGTTGTGCAACATGTGGTGATCAGAAGTGGCCATGAGGGAAGTGTGAAGACTGAAGCAAAGCCAAATCATGAAGTAAGAGCAGAGAATAGGGGTGTGGTATGTACATATGTTTTTTATTTTTTTTTTTTTTTTTATTTTTGCACTTTGTTTTGTAATCCTGGGCATTATCCGTTTAAAGTGTTGTCGCATTTTATGCAGGGGATGTGTTCCTGAAGACCTCACATAATGCAAGAATAACATTCCAATAGGAATAAATGTAAAGGAGAGGGACGCATTCTCGGAGTGCATAAATCTACGACCATAATATTTTTGCTTTTAACATGCTCTTCAAGCACAATTTAAATCAACAACATAAGTGAATTTAATGACACTTTTATTAATGTAGTACATTGCCTGGAAAACTGGATAAAGTAATCATATTCTGATGACAGTGAAGGAATAGAAGTAACAGGTGCCTAATTAGGATGTGCTATCTCACGACTTGAAGTAGAAGCTGGTCTGACAAATGGCTTTATTTTTTTGATTTGCGGTATTTGAAATTTTGCACATAAAGTGAGACTTTATTAATAGTTTTTGTATTGTACTACTTCAAGTTTGCATAAAATGTGACCACGCTCTAACTGATGCATCGTGATAGAACATAGTGTTTTCTGCTCACAAATTCATGCTTCAGGGTATGACTGTTTTCAAACTGTAGCCCTTTATGAAGTGGCACAACACATAAATCACAAGGGGATTATATTTCACTGTCCTTTCTGTGCACAGAACAAACTCTGCTTTGCCTTCAAAGAGGTTTCATTCCCCCTGTAAACCAAAATCTCCAGAGAGTCATCATAGTGGGTTCTTTGAAGGCACCCTGGGTGTGGGTTTCTTCCGTGATTTGTACAGAATTGTCATTGTTGTAATCTGCCATGGCCCTTGATTGTATGATCCAGTCCATAGGTACTTTTGGGAGAAATTTCTGTTGCATCATTATTTCAGCATATTGAATATTAACCCCTTTGTGTACCACTTCTTCCCAGCAACTGCAGCGAAGTACCATTTAATTTTTAAGTCCCCATCCCTATCCCACACTCATTCTTACAACCCACTGTGCATAAGATTTTATAATGTTTCTATTTATGGAAATGCACTTATTTCACTCCAATGTCACACATTATATACAACCACTTCAGGAATATTATATAGCAATAATTTACCTAATAGTTCTTTTTCGTATGACAAATTTTGAAACACTCGGGCATGTGAAGGGCCACTTTACAAACTTCACATTCCCATCACTTAGTGCTGTTGATTTTCTTGTTTGAACACACCCTACAATGCCTTTATAGGTTGGTCTTCACAGGATTTGGGGGTATATACTGTGGAAAGTGGCCCAATGAGCTGCCTGAAGCCTAATAGGCGTATCAGTAGCTGGACGACCTCATCTTGCATATTTCAGCATTATCAATCCATCCAGTAACTCCTCTGCTACAACTATCCTGAACTGGTTGTACTTCAATTTCTGTGAAGTGATCTTATGCAGGACATAAGCATTGCCAGCGTCCTGTCAAAGAGACAGAAGATCTTATACACCTTCAGATAGTTGGGTGAGAAATGGCCGCTTGAATTTCGCTTACAAGCACTACTAGTTCTATTCATGCCGTAAGGTTCTTTTACGTGCCGTAAATCTACGACGTGTGACCGACGGCTTTACTTCCCCTCCAAAGGAAGTGGTGCTCCGGATTTTTATCGCCCCTAAAAATCCATCTACCTCAGTCGGGATTTTTTTTTTAAACCAAAACTTTTTTATGTACTAGTAGTTACATTTCAGTATTCATTGTATTCCTTCACAATTGTTGGCAAGTGCTGCTATGCTTGCTTCTGCTTATACTGCTTGACTTACGATCATGATCGTGATGTAGTTTATGTTGATTCCTGAACTACATATTGACCATTTTCTCGGTGTAGCTGTGGACCGCGGTGGACGTCTGCCATCTTTGGTGCAGTGTACTCCGTGCACCATGTATGTTTCAATAATCTATAACGTCCAGGTAGTTACCACAGGTGTTAAGTCCTACACAATGTGTACGCTCCTTCCATCTAGCCCTTCTGAGAAAGTCTATATAATCTTTCAAATTTAAAAGGCTGTTATCATGCACATATTGGATCATATTCCCAGCATCCATGTTGTAGCATTGTGTCTCTGTGGGGTATATTTGAAAAGACGGGACGGTGATGCATTCGTCCGGTACGTGTCTTGCGTCAACACGTAAAAAAAACCGCAATTCGTTGTCTCGTCCATGTCCATATAGCACTAGTTTTGGAGCAAGTGGTGTACTATGGAGTAAGGTGTCCGTTTGCTGACATACGTCGCAAGTATCGCTGTCCTGTAGATGAATAGCATGGTTGTCATTGGTGTATCGCTGGGGAAAGAAACATTAGTCAGATCAAGTAATGTTGGTCTTTGTTCACCTCCATGGTTTGAATAGTCTGACGGTGATGTCATCGATACGCTGGCTGGAGAGGAACAAAAGGATTGTTCATGTGAATGAACAGAGTGTTGTGGTGTAGAAGAAATCTGTTGATGCGCCCGTATTTCTGCTGATAGCACCGAATTACTCAATTCAAGTTTAATTCGTGCCTGTTCAAGTTTTGGCAACTTCTTTGTCATTCTTGACATGCTCAGAAAGAACATATCCATGTCATCCAGAGTTCCTAGGCTGGTTGTTGGAGATGAATGAGAACCCATGATTTTTTCTTCATATTTTTTTTTCTCAGAGCAGCAGTTTCTTTGAAATTGCAACCAATTCGTGTGCAGGTGTATTAAGTCGGATTTTCTTTTGTGCATTTTTCATGGTTTCATAGTGATTTCTCTCAGTTTCTTTAATATTAGAAGCGGTCTTGGCACTTGCGGTTGGGTGGCTTTGGGCACCTTGTTCATCATCTTCATCCAAATTCATCTGTTCTGACTGAAAAATATTGTCTTCACCGTCAGACTCTGATACAATATCTTCTGGTTGAATTGTGAGAGAAGCCTGAGATTCGTTTAAATTGCTGTGCGTCCTGCAAGTAAAATAAAAAGGTGTCAATCGAAAAAATTCCTCGTCAAAAACTATTAGATTTAAAATCACCATTTAAGTTAGATAAAACAATTGTTTATACTCACTTTCTGGTATCTAAAAAAGGTATAAGAAACGACATTTGCTCGTCATATTTCCAAAAGGACTTCTTTTTGGAGGCCATGCCACTTTTTGTCTCTTCACGGCGTCTATTTCTTGCATTGCAGAAACATCTCCTCAATTTTTCCCAGGTTTCTTTTGCTTTATTCCCTAAAAATGAAATATTTAAAGTTAAAAACAATACTGTTCTTTTTGTGTCAGGTTTTGGCGACAGGGAATTCTTTCAGAAGTATTGGCTTGAGCTACAGGCTGGGATTTAGTACTGTTCGAGAGATTGTACTGGATGTTTGTGATGCTATATGGAAAAAACTGGGACCTATTGTAATGCCACTTCCCACGGAAGAAACATGGAAAAGAATTGCAACAAGGTTCAAAGATATTTGGCATTTTCCAAACTGTATCGGTGCCATTGACGGTAAACACATCAATATTCAGTGCCCTATTAATGCCGGATCCACTTTTTTCAACTATAAAGGGAGCCATTCAGTTGTACTTTTAGCATTAGTTGATGCTGATTACAAGTTTATTGCAATTGACGTCGGCTCATATGGCAGGAACAGTGATGGTGGCGTTTTTTTCAGCATCGGAGATGGGTAAACGATTTCACAATAAAACTTTCAACGTGCCAGAATCGGCACCACTGGTAGAAAACGGAGAACCACAGCCATATGTCGTTGGAGACGAAGCATTTCCTCTAAAAACGTATATGCTTCACCCATATAGCAGGAAAACCTTATGAGACAATGAGCCTGTGGGATACTGGCAGGATTTCTATTGCTAGAAAGGATTACACAGCATCCACATATAAACAGTCAATATATTCTTCAATCAAAGTGTGTTGGTACAACGAGTGTGTAAGTGCTCTCCTTCCGCAGTGAGTCGGGAAGTGGAGAGTGGCAAGTGTAAGTGCGCTCGTATGGTAGGAGCGAGAGAAGCTCAAAGACGTGGCGGACAGAGATGTAGCCGCCACGTGGTGAAGGTTAATGTGTTGGTCGGCCGGAGACTTCAGCTCCTTTCCAATTTTATCTCAAGCTGTTTGCCGAACGTTTGCATCTCGATAATCAGGTGATCGAAGGTTATATAAACAATCATGTTCACGAACTTTTTCAATCAAAAGCTCATACATTTTTACCACCTATAAACAAAACTGCAACGATATAGTACCACGTTGTGCTCTGAAAATGAAAGCTCACATGAGTTCACACCCGTCAAAATACGTAATCTCCCATAAACTGATCACGCGTGAGGTCAGAGACGTGAGGTGATAGATGTGAGGTGACTTCAATGTGGTTGTATGTATTGAAATAGCATAAACACATATTTTGCACGTGACACATGAGCTCACGTGACGTGACAGTAGTGTGTTACCGCCTTTAGAAATGAGGTTAGTCGTCCGCCGCTTTTGTCGTTTGATAATATGATATAGGGACAGGGGTTCGTCCGGAGGCATCGAAGGGTCCCTGAGCTCCACTTTTAGTTGTTGTAGTTGCTGCCTATATAGGTTGATAATTTTAGCTTTGAATTGTTTTATTTTAACATTCAGTGCAGGGAAAGAACCTGGTTGTTGTTTAAAATTTAAAATTATTTCTTCTTAGCATTCTGCCACTGGAACATATAGACATCAGCGACGTCACCGAACGGACAACGATCCCGACTAAACATAATAATTATATAAATGTCAATATAATACAATAATATAGGGAAAATCAGTCATCATAGATATCTTAATATTCATAATCAATCACAGGGCTCAGCATCTCGTAGAGTGACTGCCGACTCATTGGCGAGAATATGGGTCTGTTAGATTTTACTAGGCGTGTAATGGTCCACATCTCTCGTAGAGTATATCGAGCATCTGCGATTAAAATTAACAAAATACATATTATATGGTCTTTTTTTTTTCATCAGTTCATGACAAATCAAGTTATCAATCGTTATGTTTACTGCCCCACATCCACTGCCAAGGGATTTACCATGCCCGGGATCTGGGGGGAGCTGCCCCAGATTCCCATAAACAGATTGGTTCCCGACTCCCTAAGGAACCAGTCGTGGAGCTATAGATTTTGGTCAGGTGACCTCCCCGGTCAGTCGTGATTAGACCATGGGCTTAGGCTTGGAAGAATCACCCGTCTGTGTGCTTCCCCACAACACACACAGGCAGGGGGAGAGAGAGTATCTCAGATGACGTTGAGACGTTGTAAGAGGTCATACAGGCATGTGTAATAAAATTCAAGTCTTGTTTTCCAGGTTTGTGCTCTATCCTTACCGAGCTGTTGAAAGAGTTTTTTATCTCCTTAGCGCACCTCTCCCACCATTGTCCTATTCCGTCTTGACCTCTGGCTGAATCAACAGGCTCGTGTTGAGCTTCCAATGCGGTCTCCCCCATTGCGGTGTTATGTGAGTATTCCGGAGTTAGGCCGTGATCAGAGTGGCGCCGACATCGGCCGATAGCTTGGTCACAGTGCCGACTTTACTTTGTCAGTTGTCGGCAGAATGGACGTTCCAGCATTTCTGTGTTTGGATACGAGTTTTGTGTTAAGATATTTGTTGTTGAAAAGAAAGCTTCCATGTGAATGAAATTATGTATCTCGAGAAGAATTCGGCGACTATCATATACTCTTTCCTCAATTGCTTGAACAAGCGGACAAATTTTACGTGTATTCTAGAATGAAGAAGGAAACTATTGCTATTTCAGCCCACAGCTTCCGGGCAACATCTCTGTTGTGGTACTGTTTATCTTGTGCATCCCATAAACTTCTCCTTTCCTGAACCAAACTAATTAATGTTTCGCATCATGATTTATGTCATAATCGGCCGAAAAAAACACTGAATTGAATTCGACCGATCTCCGACCGACATCGGTTGTAATCGGCCGACAAGGTCGGTTGTATTGAGACCAAGCACGTGCCTTCCAGCTGGTTTGAAAAGATCTGGCGAGTTCGGCCGACGTCGGCGCCACTCTGACCACGGCCTTAGTTTTACCGCGTGGTGGTCGGTGAATGCTGCTACTACCGCGGTGGTGTCTATTTTTCTAACGTGTACACTTGTCGACATGTAAAAGCGATCAATTCTGGACGCACCGCTGTTCGTATAATGTGTATATCCTAAGGGGTTTGTGACACTTCCATGCGTCAACTAGACTGCATCCGCGTACCAATTGCTCCAATGCTCTGCTTTTGGTTGGCTTACCAGTACAGTCTGCGTCACTCAACACAGTTATAGTCCCCTCTGATAATATAATCAAGACCCCACTTGTTGTAGGAGGTAGGGTACTTCCGTCGTAAAAAAAATCTTCCCGTTCCTTTTTCCTCCCAGTACCAGAGGGCACGTACAAATTTATTATGTAAAGATTATGGTGTTTCCCTGCAATTCCTCGCCCGGAGGGGAGATATCTTAGATATTCTAACTGTATATTTTCTTTAGTAAATATTGCTGTACCTCTACGGTCTGTGCCCACATTAAGGCCCGGTGCACACATCCGTTTTTCTAACATGCGGTGACGCTGCGTTGCCGCTGCGGGTCCGTAGCAACTCAGGCCCGGTGCACACATCCGTTTTTCTAACATGCGGTGACGCTGCGTTGCCGTAGCAACTCAATGCACACATCCGTGAAATGACGCCAGTTCGCATTCAGCCGCCAATGATGGATGTCTACCAAAGAAAACGTGTAATATTTGCTTACCTTGTTTACAAAAAATATATTTTGAAACAAAGAAGAACATATTGGGTACATCCATTTACCGATGTAAGACTATTAAGGGGTAGATTTTATACATCTTTTGCGGATTTACGAGCAAATTCCGATAAGTTTTTTAATTACTTCCGAATGAGTGTTCAATCATTTGACGAACTTGCGGAAAAAATTACAGACAAGATTAAGTCTCAAGATACCTGGATGAGACTTTCCATACCACCACTGGAAATGTTGGCTGTAACTCTGAGGTAAGTGAATTTTATAAAGTATTCTTTCTACTTTTTTTTATTATTTTTTCAAGTTATGTTTGTAGGTATTCGCTGGCAACTGATTGATCAGATTAAAAATGAAATTTAGACATGGCAAAAAATATTTACTAATTTTACAAAATTAACACAAAAACTGAAATAGATACAGAAAACTAAAAACGTAATTTGTTTAATGTCCATCCGTGAATATGTCCAGACTGTCTTCTTCGCTGTGCGACTGGTTGTCTACAGATGTAAAAGATGAGCCGGATGGAGATAATGGTTTGAAATTCAGACCAGAGAGCTTGAGTGCTTGAGACAATGAGGTCGAACAAGTATGGTTTCGGAGTTCAGTATCTTGAGTAGAAGATTGCTGGGATTGATTTGTAGGCAAGCAGTTGGAAGGGTGAGGTGTTGGTGTTAACTGTGGGGAAGATTGATGAGATTGAGTTTGAGGCAAGCAGTTGGAAGGGTGAGGTATTGGATAGGTAGGACAGGATGCATTTAAAGGAGTGTGATATGGAATATTTGGTGGGTATCCATAATTCTGAGGACGTGAGGACATCCTCATTCGCTTGATCATGTTAAGAATTTCACAGCGAAACTCTAGCTTCTGGTCTTCAGTGAAATCACTGATCGATGGAAGAATGCTTTCAAAAAATGATCTGTCCGGATTAGGTTCAGGAACGGCTGCTAGAGTTGAAGACGGAATTGGAGCCTTCATAAAATCGATCAAACAGGACTCCATATCACGTTTACGCTTTCTTGAGGAATTGGGGTCATAGCGTTGAGGTCGTTCTGATCCTCTGGCTGTGTTAGATTTTGCCCTGGTTGTTCCTCTGATTTCTGCAGATGTTCTTCTTCGTCGTTGCCACCTAAGCTGGACTGAGTTTCTGTGGTGGCACCAGCAGTTTGTAGAAATGATAACTGCCGAGCATAAATGTACCGTCTTCCAGAGTCAGCAGCCTGTCCAGATTTTGTTTTCTTCTTTAAACTTCTGTTATAATTGTCCTTAATATTTCTCCACTTTTTGATCAAGTTGTTGCCTGAAAATACATTCATATCTAAATAATTTATATACTTAAAGTAAAAGGTGAAACGATTAATTAGAAACAATTTCCTTAAGCATTAAATTTATTTAAATATTCAGGAAAACTACCTTTCATTTGGTTATTTATTTTTCATAAATTCATGAGAACGTTCTTCCATTTTGTTGCAGGTACTTGGGCAGTGGATGCGATCAGATTGATTTACACCTGACATACAGAATTGGACATACGACAATTGGAAAGATTTTGAGAAGAGTTTGCAGTGCTGTTTGGGAATGTTTACGTGCAGAATCCTTTCCTGAGTTCACAGAAGAGCGGTGGAAAGAAATTGCTGAAGGTTTTCAAAAATATAGCCAGTTTCCCAATTGCTTAGGAGCCATTGATGGCAAGCATGTGAGAATTAGAAAACCAAGGATCAGTGGGTCTCTCTTTTATAATTATAAAAATTATTTTTCAATTGTGTTGCTAGCTGTTGTAGATGCAAATTACAAGTTCATTTATATTGAAGTTGGTGCTTTCGGAAAGGAATCGGACATCACTATATTTGAAAGAACTCATTTTTATAGGAAGCTTGAAAATAATGAACTAAATATTCCAAGAAACCAACCTCTGCCAGGTACTACAGGTACAAGCGTGCCGTACACGTTTATTGGCGATGAGGCATTTTCCCTTTCGCTAAAAATAATGAGGCCTTTCAGCGGTAAAGTTTTGTCAGACAAAAAAAGGATTTTCAACTATAGATTGTCACGTGCCCGGAGGAATGTTGAAAGTGCATTTGGCATACTCTCGAATAAATGGAAAATTTTTCACAAAGCTATCAATGTAAATTTAGATTTAGCCATACTAATCATTAAGACTTGCTGTGCTCTCCATAATTTTGTAAGAACTAGAGATGGATTCAACATTCAAGATGCAATGCGTATAAAAGGTTTCATTGATATCGAACAAGACACCTCAGGACCCAGAAGAGGCACTAATCAGTCAATTCAAGCAAGAAACAAGTTAGCAGATTATTTTGTTTCTGATGTTGGCAGCCTCCCTTGGCAAACAAATTATATGTAAGGACTTTTAATGCCATAGGAATTTAACAATATTCTGTATAAAACCTGGATTGTAACCCTTGCACTGTATATTTTCAATGAAAAATAAATTTATAATAAAAATGAAATATTGTACTTACATATTTCATTTTTGTCTTTGTCGTCCTTCTCGTCGAATCCATAAAAAGACACTCGACAAACACTACTCCACGCTCCTCTTTTCTTTAGACGGTCGTGGTAGTTCTCAGAAGCGACATTCCATATTTCAGGGTAATTTCTGATTTCCCCAATAAACAATTCAATGTCTAAATCTTCGAAATTTCTCGCCATTGCAGTTACCGCATTTACGTTAAAAAACGTATGTGTGCACCGAATCATAAAGAACAAGGTACTGAGAGAACGGTACGGTTACGTCGTGGTGGGGAACGCAGTGTTCAAACCAACGCAATAGATGGACGTACGGTGACACAACGTCGACGGAGGTATGTGTGCACTACCCAACTGACTTCAGTGTATCCCACACCGTAATTACGGCAACGCAGCGTCACCGCACGTTAGAAAAACGGATGTGTGCACCGGGCCTAAAGTACTTATTGTAGTGTGCTATTTGGTTGAAGTCTTCGTGGTCTGCTACACGTCGTGTTGGTAACAAAAACTATTCAACATTCCTATGCGTGTCGCCGCCTGGATTCCATTTACGTTCAATGTTGCAAGGGTGAGGGTAGAGTGTGTTGTTATTGTTGGTGTTGAGGAAGTTTTTTGTTCCGGGAGTTCCGGCCACCTTTTCTTCCTTCTGTTGGATTATCACCCGTTCGCGGTTTCTTAGAACGTGTGAAGGTCGGCCTACTTATCTCTTACGAAATCTGTGGTCTTCTGGGTAATCCTCATCTGTAGATATCAGTGGTGTTATCCTCTCCTCGCCCCTGTCAGTGTCTTCATTGTGTCCTTCCGCAGGATGTGGGAGGTCGTTGTTTAACCCATCATCCGCCCATGACGCACGCTTACTTTGTCCCGTTACATCAGGTATGCACGGGGACTGCTCATATGTTACCTCCATGTCCACGGACTCGTCTCGTGTTATTGTCTTTGTTGTAGATTCCAATGATGGAGAATTTGACCTGTCTTTTTTTCTGTTTGTTGTTTCCAACATCGTTTGTTGTCTTCTCTGTCCATTTCTGTACTCTGTGGACCGGTGCAGTCCGCCTGCACTGGTTTTTCCTGTATCTGTTTATTGAGCGTGTTATTTGATGTCTGTTCCTGCTGTGTAGTTGTTGGTGCAATTTGGCGGTTGAATTGCTCCCGATCTTCCTGTACGCCAGCTAGTGAGTCCTGTGTTATATTGGAAGTCTGTATGTGTCCTACTTCTACCACACGTGCCCAAGTCTTGTTGAGAGTCGGTCCAGTGTCCTTAGTCCGCTTCTGTCGGGCAGGGCATTCTTGTGCCATGTGTGTTGTGGAGTTGCATACATAACAAGTGACTGGTTGTCCTGTATACGATACCAACGTTCTGTATCCTTCTATATAATTATATATGCGAGGGGATGTGTCTTTTTAAGTCGACTGTGGCAACCCGTACCCCATTCCCCACGGCATATCTGTACAAAGTCGACCATTTTTCCTCTGTTACCCATGTACGACTCCATACTTAGTAAGGTGCTCTTTGATTATGTCCTTAGGCATCTCCGGTGGGAGGTTTGCTATGCGCACCTGACGCTTCCCTAACCCCGCAGGAGTGATGGTTACTTTCGTAATTTCCCCAGTGTCGTGCATATAATCTGCCTCCCCCTTGGTGCTCATAAGTATATCTTCTATAACTCGAGTCTTAACTGTCTTAGTGATGGGTACTTTCGTAATTTCCCCAGTGTCGTGCATATAATCTGCCTCCCCCTTGGTGCTCATAAATATATCTTCTATAACTCGTGTCTTAACTGTCTTAGTGATGGTTACTTTCGTAATTTCCCCAGTGTCGTGCATATAATCTGCCTCCCCTTGGTGCTCATAAATATATCTTCTATAACTCGTGTCTTAACTGTCTTAGTGATGGTTACTTTCGTAATTTCCCCAGTGTCGTGCATATAATCTGCCTCCCCATTGGTGCTCATAAGTATATCTTCTATAACTCGTGTCTTAACTGTCTTAGTGATGGTTACTTTCGTAATTTCCCCAGTGTCGTGCATATAATCTGCCTCCCCCTTGGTGCTCATAAATATATCTTCTATAACTCGTGTCTTAACTGTCTTAGTGATGGTTACTTTCGTAATTTCCCCAGTGTCGTGCATATAATCTGCCTCCCCCTTGGTGCTCATAAGTATATCTTCTATAACTCGTGTCTTAACTGTCTTAGTGATGGTTACTTTCGTAATTTCCCCAGTGTCGTGCATATAATCTGCCTCCCCCTTGGTGCTCATAAATATATCTTCTATAACTCGTGTCTTAACTGTCTTAGTGATGGTTACTTTCGTAATTTCCCCAGTGTCGTGCATATAATCTGCCTCCCCCTTGGTGCTCATAAGTATATCTTCTATAACTCGTGTCTTAACTGTCTTAGTGATGGTTACTTTCGTAATTTCCCCAGTGTCGTGCATATAATCTGCCTCCCCCTTGGTGCTCATAAATATATCTTCTATAACTCGTGTCTTAACTGTCTTAGTGATGGTTACTTTCGTAATTTCCCCAGTGTCGTGCATATAATCTGCCTCCCCCTTGGTGCTCATAAGTATATCTTCTATAACTCGTGTCTTAACTGTCTTAGTGATGGTTACTTTCGTAATTTCCCCAGTGTCGTGCATATAATCTGCTTGCCCTTTGGTGCTCATAAGTATATCTTCTATAACTCGTGTCTTAACTGTCTTAGTGATGGTTACTTTCGTAATTTCCCCAGTGTCGTGCATATAATCTGCCTCCCCTTGGTGCTCATAAGTATATCTTCTATAACTCGTGTCTTAACTGTCTTAGTGATGGTTACTTTCGTAATTTCCCCAGTGTCGTGCATATAATCTGCCTCCCCCTTGGTGCTCATAAGTATATCTTCTATAACTCGTGTCTTAACTGTCTTAGTGATGGTTACTTTCGTAATTTTCCCAGTGTCGTGCATATAATCTGCTTGCCCTTTGGTGCTCATAAGTATATCTTCTATAACTCGTGTCTTAACTGTCTTAGTGATGGTTACTTTCGTAATTTCCCCAGTGTCGTGCATATAATCTGCCTCCCCCTTGGTGCTCATAAGTATATCTTCTATAACTCGTGTCTTAACTGTCTTAGTGATGGTTACTTTCGTAATTTCCCCAGTGTCGTGCATATAATCTGCTTGCCCTTTGGTGCTCATCAGTATATCTTCTATAACTCGTGTCTTAACTGTCTTAGTGATGGTTACTTTCGTAATTTCCCCAGTGTCGTGCATATAATCTGCTTGCCCTTTGGTGCTCATAAGTATATCTTCTATAACTCGTGTCTTAACTGTCTTAGTGATGGTTACTTTCGTAATTTCCCCAGTGTCGTGCATATAATCTGCCTCCCCCTTGGTGCTCATAAGTATATCTTCTATAACTCGTGTCTTACCTGTCTTAGTGATGGTTACTTTCGTAATTTCCCCAGTGTCGTGCATATAATCTGCCTCCCCCTTGGTGCTCATAAGTATATCTTCTATAACTCGTGTCTTAACTGTCTTAGTGATGGTTACTTTCGTAATTTCCCCAGTGTCGTGCATATAATCTGCTTGCCCTTTGGTGCTCATAAGTATATCTTCTATAACTCGTGTCTTAACTGTCTTAGTGATGGTTACTTTCGTAATTTCCCCAGTGTCGTGCATATAATCTGCCTCCCCCTTGGTGCTCATAAGTATATCTTCTATAACTCGTGTCTTAACTGTCTTAGTGATGGTTACTTTCGTAATTTCCCCAGTGTCGTGCATATAATCTGCCTCCCCCTTGGTGCTCATAAGTATATCTTCTATAACTCGTGTCTTAACTGTCTTAGTGATGGTTACTTTCGTAATTTCCCCAGTGTCGTGCATATAATCTGCTTGCCCTTTGGTGCTCATAAGTATATCTTCTATAACTCGTGTCTTAACTGTCTTAGTGATGGTTACTTTCGTAATTTCCCCAGTGTCGTGCATATAATCTGCCTCCCCCTTGGTGCTCATAAGTATATCTTCTATAACTCGTGTCTTAACTGTCTTAGTGATGGTTACTTTCGTAATTCAATGGTGAGGGAGAAGTTGCTTGGTTGAGTGAAAGGGTACAATAAAAGTTTGAATACGATTTTTCTGTGTTATTAAACTTAACAGCTATGTACTGGTTTATGATATAGTCTATTTCTATTTAAAAATATTATCATCATTATCATTAATTAATTAATTATTATTAATTATTATCTTTATTATGATTATTTCTAACTTTGAAATAATTACAAAACATGGATACGGTATTGCGTTTTTTCTTACCTCATTGTCGTCATGCTCGAAAGGGAAATTGTCCAGAACAGATTCTATACTGTGGCTCTTCCAAGGAAAGTCTTGGTCCTCAAGAAACAGGAGTTCATCGTAGTACCAGAGTTTAGGAACGTGTACATCATCGGGACTTGAACCAGTTCGCTGCGAATTTTTGATCTGTGAAACATTGAAAATGACCGTCCCGGTAGGATAGACCATAGAAGAGACACACAACTTTAATGCAAATAGGTGCATATATAATTAAAAATTCCTACCTTATTATGTTCATTTTTGAAACATGACCGCAAGGAATTAATCTTTTTTAACACCTGTTTCCCTGTTTGCATAAACATCTGTGGTCTTGAACAATACCAACAATTGGTCGATAGCCACATTCATTTTAATTTCGTCGTGATAATCACTGTGTGTTACTTGCCATAAGCATGGAATATCTCTATATTTTTCTATTACTTGTACAACAAAATCGTGTCCAGACGTCATCATTGAAAGTGCAATGTTGTGCAATCACCCGATAACTACGCAGAGACGATGTTTACTGCTCGGTGGTGCATGACAGAATGGTATATGTTTAGACCACGGTTTCACCACACACGGGCCGAGTGGCGCGATGGCTCGATATCGCTCCACGTTGTTTTCCCCACACACTATCTGATGGCTTGATGGAGTAAACGGATGGATATTGGACTGACCGAAAATCCAACTAATCCTGTCGCGCCACTTCATCCACGTCAAATTTCCCACAAACGATACAATTTTGGAGTGACACCACGCCATTTGGACGGATGGAGCGATCGTGTATGAGGGCCTTTAGAATCCCTGTGTCTTCTTCTTTTCTTTATCGTGCCCGGACCATTAAATTAAAGATTTGTTGCCCAGTATTGGGCTACGTCAAATCCTTTTTTATTTGCAAGCCATAAATCCTCGAGGGTGCATTTCTGGGGGCAGTCCCTGCATGACAGGAGATGTCCCATATCTTGTACCTCTCCACAGCCACAGGTCGTCGGAGTTTGTTTACGAAACAATGAGCATCGTCTTCTGTTTTTTTTATTGTTTAGAGTCTGCTAAGCCATTTCTAAACTTTTTGAAACTAAAGAGACATCGCTCGTTTCAACCCCTGCTGAAAAGGGTCTCGTCAGGCGGAATTCGACCACCGTGAGGCGGAGGTCCGGCTCCCGCTACGAGCAAATGAGCTCAAATATCTTTATTTTCCAAAGACAATAATTACAACATTGTGATTCTTACAAGCTAATCCCCTCCTGCCCTGCTCCCCTCTTCTTCCCCTACGGCCGAGGGAGCTGTCCCCGGAGGATCTTCTCTCGTCTTTCCGGCGGGCCGCAAATGCCTCCTCCAACAGGAACACGGGCAGCGATGACAGGTCCTGGATTCTTGAAGACCCCTTCGGAGTTGAAGTTTTGGGGGCGCCGGGGGGGTGGTCTTGGGTCCTCTTCCTTTTCACCTTGGCCTCCCTCCGGGACTTCTCCAGTAGGGGCGCGGCCTTTCGTTTTCCTTTTTCACCTGTTGTGGGGCGCCTCGGGGAGGTTTCTCTTGGACGATCCTGGCTGGGTTTCGGTTCTGGGGGTCACCTTCGCCGTCTTGGGCCCTTCGGGAATATCAAATTTGTCTCCGTCTTTTTTGCGGAGGGTTCCCTTGAAGCTTCCAATCCAGGGACACTCTTGTTCGAGAACCCTAGCCTGCTCCTGGACGATCCGAAGCTCTCTGGAGTGCTTCCTTATCCGCCGCCTCGCGCCTATCCACTCCTCCAGGCTCTCCTCTGCAAACCTTCCCGACGCCATCGCTCGATTTCTTCTTCCTATAAATCCTGCAACAAGTGCGGACAGGGGCCAAATCAAATATATTTTCAGAATCCCGTGGTGATCTTCAATGTTGTTTCCCGCCCTGCGTTTCTTTGGCATTAACAATGTTCCGTTTTGATATTCTCCCATCTCCACCCAAGTACTCTACTCCATGGGATTTAATTTAATCGCTAGTCTAGAGACGTAATTTTATGTAGGGAAGTCTAGCGGTATGTGTACTATAAACTGGGCGTCCTGTAGGTAATTAACATGTATGTTGCTACTAATATGGACATACATATCTTCACCGTATACACCTATAAGCATGCGATACATTTTTATTTTACTGGGACGTCATTTGCATTTTCATTATAGTACAAATACGGAATCTGAAGCTTCGGTATGTCCCGGCTTTTAACTGCGTATATCTTGCTAAATATCTACGATCTGAACATTAAGAAAAAATAGGCCTTAATAAAGTATGTACTGAGTAACGAGGAACAGGATGGTACTTTTGAAACATTTTGTCTGTTTTAGGTAGTGTTAGGCACCAAAAAAGTGTCAAGAGTCAGGTGTTAGTTTTCAGTAAGGGACACCGAGCTGCAAAACTCCAACTTGACAGTTGATGGATGTTCTGCTCAGGCTTATTTTGATTGCGTTAGCCGCACTCATTCCGTCTCGCTTTCTTCCCTAGCTATCTTTATTCTACAGCGAACTTTTCTTTTCTGATTAACTAACCCAAAAGGAATTTATCTGAATGAGGCCTGTTCAGGATTTGAACCCGAATCGCCGGTTCTGTTCAGGGTTTGAACCTGAGTGGCCGATAACAAACATATAAGCGAGTTTAACGCTAACGTGAAAGGTAACATGCTAATCGTGCAGCCTTGTCTAATGCAGCATTGTATAGGAAACGTTTCAGAGCTGTATCAAATTATTTGTGCCGATGAAGAGGCCTTGTTGTACATCCCTTGTATGAACCTGATAAATTGCATGCTATATCCGTAATTCTTCAACATCCGAAATAGACAAATATGTGAGATCCTCTCAAAAGCTGCTGAAAAGTCCAAAGAGCAGGTACGTAAGGGTTTATATGTCAGCTCCGCGTAAGCTTTGGCGCCCCGTATAGCTGCCACCGCCTCGAAAATTGTACTGCCTGGCGTACCAAAGTATTGGCTTGGGTGTAACACTGCAGGGGGTGTACGCCTTATTCGATTCGGTATGATCCGGGCTAGAAATGTGTAGTCTGTTCAGGAACGTAATTGGCCTGTAGTCATTCGGTTCATTGGGAGTGTCTGCGGTATACATACCACGATGCTCTGTTTTTGTTGCTCCATGATCCGACCATGCAAAAACATCTTATTATATAGGATACCTGAGCCAAATAACGCCACCTGAACACTTAAACTGCTGTAGCTCTTGGAATGCGCTATATAAAAATCTAAACATAATAACAAACATATATATTTGTAGTCCGATAAATGTACATTTTATTCACTATTAATTATGTAACACAGTCTTACATGTTTCCAACCTAATTTTTGTTCATCCTCAGGGACTCAGTATTTTAAATTACACATTTTTACATCAATTGGTACAATTGTTTAAATAGTAAAAAACTGAATAACATGAATTTTTACAATCGTTTATACACTGGTTAAAATAATGAAATGTAAATATAGCTGCTGTTTGTTTCGTTCTTCTAAACCTAGTCTTACACAGGTTAAAATGTTAAAAGCTGAATAATCTGTGTTGTTATGATACCCTGTTTATCGGAGTTGTTTGACTATTAGGCGGTGAGAACAGTGATATTAACTTTATAATGACACACTTTACTCGTTTCAGTAGGTAATAACATAGTGACATTGATGATAAACATTTTTGAAGTCAAATAAAATTTAAAGAGGAAAAGCGTACGTGGTGGCGTTATTAGAAACAGGTGACCAAATTAACGCCATCTATTCTTAACAAAATTACAATTTTTCATATCAGCAACAGTAACCAAAATTATACAATCCCATACATATTCTGAGCTTAAGAAACAAAAATGCTAAATAATCTCTCATTATTACTGAAGTTTTTCTTCGTCGGCCATATGAACGGCAGCAATGAGAGGTCAAAAACATTTAACTTGTTAATTCTTGAAATGATGTGATGGGATACAAAAATACAAATAAACTTGCAAAATACGAATAAATTTTCACAATTCAGTTAGAAAATACATCAGACGGAAGCCATTACTCTGTACATTCAGGACATGTGAGTTGAAAGGTTTATGTTCTTTGTGATGCCTCCTCACGTATCGTGTAAATATCTCAAACAAAATTTACAGAAAGGGGTGTTCTCTGTGTGATCATCATCACTATAAAACACCCAGCCTTTTCTTGTGCTTGGTTGGTCCTCAACCTCTTCAGTCGTGGTCGGAATTTGTTTAGAGGTTATCTTCTTTACTCGATTTGTCTGCTTCTGTTTGCCATTTTATTCTTTACTGAGTTTGCATCTTGAAAAACTATGAGGCCTCGATTTTTGTGCCTTGTAGTTCAGTGCTTTACGTGTGATCCTCAGAGGGCGTTTTCGTTTGGGTGTGGAGAGGATGGCAGAAAATGGAGTTGGAGGGGTTACTGGTTTATCAGACACAAACGTTGCCATTCTCGACGGGACTATCTGCAGTTGACTTAGGAGTGTTTTGTGTCGCAGGACTGCATTTTGGGGGAGTTGTGGCACAGTAAGGAGGAGAAGCTGGGGTCATCGTCGTCGGTGTTCCTGGAATGAGAAAGTGAGTCATCGTCTCTAGGTGTAAGAGATCTTTTGTTCAGTTCAGCAGTATTTTGATTTCTTATAACGCTGGTAGCAGGTTGCCTCTCTTCTGTTGCTTCTGGTACAGCCGAAGGAGCAAATGCCTCTTCCGGAATAATGTGAGGGTCCAGTGGATAGATTCCAGTGGCTCGAAATCCACTCATTATGTTACTTGCCGTCATAAATCTTGTCCATACTCTACTAAAAATCGTTCCAAAATCACTTCCTTACATCACTGGATATTTTCCTATCAACGAACAACAGAATCCATCGTCCCAGAAGGTTTCAAAATGTTTGAAGGCAGCTGTATCCGTTGGTTGTAACTCGTGTGGTATTGCTGGGAAGGCAGTACAAGTGATCCCATATTTATCGGCAGCATTTGCGATGTTTGCATCCAAATGAGATGGTGCACCATCAGATATTAGCAGTACTCCTGCCACCTTGTATCGGGCTAAGTGGTCAAGCCAATAAATGAATAAGTCAGTTGTCATCGAACCTTTACCACTCATGACAACCTCCGTTCCAGGAGGCATATCTTTTTTCTACTCTGGCTTAAAAATCACCATCGGTGTTTTTGGTGCACCAAGAGGATTAGCGTATGCAACAATTGTAACATTTTCTGCATGCTCAGGTGCAACCAGGCGGACTCTCTTTGCACCTCTCCGGGCCAAAACCGTCTGCTGATGATGAACTGTGGGCCGGTACCCTTTTCATCGATATTATGTGCCCTTTCCGGCTTTGTCATGAAATCATGCTCTACCAAAAGATTTCACAGCTCTTCAAAATGATCATTTACTATGAATTTGTGTAGTTTCATAGCACGACCTGGATTCATCTGTTGAGCTTTTCTTGCAGCTACCTCCGGGTGACTGAGGAAAAGCTGCAGCCACTTCCTGCCAGCAGATCGCTTTCATACATCAAAATGGCATGGTAGATTCTTGATTAAGCAAAAGTTAAACATAAACACGCAAAACGTTTCCTGTTATTCGCATAACAGTCTCGCTCAAACGAAAAATGCGAGCACAAAGTTCATCTTCCATTTCTTTGGTTAGGTAGGGATTGCGACCAAATGTTCTGACACGCGATCGACCCTTCACATGATCGCGAAGTGTCCTCCTAGGAATTTTTTGTATCTCAGAAGCTCTTTTAACGCGTATTCCTTCACCCAAAGCATTCATCGCAGCCTTCAACTGTTCTTCTGACCAGAGGGCTATTTTCGGCATTTTCTGCACAGAATAATGAAAATACCATCAAGAGTCAAGAAGTTTCAGTAGTTGTACTAAACAAAAATTTTTAATTTATTCTAAATATTTAAAAACATTATGAAATTGCTTTTGGAGCAACGAGACATCCGTCAGGCCAGACACCGACATTATTAATAAGCGGAAAGTCTTCCTCTGTCACAGATACATGGAAAGAGGCATAAGTGTTAAATTTAGTTTTCAGCCTTGTGCAAACGAAGGATTTAAGCAAGAGCTGCTCTTTCAAAGAAATTTCTATATCAATGGACTCACTACACACCACTCTGCTACCGTCAATTCACTGAATTCTTTTTTGTCTGGTATACGTTACCGCTCCACCCGTTATCGTCCAACTGCCAATTGCTGCGTCCTCAGCCCACAGGTTCAGCCTGTGCCAGGGAGTGGCACATCACAGTCAACAGTAATTACGCAGTTATTCAATTTGCTTTCATTAGCCAAAAAAAACGATGAAGGTCGGTGTCGTTCGGCCATGTATTTATACCACTGGACATGGGACTAATCTGTTCTGTGATTGGCTAGCTGACAGAACCCGCTGTGCGCCAATCCCGTGGCCAGTGGGCGGAGTCGGCTGAACGACTTTGCTGCATGTTGTTGCGGTAAGCGGAGAGGCTGCCGCAGCGTGTGTACCGCGTTCTCCTTCCTGGTGCTGTTGTGGAAAGCGGAGACGCTGCTGCGGCGTGTGTACCGCGTTCTCCCTTCCCGGTGCTGTTGCGGGAAACGGAGAGATTGATGCATGTGGGTAGCCCCCACAAGCCCAATAAAATATTCAACTATAGACTGTCAAGGGCAAGGCGCGTAGTAGAAAACGCGTTTGGAATTGTAGCATCCCGTTGGAGATGTTTCCGGAGGTATTTGGAAGTACAACCTGAATTTGTGGACAAAATCGTACTTGCATCATGCTGTTTGCATAACATGTGCACAGACAAAACGTTTGAAGCAGACACTGGATCAATTAATCTTCCTGAAGCGGCGTTATTAAATTTAGGTCCTATTAGAAGACATAGTACTCGTCTAGCGTTTCAAGTTCGAGAGATATTCAAAGAATATTTTAATTCTGATGGTGGTAGTTTAGCGTGGCAAGTTCCTACGGTTCGCAGGGGTAGAATGTTTAATTAAAAGAGAATTACTTAGAACATTGTTGTAAGCATTTTTTATGTTTTGAAGTACATAATTAATAATACCATTTTGTAATGACATACCTGGTATTTTCAGCTCCTTTCCAATTTTATCTCAAGCTGTTTGCCGAACGTTTGCATCTCGATAATCAGGTGATCGAAGGTTATATAAACAATCATGTTCACGAACTTTTTCAATCAAAAGCTCGTCCATTTTTATCACCTATAAACAAAACTGCAACGATATAGTACCACGTTGTGCTCTGAAAATGAAAGCTCACGTGAGTTCACACCCGTCAAAATACGTAATCTCCCAGAAACTGATCACGCGTGAGGTCAGAGACGTGAGGTGACTTCAATGTGGTTGTATGTATTGAAATAGCATAAACACATATTTTGCACGTGACACATGAGCTCACGTGACGTGACAGTAGTGTGTTACCGCCTTTAGAAATGAGGTTAGTCGTCCGCCGCTTTTGTCGTTTGATAATATGATATAGGGACAGGGGTTCGTCCGGAGGCATCGAAGGGTCCCTGAGCTCCACTTTTAGTTGTTGTAGTTGCTGCCTATATAGGTTGATAATTTTAGCTTTGAATTGTTTTATTTTAACATTCAGTGCAGGGAAAGAACCTGGTTGTTGTTTAAAATTTAAAATTATTTTCTTCTTAGCATTCTGCCACTGGAACATATAGACATCAGCGACGTCACCGAACGGACAACGATCCCGACTAAACATAATAATTATATAAATGTCAATATAATACAATAATATAGGGAAATCAGTCATCATACATATCTTAATATTCATATCAATCACAGGGCTCAGCATCTCGTAGAGTGACTGCCGACTCATTGGCGAGAACATGGGTCTGTTAGATTTTACTAGGCGTGTAATGGTCCACATCTCTCGTAGAGTATATCGAGCATCTGCGATTAAAATTAACAAAATACATATTATATGGTCTTTTTTTTTCATCAGTTCATGACAAATCAAGTTATCAATCGTTATGTTTACTGCCCCACATCCACTGCCAAGGGATTTACCATGCCCGGGATCTGGGGGGAGCTGCCCCAGATTCCCATAAACAGATTGGTTCCCGACTCCCTAAGGAACCAGTCGTGGAGCTATAGATTTTGGTCAGGTGACCTCCCCGGTCAGTCGTGATTAGACCATGGGCTTAGGCTTGGAAGAATCACCCGTCTGTGTGCTTCCCCACAACACACACAGGCAGGGGGAGAGAGAGTATCTCAGATGACGTTGAGACGTTGTAAGAGGTCATACAGGCATGTGTAATAAAATTCAAGTCTTGTTTTCCAGGTTTGTGCTCTATCCTTACCGAGCTGTTGAAAGAGTTTTTTATCTCCTTAGCGCACCTCTCCCACCATTGTCCTATTCCGTCTTGACCTCTGGCTGAATCAACAGGCTCGTGTTGAGCTTCCAATGCGGTCTCCCCCATTGCGGTGTTATGTGAGTATTCCGGAGTTAGGCCGTGATCAGAGTGGCGCCGACATCGGCCGATAGCTTGGTCACAGTGCCGACTTTACTTTGTCAGTTGTCGGCAGAATGGACGTTCCAACATTTCTGTGTTTGGATACGAGTTTTGTGTTAAGATATTTGTTGTTGAAAAGAAAAAGCTTCCATGTGAATGAAATTATGTATCTCGAGAAGAATTCGGCGACTATCATACACTCTTTCCTCAATTGCTTGAACAAGCGGACAAATTTTACGTGTATTCTAGAATGAAGAAGGAAAACTATTGCTATTTCAGCCCACAGCTTCCGGGCAACATCTCTGTTGTGGTACTGTTTATCTTGTGCATCCCATAAACTTCTCCTTTCCTGAACCAAACTAATTAATGTTTCGCAGTCCATCATGATTTATGTCATAATCGGCCGAAAAAAACACTGAATTGAATTCGACCGATCTCCGACCGACATCGGTTGTAATCGGCCGACAAGGTCGGTTGTATTGAGATCAAGCACGTGCCTTAAAGCTGGTTTGAAAAGATCTGGCGAGTTCGGCCGACGTCGGCGCCACTCTGACCACGACCTTAGTTTTACCGCGTGGTGGTCGGTGAATGCTGCTACTACCGCGGTGGTGTCTATTTTTCTAACGTGTACACTTGTCGACATGTAAAGGCGATCAATTCTGGACGCACCGCTGTTCGTATAATGTGTATATCCTAAGGGGTTCGTGACACTGTTCCATGCGTCAACTAGATAGCATCCACGTACCAATTGCTCCAATGCTCTGCTTTTGGTTGGCTTACCAGTACAGTCTGCGTCACTCAACACACAGTTATAGTCCCCTCTGATAATATGATCAAGACCCCACTTGTTGTAGGAGGTAGGGTACTTCCGTCGTAAAAAAAATCTTCCCGTTCCTTTTTCCTCCCATTACCAGAGGGCGCGTACAAATTTATTATGTAAAGATTATGGTGTTTCCCTGCAATTCCTCGCCCGGAGGGGAGATATCTTAGATATTCTAACTGTATATTTTCTTTAGTAAATATTGCTGTACCTCTACGGTCTGTGCCCACATTAAAGTACTTATTATAGTGTGCTATTTGGTTGAAGTTTTCGTGGTCTGCTACACGTCGTGTTGGTAACAAAAACTATTCAACATTCCTATGCGTGTCGCCGCCTGGATTCCATTTACGTTCAATGTTGCAAGGTGAGGGTAGAGTGTGTTGTTATTGTTGGTGTTGAGGTAGTTTTTTGTTCCGGGAGTTCCGGCCACCTTTTCTTCCTTCTGTTGGATTATCACCCGTTCGCGGTTTCTTCGAACGTGTGAAGGTCGGCCTACTTATCTCTTAAGAAATCTGTGGTCTTCTGGGTAATCCTCATCTGTAGATATCAGTGGTGTTATCCTCTCCTCGCCCCTGTCAGTGTCTTCATTGTGTCCTTCCGCAGGTTGTGGGAGGTCGTTGTTTAACCCATCATCCGCCCATGACGCACGCTTACTTTGTCCCGTTACATCAGGTATGCACGGGGACTGCTCATATGTTACCTCCATGTCCACGGACTCGTCTCGTGTTATTGTCTTTGTTGTAGATTCCAATGATGGAGAATTTGACCTGTCTTTTTTTCTGTTTGTTGTTTCCAACATCGTTTGTTGTCTTCTCTGTCCATTTCTGTACTCTGTGGACCGGTGCAGTCCGCCTGCACTGGTTTTTCCTGTATCTGTTTATTGAGCGTGTTATTTGATGTCTGTTCCTGCTGTGTAGTTGTTGGTGCAATTTGGCGGTTGAATTGCTCCCAATCTTCCTGTACGCCAGCTAGTGAGTCCTGTGTTATATTGGAAGTCTGTATGTGTCCTACTTCTACCACACGTGCCCAAGTCTTGTTGAGAGTCGGTCCAGTGTCCTTAGTCCGCTTCTGTCGGGCAGGGCATTCTTGTGCCATGTGTGTTGTGGAGTTGCATACATAACAAGTGACTGGTTGTCCTGTATACGATACCAACGTTCTGTATCCTTCTATATAATTATATATGCGAGGGGATGTGTGTTTTTAAGTCGACTGTGGCAACCCGTACCCCATTCCCCACGGCATGTCTGTACAAAGTCGACCATTTTTCCTGTTACCCATGCACGACTCCATACTTAGTAAGGTGCTCCTTGATTATGTCCTTGGGCATCTCCGGTGGGAGGTTTGCTATGCGCACCTGACGCTTCCCTAACCCCGCAGGAGTGATGGTTACTTTCGTAATTTCCCCAGTGTCGTGCATATAATCTGCCTCCCCCTTGGTGCTCATAAGTATATCTTCTATAACTCGAGTCTTAACTGTCTCAGTGATGGGTACTTTCGTAATTTCCCAGTGTCGTGCAAATAATCTGCCTCCCCCTTGGTGCTCATAAATATATCTTCTATAACTCGAGTCTTAACTGTCTTATTGATGGTACTTTCGTAATTTCCCCAGTGTCGTGCATATAATCTGCCTCCCCCTTGGTGCTCATAAGTATATCTTCTATAACTCGAGTCTTAACTGTCTTAGTGATGGGTACTTTCGTAATTTCCCCAGTGTCGTGCATATAATCTGCCTCCCCCTTGGTGCTCATAAATATATCTTCTATAACTCGAGTCTTAACTGTCTTATTGATGGGTACTTTCGTAATTTCCCCAGTGTCGTGCATATAATCTGCCTCCCCCTTGGTGCTCATAAGTATATCTTCTATAACTCGATTCTTAACTGTCTTAGTGATGGGTACTTTCGTAATTTCCCCAGTGTCGTGCATATAATCTGCCTCCCCCTTGGTGCTCATAAGTATATCTTCTATAACTCGAGTCTTAACTGTCTTAGTGATGGGTACTTTCGTAATTTCCCCAGTGTCGTGCATATAATCTGCCTCCCCCTTGGTGCTCATAAATGTATCTTCTATAACTCGAGTCTTAACTGTCTTATTGATGGTACTTTCGTAATTTCCCCAGTGTCGTGCATATAATCTGCCTCCCCCTTGGTGCTCATAAGTATATCTTCTATAACTCGTGTCTTGACTGTCTTAGTGATGGTTACTTTCGTAATTTCCCCAGTGTCGTGCATATAATCTGCCTCCCCCTTGGTGCTCATAAGTATATCTTCTATAACTCGTGTCTTAACTGTCTTAGTGATGGGTACTTTCGTAATTCAGTGGTGAGGGAGAAGTTGCTTGGTTGAGTGAAAGGGTGCAATAAAAGTTTGAATACGATTTTTCTGTGTTATTAAACTTACAGCTATGTACTGGTTTATGATATAGTCTATTTCTATGTAAAAATATTATCATTATCATTAATTAATTAATTATTATTATTAAGTATTATCAGTATTATGATTATTTCTATTTCTAACTTTGAAATAATTACAAAACATGGATACGGTATTGCGTTTTTTCTTACCTCATTGTCGTCATGCTCGAAAGGGAAATTGTCCAGAACAGATTCTATACTGTGGCTCTTCCTAGGAAAGTCTTGGTCCTCAAGAAACAGGAGTTCATCGTACTACCAGAGTTTAGGAACGTGTACATCATCGGGACTTGAACCAGTTCGCTGCGAATTTTTGATCTGTGAAACATTGAAAATGACCGTCCCGGTAGGATAGACCATAGAAGAGACACACAACTTTCATGCAAATAGGTGCATATATAATTAAAAATTCCTACCTTATTATGTTCATTTTTGAAACATGACCGCAAGGAATTAATCTTTTTTAACACTGTTTCCCTGTTTGCATAAACATCTTTGGTCTTGAACAATACCAACAATTGGTCGATAGCCACATTCATTTTAATTTTGTCGTGATAATCACTGTGTGTTACTTAAAGTGTTATTATTATTATTACTTACTGCAATTGGGTTTTCACCCGGTGGCAGTAGTCCTTACACTAGTACACACATACAAATGTTTTCACCCGGTGGCAGTAGTCCTTACACTAGTACACACAATACAAATGGACATATAAATATACATAAAAGTAACAATACAATACAAACTATACACAATTACAAAACAATACATACAGTAAATACAAGTACACACATTAGAACACCATTCACACATTACAAAAACATCCACACCTTAACAAAAACATCCACTCCTTAACAAAAACATCCACACCTTACAAAAACACCCACACACAATACAAACAAAACACACGCACATTACAAAAAACAACCCCACAAAATAAATAATACAAAAACATCAAAACACACATACTGCAAAAAGAAAGAGTTGTTAATCCTAACCTAAAACCTAACGTAAATGAATCAGAGTTAAAAGTAATTTCGTATACCAAGCAATGAGTCAAACACTATACAAAAATAAAATTCCATGATTTCAAAAAATAATACACACACATTTCAACTGCACCATCACTTCACTACGCTTATATACACATCACGGTATTTCCCGTTTTGCCTCACTTTACTTCACTTCACTTCATGTATTATTAGATATTTTTCCCGCCCTCTCTATACCTTCGTTCACTGTATTAATAGATATTTTTCCCCACCCTCTATACCCTTCACTTCACTTATCACTTTCCTAACCCTCTTCCTAAAAGTACTCGGCTTACAAGGGAAAGTCCCTAAAGCATCTGCAGGTAGTTTGTTCCAGAGTTGGATGGTCCTATTTACAAAGGAGAATTTTCCGATATCCGTCCTTTGCTTCCTGTTCCTAATTTTCCGATTATGATCAACCCTGCTCAGATAGTGTGGCCTTTGTAGTCTGTCACCTATAGCCTTCCAAGCCCGTTGGCCAGTGTATGCTTTGAAGAGAGCACATAAGCGTGCTGTCTTTCTGCACTGCGCCAAAGTTTCCCAGTTCAAATCGGTCGTATAATTTGCAAATTTAGCCGCTTTCTGTTGTACCCGGTCTAACGCATTTATCTGTCCCTCCCTGTATGGATCCCAGCACGCAGCCCCATACTCAAGAATCGGACGCACTAGTGACGAGTAGGCTAAGCTTTTAGTATTACTATTTCCCTTTTTGAGAATACGCATTATGAAATGAAGTGCCTTCCAAGCTTTTCTCACCGTGTAATTTACTTGGTCAGCCCAGCTTAAATCGCTGCGTAAGATTATTCCCAAGTATTTACAACTGCTCACTTCTGGAATTAATTCGTCCCGTAAAGAGTAACTTAGTGGATCCTTCGCCCGGGCTCTCGTGAAACTAACTGCCTTACTTTTACCTGCATTTATTTTCATCTCATTTTCTACCGCCCACTCCCCCAGTCTGTCCAGATCTATCTGCAACGTTTTTATGTCGTTTTTATTTACAGTTTTCCTATATATTACACAGTCGTCTGCGAAAAGTCTAATAGTTGAGTCAATGTTCCTCCAAATGTCATTAACGTATGCTAGAAACAGAAGTGGGCCCAATACACTTCCTTGCGGTACACCTGACGTTACTCTGACCTCCTCTGATAATTGCCCTCCTACCCTGACTCTCTGCGTACGACCCAAAAGGAATTCTCTTATCCATACAACTACCCTAAAATCCACGCCCGAGGCCGTAATTTTCGCAAGCAGCCGATCATGAGGAACTAAATCGAAAGCCTTCGAAAAATCTATTACAATAGCGTCTACCCTGTCTCCATTATCCAGAGAGTCGGCAATGTCCTGGCAAACCGTGATTACTTGACTTTCACACGAATATCCTGGCCTGAAACCGTGTTGACCCTCGTATAACCAATCATTTTTATCCCAGACCTGCCTTAGATACGATGCTATAACGTGCTCCATTTGCTTGCAGACCACGAGGTTAAGCTGACTGGTCTATAATTCGTGACTAGCGATCTGTCCCCCCCCCCTTGTAAATAGGAACCACTATGGCTCTTTTCCAATCACTAGGGATAGTAGCATTATTAATTGTTACGTCCAGTAATCGCGCAAGGTATGGAATCATAAGCATGGAATATCTCTATATTTTTCTATTACTTGTAGCACAAAATCGTGTCCAGACGTCATCATTGAAAGTGCAATGTTGTGCAATCACCCGATAACTACGCAGAAACGATGTTTACTGCTCGGTGGTGCATGACAGAATGGTATATGTTTGGACCACGGTTTCACCACACACGGGCCGAGTGGCGCGATGGCTCGATATCGCTCCACGTTGTTTTCCCCACACACTATCAGTTGTCTTGATGGCTTGATGGAGTGAACGGATGGATATTGGACTGACCGAAAATCCAACTAATCCTGTCGCGCCACTTCATCCACGTCAAATTTCCCACAAACGATACGATTTTGGAGTGACACCACGCCATTTGGACGGATGGAGCGATCGTGTACGAGGGCCTTTAGAATCCCGTGGTCTTCTTCTTTTCTTTATCGTGCCCGGTATTGGGCTACGTCAAATCCTTTTTTATTTGCAAGCCATAAATCCTTGAGGGAAGCCATTTCTAAACCTTTTGAAACTAAAGAGACATCGCTCGTTTCAACCCCTGCCGAAAAGGGTCTCGTCAGGCGGAATTCGACCACCGTGAGGCAGAGGCCCGGCTCCCGCTACGAGCAAATGAGCTGAAATATCTTTATTTTCCAAAGACAATAATTACAACATTGTGATTCTTACAAGCTAATCCCCTCCTGCCCTGCTCCCCTCTTCTTCCCCTACGGCCGAGGGAGCTGTCCCCGGAGGATCTTCTCTCGTGTTTCCGGCGGGCCGCAAGTGCCTCCTCCAACAGGAACACGGGCAGCGATGACAGGTCCTGGATTCTTGAAGACCCCTTCGGAGTTGAAGTTTTGGGGGCGCCGGGGGGGGTCTTGGGTCCTCTTCCTTTTCACCTCGGCCTCCCTCCGGGACTTCTCTAGTAGGGGCGCGGCCTTTCGTTTTCCTTCTTCAGCTGTTGTGGGGCGCTTCGGGGGAGGTTCCTCTTGCTTGGACGATCCTGGTTGGGTTTCGGTTCTGGGGGGCACCTTCGCCGTCTTGGGCCCTTCGGGAATATCAAATTTGTCTCCGTCTTTTTTGCGGAGGGTTCCCTTGAAGCTTCCAATCCAGGGACACTCTTGTTCGAGAACCCTAGCCTGCTCGTGGGCGATCCGAAGCTCTCTGGAGTGCTTCCTTATCCGCCGCCTCGCGCCTATCCACTCCAGGCTCTCCTCTGCAGACCTTCCCGGCCCCATCGCTCGATTTCTTCTTCCTATAAATCCTGCAACAAGTGCGGACAGGGGCCAAATCAAATATATTTTCAAAATCCCGTGGTGATCTTCAATGTTGTTTCCCGCCCTGCGTTTCTTTGGCATTAACAATGTTCCGTTTTGATATTCTCCCATCTCCACCCAAGTACTCTACTCCATGGGATTTAATTTAATCGCTAGTCTAGAGACGTAATTTTATGTAGGGAAGTCTAGCGGTATGTGTACTATAAACTGGGCGTCCTGTAGGTAATTAACATGTATGTTGCTACTAATATGGACATACATATCTTCACCGTATACACCTATAAGCATGCGATACATTTTTATTTTACTGGGACGTCATTTGCATTTTCATTATAGTACAAATACGGAATCTGAAGCTTCGGTATGTCCCGGCTTTTAACTGCGTATATCTTGCTAAATATCTACGATCTGAACATTAAGAAAAAATAGGCCTTAATAAAGTATGTACTGAGTAACGAGGAACAGGATGGTACTTTTGAAACATTTTGTCTGTTTTAGGTAGTGTTAGGCACCAAAAAAGTGTCAAGAGTCAGGTGTTAGTTTTCAGTAAGGGACACCGAGCTGCAAAACTCCAACTTGACAGTTGATGGATGTTCTGCTCAGGCTTATTTTGATTGCGTTAGCCGCACTCATTCCGTCTCGCTTTCTTCCCTAGCTGTCTTTATTCTACAGCGAACTTTTCTTTTCTGATTAACTAACCCAAAAGGAATTTATCTGAATGAGGCCTGTTCAGGATTTGAAACCTGAGTGGCCGATAACAAACATATAAGCGAGTTTAACGCTAACGTGAAAAGTAACATGCTAATCGTGCAGCCTTGTCTAATGCAGCATTGTATAGGAAACGTTTCAGAGCTGTATCAAATTATTTGTGCCGATGAAGAGGCCTTGTTGTACATCCCTTGTATGAACCTGATAAATTGCATGCTATATCCGTAATTCTTCAACATCCGAAATAGACAAATATGTGAGATCCTCTCAAAAGCTGCTGAAAAGTCCAAAGAGCAGGTACGTAAGGGTTTATATGTCAGCTCCGCGTAAGCTTTGGCGCCCCGTATAGCTGCCACCGCCTCGAAAATTGTACTGCCTGGCGTACCAAAGTATTGGCTTGGGTGTAACACTGCAGGGGGTGTACGCCTTATTCGATTCGGTATGATCCGGGCTAGAAATTTGTAGTCTGTTCAGGAACGTAATTGGCCTGTAGTCATTCGGTTCATTGGGAGTGTCTGCGGTATACATACCACGATGCTCTGTTTTTGTTGCTCCATGATCCGACCATCCAAAAACATCTTATTATATAAGATACCTGAGCCAAATAACGCCACCTTAACACTTAAACTGCTGTAGCTCTTGGAATGCGCTATATAAAAATCTAAACATAATAACAAACATATTTGTAGACCGATAAATGTACATTTTATTAACTATTAATTGTGTAACACAGTCCTACATGTTTCGAACCTAATTTTGGTTCATCCTCAGGGACTCAGTATTTTAAATTACACATTTTTACATCAATTGGTACAATTGTTTAAATAGTAAAAACTGAATAACATGAATTTTTACAATCGTGTTTATACACTGGTTAAAAATGAAATGTAAATATAGCTGCTGTTTGTTTCGTTGTTCTAAACCAAGTCTTACACAGGTTAAAATGTTAAAAGCTGAATAATCTGTGTTCTTATGATATCCTGTTTATCGGAGTTGTTTGACTATTAGGCGGTGAGAACAGTGATATTAACTTTATAATGACAGACACTTTAATCGTTTCTGTAGGTAATAACATAGTGACATTGATGATAAACATTTTTGAAGTCAAATAAAATTTAAAGAGGAAAAGCGTACGTGGTGGCGTTATTAGAAACAGGTGACCAAATTAACGCCATCTATTCTTAACAAAATTACCATTTTTCATATCAGCAACAGTAACCAAAATTGTACAATCCCATACATATTCTGAGCTTAAGAAACAAAAATGCTAAATAATCTCTCATTATTACTGAAGTTTTTCTTCCGTCGGCCATATGAACGGCAGCAATGAGAGGTCAAAAACATTTAACTTGTTAATTCTTGAAATGATGTGATGTGATACAAAAATACAAATAAACTTGCAAAATACGAATAAATTTTCACAATTCAGTTAGAAAATACATCAGACGGAAGCCATTACTCTGTACATTCAGGACATCTGTGAGTTGAAAGGTTTGTGTTCTTTGTGATGCCTCCTCACATATCGTGTAAATATCTCAAACAAAATTTACAGAAAGGGATGTTCTCTGTGTGATCTTCATCACTATAAAACACCCAGCCTTTTCTTGTGCTTGGTTGGTCCTCAACCTCTTCAGTCGTGGTCGGAATTTGTTTAGAGGTTATCTTCTTTACTCGATTTGTCTGCTTCTGTTTGCCATTTTATTCTTTACTGAGTTTGCGTCTTGAAAAACTATGAGGCCTGATTTTTGTGCCTTGTAGTTCAGTGCTTTACGTGTGATCCTCAGAGGACGTTTTCGTTTGGGTGTGGAGAGGATGGCAGAAAATGGAGTTGGAGGGGTTACTGGTTTATCAGACACAAACGTTGCCATTCTCGATGGGACTATCTGCAGTTGACTTAGGAGTGTTTTGTGTCGCAGGACTGCATTTTGGGGGAGTTGTGGCACAGTAAGGAGGAGAAGCTGGGGTCATCGTCGTCGGTGTTCCTGGAATGAGAAAGTGAGTCATCGTCTCTAGGTGTAAGAGATCTTTTGTTCAGTTCAGCAGTATTTTGATTTCTTATAACGCTGGTGCAGGTTGCCTCTCTTCTGTTGCTTCTGGTACAGCCGAAGGAGCAAATGCCTCTTCCGGAATAATGTGAGGGTCCAGTGGATAGATTCCAGTGGCTCGAAATCCACTCATTATGTTACTTGCCGTCATAAATCTTGTCCATACTCTACTAAAAATCGTTCCAAAATCACTTCCTTAAATCACTGGATATTTTCCTATCAACGAACAACAGAATCCATCGTCCCAGAAGGTTTCAAAAGGTTTGAAGGCAGCTGTATCCGTTGGTTGTAACTCGTGTGGTATTGCTGGGAAGGCAGTACAAAGTGATCCCATATTTATCGGCATAATTTGCGATGTTTGCATGCAAATGAGATGGTGCACCATCAGATATTAGCAGTACTCCTGCCACCTTGTATCGGGCTAAGTGGCCAAGCCAATAAATGAATAAGGCAGTTTTATGTCTACAACTGGTAGCACTAGTCCAGGAACCATGTAAATAAAAACCATCACAACAAACTAAGTGAACTGTATTCTCTCCATCTTGGCTACTCTTTTGAATGTTGGTTCAGGTTTGTTTCGGTACACCAGCTCTCGCGTCCAACCATACTCAAATGGTTTCAGAAAAGCTGCATTATTGCCCTTTCCTCCACTTGAAGACACAGTACTGTACCTCACATCCGTGAGGCTGCTTCCTGCACAGCTGGTCACTTCTGATGATGCAACTTCTCTTGCATCTGATGACCAAGTCACTGTGGAGCTGCCTGCAGGTCTATTACCACATATCTGGCTCAATGGCAGCTTCTCTAATATTACACGTAACTCCTTTGGAAGTGCAGTTCTTGAAGAAGACTTTTCATCATGTCCTGGCTTCCCTTCTTCAGTCTTCTTTCTTGATGCTTCACTGGGATGAGGCTCCTCCATATCTTTGGGCTGGGAGAAGTCCATGAGATCTTTATTTCTTGGGTCCCTTTCTGGTTTTGGTGGATTCTGAGAATAAGACCTTTACCACTCATGACAACCTCCGTTCCAGGAGGCATATCTTTTTTCTACTCTGGCTTAAAAATCACCATTGTGTTTTTGGTGCACCAAGAGGATTAGCGTATGCAACAATTGTAACATTTTCTGCATGCTCAGGTGTAACCAGGCGGACTCTCTTTGCACCTCTCCGGGCCAAAACCGTCTGCTGATGATGAACTGTGGGCCGGTACCCTTTTCATCGATATTATGTGCCCTTTCCGGCTTTGTCATGAAATCATGCTCTACTAAAAGATTTCATAGCTCTTCAAAATGATCATTTACTATGAATTTGTGTAGTTTCTTAGCACGACCTGGATTCATCTGTTGAGCTTTTCTTGCAGCTACCTCCGGGTGACTGAGGAAAAGCCGCAGCCACTTCCTGCCAGCAGATCGCTTTCATACATCAAAATGGCGTGGTAGATTCTTGATTAAGCAAAAGTTAAACATAAACACGCAAAACGTTTCCTGTTATTCGCATAACAGTCTCGCTCAAACGAAAAATGCGAGCACAAAGTTCATCTTCCATTTCTTTGGTTAGGTAGGGATTGCGACCAAATGTTCTGACACGCGATCGACCCTTCACATGATCGCGAAGTGTCCTAGGAATTTTTTGTATCTCAGAAACACTTTTAACGCGTATTCCTTCATCCAAAGCATTCATCGCAGCCTTCAACTGTTCTTCCGACCAGAGTGCGTCTCCGTGTGCCTTTTCTGTAAATAAATAGAAATTCTAAATAAGGGCTTCAATGTTTTGGTGATTATATGATTATTTTGGGTTAAGTTATAGGAAATTCTTTTACTAACGAATGGCTTACCTGGTGTGTTGTGATGTTCCGTGTGCTATCTTACTATGGCTGTGTGTGTAGGGAGACTGTTGTCGTGTTGTGTATCCGTTGGTTTAATTATTTGATTAAAAAAATGCACGGTGGTAATAGTGTGAAATCTCTTCACTTAAATTAGTCACCTTATTAATAAGTGATTTTATGAGGTCCATAGTGCAGACCCCATTAAGACGTACAGTTTCCACCTGTACGCTGAGTGCCTCGAATTTGTCGGAATCAAAAACAGGAGGAAGCACTAGAGACCTCTCTGGTGAAACCACCTTCCTGGGGGCGTCAGATGTAGAAGCTGAACGGGTCTTCACCGTGGTATCGTCATTACGCTGTACACGTAGCAACTTGACGCACTCGGCACACTTATAGGTCGAAATCCCAGAATCCATATAGTATGTATACTCGGCATCATTAAACTGTAGACAGGATAAATGAAAACGGGTGGCACAAGGCCCACAGCACTTTAAAGACTTCTGCTTTCCATGAAATGCCTTATTGCAGATACTGCAGACATCCTTGGACGCAGCCATAATGGCCACGCAAACACTATTTCAAACGTAAGTATATTGCACAACACTTGCACACACAGTAATAGTAGGAGCACAGCACAAACACGTCCGTACGCCACGAGAGCTGAACGAATATAATAATAATAATAATAAAGTAAAATCACTTATGCTAAAATCGATTGTTTTTCGCATCTGAGGCGTTCAGTTGTTTAGCAACAGTCAGAAAAGTTCCTGGCCTGTTCTTAGCATGGTGTCACTTCATCGTGGATAGTTATTTAAATAAAGTTTTTGTACTAACAACTACCGGCGCTTAGTTTTCCCGGCAAAAATGTCCACACTTGAGTGATGGAAATACGTTGTTATAATATTTTGCATCTTATTGCCTTGCACGCATTAGAAGTTCATGATATAATCGCAGCCCTATGCGATGGAGTTTCCGAAGATATATATATATATAATAAATAAGTAAAATAAGCCTGTACAATCCCTTGAGGGCAAAGGCCTCCTGCTATGTGCAGGGTGAGCTCTGAGAGTGCTCGCTAGATGAGCTAGTCCTAGAAAGCCGTTGGGTATTAACACGTGTTCCTGCAAGATCTGGATTACAACCAGGTCATAAATTAAAAACTAGTTGGGGGCTGAGACTGGCACACAGAAGGTAGCTTGCACATTTTACATTACGCTTTGTGTTTAAATTAATCCTAGAGTCCTTTCCAGTCATGACCTGTTTCTGGACTGATATTTTGCCATAGCATGCACCGATTACACTGTTAGAGTGTCTGAACTGCTCTTAGTGACTTCTCAAGCCTTCACCATTCGGCCCTATTCCTGGCCACACGTGTCCACTGCCTGCCCGCTATTTCGGTGAATAAGGCGGACCAACGGGTTCTAGGTCGACCCAGTTCCTCTTCCCTGTCCTAGGGTCCCACATCGTCGCTGCATAGGCCCATCTAGATTCATGCAGTCTTGATACGTGGCCTCCCCACTTCAGCGGAGCTGCAGTTTGTACTCCTTCTTTTGTGCCTGTTTGTACTCCATCTCTTGTGCCTAACTGTACTCCATCTCTTGTGCCTAACTGTTTGTACTCCATCTCTTGTGCCTAATTGTTTCCTGACATCTGCGTTTCTTGTTCTGTCCTTTATGGATAATCTTAGAATTTTGCTCTCCGTTTTCCTCTGGCAAACTTGTAGCATTTTTCTTTCCTTGGAGGTGGGGGACCATGTCTGGCAGCCGTACAATAGTGCTGGAAACCACAGGTTTCGAGTACTTCCCTTTTCGTTGCTAGTTTTATATATTTGTCCAATAAAATAAATTTTAAGCTCCAAAATTGGTTCCGTGCTAGACCTATTCTTCTTTTTTACTTCCTTTCCTGAACTCTATGGAAAGAGACTATTTGGCCTAGATATATGTAATCCTTTACGTATTCTAATACTTCTCTGTTGACTTCAATTTGAACCTCCGTTCCATTAGTCGTCAATTTAGTTTTCCTAGGGTTCATGAAGAGACCTACTTCGTTGCTAACTTTAAGTCTTGGATCATACTCTCTAATTCTTGCCCAGTATTTGCGAAGAGAATATGTCATCAGCAAATCTCAGATTGGTCAGTCTTCTTCCATTGATGTTTATTCCGTATTTGTTATTCCAGTCTAGTTTGCGAAACTGATTCTCCAGAAGGCATGTAAAGAGTTTGGGTGAAAGGGGATCTCCTTGTTTGACTCCTCGTTCTAGCTTGAATGTGCTGCCCTGTAGTTCCGTTCGTACTTTGGCATAGCTGTGTTTGTAGATTGATGTAAGAAGTCTTATATACTTGCTCTGAATGCCTTGATTTTCTAGTGCTTGAAGAACGCACTCATGCTCTACGGAGTCGAAGGCCTTTGTGTAGTCGATGAAGGCTACATATGTTTGATGGTTATATTCCTCCATTTTTTCAAATATCGGTTTCTTGTCTGGATGTGGTCCATTGTACTGTAGCCCCAGCGAAATCCTGCCTGCTCCGGTGGTTGGTTTTCGTCTAGAATTTTAGTTAGTCTCTTCGTAATTATTTTCGAAAAAAAGTTGGTAAAGATCTGACATCAAACTTATTGGTCTATAGTTATTTAGGTCGTCTTTTGGGCCTTTCTTATGGAGGAGTATTATCGTGCTGAGGTTCCATTGTTTAGGTACTACTTCGGTATCCAATATTAGGTTAAATAATCGGGTGATAGGTGATACGATTTCCTCTATGCCAAGTTTGATGAACTCATTTAGTATGCCGTCCTCTCTTGGTATCTTTCCGCTCTTCAGTTCCATTATGCCGTTCTTACTTCGCTGGGGAGGATGGACATGCTAACATCTTCATCACCATCCTCCTTGTGTAGAGGTCTCCGACCTGGGTACCCTGCTGGCAAGGTAGACGTGTATAGGTCCCTGTAGTAATCAGTTGCGTGTCTTCCTTGACGCTATCCTCTTTCCGGTTCTGTTCTTTACTCCCAACATCCACTGCTTTCCATCAGTGAGTTCCCTTCTGATTTTCTTCACAGATTTTGAGTTTTCGATTATGTTTTTTTATTTTCTTTCAATTGTGATCCCGGAGGTCTTTTCTGATTTCTCTTTTCGTGAGTTTGTTTAACTCAGCATATTCTATTCTGTTCCTTGTCGAGTCGTTTGCTATGCTCCCTTTGGTCGATCAGTTTCATGGTGCTGTCGCTTACGATAACGCGTTTTCCCTTGTGTCTGTCTTTCTCCGTAGCGTTGTTTACTGCTTGCACGATGCAGTTTTCCAAATTTGTATAGTATTCCTGTACTGTGTTTACATTTTTGCGATTCAGTGTTTCCAAGAGTCGTAGTTCTAGTCTGTATTTCATGTCGTTAATATTTTCGGCTCTCAGTCTTGGGGCTGTTTTCCTCTGTCGTCTCTGTTTGGAAGTTATCATTTTCATGCAAAGTATCCTGTGATCTGTGTCAAATTTCAAGCCATTAATTATCCGGAAGTTCTGCACATTACTTAGCGTGTCGCTTAATTATTATTATTATTATTATTATTATTATTATTATTATTTACTGCAATTGGTTTTCACCCGGTGGCAGTAGTCCTTACACTAGTACACACAATACAAATGGACATATACATAAAAGGAACAATACAAAACAAACTATACACAATTACAAAACAAAATACATACAGTAAATACAAGTACATACATTAGAACATCGTACACACATTACAAAAACATCCACACCTTAAAAAAGCATCCACTCCTTACCAAAGCATCCATACCTTACAAAAACATCCACACCTTACAAATTCATCCACACCTTACAGAAACACCCATACACAAAAAAAAAATACATACAGTAAATACAAGTACACACATTAGAACACTGTACACACATTACAAAAACATCCACACCTTACAAAAGCATCCGCACCTTACAAAAACATCCACACCTTACAAATACATCCACACCTTACAAAAACACCCATACACATACAAAAAAATACATACAGTAAATACAAGTACACACATTAGAACACCGTACACACATTACAAAAACATCCACACCTTATAAAAGCATCCACTCCTTACAAAAGCATCCACACCTTACAAAAACATCCATACCTTACAAATACATCCACACCTTACAAAAACACCCATACACATACAAAACAAAATACATACAGTAAATACAAGTACACATATTAGAACACCATACCTTTCAAATACATCCACACCTTACAAAACACCCATACACATACAAAACAAATACATACAGTAAATACAAGTACACATATTAGAACCCATACCTTACAAATACATCCACACCTTACAAAAGCACCCATACACATACAAAACAAATACATACAGTAAATACAAGTACACATATTAGAACACCATACACACATTACAAAACATCCACACCTTACACAGCATCCACACCTTACAAAAGCATTCACACCTTACAAAAACATCCACACCTTACAAAAACACCTATACACAATACAAAAAAACACACACGCACATTACAAAAAACACCCACACATTAGTTAATTTCAGTGCGTTAGAATATCCTCAGTATAGAGTCAGACCAAAGTACATGATAATTATATCTCCCAAGAACTTAATTCACTTCACTTCACTTCACTTTGAAACCACAGCACTTCACTTCACATCACTTCACACCACTTCACACCCCTTCACTTCACATCCCTTATTTTTATTTAATCCTCACTTAAAAACCCTTAGCTTGTAACGACTTTCTTGACCCTTTTTCTAAAAGTGCTTAATTTACAGGGGAAAGTCGCTAGTACGCTTGGAGGTAATTGGTTCCAGCTTTTTATGGTCCTATTTACAAAGGAATATTTACCTACATCTGTTCTTTGTTTCCTAGTCCTAATTTTCCGACTATGATCGTCCCTACCCAGGTAGTATGGTTTTAGCAGTCTATCCCCTATCGTTTTCCAAGCCCGTCCCCCGGTGTATGCTTTGAAAAGGGCGCATATTCGGGCTATCGCTCTACGCTGTGTCAATGTTTCCCAACCCGATTCATTTGTATTATTTGCAAATTTTGCCGCTCTCTTTTGCACGCGATTCAAAGCGCTTACCTGACCTCTGTATGGGTCCCAACACACCGCTCCATACTCAAGTATCGGTCTCACTAGTGCCGTATAAGCTAAACGTTTCGTATTATTATTTGCCCTTTTGAGTATACGCATTACGAAATGAAGAGCCTTCCATGATTTTCTTAGTGTATAATTTACATGATCTGCCCAGCTTAGGTCGCTGCGTATAATTATTCCTAAATACTTAAAGCTATTTGCCTCTGGAATTAGTTGATCCCCAATACAATACCTCAGTGTACCTTTCACCCTAGCTCTATTGAAGCTTACTGCTTTACTTTTACCTGGATTTATCCTCATTTCATTTTCAACCGCCCATTCCCCTAATCTATTCAAGTCTGTCTGCAAATTTTCAATGTCATTACTATCGATTATCCTCCTGTATATTATACAATCATCAGCGAAAAGCCGTATATTTGACTCAATGTTTTTCCAAATATCATTAACATAAGCGAGGAACAGCAACGGACCTAATACGCTCCCTTGCGGCACTCCCGACGTTACTCTGACTTCATCAGATAGTTGTCCGTCTACTCTAACTCTTTGCGAACGTCCTAACAGAAATTCCTTTATCCATACCACTACCCTCAAGTCCACACCGGTTTCCGCAATTTTTGTAAGCAGCCTATCATGTGGGACTAAATCAAAAGCCTTTGAAAAATCTATTATAATCGCGTCAGTCCTGATTCCCTCGTCCAGTGAATCAGCAATATCTTGACAAACTGTGACTACTTGACTTTCGCATGAGTACCCTGGTCTAAATCCATGCTGACCCTCATATAACCACTCACTCATTTCCCAGACTTGCCTTAGATACCCTGCTATAACGTGCTCCATTTGTTTGCAAACTACTGAAGTTAAACTGACCGGTCTATAGTTTCCCGCTACCGATCGATCTCCCCCTTTATAAATAGGAACCACTATAGCTTTTTTCCAGTCCCCTGGGATAGAATTGTTGTTCGTCGTTATATCCAGCAATCTCGCGAGGTATGGAATAATGGCTTCCCCACCTAACTTTAAAATTTCCCCAGGAATGCCATCTGGTCCGACGGATTTATTTCTCCCGATTGCTGATAGTCGTTTCCGTAAAATGTTGATACTAATGGTGAACGGTTTTCCTGAATCCGTTGATTGGATCTGCGGGGTATTTCTTTCGCAACTGAATACAGACGCATAATAAGAGTTTAGGGAGTTGGCCTTTTCTATTGGTTCGGTGATGAGATTTCCATTAATGCCCTTGATCGCAGGAATATTTTCTCTATTACCTTTACGTCTTTTAACATACTTATAAAACTCTGCCCAGCATTTACCTTCGTTTTGTAAGGCCGAACTTAAGAATGTCTCCTGAGCCTTCTTTTTTGCTATCAGTAACTCTTTGGATAAACGTTTCAGCTCTGCTTGGTAATGCCCTCCAAATTTTCGCTTATTGTAAACTCTCCTCACCTTTACTACAGTCGTTTTACTTCCTTCGTATAATATTCCGGATCCAGATTTTTACTCAGAATTTTATGAGGTACAAAACGTTCTATACCCTCAAAGACTATTTCCTTATAGCTTTTCCATATCTCCTCCACGCTACTACCATTTCCAGCCCATAAACTAAACTTTTCCCGAAGAAAGGTTTGCAAACCTAATACATCGGTTTTGTGGTACACCGGGACTATCCTTTCAATTTTTGTCTCCCGACAATTTTCATCCCATTCTACTTCCAATAAAACCCCGCTATGATCGCTGATTCCGTGTACAATGTTACAAGAGTTAAGCGTATTATCAGGTCTGAGGAGGTAGATGTCCAACAGCGCGTCACCTCTCGTCGGGCCACTTACTACCTGAGTATAACCATTTTCCCATACTAATTTGTTTACGAACGCCTGAATACCGCTTGTTTTCCCTGCATCCCCATTCCAGTTCGCTTGAGGTAAGTTCAAATCTCCTTATAATGCATCTCTTCGTTGAGTTTCGCGTAAGTAAGGTACGGGCTGCTAGTCTTTCAATCGCCAAAATATCCTCATTAGGAGCTCTGTATATACCTATAATTTCCCACGAATATTTTGGATCCATTCCTTTCACTTCCACCGCGATCATCTCAAAATCCTCATCCACCCACAGCTCCGTACAGGCAATGTAATTTTTAACACATATAAAAACCCCACCACCACGGGCAGCCCTATCTCTTCTGAAAATTGTAAAATCTGCCCTAAAAACTTCAGCATTGCTAATGTCTTCTTTAAGCCATGACTCCGTACCTATAACAACATCAGGGTTGTACGTGTCAACTAAATTCCAGAATTCTAAGGCTTTATTATAGATACTCCTACAGTTAACCTGTAGCACCACTAGCGACTTACCTTCAACCCTATATGCAGATGCCGTACTTATAGATTCAACCTCTGACCTAGCTTCAGTTTCCCTACTCACCCATCTCTTCGTCTCTGTCCCCCTTTCTTCATGTAAAGTCTTCTGTTTTTCAATTGATGGTTGCCGCGTTTCCCTGGTTGTCCTCGTTCTGCAAGTTCCATCCACCGAAGTATGTCATTCCTTCCTCCGTGAAGATCCTCCGCCATCAAGTCCACTAACCCTAGCGTACAGTTGTCCCAGTCGTTTCTTTCCTCTTCCGTTCAGATGCAGCCCATCTCCAGCAAAATCCCCATCCTGTATCCAGCTGTTCGGATCAACAAATGTAATTCCGAGGGCGTTTGCTATCCAGTCGAATCTATCATTAAGAGCACCAATACGCCGCCATGACACATCTCTACGTCGCAGCACTCCACTCAGGACAAGTCTGCAGTTCGGACATTTATCCTTAACCTTAGCCATAAGCGTATACACTTCTCCCATTACAAAATCCAGATTTCGCGTTGTTTTCAAGTCATTTGTACCTACGTGAATAATAACAGTTTCTGGACAACCTAGATCCCTCTTATCTATCGCTCTGCGTAGCTGTTCAGTTTTAATCCCCGGAAAACACTCCACCTTCATATCTGTATGTTCTGTTCCAACATTACGCACCATTGAATCGCCCACCACCACGCACTTTGCAGCCTTTTGTTCAGTCGGCACTATGTCCCTCTTCCCAGCTCCAGCCAGTAGTAATTTTTCTTCAAGCGTCCTGTTCCTAGCCTTCAGTTCATCAATTTGTCGCAGAGCGTTATGCAATTCTTCCTCCAACATTCGCATCCTTTCAGTCCTACACTTATCACAGCTCCACTTCTCTCTCTCAGCCGCTTGAGCCTTCACATTACCACAACTATAGTGATACCAACGTTCACATAATTCACATTGGATTCCCGACCTTAGATTCCTGCCACAACCAGTACATAAAAGTTGCACAGTGTTACCTCCTTCCACAACAGGACCGGGATTTCGTTCCACTCCACCAATCACTAGTAAAACAGCTAAAAGCATAGAACTCAGCATCGTCAACCCCAAGCAGTGTCCAGTATCTCGGTTAGCGTCACCACGCTTAGGCACGCCACGCCACGTGTACCTCCCGGCCCAGGTACCCACTCTCGCCCGGTAGTCTTCCAGGTAGCAACCCATAGTCTATCCTTACTCAGGAGCTCACCACAAACACGTCTACCCACAACAACCTTCGCAACCCGCTTCGCTTAAGATAAAGTCGATTTCATTCTTTGTTACGCCATTGGGTGCCCGCCAAGTCCACTTACTAGCTGGATTTTTCTTAAAAAAGGAGTTTATTATTTTCAGTCTTTGACCCTGTGCGAATTGGATCATCTATCGCCTCTCTCGTTCCTAGTGCCATAGCCGTACGAGCCGATCGGGTCTTCATCCTGGTGCTCTCGTCTCACAATTTTACTATTATAGTCCCCCATAACAAAGTTTCTATGTGATCGATACGTATTCAAAGTGTCGTCCAGGAGGTCGTAGAATTCTTCTATTTCCTGGTCAGAGCTCGACTCTGTCGGAGAATAAACTTGGATGATTGTTATTTTCAGTCCATTTATTAGTAGTATTAATACGACGATCCTTTCAGAGATTCCTATTATTTCCTGTATGTTTGGTTTCCAGTGCTTCTTAACTATGAAGCCCACTCCTTTTTGCCCATTGGTTTCGCCTTTGTAGCTTAAAATATCACCATTATCCATCTATATCCAAAGATATATATATATAGATATTGCGGTCGGTGATAATGCAGTTCATAAAGTTTTCATCTTCCTTTGCGCGATCCACAAGTTTCTGACAAACGGCAACGCGACGCTCTCTTTGATCCTCAGTCAAGAGGCGTGGAACAAACTTCGCTGCTACCCGATTCATTTCTAATTTTTCAGTTAGAATAGCGTGGCATGACCCTACGGATATGTTGCATTCCTCAGATTTTTTCCGAACCGTCAAACGACGATTAGAACGAACGACACGACTATGGCATGCAAAATCGCCAAGACAGCTTCCACTTTGCTCTGTTGATTAGTTTTTGTCACTCACCACGTCCGTTCTGTTGACACAGGTAAGTGAACCTCCATATGTTCCCCAGTCCGACTGAGTACCCAATGATACTCAGGAAGAACTGCATCTTGTTGCTCCATGCTGCCCCGATCTCCGTCGACGTCTATGTCCCCCGTCACGACGCTGTTCCTGTGTGGTCCTGTCCCTGCGGTGATGGCGTCACAACAATCGTAACGCCAGGGCCCAACGCCCCATTTTTTTCGCGCGTTCAGTGGTGCCAACTCGGCCATTTCGTGTCTCATTTTTCCCGATTACCATTATCAGCAAAGTCAAACAAGTTAGTCGACGCACGTTGCGATTTGCACACAAACAGATGTTATTGCGGTGTTTGTTAGATAGTAGCGTCCGGTACAGCGATTGAATGCTATTGTCAGTAAAGTAATACCTAAAAGGTTCATTCAAATCGACACATAAGAAGTATAAGACATAGATTTTTATTACAAACTTTCAACTTACCATTATGTTCGACGCTGGCTGACTCCCAATTTTCTTTTTCTCTTTGTGTTTCCTGAAATAAAAATGTTTTCAGTGTACTTTTCTAATTTAATTTTAATTATGTTAGCCAATTTTTTTATGGTATTGTCAGTAAAGTAATACCTCTGTGGTTTTTACTTTCGGTTTCTGATCCTATTTTCATATCACCAGTCCTGTTTCCCAGTCTTCTGCGATATGGTGCTTTTTCCATATGAGGTTGAATAATGCCAATAGTGTTTCCTTTAGAGGGTTTCCACCATATTTAAACAGTTGCATGTTTAAATTGTCCATTCCTGGGCTTTTCCTATTCTTTGTTCGAATTAAGGCCAGATTTCATTACTACGTTGCTATAATTGCATCTAGTAGGTTATTTCCAGAATGTTCATAATGTATTTCAGGGTTTTCGGTGATCTTTTCTTCATTCCATAATGTGGTGTAATGTGTTACCGAATTATCTTCTGAAATACAATTTACATTCAGTTTGTCATTTTCTGCTGGTTGTAATTTTTTAAATATTTAAATCTTTTTTGGGTCTGTAATATCATTTTCTAATGAATTTACAACTATATCCAAGTCATCTCTTCATATTTTCCTAGACTGTTTCCTAACTGCAGCTCTGCGTTTCGTGTATTGTTTGTAGTCATCTAACTTCTGAATTTTTTTTTACGGGGTTCTTAATTTCCTCATTCTAAGTCCTTAACCATTTGTACGTTTTGTCTGATTTGTATCTGAAGCTTTCAACAGCAGCTTTTACAATAGAATTTTTTAATTTTTTTTTCAATCGTCATAAATGTCATGAGATAGTGGTTTAATTTTATCATGTAATCTATTTTGGTATAAGGTCCTTATACTGTTGTTTTCCAGAACATAGATCTTAATTTGTTTAATATTATCTGTTGGTTTGGGTCGTTTGTAATAGTAGTGTCTGTATTTAATTTGAAATGTACTTTCTACAAGAAAATGGTCACTATCAATACTACAGCGCCTATGTACTCTGGTGTCCTTAATGTACGTTTTAAATTCGACATTAACAATTACATGGTCAATTAAAGATTTAGAATCACTTGCCTCCCACTTATATGTGTGTGTCTTTATATCTGCCAAATGTATTGTAATTTTTATACTATTCAGTACGCAAAAGTATCCGAGCAATTCTCCGTTATTGTTTAATGTAGGTTCGCCTTCATAGCCAACATTTTGGTCAGTTGGTTCATTCCAAACTCGTACGTTAAAATCTCCGGCTATAATTATTCAGTGTTATTTGTTTTGTCTATAACTACTTGGGGTTCATTGTAAAATTCTAAAGTTTTCATATCACTACCCTGAAGCATTATGGTACTCTTTGTGGAATGTGTATTGTTGGTAACAAAGTGTGAACAATACACGTGTAACAGGACGCTGTATCATGTCACTACCCTGAAGCATTATGGTACTCTTTGTGGAATGTGTATTGTTGGTAACAAAGTGTGAACAATACACGTGTAACAGGACGCTGTATCATGTCACTACCCTGAAGCATTATGGTACTGTTTGTGGAATGTATATTGTTGGTAATAACTTGTGAGCAATACACATGTGTAACAGGACGCTGTGTCATGGCACACCCTGAAGCATTATGGTACTGTTTGTGGAATGTGTATTGTTGGTAACAATTGTGAGCAATACACGTGGTAACAGGACGCTGTATCATGTCACTACCCTGAAGCATTATGGTACTGTTTGTGGAATGTATATTGTTGGTAATAACTTGTGAGCAATACACATGTGTGACAGGACGCTGTTCATGGCACAACCCTGAAGCATTATGGTACTGTTTGTGGAATGTGTATTGTTGGTAATAAATTGTGAGCAATACACAAGTGTAACAGGACGCTGTTCATGGCACTACCCTGAAGCATTATGTTACTGTTTGTGGAATGTGTATGTTGGTAATAAATTGTGAGCAATACACATGTGTAACAGGACGCTGTGTCATGGCACTACCCTGAAGCATTATGGTACTGTTTGTGGAATGTGTATGTTGGTAATAAATTGTGAGCAATACACATGTGTAACAGGACGCTGTGTCATGGCACACCCTGAAGCATTATGGTACTGTTTGTGGAATGTGTATTGTTGGTAATAAATTGTGAGCAATACACATGTGTAACAGGACGCTGTGTCATGGCACAACCCTGAAGCATTATGGTACTGTTTGTGGAATGTGTATTGTTGGTAAAAATTGTGAGCAATACACAGTGTAACAGGACGCTGTATCATGGCACTAACCCTGAAGCATTATGTTACTGTTTGTGGAATGTGTATGTTGGTAATAAATGTGAGCAATACACATGTGTAACAGGACGCTGTGTCATGGCACAACCCTGAAGCATTATGGTACTGTTTGTGGAATGTGTATTGTTGGTAATAAATTGTGAGCAATACACATGTGTAACAGGACGCTGTGTTCATGTCACTAACCCTGAAGCATTATGGTACTGTTTGTGGAATGTGTATTGTTGGTAATAAATTGTGAGCAATACACATGTGTAACAGGACGCTGTATCATGTCACTACCCTGAAGCAATATGGTACTGTTTGTGGAATGTGTATTGTTGGTAACAAAGTGTGAGCAATACACATGTGTAACAGGACGCTGTGTCATGGCACAACCCTGAAGCATTATGGTACTGTTTGTGGAATGTGTATTGTTGGTAATAAATTGTGAGCAATACACATGTGTAACAGGACGCTGTGTCATGGCACAACCCTGAAGCATTATGGTACTGTTTGTGGAATGTGTATTGTTGGTAATAAATTGTGAGCAATACACATGTGTAACAGGACGCTGTAGTCATGGCACAACCCTGAAGCATTATGGTACTGTTTGTGGAATGTGTATTGTTGGTAAAAATTGTGAGCAATACACAGTGTAACAGGACGCTGTGTCATGGCACAACCCTGAAGCATTATGGTACTGTTTGTGGAATGTGTATGTTGGTAATAAATTGTGAGCAATACACATGTGTAACAGGACGCTGTTCATGGCACTACCCTGAAGCATTATGGTACTGTTTGTGGAATGTGTATTGTTGGTAATAAATTGTGAGCAATACACATGTGTAACAGGACGCTGTGTCATGCACTACCCTGAAGCATTATGGTACTGTTTGTGGAATGTGTATTGTTGGTAAAAATTGTGAGCAATACACATGTGTAACAGGACGCTGTGTCATGGCACAACCCTGAAGCATTATGGTACTGTTTGTGGAATGTGTATTGTTGGTAATAAATTGTGAGCAATACACATGTGTAACAGGACGCTGTGTCATGGCACAACCCTGAAGCATTATGGTACTGTTTGTGGAATGTGTATTGTTGGTAATAAATGTGAGCAATACACATGTGTAACAGGACGCTGTGTCATGGCACACCCTGAAGCATTATGGTACTGTTTGTGGAATGTGTATTGTTGGTAATAAATTGTGAGCAATACACATGTGTAACAGGACGCTGTGTCATGCACTACCTGAAGCATTATGGTACTGTTTGTGGAATGTGTATTGTTGGTAATAAATTGTGAGCAATACACATGTGTAACAGGACGCTGTGTCATGCACTACCCTGAAGCATATGGTACTGTTTGTGGAATGTGTATTGTTGGTAATAAATTGTGAGCAATACACATGTGTAACAGGACGCTGTGTCATGGCACAACCCTGAAGCATTATGGTACTGTTTGTGGAATGTGTATTGTTGGTAATAAATTGTGAGCAATACACATGTGTAACAGGACGCTGTTCATGCACTACCCTGAAGCATTATGGTACTGTTTGTGGAATGTGTATTGTTGGTAATAAATTGTGAGCAATACACATGTGTAACAGGACGCTGTGTCATGGCACAACCCTGAAGCATTATGGTACTGTTTGTGGAATGTGTATTGTTGGTAATAAATTGTGAGCAATACACATGTGTAACAGGACGCTGTTCATGCACTACCCTGAAGCATTATGGTACTGTTTGTGGAATGTGTATTGTTGGTAATAAATTGTGAGCAATACACATGTGTAACAGGACGCTGTGTCATGGCACACCCTGAAGCATTATGGTACTGTTTGTGGAATGTGTATTGTTGGTAAAAATGTGAGCAATACACATGTGTAACAGGACGCTGTATCATGTGCACAACCCTGAAGCAATTATGGTACTGTTTGTGGAATGTGTATTGTTGGTAATAAATATGTGAGCAATACACATGTGTAACAGGACGCTTGTATCATTCACTAACCCTGAAGCATATGGTACTGTTTGTGGAATGGTATTGTTGGTAAAAATTGTGAGCAATACACATGTGTAACAGGACGCTGTGTCATGCACAACCCTGAAGCAATTATGGTACTGTTTGTGGAATGTGTATTGTTGGTAAAAATTGTGAGCAATACACATGTGTAACAGGACGCTGTGTCATGGCACAACCCTGAAGCATTATGGTACTGTTTGTGGAATGTGTATTGTTGGTAAAAAATTGTGAGCAATACACATGTGTAACAGGACGCTGTGTCATGGCACTACCCTGAAGCAATAATGGTACTGTTTGTGGAATGTGTATTGTTGGTAATAAATTGTGAGCAATACACATGTGTAACAGGACGCTGTGTCATGGCACAACCCTGAAGCATATGGTACTGTTTGTGGAATGTGTATTGTTGGTAATAAATTGTGAGCAATACACATGTGTAACAGGACGCTGTATCATGGCACAACCCTGAAGCATTATGGTACTGTTTGTGGAATGTGTATTGTTGGTAATAAATTGTGAGCAATACACATGTGTAACAGGACGCTGTATCATGGCACTACCCTGAAGCAATATGGTACTGTTTGTGGAATGTGTATTGTTGGTAATAAATTGTGAGCAATACACATGTGTAACAGGACGCTGTATCATGTCACTACCCTGAAGCAATATGGTACTGTTTGTGGAATGTGTATTGTTGGTAACAAAGTGTGAGCAATACACATGTGTAACAGGACGCTGTGTCATGGCACAACCCTGAAGCATTATGGTACTGTTTGTGGAATGTGTATTGTTGGTAATAAATTGTGAGCAATACACATGTGTAACAGGACGCTGTATCATGTCACTACCCTGAAGCAATATGGTACTGTTTGTGGAATGTGTATTGTTGGTAACAAAGTGTGAGCAATACACATGTGTAACAGGACGCTGTGTCATGGCACAACCCTGAAGCATTATGGTACTGTTTGTGGAATGTGTATTGTTGGTAACAAATTGTGAGCAATACACACGTGTAACAGGACGTTGTGTCATGGCACAACCCTGAAGCATTATGGTACTGTTTGTGGAATGTGTATTGTTGGTAATAAATTGTGAGCAATACACATGTGTAACAGGACGCTGTATCATGTCACACCCTGAAGCATTATGGTACTGTTTGTGGAATGTGTATTGTTGGTAATAAATTGTGAGCAATACACATGTGTAACAGGACGCTGTGTCATGGCACTACCCTGAAGCATTATGGTACTGTTTGTGGAATGTGTATTGTTGGTAACAAAGTGTGAGCAATACACGTGTGTAACAGGACGCCTCAGTGACTAGTAAGACCATAAACGTGTCTTGAATGACAGTTGACTATACGTAATTTTGAGTTGTTTTTCAAATGTGAACTAATTTACCGTGTATGTACATAAATAATTGATTTTATACTGTATGCATATGTGCGTGAGTGCGTGCTTGTGTGTAAGAAATGTGACACATTTGTAAAATGATAGTGGATGAGTTTGACCTACGAATGGACACTGGGCACAGTTTGTATTAATAAGAACAGAAATGAGCAGAGAGAAACATTGTAGGTGATGTATAATGTGTATTAAAATATTTCGGTGATCAGTCTGGAAAATGTTTTGAATTACTTGCAGGTAAAGTACAAGCAGTGGGTAGTGGACAGTGTATATCAGTTACAAAATAAATTCTTTCGGTTTACGGAACCTGAAGTTTTGTTGGTCACTCTACTAACTACAGTATCTCGAAGGGGTACAGTTAAAATGGCGGCCTGGGGGCACCATTTAAACTGTACCCCTTAGTTGCTGGTTTCTCGGGCAAGGCAAACTAGCTCGGGTCGGTGTTCAGAAACCCTAATCCCGAGGAATATTTACGTGTTGCCCACTTAACGGATCGGCAGCCCCTTCGTGTTGTAGCATTCAGTCACGCACAAATGAAACACACAGTAAGTAATCTTACTTGATCTTCAGCTATATCCTTCAGAACATGGATTTTTTTACGGTATGGGGTAGTTAGCCCCATGACCAACCTCCAACCTGGAGGACCAGGGTACCTGTCTTAGTCTTACCTCTCCCCCTCTACCAGTCTGGCTTGGGAGGCCCTATAGTTTATTAAAAAAACAATATGTGCTTGAATAAGATTCATAAATTAAAATACTAAGAAATTTAGTTTTTTTTTTAATTTTTAACACAAAAATTACTTTATTTGAATTTTATTATAAAAATAAATGCACTAGTTGTCTACTAGCGCCCCCCTGTGATAATAACAACGCTCCCTTCCACCTCTCTTACCTATTAGCGCCCACCGCCCCCTAGGGGGCGGTACCGCTCACGTTGGGAACCACTGGTCTGAACCATTGGAAATGTCCCTGAGCAAACCAAGAATATGTACATCAATTGAATACAGGGTGATTCAAGAGGAAATGTCAATATTTTGGGAGGTGATAATATCGATCATGGTTTTAAAAAAATTCATGTGGACATGTGTCTTATTTCTGAATGGTTACCGAGATAGAGCTGTTTGAATCTCCAGACCCAACTCCGTTAGATTTTTGTTTGTGGGGTTGGTTGAAGAGCAAAGTTTACAAAAGAAAGTTTGATACACAGACGAATTGCTCGCTCGCAGTTTGGATGCTGCTGCCCGCATAAAGAAACGTGAAGATCAACTGAGACGAACAACACGCGATCTTCGCACACGAGGTGCAAAATGGATTTAGGATGACCGTGGGATTTTCGAAAATATATTGCGACCTGTAACAAATTTGTTTAAGCATTCAATTAAAATTAAAATACAGTAAGTAATTTGTCTTCTTTATTAGTTCACAATGCTTTTGTATTTGTACAGTCAAACAGTTCTATCTCGGTAACCATTCAGAATTATACATATGTTCATATGAAATATTTTCTCACAATGACCGATACTATCACCTCCCAAAATATTGACCTTTCCTGCTGAATCATCCTGTATATCAACAAAAACAAGTAGTAGATATAATGATAGGTAAATGGATGTAAAAACATACCGACGTGTAAATAAATAAATAAATATACAAATGAAATGAGTAATAAAGTAAAACACATTAATTGTGCTGAAATAGCCATTACCGTATGAAATATCACTTTTTCCTTCACCCTGTAAGGCTTATTGCGCATTTAGTTTCTACGCCAAAGAAAATAGGGATTCAGTGAAAATAGTAAATATTAGTGGTTAAAATATATAAAATAAATTCCTAATACGAACAAAATTACACAATCAAATCTGCAGTAAAAAAATGACATTTAAATACACGAAAGATTTAAGTTATAAAAAATTATAGTACAGAAAGTCTCCGATAGGATATCACGTGATAGGAATAAGGGTTGGAGGTCTTAGCTGGTGATGGTTCGCTTGTAGTCAGTCAGTGCTGTGACGTGAGTGTGTGTGCTTTGTGGTCAAGTGGGTAGAGCAGTGTAATGCAGTACGTAACTGCATTATGCTTGTAATTAGGTCTGCGGTAATCAGATTCTGTCTTTCTACACGGGTGCATGCGACAAATAATTAGAATACTTTAGGGAAAGTAACATTAATATACTAACGTGGTCGCGTATGAAGATTAGGAAAGGCCGAATGAAACAGTTGAATAGGGCCAGAACTCGATTTACAATGACGAAATTCTAAATAAATTTTCCAAATTTCAGTGTTCTTTATGAAATACGACTTGTCGAACGCAGTAATTTATTCAAAACAGGTTAAATTTATATAAAAAGTACTGTTTGCAATGTTTTTCATGCAAAGCTTTCTCAACGATTGTTTGTGCATCCATCTTTTCTAGGGCAAGCTAGTGCTAGCCTTGCGAGTCTAGCTCTAGTCACAAAAACGCCCATTATGTAGGACTGGTTGGTGTGTACGAACTATCGTTGGTGGTTCAACCTTTGTATGAAACCAGTATAATATTATGTTTCGGAATGGTTACAATAGAATGCAGTTCAGGAGCGATACTACACTGCTAGTAAGGTAATTCATGCAAAGCTTTCTCAACGATTGTTTGTGCATCCATCTTTTCCTAGGGCAAGCTAGTGCTAGCCTTGCGAGTCTAGCTCTAGTGACAAAAACGCCCATTATCTAGGACTGGTTGGTGTGTACGAACTATCGGTGGTTCGACCTTTGTATGAAACCAGTATAAGATTATGTTTCGGAATGGTTACAATAGAATACAGTTCAGGAGCGAAACTGTACACTTCTAATAAGGTAATTCATGCAAAGCTTTCTCAACGATTGTTTGTGCGTCCATCTTTTCCTAGGGCAAGCTAGTGCTAGCCTTGCGAGTCTAGCTCTAGTGACAAAAACGCCCATTATCTAGGACTGGTTGGTGTGTACGAACTATCGGTGGTTCGACCTTTGTATGAAACCAGTATAAGATTATGTTTCGGAATGGTTACAATAGAATACAGTTCAGGAGCGAAACTGTACACTTCTAAAAGGTAATTCATGCAAAGCTTTCTCAACGATTGTTTGTGCGTCCATCTTTTCCTAGGGCAAGCTAGTGCTAGCCTTGCGAGCCTAGCTCTAGTGACAAAAACGCCCATTATCTAGGACTGGTTGGTGTGTACGAACTATCGTTGGTGGTTCCACCTTTGTATGAAACCAGCATAATATTATGTTTCGGAATGGTTACAATAGAATACAGTTCAGGAGCGAAACTGTACACTTGTAGTAAGGTAATTCGTCCAAAGCTTTCTCAACGATTATTTGTGCGTCCATCTTTTCCTAGGGCAAGCTAGTGCTAGCCTTGCGAGTCCAGCTGTAGTCACAAAAACGCCCATTATCTAGGACTGGTTGGTGTGTACGAACTATCGTTGTTGGTTCGACCTTTGTATGAAACCAATGTAGGGGTGGGTCAAAACCTTGGCAGCAGCGGCCCACCGGCAGGGAGTTAACTGGTGAAATTGTAGGTAGCTAAATCGCGCAGTGTCAGCATATGACGGCTACTGGAAGAACTGTGAAAGTGCGTGTGTGGCAATATACAGAACACCGGTTTTATTTGAATGGTGTAAGTGAATATAACAGTGAAGAAAGTGCTGTAAATCTTTATAGATCCGTTAGTGTTGTGATATTAGTGCTGGATGTGAACTTGAAGAACCAGAATTACAAGCTTTAACACCAGCAGCTGTACCTCCATCATCAACACCAACTGCAAGGCGTCGCAGTTAAAGTAGGTGGTGTTTTTTGTCCCCCGTTGCTTTCCAGTCTATGGGTCGCTGGCTGAATCATTTAGACGTGCTCAAACCGCATTGTGTCAGGCGGTGATTGGAACTTTATAGAGTCGTAGGGTTTTGTAGTATGTAAGCGTCAAGTCGGCAGCCTGAATTTCAGAGGAGTCACTACATATTTAAGAAGTGTTTATTGTTTTTCATGTTGATGTGTACACTCATCGACTCCCCCACCCCCCCTCAAAGCCGTTGTTAGGTCTCGTGGTTAGGTTTCTGTGAGGTTAGGCAGGCAATTGTTTTAGATATAGTACCGTGCCAGTGTGCTGGGCTGCGCTGGTAGCGTAGTGCTCCGGCAGGCTGCAGGCAACTTGACACCGTGGTTCAGCCAGTGGCGGACGGAAGTAACATTTGGAGAGGTCGCGGAGAGACGCATCAAATTGGCCGTCAAATGAAACACCGCTCTTGGATAGCCAAATTGCCGACATACAGGCAACCTCATTGCAATGATACTCTTATTCGTTCAGAATTTGAGTGTCGTTTATTTGCAAAATAATGAGGATTCTTTTCCAATCATTATGAGCCTCTACAATTTCGAGGCTAGCCTGATGTGTAAGCAGTGGCCTCTTCCGCGCAGAATTGATTCGCAAACACCAGGGATTAGTTCATGCGCTGAAATCTGTCGCTTGTTAATTCAAGCGATGAAATGGCGTCACACTAAATCCTATCTACTTGCACTTAGTTTAAGGTAGATGCCTTTCAAAGAAAAAAGCTCTGTAAAATCACCTTTATTGTATGATGGAATTTGAAATTGTATTTACAAGATTATAACCTTTTAAAAATATCTGTCTTAGAATTTTATATTTTCTTATTCATCTTCTGGAAACGCATCTACAAACATAAATGGTGTATGCACTCAATTCTTCCCGTAGCTCCTAGAGTGAAGCAGCTCGCCCTTCATTCCACACGTATAAGCATATAAGCATTTCGTCACGTAGTTACAGCAACACTGAGACACTGACAACACTGGGCTGTGGAACTCGACCGGTTTCCATTGGCAGCCGGAGGCGGCGAGCGGAGTGCACCGAATATTGTGGAGTCATTTCTGTTTTCGTTCATGTTAGGTTTGCGTTCGGGAGGGGGGAAACAGTGCGTCTTCAGAACGTGATCAGAAATTGCTCCAGATGTTACAGGACACTACGTGAGCCAACAATGCCAATATGCATTGGTTTGTTTGGAAAGCCATGCCTGAAAAATGAAAATTTTTTGTTATCAGGAATGAATAATTTTGAAAATTTTTCATGAACCATTTACTGCTGAATGGTTATTTACAACATATATTTGGCATGACAGGCTGCAACTCTTCCAATATATTAGTAATTTATCTTGTGTATTGTTTAACCCCATTTCTGTAGGGACGGGGGGTAATTAGACCACTTAGTAAAGTGTCTAGGATCAGTTGCAGCCTGTATTAGAATGCGAGGACTCTCGAGAACTGATTATTACAAAAGTCCTCAGTTTCCATTAATTGAAATTTCTTTTTCAGCTATTCTTATTAGATTTGATTGAATTGTTTCAGATGTGCGTCACCTGTGTTCAGTGGAGGCAACACCAATTCTGGAAGAACAACAAATTTCGAAATTCTATTTAAACAAATTATTTAAAAACGTGTTTTGGCCTCGACAAGCTGCAGCTCTTCCATAGTATTTTAATTCTCGAGTATCAAAATTTATAGGACTTCTGGGTGGGGGGTACCAGGACATTCGTTAGGAAACTCTGGATCAGCTGCAGCCTGTATTAGAAAGTGAGGACTTTCTGAAAATCTTGAGAAATGATGATTATTCATGTCCTAAGTTTTCATTAATTCGACATTCATTTTTATCTGTTCTTTTGATTGAATTGTTTCAGACCTGCGTCACGTGCATGCAGCAGAAGCAAGATCATGGCTGGAAGAGGAAGAAATCTCCGCATTCTTTCGTCGATTTTAAATATATACATATATATATACACTTTTGTCTCAACAAGCTGCAGCTCTTCCATAATATTTTAATTCTCGCATTCCAAAATGTATAGGACTTCTGGGTGGGGGTACCAGGACATTTGTTAGGAAACACTGGATCAGCTGCAACCTGTATTAGAAAGTGAGGAGTTATGAATATCTCCTGAAATTATGGTTATAAAAGTCTTCAATTTTTACTAATTGGACTTTCCTTTACAGCTATTCTAATGAGTTTTGATTGAATTGTTTCAGATCTGTGTCACGTGCTTGCAGCAGAAGCAAGATCGTGGATAGAAGAGGACAAAATTCCACATTACACATATGGAATCTTTTTCATACTTTTGGCTTCGACAAGCTGCAGCTTTTCCATGTCCTTTAAATACTGCGTTTGAAAATTTATAGGACGCTGGTGGGGTACCAGGACATTTTTGAAGATATGTGGATCAGCTGCAGCCTGTATTAGAATAGGGGACTTTATGAAAATCTCAAGAAAATATGATTAACAAGTCCCCAACTTTCATTAATTGGAGTGTGTTTTTTAATGATTCTAATAGTTTTTTTTTCAATTATGTCAGGTCTTCGCCAACTGCGTTCAGCGAGAGAAAGATCGCGAATGGAAGAGGAAAACATTTTCGCTTATACACATCGAATTTTTTTCGTCCTTCTACACAGCATCGACAAATTTTAATGGTGGTTCAATTACTTTTTTGCATTATAAGTGGGTGTACCGGAGCTTGATTGCACAAATTGACACCAAAATAAACTGTTTCATATGTTGATAAGGATTTGGTATTCGTGAGGAGTACATTTCTGGATCAAGACGTAGGCGATTTTGTAGTGGATCCCTGGTGTACTATGTACTGGTCATTGCCTGAAAATTTGTGGAAGGATGAGGCTTTTAAATAAATAGTGCATATCTTTATGAATGTTACAAGGATAAGTCCTAAAATTATATTAATGAAAACTACTAATTAAATTCAAATTAACACACAGAATAACCTCTACATAGTACAGAAGTCATGCTTAAAAACTTTTCATTAATTGTCGAAAAATTTTTGTCTTTTCAGGTCTCTTTAGTGGGTACAACGGTTAGGCTGAGCAGCTGTATCGCAGACTACACTGCAGAGAAGAAGCACTGCAGTTGACACAACGTCTTCAAATAACCAAGAATGAACCCTTCCCCCCCAATTATCCAGCCACATCTGCACTGCCTGCTCTTATCGCAAAACTGTCGACATACACGCTACCAAGAATTTGAAGAACATGACTTTAAAAATGTTGAATTTTGTGCTTTTGCAGCTGCATTTATTAAAAATAGTCTTCTGGAATATGGAAGCATATAAGCTGTTGATAGGTGCCGACGTTTCGGAGAAGTTTGTTGTCCCTATTTCGGGATAGTCGTCTTTGACTACTATGGAAATGGAGGCGGAAGTCTCCTCCGAATCGTCCGTTACTAATTGCAAGTTTATGCGCAGTCATATCAAACGATAAGACTTTTTTACATCTCTTTATTGTGTACATGGATTGCTAATTCGGTTTTGTACTATGTTACTTTGATGTGATTCCCTGATGATGATCCCATAAGGGATCGAAACATGTAGCAGTGTTCAATGTGATATTGTAATATAAAATATCTGGGAACATTATAATGCATTTTGTTGGACTGTGGCAGTCATTTGTCTCTCACACATAGGCGTAACTTGGCTAAAAATAATAAAATGGGGGGGCAAAATCGACCTTGGGTATTAGGAACTCAGTTGCCTCTATTCTGCGTTCCGTAAAACACGGGTTTTTCCTTTTTTCTGTCTTTACAGTGCCCAAATAATTGTTTTGAAAATATTTATATTTTCCATTTGCCCCTTTTCAAATCATTAGCCAAAAAAATTATTCTTAGATAGAAAAATATTGGGAGGTCCTTTGCCCCCTTGCCCCCCTCACCCCCATGTTAGGCATATGCTCTTACCCATCACTGTCCAGACCTGCTGTGTGCTCCAAAATATCCAGTTACACCTGTAACTATTCACCTGACAGTCAAGTGGTAGCAGTTTGAAGATGCTCGCTCGCTCACCTCCCTGTAGTATCGAGGTCAAGAATGCTCGCAACTATCCCTCCCCTCTCTTCCTAATATGGCACATAAATAAGTACAAGTAGAACTTCACCTTAACCTCTAAATCAGAGGTATTCAAACTTTTTTGTTCACGTACCCCCACATATAATTTCTTTTCAACTTTGTACCCCCAAAGTTGTTGGTGCATAATTCAAGTTATACATAGTCTATAATCTACATCTAAAGTAAGTTAAATAAATTACATCCAAAATAATGTATTAAATAATATGTTTTAAATGAGAAAAAGGAGAATCAAGCTATTAAATAACAAATATATTATTGTCTAGCATATAAAAATTAATAAAGTAATAAAGGTATTTTAGCAAATCAAAATTATATGCACTATGTGGAATAAAATGAAACCAGCCGCCCAGATAAGAATCGCATAAAGGAGAGAGAAAAAGAATGGCGCTCCCAAATCACATGCCCTTACGTCCGGGTCTCTTGTGGCTAACCCTAAATCTGTCCCTGATTATTCAGTGTTTATCGTGAAATAATATTTATTTTTTTTTTAATTTTACGTACCCCTTACGATGTCTTCGCGTACCCCCGGGGGTACGCGTACCCCAGGTTGAATACCACTGCTCTAAACCACCCGGTCTATGACCCTTTGCCATAGGTTCTGATTGACTAAGAGAAAAGAATTCAATAGGACAATTTTTACCAACAAATGCACACAGACATATAATGTCAATAGTTTATTTTATTAATAGCTTTCCCCAATACGTATTTCGGCATGTTTACATCGCCATCTTCAGGGGGTCGTTGACTTATGTACATAGCTCACAATGTGAGCTTTTAAGAAGTACTGGTGACTCGCCGCCGTCGGTCCAAACAAACTGGACCTCGACCGCCGGGATGGAGAGTGTCCAGAAAAGAACGGTAAGGTAACGACAGTGATGACTTTGAAGAATACGACGGAGCTACAACGCAGACGACACGTAGGGAGTTTGAAAAATAATTACTTTCTTCTATCTTAAATATTCTGAAATATGACTGTATTTCTGTAAAATTTAACAGTGCACCCGATTAATATAAGTGTAAAAGTAACTTATCAATGTAATGGATGCACTAAACAAAATAAACATGGTTACTACAGTGTATCGAATATCTATTTTGCTCAGGCCCATCGAGAAAGAGAAAATCTTTATAGAGTATATGGACAATAATAATGTGGTTCCGTGTTTTAAGATAGGGAAACAGAAAATTGTCAAAAATCCTCGGGTCAGAGAATATTCTCGCCAAAGATTATTGTCAAGCAGTATACATCACTGGGTACCACCTGGTATCGAGAAATGGAATTAAATTATCGAAAAGTTGGCATTGGGACACAATCGATTACTCGTTAATATAAATATGTAGGAATCCTTTGCCGGGTAGTAGTAATCTGTGTTTGCCGGTCATTTCGTTAAAAGATTTGTGCAAATGATCTTCTTGAAAGACTGTTTATGTTTGCGATTAGTGGGTAGATCAGTCTCATTGAGGCGGAAAAGCACGTATTTTATAACCACGCCCATATTTTATGTGAACGCTCGTAAGTTTCAATATTTGTAGCACAACCTACGTAATTCCACATTCATTTATGAACATTAAACTACCATATTCTTGGGTTATGGTTGCTTTTCCGTTTGATCCTGGGACTTAGACACAAAACTTTTTCATAATAAAGGGGTGACGGTATTAGTAATGTAAGTAAACCTCGTAATATGTACGTTCAGTGAACCTAATAAGGACAGCACACTCATTACCATCTGTGAGTTGGTTTTGTTATTGTTATGTTACACCGTGGTGAAAAACTTAGAAAAATGTAACCGCCTCAAACTAATCGTATATGTTGGACGTGATTGGTTTAGTTTGTGTTGAGGTTATGTTTCACAAAAGTGAATTATGATTATGATAAGTTTGCTTTATGGGTTACACAGAGTAATAAAACATGTTGCTGAAACTGTGCCAGGCACATTAATATTTTACTAGAACGTGTACTATATTATTAAATGTTCTGTTGGAAGCTCCACACATTGGCCATGTGTACTCTGCGGTTATTGCTGATGCAGCTCACCGTTTCCAAAAGCTGTTGGGTTGTCAAGAGACGGTGTTTAGTACAGGAACTGATGAACATGGAACTAAAATTCAGGAAGCAGCTCAACAATCTGGAAACCCTCTACCACAGTATTGTGATCATATCTCACAGCAGTATCAGACACTTTTTCAGTCTTGTGGCATTGGTTACACAGACTTTGTACGGACAACTGAAGATCGCCATAAAACAGAAGTTCATAAATTCTGGGTGAGAAGCATGACTTTTATTTTTATTTCTTTCTCCATAATGTTTTAAATTGTTATTGACTGAATGAAAAATGGACTCAATGAAGAGATGAATTTAATGACCAGATCAGTGTGGTTATGTCACCATAATTTTTGTAAGTGAAAAACTTATTACTTTTCTCAGCCTTCTCTCTTCTCCCTTATTCCTTTTATGATTTGCATTTTTATTGTGGTTCCTTTATGCATAAACAAAACTGAACCTAGTTCTTCACTTCCCTTTACATTTGCATTTACTGGGAAAACTTAATTTTATTGCTCACTGGTTGTTCACATATAATTCAGCCATGAATAAATACAGGAATTCTGTTCTGTTATTACTGAGGGCAACCAAGGCACATGGCTCCAGGTAAAACAGAACACAAAAGCCATAATCAAATTATAAAATCATAGTTGCTGTGGGTAAATGTATAAAGCAAGAATAAGTGGTTAATAGGTTCTGTGTATGTATGGAAGCTGTATTTTCAAATGGCTTTTTAATTTCCATGAATTTATAGTGAGTTTTGTGCAAAAGCCAAAAAAAGCAGTGTAATTTAATAAAATCTTAATTTTGCATATTTTAATGGTTACAACCCTTCAGTGAAGCAGTATTAAGAATTGCCATATTCACCCACATACAAGATGGCCCTGCTTCATAACCCTCAATTTCAAGGAAAATATCTGTATAGAATATATTTAACAATGTGTACAATTATAAGATGAATCCCCATTTTTCAGACGATGAATTAGGAAAACATTCTCATCTTATATTCATGTAAATACAGTATCTGAGTCATGTACCAATGTGAAACTTTCGAGTAATGTAACTCTGTCTAAATAAATCTGACAATGTGATTGTGTAAGTTGAGGCTAAAAGTCAACATCGAGAATTCAAGGTGCCCCAAAAGTCAACAAGTGTCACACCTAAGGAAAGCCCCATTTAATTACGAGAATCTATTTTGTGTTATGATTTTAGTCATAGTTATAAATGTTTCGGTGATTTGAAATGAAAAAAATGTAAATAATATTTGTAATAAAAAACATTGTGTTTATGCAGTTAACTAACACAGGACAAAACCCTATTAACTTACTAGAACCAACAAGCTTTGCCAGATCTTAACCAGAATCACAGATGGTGGTTGATGTAATGTCTTCTCTTAAACTGTGTTTGGTTATCATGATAGATATCACCTCTGCTGTTTTTGTTATACTCTAGCAGAGCTTGTACAAGGAGGTTGTTATGAATTTTTTATAAATGCAACATTTTTATGTGTTACATGTTGCTTGTTTATAGAGATGCACTCTCTGAATAATACTTCTGAAACACAGTGACAGTATCTGGAAATTCTTTGTATTTCTTTATACAAAAAGTATAAGTCATTATGTAGTGTTTATTGTAATATGGTTCATATTTGGAGTGTTATGCTTGAGATTATTGCATTTCTGGCATGTACCCACCATCTTGTATTTGAAAAGGATCACAGCATTTTAGGAATTAGATCGTTCCTGTTCTCAGTTGAAAGGTTGGGGAGGCACGTTTGACTGAATTTACAGTAGATGCATCTCTACCTTTTCATCTAAATTTGGGAACAGATCCAGTTCCAAAAATATGTTTTCTTTTGAATGCAAGGCAATTTACAAAGTCAATGATCCTAGGAATTCTCCATGTAATATATTTTGGACTCCTAGTCTGTTGTACTGTCATGGAAGTATGATGCATTCACACATACACAGATTATCTGTTTATTACTGTACAGCATTTTACTGTTTACATACAATTTGAATTCCTCATTTAAACTGTATAAGAATTAAACTCATCCATTGACATAAGCTGGACATGATACAGTAAATGCATTTTATAATGTATACTTTGCCAACAGAATCTGTTGAAGGATGGAGGACACATATATGCAGGAAAGTACTCTGGGTGGTATTGCACCGCAGATGAGGCATTCCTATCAGAGAGTCAGGTGGAGGAACGTCAAGGGCCAGATGGGTCTATGTACAAAGTTTCAGCTGAGTCAGGTCATCGTGTTGAGTGGAGTAGTGAGGAGAACTTCATGTTTAGATTGAGTGCATTGCAAGATGATCTGCTGCATTGGCTTCAGAACGGTGAGAGCTGAAACAGTTTTTAGTGTATAAGGTAGAGAGTACTTGTTTGTGAAATGTACTCGTGTGGAGCTTGTACACATATTTCCCATGAAGTTATATGTCTGTCCATACCAACATGATATTTGACCCAGTGAGCTTGGTCAATCTGTAACAATGCTGACATGTATTTGATACTACCTAGTTTAATTCTTGTGTGGGGCACCAACTATCCTAATGAAGGTTTTTGTAATTTTCTTTATTCGCTCCAGGCAAATGCCAGGGTAGACCCTTGAATTAGGCTATGACCACTTCCTTCCAAATCCTTTTGAGCCACCATTTAGTCTCATCCAATCATTTGACACCATATGGTATGAATTACCGACAGAATCTTTAAAGAAAGTGTAAAAATAAATAAATAACATGATTTTGAACTTGAATTTTGCACTTAGTTTATCGATAAAACGGTGAGGTTCTGCCATCCAGGATCACAAGATATGAGTTGGTTTAATATATTGTTTAAATAGTTTGCTGAAATAAAATGTTGAAGCTCATTTTATAATGTTTTTTTATAATGTGTTAGTTACCCTTTCTTTCTGAAGCACATTCCTTTCATCCTGTAATCGTAATAATTGGTTTCTAACCAATGTAATTAAGTATTGACATTTTTATGTTTTTATATGATTATTGATTGAAATTGTAGTGAAGAGATGGATGTTACTGACATCCATGCAGATGCTTTTGTTTTGAAGGGAGTGTGTTTTTGTGTGTTTGGGTACAGAGATGATTACAGTTATAAAAATGACTAGGGCAGAAGTGTCAGTAGTTTGCATGAGAGTAATATTTAAAGACTAAGATGAAGTCCGTTTAAATATAGGGAATTGTTAAAAATGAACTTTGTCAAAAATACCTAACCTCACTCTACACATAACAACAAAGGTACTTTATTCTGTAATCACCGTGCATCTTTTCACAGTCACTATTTACACACACCAACTGGATGCAACTTTATTTAAAAAACTGTATAGTTTTTTAAATAAAGTTGCATCCAGTTGGTGTATGTAAATAGTAACAGAAGTACAGTTCAGGTCTCAGATACAAAACCTCAGGAGGGATGGGGAATGGCAGAGTGAATGATGGTGGAACACCTGCTGATTCATGGATCAGCTCTTCAGATGGTCCCACTGGTCATCTGGTATAATTTCTTCTCCTTCCTTCCTATTCTCACTGAGCATTTTCAGAGGCCAGACGCAAACTGTGCAATGTGTGGACTACTAAATCTCTTAGTATGTCCTCTGACAGTATTTCAAAGCTTTGAAAGAAACTAATCCCATCTGTATCTAATATTTATAGTTTTATGTCCAGTCAGTCACATATGTATGAAAAATCAAAAGCTGCTCACCTGAAAGACTTTCAGGGTGTTAACAGAACCTGGACCTGGGTCAAAAGAGTGGGTTGATGAACAGCTCTGTCTGTTAAGCTGTGTTTGCATTGACTGATTTTCTGCCAGTACTGTTTGTTGTTCTTGGTTGTTCTTGTGCCCACCATTACCACAATACCCAGATGATATCATCACATTATTTGTTTGGAGCAGTGGTTCCCAAACTGTCGTGTCACAAGCTTCTTAAAGATGTAGAATGTGGAAACCCCATCTACATTTGTGTAAGATTCTGATGATGGTAAATCATGTGTAAGATTATTAGCTTCATGGACTTTTTCCATTGTATGGTGTTCTAAATTTGAAAAAAGTAATAAAACATAAATTGTAAATAAAATGTATTTTGGGGACAGGATTAGTCTGTGCCTTCAGGCTAAAATAATAAGACCCACTCAGCTGGGCCCAATAGGCCCAGAGGTTGAGAGTAATTTTGCCTATACATAGGTGCAAAGACTGAAACATGCAATTAATTTTATGTTTATTTTTCCAAACTGTGCAACATAGAATTCAACAAGAACATAAGCCATGAAGGTAGCACACATACATTCCTTCTTTATTTTTACAACTCCAAATCTCTCTCCTACATGTTTTGATCCTTACTGGATCATCTATTCAAAGAACATATAACATGAATGAATTCATTATTGATGTGAAGAAAGAAATAGAGCATGCTAGAAGAAGCGTAATTACGGTTGGTCCAGTATGCCTACTAGTTAGACACAAGGGTTGGTGTTGAAGGGGTTTAGAATTACTTTATGAACGTTTTATAAGGAGCCACTTAAAACGTTTTGCATAAAAAAAGGAAGCTGGGATAGCATAAGCAAGCAGTATAGTGACTAGGCTGTGGGCTGGATGCCCCTGTCGGAAATGAAACCATTTCTGACAGGGCCAAGAAATGTTTCCTTCTCCAAAATGTCCAGACTTCCTGTGGGGCCCACACGGCCTCCTGCTCAGTGAGTACCAGACACAATGGTGAGAAACCGACCACTCACCTGCATTTACTGCTGAGGTTAAAAATGGGTGGAGCTATACGTCTTCTGCCCCTGTACACCTTTATGATGTGCAAGGAACTGTACCTTTTCCTTTTTTTACACAACCAAGTTTTATTCAAATTACCAGAAAGAACTGACATTGAGGGACTCAAATCTGAAATAAAATAATATAAATTACATCTCTGTGTAATCCTCAACTTAATTGTTTCTCCTTTCCCAAATTCTGAAGTAACATTTATTCACCATGTACTGTTTCCTGCTAGGTTAGTAGTATTGGTTGCTGTATTGCAGTTTTTCACACTGGTTGAAATAACTTCAGATGTGACAACTCTGCTCAGTATCAATATAATTTATTTTTGTTCCATATGTAGAAAAATCAGTGTATCCAGCGAAATTTCGGGATCAGCTGGTAGACCTTGTATCCGATGCTGAACTTCTCCGTGATGTGTCAGTGTCCCGCCCAAAGGAACGTGTGCACTGGGGAATTCCTGTTCCAGATGCTCCTCATCAGACTGTATATGTTTGGCTCGATGCTTTGGTGAACTATATCACAGTTGCTCGATCTCACTTCTGGCCTCCAGATCTTCAAATCATTGGCAAGGATATCCTAAAGTAAGGAACAGTTGTCTGTCTTCATACAATGATACATTTTACATTTAGTGATGCCAGTGGTGAGGCAGAGTGATTGAAATAAAGAAAGCTGGCCAAGTTGAATAAACAAAGACAAACTAGTATAATTTGTGGTTTGCAGAATGCATTACTTCAGAGGAATCCCTGTTCATAGCCCCAATCAAAAGGCGTATTGAAGACACTCATTCACATACTCCTTACTAATTCCATGGAACAGTCATTCTTAATGGGCTAACATCATGCATTTCTCCTCATCTAGCTTCTCTATCCAAGAAGGATAAATGTCTCCCTGTTTTCTGCCCTCCATCCATCTCTATCCTGTGCTGCTTGTCTCCAATTAACAATGCCCATCTTTCTTATGTCATTCTCTACATCATCTTTCCATCTAGCCTTAGGTCTCTGCTTGTACCATTTTTGGTGTAAGTTTGCTTGGTATAGTTTCTTGTATCATCCATCTGTTGTAGCTATCCCATCCATATAAGGCATTGGAGTTTAATAAAGGTAGCAATGTTGAAGTCCTTGTATCATTTTACAAGTTGAACATTCATTCTTATTTGCTATCTTCTGTCAATGGTCCGAAAATTTTCCTTAATATCTTCCTTTGAAAGGTCTTTAGTTTTTTTTTTCTCTCCCCAGTAGAAAGATTATGCATTTAGTTAAGAAATTTACCATCTGTTATGAAACCCATTCAGTGTGTGTGCATAAGATCCCACCAGTTTTTCTGATACTGAGTCAGATGCATTCTTTCCATAGCCACCCTATTTGTGTAAAATTTGTTCTAATTTAATCCTCCCATCTATGCCTAGGTTCTCAACGATGTCTCTTTCCTTCAAGTGATGGACAAAAGTTTTTTCACTTCTTCCTCATGTCCTTCTTGCATACTATGTTCCCAATCCATCCTTGACATGATCACCCTTGTAATATTTGGTGAAATGTACATACTATGAAGCTTTTCATTATGCAACTTTCTCCCACCTCACATTACTTGCTCTCTCTTATACCCAAATATCCTAAGAACCCTGTTGTTATGCATGCTTAATCTTGTTATGCTGCTTTTATGGCATATCTACAGTTCAACTGAGCAAGTGCTGCAAACGCCATTATTTCGAGCCACCTTACAGTGGTTGTGGCACTGGAATTTTGTCCACTGTGATATACAGACATCTGTTGTATGTCCCTGTGGTAACCTCCAAGTTAAAATCCAGCTACAAGCCCAATAGAATGGGGGATTTAAATCTCTATTCCATTCCTTAGATGTTTAACCTTTCCAGCTTTTATTCTTGGAATATGAGTAAAATATTTTATAAGATTACATTTGATGAAATGTAAATAAGATGGGATACTTGGAAAAAGCATCCCAGAAAGCTCATAGTTCACTCACCAAGGAGACAGATACAGGGAGTGCATGTCTAGCCTCAGCAAACGTGCATAGACAAATTGATTTTGTACAGCGGTGACTAGTTGGAAGCAGTGCTTCTGGAACATGTACTGGTTTACATAAACCAAAAGGTTTTTGACACTGGTGAGATTTCCAACTTTTACATTGTGTATGAGTCTTCAGTTTCTGTCAGTTATCTATTGCATAGGAAGGTGTAAAATAAATAATACTGAGGTAGTACAAAATTAACTTTAAATCTCTATAGAACTAATCACAAAGAAAATAGTTATGACATCCCTAGCTATCTCAATGCATATTGCACAACCTGTTCATCTTGGAATGAATTTACAGTCATGTATCCTGACACAACTGGTTCCAGCTAATTCCAAAATTGGTAGTAAATAGCCAGGAAATAGCCAGTACTTGTGTCTTAATTTAGACTGTCACTCTTGTTTGCCAGGAAAGAAAGTGCAGTATGTTCTGTGACTGGCTGAGTATCTCTTGCAACCTGGATACGTACAAAGCCTACAGAATGCCATGCTTGATATTTTATCAACACTGCACAAAGTTGTCAGCAGTTGACAGTATAGACAGACTAATCTGTGTTGATAAGTTTATATGCTTGATAATTCTCTTGTACCTTTCTTCCTCAATGACTGACTGCACCTTTTTCAGATTCCATGGTGTGTACTGGCCAGCCTTCCTGATTGCTGCAGGTCTGGAGCCCCCACGCACTTTGCTCTGTCACTCCCATTGGACAGTTGATGGTGAGAAGATGTCCAAATCGAGAGGCAATATTGTTGACCCTACGGAGTGTATCACCAAATATACAGTGTCTGGTTTGCGTTACTTTTTGCTCCGGGAAGGAGTAGCACATAGTGATGGCAGTGAGTAATTGTCATATTTCTGAGATTTTTTAAGTGAATGGCATTATTGTTAAGAGAGAGCAGGCCCACTACAAGCTACTCCTCATTGTGGAAGGGTGTAGTGTTTCGTTCACACCTTCTGTTACTCTGTTTCTGCAGGATTTCTCTCGTGCTCTTTCTTTTTCTGAACTATCACAATTGCGGTAGTATTTACTAGGTGCGCCCAGAAAGTAATGCAACGCATTTTTTTTCTCATTCACAATTGATTTTATTAAAACTTCAAATATGTCACATCATTACATGAATCTTTGGCTACCTAAACCTATTTTTCAACATAGTCTCCTTCTAAATCTTTGGCCTTACGCCACCGAGATGCGAGAGCCTGTATGCCTTCGCGGTACCACTCTGCAGGTCTCTGTCGCAACCACCTCTTTACTTCAGCAATGACTTCCTCGTCGTCCTCAAACCTCTTTCCGCGGATTGCACCTTTCAAGGGACCGAAAAGATGGTAGTCGGAAGGAGCCAGATGATGAATCCATGTCTCATCACCCGTGACAATGGTGGACAAGAAATCGTCACCCTCAACCTCGTAACGAGCAAGCAACTCGGAGCAGATGGCTTTTCTTTGTTGCTTGTGCTCTTCGGTTATGTTTCGAGGGACCCATCGGGCACAGACCTTTGAATATCCTAACTGGTGAATGATTTTGTCTACGCTTCCCTTACCAATACCGAGTACAGTGGTGATTCTCCGATCGTCTCGAATAAGATTGTCGGCTCGTTGCACTGTTGCAGGCGTCACAGCTGTTGATGGGCGGCCCGAGCGCGGGAGATCAGAGTGCCCCGTCCTTTTTCTGATAAAGCCAATCGCTTCGCCCAACGGCTGACGGTGCTTTTATCCACTGCCATGTCTCCATAGACCTTTCTTAAGCGCCTGTGAATTGATTCACTCGTTTCGTTTTCTGCCAAAAGAAACTCAATTACTGCTCTCTGTTTAGAACGCACGTCACTTGCAGACTCCATTTTGAAAGCTCACTACTGCGCTGCTATCCAGCGGGAAACATTGCGCCTATGTTCATAAACGCGGGACATTTTAAAGATACAGCACGCAAAATATCATTTTTATCCAACAAAATTGGGCCGAGAAAAAAAATGCGTTGCATTACTTTCTGGGCGCACCTAGTACTTACATAATGCCCCAACTTGAACACCAAATTTTATGCTCATCAGTTCTGGGGGAGGGTGATTTATATGTGTAGATGTACAAAAACGTCCAGTCGTCAAGTATCTATATCTGCTCTGTAAAAACGGATGGTCTATGGATGCCTGTACAGTGAAACAGACAGGTAAATGGACCCTGGGCATAATGGTAACCTGTTTTTAGTGGTATACGCTTACAGTCCTGTGGATCAGGAGTCCCAAGGATCCAAACTTCAAGTACCTGCATGAAATGGAACCTCTCTTCAACAGAAAAAGTTTCGGTCCCTTACTGTTCTGTTATAGGTAGTTTTCTCCGTATATATTTGCCTTTTGTTGGTATTTCATGTTGGGTGATTCCTGCAGGCCCACGGATTATAGTGGTGCTTTTATACTTTCTATAAGTGAACTGGGTTTGACTCCAGTTAATTCAGGCACAATGAGATTTTAAAAATGTGGATCATTTTAACACCCAAAAAACTCACTTACAGAACAGGGTCTCGTGGAGCAGAAAAAGATGTTTATTGACTTCCTGGTGTAAAATTTGAATACATATGATACACTTAGTAATAATTAATGCAACTAATAAAATTAATAATGCAGTGCAGCCACAGGGAACTGTTTGCTGTGTGCTGCTTGAAGTGACTTAAAAGTTTTAACAATTCTTCGACATATTCTATACATTTTTGCGTGGAAGAAGTATTTTACAAATAAAATATGTGTGAAAGACTTCTTACATGCCAGTATCACCTGTTGAAACTCAACGGGCTTTATACTAATGAGTAAATATTTGAAGTAAATAACATACTAAACTGAGTACACATAACAAAATCTGAAGTCTTTTTGCACTGTTATGGCTGTTTCTCATTCATGGTATAAAACTATTATACTTAAAGCTGATAAACTTCTGTAACAATAACAGATACAAAACCTATCACTTGGTTCAAGAAATCTGATACAGCAGTGTAAATGTAAAACTACATGCCACAGCAGTAATGTGCTTCTCTTTGTACTTCTGTAAAGATGGTAAAAGGATGTGGGAAATGACATGGTTGTAATTAGATACTTTGTTGGTGTAGTTAAGAAACTAAGATAGAATAGTCAGTATAGTGACTAGGCTATGGGCTGGAAGATCCAGGATTCATGGTTTGATTCTGGGGGAGCAAGAAGTTGTTCTCTTCCCCAAAATTTCCAGACTGGCTGTGGGAACTACCCACACTCTTATTCAATGGACACTGGGCCCCTTTCTCTGGGAGTAAACCAGCCAGTGCATGCAGCTGACCATTCCCCTTCACCTGTTGCAAGGTTAAGACAAATGGAACTACACCTCCACTCCCTCACGTGCCTTCATGCTGTTCACAGGGAAAAGTTCACCACATCCAAAGTTACTTGTCAGAAATACAGAACTTTACACCATACAATACTTTTGTAAATGTATGTATGTATAATGTCACTGGCTGTTCTAATTTAGTTCAATTATATTTTAAGTTATCAATTCTTTCAAGCTTACTTTAAGTACGTACATCTTTATGTTATTCTCCTAAAGAAGAACACAGGAAGTGAGTTGTAAAATTGTTGTTTTAACATTTGGTTAGACTACAGCGAGACAAAGGCAATTCGAATTCTCAATGCTGAATTAGCTGATACGCTCGGCAACCTTCTAAATCGATGCTCAGGCACAACGGTGAATCCAGATCAGATCTTCCCCCAGTTCTGCCAACATAGTTTTGAAACATACTGCAAATCTGATGAAGCTCTCAGGCTTGTGGAGTTTGTATCTGCCTACCAGGTAAGGAAACCCTGATTATTTTGCCATGGAATTTCCATTTGATTGTTAAGCTTGTGTCTCTGAATTATTTTTTACTTGATTGCTCTGTATATAAACACATATTTTCAGAAACACAGACATGATTGAACTACGTTTTCATCCTTTTCCTCTCTCAGGACATAGAAGTGGTTGGAATGTGATTGGTTAAGTAGGGATGTTGAATGGTAATAAAGGGACATCATGTATAAAGTCACTTTATATAGTGGTGTTTCATTCTTACATCATTTAAGAATTCATACCAATGTTTTTCACACTGTCAGCACTTCAAAATAAATTTAACAGTAGGATATGTAAGGTATGTTCTGCAATTTTTTCCTTTGGGATATTTACAGTAAGGCCTGCATAAGGTAATTCTTTGATTTAGGCCTGGAACATTTTATTTTTATTTTTTAATTTGCATTAAAGTGTTTGACACTTAGATATTTTTAAAGCTTCTTTTTTTCTCATTTTATTTCTCGGGCAGTTCCACCCACTATATTACAATAAAACTTGAGAAACATTGTAACAAGACACATCGCCACCTGTTACATTAACATTATGTGAAAAAATTGCTTCACTTTAGCAGGGGTGCATGAATCCCAGACAGCTAAGTTTCTGTACATTGGTGCCTAATATTTTCAGCATAATTATTGCAGTTTTTTTTGTCCCTTGCATCCAAAAATTTGTATCAGTTCACTTGCACCGAGCAGAAAGTGCCAGATAACAGTGACATTTGCACATCACTCCATAATTGTGTGTCCACATTGTGGAACTTGCTCTATGTCACCCATTTATCACCTGGAATTTGGAGGTCACCCCTAGAATTCTGGAAAATTTGTGTACCCCTGTACTGTGCGTTGTTTCGCTATGTATTCTACTTTTATGGAACATACTGCAATGTGAGTGGAAGTAGGAGAAGATGTCACACGTACTTCCACCATAGTGTGCAAATTTACGATGCATTTTGAGATAAAAGGTGGGTAGTCCGACAGGAATGAAGGAGGCAGGGGGCTGTGTTTGCCATATGTGAGCTAGTAAAGGAATTTTGGATGCACTGTTGCCACTATATACTCTGTTTTTACATTGTACGTAATTCTCGAATCTAAACCGCACCCGAATCTAATCCGCACCCAGTTTTTGGCGACTTCTTAAACGAAAAAAAGTTAGTTCGCGATTCTAATCCGCACCTTCCTTCAACCACCCTTGCCCACGGGGCGATTTATTGAATAATATTGGATGTTACCAATGCGTTAAAATCCGACGCTACGCCTGTGGCCGATGAGTCATACCGATAGAGGCGGGGCCTTTCTCAACAGACGTGCGCAATCTCGTCTGAAGCCAGCTGATCTTTAGTTGCTGAAACGTGGGAGGTGCTTGTTCCAATTTGTCGTGTACCGTAGTTATGGAAGAGGGACACCTGAAATCTAAACGACTCTCATATACGGCAAAGTTCAAACGTGAAGTTATTCGGTGCACAGAGGAGAATGGAAACCGCAAAGCCACTGCAATTTTTGGAGTTGATGAAAGCAACGTTCGACTATGGCGGAAACACAAGGCAGCGATCAGCGGGTGTGAGGCGTCACGAAGGAAATTCACTGGACCCAAGAAAGGACGATTTCCTGAAATTGATCATGCAGTCTTCACGTTTTTTCAAGAGAGACGCAAGACTGGACTGTTTGTGAGTTATGATCTACTCGTGAGGAGGCGATAAAGAAGGCCAGATCTTTGAACATTCCTCGAATTATGAGTGATGACGGCGAGTCTGATGAATAATAAATTATAATAATAAATAATAAAATAATAGATTATTGTATTGTATTGTTCTTACGTTGTTTATTAATTACGTTATTGTTATATTGTACAGCAGCTCAATCATTTTTCCAAAATCCAGCTCTAGACCGCGAATCTAATCCGCACGCGAATCTAATCCGCATCTGATTTTTTAGCCCTCTAAAACTGTAAAAAAAGTGCGGATTAGATTAGAGAATATACGGTAATTTCAGGGTTCTGCCACCAGCATGAGTGGATAGTTTAAACACATTCATTACTGGAAGAGAGGTATTTTGATAGTACACATTACTACTATACCTTTACTGGTGACATCCCATTGTGATACATAAGTAACAAATAGAGGAAAAGGAGCAGTCAATCACAACTACATTTAGTAGTATTCTACTGTATGTTATATTGTGACATGTTTCGGCTTTTATCAAAAGCTGAAACGTATAAAAGCCAAAACGTGTCGCAGTTCGCTTCAAGGGATTGGAGGAAGGTGACACAGACATACTGTTGGCCTTGCATAGCAAGCAAAGAAATAATCACAAGGACTTTGCGCAATTGGATCAACAAGAGCGTTCGTAATTTGGACACCACTGTTGAAGTTCCTGAGCAACGTGCATCTACCATAAAATGGGTACCGTAAAGTTATGCAGCTTATTGGCAAGGCTGTTCAGGTCTTTGCTGCAGAGGACCCTGATACAGAACAGAACTCAAGACTGACACATGCAGCAGCTGAAAGTAAAGTTGCTATAAAGAAGTTTACGTGGAGAAAGAAAACAAATTTGTCCAGCTGACAATGGATAGCTTTTTAAAAGCAAAGTCAAAGTAGATTAAATTTGTCTTAAATAATACCCACTGAAATTATGTTTTCATTTTTTGTATCTGCACAGGTTATTTTTTAAATAATGGGATTATCATTTTCATCTAGTCTGTTTTTAGTGATACTTCTTTTTTAGTGTGCTGGTAAAAGTGTGTATATTGTATATAAGGTGTTTGTATGTGTTATACAATCTCTAGCATTTCAATGTTTTATGATGGAAACTACATAGTTCCAATACACTATGCAATACAGTGTGCATCATTTCAGTTTGAATCTTATTTTTGAGAAACCTAACACCAATACAAATTGAAGTACTGGTATAATATTGATGTAAAACCTTTAACAACCATAGGAAGGTTTTTCTATACAGATTTAAGAGTACATTTTTAAAATTTCTTTTCTTTGAGATAAATATGGAATCTTCAAGACAAAAACTGTGTTGATGCCTTATCATTCTTTTCTTCCTATCCTTTAAGCACATTCATATAGTCGTGAAAAGGGCCTATTAGCTTGGTCTTGTCCGTCCGTCCATCCGTCTGTATTTATCAGCATGGCTCCCACTGGACAGATTCCCATGAAATTTGATACTGGGAACTTCTGTAACAATCTGTTGAGAAAATCCAGAGTTTGTTAAAATCGGGCAAAAACATGGGGTACTTTACATGAAGATCTATGTTCATTTTACTGTTGTAAGTGACATCACATCTCCATAAAAGTGTTGTTTTTGAGTGCAGTGGTATCAGGCTGTTAGGATAGCCAAGGAGGTATAAACATTACATGGATGCACCACAGTGTACGTTATATATACATTGCCTATCTTGTTCTAGACATGTATCACAACTTTTTGACTTCTTGAAAGTTGAAATTTAATATTGAACTGAATCCAGACTGGTTCGAAATACATTTGTTTGCACTGGTGTGACTGGTGAGATATTCTTCATGGATCTTTTCCCTTACTGACACAAGCTTAATTACTTTCAGATCTTGTAAGGGAGCACTTTGAGGTGTGTAATTTTTATAAGGGTATCGACTCCATTGTTGCAACCCTTCATGCAGGAAACCGATTCTTTGAGTCCCAGAAGCCATGGGAGTTAGGTAAGAAGCAACTGTCACCACACCTGAACTGTGTACTCCACCTTACCATGGAGACTTTACGAGTGTGTGGTATCTTGCTGCAGCCCATAGTTCCTGAACTGTCTGATACACTGCTCAACAAGCTTGGAATACCCAAGGAGAAGCGCATGTGGAAAGATATCAAACCATTCAGCTGGGAACAAGACAACCTGTGTGACATTCCCATCAGTGCTGAGAAATTGACACTTTACAAACGTATAATTGACTCCAAGTCATGAGAAAAATAAAAAGATACTGTCTGTGTGTTGTTGAAAGGCGCTGTTAACTTCTGAGGTTATGTAGTATTGAAAGAGAGATCTGAGCATGATTTTGGATAATGTGACAGGAGTGAAAACAACTAGAAATCTGGTCTTCACTCTTCTGGTATGTTATGCAGCATAACATCCCAGAAGAGGGCAGACCTCATTTACACCTCAGCGGAAGCCTAAAATTGCAACTAGAAACCCCCCAGCACTGTAGATCTCAATTTGGATATGAACCGAATGCTTATCCAATAGCGAGCAGTACTGGTAACAGGGCAGTGTTTGTAGAAACAAAGAACAGTATTGCAGAATCTCTGTGTTATTTATCATGACATGTGAGGTACATTAATTGTTCGTAGTGAAATCAAAATTATTAAGAACATTTGTTGAGATGTGGACAGTCTTATGACGGTATCCTTAAACTTAGCCTGCCTGTTCATCCTCTCATTCTGTGCTATGTTCCTTCTGCTGGAATCAGATTGGAAACAAAGGCCATGCTCTTTTTATGGTACTGCTGCAAGTCCCTGTTCATGCATGTCTACATGTGGGCTTGAAAGTCACTAGTCATGAAGGCAACCTTCATTAGACAGCCTTCATGCTGGGAACAAGAAATCTTATTGTACTAGGTTCAAACTGTAGGTTCTGTATGTCTGTAGGTGTACTGAAGTGTTCTGTACAAAGAGTCATTGTGGACCAGCAGAGGTGTTCTGAACCATGTCTTGAAGTTTCTAATAATGTAGGTCAGGCAGTTTCTTCTTTATTATTGTACAGTAACAGTACATCAAATTTCAGTTGCAGTGGTAGCACTATTTGTTGTTAAAGAAGTCAGCATATTTTTTTAAGTGTGCTATTTAATGATGTCATCGGTTGCTAAGATAGCATTGGTGATTGGTGAATGAATGAGTGTGGAGCATTGGTGGGATGATCGTGACAGGGATAAACCAAAGTACTTGGAGAAAATCCTGTCCCAATGTCACTTTGTCCGTAACAAATCCCACACAGAGCAGCCTGGGACCAGACCTGGCCTCTGTAGTGAGAGGCCAGATGACTAACTGCCCAAGTCATGACACAGCCGGCATATTCTCTATACGATGAACTGTTGTCAGCAAAGATCCATTTGAATGTCTGGAGATTTTTTAATCAGGAACAGATTGGTAGATCAGGTGTCATTTCTGTAACACTGTCTGTGAGAGATTTTGGGACTGTCTCTGGCTGTGAGACATTTAACAGCCTTCCTGATACAGACTTTATTGTATTACAGTATAGAAACACTTCAAGTACTGTCCTGTTCTGCCTCAGTGTCTCTGTTTGTTAACTGTGCGTCCTTGTCCTGCCCCATTTTCATGTTGTTTGTTCACTGATTCTGAAAACTGCTGGAAAACTGACACATGGTGAAGCAATATCCGGAAAAGCCTGCCTCAAAATATTTCAGACACTGCCTGTCATTTCAGTCTCTCTTAAAATCACCGTTTTACCTGACAGGATGATCTGCCTGCCCACCCATTCACTGTTACTCCTACCATGCACATGAATGCTGCTGGCAATGGCGGATTGCTCCAGCTGGGCCTTAGCTCCTCCTGTCCTCTGATCTGTGTACAGTGGGATGATTTGGATGCAAGGATAGTTTCTGGAATTATTTTACTCAGGGTGAAGCACAGAGTAATCACAGGGAATTTTGCGCAATATATTTTAAGCCAATATTGTCATTCTTCCCACATACCACAGGTCACTGATATGTATGTATTCACTACACAGGTGGTATATTCATTTAATTACAGTAAAACCCGTATTTAATGAATTGCTGGGGGATTAGAATATATTTCACTAAATCAAGGTTTTCATTAAATGGAGGTTTTCAATTTATATGGAGCTATTGTCGGGACATGAAAAAATCATCACTAAATCCGGGATTTCACTAAATGCGGGAACATTAAATCGGGGTTTTACTGTAGTTTATTATGGACGATTGCAACCCAAAGCAATGTCAGCATAGTCTCAGTGCTTGTTCCATTGCTTTTCCCAGTTTATAATGTTTGGTTTTATACACTGCCACACTGGTCAAATTTAAATTGTTCAATCCTTGTACATATTACTCCAAGTCAAGGATGAAACCAGATTGCTGGAAACGCACACAGAATGACAAAGAATGACTGACCAATCAGAATGACCCACATTGTGCCTCTGAGCCACCTTTTGTACCCAATATGAAGCACTTTTGGTGTCCAAATTTTAATTTTGATATCGCAGTTGGTTCTGTGCCTTAAAATGCAGAACCCTGGTTCCACACTTAAACCAATATTCAAATCTGATAGCCTGTGCTGATGTCAGCAGACTTCACTTTGCTGACTCCAGCCCAGCAAATACCTTGATTTAATCCTGACAGAAAGGTGACTCACTATGACCCATATTCTTTTGTCTGAGGCTTCTGTGCCCATTGACTAGCCACATGTCTGGCACCTTAGAACTTGTAGTTCAAAGAATAGAATTGTCAATTTGCCTCAGGTAATGAAAGAATATGCACCGTAGTCAGTTGTTCTGATTGCACCTTATTCCACATTTAAATAAACTGGATTAGTTGCCAAATCTCCAGTTTACATTCCTGTGTCTAGGGATGGCTTGCCCTGGAAATTAAACACAAGAGTGGCTGGTCACAATGTAAAACAATGTGGCATATAAGCTTGCTGTGCCTTGACAAGCAGTCAGTCACTGTTAGGTGGTAACAATCTAATGGCAAAAATTGCACATTCAAGTTATGCCTCTAGATTTATTCACCCATTTCCATGTGTCAGACTTTTTCCTCTGACTGCCATAGTGTCAAAGAAATGGTAACATGGTTATGTGTAAGATAGTGCCAATGAAATGTATGAGTAACCAAAACCCTGTGCTGTTATGATGCAGCTTCCAGGCATGTCGTATTTTATCTTCTGCAGTTCATCCATGGTTATTTAGTACTTCAAGAAATTTCTCCTTTTTGTGGAATGTGAAAGTACAACAATCTTAACACAAAATCCAGTCAGCTGGACCTTCGTATAAGCCAATTTTATTCATTTGACATTATTGAGACTCGTCCCTAAAATCCAGTGCAGTAAAATATCGGTAAAACACATACCACTACAACAAAATTTTCTGTACACTGAAAATATTGTTCATCTCCAACAAATTTATGATATATCCATATGTACAGAAATATTCCATTTCGATTAATATCACTATGTCATAATACAAATGCATCACTATATGATAAAATGTGAGGGTCATTATATACAAAATCTACATTATCATGAAGCAGTTGAGGTGGAACTGGTGTTATCACTGTTTTCTTAATGTAGTACCTCGAGTTTAACGGACTGTCTCAGTTTCTCAGGTAGAGAAGAAATCTGAAAAATGTAAGTCCTTATGTGGGTAGAGAATAAAGTTTAAAAAGATGAGAAATACTTTATAGAGCACGGTCCCATCTCATTTCCTGGGATGCATTTAATCAGCACCTGCCAGCTAGCTTTACCACAGTGACTGTATGTCTGGCTATTTGGCCACACCAAAATAGTTAGTACACTATGTGAGCAGCTGCATGATGTAAAGATCTGCTATATTAAGCCCTTGCTTTGAGGCTAAGCTGCCAAAGTTTGACACCACTCTCTCAGTAAGAAGTGTCGGGGCACCATTTTTGACTACAGTCCTGCTCCTCTGTTACATAGACCAATAGACATTTGATTAATGCTGAGTAAATATTTGTCTTAACCCGTTCTATAAGGTGTATTAAGAAGATGTAACACAGAATATTGTTTTTCCAGTAATTATTCTGTAGTTGCCTGATATCTTGTAACGAGATTGGTGCTTATTTGAACACAGTTATTGTCTTCAAGTAATGTGCTTAGAACTATCTTATAGTGTTGCATATTACCATGTATTTTATTATATAATGAATACTAATTAACCAACAAGTGCATTTTTTGGGGGGGACCAATCCGTAATTGTCTATATTCCACCTGCTGCATGCTTTGGCCCACTCCGACCATTAAGTGACATAATGTGACTTATTTTGAATGACTGACTTATTGGTACTCCTTGACCTAAGGCAGCAAGTAACCGTTGTACTGAATTCTCATTCTCAACCCCTGTGCCATGGTAGTGCCAAAAGGGAGTGCCATGAGAAAGACAGGGAACCATTCCTTAGAAAACTCACTGCTGTTTTCAGAACCATGAGTCAGACAACAGGAGGTTGAAACACGAGTAACTGGGTCTCAAGTGATTGAACTCTGTTTTACTCATGATGTAGGTATCTTGAAGATAGCAGTTCTCCTGTAATAATGATAATACTTAGTAGATACCCCAGTGCAAGAAGGTAGAAAGCCAGTTTTAAATGAGACATAGAAAACACAATGTGAGCAGCACTTTCATTGTTCATTCGGAAAACTTCATCCATTGCTAACTGAGTGTCTAAAAAATTGTCATATCTCCAACTGGTCTTGGCATCACGCATCAGTTTATCTATCAAACCAGCTTCAGTTACGTGACGTATTATTCTGTTCAAACTGTCAACTAGGAAACTCCCCTTCCTGATGTATATTGTGTATCGAACACTGTAAAAATTGTCCTTCAGTGTGCATATCCGTGGCGTTGAACTCCCAAGTGGCAGTGCTGCCAATGTGTAGTATTCTGCATGAAAACTAGAAGATATTGTAGCCACATTCAGGTTATTTAAGTACTCAATAATACAAGAACCTCCATAAAGACATTCCTTCCTTTTAAGGCGTATTTCACTATAGTATGTGGGATCAGTAAATTTTACAAAGGAATCAGCCCTGTTGTTGTAGTGGTAAACAAAACTGGACTGATAGAGTTCTTCCAAAGTTGTAATTTGCTTACTCATTCCTGGGTTCACGAGAATGCTGGTAAAATATGTCTGAAATATGCAACTAATTGCAAAACTGTACCAAACAACAGCCAGAAACACTGCCCTAAATGTGTTATTTCTTGGTATCTCTGGCACAGAAATGCCCAAGGTTACTGCCCAGATGATGGAGACGGAACTCAAGACACCTGTAGACGTATGTGAATGATGTAGTTGAGTAAATCTTGTAACATTAACCACCCCCCATATAAATACAACTGCTAACACAAATACACCACATATTGCCACCCACAAGGTGGGTGTGAATATTGCCATAACTCTCTCCATTCTGTCATTAGGCACACCACAGGGAACATACCAAACCATGATGTCATCCAGATGTGATATAGTCGGGTCTGCAAATGCAGCAGCCACTGGATGAAGTGGGAAGCCACCAAATGTGAGATCTGCCAAGCCTCTCTCTAGATCTGTAATACTTTTCAAGCGAACTGTCACTGCATCTCCGGAAGGAGCTTCTTGGTATATGATAGTTGCATTTGCTGCCTGTGCTAGCTGCTGTATGTACTGTACTTCTACACCAGTGTAAGTGTGACTAGTGTCATTGATCACTACAAGTGCTGGAGGAGTATCAATGATAGACACACGTAGAGGACATCCATGAAACTGCTTTGGGATTTTATCTGAAAGCAGAGGTGCCTTTTTCAAGAGCCTTTGTTTACCTTCATGATGCAATTCTTCTATCAAGAAAATATTAATTTTTTCACATGTTTTATTGATTGATATGGAATCCATGTATATAGTCCAAATGACAGAGGGATATTGTTTTTGCTTAAAGACTGTGTACTTCCCAAAAATTTGGTGCCCACTTTTGGAATTAGAAGAAGTACGTTAGAAACCTTGTAACTGTTCCACAGTTCCTCTGCAGTGTCTAGTGCCAACGTGAAACATTCTGTGAGTGATTTTCTATAACCACGACGAGGAACCTTCCTCGAGAATTCCACGAAGGGCTGTTCTTTGTATCTTCCAACTGATCGATTAAGTTTCCTATGACGTCATCCTCTCGTTCCTCAGCCCACGTGAATATGATGTAGCCGTGGTGTTTTCCAAAGTTATCGAATATAATTTCTGGTATTTGGGCTCCCATACAAGAGATCTGAAGTGGCCATCTTGTTATGTGGTTCAGGGTATGCAGAAGAAAGTATACCACGTTCATTCTGTCAGCATTTGGTGGTTTTGGAGCTAGTGTATGTTGAGTGTGCGTGTCCTTGGGTGCATTGCTTGGCCAAGAAACAAGGACAGATCGCCCTGGTTCAAACTGTTGGTAAACAATATCTCGTACGTAATAGGCCAGGTGCTGTTCTTCAGAAGTCAGTAGGTAACTGTCTCCTAATGGAACGGGCGGCTTGAAGATTCCAAATGCCAGACAGCACGGGAATGACCTTCATAGTCTATAGTCTGACTCTTGCAACTGAAGAATGAAATACCCTAAATATGAATGAAAATATTTCAGCATTATTGTTACAAGTATTAGAAAGACAGACAAGGTACGTATAACGTAACATTGAGGCGACGTTCGCTTAACCATTTTTGACGTGGAAAAGCAATAATATTACATATTCTGTGTCTGTAGCCTTAGTTATCACATGCAAGCTCTGCGCCGTATTATATTGTCATCTGTGACCTGTCTGGCTCTACCATATTTTTCCACATTATCTCATAAACGGCACGATTTTCGAAAAAAAAAAAGTTATTGGACATAAAATGCGTGTTTTGAATTTCTCTACAACTTTTGTCTGAAACACTTCTCATTCTAAGAAGAATTCAGCGAGATATCATAAATGTACGTAGGTCTTCATGTAAAGTACCCGTTATTGTTGTCAGATTTTAATGAAACTTGAATTTTCTCGACAGATTTTCGAAAAATATTCAAATATTAAATTTCATGAAAATCCGTCCAGTGGGAGCCGAGTTGTTCCACGCGGACGGACAGACGACAAAGCTAATAGTCGCTGTTCTCAATTTTGCGAACGCGCCTGAAAATAAAACTGCAAATACAGTACATGTTTGCCCATTGAAGTAGTATGATTTACATCCAGTAACAGTTCAGAGCTAGCGGCTCTGTTCCACAATTTTTTTGGACACACTGCTGCCATAAAAGTATGCCAGTACAATGCCTTAAAGAATGATACTCATCTAAGTTACACACAGCATTATTGTAAATATTGTACTTCGTGAGGTAATACACAGATTTTGTCATGGCGTTCTTTGCTATGGAAATATCACACGGTACGCACAGTTTAAATGTAAATCCATTTTTCGTCCGTAAGGAAAGTGTGATCTTCCCAATGCCGATTTATACGAAACTCACAAATGCTCAACAGCATTATGCTCTCAGTTCGTATACCAACTTTCACCCAATTCGAGCAAACAAATGTGGCAAGTACGGACAGACATTCATTTACGCCCCGAAGTAAAGTTTGGTTATCACTGTTCCTGTTCTCATGAAACTGATACATTCAGTAATTTTTTTGTCGACGTCTCCAATACCGAATTTTATCCAACACGTACGAAAAATGTAGAAAATTAGGGTAAATATTACGCCTCTACGTAAAGTATGACTGTCATTACGCCGATTTTCGCGAAGCTCTCATGCTTGCTCGACAGCTTTTGCGAAGAACTCCTATACCGAATTTCATGAAAGTGCGACAAATGGTTTAGTCGCCGATACTGGTCACTGGCGGACGGAGACGGTCTCAACATAAGGCGTTGTTTACTTCGCAAAGAACACCCAAAGATTCAGTTAGCACCTCACAGAGAACAATACGGTTCAATTAGAAAGACCAATCTTTAAGATAGCTGTTGAATTTGATAATTGTGTGAAACACGAAACCTTTGTGGAAAAACGTGCAGTTTCGTATGTTACAGTAGGTTGTGGGCTTAATGTTTGTATCTTGTACCACTCTTGATTAAGCATCCTGCGATGTTTCTGCACTGTACCCTGCACATTAATACTGTCTGCCATTCAGATTTCTCTGCATTCGAGGTAGGCCTACGTGTGCGAAACGAAAACTGTACAAAGAACGTGACGCGCCATTATATCACTTGTTTTATCGTTCCATACTAGCACATTATTTATTAAAATGCAGTGCATTTAAGATCTTGTCTTCTTCCTGTCTCCCTTCTTTTACGTGTATCTCGGTCAATGTATGCTGATCAGTATCAGTATTGACTTCTACAGGCTCAATGTGCATTCAGTTTTCCTGAAAACAGGGTTGTTCAGAGTTATTGAGTCCCAAGAAGGGTGAAATGAGTGAGTAGTTTGTATAGAGACTAGGCTACGGCCTGAACGGTCCGGGGTTTGGATTCCGGCAGGGGCAAGAGATTTTTCTCTTCTCTGAAAACGTCCAGACCGGCTTTGGGGCCCACCCATCCTCTTATTCAATGGGTACCAGGGTTCCTTCCCGGGGGTAGGGTGGGAGGTGCGTGATATTGACCACTCAGTTCCATGTAGCGTCGAGATTAAGAATGAGTGGAGCTATACCTCTACTCCCCCGTATGCCTTCACGGCGTTGGTCAAGGACAGCTTTACTTTTTTTACTGTTCTACATAACAAGGAAGTTTCTATTCATACAGGCTACAGACTGCTTCTGGGATATCAGAAAGTCTGGAGCTTAGATGGGCTGGATATGTAGCAAGAATGAAGACAATGCATGAGCACCTTGGGGAGAAACCTCTTGGAAGACGAGCAAATGAAATACAATGAACGTGGGAGGATAGCATGAGAGTTAGTAGTCTGGAAATCGGCTAAAGTGGATAGACCTGGCTGCTCACTGCATTCAGTTGTGGGTGTTCAGTATCGAGTGTTGAACATTATGGTTGTGCTAGCGACGTTAATTGACCGATGAGTTATGTGTTTAACGGCCTGTAAATATGCAGTAGGTGAACTGGGCAGATACATGGTTACAAACATTATAAAACTAAATAAAGCTCTGTTGCAGAGTTCCTTAGCCAGTGGGTCATCGTGCCGCTTAGGGTGGGTCGCCATGATTCTCTTTAGTTAGTGACATAACCTCCACATCCTACAACCTACCTGAGTGAAACAGTTTCCAGCACTCGCCATAACAAAATATAAGCTCCAAAGTGTACTTAAACCAGGGTCTGACTTCATATGTAGTGCCGAGGTTAAGAATGACTGGAGCTATACCTTTACTCCCGCTTTGATGCCTTCATGGCGTGGATCGGGACAACTTTACCTTTTCATATTTTATTCCATATGGAACAGTCTTAGGAAGACGGAGAAACAGATTTTTGTGACGTATCAACAATTCGTCACTATGCAGCGATCCCCCTTCTGGTACGTTATTGCAAATACGTACCAACGTCAGACAATATTTATTTCCAATAATATAAAGTCATCGAAAAATAATGCCCTCATTTTGAAGGGTTCTGCTCGTGGATGGTAATTCTAAAAAAGAATATAAAAAATGCGTTCCTTTTAACTAATGTCCATTTGAGTTGCGATTGGGCTTTCTTCGACAAACCGTAATGGTGAACTGTTCGTTCTGTAAGTGTTGTGGTGTGGGCGATTGTATGACGCAATTTTCGTCGTGAATATAGACAGTATCCTCATCATCATAAAGCAACTTATCATTGATATCATCAGTTCAAAAAGATTTGTAGTTTTCCTCAATCGGAAATCAACAGGTTCATTTCGTACATCATAGAAAATTGTTGATCAAATCAGACAATTTCGTATATGGAACGAGGAAACAATTTTGTCCCATAATTTGCGGTCCGGAACAGTATACAGTATACAAATGCAACTGAGAATTTGTGGTTACAAAAGTCATCTATAACGTGGAAATTATGTAATGTAAGCCACAATTATGACAATGACGTCATCACTAAATTACATCGTTATCAAATAATGTGCGGGGCAATTAAACGAGGCTTAGCGTAATATGCTAGAAGAGAAGCCCAGCTGAAGTTCTGTAAGGTTATGGCTGTACCGGCTTTGTTCCATGGCAGCGAAACACGGGTCCTTAAGAAGGCGAAGTCACATACAGGCTGTAGCAATAAGACTGCTGTGAGGAATCGTACCTTGCATGATCAGGTACAAAATGAAAATATAAGACAGGAGTTAAATATAGTCTCAGTTTTAGATAAAATTAGAGATAATAAAGGTAACTGGAGAGAACACTTCGGAAGGATCCACCGTAGAGGAAGAAGATGCCTAACTAGACCAAGTAAAATATGAAAGTGAAACCAGAACAGGTCGAAAGGCCTAAGCTCTGACAGGGAGAAAAATATGTGTAAATGAACCAACCGATTGCACTAATGGCACTAGGCAAAGAGATGTGGAGCACTGCTACCAACATGACATGACTGAGCTGTCGCTGTACTGACGTGTCCGGAGATTAGGCTATGGGCTGAACAACAGAGAAATCGTGGCTTGATTCCTGGCAGGGGGGACAAGACATTTTTCTCTTCTCCAACGCGGTCCAGCCCAGCTTTCGGACTTGGCCAGCCTCCTAGTCCATGGGTGCTAGAGGCCTCTTTCCCCAAATGTAAAGCAGTCAGAAGGTGAAACTGACCTCATAGTGTCCATGTTACAAATGCGTGGGTCTATACCTCCACTCTTCCATACACCTTCATGGCGTGGTGCTTAACCAAGTTCAGGGATAACTTTACCTATACATTACTGTTGTTATTACATGCCACACAGTGTGTGTACAGACACTGCAACATGCAAAGCAGTTTGAATGTACACTTCACGTGACCAATGATGGCGTTAAAGTTTGTTCAAAATAACTTGTAATTTTCACTGATATTTACATTTTCCATTCACCTTTATAAGTCAATTATTCCATGAACTCAGTGTAACCCTTCAAAACCATGGGTGTTAGCTTTTGGTGGCCACATACAATTCTTTTAATCTGACTTCATGCAACACTGTACATGCAGACCATTTTGCAAGATGGCAGGCAGTACAGCAATTGCCACTATTCCAGTTTCTTGTAAGTTGGGTTCCATACACTTTTGTTCAGCGTACTGCAGTTAAATAATGTTCTTACTCAGCTCACAGACACATATCACCTAACAAACATGTTGCTCACTGCACACTGAAGTTCTGCCAGTGAAATTAAGAAGGTGACATCACAAATGCTTTCTTTCAGATCATCTCCAGAGCAAGGATTATTACTGTACACTTTATCCTCCATCACTTTTGTGTATCATGTATTCAAAATTCCTCACTGAAATCAGACCACTGGTAACGCAGTCCCTTCAGTGACATTCACAAATGCATTAATTCATACAATATGGCATCATATGGAAGGATTTTATTATGGACTGGATAGGATGTTTAAAAATACCATCAAATATTTTCTTGACAAGGCTGAGGAAATCACAACATAAAATCGCTCAGAATTGTCAATCAACAGACTGTGAATTGAATTCAAGTCCACCCAGATATGAAGCAGGGCTGCTAACCTCTCAAAAGTGTTTGGTGTAGCTTCGGTAGTCTGTCTACATACAAGCTGCCTGTCACGTAAGTGTAACGTGACACAAACCATAGAACTACAAATCCTAATATCTGTCAATTAGCAAGATTTTCAGCACCCGTCCAGACTGGTCCTGGGGCCCACCCAGCCTCCTGTACAATGGGTACCGAGTCATTCCCGGGGGTAAAGTGGCCGGGGCGTGGCGTTGACCACCCACTCCCATCTAGCGTTGAGGTTAAGGAAAGAGTACAGCTATACCTCTGCTCCCCCTCTGGGCCTTCATGGCCTGTTCTAGGGCGAACTTTACCTTTACCTCACCTTCAGTCTTGGGCAGTACATCTCTATGGGCGTCCTCGGGGAGGAGGCTCAGTATCTCTCTAGGAAAATATGTAACAGTTTTCCAGGCTGAGATATATGCTATCCTGGCCTGTGTTTATGAAATACAAGCTCATGCAAGATCAGAGAAATACATTAGTATTTGCTCTGATAGTCAAGCAGCTTTGAAGGCTCTCCAGGCTGCTAAAACAACGTCCCCATTGGTACGGCAGTGCCAAAGGGGACATACTGGAATACATGGAAATGAAATTGCCGACGAACTCGCAAGGGGGGGTTCTGAAAACCATTTTATGGGACCAGAACCGGCCCTGGGAGTCTCGAGGCAAAGTATAAGGAGGAAAATTCAGTGCTGGTTGGACAAACAGCACTTGATAATGCGGCAGGGACTAGCTGGCACTCAGAGACAGGCTCAAGAGTTGATCTCGGGCCCCCGTACTGCCGCTAGGACCAGACTGCTGTCCTTTAGTAGGACACAATCCAGAGTGATTACTGGCCTGCTTACTGGACATAACACCTTGAGAAGACACCTCTACATAATGGGACTGAGTGACAGTCCCTTATGTAGGAAATGCGGAGCAGAGGAAGAGACCTCAGCTCACGTTTTGTGTGAATGTGAAGCTCTGGCGACACATAGACACACTCATTTGGGTTCTTTTTTCCTGAACCCTGAAGACATCAAAGAACTAAGCCTAGGGGCAATCTGGACCTTTATTACAAGGACAGGGCTCCTGACTTAGATTTGGTTAAGGGGCACAAAGGGCCTGTTAAAGGCCTACGTGCATCGGGACCATGAGGGCCCGACCCATACTTCTATTCTATTCTATTCTGGGCAGTACATCGCAGTATTCCAAGGAGAAGTATACACATTAAGGCATGTCTAACAGAGAATATAGATAGAGGCTATAAGAACAGCATTCCATCTGACAGTGAAGTTGTGATCAGAGCACTTGACATCTAACAGATCAACTCTCAATTGGTGTCGGGTTGCCATGTCTCTAATTAAACCAGCTGAACATAGCAGGGTGCAACTGACGTTGGTGCCAGGACACAGAGTATTGAAAGGAATAGGGCTGCTGATCTGAATATCCTTAAAAAGGATAACAGGACATGGACTGGCCTGTGGCATAACAGAAAGAGTTGCTAAATATGCTATAATGAACTGGATGAGCAGACAGCATTGAGAATCCTGACATTCATAACTGGACAAGGCCAAGAAAGGTTCCTTGATGCTTTATCTGAAAGAACTATGGAACTATCATGGCTAAATAGGAACTAGCTAAGACAAGTCACAGGACTAATTACAGGACACTGTCATCTGAGAAGTCACCTATTCAAACTGGGACTAGTATACAGTCCCATTTGTGAAATGTGCTACAAAGGAAATGAGTCTACCAAGCCATTTTTTGGCTGATGCAAGACTTATCACCTACCGTTTCTTGAAGCCAAGTGCCTATCAGAAGACCCCACAGGCAAGATACTGCACTTCATTCAGAGTGCAGGACTGCTAGAGGGTTAATTTTATAAAGATGTGAAACAGGCCATAAAATGGTCATGATACAATAGTTGATCAATGCACGATTTTGTAGTGCTTCAGTTGCTCCTCCTGTGTGTGTAGACAAAGATAGACTATTGCATATGATACCTAAAGATGATCATAAATTTATCTTTGCACAGCCTCAAGAATTGTGTGAATTTAAACATTAAAAATCAGCTTACACATTTAACACAACATTGCCTTGCATAATGACTGGGAACAGCTATTTTACGTTCCTTGGTTCTGCTGAAATTGTCGTCAGATTTTAACTCAAGGTAACAGTATTAGCACTGGACAAATGCAATGCCCAGTTAACTATACCAAGGGCATATACTGCTACAGTAGTGCAATTCGCAGTAAATTAAGGGCAAGTTATATACAGGGTTTTCATTCTGTGATGCTGCATAGGCACTGTACCAGTCCAGCTCATGTTTACAAGCACATGTGCAGCATCACAGTTTGAACAACCCGTACATAATATACCCACACATGACTGACATATAAAGAACTTAACCTAACCAGGAAGTCTTAAGTGCCAAATTACATATTAATATTATCCATCCATCTTGTCAGTCTTCCAACTGAATTTTATTTTTGAAAAGTCACAAAATAGTAACTCCTGTGTTCAATAACTACAATTTTCAAATGGCCCCTATATGCCCAGGGCAGTACTGCCAGACAGTTACATTCAGCATATGTCTTAAAGGTATTGTTTTTCTATTGTGACACAGACAGATGTCAACATTAAGTCATCTCTCTCCATATTGCAGTTCCGTGTATTTGTCATTCATGGTAAATGCATGTACACTACTTGTTAATGAGTATATAACATAAGAAAAACTAAAATGTAAAGTCTATAGTCTTACAGTTTGTGCTGGCCCAAGACATGAAGGATGTAGCAGTCAGAGGGTTAAAGTGTCAGAAAGGTCAACACTGTTATTAAACCCTTTGGGATGGGCACAATGCACTTGGGCATTTGCCGGCTGAGATCAGGCAGTATCAGTTTTGTGCCAAGTAACATGTATTAAAAAAACAATGTTACATATTTAGCATAATGCCATACCAGTAAAGCATCATACTTTTATTTAAGACACACAACATGTGTAATATACTGGCATGGCATTCTGAGGTTTACACGTGGAAAAAGTTGCTCACAGAAATATATAAAAGAATTTTAACATCAACAAGAACAGGCCAGACCGGCTGTAACAGAGATTAAACTAGTATGGCACCCAGCTGTGAACACTGTATCATGAAATGTATTTCAGCAATAGTCCTCAAAAGGACAAGTAATGCACCTTTTCATCCACCCTTACTTCAAAGAATGAGGCCTCAAAGGTCACACAAAATGGAAATTCTCTACCTAGAATCCTAAGAATTCAGAGGTCTCCAAGATATGGTAATTTAAATCAAATCTGAAGTAACATTAAGCCAGATGCTATTTTAGTACAATTTATATACATTTCAAAATAATTTCTGAACAATAACTACAATACAAGATGATTATGCAACGAAATCATTATGCATTAATGCAGTCATTAAGAAAATGGACAAAAATACGCACTATAGAACCGTTCATTATCAAATAACCATGAGCCTGGATCACAACTGTTACCTTGTGCAATTGGTACATGTACACTGGTAACAGGTTCAGTCAAAAGTTACAAAACATGACCCTTTACATCCTGCAATTTTCTGTCTCTTCAGTTATGTTACCTACCAATAAAACACAAGAGACATGATTAATTTTAGAGTAAAACTGATGTATAGTTCAAAATCACAGATCACATGTTTGTATACACTGTGGGCTGTACCATCAAAGCTCTCAATCTTGACACATGGGTTTGCATTCATATGGATCTTACAATTTACAAAAATAACACAGACACTTTGGATTTCGTTGCTGTACAAAGTAAATTCCATAACTATGTAGTGTAATAATACTATATCTGTATACAAAGCTAGAATAAAATACATTGCTAAGATAACACATAGCCATGGCTTCTAGTGACATGAAAGAATATCGAATTATAAGAGTAACACGGAACAAATCAGTCAAATGCTCTCTATTCCTTTCTTTGAAACGGAGTACGGACCAGTGACAGTGATCATCTATTCACCGAACACAACAAGGACTGCCATGATGCCAATGCCCAGAAGCAAGCATGCCAGATGAAGCAAAGATTGCTTGGGGTTCTCCTCGCGAAGAAGATCTGGCAACACAGTGACTAGTGCAATGTGCAGGAATCCACCTGCAGTAAATGGCAGAATCCATGATGTCCGCGCCTCTGTCAAGTATAAACACATAATATGTGCAGTCCACATCATGTAACGGCACAAAATGACAGACTTTCAATACAAGAAAACATAATGGAAGGTAACATCTTATATGTAACACGAATGAAGACTGTACAGTCATTGTAGGAAACACTACAGAGTAAAGAGTATGGAGGAGCAGCAGTCTGGTCTCTCACACTGAGGGAGGAACATAGGCTGAGGGTGTTCAAGAATACGGTGCTGAGATGGATATTTGGGCCTAAGAGGGACGAGGTGACAGGGGAGTGGAGAAGACTACATAACGAGGAACTTAATGATCTGTACTCATCACCAAATATTATTTGGGCGATCAAATCAAGAAGAATGAGGTGGGCAGGCCATGTAGCATTAATGGGTGAGGGGAGAGGTGCATACAGGGTTTTGGTGGGGAGACCTGAGGGAAGGAGACCACTTGGAAGACCCAGGTGTAGATGGGAGGAAAATATTAAAATGGATCTTCAAGAAGTGGGATGGGGGGGGGGGGGCTATAAATGTAGCTAGTGACTGATCTGAATGCTGATGCTGCAGAGGAGGGATCAATATTAATAACGAAAAAGAAAATCTGAAGTTGGGATTGCCAAGTGTACTGTCCTGTATTGCCAGAGTGACGTCCTAGTATTTGTCAATTGTGACTGTCCTGTATTGCCAAGTGTACTGTCCTGTATTGCCAAGTGTACTGTCCTAGTATTGCCAAGTGTACTGTCCTGTATTGCCAAGTGTACTGTCCTGTATTGCCAAGTGTACTGTCCTGTATTGCCATACCAAGCATGGAGAAATACAAGTTCTGTAATGCAAGCCACATCATCCAAATGTTACATTATCTTTCTCATGCTGCAACATTAGTCTTTCCCAGTTTTGCATTGTGTCTCGTAAAGATTGGTCATTGGGTACGATAAATGTTTTGTGTTGAGCAACGAGTGTTCATTTGCAATGCTGTTGCAAAGCAGGCATCATGGAAAAAATGTCATTAAAAGTTTCTAAAAAATATTCTTTATCAACAGTGCTATGTAAAAGAACAATATATAGAATTGTGGAAAAATAGCAAGACACAGGTTCAGCAATGAACAAAATAAAATACAAAAACTGTATTTTTTTTTTTTTGTATGTTGCATGGTTTGCATTGGATAGGAATGTAAACAGCCAAAACAACAGATGATGGTGTTACAAAAATCCCCACGCAATCAGTGAAGTCTCCTTTACATCACCTTAAAGTGCAGTGAGTGCATGCAAAATTGTAGGACCCATGCTTTAAAAGAACCAAATTATGACCATTATGTTACGTTAATCCTGACACCATTATTCAGGGAATTAACAGAAGAATAGAAAGTATAGGAGGGAAAAGATTAGTGAGGCTAATAATTCGGTGAAAGCCAATTGCCATTTGCTCCAGAATCTTCTGCCTTCTCATTTGCTGTCTAAAAACATTAAGGGTTAAATTTATACAGAATTATAATTTTGCCTGTTGCTTAGTATGGATGGGAAACTTAGTCATATTAAGTGAAGAATACAACTGAGAGGGTTTGAAAATAGAGTGATGAGGAAGATATATGGACCTAAGAGGGAAGAAGTACCAGGAGGATGGAGAAAACTACATAATTAGGAGATTCATAACTTGTATTCTTCACCTAAGTATTATCAGAATAATCAAATCAACGAAGATGAGATGGATGGGACGCATGGCATATATGGTGGAGAAGAAAAACGCACACAGGCTTTTGGTTAGGAGACATGAAGGGGAGAGACCACTTGGAAGACCTAGACATAGATGGAAAGTTGTAGACTGGATTTTTCTGGCTCAAGACTGGAACAAGTGGCAGGCTCTTGTAAATTCAGTAATGAACTTTCAGGTTCCATAAAATACAGGGAACGTCTTCACTAGGTGAGGGACTATTAGCTTCTCAAGAAGGAGCCTGCTGCATGGAATGAATTAAGTCAGTTGATAAGGGATGACCATCTATTTCTCTGGTGTCCACAATAACTTTCAAACATTCAAAACAATTTTTTAATTTATCGCTCATAACTGCAAAGTATGTGGTGATTTCCAGTGCATGAACCAAATCTCACCATGCAAATGAGTACTGAATGCACTCCCCTTGTCTGGCTGACATTCACAGCGGTCACATTTAAGTTCAGTGTTGAACTGAGTGCTTCAATGCCAAAATACACCTCCCCACAGAAAACTAGGGGAGGAAACTGAATTTAACCATATTGGTTTCTCATGTCCATAACAAGCCTCTAGGCATAAAATAACTCGGGTTGATGATTATGTTGATGAAAAGGAGTCCTAGTTAATAAAATCAAATTCATTTCTAGTGTTCTGAAATTGAAACTCATTAAAGGGCTGTTGTGAAGTGTCACATCATAAAATGTATGTGTTGCAAAGGGTCAAGTTCATACATCTGAACTACTTAATCACAAATCACAGTATTCTCAGATTAATTGATAATTAATCATGAGAGACATGCAACTTTTAACTAATTACTTTTCCACTTCAAAACCCGAGATTAAGTTACGGTTTCCCAGTCCTCAGAGTTATGACACTGCAATCCAATATTTCATATGAACATACTCACACCATGTAAAGGTTTAGCCATTTTGGAATGGGTTCCATCAAGGGAGTGTTTGGAAGTAGTGAAAAGGGACATCAGCTAAAAGTCCTGAGACATATAATTGTTATAAGATCTGCATTTTTTTATTCCTCATGAAATGATGAGTGCTGGAAACCACAGTAATATTAATCTTGTATTTAAATTCATTCTGTATCTTACCAACTGTAGAAGTTGCCCCACTGAGGTACACAGCTGTGAGAGCACCTAAAACTCCCGTTGATGCTGTAACAATCTGGGCTCGTGCTGCATCCCATCGTGAGAATCCTGATCTCAGGAGAATGGCAAAGTCCCCAACTTCATGAGGAATCTCATGGAAGAGGATGGCAAGAGTTGTCAGGACACCATGAGGAAGTGACACTAGGAAGCTGCCTCCTACTGCCAAACCATGAGTAAAGTTGTCCAATGAATTGGCCATGAGGTTCAGGTATCCACTCACCTGGCAACATAAAATAAAGCACTGATCATAAAAGTAAGGTTTTCCCTACACATACACACCATACCAAAAAGAAATATGAGGAATGAAGGTAAAGCTGTATGCATTCTTAACCCTAGAACTATATGGAGGGGCTACTCCCTAATTTGCTTTACCCCCAGTGAAAGTACCCTGGTTTCCCCTGGAGAGGAGGCTGGGTGGGTACCAGAACTACTCTGGATAAGAGCTGAACCCAGCTTTTTAACAAACAGTTATATAGATATTCTGTTAGACACTGTCCCTTGTCTGTTGTATATTCGGTGTACACTTTAACTCCCATTCATGCGAGTTCCATTTGGATGAATTTCAATATGCACGTGCTATCTTTTATACCCTCTATTTTTTTGTACACAAACCACATTCAGACACATGAGCTGAGCATCACAATCAGTAATAGTACACCTGCCATCTCCATACCGCTGTTTGCACAGTTTCGTGAATTTTAGTATGTTACACTATTTACATGTTGCTAACTGTTAAACAAATGCCATTATGCCAGTGCCAATGGAGGAGAAGAGGAAGCTCGAAGAAGCTCGAGATCATCTCGGAATTTAAAGATAGTGAAGGTGCATTGGCCAAAGGATGAGCATTTAGAGTTAATGAATCCATGGTGTGCAGCGTTCGCTGTCATTCATTCACTCATTCATCTCCACACTGAAGATCATGGATGCCATCACCAATAATGAGGCTGCATGGCAGATATCAAGGAATTCACCAACAATGCTGTCTGAAGGAAGATGTGGCCTTTGATGGATTTGGAAAAACGTAGTGGAATGCCATGTAGAAGTAGAGGATCACTCACTGAAGTTGTGGCACTAGGGAGACGGCTTGGTGGCAAACACTTCGATGACCTGCAGCCAGACGACATCTTGTGGCTAATAAACTCCCACAAAGAAGAGCTGTCTACAGAAAACCTGATGCAGCAGGAGACAGTGCACACCCTGCTGGAGGATTATGAGAGGATAAGCCTGCACTGGTGGACCTGTTCACAATTCACACCTATAGAAGGAACTGAAGATGTTTGAAAGTTGCATCACTTTTCTGCAGAACCCTGATGGGGAAGAAACATCTATAGCACAATGGTTCCATACCAATTTAATATTGACTGGAAAGAGGAAAAAGGCTTGGTAGGCAATGCTTATGGAGTTCTTCAGTCAGATCAGCAATGTTTCTCAGCCTTTTTGATTGTCACCCTCTTCTGCAGATGACCCAATCTATCAGCCAGTATCTTCAGGTTTACCATGGCCATCTGTGATGGATAGTGGTATTGAGCCTGACTCTCATGAGGTCTGTGTGATTGTTCTGTGACATTTTTACAACATCTGTCCATTTGTAATGTACCTTTAACACCACCCCTGATTTGTATTACCTCATGTATTGTACATATTAGAATGTAAAGCTTAATGTGTACGACAGCTTGGAACCTAACCCATCATTTCTTGTAGTTTCTAAAGCCCCATCTGCCTGAATTTTATGTGCGCTTGGAATCTAACCTGTTATTTCTTGTAGTTTCTAAAGTTCTTTCTGCATGAATTTTATGTGTGCATGGGATGGAGGGGGATCTACTGTATCTTCATAAGCTGGCTCTATTTCTTTCTTCAGGTGACTGGTTGACAGCTTTCCTGTTATTGTAATTGACTATATATCATTACCACAAATTTTGTGTTAATCACTGTTCGCTGATTTTGAGTACAGTACCATGTATTTTGACACAGTGCTATACTCAGGAGGAGGGGGGGGGGTATGGGGAGGAGGAGGAAGAGGAAAAGGCAGGCTCCTTGACATGGGGATATACTTAGATACTTAAAAGATCCTGTCATAAAATCATAAAATTGTAATTCTCACCACCACTACTGAAGAGAACAGTGGAATGTCATCTGACTCACACTCACAATTTATATTTCAAATGTCAGTCACAGACTCATTGGCCTGAGGTTCCCTGAAATGCCTGGCAAATACTGGGAGAGTTCAATAAACAGCCCCACATCCTTCCTGATTCATCAGTCCCACTCAATACATGTAATTCAGCCATTACAATTGTGAATACTTGATAGTGCCATAAGACAACCAAATACATAATCAACAAGGATGTGTAATACCTAACATCCTGCTGCTATAGACAACCTGATACTTAACGTTTTAAACAACACTGCATCTGTGTACCTTTTTAGATGCAGATTTCTTTGAACCAATGGATGACTTCTTGTTATGTGTCCTTTTGTTTGCACAGTGGCCATTTGCATACCCACTGACATGTCCTTTAACATTATTGTTTAGCATGTATTTCTTCTCCTGTTTAACATTTAAATTTGAGCTTGTATTCTGTATGTCCACATTCCCTGCAATGGAGGTGAAAAATTTCTCCAGTACAATGAAGACCAGCAAACCGGCCAGCACCCACAGTCCTTTGTTCACAGATGGTTGTCCAACCAGTGGGTCTGCAACAGCATAAAGTTTTGTTACTGATTATGTGAAATAGAATAAAAATAAGGCCTCCCTTCTTCTGGGATATAATATCACAGCAGTGGGTAATTGATTCCTGACATTTTGTGACAATGTAGTGGTATCAGCTTCAAGGGTCAAAATGGCCAAGAAAACTCATAATATGCAAATTTTCTGAAAATAAACAGTTTCTCACACATGTAGCAAGAATGCCTATGAGCACTTGAGTGTACTTTAGATAAGATTAAGTGTCAACATTACAAGAATCAGACAATGAATTTTCATCACATACGGCTATTTAAAAAATGGAACTTAATTCTTTGTCACCTGAGCAGCAATTTTGTATTCAGAAAAATAAGTTGCTGAATAATTTGGTACTGCAGTTGATGATTCTTCAACAGCTAAGACTTGTAAAGGAGCTGAATATTAAAACTAACTCTCCACATGTTGCTCCCATCATTCATGTTTTAGAATAAATATCAAACACATAAACTTCATTTACACTGGCCACCACAAAGTTGTGAGTTGTGAAAAATTAATAAACTCCAGAGTTCATTATTGTAAGTTCCTTTACCATGAAGTGAATCCCAATTTGCTACAATTAAATGAAACAAAAATGAACATGATGACACACTTTGAATTTGCTTTAGTACAGTTCCATATATGCACCTTTCTCTTGGTCTGGGGCTACCACAGCATGGGCCACTTATCCAGACATTCTCAAAAATTTCGGCTTTCCACACCCAAAAAAAATAGAAAGTGTAAGTTTCCCTTTTCAGAAGCTTTGTTCTAGTTGCTGCAAATGAAAAGTTTCTTGGTTGTTGAGTGGGGAGAGGAATCCCAATTTCAAAGCTTTCTAGGTCCCAGGATCTAACATCCCTCAACTTTCTTTCCTGGTGATATGTAAAATGTGCAGTTTAGAGAGCCATCTGATATGCAGACAATGTTGAAATATTACTGGTATAATACAATCTCTTATGAACATGTCTCTACTTAGATAAGGGGATCCAATCATTTCACCAGTTAAGAGGGTTGAGTTACTTAGCGACAGGTTGTCATACGCATGCTAAAAGGTCGCTGGTGTCATATTATTGTCCTGACTATGCATGCACTAACTGATGATAGATGATATGATAGAAAAACAGAATTTGAATTTGATCAATTATTTCAGTAGAGTACTGGACAATCTTTCCAGATTTCAATGCAAAAAAAGGGATAACATGATAGGATCCACCTGACACAAGACAAGGTTTTTGGGAACATAGCAATGTTCCTTTGGGTTCCACAAAGGCTGCGAGATAATAAGTTTCTCAAAAATGACTCCGCTCCACGGAGCTAGTTAAGTTAGTTAGTTAGTTATAAGCAGAAATGCTGGTCACAGCTGTGTATAATCAAATGAAACATAAGGCTGTACTGATTAATCATTCTGGTCCAAATAAAATTTGCAAGAATTGCAAGAACCAGACATAAGTCTTCATAGATCAGTATCTGCTACATCACTCTCAAGATGTAAAGACTAAACTTTTTCACAGAGGAGTTCCTGTCTGAGAGCTAGTAGGACTCACCAACATGAGCATCCTGGTGCACCGTCCAAACCTCTGGCAGGAGATGCAGGAACACATCTCCCAACAGACATCCTACAGCAAAACTAAGCAGGGTTCGCAAACTTCGGGCGCCACCTGTCAACACAGTAAAAAAGAATTTGACAACTGAGGGACTTCACAGAGACCTTGTAATTCAATTTGTAGATCACTAGAACGTGTAACAGATACATGAAACTGCAACTAACACGATTTATTATAGAAAAGCATACAGGTATAACAGTCATATGGTGGTGTAGATATGTCAGCACCTCGTAGAAGGAACTAGACTACATACAACTATGTTGCATGAAGTTTATTCTGCAGCCTGTCTGAACTGCAAACTGTTGACGTCTTCTTCCCTAAGAGTACTGACAAATTACCCAACATAACACCAGTATGTTTAATTTCCACGTCATTTACTCATGAATTACACATCACTCATTAACTCAAAAGCAAAATGTCACATGAAGACAATGCCTAGAAAATATCACTTTTGCAAGGAATTCTTCACCAGAAACCGAAAATAAACACTGTTTTTGAATTCTGGAATCGCCTTCCACAGAAACACATGCGTCGTTGCATTCTTGTGCTAAATTAGTTGGTTCTGTATCAGTGTTTATGTGCGTTCGCAAAATTTCGAAAAGCGACTATTAGCTTCGTCATGTATGTCCGTCGGTTGGCAAGCAACAACTCGGCTCTCACCGGACAGATTTTCATGAAATTTTATATTTGAGTATTTTTCGAAAATCTGTCGAGAAAATTTAAGCTTCGTTAAAATCTGACAAGAATAACGGGTACTTTACACGAAGACTTATTTACATTTATGATGTCTCGCTGAATTCTTCTTAGAATGAGAAATGTTTCAGACAAAAGTTGTGAAGAAAATCAAAACACACATTCTATGTTCAATAACATTTTTTCCGAAAATCATGCCGTTTATTAACGTGGAAAAATGCGGTAGAGCCAGACAGGCCACAGATGACAATATAATACGGCACATGCGCTTTGCATGCCGGGTAACTAAGGCTACAGACACACTCAGAATACGTAATATGTACTGCTTTTCCACGGCAACGCGAAAGCGCGTCGATGTTACGTTATACGTACATTGCCTGTCTTGTTGTATCAATAAACTATGCGGTCAACAAACACAAAAACCGACCCACACACAGCCATCGCATCAACCTTCTTCACACTGCTGTTCCAATGCAAGGCACCCATCCCTGTAGATCACGTTCGGTCTGGCGATATGTGAAAGAATGTTCACCAAACCCGTAGATATACAGAGTGTATGCTTCGACAAACTTAAGTAGTGAGTTTTCCATACCAAAACAAGGTAGAGCCCAAAAACGTGTTGACCTCAATCCTTATATACTTTTATCTGAGGGAGCACTTAAAAACCCTAGTGTATTCAGCTCCAATTGAAAATGAAGACACTTCACCAACCGCCCCGGGACCTCTGTAAGTGTGCGACAGTCCATGATCAGACATCTCAATTTGTGCAGTTACTCAGATGGAGGACACTTTGAGAATTTCTTGTCAATTGTGACTTGATAAACAATAAGAATTCAACAGTTATTAAATTTGGAACGTGTATTGTAAACGTATTATTGCATGCAATATTATTTGATATTGGTTCCCTGATTATGATCCCATGTGAATTAAAACATGTACACATACTCAGTGTGATATAGTATAAATATCTAAGGAAGAACATTGTGCATTTTGTTGGTTGAGTGTTATGAACTGGTCATCGACAAAGCACAGCACGCACAATATAAAAATGTATAAATCACTCTGTCCCTCAACGTATGGCGTCCCAGATTGTCTGATGTCCTCTTTACTGTTTTGTTTTGTGTGTTATTCATACAATAATCAACCCCTTCAACCCCTATCCCTGCTACATTCGTAGGATACTGCATGTCAACAATGCTATGTATGTAAATATAGTACTATGTGTGTATGGTACAGTCTAATTTGGTGCACTTTTTGCACTCAAAACAGGACATTGTTTAACTGGGCAGTCATGGAGATACGAACTCAAGTGACACGAGATTCCTTACAGCAGTGCCAAGAACGCAAACATCAAACCTAAGACCCAGGCACATCAAACCAACCCGGGCTGCCCTACCCGCTTAGTGCAGTTCATTTCAGTCCTGGGAGTGTCTTGCAACGGACGTGGCAACAGCATACTAGGTGAGTTACAGCACAGCTTAAAGCTAACTGTGTGACAGCAAACGCGGCAATTAAGAGCAACTGGCATGTAGGTCTAAATATGACGATAAAATAGATGAAGATTCTTATTTCTGGGCCAGAGGTATGTCTACATGTGTCTTCATTTATGTGAGCTGAAGGGCACACTTTGTAATTTGTTTCCTGAAGCGTTATTCTGATTTGAAATTCATTTGAAACAATGTTAATATTGTTAAGTCAGTCGTTTAGCCTTCGACGCAGTCTCATCAGGTAACATTTTAGCTGAAGTCGCGTTAACAACACAGGATAGACTGCAGATACCTTTCCCATTTGACAACACTGTCTCGTACAGATGCACGCGACGTGGCGAAATATCTACGGACCTGGGAGACGTTTGGAGACTAAATATGTGCTGCTGCGCCTGCGCATGGGACATTTCTTTTCTCATACTATCAGGTTTAAGAACGTCAGATCAAGCAATAAAGAGTCTAAACATGTAATTAATGAAATACACCAACAAATGCACATGCAATACGTAAAATATGTTACAAATTATCTTTACATATACGCTGTTCCTACATGTTTCGGCGAGTGTTCGCCATCTTCAGGGACACGATGACACAAAGGAATTTATATCTACACACATCGTAAACAACGATATGTTAAATAATTTTTCACTATGTACACATGAGCAGCATAACATTTACACTGCTACGTTTATAGCTGCTACTGCTACTGCTACTGCTACTGCTACTGCTACTGCTACTGCTTCTTCACGCACTGTATGTATTCGGCAGTGTTCTAACGTTGCGCTTCTATACTTTTCTTTGTGTCGTCGTCTACCTGAAGATAGTGAACACTCACCGAAACATGTAGCACAGCTTACATGTAAAGATACAGGGGCGCATCCAGGGGTGGGGGGGGGGGCGGTTGCCGGGCTGCAGCCCCCCTCCAAACCGAAATTTAAAAAACACAGATTTTGTAGATATTATGATATCAAAAGTGAAGTCAGCCACTGAAATCGGCTGATGACTAGTACATTAGAATTTTGAAAAACAAATTAATAAAATTAAAAAAAAACCAAGCAGATAGGACACTGTGATTGAGTCACGGAACACGTAGTTATATTTGTATGTATATAAATGCAGTTGCAGGCAGTGTTATGTTGTACTTACGACACGGTTTTTATAACATAACCTTTAAAATCAAACATAAATTATATATAGCCTCAGGATCAGCCCCCCCCCCCCATGAAAGATTCTGGGTGTGCACCTGTAAAGATACTTTGTAATATATGTTACATATTTTACGTGCCTGTGTTGGTACATTTAATTAATTACGATCATAATGCACGGAATTAAGAATATTTTTAAAAAGTCTAACAACCGTTATTTATTTGTGTATAATATTTTAACTCTCAGTAGCTATTTAACGTTGTAATTTCGTAACTTTTGACACTGACTGATTACCGATCAAGTGAACTGTGTAGCCACAATAATTACTTGGGCCGTCGGTGAGTAGTGAGCGTTTTGAACGTGAACTTTAATTGACCCCCCCCCCCCACACACACACACACACACACACACACACACACACACACACACACACACACACACACACACACTGCTTCCAAACGCACCATGCTCAATGACGCTTCCAGGCTCGGAGATACGTATATGGCGTGCAGTGTACAATTCGGTGTGCGTTATCATCATTGTCATCAACTATACTGTTTGGATCCTATTGATCCGTCCCGGCTCCTAAATCTGTTCGGATTATCTCATCGTAGTTGCTCAGCTAGTCCAGAATTTCCCAGCATTTCATAGAACCTGAAGGTCCCTCAACGTCACCACAATAACCCGCCATTTGTCCCTATCCTGAACCACATGGATCCAACCCACGACCTCCCATGCTATTTGACATCCATTTTTGACGCGTTCGCATGTGTATTGCTAAAAGTGAGTATTAGCGTCTGTCTGTCTGTCTGTCTGTCTGTCTGTCGTTGTCCGTTCGTTTGCATGCAACAACACGCCTGCCACTGGAAGAATTTTTGTGAAATTCTATTGATTCTACTGATTGAAATTCTAATGATTATGCTAATAATATTAGGCGCCTCCATACAAAATTTAGTCAACCGTGCGACTAGGCGCCCAGAATTTGTGCACCCCTGCCCTGGATACAATACGCAACAAAACGGAGTGTAATTTCGCGTCTCACCAACAGAATGCAGGCCAAAATCATACAATGATAAGTATAGTAAATGGTTTAAAAAGTTTGCAACGTTCAGACACTTCGGAATAGAATTAAGGCGTCAAGATGATGGAAAACAAGCTGTCTGTAGTCGATCGGTTGACTCCGTAATGCTTCTGACTTCTGTTTGGGAGACTTCCGGTTTGCATTTCGGCTGGGGCATCGGTGGTCCTTAGTTTATAGTCTTGTTCAGTCCATCCATGCAAACCCTGGGGGAAAGTACCTCATAGTAGGCTACGGCCACTTCTTTCAGATCCCTTCAAATTCATTATTCATTGACTATCCTACCATATAATGTATAGTTTGGGCTAATGACAGCGTCGTTAAAAACGGTAAATTTGTCCGTATATACGCCATGAAGGCATGTAGGTATAATGGAGCTATAGCTCCACTCATTCTTAACATCGGCACTACATGGCGGCGAGTGGTCAGCCTTACGTCTCGGCCGTTTTATCCCCAAAAAACAGCCCACGGTTCCCATTGATTAAGAGACTGGGTGGGTCCCAGAGCCTGTCTGGACGTTGTGGAGATGAGAAAAATCTCTTGCCCTCGACGGGATTGGAACCGCGCACCGTCCAGCCCGTAGCCTAGTCACTATACACTATAGTACGTCGTTAAATAAACCACGTATAAATTAAATTCCCAGCAGCTGCAGCAAGTGGCGTAGCCAGGTTTTTTCACATTTATTTAATTTTCTTTTATTTTCTTCAATAATTTAAAATTTGTTGAGCGTATAAAATCACTTTATTTTTCATTTAAAGTTTATTTTGCCGCCCCCTTGAACTCTACCGCCTGGGGCGACCGAACCCCTGTCCCCACCCCACCTCCAGGTACGTCCCCTGGGTGCAGCAATGCCGTCACGTCCATACAGTCTGAGGCCAGCTCAGCCAAACTAACCACGGCACGAGGCACTTACCTGGACGCAGTCTCCTCCATCCGCAGCACAAAGACGCGCCAAGCTGCGTGACAGGGACCCACTTTCTTTTGGTGTTACAACTCTAATTACGATTATATAATATCGTTCATTTGTTTTGGACGATAAATAAAATTAATCTGATACGGCCGTCAAGTGTTGTCGTTTTGTAACCTTATCGATAACTCATGTGATCTGGGGACGTACACACAGGTGCTTATGAAAATATGCCAACAACACGACAGCGGCATTAAATATTTAATCACCAAAACATGCCTGAGTGAAACCGAGCGGTCAGCTTGTGCTTTCTTTGTTCCCTTAACAACATCTGCCCAGATTACACGGCTTAAATGCATTACCATGCACGTTGAAATGGGGAAGTTAAAGGTGAAGCTATCCCATTACAGGCCTGGACAGGCCCTTAGGGCTCCAGGAGGTTGAGGCTACCAGAATTTCCAAACAGTCGGCACATGAAGGTGGCAAGGTTGTCAGCCCTACGCACCGACCGCCTCTACCCCCAGGAGATATCCCTGGTACTCATTTCTGTTAGATGCTGAGTCGATCGCAAGGCCATAGTGCGACCGGAAGGATGAAGTCAGTGACAATACAGTGCCTCCTTTGTCCCACCTAACCTCCTGCACACCCACTACATCTAATTTGTACCTCGCTAATTCCCTGGCCACTGTCATAAGTGACCCTGACCTATACAGGCTCCTCACGTTCCAAGTGCCAAATCTCATATCCATTTACCGTTGCTTAAGTTGTACCAAAGAATCAGTCCAGGTCCGAGGCTTTGTGATCTGTTTCGTAACATGGTAATTTTTTACGGCAAGGAGTTGTTAGCACTTAGCCCAACCCCCAAGCTGGAGGACCAACCCTTGTCGCCTGTCCGCGACTGCTTATTCAATATATTCGCAGCTACCCTCCATATCTGGATGCCGTTCCTCCATCCGCAAACATAGGACGCGCCATGCCGTGGTGACAGGGACCGACTTATGGCAAATATTTGTAATACTATAAATTACATAGCAAAGCGAAAAAAACTGGATGACACAGCAATGTCAGTGTTAAAAAATAATTTAGGTATTCATCATGATGATCAACAACACAACAACAACAACAACAACATGTGTAACAGTTTAGCAGTAACACAGAAATGCTTAATCGTCACTGTGTCTAGTTTTATACACAATACAACCGACAAGCACGTCTGTCAACAACACATATCACCACCACATTCACCGGTGTGTCGTCCCCACCTCCTCTAACGTCTGTAAACAACACATCACCACCCATTCACCGGTGTGTCGTCCCCACCTCCTCTAACGTCTGTAAACAACACATATCACCACCACATTCACCGGTGTGTCGTCCCCACCTCCTCTAACGTCTGTAAACAACACATATCACCACCACATTCACCGGTGTGTCGTCCCCCCTCCTCTAACGTCTGTAACAACACATCACCACCACATTCACCGGTGTGTCGTCCCCACCTCCTCTAACGTCTAACAACACATCACCACCACATTCACCGGTGTGTCGTCCCCACCTCCTCTAACGTCTAACAACACATCACCACCACATTCACCGGTGTGTCGTCCCCACCTCCTCTAACGTCTAACAACACATCACCACCACATTCACCGGTGTGTCGTCCCCACCTCCTCTAACGTCTAACAACACATCACCACCACATTCACCGGTGTGTCGTCCCCACCTCCTCTAACGTCTAACAACACATCACCACCACATTCACCGGTGTGTCGTCCCCACCTCCTCTAACGTCTAACAACACATCACCACCACATTCACCGGTGTGTCGTCCCCACCTCCTCTAACGTCTAACAACACATCACCACCACATTCACCGGTGTGTCGTCCCCACCTCCTCTAACGTCTAACAACACATCACCACCACATTCACCGGTGTGTCGTCCCCACCTCCTCTAACGTCTAACAACACATCACCACCACATTCACCGGTGTGTCGTCCCCACCTCCTCTAACGTCTAACAACACATCACCACCACATTCACCGGTGTGTCGTCCCCACCTCCTCTAACGTCTAACAACACATCACCACCACATTCACCGGTGTGTCGTCCCCACCTCCTCTAACGTCTGTAAACAACACATCACCACCACATTCACCGGTATGTCGTCCCCACCTCCTCTAACGTCTAACAACACATCACCACCACATTCACCGGTGTGTCGTCCCCACCTCCTCTAACGTCTGTAAACAACACATCACCACCACATTCACCGGTGTGTCGTCCCCACCTCCTCTAACGTCTAACAACACATCACCACCACATTCACCGGTGTGTCGTCCCCACCTCCTCTAACGTCTGTAAACAACACATCACCACCACATTCACCGGTGTGTCGTCCCCACCTCCTCTAACGTCTGTAAACAACACATATCACCACCACATTCACCGGTATGTCGTCCCCACCTCCTCTAACGTCTAACAACACATCACCACCACATTCACCGGTGTGTCGTCCCCACCTCCTCTAACGTCTGTAAACAACACATCACCACCACATTCACCGGTGTGTCGTCCCCACCTCCTCTAACGTCTGTAAACAACACATCACCACCACATTCACCGGTGTGTCGTCCCCACCTCCTCTAACGTCTGTAAACAACACATATCACCACCACATTCACCGGTATGTCGTCCCCACCTCCTCTAACGTCTAACAACACATCACCACCACATTCACCGGTGTGTCGTCCCCACCTCCTCTAACGTCTGTAAACAACACATCACCACCACATTCACCGGTGTGTCGTCCCCACCTCCTCTAACGTCTGTAAACAACACATCACCACCACATTCACCGGTGTGTCGTCCCCACCTCCTCTAACGTCTGTAAACAACACATATCACCACCACATTCACCGGTGTGTCGTCCCCACCTCCTCTAACGTCTGTAAACAACACATATCACCACCACATTCACCGGTGTGTCGTCCCCACCTCCTCTAACGTCTGTAAACAACACATATCACCACCACATTCACCGGTGTGTCGTCCCCACCTCCTCTAACCTCTGCTTGTTCCTGCACTGTATCCACTGCGTCGTGCCGTACGGCCAAGCAAGCCTCGGAACTATATGAGGGTGATTTGCTGTGAGTCATGGGTGGATGCTGACAGCTGGAGCAGTGTGATATGACGTCGTAACGTGGGAGGGATGCTGGTATCGAGTGATAACGAGCGCCACGTCACAACGCATCCCTAATCCGTGAAACGTGAAATGAAAGCTCTTGCAACGCTGTAAAATACTAACCGGCTGATGGTACTGGCTCATGGTACTGGACGTCAGCCTTACGATCGGATAGAATAATTAGCAGCACTGTACACAAAGTGTTGAAGAGTCGACATTCAGATCTATAAACTAATTCCATGCAGCGGGGTCCTTCATGTGACTCCACCAGCTACCGAAGGGACCCGCATTTATGGCACCGGATGTTCATAGTCGCATTCACGACAGCTTTTTTTTTTTGAAGGGCCCCGCAGCAGATGCTACGGACACACCGCAGCCTTGAGGCTTATTGTGCAACCCTGTGATGAAGATGATTAGTTTTTTCGTTTTTCCGTGTAATGGAGCACCGGTGGAATGAAATTGACAGGGATAACCGAAGTACTCGGGGGAAAACCTGTCCCAGTGCCACTTTGTCCACCACAAATCCCACATGGACTGACCCGGGATCGAACCCGGGCCTCCGCGGTGACATGCCGGCGACTAACCGCCTCAGCCATGGCACGGCTCCGACAGCCCGTTAATGGTCCTTATTCTGAACCAAAATAAATTAGTTCACATCTTGCCCATCTTACTAAGATTCATTTACCTGTTATCCCCCATTGTTGTTCCAAGTGTTCTCTTCCCTTCAGATTTTCCAACCAAAATTTTGTACGCATTTCTTACCTCGCAAGATTTTCACATGCCTCGCTCCTCTTGTCCCTTTGACGTGATCATTCTAATTGTGCTCAGTCCTGACAGCACATCACAACGTCGTCACGTAGGCGTACTCTTCCTGCAGCCTCCTGTCACTTCCTTCTCTTAGGTCTAGACAATTCCTTGAGCATTTCTTTCGCAGACATCCCGAAACGTAAATACTATAAAGGCATTTATTTACGGACAGTTTGGCAGTGTCACTTTACAAGTTCACTTTCTCATTCACCTGTCCCTCTACACGTCATGAAGGCATACGAGTATAAGGGGAGTCGCGGTACAGCTCCACTCCTCCTTAACCTTGAAACTACACGGAGATGAGTGATCAGTCTCACGCCCCTTCTGCTTTACCCCGGAGAACAGAGCCTACGCACCCATTGGCATCCGTCATCACTCATTTCTTACGCATTTTGAGTACTTAAATTAGTGATTTACACCTTCGACACGCCGGCCCATCTAGCCCGTTAATTGTGCAAGCAAAAGGTGAAACTTCTGCTCAGCCACGCTGTCACATAATTAGCTCGCTATATGATAGACACGAAGATTCAGCAGTCCTGAAACCAGTGGGCGCCAGTGGAACTTAAATACACTTCCACACCCTCAAGCCCCGTTTCACTAACGTCGATTTTAATTTATATATACTGTGCATTTCAGTAATTAATTAATTCGATTTTAATATTATCTTCCCACCTCCTGCTTTACAAATGCCGGTTATACATAACAACATAACATCTTCAGACCATCAAAACGCCTTCATTTGACCACCTTAACAAAGCTAGAACTTCTGTTTCAATCGATAAGTTCATCTGTAGCCAAGTACTTCCACTTTTTTACTTCTTGGTGCCAAACAATTCCGTAAGCAGAGAAAAGGCTTGAAACATTTCTGTGCCCGCCTTATTAATTTCCATTGCAATCCTCAAATGGAATAGGTAATTGGGTACATTACGGTGAAGACGAAGTAGTTTGATACAAGAATGACTCAGGCATTTGTGCCAGGCGTTTGAGGTCTTTCAAGGTCTTCGGGTTGTGTGTCACTCGGGATTACCAGAAGGACGATAAAGGTCACATCCTGATGTGCGCGGTAACTGCGACGAAGTTTAATAATCTGTGGTAGTAACATCAAACATTATATGGTAAAGGTAGAGTTGTCTGTGTGCACAGCACGAAGGCGTATGTTCGAGTGGAGGTATAGCTCCGTTCATTCGTAAGTTCAACACTAAGTGGAGGTGAGTGGTCAGCTTCACGCACCAGCCGCTTTACCCACGAGGCAAACAGACCCCATTACCCATGTAATAGCAGGGGGGGGGGGAGCCGGCATACTGTCGAGGACATGAACATGAACATCTGCTGCTCCTTCAAGGAATCGAAACACGATTGCTCGGTTGTAAGCTCTATGTGAAGTTGTATCATAACCACATGTACACATTTTTATGCGATTTGTTTTGGTCCGTGCCGAAACTATAAACATTACAAAGGTAGAAAGGTTTAACATTATATTTGATATATGAACATAGAATCGGTAAGAAAATGCGTACTTATGTACACATAAACACCATCATGTTACACACATTAACTACAAAATCATTTAATCGTCCTACGTGTTTCGATTAACAGCTGATCGTCTTCAGGGAGACAATTTTACAAGTTTGCAGGTGTCACTGTCAAGTCGTTACACTGCACAACACTATCAGAGCAACAAAACACATGTACAATATGCTTCACATTAACATAATGATTAAAATCACCCTTCAGTTTTCTGAGCTACTTTATGTCTCTTCCTATTGCTCTTCAGTTTTCTGAGCTACTTTATGTCTCTTCCTATTGCTCTTCAGTTTTCTGAGCTACTTTATGTCTCTTCCTATTGCTCTTCAGTTTTCTGAGCTACTTTATGTCTCTTCCTATTGCTCTTCAGTTTTCTGAGCTACTTTATGTCTCTTCCTATTGCTCTTCAGTTTTCTGAGCTACTTTATGTCTCTTCCTATTGCTCTTCAGTTTTCTGAGCTACTTTATGTCTCTTCCTATTGCTCTTCAGTTTTCTGAGCTATTTTATGTCTCTTCCTATTGCTCTTCAGTTTTCTGAGCTACTTTATGTCTCTTCCTATTGCTCTTTAATTTCATGAGTATTAAAATCTATCATGCTGCTTCAAGTTGTTACAAAAACATTAACACACAGTGATTAGTGAACGCTTCCACGTTTCTATAGATCCACACGCCAGTATGTCTGTTGTTTAACTCACTGTCAGTATCCACACAATCAATACAAGGCCTTCAATCTTCGGATGTAATGCGGCCTAGGTTGGCGGTCGGTTACCGACGTTTCGGGACAGCCTATCGCTCCCACATTCAAGGGTAAAGAAGTTAGACTGCCTTACCCTTGAAGATGGGACCGATATTCTGTCCCGAAACATCGGTAACCGACTACCAACCTACGCCGCGTAACATCGCAAAAGGGCTAAGACTTCAACTATACCGCGGTGGAAGCCTCAAATCTCGCAGATGGATACAAATCCATGAAAACGTCATAATGATGTCTTATCTGTGCGATCGGCTATAATGTGGCACAATGTCGCACTGCAGTATCCTAGAGGCGTTTTACGCTAGCTGGTACAACCGGTTTTGTCACATCCACAGACCTTAAGGGGCTAAACCATACTGACAATGAAGTGACGTTGACCGAAACACGTTGGAGCACAATCAAGTGATTTTAAAGTTAACGTGTGTACCGTGACGGTGTTATGTGTAATACTTAATGCAAATGACTGTAAGGGAGTTCAACTGAAAACAGAACCCAACCGCAAGGCAAGCTTCACGGCCTAACATTTTCTCATACAGTATTATATGATGTATTATGACGCAATCAACTGAACTCCACGTACAATGAATCAATATACGTCTGTTGATCTGCTGCTAGCCTCGCCGTTTGAAGTAAACATGGCGTCATAATTCCTCCGCCCGTCAACGCCACTCGACCACGCCGTCAGTCTGCAGTCCGACTTCTCTTCTCACGCCAAGACAGTGACGACACTAGACGTAAGCATGCAGGACAGCTGCACAGTGAATTTCACTTTCCCCTTCACTACATAAATTACGCAATTATTCGTTTTCAAGTGAAAGCCCCAATGTTGAAGTTGATATAATTTCAATATCCATTTCGATATATCGCCAACGACAACTGCTGTTCACTGATTATTTATGCAACTTCCTTGTTGTGCGATCCGTTTAAACTCCAAAGATTAACTGGAACCAATAAAAAGGGGTGATGATCATGGATGATAAATTTATCACTGATCTATTAACATACTGAATTTCAGGACACTAAACGATGATAACATAGGCCTGTATTCGTCCCACGTCGAAACTTTGCATTGTCAAAGGTAAAGATTTCCTAATACGACATCTGTGAGTCCTCCGACTGAACGACAGTTACACGCAGTATGTTACGAGTTATGTCTTTCTGGAGAAAAGCGCAAGAAAAGCTAGTCGGTGTTGATAATTGTGAGGTCATAATTGGGTTTTATAATTACCGGTATACGAAAATGAGAAAGGATGTACACTTACTATCCAATAACAATCACAGACCACTTAATTACGAATTACATCTCCTGGTGAATGCATTCATCAGACTGGCTACTGCAGTATGTATGGCCTAAGATTATGAGCATTCATCAGACTGGCTAGTGCAGTATGTATGGCCTAAGATTATGAACATTCATCAGACTGGCTACTGCAGTATGTATGGCCTAAGATTATGAACATTCATCAGACTGGCTACTGCAGTATGTATGGCCTAAGATTATGAACATTCATCAGACTGGCTACTGCAGTATGTATGGCCTAAGATTATGAGCATTCATCAGACTGGCTACTGCAGTATGTATGGCCTAAGATTATGAGCATTCATCAGACTGGCTACTGCAGTATGTATGGCCTAAGATTATGAACATTCATCAGACTGGCTACTGCAGTATGTATGGCCTAAGATTATGAGCATTCATCAGACTGGCTACTGCAGTATGTATGGCCTAAGATTATGAGCATTCATCAGACTGGCTACTGCAGTATGTATGGCCTAAGATTATGAACATTCATCAGACTGGCTACTGCAGTATGTATGGCCTAAGATTATGAACATTCATCAGACTGGCTACTGCAGTATGTATGGCCTAAGATTATGAACATTCATCAGACTGGCTACTGCAGTATGTATGGCCCAAGATTATGACGATTCTTCATCAGCAACTTCAACTCTTTTTGAACCCGAAAGAAAAACACAAATTTCATTCGGAATATTAATGACAAATTTGTTGTTACAGCAACACCGTTACCCCGTCAGCCGTTCTCAGGACCAGACAAGTACTGTACTGGCAATCATGTACTGAACGACCTTATAAAGTTCTTAAGGGCCCCCTTCACGCTGCTTGTGCACACTTCCCATCCTAGCAATGCCATATAATAGTCTAAGAATTCGTTTTCACCTTTAGTGCCTATTACCCTATTATTAGCAGTGGACAAACTGGTCTGTCATTCAAAGTTATTTTACCACGATAATGCAGAAGACTCGCCTCTCTGCTCCCACAATCTCGGCGTGGAAATCATTAGGCCTAAGTCATTTGCAGAAGGACGCAATGGATGATGGTATCATACTTTCTGTTACAGTGGGTTCACAGGGACGTCCAACAGCCTTTCTACACCTTAAAATCATCCAACAACCAATCGCGTTTCGATGCTTAAAATTCGTGTCATCCTCACTGATTCTCTAAGTTGCCCTAACTAATGTGTGTTCGGCAGTTTATTAATTTCATTATCAGTTGTACTATTTTAATATTACTGTTCGTCATTATTTGTACGACATTTTTTGTAATTAGAATTTAAAATTACAATTGGATTATATTGACCCTAATGGTTACACAATGCTTATCCTACATATCTCAGTAACAATTATTACAACCTTCTACAATAGCTTCAAATTGTATCTTCCTTTACCGGCTTGTCAGTTTATAGGTGCGTTCGCAAAATTCCGAAAAGTAACTACTGACTTCGTCATGACTGTCCGTGTGTCCATGTTCTGCATGCAGTAACTCGGCTCCCACTGGACGGACTATCGTGAACTTCTATATTGCGGAATTTTAATAAACTCTGTCGAGAAAATTCGAGTTTGGTAAGTCGCACAATAACGTATGTCACTTTACATGAAGACCTAAGCACATCTATGATAATAGCTCAATCCTTTCTGATTGGAGAAACGTTTCAGATTGAAGTTACATTGAAAATCAAAACACGCGTCATATGCACATTTTTCCCGAAAATCGTTCAGTATATGAGACAATTACGAAACATTCGGCAGAGCCAGATAAGCTGTAGGTGATCGGACATAATATGGCGCAAAGAGCGTTCGATTTGCATGCCAAGAAACTACAAACGTACGTAGAGTAATAATATTCAGTGCTTACTGCTTTAGACCGGACGGACATGTGAGGTAGAGATGCATCGCATAACGAATAATTTAAGGCAAACAAATACGCGCACACATCCACACGCGACACAGTGCCACGTTTTAAGCACATTTCCTATCTTGATTACAATATTAAATGCGTAGAAACTGCACGGTTACCGTACCCTGCATATTCCTCTGTTGGGGTAACATAGATTTTCCGTGAGGATGGCGCGAATTAAGCGTCGAAACATGTATGACTGGTGATGGTTATATGGCGTCAAGGCCGTTTGACATTCCAATAAACATGTTTTATCGAAGCCACGCGGCATGCAAAGGTTAAGGTTACTTTGTGTACCTGCATAAAACACGAACTCCACAACGCTCAAAGTCACCGCATATCCGTGTCAAATGATAAGGAGCACAATTCAAGCGTCGTCGTTCATACTGCGACGTAATTCTTCACGTCAGCACAGCGGAAAATTTCCGCTGTGCTCGTTGCTGGTACAGTTATTATCTTGCAACACACACACACACACACACACACACACAAACAAACAAACAAAAAAACAAACAAACAAATTCAATCAATTCACACTCTTGGCTCCTCGCCTACTATTTCGGGCTTCCACTGAAAAGGTCAGCCACTGCATCTCACTATTATAGCCGTGAGGCCTGCAACAGAACTCATATGCTACGTACTTCTGACCCCAAGATCAATGAGTATCGCGGTTCTTTCTCGAGGGTACAGTGTCCGCGTCGTGAAGTAACTACCCACCTCCATTCAGTGCCGAGGTTAAGAATGACTGGAGCTATACCTCTACTCCCCCTGTATATCTTCATGGCGTGGACAGGCACAGCTTTACCTGTACTAATCCTGAGAAGACGAACAGTCCCAAAACGTCTGGGCCTTGTACATGTCGAAGTACTGAAGACATTGGGGAGGGTAACAGTGAAGTGAAGTTTGCTAGCCAATCTGCGGCCATAGCGTCACAATGAAGTGAAGTTTGCTAGCCAATCAGCGGCCATAGCGTAACAATGAAGTGAAGTTTGCTAGCCAATCAGCGGCCATAGCGTAACAATGAAGTGAAGTTTGCTAGCCAATCAGCGGCCATAGCGTAACAATGAAGTGAAGTTTGCTAGCCAATCAGCGGCCATAGCGTCACAATGACCATACGTTGCTTATCTTTTAACTCCTTCGTAGGCCTGACCAAAACTAGCTGCATACAGCCGAGTCCTTCACAAGCTTATAGTCACTCACCTGCTCAAGAAATTCCCCCGTATTTTATGCAAGCCGAAGAGCATTTTAAGATGCTCTCATCTACATTCTTCACTTGCAATCATAGCAGCAGTTTCAACCTGTGTTCCGCGGAATCCCAGGGTTCTCTGAAAGCAAACTGTCTAATGGCAGGCAGACAATTTAATTTCTGCGGTATCCCTCACTTTCATATCAGTGCAGCCAGTTTCACTTTGCAGCTTTATTCTCTTTTTTTCACATTATACAGTATTTTCATTATATAACGCTCCGTGAGCTCTACGTGAGCGATGAACTAGTGTAGGCCGGCTCGCTTTTGCAATTATGTTTGCAGCGTCATAATTTGAAAACCCAGTACCTGTTTATGGAAACGAATTTATCAGCCACCGGGTAGGCATCACAACAGTGTGTCTGATTGGTCTATCGGTGACAGTTTGGGACCGTACTTTACTGCAGATTAAAGGCCCGCTCTGAGGGTTTTGGAGAAAAGAAAAATCTCCAACCCCTGTCGAGAATCGATCCCCAAATCATCCAGCCCGTATCCTAGTCACTATACTATGATATTTCGGTCACACTGATTAAAAAGAAATCCTACTTTACATAAGACCACAAATGGACTTCATGGACCCCATAAACCTTGTACAGATTTCGATATTCAGTACGGAAGACTTCCATCAAAAGTAGTCAGCACGTCCTATTCCTGTTTTCAGTTACACTGAATAACAAACAGACAGCTTAGTTTACAACAGGCGATTAACGAACTTTTCCACACAGCCCCTAAATCATTTCATACATTTTGGTGAAATCAGACATGGGAGGAGACTTTCACCAAAATGTGTTCCCTATGCCGAATTTTGGGCATACTGATCCACAATAAAGTCTGGTTAGCCTACATTCATTCATTCTGTAGTCTGTCTTACGACAGGTCCGTAGCCTCTTCCAAAGCGAGTTCTCCACAGGGTGCGATCTAGTGCTTCCTCTTTCAATTTCCAGTATCTTTTATTTTCCTTAAGGTCATCCAGTAGCTGCTTACGTCTTCTCCCTCGTCGTCCCGTCATTTCTATCCTTCCTTCTAACTTTCCTTCAATCACGTGTTTCAGAAGGAAGTAAATGGAGTTTCCCATGAATTCCAATAAACCTTTTGACAAATTCTGTTTAAACTCGATATGGGAGTCGTTTACTAAATGTTATTAAGAATTTCCCATTTTCAGTCATATTGACCCCATAACAGAACGCACTTTACTTATGGCCATATATTTACTTTTCTATGTAATCACAAATCGTTGTGTCTCCGATTTTCCTTCCTATCATTCCCTTCGTTTGTTGGTTCTGGTTTTCCTCGTTTGTTTTTCTCATTTTAATCTTCATATCCATTCTCCTTTTTTTCTTTCTAGCGATGGACGCACGACCCAGCATATGCTACCTAACGGCCGAACACACAGCTGAGCTGGTGCAGTCCAAGAGAGGGCAAGCCAAAGTCAACCCGTACAGAGGACGTGCAGTGAGTACATAGGCACATAGGTACATAGGTACATAGGCACATAGGCACCATCTGTCTGAACTGCCTGTTTGATGCACTGCATATGTTTGTTTATTAAAGTGTATAAAGTGACGCGAAACTGAACAGCTTCTGGCCACACACGTTTATGGATCCGGGTACCATTACGAATACAAGTGATGACTGGAGGTTTGAGGTTCTCACAGCGGTGGTGGTGAAGATACACGTCTTGTAAGATATAACGCCGCGTCGATTGGTAAATAGTTAGCGACATGTAGATGCCTCCATCTTCAGGGTCCAAGCAATTGAAGAAGAGTCCCGTCTTGGACTGCTCAGACCCTTAAGATGGAGGCAACAACCTCCATCGCAAAGTAACTATTTACTAAGAGGACTTCAGTCTTCAAGGGGAAACTTTTGTTTTCCCGGCCGTTCTTTTGTGAGAAAATACTAAGTGGATGGGTTGGTAGCCTGAAGGTGCGTCCAGACTACTCGTGTTTGGGCTCTTGTCTCGTGTTCCGACTTCTTTGCCTCCTTGTGGACGGTTTGACGAGCCCGACCGCAAGCAACGCGATGTATCCGAGCTCTGGGCTCGGCACACAGGCGGCACTTCGCAACAAAGTCGCCAACGCGCATTGCAGTTTCGATATCAGAAGCACTGCACCAGCTGTCTGCACACACCAAGGAGCAACCACGGGCAGAAGCACGAACTGCGGATGCACCTAAACATCACTGACTACGGCGCAAGTGACTCGCAAGTGTCATTCGCATTTCGCGTCACACACGCACACACACACATGTGCTGGTTATCCCACGGTCCAGTATGCTAATTATAGCCGGTTTTATCGATGTATTCGAAGTTGTGTGTTCACGGTTTTATGTTATTTACATGGTTTTGTATCACCAGCTTCGTAAGTAACCTCCGCAGTGCGGCATGCAGGCACATTATATGACGCCTGACAAATTTCCTGGTAAAAGGTACTAGAGTATGAATTTATACTGGTACTTAATTAAGCTTTTCACCATAAAGACACATGGGAGAGTGGAATAATAGCTCTAAGCCTTGCACTAGATGGAGGCGAGTGGTTAGTTTCACGCCCCGGCCGCTTTACTCACCGGTACTCATTCGACAGAAAATTGAGTGCGCCCGACAGCTGGTCTGAAACCAGTATTAAACTAAACTATGTTCCTATCACGAATCAAACCCCGTACGTGGTTTGTAGACACTGCGCTGACTGCTATTACGTAAACTTATGTCGATAAAACACGGGCTATCTCATGGTCCAAGAGTAACCGTAAACTGCACACTCAGATCCAGCAATTTCCTTTTCATTACTTGATGTTGTGTTATATGGTGCTAAACTTGGTCTGACACTACAAGGGAAGAACAGCGGCTGAGGGTGTTCCAGAAGAGGGTGCCGAGGGACATATTTGTACCCAAGAGGGTAGAGATGACAGGCGGCTGGAGAAAACTGCATACTGAGGGGCTTCATGATTTATATCCCTGGCTAAATTGTGTTCGGGTGATCAAATCAAGGAGGATGAGATGGGCGGGGCATGCAGAATGTGTGGGGAAGAAGTGAAATGCATACAGAATTTTGGTGGGGAAACTTGAAGGGACGAGACCACTGGGAAAATTAGACACAGATGGGAGGATAACGTTAAATGGATCTCAGGGTACGATACAGACACACAGCAAGTGTTTTGCTTGGGGGTTAACGGGCCAACAGGTGCAAGGCGGGAATGCGATTTTAAATCCAGGCGGCCGCTTAGAGGCGGGCGGGGTCAGTGCGGCATGCTGTTGTGTCTTGTGTCTTGTTGGTGGCTAACCTCGCATGCCTGCCACGCACCTGCTACCCCGCTAACCTACAATCAACACGCATGCAGTGTGTCCGTGCCGTTAGATGTGGGACGGGAGGGGTGGATTGGGGTAGCGACTACTGACAGGCTTTTGTGAGCATGGTAATGAACTTTTGGTTTGAATAAAATGCGGTTATGTTGTCGTCTGCTAGATGAACTGTTAGCTTCACAATAAGGACTGCTGCATGAAGTGAGTCAGTAAGCACTTTATAGAAGGCAGGAAATTGTATCTCGATCGAGCATATCCAGCAATTACGTCCTAATTTCTTGCGGGATTGTGAAACTTTGTATGGATCCGGTTTTATGAAGCTCATGCAGCGATTTAAGAAGTGTATAACCGGAGGACGATTAGCCGGGCTTAGCACGTCTTCTCGACGGACACAAGAGAAGAAATCAAGGCAGACGAGAGGCAGTGTCCTTGAATGTATTCACTAGTATTCTCCCACCTTCCCTCCACAAACCTCGAGCACTACACATTATCAGTAGATAAATGCTGTCTTGTACACTTCATTACATAACATAACGAACACAGTCTACTTATGTCTCGTGTGGTAGGCAAGCAGGCAGGTACACATCAAGTACGACAAACGTAGGTGCTGTTGCAGGCAGGTACACATCAAGTACGACAAACGTAGGTGCTGTTGCAGGCAGGTACACATCAAGTACGACAAACGTAGGTGCTGTTGCAGGCAGGTACACTTCAAGTACGACAAACGTAGGTGCTGTTGCAGGCAGGTACACATCAAGTACGACAAACGTAGGTGCTGTTGCAGGCAGGTACACATCAAGTACGACAAACGCAGGTGCTGTTGCAGGCAGGTACACATCAAGTACGACAAACGTAGGTGCTGTTGCAGGCAGGTACACATCAAGTACGACAAACCCAGGTGCTGTTTCTCTTGTGGAGAACGGAATTGTAGTCTGAACGATGAACCGGGTCAATATTTCCTGGTCTCCGTTGGGCATAGTATAGAGAACAAGTTAGGAAATGTGCACTGGTGTCGTAATATTACAGGCGCATTCACTCTGTTATTGTACCCAAAACAGACGTAATTTGGGGGGATAAGGGGAGGGCAAATGCCCCTCCAATATTTTTATACCTAAGAATAGTTTTCTTTCGCTACTGAGTTGACGAGGTACAAATAAAAGACACTTGGGTGAGAGTGGGGGAAAGGTGTGTATATATATTAAGGACTGGTTCAAACCAATCTTCCCCTCTTTCTAACTTGACTCCTTCGTAAATTAAAGTTCCTTATACCCACAGTCGACTTTGCAGATACTATAGGGGACTGGTATCGACTGGCGCGAAAGAAGATTGTCAGCAAACTGTACATGGATCAGAATGTTAAACTAAAATTGGACCAAGAGGAGACAAGAAGTATGAAGATTCGACGAGGGGTTAGACAAGGATGCTGTTTGTCGCCGATTATATTCAACTTATACAGCGAATACTTTACCAAGAAAGCACTTGAAGGATTTGGAGACTGCAGAACAGGAGGAAAACTAATTCGCACTGCGAAATACGCAGATGACCTTGTGCTACTGGCTAAGGAAGAAGCGATGCAAGAGGGCATGATTGATAGACTAATTGAAATTGGAAGATGCTGTGGAATGGAAACGCTTGCACGTAGAAAAAAGTAAGGTAATGAGAATCTCGAGGCAACAATCCCCAATACAGATTATAATAGATCAAAACAGCCGGAGAATGTGGAATATTTGAACTATTTGGGTAGCATGATAACAAACGATGAAGATGTACACGTGAAATTAAATCCCGAATTGCCGTGGCAAAATCAGTATCCAACAAGAAGAAGGCTCTTTTCACCAGCAATCGGACTTAAATTTAAGGAAGACACTAGTAAAGTGATACATTTTGATCATAACTTTGTATGGTGCTGAAACGTGGACACTTCGGAAAGTAGATCAGAAATATCTGAAAAGTTTTGAAATGTGGTGCTGGAGAAGAATGGAGAAGATCAGTTGGACCGATCGTGTGAGAAATGAAGAAGTATTACACAGAGTCAAGGAGGAGAGGAATATCCTACATACAATAAAAGAAGGACGGCTAACTGCATTGGTCACATCTTGCAAAGGAACTGCCTTCTGAAACACGTGATTGAAGGAAAGTTAGAAGGAAGGATAGAAATGACGGGAAGACGAAGGAGAAGACGTAAGAAGCTACTGGATGACCTTAAGGAAAAGACAGGATACTGGAAATTGAAAGAGGAAGCAGTAGATCGCACTCTGTGCAGAACTTGCTTTGGAAGAGGCTACGGATGTGTCGTAAGAGACTGCAGAATGAATGTACGGCAATAAAAAGGAGACTGGGAATGACCAAACTGCGTATAAAAATTGTGCGGCAACAGCTGCCCAATGCACTGACAACAGTGCTTGCTGAACATACACGGTATTTGCAAGAGCATGGAGTAACTTGCTATGGATTTTTAGAGAGAGACGTCCCGTTTTAACGCACGAATAGACAAACAGATGGACCAGCAATCACAACTATATTTTAGACAGTATTTTATTGTCCACAACGTGCTACACGTTTCGGCTTTTTTTATAAAGCCATAATCATGTACAGGCATAAAAATACAAGACAGAACAAGCACTTCAAATACAACGCGTTACTAATTAAAAATATCGAATACCACACGTCACCCCTATTTTAAAGTTATTTTAATATATAATTTTAACTTTTAAACTGGGTTTCGGCCAATATATAAAACATACCTATATGAATATATGCAAGATTGAGATCTGAACCCCCCTTTTTTGATTAGTAATATTTTGTATATAAAGTGCTTGTGTTCTCTCACACTTTTATGCCTGTATCTAATGATAACTTTGCGAAAAAGCCGAAACATGTAACACGTTTTTGTCCATAAAAAATACCATCTGAAAACATACTTGTGATTGGCGGTCCATATGTTTGTTTATTCTATGGATTTTCTAAATCACATCCGCGATGGAGAACAGGAGAAACAATTTAGGCCTATATTTGTATATGTAAGACTCATCTTGTATTAGCAAATGGAACACGTGCCAAGTACACTGGACAGTAGTATTCGTACTTTGCTATGCTGTATAATGCTCCAAGGCAACACGCATGCGCCAAGAGCAAACCGCTATATGCTGATCACTTAACCTCCAAGTCACCACTACCCATTAACATACAAGAACATTGTTTGTCAACACAATTAGACAGTTGTCGTGTCTTCGGGGAAAATCAAGTTATATTGAATCTATTTACTTCTAACACAGTCGGCGGTAATTACGTGCTGTTAGTAATTACGTGATGTTAGTAATTGCTGCAGCTTTTCATTCATTCATTCATTCATACGAGCAACTTTGTGTTGTTACGTTATCCTCGTTTGTTGCTGTGAAATCGTATTCGTTACAACTAACGAACTCCATGCGTGAGAGTCTTTGAGATTCTAAACATCTCACAGAACTAGTCCACAAATCCACAATTCTAAACATCTCACAGAACTAGTCCACAAATCCACAATTCTAAACATCTCACAGAACTAGTACACAAATCCACAATTCTAAACATCTCACAGAACTAGTACACAAATCCACAATTCTAAACATCTCACAGAACTAGTACACAAATCCACAATTCTAAACATCTCACAGAACTAGTACACAAATCCACAATTCTAAACATCTCACAGAACTAGTACACAAATCCACAATTCTAAACATCTCACAGAACTAGTCCACAAATCCACAATTCTAAACATCTCACAGAACTAGTACACAAATCCACAATTCTAAACATCTCACAGAACTAGTCCACAAATCCACAATTCTAAACATCTCACAGAACTAGTCCACAAATCCACAATTCTAAACATCTCACAGAACTAGTCCACAAATCCACAATTCTAAACATCTCACAGAACTAGTCCACAAATCCACAATTCTAAACATCTCACAGAACTAGTCCACAAATCCACCGCCCTTTATGATATTCGAAAGATCATTACTAGGTTTCGGATTATATGCGTTTAGCATAATGCATATGTAAAATGCATATTTTAAAATTCTTTCAGCAAAAGTACAATCAGCGGGGTAATAATCGCATATTTCATTATTTATAGGATTGGCCCTAAGTGAAAGTTTAAAATGTAATTTCGGAAGTTCAGAACGCTTTGAATGCAATCAAAATGAAGTGTTTCAAAGAAGAAATGCACTCAGTGCTGTCAAAAAATGCTGGCTACCATTAGTTACCAAAAATCTATGAAGCAGCGGTTCCCAAAGTGAGCTCCGCGGATCCCAAGGGATACGCGACCAGTTCCCGGGATACATTTCTGTAATGGCTACTTCGAAGTTTACTTCTTTTAAATTAAAGGAATAATGTTTGTTACAAATAATCGCGGAACTTCTTTAATTGGCCATGTGTTTATTTCGTATCGCCGTTAGAATATCTACGTAATTAAGAAACCCCCTGTACCCACGAAGCGAGCGACAATCAGCTTAATTAAGATCAAATCATGTAATGCATTGTTACATATGCCACTGTTACGTACTCGTAGCTATCTAATCAGTTCTGAGATATAAATTTTTAATTTCGGATACTTATCATCCGGACACTGCATTTACGTCAGCAAGGATGTGAGGATCTGTGGTTATTTTTCGAAGCCAAAAGGGGTCCGTGAGCAAAAAAGTTTGGGAAACATTGCTATGAAGCGTTTAACAGTGAATGTGCCACTGGACATTGTACTGAACACCTTAGGCTTACAGATACTTTGAAAATGAAATATGTGCCTACAGTTTCATTTGATATTCAGAGACTTTTCTCAGAATATGAGAACATACTTGCCAACAAAAGGCGGAAATTTTTGTTTCGAAACTTAATGTACGTAACACTGTTACTTAATTACTTCTAAGTCCGCTATTCTAAGCTAAGCCTTTCTAATATTCTTATTCCAAATAGACATATTTCTTATCTTAATATTTTTATAGCCGATCCCAATGGCCGCGCGGTCTGTGGCGTGGGTCTGCGGCCGATCGCTTGCTGGGATTGTGGGTTCGAATCCCGCCGGGGGCATGGATGTCTGTGTCTTGTGAGTGTTGTGTGTTGTCAGGTAGAGGTCTTTGCGAAGGGCCGATCACTCGTCCAGAGGATTCCAACCCAGTGTGGTGTGTCTGTGATCTCGAAACCTCAACAATGAGGAGGCCTAGCCTCACCAGGGTTGTCCAGTCATGGAAAAGTTTTTTTTAATATGATCAATGGTAAATGGACCGGATACTGTAACTGAAATTAAACTGTAGATAAAGTAAATGCCAGGATTAATTTCTGTGTGTGTGTGTTTAATGCATATTTTCCTGTATTTAATGCATACGAGCATTTAAAAACGTTTTGCTGCATTAATTTTCAGTTTTGTAACCAACGAAAGCATTCGTTGGTTACAAAACTGAAAATTAATGTCAAGATGCACGGCGAACACAACGTGAAAGTTTTGCTGCATATTTGTGTACATATTTTGGGATTCTTCAGTGCATACAAATCCAAAGCCTATTCATTACCACGTACACAAAAGCCCTCAAGTGACCCCTATCCTAAGACAAACTAATCCGGTGTACACTGTCATGTCGTATTGCCATAAGATCCACTTTAATATTACCCTTCCATTTACGCCGTCTTTACGTTTCTAGACACTTCGAGCGCATGGACCATTCCAGGCGTACTAAAAAGGATCACAATACTCCTTTCCTTCATTATTTTTATACTTTCTTCGAACTGCTTCTTTTATCACTATATACGACTTCTGCGTCGTTCTATTAGACGTCTGGCAGGGCTCCTTGCATCAATCCAAGGTCTTTATCTACAGTACAAATATCCATGGACGGTGCGGGATACGGAGACGTTATTGTGGCTTGTCCAAGGTTAATGGCATTAGCACATAGGTAATTAACCTTTTAAGTCGGAATGGTTGCAATTTGCACCACCAACATTAAACCTAAAAACTCCATTTTGCCCACAGATTTTCTGTGCATTACCTATAAGTCTTACGCCAAACACGGAGCATTACCCTATACAATACTCGACTAGTCTTTCTAATGGAAACAAGCTGTGGTCACTGTGAGGTAGGAACTGAAGTTTTGTGTGTAAAGGAGATCAATTTTAGTCTCAAAATGATTAAAGGGTAAAGGCAAAGTTGCCCTGTGCATGCTATGAAGGCATACACGCGGTGTGGAGGTACTCGTATACCTGCACTGACTTTTAACCACGGTATTAAATGCAAATGGTCAGCTTCGCTTTGCCCCCGGGGACAGAAATATGGTACCGACTGAATAGGAGGCTGGATGGGTCTCAGATCTAGTCTCGACGTTTTGAAGACCTCAAATTACTTGCTTCTGTCGGGAATCGAACCCCGGACCGCCCAACCCGTAGCCCACTCATCACACAGAATACGTTATACTGGTTCCCCTTCAAGTAGTTATGAAACTTAAATATTTTTGATCATGTAAAGCGGGCCGCACAAATTCGGACTAACTGGCCGCATGATGAGTTTAAGGCGGCACAGTGCGTACCGCAGCGCACCTTGTGCCCGCGTTCTTTCTCCCAAGCTTGGCATTCTCATTGGCCCTGCCTCTTCCGAACAGCTTTTATGAACACGTTAACGGTACTAACTACAAGCTCACAGATTCGTTGCCGCGGTTAATTTAAACCAACCAAAATGCTAAATAAGGAACGTCAAATTGCGCGAGTCTTCTTTTTTAGTTAAACAATTTGTGCATATGAAACGCGTAGCTGGGATTGTGAAAAAAAGTCACAAATTTTAAGTGGGGGTGAGCTTAGGTTAATGAGTTTGGGTTCTTGGTTGACGGCCTTGACATGTTTATACTACGGACTGTGCCAACCAACGCAGAAAGCAAGCAAGCAAGCAAGCAACGAAACAACAAGACAACTCACCGAGGGCGAATACTTGGCGCAAGTCGACGTCCCTTGATCCGTTTAGCCATTTCTGCACACCAAAAGCGTAGCTGGTCTATGCCGCACCTTATAACTATAACGAAGTTGTGCTTACGCTAACGGGTTTCTCGTCTTGGCTGAGGGACTTGGCGTGGTCTTACTAAGGACTACTGCTACAAATGGCAACGTGTCACTTTGTGGGGGTAAAGAACTTTGGTTCATAACGTCTCGGGCTTGAACCCAGGGCGGTTTGATCACGTAGGTTGAGCCCTCTGTGACCTGTAGGGGAGTCACTCTGCAGGAGGCATCCGTCGTTCGCAAGGGAGATACGGGACGTGCCCCACATTTGGATTACACACTGACATTTGCCTTGTAACTGAGGATGGCCACACCAAACCTCAGTCAATGTAGCCATGAAGAGCTAGGCACACTGCGTCATGTCGACTTGGACGCCTTGTGCAGGCCGCCTCGACTAGCCTGCTGATTTTCAGTCACTTGCGGCTAACGCCTCAGGCCAGTTTAGTCAGCCCTGCTGATATGTATATTTAAATAATTACGTAACCGTTTATATAATCTCATCTGTAAAATAAATTAGCAATAAATCGACTTCACCACTACACACTGCTTCACAAAACCAGTTATAAAACAGTACTCTCGCAACAAACATTTTCGTGGACGTACTTCTGAACGCGCTCCGATATTATCTAATGTTTCTTCTGAAAGAACACAACATGTTCGCTCACTTCGAAGGAACTGGAAAACCGGGAAACCAGTTTATAAATTTTCTGCCACACTTTTCTGGATTTCTTCCTCATATAGATTTCCACAATAACCGTCCTCTGTGTTACAAAGTACTTATATTGAAGACAAATAATTTACTTCTGCTGCACACAGCTTATGAAACTGAACTGTCTTGAAGTCTTATCGACATGTACACGGTTGCAGCATTCCGACAGTGTCACCGGTGTCACTCCCATCTCACAAGTTAACAAGTCCACCACGTTTTTATTACCAGTTGTAGGAAACTGACATGTACTGTTTCTGGGTGGAGTCCAGTGGCATAATGTTCACATCAGACTTCACCATAATCCGTCAACTGCTTCTACACCTGAACTATGCTGTCGGATGGACGGACAAACATGGCCTCCGCTGGCATGACCTTCGTGCTTATTAAGCACTGTGCGGAGAAAATACTTAACGACTTACAAGCAAACACGGACAGTGCCCGGTAATAATTCGTACGGAATATATCACAATCACATTTGTGTACAACCTTTGGAAAAGTGACCAGAGTATTCGTGTGCACACACCGCACCGTAATGAGTGGTAAAGTGCTCTGTCGATTAGCTTCCCCACTACTGACACAAGTGACACAGCCGTGTGCTTGTTACGTGTTCAGTCAATATTGACCGATTATTTTGTGGCCAGTCGCAGAAGCTTCTTTGTCCAACTTGCAACACTGATTCTCTTCCAATACGTAACAGTCACTGTACTGTGTTTTTCCACAGCGCAGTCGGTTCAAGCGGAAACGTACGGCAGGTGGCGATTTCAAATCCCAGTTACAGTGCCATTATATTATCGTGGTTTTCATCTGGTTCTCCAATCGAATGTCGGAATAGTGCTTTAAAACACGACGTGACCGCTTTCTCTCCAGTCTCTTTGCTTTAAAACACGACGCGACCGCTTTCTCTCCAGTCTCTTTGCTTTATAACACGACGCGACCGCTTTCTCTCCAGTCTCTTTGCTTTAAAACACGACGCGAACGTTTTCTCTCCAGTCTCTTTGCTTTAAAACACGACGCGAACGCTTTCTCTCCAGTCTCTTTGCTTTAAAACACGACGCGAACGCTTTCTCTCCAGTCTCTTTGCTTTAAAACACGACGCGAACGCTTTCTCTCCAGTCTCTTTGCTTTAAAACACGACGCGACCGCTTTCTCTCCAGTCTCTTCCAACTCCTCCTCTCATATAATTCGACATTCAGTAACCCCTGCAGTGTCCAAATGTTCCACTGTTCACTTGCATTCAACCCGCGTAGCCCCGTTTCACGAGACAGAGATCACGTATCGACTACAGCGTAGCGTCATCCGATAACTATCCGAAAATCATCACTTTTCTCGGGCTTCATTCAGAAGAAGTGACAGGTACACATGCATACACATGTCAATATATACAAATGAGTTTAAACAATAAGGTAACAAACATTCCGATGCCAAGAAATTTATTCTTAGATCCGTACATGGCACATGGCACGTGGCTGGCAGATGGCACACATCGGATCTCCACACAGTCACTACTGACATTTAGGAACTTGTCCCACCGTGGTGCCAAGACTTGTATCCCGAAGTGCAAGACGTCGGTATCAAGTATTTTAATGTTGCAATATCAAGTGTCTGCTGCCAGATGACAACTAGCTTCATGTCGGCGGCTGGTACAAATCACTTGCAGCCACGTCCTTATGGGTCCAAAGGTAGCCCATGACCTTCAAGCCGTAGCGCGTTGGACCTGTAGGGCCCTATGGTTTCCATCTCTTGACACCCCTTAAGAAGCACCTGACTGGCAAGCGATTTGCAACACTGTCGTGAAGACAGCTGTCACCTCCTGGCTACTGACACTTGGCACCGATGTCTTCTACGCCGGGATACAGGCCCTTATGCCACGTTCGGACAAATTCTTAACTGTTGACGAGGACCATATGCAGGTCTGATGTGTAGCTGCTGCTACCCATGTGGCGTGTATACGAGTACATCGTAGTCAGATTAACTTCAAAGCATCATAGAGTGTTTGTTACATTATTTTTTCAAACTTCCTTGTACATATATAGGCCTACGCGCACACGTAAGTACATTGGGCGTACATGTCCGACATGCGTACATTGCTACACCGACACACAGAATTTTCAGAAAGTCATGTCGTGCATATAATGGATAAAGACGGCCAAGTAAGAAGCAAAACACAACTCCCCGTATGCCACACATTAAAAGACCAGTGCACATGGAACCAGTTCTTGTACGAATTGACTCGAGCACAAGGTTTCGTACGGGAAATAGCACCGCCTGTTCACATACAACATTGGACACTAAAGTTACTGCTCGAATGGAACAGTTTTGTGCACGTTTATCATTTGTTACTGCTCTACAGAATTGTTCTGTTCAAGGTAATTACTACTTACTGCTCGTATCTAACGGGTTTGTGCACTGTTATTACCTGTTACTGCGCATCTTACTGTTTCTCGTACGATTTGAGATTTCATAACGAATTCCAACTCGCTTGAAGCGACAGCGTGTACAGTGTACTGTGTTTTGACGACTTAATTTATGAAATACGTTTAATTTATAATGGATTCCTTATCTTCCATTCGCAATTCGTGCAAGTATACTAGAGCCTTCCACTAAGTGAGGCTTCTCACCTAAAAAACTGGCTCAAGCAGTACCGCTTCTGATTTGTATTCGGAAAGTGCCTGGTTCGAATCCCGGCCGTCACACCGACAATCCTGACTGGGGGTTTTCGTGATTTCCCACAATCTCTTCAGGCAAATACCAGAGTGTCGCCTCAATTGGGCCACTCACTACCCCTTCCTTTAACTTAATTCTTTCCAATTCATGATTCACTCATCCTACCATCCGGCGATAGATAGCCTGATAAACAGCTTCGTTATAGAGAGTGGCGCAAACGTCACTTGACACTAGTGGCAACATGTTAATTGAACTTTACTGACGCAATACGCACATTTACTGACTATTTCAAAGGCTAAAAGTGTCTTCCTTCTACACTGACACATTGTCTAAGTCTTGAAGTAACGCTGGCACGTTCTTCCTCATAAAGCTGCCTTCTACTAATGTACTACGGCCAATCTGTTGTTCAAATTCGAGCACCAAGTGACTTGCGCCACCCGGTATAATGTACAAACATACACTAACGTCTTTCTAATCACTAACAAACCTACCACTGTGTGTTTTACATCTTGGCACTCAATACCCTCTGTCACAGATTATATTTCGCGTGCTGAGAACGAACTTGTATGAACTTCCTCGCATAACACTTCTAAGACGGAACGAAAATCTCGTTCGACTTTAACACCAGATAGTACGGAATGTGCGGTACACACTGCAACCAACATGTAAGCCATTCGTTTTGTTTTTATTTTATCAAAGCCACCAAGTATAGCATAAACAAGCTGAAACGCGTAAATACAGTAATGCAAAAATGTCCCCCGCCTTCTAGAAGACAGGCAATGATTACACAACAACCGGTAGGCCTATCCGACAAAAGGGCAGCAAGACGGTGAACTTGTGCTGAATGACTCAGGAAATGTCGGAACAGTCCATTAGAGTTCCGGGGGGGGGGGCAGCTTTTTATATGCTTGTTTCATTATTTATACATATCTGCCCTTTGGATTGCGTCTTATGTGGGATACTCTGTATTCAATAAACAGCACTGAGACCATGGCACGAAGTCCCTTGTAAGATAGAGATTATGGCACTTCAGGCTTCCCCACTCGGCGTAAAGCCAGTCACAATGGACTGCCGCTAGCCAACGTTAGACCCATCACTATCGATATACATATGACAAGAAAGGCAGACATGAAGGCAAATACGGAAGCACGCCGTGGGAGGAAGCGTATCAGCTCAAGGCAGACGTACCGAGCGTAGATTTATGGGGCTAATTTACGCGGCCTGGCACAGGCTCTGTAAGGTACCTTTCCGGTATCAGTACTGCCAACAAACTGAGTCGGGGGACTATCACGGACTATCACTTAATAAGCTGCATTCCTGTTTCTATATGAATTCCGCGTTAAGAGCGCAGTCAGTCATTCAGCTCACTGTATATGACGTAACGTTCATGGGAAGCAGAAACTGTGGGCTGACGTCATTCTAAAAGATTAGTAGCAGAAGTCGATTAATATACAGCAAGCCATCAAGCACAGCACAGTGCGACGTTTTTTGATGGCCTCACGATCGTCTTCTGCCGCAATCAGAACAGTCAGCCTGTTACTGCAGCCGACATCACACTGATTAGCTTTCTCATTATGTGCAATTCACAAAAGGCAGAAACAAAGAAATGTATTATGCTTATATTTGATGTTCACTGTTGTAGTTGGGAAGACATAATAATATTTTGGTTAGTTACTTAAAAGTTGTAAACAGTGAATTTCAAACCGCAGTCCCTACATAATGTTTGTGATAGAAATAATGCCTCACGTTCCACAAAAAGCCAAGTGTCATGTACAGAACACGAAACTAAACCACGGTGTCAACAGCTTTTCACTGCTCAGCTGACTCAAAAAGTAACGGTGGATGTCACTTACCGCCAGATTTTAGGTTAGCACCTTCTTCAATCGGTATGACAAGCAACGGAAGAACACCACTGAGGCCGATTATTACCGATCCAATCACGGAGAACAGCAACGGATGATACTCAAAATTCTGTAGTAATGATATGACTGTGATCCATGAATCTAGGATATAATCAATCAGGAATGTTTTGGAAACACCCCAAATTGTTCCTTCACTGGTATAGTTTCTTTGAAACTGGCCATCTGCCGCAGACATCGTAACCACTAAGCACACATGGAAACACACACAGACAAAATTTGTATTCTCCATTCTTCTGATAGTCCCGAGACAATGATCACAGCACTTGCATATAGCGATTGTGTTCAGTGTTGATCGTATCCTCCAATAAGACACGTTATTTACGGATGAACAATATATATGCTGAAGGCCGATAGATAAAACACTTACTTCATATATTCTCTATCACTTAAATTAGATTGTATTCAATGATCGACAGATATCGAGGTTACTGCGCTAATCTCTGCTTAACCCAAACCACTTGCACTCACGGGTGCAGAGCAGTTTGCTAGGCTACTGTTATGTGCAATCATTACTGCACACCTACATACACTTTTCCATATTGTTCATACCGTGCACTGTCGATGACAAACTCACAACACTGTCCAACAAAATGCACTGTATTGTTCCCAGATACTTTATATTACAATATCACGTTGAACACTGCTACATGTTTCGATACAGCCTACGTATGTCATAGGCTGCCACGAAAACACTGTATACAAGGATCCATTATACAACAAAACACTGTATACAAGGATCCATTATACAACAAAACACTGTATACAAGGATCCATTATACAACAAAACACTGTATACAAGGATCCATTATACAACAAAACACTGTATACAAGGATCCATTATACAACAAAACACTGTATACAAGGATCCATTATACAACAAAACACTGTATACAAGGATCCATTATACAACAAAACACTGTATACAAGGATCCATTATACAACAAAACACTGTATACAAGGATCCATTATACAACAAACCACTGTATACAAGGATCCATTATACAACAAAACACTGTATACAAGGATCCATTATACAACAAAACACTGTATACAAGGATCCATTATACAACAAAACACTGTATACAAGGATCCATTATACAACAAAACACTGTATACAAGGATCCATTATACAACAAAACACTGTATACAAGGATCCATTATACAACAAAACACTGTATACAAGGATCCATTATACAACAAACCACTGTATACAAGGATCCATTATACAACAAAACACTGTATACAAGGATCCATTATACAACAAAACACTGTATACAAGGATCCATTATACAACAAAACACTGTATACAAGGATCCATTATACAACAAAACACTGTATACAAGGATCCATTATACAACAAAACACTGTATACAAGGATCCATTATACAACAAAACACTGTATACAAGGATCTATTATACAACAAAACACTGTATACAAGGATCCATTATACAACAAAACACTGTATACAAGGATCCATTATACAACAAAACACTGTATACAAGGATCCATTATACAACAAAACACTGTATACAAGGATCCATTATACAACAAAACACTGTATACAAGGATCCATTATACAACAAAACACTGTATACAAGGATCCATTATACAACAAAACACTGTATACAAGGATCCATTATACAACAAAACACTGTATACAAGGATCCATTATACAACAAAACACTGTATACAAGGATCCATTATACAACAAAACACTGTATACAAGGATCCATTATACAACAAACGCCTACATTTTAATTGTTTGACCATTTTACACCTTTTTATTGTGTACACGGATTGCTAGTTCGGTTTTGTGATTTCTTTTCTTTTTTTGGGGGGGGGGGGGAAGGGCCCCGCAGCAGATGCTACGGACGCACAGCAGCCTTGAGGCTTATTGTGCAACCCTGTGATGATAATCATCAGTTTTTTTATTTTTTCCGTGTAATGGAGAACTCGTGGAATGAAACTGACAGGGGAAAACCGAAGTACTAAGGGAAAAAACCTATCCCAGTGCCACTTTGTCCGCCACAATTCCCACATGTACTGACCCGGGATCGAATCCGGGCCTTCGCGGTGAGAGGCCGGCGACTAACCGCCTGAGCCATGGCACGGCCATCTTGTGACGTGTTACTTTAATGTGGATCCCTGATGATAATCTCGTAAGGGATCGAAACATGTAGCAGTGTTCAACGTGATATTGTAATATAAAGTATCTGGGAACAATATAGTGCATTTTGTTGGACAGTGTTGTGAGTTGACCTACATACACTATTGAATCGTTTAAATCCGGCAATATGCAATGCGTTAATTATATATTCTATTATCTGCTTTGTATTAGGGCTATTTGTTACTTAAAGTTGGTATGAACGTCGATGTTATGTCCAGTTATGTTAGTTACACTGATTACATTTCAAAATGACCTTCACCCTTCTGTACGAACAAATCTGCCCTCTCAAAGGCGAATTACGAAGAAGTAGCATTTGGCAAAGGTGGGAGTAAGCGTGAAGATGGTTCACAAGAACTGATACCGTACAGTATCGTACAGTATCTTGATACATTAAAATGCTCATTGCGATATAACGGTTGATAATCGGGTACATGTTGATACATCATGTCACTCAAAATGACTCATATAATAACATCCTGAAATTTGGCACACCTTATGCGGAAGACTATGTATAAAAGTAACATATAATCAGTATAGCCCCTACTGATCTTCATGTCCGACAGGTGACGATATTGTGTAACTGGTACTTCACTGAAACTGCTATCTGCGCGATCAAAAGCTGTACACGTGTGACACGTGGCGTGGCATTGCGCCTGTCTATTGTCTCCTAATGGACTTTGAAAACTCTGTGATGCCGAAAGTCTGGGATATGTTTATCTCGAACGTAGGCCTATCTAGTGCAGACTGGCGTAATTCCTCAAGATTTCGAGTGGAGTTTCGTAAACTAAGACACGACCGCTTTCTTTTGCATCGCAAGCATGTAAATTAGTCATTACCGATTTCCTAAGCAACCTCAGATATTAGGCCGTGAACACGTCAGTCTTTATCTCAGTAATGAACATCCTCGTCTTCAGTCCGCTGCCTCATTGTAGTCGTCACAATCATGTAGTCGTCGTAATTTTACTGTGTTTCTCCTTGTTACTGTTTCCTTCTCAACTTCCTCACCTTTTTTATTACAAGTTTTTCCCTCGTCACTTTCGGGGCATCCACGGCCGGTGTTGCTCAAATGATGGGCTTCCAGATTTACACCGGTGTTTGATAACAAGGCCGATCCCAGTGGCCGTGCGGTCTAAGGCGTGGGTCTACGGCCGCTCGCTTACTGGGATTTTGGGTTCGAATCCCGCCGTGGGTATGGATGTCTGTCTCTTGTGAGTGTTGTTAGTGTTGTCAGGTAGAGGTCTCTGCGACGGGTCGATAACCCGTCCAGAGGAGTCCTACCGAGTGTGGTGTGTCTGAGTGTCATCGAGGAATTTCATACAGAAGGCCTAAGCCCACTACGTCTGCCCAGCCATGACAGAGAAAAAAAGTAGAATAATATCTCTGCTCCGACGTTTCTCAAGAGCGTGCTGCCACCATCGTCAGGGTGACAGTTTGGTTCAGGTGGATGTTGTGATTAAGAACGGGCTCTGATTAGCCACAATCCTTGCAGAATTCCCATATAATCTACACGTTTCCTCTTCCCAATCACTTCAGCATGCACCTCAACCTAATTCAGTCACCCTGAAGATCGAGGCAGCAGGTTTCTCCGAAATGTCGGAACAAAAGTAGACTATAATCCTACGTTGTAATCACCCAGAAGACCATAATTTGAGTCTTTCCCCTCAAAATAATACCACTAAAAGCTCTTCCTCCTCGTCGCTTTTGTTCCATTTCCCTCTTTATCATCACCTTCCTTCCCCCAAGTACCAGCTTCTTCCGTGTCGTCGTGCTCGTTATCGCCCGATTAACGTCATTCTTCCTTCACGCCACCTCACACTGTGTAGGCGAAGTGCATTTGTCGTCTGTGACGAACGAAAAGTTCAGGATACATTATGACAGTGTGGGCTGTACCGTGAAAATATTGAAAGTACTGGCGCAAAACCGAATAATATTCACGTAATCCGAAAAACTTCCATTACTTCACGTGCCCCAATCAGTACCTGAACAATGATGCAAACCAAGAGTGTTTTGAGAACAGAACACCGAGGAGAATACATTGATCTAAGAAAGTGGAAGCAGCAAGAGCATGTAAAAGACTGTGTAATGGAAAACCTAATTTGTACTCTATATCAAATATCACTACGGTCATCAGTCAGATAAGTACCGTGATATGGACGAGGCATTATACACATAGCTCGGATGGGACAGACGACAAATCCGTACAAATATTTGATCACAGAACTTGGAGCAGCTCAACGATTATCATTTTTCAACGAAAGATTCTGTTCCATGAATTCTTTACAAAATTCCGTTTTGTCACGTTGTTGTTTCATCTCTGGATCTCCGAGACATTTAACCCCCATTAGTTGTCTGGTTCATCCTCATAATGGATTACTGTAATGTTCCAAACCTCTCTATGCAGTAATCGATGAATTTATTTACTTATGTTATATTTAATAATGCCGTCAGTCCACGGACGTTTCTCATAACCGCTACCACTAGACTTTATGAAGGATTGTGGTATGTCATATCGGCCTGCAAGTGCGTCATCGTGGTGCAATAGGTCTTTCCTCAAGGTGGAAAGTGATGTGAATTAATATCTACATTTACAGCTGCAGATAGGAGTTCGTATCTGAAACTAATCCAGTTGTTTCCTTTACTACAATGAAATTATTAATTCTTCCGTCTTACACTGATTCTTATCTCCCTGCCAATGCTATATCGTTTAGACATAAATCGTGAAAGGTACAATCCTTTCTGGACGCACGTTTCGACGTTTCTAACATTCGTGTGTTACAAATACGCAAACGAAACGTCCGTCACGTATTTTTGTTTAGAGGAAACCCTCCTATTGACTTGCAAACATGATAATGAACCTGCAGTTCTATAATATGCGGGACATTTCTGGACTATCCGAGGAGTTTCTAATTTTTCAAGCAAGTTTCTACTACATGTAGCGAGTTTAATTACTTACTTGCTTAGTTAGTTAACTGGTTAGTTAGTTATGGAATAATACCATTACACTCAGGTAACCTGCACGTACAGAACTGAAAATGCGCAGTGCAACAACGCTCAGCAGATCTGGAGATTCACCTTCAGGCTTGTCTTTTTCGTTCCTCAAATACTGGCCTTCTGACTAAGCAGTCTGCAAGTTCAAATAAATTATGACAACACTGTATGAAGAAAAACACAACTACAACTATTAAGAGGAATCACTCTCGATCTTTAACGTCAGTCGTTACATGCCCCAACGTCAGTCGTTACATGCCCTAACGTCAGTCGTTACATGCCCTAACGTCAGTCGTTACATGCCCTAACGCCAGTCGTTACATGCCCTAACGTCAGTCGTTACATGCCCTAACGTCAGTCGTTACATGCCCTAACGTCAGTCGTTACATGCCCTAACGTCAGTCATTACATGCCCTAACGTCAGTCGTTACATGCCCTAACGTCAGTCGTTACATGCCCTAACGTCAGTCGTTACATGCCCTAACGTCAGTCGTTACATGCCCTAACGTCAGTCGTTACATGCCCTAACGTCAGTCGTTACATGCCCTAACGTCAGTCGTTACATGCCCTAACGTCAGTCGTTACATGCCCTAACGTCAGTCATTACATGCCCAGCACTCAACTTATTCAGTATTTCACGCAACCTATGATAGGGCTATAGGATCATTCTTCTCCTTTATACACGCCTAAATAATTACCTCCAGGAAGCAGGGTCGTTTTAAAGAGTTCGTCAGGTAGTCGAGAAATTCCCCGCATTGTAGGCAACCTGCAGTTCATTACGGTGTTCACAAGAGCCCTGTCCGTGTCCTGAGCCACATAAATGCCGTCCACACACTCATCCCATTTCCTTAACATTAGTCATAATAGTATTTATCCTTCCAACTACACCACTGTCTTACAGGTGGTCTTCCTTCGGGTCTCTCCATCAAAACCCTGTATGTACTGTTCTCTCCAGTGCGTGGCACGTGCCCCGCACATCGCAACTTCCTTGAATTTATCGCCCAAATAATATCTGGTGAATGGCCGTGCCATGGCTCAGGCGGTTAGTCGCCGGCCGGGGGTTCGGTCCCAGGTCAAGTCCATGTGAGATTTGTGGTGGACAAAGTGGCACTGGGACAGGTTTTTCTCCGAGTTGTCAGTTTTTCCCCTGTCGATTTCATTCCACTGGTGCCCCATTAATTGTAAAAATTGGTAAAAAAACTGCTCATCCTCATCATCTTCATTGGGGTTGCACAAAAAGCCTTAAGGCTGTGGTGCGAGGGCCCTTCATAAAAAGAAACTGGTTAGGCAAACAGATCATGAAGCTCCTCATTATACAGTTTTCTCCATCCGCCTATTACGTCCTCCCTTTTTAGGCCCAAATGTTTTCTCGGCGCCGTGTTCTTGTACGCCGTCTGCCTGTCTTATACATAAATGGCGCATTACATCAATCCAATCAGGCCAGAAGTTCTGAGACGACGCAACAGCACGTGTGTGTTTTTGTGTCTCCAACGAGCTGTCAACTGCCATAAGACACACTACAAGTGTGCTACCGTAAGTTGCGGTCTATAAGACGACATTGTAAAGGAAAACTTGCTTCCGGGTCAACATTACTAAATACAGCAGCCTTGCTCTCAATTCAGCTTGGCAAATGCACACCTTAACGCATGCAAGGGAGCCGGAACACCTTAGAAGGTTCAATGACTAGGATACGGGCGGGACGGTCTGGGGTTCGATACCCGGCAGGGCAAGACTTTCCTCTCTTCCAAAACGTGTTGACCTGCTCTGGGGATCATTCAGCCTCCTATTAAATCGGTACCGGACGCTCTTTCCCGAGTTTAAAGCGGCCGGAGCATGAAGTTGACCACTCACCTCTCTCTAGCACCGACATTAAGAGTGAGTGCAGCTACGAGTATGCTTCTGCTGCACCTGTATGTCTTCATAGCGGACAGCGACAAATTTACCTTTACCTTTAACGCAGAGGGCACTCTAACTAACTAACTAACTAACTCCATGGAGCAAAGTCCTTCTTGAGAAGCTAACAGGTCGTCAGCTAGTCAAGAAATTCCCCGCGTTTTATGGAACCCGAAGGTTCATTACCGCATTCACAACAGCCCGCCAACTGTTCCTATCCTGAGCCATATCAATCCAGTCCGTGCCACCCCATCCCACTTCTTGAAGATCCGTTTTAATATTATCCTCCCATCTACGCCTGGGTCTTCCAAGTGGTTCCTTCCCTCAGGTCTCCCCACCAAAATCCTGCATGTACCTCTCCCCTCTCCCATACGTGCTACATGCCCCGCCCACCTCATTATTCTTTATTAGATCACCCCAATAATATTTGGTGATGAGTACAGATCATTAAGTTCCTCGTTATGTAGTCTTCTCCACTCCCCTGTAACCTCGTCCCTCTTAGGTCCAAATATCCACCTCAGCACCCTATTCTCGAACACCCTCAGCCTATGTTCCTCCCTCAGTGTGATAGACCAAGTCTCACACCCATACAAAACAATAGGCAAAATTATAGTTCTGTATATCTTAATCTTTATATTTTTGGATAGCAAACTGTAAGACATAAGATCCTGCACCGAATGATAACAAGCATTCCCCGACTTCAGTCTGCTCTTAATATCTTCCTGAATGGAATTTAGATTCGTTAGGGTTGTTCAAAAATATTTGAACTGTTCCACCCTTTCAAAGGATTTATTATCTATCTTTATGTTGTGATTTTGTCCTGCATTCTGATCTCCAGACATGACCATGTACTTAGTTTTCTCAGCATTTACTTCTAGACCAATCTCCTTACTAGCGACTACCAAAGCTTCTGTGTTTCTCTTTATAGCGTGTACACTTCCACCCAATATATTAACATCATCAGCATAAACTACAAGCTGATGTGTACCATTTAATTTCAAGCCCTCCTGGTTTGCCTGAACCCTCCTAATGGCATATTCCAAAGCAGAGTTGAAAACAATGGCGATAAAGCACTCATGTTTACGAAACAACAGCAGAAGGAAAGAGACCAATTAGAAGACAGGCTCAGATGAAAGAATGTTTAAAGATCTTAGAAATAAGGTGTGAGGGCGTAAACTGGATTTATCTGGCTCAGAATAATAGAAATACATAAAAGGTAGGGAATGTGTTGACTCGTAGAGCAACTACCAGTTTTTCAAAGAAGATTCGGCGACAATTTTGTAGGTAAAGAACAACATAAAGCAAACAGTTCACATGCCTATATGTTGTAACTGCCTTAAAACTTGATGCAGTATTGAAAGTAACACGGCCGTGTATTGCAGCCACCTGTAACAGCACATACACACAGGTGATAATACAGACACCTGTAACAGCACATACACACAGGTGATAATAGACACCTGTAACAGCACATACACACAGGTGATAATACAGACACCTGTAACAGCACATACACACAGGTGATAATACAGACACCTGTAACAGCACATACACACAGGTGATAATACAGCCACCTGTAACAGCACATACACACAGGTGATAATACAGACACCTGTAACAGCACATACACACAGGTGATAATACAGCCACCTGTAACAGCACATACACACAGGTGATAATACAGACACCTGTAACAGCACATACACACAGGTGATAATACAGACACCTGTAACAGCACATACACACAGGTGATAATACAGCCACCTGTAACAGCACATACACACAGGTGATAATAGACACCTGTAACAGCACATACACACAGGTGATAATACAGACACCTGTAACAGCACATACACACAGGTGATAATACAGACACCTGTAACAGCACATACACTCAGGTGATAATACAGACACCTGTAACAGCACATATACATTCTATGGATCATGTACACACGACTGATATATTGTTTTCTTGCGCTGACCGCTCGTTTACAAGACGTGATCACGCAACACTAATTTCATTAATCTCAGCATCTAAATTCCGCTCATACATACGAGGATCATTTACACGATTTATCCACAGTACGTATACTGTGTGAATATAATAACAAAATGTTTCTGATTTAGTCGTCAGGCGCGAACGAGGTGTCCAAAGAACAAAACCGACGTGTTTGTTTTCTCTTATGCTGTATTACTGCTGCGTAATTAGGTTACAAAATGGAGGATGAGAACGTCTGAGGTCGGAGTCACGCAGAACTGAGCACTTGGACGTCAGCATTGAAAATGTACCGGCAAGTGGCGAGGATCCATCGGACATTCACAGAGAAGCATTCATATTTTCAACACGATGATCATGGCAGCACGGTATCTCGTTAAGGATCGTGATGACAGGGAATGCCTCACACACGATCAAAGTAGACGTCGACAGCAACAAACGGCACGTTTAAGATTCAGGTCTTCCGAGATATTACGCCGTATCGACTGGTAAATACAGAGTCTTATATAAAGCGGGACTGAGCAGGATTGAGCACTGCAGAGCAGGCGGCCTCATCAGTCGCTATGCAGCAACGATGTCGTCCGCTCTATGTCGAGCAGTTCCGCGATGTATAAAACGCCCTGTATAAATTTGTTAATGGACACACCATGAACGGGTTTGCAGATTCTACGAACGGCTTCCGCTTTAAAGTTGACACTCTGTAGGTACTGGTTCTCACACAAGTGTTGACGACAATTCAAGTCTTCTCAGAATGTCCACTAGTAAACACGAAGTTACCAGCGTGTCCGTGACTTCACCTTCACGGTTAAGCAGTGAAGTTTTTGAACTGCTGACCCTGAAGCTATAGGTGCCGCGATCCTCCGAACAGCTGTACCTATTTACCAGTAACACGGCGTAAAGTCCCAGGTTTACTTGAGTCTCATCAACATCGCTGTGAGAACCTTAAATCTGGCACGAATTACCAAGAGTTGGGAGACAGTCATCAGGCAACACTGTGGTTATATTGAAGGAAACTCAGTTTCTTCTGTTAAATAATTTTGTATATTAGGAATAAAAGTTATGTGCACAGTACTTCTAGAGTGACATACCTACGCACTGCTTGTACGTATTTTTATTGATGTAATGTTATTTACATTTATGTTCTCTTATACCTGACGGAAATCCCGTCAGTCTTTGCGTCTTTTGTTAGCCGGGTTCCCTAACCCATATTTCTTAGCTGGTGTATTTCAAATGTAGAAAATTTATTCACATATTTCAGCACGGTAATGACAGTTTGCTAGATGGGAACATAAATACCAATTAACAAACTCAATGACATTTGAGTCCCACTTCCTGGGCTGGTCAAAAATTTCCGCGCATTTTACGGCACCCGTCGAAGCTTCTTCGCAGTGTTTTATGGACTTACGGAAATTAAACATTCTTACACTAGGTTCATGGAGCAGATTCCCTTGTTTAGAAGTCAGTATTCGCTTACGAAGTATAGTCCCTGTTCCTCTCATGGAACAGCCTGCCACTGTATCCTATCCCGAACCAGATGAATACACTTTGATTTCAGACTTCCGCTGCGATGTTGAAGAGATCTGCGCTCTTCTGGGATATTACGCGTCGTCGTGTGGTAACTGTTTACTCCTACTCGGATTCTTGACCCGTGAAGATGGGACCGATGTCCCGAAACGTCGGTAAACAATTACCATACGACGCCGCGTAATATCCCAGAAGAGCGCAGATCAGATGAATACACTTCACAGTCGACCCATAAAAACATTTTATAATCTTGCTTCTTTATAGGACACGTAAAGATTAGTTGAAGAATGAATGGAACCGAGCATTAGCCGAATCTATTTTGACCAAAAGTTCGGCGTGAATGAAATTCTGATTCATTACTGTCGTTGCCAAACATTTGAAGTTTGTCATACTTTCAGAGGATTTATTACATATTATGATTCTCTCACTGTGTAACGTCAATGAAGTATAGCTTTCACACAATGCGTGACTTCGGTCTGAGTATCCTTCCTTACAACCATTTTTTCTGGGAGATTCTGAAGCACACAAACACGATCTCCACTTGCATATGTGCTGCAACCTCGTCGCAGAGGTCCCTGTGGAACAGGAAAAAAGACGCCCGATGCATGGCGGAAGGCGTGTTCAGATAACAGATACACGGTTTTGCATAACGTCAACTGTTATCTGCCATTGAGTCATGTTCCTGTTTGCTCCGTTGAACAATGCAAAGTGCATGATGAATCGCGACATTCAAGTGTCATCACGGTGTTGCTTAGGGTTCAAGTGGCGCAGGATGTTGAGCCGTGTCGACTGATAATAGTTACCGATGTTTCGAAGAATCGCAGTGTCTTGTTCTTCAGCGCCAAGCAGTTCGAAGTCCACACCATACAGCAGTGGACACGGTGTAACATCCCAGCCCTATGAAGTCGTTACTTCAAGTCTTTGACTCCTGCTCTAATGACCACAATTCCTTCACAGCCACATACAACTCCTGCTCTAATGACCACAATTCCTTCACATCCACATACAACTCCTGCTCTAATGACCACAATTCCTTCACAGCCACATACAACTCCTGCTCTAATGACCACAATTCCTTCACAGCCACATACAACTCCTGCTCTAATGACCACAATTCCTTCACAGCCACATACAACTCCTGCTCTAATGACCACAATTCCTTCACAGCCACATACAACTCCTTCTCTAATGACCACAATTCCTTCACAGCCACATACAACTCCTGCTCTAATGACCACAATTCCTTCACAGCCACATACAACTCCTGCTCTAATGACCACAATTCCTTCACAGCCACATACAACTCCTGCTCTAATGACCACAATTCCTTCACAGCCACATACAACTCCTGCTCTAATGACCACAATTCCTTCACAGCCACATACAACTCCTGCTCTAATGACCACAATTCCTTCACAGCCACATACAACTCCTGCTCTAATGACCACAATTCCTTCACAGCCACATACAACTCCTGCTCTAATGACCACAATTCCTTCACAGCCACATACAACTCCTGCTCTAATGACCACAATTCCTTCACAGCCACATACAACTCCTTCTCTAATGACCACAATTCCTTCACAGCCACATACAACTCCTGCTCTAATGACCACAATTCCTTCACATCCACATACAACTCCTGCTCTAATGACCACAATTCCTTCACATCCACATACAACTCCTTCTCTAATGACCACAATTCCTTCACAGCCACATACAACTCCTGCTCTAATGACCACAATTCCTTCACAGCCACATACAACTCCTGCTCTAATGACCACAATTCCTTCACAGCCACATACAACTCCTTCTCTAATGACCACAATTCCTTCACAGCCACATACAACTCCTGCTCTAATGACCACAATTCCTTCACATCCACATACAACTCCTGCTCTAATGACCACAATTCCTTCACATCCACATACAACTCCTGCTCTAATGACCACAATTCCTTCACATCCACATACAACCCAGGGCGTGAACTGACTTACTTGATGGTAACAGCTATTGTCAGTTTTCAGTTGGATCTTAGTTTATTCGAATAGCTAAATTAAGATTAAAAATAAATAGAACTACTGCAGAGCTTAACCTGTTTTTGTATAGGCGTGCAATAGACTGTCTACGCATATCTCTCCCCCACGCGTGCCACATGACCCACCCACCTCATCCTCCTTGACTTAATCACCCTCATAATATCTGATGAGCAGTAAAAATCATGTCGCTCCCCATCATGAAACTATCTCCAGCCTCCTGGTACTCCCTGTTAGGCCCCAACATAGGCGTAATTTCGGGGGGGAAATGCCCTCCTCGATATTTTTTCTACCTAAGAATATTTTTTTGGCCACTAGGTTGAAGAGGGGAAAATAAAAAAAATTAGAGTGACAGTGGGGGAGGGTGTACATTAAGGACTGGTTCAAACCAGTCTTCCCCCTCTTTGTAACTTGACTCCTAATACTCATGGTCGATTTTGCCCCCCGCTCCTCCCCCCATTGTTAGTAGCCACGTTACGTCTATGGGCCCCAAATACATTCCTCAGCACCCCAGTGTTAAACACACTCAGCATGTTCCTCCCTCAATGTGACAGACCAAGTTTGACACCCATACAAAACAAGAGGCAAGATTATATTTCCGTCTATTTTAATATTGTCTTAGATACATTTTAAAACAAATTCCCAGACATCAGTCTGCTCTTAATGGGCACCACGAGACTACAGCAGTTACCGTTGCTCAATGCATTATGCTGTTGCCTGACAATTCTCCCGACCAGTTGTTTCGTCATCGCGAGATCAGAGATCATCTAGCAAACAGGCCTACATGACGAAAACGTCCGAACAATTGCAGCAAGCCACGGCGACGTTTCGAGTGTACAACGTTCTTTCTTCGTATTCGGAAAGTATCGGATTCAATTCTTGGCTTAGAGACTGGCTATTCTCGCTGTTTTTCGTGGTTCTCTTCAGTTCATTCACGCATATGACAGGACAGTATCTCAAATAGCCCACGACCGCTTCCAAACAATGTTTACGTAATCATCGTATCAGTCTACGCTATATAATCTAAGCTACAAACGGCGTCGTTAAATAAAACATAAACAATAAATAAGCACGTTAATGTTTAAAAGTTAAGTGCTTTTATTCAGCAAAGAAGCACTGCAGTTGTGTTCATCTCAGTTTATGTTCATTTTGTTCACTAAAAGCGCATTAAACTTTGTAACACTAAACACGGCCCTCCAACTGCTGTCACAACAGTGGCGCTATATGATCTCACAGGCAATGCTTTTACGCCCACAATGACGCTATAATACCAACTGAAGCATGCATTTCAACTTCGTTTATTGCTACCATGTGGTGGTGCTATCGTAACTGAGATGTTCATTTGGTTTCCACGGAAACTAACGACGTTTCGACTAACATCCCGACATCGCGACAAGCAATGTACTGCATGGATTAATCAGGTATTATAGATTACCTTAACGTCTTTATTTTTGTGAAAAACGTACTATACGATTTCAGAAGTGACATCTCCTTGTGCTTATGTAACCAACATAACAATAAACAGAACCACATAGTTGTACCGACTGACAGAGTGGTTCTATTTATTGTACATACTGTCATTACACGTACCTGAGTACAGATTCTGTATGCACACGTTAATGTGTCCCAAATACTACTATACTTGTTGGAAAATTATATTGGAAGGGATGACTGGCAAGTGTCGTTATACCCGAGGTAGATACTCTTGTATATAGCGTACTAAGCAGGGCAGAAAAACACGTGCCTTATGGGGAATTAGCTGGTACCACAGAATGTATAACGCTATAGACGAGGGGTCGCACAAACCGAGGTCGTTATAACCGAGTTCAACTATATTTAGTTGTGTATTTTCCTAATTTAAGACTAAAGTATTGATGGAGAACACTATAAACTCTTAAAAAGTAACGTCTGATGTCTGATAGAGGAAATGAAACTCCACGAAACAGGCGCCTTCTTGCGATGACAGCATCGCTCAGCCAGTCAAGCAAGTCCCCACGCTTTACGGAAATCGAAGGCTCATTACCGCGCTCCCATAAGCCTGCAGTGGCAAGGAATCGTCGAAAGCCGCCTGGCTGCGGCAACTCAACAGCGAGAACGCAGTTTCGAAACCACTGACTGAGCACAGATGCTGTCGTTCTCTTTGTAAGTTGTAGTGCAATATGGACACGACGCAAAACCTATTACTGCTGTCTCGGACGGGCCCGCAGTACGATATTGATCTAACCGGTCAATGGTGACCGTGTACCTTACCTGCAATAGGTATAAAATTAAAACCATAAATGGGTTTAAACGTAATCCCCATTTTATTACATGTTTCGGCCCTGCAGAACCACCATCATTTACACCCATTCATGTTTTCTACTATATAATTATGATACCTTAATGCGCCTGGAGAAATGGTGAAATGACAACTGGCGGCTGAAGACAGGCCCGAGTCCCAGTCTGTCACACACAAATCCCATACGGCTGTCATAAGACAGAACCCATACATGTGTTACACTACGGCCCAACTGAGAGCTAGAGGCGGATGGTGACGAAAAGTGGGGAAACGGAACGCTATACAGGTCTGTTAAAAAAAAAAAAGAGCAAGGTTCAAAATGAGCTGTGGCGCTAACAAGGGCAGAAGAAACAGAAGAGAAGAAGGAGCAGAACAATAAGAGAAAGGACAAAGAAGTCCACGCATATCTGAAACATGCGCTGCCGCCAGCTCCATTCACTATGCACACTGCGACTCCTGCCAAATACGTCACGAAGCCTGCCATTTTTATTCATGACCCTGTGATGGTTCCATAATGACTGTTTATTTATATCAACGGACTGTACAACTTTCTCGGCAACAAGAATAAATAACTTTGTGAACGACTTTGTTTGTTGGACTTTGTCCATCGTCTTTAATGTGAATAAAATATAACATAACTGTGATTCCACTGACTGAGTTGTCCAGTGATTGAGACTAGCTCAATCAACAGGACCCAACTGAGTAGGCCTGAAGACGGAAAAAGAACCATCTTCCGAAACGTAGTGAATTTTAGATTTTTATATATTTTTATATTTTACATTTTATATTTTATTCACATTAAATACGATACACAAAGTCCAACAAGCAAGCGGTTCACAATGTCATATTCCATCGTCAAAACGTTTTAGAATTCATGAATAAATAAGTTTATTGTGACTGACGGTAGTGCATGCACCAATATTAGAATAAATGCATTCCTACAAGCAAGCGATTTTGTTGATTTTCCGTGTGTCTGAATACAAATGTATATAAATACCTACTTATAAAACTATAAACCGTCATCCAGAGTCTAGTAACAAAACTGGAATGTTCAGAGACATTAATCCCAAACACAGGTACTGGACCCATCACCAACAAAATACAGCGCAGTTTATATTTACCACAGCATACTGCAACATCCTACACTTAGTGACCTTAAGAACACTGGCACACACCGGCACTTACAACATCCTACACTTAGTGACCTTAAGAACACTGGCACACACCGGCACTTACAACATCCTACACTTAGTGACCTTAAGAACACTGGCACACACCGGCACTTACAACATCCTACACTTAGTGACCTTAAGAACACTGGCACACACCGGCACTTACAACATCCTACACTTAGTGACCTTAAGAACACTGGCACACACCGGCACTTACAACATCCTACACTTAGTGACCTTAAGAACACTGGCACACACCGGCACTTACAACATCCTACACTTAGTGACCTTAAGAACACTGGCACACACCGGCACTTACAACTCATGAAGCTTCGCTTTTTTCGTGGTCGTCGTTTTCCTAATTTATTTCAGTTCTCACGCCGCAGCACTTCGAGCCACCCCACTTTCCACTAACAAGACATATGCACGTTTGTCCTTGTCCCATTCCCTCCACAATAACTTCTGAATTGACCGACGGATTTGCACAACAAATAACTGGTATAAACACCATGCCACCTTAAGCCACTCCACCGTATTACTTTTTAGCCGTGCGAACTAACAAAGTGGGAGAAAAATTACTGTCTCCTAACGTATTGTCCTTAAATATTGTGTGGCAGCATATATTAGGAAGATATGTAACTTACGTCAATGCAACTTCTGGCAGAACGCACAGCAGCGTGGCAGCCGCGCGAAATCTACACTTACATTTTTGGTTTGATGGCGACTACGATTGTAGGTATGCAAGTGAAGTTCAGTACGGGGGCAGATAACAAACGTGACAGTGACATAATTAACAAGTTTACTACGTACATACCACGTGACTTCGAGCGATGTACGTACAGTTAGAGTTCCAACTGCCTTACAGTATACTGTAACTCTGTTACACACGTTTCGACGCCTATGTCTGAGACACCTTCAGTGTTAACTTTGAGATAAGCTGCTGCAGGTGTACTATGCTTTTTTTTTTGTTTGGTCTGCGAATCCCCCCCCCCCCCGGTGTTGAGGTGGCCGTGTGTGTGTTGCTTGTCCAGTATGGTCAGGCTGGCAAACACAGCGACGACGTGCATGCTGCATGACCACATCTCACACGGTTCCGACGGTACCGTCTGTTGTTTGGAACGTCACAAATGCACACGTGATCGAACGGCCCTTGCGTAAAACAAAGTTGCGTTTTATGAAGTCCGATTATATTAATTAGTTTGCTGTTAAAAGTACTTGCATAAAGAGCTATGGCACGGAAGTGGGGCTCCTGGGTCACATTGCGGTTCACTGGGTCGACAACTTCACAGCAAGAGTCGATAAACCCGTGCCTGGCACACGATTGGCTAGTGTCAGCTGCTCATGTTATGCGCAGTTAAATGCGACGTTGCAGACCGACTGCAGTGGCCTATTGTAATATATATTATACCGAAATGTAGGTTGGGAGGATAAAAATGTATCAGAATAATATGTTTGAGGAAAGGATTCGAAATTGGGCACCTGAGGCGCATTACCACTGTGCCACCTTGCTTTAGTCTCATAATCAAATGTCTAACTTCACTGATGCAAAGCGGTGAGCTGTTTACAGCTGCAGGAACCTGTGGCTTTATTTTGCCTTTGCCTTGACAGCAATGCACATGTCGTATTATCTATAAATATCTATATCTATAGTATTTATATTCCTGGGGTGAAATTCTACAGCCAAGGAAATCATTCCAAGCAGAACGGAACTGCAATAGGTCTTGTTTATCGGCAGGCCGCGCACTTCGCTACAAGCACTATACACGATCAGCTGGTACTGTGAACAGGCTACGGGTTGGACGACCGAGGAATCGTAGTTCTATTACCAGCAGGGGAAAAATACTATTCCCTTTTCCAAAATGTGTAGACCGGCTCTGAGGCACATACAGCCTCCGATTTGTACCGTGGGTAAAGAGGCCGGGGTGTGAAACTGACCACTCACCTCCCTCCATTTAGTACCGAGGTTAACAATGAGTGGGCTATACCTCCACTCCCCAATACGCCTTCATAGCTTGTACAGGGACAACTTCAGACGATCAACTCTTCGAGAAATTACCTGTCGTTTATTACGAAACACGAAGGTGCATTACCTGTTCACAGCAGTCAGTCACTGCCATCTATCCTCAGTTACATGACTCCAGTCTGTACCCTCACGTCTTATGTTTGCCACATTTTAATATTATCCTCCCACCTACGCACAGTATAATCTCCCAATTAGTTTGTCTTTAATTGTTCCCACTAAATCTTGTATGAATTTTTCATCTCTCCCATGCGTGCTACATATCCCGCCCCTCTCATTTTCCTTGATACAATCACAGTAACAATATTTGGTGAACAGTACAAATTAAGAAGCTCCTCATTATGCAGTTTCCTCCTCCTGTTTTCACCTCCTCTCTGCTAGACCCTATTCTCATATAACAACTTGCGTACAAAAACCATTAAAACAATCCACATTTGTTCTACTGGCTCCTTTTAGTCTGTTGTCTAGATTTACACTTGTGCAATATGAAGGGGCACAAGGCGGAGCGTACAGAGGCAATCCGCAGACAATCATAGTGAATAAACTCACACCAACAAATGCACCAAATCAAGTTTTGTCATCAATTTCTTTATTAAAAGATTACCCCAATACGCATTTCGGCACTTCTACGTTGCCATCAAATGCGTATTGGGGTAATCTTTTAATAAAGAAATCGATGACAAAACTTGATTTGGTGCATTTGTTGGTGTGAGTTGATCAATTGTACAAAAATGCACGGTGAATATAATGTGAAAATCATAATGAAATTAGGTTAAAGCCAGAGGCACACTGAACGTAGCCTATAACAGTACGGGTTTCTGTTAGCTTCCTATTTTAAGCCGTTTGCCGCATACTGAACTAGAGGTCTGCAGAGGCCCGAGTATGGGAGGCTGGGTGAGCCCCAGGGCCGGTCTGGACGGGTGCGGAAAATCTCGCTCCCACTGCGATTTGATCCCCGGACCGTCCAGCCTGTAGCGAGTCGCTATACCGACTGAGCTATCGCGGCCGCATGATACGAATTAGACGTCACATAAAACATTTCGGCCTTTTTCGGGCCACTATTCTTTTGCAAAGAAAATATGTATTCGTAGTTTCGTTCAGAGAACATGTGACAAATGGAAGCAGTCAGTGAAGTTTTCTTCCGACCGAAAACTTCCACCCATATATGTGGTTGTACTGACCGTTAAATGAAGTAACTTCCACCCATATATGTGGTTGTACTGACCGTTAAATGAAGTAACTTCCACCCATATATGTGGTTGTACTGACCGTTAAATGAAGTAACTTCCACCCATATATGTGGTTGTACTGACCGTTAAATGAAGTAACTTCCACCCATATATGTGGTTGTACTGACCGTTAAATGAAGTAACTTCCACCCATATATGTGGTTGTACTGACCGTTAAATGAAGTAACTTCCACCCATATATGTGGTTGTACTGACCGTTAAATGAAGTAACTTTCACCCATATATGTGGTTGTACTGACCGTTAAATGAAGTAACTTCCACCCATATATGTGGTTGTACTGACCGTTAAATGAAGTAACTTCCACCCATATATGTGGTTGTACTGACCGTTAAATGAAGTAACTTCCACCCATATATGTCGTTGTACTGACCGTTAAATGAAGTACCTTCCACCCATATATGTGGCTGTACTGACCGTTAAATGAAGTAACTTCCACCCATATATGTCGTTGTACTGACCGTTAAATGAAGTACCTTCCACCCATATATGTGGCTGTACTGACCGTTAAATGAAGTAACCGGTTTGCCGGCAGCGCATGTTATTCCTTCTTTACACTTTCTTGCTTGCTAATCGATGAAAGTGAGCTCCCATGTAACTGTGAAGCACACAGGCAGTTCCTATAATATGGTCCGCAGACCCTACTTTGTTTTCGAAAGGACTTCTGATAACTCCAAATCGTCTGCTTCAAATGTCACGTATCGGGCATCAGGAGAAAAAGGCCTCAGTTATGGAGAAACAGTTCATGGATCCTCCACCATGACAATGCACCAGCTCATGCGTCGCTGCTGATTCGTGACTTCCTGGCCAAACATGAGACAACGGTCCTTCCTCAGCCTCCCTACTCTCCTGACCTTGCCCCAGCAGACTTTTGCCTCTTCCAAAAATTTAAATCCACGTTGAAAGGACAAAGATTTCAATCGGTCGAGGAGATAAAGGAAAATTCGCCGGAGGACCTACGCGCGATCCCGAAAAAAGCCTTCCAGGACTGCTTCCGGAAGTGGAAAAAACGTTGGGAGCGGTGTATCAACAGCCAAGGGGCGTACTTCGAAGGAGACAAAACTGAGTAGCTTGCAATGCTTTCCAATGTGTTAGGGAGCACTGTATCCCTTGTTCTGTGTTGATGTGTGATTCTGTTAGCGGCTGTGTAGTCGTTATAGTGGCTGATCTATGGGCTGAACCTCCGAGATACCATTGTTCGATTCCCGGCACAAGCAAGATCTTCTCCAAATCGTCCAGACCTGCTCCGATGTCCTCACCAAGTCTCCTACTCAGTGGGTATCGGGCCTCTTTCCCCGGGAGTAAAGCGACCGGGCCTCGAAGCTGGCCACTAACCTCCATCTAGTGCCGAGGTTAAAGAATAAGTGGTGCTCTGCCTCCAGTCTCCCATACGCCTCCATGGCATGCACAGGGACAGATTTACCTTTGCCTTACCTCAACAAATTAGTCTCTCTTTAACACAGAATAAATCCTCCGAGGAAAGTGCAAGATGCAGAGAAGCGCATGCGCCTCAGTGTTACATTATACGTGCATTTACTATCTTGTAAAACCTCACAATCTTTGTGACATTTTTGCCATTTACTATTCATTCCTGAATTGCAGTTGATCTATTAAGATTTTTGTGACTTGTAACACGTTACAAAAACGTACCTAAATAAAAATGTAAACAATTTATGACGAATTGTAAGAACACAGATTATGCACAAGCAGCTGTAAAAAAATACATGTGTGTGAATGTACGAGTATGTATGTATGTATGTATGTATGTATGTATGTATGTGTGTGTGTGTGTGTACGCGTTCCTTATTTTACGAGTACAATTTTAGTGCGTCACCATGTCGAGAAACGGAGAAAAAATGAAGTAACATGACCTACTTTTAAGCATAGTTTTTCCGTAACTAAATTTTACTCCAAAGAAATTTATTTTCGGAAACAACAGACCTTTCTCTGATTCGCTCTAAAAATGTATTTTATGGGGCAGAGTTATAATCTGTACCCATGTCCTCTAAAAGCGTTCCTGACTGCCACTCCTGTACCCATGTCCTCTAAAAGCGTTCCTGACTGCCACTCCTGTACCCATGTCCTCTAAAAGCGTTCCTGACTGCCACTCCTGTACCCATGTCCTCTAAAAGCGTTCCTGACTGCCACTCCTGTACCCATGTCCTCTAAAAGCGTTCCTGACTGCCACTCCTGTACCCATGTCCTCTAAAAGCGTTCCTGTCTGCCACTCCTGTACCCATGTCCTCTAAAAGCGTTCCTGACTGCCACTCCTGTACCCATGTCCTCTAAAAGCGTTCCTGACTGCCACTCCTTCAAACATTTCATAACTCCGACAGCAGAAACAAGATTTCCAATCTTGCAATCCGTGAAGTAGCACAGAGATGTCAACAAGGTGCTCTTCACTTTCAAACCGCCATGCGGTTACACGGTACACGCGTAAATGTGGCTTCAGGACTACCACCTTCCCTGAGTCGATTTTCAAGAAACTCATAAATGACCATCAGCATTATGTGCACATCTCGTATATAGAACTTTACCCAAATAGGACAATAAATGCGGAAAGTACGGGTATAAATTCATGTACATCCCCAGGTAAATTATGGCCGTCGCAGCGCCGATTATCATGAGATTCACAATCACTCAATTTTTGTCAACATTTCCTCTACAGAATTTCTTCCAAATCGGATGACAAACGCAGAAAATACGGGCAAAATTTCATTTACACCCTAAATAAACTATGACTTTCATTACGCCAATCTTTACGAAACTCACGATTGCTCGACGGCATTACATGGAGATCTTCGGTGCCGAATTTCGCCTAAACCGATCAAGAAAGGTGGGCAGGACGGGTATACATACACGCCCTTAAGTGAAGCGTGACTGTTACTGAGCCTACATTCATGTAACTCGCGCTTCGTCGGCAAGTTTTGTAAAAATTCCAGTACCGAATTTCCTGAAACCAGCAAACTGTTTAGTCGCTGATACTAGGTCACAGAAGGACGGCCAGACAAACGTAGTCGTCACATAAAAGCGTCTTATTTTTACTTCGTAAAGAGCGCCTAAAGATGAGTCTTCGTTGCACATTTGGCGCTTCTTCGGCGAGACAGAATGTGCATATCCGAATGACGAAAGAGACGGTTCGTATTATGCAACAGTCAATTTTCTGCTGAAGGCTACAACCTTGGCTTCAAGTTCAACATCTTGGGACTGACTGTGATGAAAACAGTAAACGAGGTCTGACAACCAACTCATTTCAAGGTCACAAAAGGCAGTTGCTTGAAGTGGACGGATCCTACATTATGTTCACAAACGTCACTTTTTAAGATCCCCAACGCAATATATAAATCAGTGAACTTGTTCCTCCGGCGTTTTATCTATTACTGTCTTACATCTTCAACATTATTTCTGTTTCACAAACACAAACGTCCTTAAGAAGTGATTCCATTATTAGACTTCTTTACGAAGCAAAAAGAAAAAAGCCTTATGAGAAGACCACATCAGCCCCCCTGTCCTTCAATTTGTGACGTAGTATCAGCAACTGATCCGTATACCGTCAGATTTAGTGACAAGAAGAGTGGATACGATGACATGCATGATCGTATACCGTCAGATTTAGTGACAAGAAGAGTGGATACGATGACATGCATGATCCGTATACAGTCAGATTTAGTGACAAGAAGAGTGGATACGATGACATGCATGATCCGTATACCGTCAGATTTAGTGACAAGAAGAGTGGATACGATGACATGCATGATCCGTATACAGTCAGATTTAGTGACAAGAAGAGTGGATACGATGACATGCATGATCCGTATACCGTCAGATTTAGTGGCAAGAACAGTGGATACGATGACATGCATGATCCGTATACCGTCAGATTTAGTGACAAGAAGAGTGGATACGATGACATGCATGATCCGTATACAGTCAGATTTAGTGACAAGAAGAGTGGATACGATGACATGCATGATCCGTATACAGTCAGATTTAGTGACAAGAAGAGTGGATACGATGACATGCATGATCGTATACCGTCAGATTTAGTGGCAAGAAGAGTGGATACGATGACATGCATGATCCGTATACCGTCAGATTTAGTGACAAGAAGAGTGGATACGATGACATGCATGATCCGTATACCGTCAGATTTAGTGGCAAGAAGAGTGGATACGATGACATGCATGATCCGTATACCGTCAGATTACAATACAGACGGATCTGAAAGACGACAGTGGTGGCTTATTCCACAAGAGGAAAAATAATATTTTAATTGCATTATATTTATTACAGCAACTAATTAATTCATTCATTCATTCTGTAGTCTATCTTACGACAGGTCCGTAGCCTCTTCCAAACCGAGTTCTCCACATGGTGCGATCTAGTGGTTCCTCTTTCAATTTCCAGTATATTATCTTTTCCTTAAGGTCATTCAGTAGCTGCTTACGCCTTCTTCCTCGTCTTCCCGTCATTTATATCCTTCTCTCTAACTTTCCTCCAATCACGTGTTTTAGCACAGAGCAAATGATGCTCGAGATGGTTCATGATGTGTAGCAACAGGCGTGACCAGAGTGGTCTGAACGGCTGCTGTACTGCGATGTGGAAAGCAAATGGAAAAACTATCACATTATTACTTTCCTTGGATAGTCTCTTCCAGAAACAGAGACAAATGCGAGATTACAGCAGCTATAGTATTTCAATGTTTATGTTTATGGAGATAAAACCAACGGTATTTACATAACTTTTCTTACGCTTACAAAGCAAGTTTCCTTAACAGCTTTATGCTGAGTTGTCCTGTTAGCCTGTCTGTACCATCAGTCATAGGACAACCGTCTTATGAAGTGATTATGTTTCTGAAACTGGCATACGCCTGACTCTGACGACTGTGACCAACCCAGTGATACATCGGTGGGGAAAATATACCACTAAAAGACACTTCGTGAAATATTTCCAAAGTGGACAAGCAGCAGTACATGTAGGGCCTATACACCTATAGAAAGAGAATATAATTATAATGAATGGTGAAAAAGTCGCACAGCTCTAAAGCTCGTCTTGTGGAATGTTAGGCTTAGGCCGTGTAATTACCAGATGACTGGTAAATACCTACTGTTTACCACTCGGCACGGCCTGACGTTCCAAAAAACTTGAATCTTCAGCAACACCGCTGTGACCCTCATGAGTTCTGTCATCTGTACTGTTTTACAGTAAAAGCCTACGTTCAAATACAAGCTAACATTTGCAGTTCTTTTAGATGCCAATTGTGAACGGTATGGAAAATACAGAGTTCACATGGAGCAAACTTTTCGAATGCACCTCGTAACAATAATTGGTTAATGCAGAATTATTTAATGGTCTTGTAAGCTACGTAAGCTATTTAATGTGTCAAGTAAAGGTACTTCTAACTATGGTCTTTGAGAAACAGGTCTATGTTCCTTGGGACCTTATCATAACCTTACACGAGTATAAAGTGAGCCATGATTATAAATTTTCAATGTCAGTAATATTGGTGACACTGATGAATATTGTGGTGATTGTGATTATAATGACAGTGGTTGTACCTGTGGTGATTTCACAGCACAGGGAATCATCACTGTAAAGTTACACGGGGTTTATATACAGGCTCTGTGTACACATGAACTGTGAAATTTACTCTCCACAGTTCAGAGTGCTTTCCATTTGTGTACTGACAGACGATACAAAAATCTAAGAGACTATTATGTGACAAGTATAGGGAAAAAACAAATTTGTACAAGGTTCAGATGGGGAAGTCTTGAAGAAAGAAACCACCTGGAAGACCCAGGCGTAGATGGGAGGATACTATTAAAATTGATCTTAAAGGAACAGTATAGAATGGCGTGGCGGTTTGGACTGGGTTCATATGGCTCAGGATCGGGACAAGCAGCGGGCTCCTGCACACACGGTAATAAACCTTCGGGTTCCATAAAATACGGAGCATTTCCTGACTAGCTGAGAAACCGCTAGCTTGCCATGACGAACTCCGCTGAAGCAGTTAGTAACATTTTACAAACAACCAATAAACTACACGACTGAAACACAAATTATTATTATTATAAAGTTGTGACACGTGACACCTGAGGTTCTCACAACGGTGTCAATATTCCGGTTTTTTGGAACACGACGTCGTGCAGTTGATAGACGGATATAAATATCTCTAAGGAACTTTATGACCTATAATACTGTTTTATAAAATGTTTATAGTATTTTACACTGTAAAAATTGTGTATATTTGTGTATTTATGACTTGTTACACATCTTTTGTCTTTGTGACACAATTGCGGATCCATGGAATGTATGTATGTAAGTACGTAGTACATTACGGATAAAGTCCACGCAGTCATGATGATGTCATAAGCCTGTCTTTCCGTGTGGAATAAGTGAAGTAGATTAAAAATCAACTTACATTAATCCGCAGATTACGGATCAATGTTATCCGCCAGTCTTGTAGCTTTTTCTAGTAACGTAATGAGATCATCTGTTGTGACAACACTGTCAAGACACAAAGTTCAACCTGCATTTAGAAGTGCGCATTTGTCCATCAAAAGACACGTGCATGCAGTCTGCGTGGTACACAAAAGAATAACTAGTATTATCGGCGCCGCCTTGCAGTATGAACTTATTTTAAATTCAACAAGTTTCGGGATAAAGTGGCAACGCCTTCAAATCCTTCCGTAAACAGAGCAAGGAGCTAAGGCATAAATCTTAACCACTGCATGCAGCAGTCCTTGACAATGTAACAGTTGCTAAGCTTGCGACATTTAGTCTCTCACAGCGGTGCTGATGAAGGTTCAAGTCTTCTGGGATGTTACGTCGTGAAGACTGGTAAACAGTTACCGACGTTTCGAAGCAGCATAGTGACTTAATTTTCAAGGTCAAGTAGTCTTAAGAAGAGTGCCCTTACCCAGTTTTTTCACGGTTTAGGTCAGAAGTTACTATTATAGTTGAAGTCAGTGACAGCGTCATGAAAGGGGCCGAATAAATTGTGTCGTTATAAACGAATATTTTAAGACAACATACAGGCCTGCAGGCAAATTACTTAAATTGAATATAGTCTTCTCGGGCGCACAGCCGCGTCAACTCGTTTGAATACAACGTTTCGGGGACTGGCTCCGTCCCCATCCTCAGTTTTGCCTGAGGATGGGGACGGAGCCAGTCCCCGAAACGTTGTATTCAAACGAGTTGACGCGGCTGTGCGCCCGAGAAGACAATATTGAATCATGTCGCCGCGAAAGTTTTAAAATTACTTAAATGTTTACGCTATGATCTACTTCAAATTTAAATTAAAATTGAAATTTAGAACAAATAAAAATTACTCTTATATAATTCTAAATTTCCATACAGGTTTACGCTAAAAAAAATACATTAACTTAAAATTAAAATTTCGAAAGAACAAAAGTTATCATGACAAGCGAACCGCTCAGGCAGCGTCTCATCGACGTCACTTCAGTCAGACTTTCGAAGTCGCTTTATTCTCCATCCGTTCTGTTCAAACGAAATAATAATTTTGGTCTGTTTTTCCAAATCGCTTGGGTCGTAGAATTAACGAGACCAAATTCCCGAAACACGTCAGCTAAATTATAAATAAATAAAGTACTGAAGTTCTTTCCCAACAGTACGCAGCAGTACGAGATGCGTTGTAGCCTGTAGCTGGCAAGAAGTCTGCAATTCCTTGGACCGACCGATTACACGACTCGTACATCTCGACAGTTGACCAGTCGCAATTAGGACTTTTCAACTTAATAACATAGCGGTTAGGTTTATTTTCTTGCCCACTGCATACTTCAAGCGCCTTTATATGACATACGATATCCGATTGCTTCATATTTGTTTACTAAGTCATGCAATGTAACAATATCAGTATTCATGGCATATTAAAGCTAAAGAACCTGTTACGTATCCAACTCGATCTCTCCATCTTTTGTTTGACTGTCCCAATTCTCTTCTCCGGTGGATTATGTACTTGGTAAATAATTTCGCGATTCTATCGTCCTCTGTACGTTCTATTTGTCTATATCATTGCTCCCTCTTTTCTTCATTTAAATTTATAGCTTTAAGTGTGGCACTAATGTCATCTGTTATCGTATCAGATGCCCTCGACTGAGCCATTATTCTAAAAAAATGCAGTTTCTGCTGCGGGCAGCCTCTTATGTTCTTCTCTTAGCGCCAACGTTTTGCTTTCATATTGACCTATTTATCACGGACGTCAAACGTTCAGTCCAAGAGACACACATAAACCTTAAACCTTCTTTCTTTTCTATATTTGGCCATTAAAGGAGCCAGGATAGCTCAGTCAGTATAGTCACTAGGCCACGGGCTGGACGACAAGGAGTTCGATTCCCGCCAGTGGCAAAAACTTTCTCTTCTCCAAATCGTCCAGACCAGCTCTGGGGCCCTCCAAGCCTTCTATTCAATAGGTATCTGGGTTTCCTTCCCCAGGGTTAAAGCGACCGGATGCGTGAGGCTGACCACTCACACCCATCTAGTGCCAAAGTTAAGAACGAGTAGAGCTATACCTCCACTCAATCTATATGCCTCCATGGCGTGTACAAGTGTACAGGGACAACTTTTAACACTATGTTTAGTCATTTAACCAGGAATTAAGGCAGTTGGTAACACTGAAACAACTAATTCGTTCGACTATTTTTCCTCATTTACGACATTTCCAACACGAGACAGAAAACTGCGTAATGAAGGTCTTCACGGTTTGTACTCTTACTCTTCACCAAATATCATTCCGGTGATCAAATCAATGACGATGAGATGGGCGGGGCCTTTGGTACGTATGGGCGAGAACAGAAATGGTTTTGGTATGGAAACATGAATCAGAAATACCACTTGGAAGGCCTCGGAGTAGATGGGAGGATAGTATTAAAATGGATGCTTAAAGAGATGGGTTGGACTGGATTCAACTGGCTCAGGATAGGGAAAAGTGGCGGGCTGTTGTGAATGTGGTAATGAAACTTCGTGTTCCACAAAATGCGAGGAATTACTTGACTAGTTAAGGAAACACTGTCTCCTTAAAAGCATTTCCTTCCATGGAGTTATTTAAATTGCAGTTTTCCTTCGCATCGGGTGTTCTTTTTGCTTTTGGCCTTCGGGGGGGGGGGGGGAATTAAAATCGTAATCCAGTAGTATTTTAATTATTTCACAGGTAGCTCTTTAGAGCATGTCTATCAAACGGTGCATGTCTTTTCGTAACTCTAAATTACACATTGCGAATTTCTGCGACCGTTGCACTGTGACGCAGGTGCTATTCCTGACTGCAGACGCAGGTGCTATTTCGAATCTGCGCTGTACTTAGCCAGCATGCTCATTATGGGTGGTTAAGGAGGAACAACAAACTAAGTTTGCACCATATCTTAATAAGAGATTTACGGCCGAAGCTCGATTGTAATGCTGTTGCAATACGGAGATAATTTATAGCAGGCGTATGTGTAGTAACGGTAGAGTGAAGCTAACAGCTGTGTTTTAGTAACAGAGCACTTGTTAGACTAATAACAGAGCACTTCGTTAACATAATGATACACTCTATTCTTCACCGCAGTCTAAACGCGTTCACGATTTTCTTTTGTTTTTCGCGTGGGATGTTACAGAATGCCATGTTTAGAAAGTTAACTGTTTCTTCGGCCCCTCTGCGTCTACCGTACTTATCTCGTAAACGGCGAGATGCAGTACGTCTTACTTCGGAAACAGCGAGATTACGTCAACGTACATACGTCTTCGTATAGTCTAAAGCAGTGGTTCCCCAACTTTTTCGGTCCACCGCCCCCTTGGTTCCATATACACACCCACAGCGCCCCCCTTCCTTTTTAAAAAAACATAAATGCGTTTTTGTTTCCACTTTTATTTTATATTTAAAAAATCTTTTAAATAAAATTATAGGAGTTAAACTTAATATTTTATGTGTTAATTAATAGATTAAAATTTATTATATTTTTTATGATTAACAATAATTCATCTAGCAATAGTTTATTTTTAAAAAATATGTCCTTGAATAAGATTCATAAATTAAAATACTAAGAAATTTAGTTCATTTTTTTATTTTTAACAAAAAATTACTTCATTTGAATTTTATTTTAAAAATAAATGCACTGCTTGTCTACTAGCGCCCCCCTGTGATAATAACAGCGCTCCCTTCCACCTCTCATACCTATTAGCGCCCACCTCGGTAATCCCACCGCCCCCCAGGGGGCGGTACCGCCCACTTTGGGAACCACTGTTCTAAAGCGTCTGTTATTTTTGTCAGACTTCAAATACCTTGAATTTTGTCGGCATATTTAAGCACGAATCCCCAATATACAATTTCACGGAAATTCATCCAGTGGGAGTCAAACTGTTTCATACGGACACGCAAGACGAAGCCAGTAATCGCTCTGAACAACTGCTTTGCGAACACGCCTAAGAACTCCGTGTTGCACAATTTGTTTTCACAATCTTTGTACTCGGTTTTTTGAGTCTTTGTTTACAGTACATTAGGTTGATATGAAAGCCGTTCTTTAACATAAAAGCCGTTAGACGTGACGAAACATCAATCACAGCTGATCTCCGGACAGAAACGACCGTCACATTAACAAAACTCTGTCCACGAAAACGTAACGGAAGCACTTACAAAACTTACTTTCCTTCGAATGTTCACGTCTGCACACAGAAGTCGCCAGCTTCGTGGTATTACACTGTGCATAATTTACACTAACACAGGCTTCCGCTGCAGCCGGGATAGCGTAGTCAGTATAGTGACTACGCTAACTACGCTAAAGGCTGGACGACACGGGATCTGAATCCCGGTAGGTGCAAGGAGATTACCTCTTGTCATGAACGTCCAACCGGGTCTGAGGACCTCTATCGGATGAAAAATGCAAACATTAGGAGTAAATGATAGTTTACGTCCTTATGTACAGTACTGCTTTACTGTGCCCCTCTTTACTGTGCCCCTCTTCATGAACTCGTATTCTCTAAATAACTGTTGTGAAAATCTTCTGTGTCGAATATCGTCCACGTCGGACGAAAGACGCAGACAATAGATCAACAAAACAGGTACTGTGCGTATAAACGTAACATTGAGGAGCGTTCGCGTAACCATTTTTGCCGTAGAAAAGCAATAAGCATTACATATTCTCAGTGTGTCAGGCTGTATCATGTTTTTCCACATTATCTCATAAACGGCACGATTTTCGAGAAAAAAAAAAAAAGTTATTGGACATGAAATGTGTGTTCTGATTTTCTCTACAACTTTTGCGCGAAACATTTCTCATTCTGAGAAGAATTCAGCGAGATATTATCATAAATGTACATAGGTCTTCATATAAAGTACCCGTTATTCTTGTCAAATTTTAATGAACCTTGAATGTCCTCAACAGATTTTCGAAAAATACTCAAATATCAAATTTTATGAAAATCCTTCCAGTGGAAGCCGAGTTGTTCCACGCGGACAGACAGACATGACGAAGCTAACAGTCGCTTTTCGAAATTTTGCGAACGCGCCTGAAAATTGACTAACGCCCTCAAGTAAGTCATGCTCTTTATTCCTCCCATTTTCATGTAACTTGCAATCTTTCAATACTTTGTTGTGAACATCCCTTGTACCGAATTTCAGCAAAGTCGGACCAAGGATGTAGCAACAGTGCTTAAGAATTCCTTTACGTCAAATGAAGAGCGACTGTCATGTGGCTGATTCACAAGAAATGCTGCCTCATTGACAACTTTATGTAAAGGAATCCAGTATGAAATGTAATGAAAATATAAGGAACGGCGGCGTCCAGACTTGAGCATTCTGCCGCAACGTAACAGCGACGCGAAACAATAAACGGAAGGCGGAGGGCCACACGAGCAGCGCAGTAAAAGCAGCGCGAAGCGACAGTGCAAGGTGCTGCGTAGTGGTATAGGCTGTCAGGACAGCGGAGGAGGTACAAGCAGAGCGAACGTACGTACAACAGCGCACTTCCACCAAGCCAGTTTCGCGAAACTCGTAACTGTTCAGTACATTATTGTGCATACGGCGTATTTTCCTATGCCGAATTCTAGCGAAATCGGAAGATAAATGTCTAAAATAAAGGCAGGAAATAATTTACGCCCCTATATAAAGTACTGCTTCTGCTAGGTCGATTTTCACGAAACTCATAATCGTTCAAAAAATTACGTTAGCCAAATCGTAAGAATAATGCAGAAAACAGGAACAAAAAATCACTTACGCCCCTATATATAGTACTAATTCCACTGCGCCGATTTTCACGAAGCCTGATATATCTAAGCATATTGTTGTGCAAATATCCTGTACCAAATTTTAGCCAAATCCACAAAAAATGTAGAAAACAAACGCAAAAGATAATTTACTCCCTTATATAAATTGCTGCTTCTGCTGCGCCATCTCTACATCTGCTTCTTCTTCGAGATCAGGTTTTCTGTGCTCTTCCGATTCAGAAATACGAAATAAACAGCGAAACCTTTGAATATTTTAGAGAACTCTTCGACGGGCATCAGAACATTGCAAAGCCTCTACCCCAGGCCTGCTCAACCTTTATGTGGTGGGGGATATATGCAACATTTGGTCTGCATGCACTAGTGTAAGGACTACTGCCACCGGGTGAAAACCCAATTGCAGTAAATAATAATAGTAATAATAATAATAATAATAATAATAACAAGAAGTTCAATACACAGAACGAAGAATGAATAAGTATAGGGTATATATATATATATGTATATATATGTATATGTATATATATATGTATATGTATAATTTTACCTGTTTATTTTTCTATACATCATGTCAAATAAACATATACTGATCGCCATAGGAAAAATGTATTAAAAATGCACTTCACAACATAGGCAAGGGTGTCGCTGATATTTTTACAAAATGAATTAGTAATGTAATGTATAAGTTTTAAAACTTTCGCGGCGACATGATTCAATATAGTTTTCTCGGGCGCACAGCCGCGTCAATTCGTTGGAATACAACGTTTCGGGGACTAGCTCCGTCCCCGAAACGTTGTATTCCAACGAATTGACGCGGCTGTGCGCCCGAGAAAACTATATTGAATGTAATGTATGTCGCCATAAACTAAAAGCTCATATGTTTTCAAAGTTTCTTCGGGGTTCTATCTCGGCTTTGTCAAAGAAAGGGTTAAAAGACGTTTTCTCATTTCAAATGTTTCCGTGGACAGTGTCACGGGCACCATGTTGTCCGCGAGCTACGGCTTCAGCGGGACTGCTTTACCCGCTTGTCCGCATAAACAAGGATTAAGATATATTCATGACCCGAACCCTCGATTCCACTGTTCAAACGGTACAAATATTACGCGCCTCAGACTGCGCGGACATTGTTTATAATTACGTATTGTAATATTTCATATTGCCGATCCCAGTGGCCGCGCAGTCTAAGGCGTGGGTCAACGGCTGCTCGCTTACTGCGATTGTGGGTTCGAATCCCGCCGAGGTTATGGATGGATGTCTGTTGTGAGTGTTGTGTGTTGTCAGGTAGAGGTCTGTGCGACGGGCTGGTCACTCGTCCAGAGGAGTCCTACCGAGTGTGGTGTGTCTAAAAAGTGTGTGATCGTGAAGCCTCCAAAAATGAGGCGGCCTAGGCCCCCAAGGGGCTGTCGAGCCATTGGAAAAAAATGTTCATATAAGACTTACTGATGCTTGCATGGTCTATCTGACAGCATCAGCTGACTGACTCACTGGCACACACAACCAAACAGCGCACACGTAACTACCGCCGTCGGCCTGCATGCAGTTGCCATGTACACATTCCTTTGCGTATAACTTGATAGGCTTCAAAAGACAATGGCTGTAAGCAATATGAACCCTGTGAGATTTGAGGTTCTCACGGCTGGTAATATCAATATTGTGGTCTTATGTAATGTGACGCCGTGTCGCTTGGTACATGGGTACCAACGTTCCGGAGAAACTTGCCTACATCTGGTTTGCGTTGTCTTTAGAGTGGTGATAATACTGTCACTTTTTTTAAGGTGATCACAACAGAGAGAGACTGGATGGTCTAAAGTGGTATGTATTCATACCAAACTTACTTTTTTAAAAAATAGAAAACATTCTGTAAGCTATTCTGTGGGCAGCAGGGAGACTATGTCTGGCTCTGAACTTTGTTCACTGCTCTGTCAGATGGCGTAGGTTATTTAGGTTATATATGACTAGTTCTATCGTGGCCTAACATTTCATATCTGCCGAAATGACTACAAAATATATCACAGTGACCTTACGTTGCTCGATCTCCATAACAAATTTCACCATCGTGCCACAGTTTATTCTCGCGGATGCATACGCAGGCCCTACGTTAGTGTCATCACTCAGTGCTGCTCTGTCTCCTGGACAGTAGCATTAAACAGGCCGGCCGCGATCATTTCCCAGCGCACATTCTAATCATTCACCCCCAAATTTGTCATAAAATGCATCATTACACTTTGCTAAAAAGTCGCTAAATAAACACACAAAGAAGAATACTGCAGCTAATTCAAATGGTCTGTGTTAGAAGCACGAGGCACTGCTACAAGCCAGAAAGTCGGGGGTTCGATTCCCGATGGTGTCATTAGAATTTTTCATTGACGTAATCCTTCCGGCCGCACTATGGCCCTGGGGTCGACTCAGCCTCTAACAGAAATGAGGAATATTTCCTGGGGAGTAAAGGCGGCCTGTGCGTGGGGCTGACCTTACCACCTTCATGTGCCGACTGTGTAGAAATTCTGGGAACCTCAACCTCCTGGAACCCTCAGGGCCTGTCCAGGCCTGTAACGGGATTGCTTTACCTTACCTTAAAGCCGTAACGTGACACATGCCTCAAAATAATTCTCTCGCTCATGAGAAGGACGTAATGTGATTTCAGATACTTGTTTGTGTGGTGCGTGAACTGCAACGAACTGTTCCGAAGTCTGTAATTTGAGACATCTGCACCAGCGACAATACGCCACGTGGATAAGATGATTTCAATCAGTAGCAGGCGTGAAGCAATGATTACATCGAAACCGACGCACAGCTGGTGCGCTTCGCTTTCAATCGTTTGTTAACTGATCACCAAATAACGAGAGTATAAGGCGGGGGGGGGGGGGGAGATACACCCCCTTTTATTACACTGATTTCGAAATTTGAATAAGCAACATTCGGTCCTGCAAAACAACGTAACCTCACACTTTTTCACAAAAGTTTCATACAGAATTTGTATATAATAATAGTGGCCCAACATGCATATTACATTAACACAGACAGCTACGCTCTCTCACCAGTTATAACGAACCGAAAGTGTTTTGGATTATGGCCCTCTGACACTGCGTGCACTTACGTTTCGAAGGAACCTGTTGCTTTCGTGTTCCCGTGTACCCTGAAGACGGAGGCAGCACTTCCCTTTCGCAACTACCGACCAGGGTACAGGGAATCACAAGCTTAAGACCACAATCCAGATATTCATCGCCGCAAACACCTCAAGTCTCAATCGAAAATGTGTTATGTTATCACCAAGTTGCTACAGGAATGTGGACAGCTCACAAAATGCATCGCCCTTTTTACCTTACTTTCCTTTCTTAAGGGAAAACAAACAGCTTACGAGGTCACCCTGCTGCCTCTGTGTTTCCCCATTCCAACTCCTGAACCACTGACCGATTTTCAGGAAACTGGGTATGAACGTTATACATACAATTAAAAGCCCACCACAACACCGTACTTTTCAGTTTTCTGCAATCAACAAGTACAGTTTGGCGGGGCAAAGGCTTGTCAGATGAGAGCGATGCTTGTGCGAATTAACTAACTAACTCCATGGAGAAGTGTTTTTCTTGAGAATCTAACAAGTCCTCAGCTAGTCAAGAAATTCCCCGCATCTGAGGGAACCCGAAAGTTCATTAGCACATTCACAAGTTCCCGGCACCTGACCCTATCCTGAGCCAGATCAATCCAGTCCATGCCCCCCGCCATCCCACTTCTTTAAGGCCCATTTTAATATTAACCTCCAATCTACGCCTTGGTCTTCCAAGTGGTCTCTTTCCCTCAGGTCTCCCCACCAAAACTCTGTATGCACCTCTCCTCTCCCTAATACGTGTTACATGCCCCGCCCATCTCATTCTTCTTCATTTGATCATCCGAATAACATTTGGTGAGGAATACAGATCATAAAGCTCCTTGTTATGTAATCTTCTCCACTCCCCTGTTCCCTCGTCCTTTTTAGACCCAACATTTCTTCCTCAGCACCCTATTCCCGAACACCCTCGGCCTACGTTCCTCTTTCAATGTGAGAGACCAAGTTTCACACCCATACAAAACAACAGGCAAAATCACATTTCTGTATATATTCTTATTGTTGGGTAGCAAACTAGAAGACAGAAGATCCTGCACCGAATGATAACAAGCATTCCCCGAAATTCAATCTGCTCTTAATTTCTTCCTGAATAGAATTTCGATTCGTTACGGTTGTTCCAAAATATCTGAACTGAATTATTAATCCTGTAGGCATTTACATTATCTCATAATAATATACACACTTGCGCCCTTCTAGTCGAGTGGCATGTAACGGGAACTATATTAAATGTACTTTGCTAACATCGACAGCACGCGACTAACGTCATGGCTGCCAACAGACATACAAAAAACCAAAACGTTAACCCTAATAATTAGAGCTGCACGCACGCGAACACACACACAAACACACACAAACCCAAAGCTTAACCTTGGTTTATACATACACAAATCCAAAGCCTAAACTTGGGGTATATACACACACAAACCCAGAGCCTGAAAACCTAACATTATTGGACTACATATCGTCGTTGTCCATGCATGTTGACATCTGTAAGTAGTTTCTATAAACGTGATATATGGCGACAATTCTACTTATAAGAAGCGGAATTCACAAAAGGCAGAAACAAAGAAATGTATTATGCTTATATTTGATGTTCACTGTTGTAGTTGGGAAGACATAATAATATTTTGGTTAGTTACTTAAAAGTTGTAAACAGTGAATTTCAAACCGCTGTCCCTACATAATGTTTGTGATAGAAATAATGCCTCACGTTTCATAAAAAGCCAAGTGTCATGTACAGAACACGAAACTAAACCACGGTGTCAACAGCTTTTTACTGCTCAGCTGACTCAAAAAGTAACGGTGAATGTCACTTACCGCCAGATTTTAGGTTAGCACCTTCTTCAATCGGTATGACAAGCAACGGAAGAACACCACTGAGGCCGATTATTACCGATCCAATCACGGAGAACAGCAACGGATGATACTCAAAATTCTGTAGTAATGATATGACTGTGATCCATGAATCTAGGATATAATCAATCAGGAATGTTTTGGAAACACCCCAAATTGTTCCTTCACTGGTATAGTTTCTTTGAAACTGGCCATCTGCCGCAGACATCGTAACCACTAAGCACACATGGAAACACACACAGACAAAATTTGTATTCTCCATTCTTCTGATAGTCCCGAGATAATGATCACAGCACTTGCATATAGTGATTGTGTTCAGTGTTGATCGTATCCTCCAATAAGACACGTTATTTACGGATGAACAATATATATGCTGAAGGCCGATAGATAAAACACTTACTTCATATATTCTCTATCACTTAAATTAGATTGTATTCAATGATCGACAGATATCGAGGTTACTGCACTAATCTCTGCTGAACCCAAACCACTTGCACTCACGGGTGCAGAGCAGTTTGCTAGGCTACTGACAGGATGTTCACATGCCTTCAGTACAGGTTCGATGTGGTACACTCGCGCACAAAACACAAATACTACCGTCATGGCTACTCAAACCTCATAGATACAAATTCCCCAACAAACAAACCAAAAGTCTAGTGTATTTTAGCTCCTTATGTTTGTCTCTATACTAGCACGCCATCTTTGAACAATATTTGAAGTATTCTCCGGATACTAACTTCTTGAAGTGATTGTACAAATACAGCCGCTAGATGTCGTAGCAATGCAGTACGTTGGTGTCATGTGGCGTGCGGTGGATGCGGCGTGTTGCAACCCAGTTAGTGCTGCCATGCAATGCAGACGAGGTACACTGCGAGCGCGCGTTTCTTTGAGTAGAAGGTAGAATAAGGAACACAATAAAAATAATTGTTAGGTACTTCTTCCAACAAATCCTGCATCGATTACAAATCACGCAGCTGTCTTCAAGTAACGTAAAAGAGTTTAGTGGTTATTATTACCGTCCTCACAATTTTATTAAAGTTCACCTACTTACAATATCACATTAAGAATAACAACATGTTTCAACCATACCGTCATCAATCAGGCCATTTTCGTAACAATTGATGGCCTGATGATGACCGGTATGGTTGAAACAAGTTGCCATTGTTAATGTGATATTGTAATCAGTTAAACTTTAATAAAGTTGTGAGGACGGTAATAATAACCACTACATTATTATGAGGAGTTAAAGCAGGTGTTCGATTACATTCCTAAGAACCATATGAAAATTATGTTAGGAGATTTTAAAGCAAAACTGGGGAGATAGGATATTTTCAAACCGACAATTGGGAATGAGAGTTTACATGAGGATAGTATGATAATGGTGTTAGAGTAGTAAACTTTGCCACATCAAAAAACTTGGCTGTTAAGAACATGATGTTAGTGAACCAAAACATTCCTAAATACATCAGGACCTTTCCTGATGGGAAGCCTCACAATCAAATTGAGCATGTATTGCTAGATAGGAGATGGCATTTAAGTTTGATATGGAAAGATTCAATCTAATGAAGTGAAGTGAGTTAGAAGTTACGAAACAAAATCAGATTAAAATCTCAAAGAGGTTTGGAGCTTTGGAGAACTTAAATTATAACAAGGTCATAAACAGGTCTTAAGAAAACATTAAAGAGAATATCAGAATCTCAGCTAAAGAGAATCTAGGTTTCTATGAACGAAAGCAGCATAAACTATGTTTTGATGAAAAATGTTCACTGATTTTAGATCAAAGGAAGCAGGCTAAAATGCAGTGGTTACAGAATCCAAACCAAAGTAATGTACATAATCTAAGCAATGTAAGATGGGAAGGTAGTAGACATTTCAGGAACAAAAAGAAGGAATATTTGAAAGCTAAAATTAATTAACTTGAAACAAACAGTAAGAACAAGAATATCAGAGACTTGTATAGGGGCATCAATAACTTTAAGAAGGGTTACCAGCCTAGAACTAATGTAGTAAAGGATGAGAAGGGTAATTTGGTTGCAGACTGCCACAGTATCTTGGCTAGGTGGAGTAATCATTTCTTTCAGCTATTGAATGTACATGGGGTTAATGATGTTAGGCAGACTGAAATACATACAGCAGAGCCACTGGTGCCTGAGCCCAGTGACTCTGAGGTTGAGATGGCTATTGAAAAGTTAAAAAGGCACAAATCACCAGGTATTGATCAAATTCCAGCAGAACTGATTAAAGCAGGAGGTAGGACAATTCGTTCTGAGATCCATAAACTTATTAATTATATTTGGAATAAAGTGGAATTGCCTGAGCAGTGGAAGGAGTCAATCGTTGTACCTACTTATAAGAAGGGTGATAAAACAAATTGCAGTAATTATCGAGGCATACCACTCTTGTCAACCACATACAAAATTCTATCCAACATCCTTCTGTCAAGGTTAACTCCATATGCAGAGGAAATTATTGGGGAGCATCAGTGTGGATTTAGATGTAACAGGTTAACTACTGATCATATATTGTGCATTTGTCAGATACTTGAGAAAAAATTGGAATAAAATGAAACACTGCATCATCTACACGTACTTATAGACGTCAAGAAAAACTAATATTCAGTTAGGATGGTGGTCTTGTATAATATTCTCATTGAATTTGGTATCTCTATGAAAGTAGTAAGGCCAATAAAAATGTGTCTAAATGAAACCTACAGCAGAGTCCGGGTAGGAAAACATTTGTCTGACACATTTCCTATTAAGAATGGTTTGAAAAAAGGAGATGCTTTATCGCCATTTCTTTTCAACTTTGCTTTAGAATATGCCATTAGGAGGGTTCAGGCAAACCAGGAGGGCTTCAAATTAAATGGTACACATCAGCTTCTAGTTTATGCTGATGATGTTAATATATTGGGCGGAAGTGTACACGCTATAAAGAAAATCGCAGAAGCTGTAGTAGTCGCTAGTAAGGAGATTGGTCTAGAAGTAAATGCTGAGAAAGCTAAGTACATGGTCATGTCTCGAGATCAGAATGCAGGACAAAATCACAACACAAAGAACATTTCAAATATTTGGGAACAACCCTAGTGAATCTAAATTCCATTCATGGGGAACTTAATAGCAGATTGAAGTCAGGGAATACTTGTTATCATTCAGTGCAGAATCTTCTGTCTTCCAGTTTGCTATCCAAAAATAAAAAGATACACAGAACTGTAATTTGCCTGTTTTCTTGTATGGGTGTGAAACTTGGTCTCTCACAGTGAGGGAGGAACATAGACTGAGGATGTTCAAGAATACGGTGCTGAGGAGGATATTTGGGCCTAAGAGGGACGAGGTGACGGGGGAGTGGAAAAGAATTCATAATGAGGAGCTTTACGATCTGTATTTTTCAGTAACTACTATTTGGGTAATCAAATCAAGAAGAATGAGTTGGGCGGGGCATGTAGCATGTATGGAGACAGGAGATCTGCATACAGGGTTTTGGTGACGAGACCTAGGGAAAGAGACCACTGGGAATACCTAGGCGTAGATGGGAGTACGGTATTAAAATGGATCTTCACGAAATGGGATGGGGGCAAGGACTAGATCAGCGGTTCCCAAAGTGTGCTCCACAGATCCCAAGGAATCCGCCACCAGTTCCCAGGGATCCGTGGATACATATCTGTAATGGCGACTGAAGTTTACTTATTTTTAAATTAAATGAATAATGTCTGTTACAAATAATCGCGGAACTTCTTTAATTCGCCATGTGTTTATTTCGTATCGCCGTTAGAATATCTACGTAATTAAGAAACCCCCTGTACCCACGAAGCGAGCGACAATCAGCTTACTTAAGATCAAATCATGTAATGCATTGTTACATATGCCACTGGTACGTACTCGTAGCTATCTAATCAGTTCTGAGATATAAATTTTTAATTTTGGATACCTATCATCCGGACACTGCATTTACGTCAGCAAGGATGTGAGGATCTGTGGTTATGTTTCGAAGCCAAAAGGGGTCCGCGAGCAAAAACGTTTGGGAAACACTGGCCTAGATTCAATATAATCTTCTCGGGCGATCAGCCTTGTAAACTCGTTTAAATACAACGTTTCGGGGACTGGCTCCGTTCCCATCCTCAGTTCTGCCTGAGGATGGGGACGGAGCCAGTCCCCGAAACGTATTTAAACCAGTTAACGCAGCTGATCGCCCGAGAAGACTATATTGAATCATGTCGCCGCGAAAGTTTTAAAACTTATACTGGCCTAGATTGATCTGGCTCAGGATAGGGACAGGTGACAGGAGCTTGTGAATGCGGTAATGAACTTTTGGGTTGCATAAAATGAGGGGGAATTTCTTGACTAGCTGAGGATCAGTTAGCTTCTCAGGAAGTACTCTGCTCCATGGAGTTAGTTATATTTTAACTACTCACATCGGGATGCATAGAATGTAGTTAACATAAAACGGAATAGTACACTAGACCCACGACTTAAGCCTCAAGTTGCGACCTCGGCTTTTGCGACTTTCTGAAGTAAAAATGACACCCATCATAAAGACTAAAACTCTTATTTGCGACTAGTACATGCAAAAATACTCCCAAAAGCAACAATTTCAATAGAGTCCCTTAAAGTCTCAACGGATCCTTTCCAATTCGCCCCAATCTATTCCTACACGCACTCTTGCAATAAGGCTAAATTTTGATGGTTGCGACGACCCAGTGCCTTGCTAATCATAAGTCCTGCAAAAACGCCCTCTTATGAACTGCTGAGATGAAGAAACCTCGTAAATAGATAAGCCATGATCAGGAATGATAATGCTACTTGTACAAAGATCGCTTGCCTACAATTGCATATTTTCACCCGCCGGAAGCTGTGCAATACAGAATAAGACTCCGTTCACTCAATAAGTACCGTATACAGGTAGGTCCCGTTTTACGACGGTTCATTTTACGACCTTTCACATTAACGACTGTTTCAAAATATTACCTTAAATATTAGTATATACTTGGAAAACTTTTAGGAATTTTGGAACCTATCTCATTCAATTACATTATATTTTGGTCTCGTTTTACGACTTTTTCATTTTACGACCCTGTTTTGCTGGAACCTAACCCTGTCGTAAAACGGGTCCTACCTGTATTTTAAGTATGTATCAATTTTGATTACGATCTGTCATCAGACATCATAAGGCCGTTGTGTGGGTGCACGGAGTGTATGGAGCGCATGAAATTCCAGCGAATGCCTGATTTATTCTTAGCTCAGTGCCGACCGCAGTGCGTGAGATGAGGCTGGGAGGTGCTCCAGCAGAGTGCGCCAAATTGTGTTACGGCCAAGAATTGTATAACGTTCCGTGTGCCAGAAAGTGTGCATAGTGGTGACATCGGACATGTGGTTGCATGAAAATGAGCAGCATTCGCTTCTGATTGAGTAACAATCGCCAGACATTTAAAAATAATTAATTAAACTAGGTTCCGCCATTTAACTGCATTCAACTTGAAACACTATTTTACCCCGAATTTATTAAATGAGATATATAAGAAGATTACGTACAACTTAAAATCTTAACTGAAGTGTCAAGGTTCAGTAGGAGAAACAAAGTGATTGATATGTTGCACATAAATTATTCCCTTTTGTAACATTGGTGAACTAACATGGCTGCCACACAGTCCAGTCTTTCAAGCCACTGACATTTCTGAAGCTTCTGTACGGCAGTTGTGTATAAATAGAACAAAATGGATCGCCGTATGTCCGATTGGAACCAGCTGACGTTCGAGGCGGCCATCTTGTCGAGCGCCCACTCTTCCTGGAGGGGGCCAAGTCGCAGGGTGAAGCGACCGACCGTGGTGCGTACAGATGCATGGGGGAACTGAGGGCTAGGGAAATGTAATGGCGCCTTGTTCTGAGGCTGTCTAGATCAGCACATAACTGACACACCGGCTGGTGTTTCCGCCGCAAAATGTATAGAAAAAGAACTGTAAGAAACGTTAAAATGTCATTTTCTATCCTATATCCTGAGATGAAATATTGTTCTCGACTCCTGCTGTGTGTAATTACATAGGCAAAAGGCGTAGGTATGGTTACCTATGTGTCTAATTAAAAACCACTCCATGAAGACGTGGGGATGGAGGTTTACCTCCAGACACTCCTAACTTAGTTACTAGATGGAGTGAGTGTTCACTCTTCGACCGCTTTTCTTCCGAGAAGGGACCCCTGGTTTTTATTGTATGGGACATTTGGTGGGCCGCAGAGGCACGTAGTGGCGAAGAGAGAAAAAATGCGTCCGTGCCAAGAACTGAATTCTTGTCCGTATAATAGCATGAATTTTGGCGGAGATATCTGTACGTGTGTGAACTGCACTAATATCTGTACGTGTGTGAACTGCACTAATATCTGTACGTGTGTGAACTGCACTAATATCTGTACGTGTGTGTGAACTGCACTAATATCTGTACGTGTGAGAACTGCACTAATATCTGTACGTGTGTGAACTGCACTAATATTTTACAGTCATTTTCAAAACCATCTTCTGGTTTAAATTTCGTGTAACGTAGCTTTTTTTTTTCGTGAAGGGCCCCGCAGCAGATGCTACGGACGCACCGCAGCCTTGAGGCTTATTGTGCAACCCTGTGATGAAGATTATTAGTTTTTTTTTATTTTTACAACTAATGGAGCACCGGTGTAATGAAATTGACAGGGGAAACCCGAAGTACTCGGGGGAAAACTTGTCCCAGTGCCACTTTGTCCACCACAAATCTCACATGGACTGACCCGGGATCGAAACCGGGCCTCCGCTGTGAGAGCCATGTCACGGTCTTATGTCGTAGCTTGCTCGAAGTTTAAGTCAAGCACAGCTGACTATCTGTTTCCCTCCTCCATTTGTGTCCTTGTTATGCAATTATATTTTTATAATTCAGTTCATCACCACATTAAAAAGAAATAGGCTTAAACAGACTTCTGTCCGTGTAGGGGAAAGTGGTCTGATTGCACTGACCTAAGTGGTCTGATTGCACTGACCTAAGTGGTCTGATTGCACTCACCTAAGTGGTCTGATTGCACTCACCTAAGTGGTCTGATTGCACTGACCTAAGTGGTCTGATTGCACTGACCTAAGTGGTCTGATTGCACTGACCTAAGTGGTCTGATTGCACTGACCTAAGTGGTCTGATTGCACTGACCTAAGTGGTCTGATTACACTGACCTAAGTGGTCCGATTGCACTCACCTAAGTGGTCTGATTGCACTCACCTAAGTGGTCCGATTGCACTCACCTAAGTGGTCTGATTGCACTCACCTAAGTGGTCTGATTGCACTCACCTAAGTGGTCTGATTGCACTGACCTAAGTGGTCTGATTGCACTGACCTAAGTGGTCTGATTGCACTGACTTAAGTGGTCTGATTGCACTGACCTAAGTGGTCTGATTGCACTGACCTAAGTGGTCTGATTGCACTGACCTAAGTGGTCTGATTGCACTGACCTAAGAGGTCTGATTGCACTGACCTAAGTGGTCTGATTGCACTCACCTAAGTGGTCTGATTGCACTGACCTAAGTGGTCTGATTGCACTGACCTAAGTGGTCTGATTGCACTGACCTAAGTGGTCTGATTGCACTGACCTAAGTGGTCTGATTGCACTGACCTAAGTGGTCTGATTGCACTGACCTAAGTGGTCTGATTGCACTCACCTAAGTGGTCTGATTGCACTGACCTAAGTGGTCTGATTGCACTGACCTAAGTGGTCTGATTGCACTGACCTAAGTGGTCTGATTGCACTGACCTAAGTGGTCCGATTGCACTCACCTAAGTGGTCTGATTGCACTCACCTAAGTGGTCTGATTGCACTGACCTAAGTGGTCTGATTGCACTGACCTAAGTGGTCTGATTGCACTGACTTAAGTGGTCTGATTGCACTGACCTAAGTGGTCTGATTGCACTGACCTAAGTGGTCTGATTGCACTGGCCTAAGAGGTCTGATTGCACTGACCTAAGTGGTCTGATTGCACTCACCTAAGTGGTCTGATTGCACTGACCTAAGTGGTCTGATTGCACTCACCTAAGTGGTCTGATTGCACTGACCTAAGTGGTCTGATTGCACTGACCTAAGTGGTCTGATTGCACTGACCTAAGTGGTCTGATTGCACTCACCTAAGTGGTCTGATTGCACTGACCTAAGTGGTCTGATTGCACTGACCTAAGTGGTCTGATTGCACTGACCTAAGTGGTCTGATTGCACTGACCTAAGTGGTCTGATTGCACTGACCTAAGTGGTCTGATTGCACTGGCCTAAGAGGTCTGATTGCACTGACCTAAGTGGTCTGATTGCACTCACCTAAGTGGTCTGATTGCACTCACCTAAGTGGTCTGATTGCACTGACCTAAGTGGTCTGATTGCACTGACCTAAGTGGTCTGATTGCACTGACCTAAGTGGTCTGATTGCACTCACCTAAGTGGTCTGATTGCACTGACCTAAGTGGTCTGATTGCACTGACCTAAGTGGTCTGATTGCACTGACCTAAGTGGTCTGATTGCACTGACCTAAGTGGTCTGATTGCACTGACTTAAGTGGTTTGATTGCACTGACCTAAGTGGTCTGATTGCACTGACCTAAGTGGTCTGATTGCACTGACCTAAGTGGTCTGATTGCACTGACTTAAGTGGTCTGATTGCACTGACCTAAGTGGTCTGATTGCACTGACCTAAGTGGTCTGATTGCACTGGCCTAAGAGGTCTGATTGCACTGACCTAAGTGGTCTGATTGCACTCACCTAAGTGGTCTGATTGCACTGACCTAAGTGGTCTGATTGCACTCACCTAAGTGGTCTGATTGCACTGACCTAAGTGGTCTGATTGCACTGACCTAAGTGGTCTGATTGCACTGACCTAAGTGGTCTGATTGCACTGACCTAAGTGGTCTGATTGCACTGACCTAAGTGGTCTGATTGCACTGACCTAAGTGGTCTGATTGCACTCACCTAAGTGGTCTGATTGCACTGACCTAAGCAATATGTGTCATTACCAACCACACGGACGATTACAGCAATATTACCCTTTTGTTATCCTATGTTTTTCTATATTACACAACAACTTCCAATTTTGTAAGAAACGCGATTGCGAAAAGTGCAAAAAACGTGGGTATTGCAATAGCTCAGAGCCCAGGGGTTGTCTAGATCAGCGAAGAAGAACAAATCTGCCTCTTTAAAGAAGAAGTATTTACTAAATTTTCTTAGTGCATTTCTGTTGTAATTCAAAGTTTCTACTTTTAAAAACCACAAACAACTATTTTATAATTACTGCTGAGGCAGCAGGCTGTGTGTCTGTTACCAACACGGAATAAAACATTCTTGGCATGTAATGATGCATGCAAAGGGCATATCTCCTTTAATCGCATTAAAATGTTAAATAATACAAGGTAGACGTATGTGTAACGTAACATTGTGGCCCGTTCGCATATGTTTTATACCTCCTGGGCTATCCTAACAGCCTTATACCATTTAAGTCGAAGGAGCGCTTTGTGACTTTAATGTCGCCGGCAACAATACAAGTATTTAGATCTTCACGTAAAGTACTCGATATTCCCACCCGATTTGAACCAAATTTTGAATTTCTCGAGAGGTTTTTATAAAAGTCTCCAATACTAAATTTCACGGAAATACGTCCAGTGGGAGCCGCACTGGTACAGTACGTGTGGACAGACGGACGGACAAAAGGCCTGATACCATTTAAGTCGTAAAGAGCGCTTTTATTGCAATCTAATGTCGCCGGCAGCAATAAAACATATTTAGGTCTTCGTGTAAATTCCCGATATTTTTGCTCGATCTTAAACGAATTTGAGGTTTCTAAACAGATTTTCATGGCAGTTCCCAATATGAAAGTTCACGGAAATCATTTCAGTGGGAGCCACGCTTATACTTTGGGACAGACGGACAGACAGACATGACGAAGTTAAATGGCGCTTTTCGCGACGACGCTAACGCACCTAATAACTGCTTTAAATCAGTTCTTGCTGTCATATCTAAGTCGTCAGCATATAAAGTGCTGCACTTGGCATAATTTGGGACGTTAGAGCATATGGAAATAAAATTATGCATAAACATTTAGTTTGGTACCTAAAACACTGCCAAACATGTTTTCCACGAGGACCAATTTAAACAAGGTAGACAATGTACGTCTAACGTAACATTGTGGCGCGTTCGCCTAACCATTTTGCAGTGCAAACACAACAATGCATTCTCTTTGTGTTGAGTTACAAGTCACTGTCAACTATATAAAAATATTCAACGTTGCCCAACCATGCTCTTGTGGTAAATTTGTCACTAGCAACAATGCGAAATATACGTAACATTTCTTGAAAGAAATTATATTCCAGCTAATTTGCACTCTCTTCACACGTTACACATACGTTACGTATACGCTGCTTTGAAACAAAATAATGTTGGTTTGCTCATGGCGTAAGTAGACGTAAAGTTTTGGGTAAACAGATCGTAATGACATGATAGCCATTGCGCAGTTTCTCAGTTCTGTTTTATGAAAATCCGTCTAGTGGGAGCCGAGTTGTTCCACATGAACAGACAGACACACAAACAGACAGACAGGCATGACGAAGCTAATTGTCGCTTGTCGCGATTTTGCGAACGCGCCCAAAACTTCTCCTACCTGAAAGTGATCAAATCATACTCGGCAAATTACACGATTTGCTGCCACAGCTGTTAAAAGAAGCTCTGCCGGTCGAGCTGATTTTACTGCGCTAAAGGAATATCGTGAACACCTCTCAACAAAGATATGCTACCACATATATATATATATACATATATATATATATATATATATATATATATATATATATGACATACTGCAGGGGTGCACAAGTCTCGGACGCCAGCTTGCCGTAGCAATCTTTTACGGTGGCGCCTGATATTTTTTTGGCCCTTGGTATGGATCTTGCTTCATGTCACCTTTCTGGCGTCTAGAATTTTGTGATGACTCCTAGATTTTTGGATTATTCGTGCACCCCAGGTGTACAGAGTGGCGCAGATATCACTTGACGCTCGATTTTTAACATGTTGGCCCTACTGTCAATGACTGTTGCGACAACATGTACATCGACTTAATATATGATAGTAATTTTTGCTATAAATGTAAATGTTTTTGTTTTAATGGCGTATATGTGTTGAAATCAATCTTAAAGGAGTAGAATGTGAGGACACTTATCTGGTAAGTGATTCCTGATGTTCCCTTAAGATTAAGACAGTAAGTTCCTTCGAAACGTCGGGAACCCCTCACCAAAGGAGAACAGCGTCGCATCACAAAAGACCTGATTTCTTATTTAATATTAATGATGTGAAGGTACAATTAAATCACTGCTCTAATTTTCCTGTTTCCATGGTAACCGCAGATTTACAAATGTCTTTAAACCACGCACATTCAGTGAGAAAGCGAGATGGCAGAAGTACTTTCATGTACTGTCACTACAGTAAAAATAATGAACTATGTTGAGAAGAGTTCTTGAGAGAATATCTGCGTAGTTAGTGAATATATCTCTTTTTTTTTATGAAACCAAATAATTCATAACCGTATTCACAAGAGCCAGTAACCAGCTTGTGTTCTAAGCCGTATTAACTCACTCCACACACTAAATCCAGTTTCTTAAAACCCACCTTAATGTTATCTTACCTATCTCTACACCTAAGTCTTTCAAGTTGTCTTTTCAGGTTGTTATGATTGAAATTATATGTAAATTTGTCAACTCTGCTATGCGTGCTACATTCTCTGCTTATCTCTTCCTCCTCTGTTTGATTACCCTAATTATTCCAAAAACAATGGTCAAAATTATAGTGCTTCTAGACTTCAGAGATTTAGCTTTTATAAAACCTCTTGATTACGGTGAACACAGCCCAGTAATAAGCATACGTGAGTCTGTAAGTCCACAAAATACTATAAATATCTCACACTAAGGGCACTGTACCGGGAAACTGGCTTTGATCGCCAGACAGCTCCACTCCCAGGTCCCCGATGTGAAACACTTTTAGCTCTTCTTTAAAATAATGTTGCTTTTGTGGCCGACTGCTGCCTGTGTTTGAAAGATTGACATTACATCGGAAAGTAGTGGAGTGAGATGGATTCTTGGGGTGCCCTGTCCGTGGAGTTTGCTGCCTCAGCCGTGTCTGCGAGAGATGACGGCAGCACGAAGCGTCCAAAAACGGTACTAGACGCCCCCATGTGTTTCCTTGTGGCTGTCTTGTGTTGCCGTCCTTGTGTTAAGCTTTGATCACACGATAAAAAGACACTTAACTTACCCTGCCTTGGCTTCCCTCACACTGTGCTGCGGTGAAGCAGATTCACTGGCTGACACAATCGTCCATGCAGCTGCACTTGTTACACGCCGTTGTCAAGAAGGCAGTTAACAAATCACATCCGAAAGCTAAACTCTATTTATCTACTTGAATCTAACCTAACCTAAGTTGTGACGTTAGTGGTATGACATGCACATGAGATGCACTAACCTAACACAATTTGTAACGGACAAAAAAGACTGACATGTATTATCTAACGGATATTGCCTCCTATCCTGGAGCGAAACACTTCTTACAAAGTAATTTAAGGTCTTCGTCTGCAGGTTCAGACAGTCTGTTGTGCAGAAAATCTGGTACTTCCTGTTCCATATTTGTCGTACCTGGTGCAACATGTGGACCTGTGGTTATCGTGAAGATGCGTGCCGCAACTATAACGTTAAGAGTGTCATTTGTCATCCGTGAACGGCAGGCCGTAAAACATTCGTGTGACCGCTGCGTTACGCTTCACTTTGTGACTTTATTTGAATGTGATGTAGCATGTGATTCGTCATGACGTCTGTTCAAAACAGCACTTGTAATTTTAACGTGACAAAATCTTCTAATGTATCAAACAATATTACGCTATTTTCCGATGTTCGTTTAGGCGGTTACGAAAATAATTTTTGATAAACATTTCAGTAAGTCTGTCATAAAAATAAGACAAGTGTAAGTGCGTGTGTGTGTATGTATGTATGTATGTATTGATGTATGTATGTACGTATGTATGTATGTATGTATGTATGTACGTATGTAGCTCTGTATGCATGTATGTATATATGTATGTATGTATGCATGTACGTATGTAGCTATGTATGTATGTATGTATGTATGTATGTATTGATGTATGTATGTACGTATGTATGTACGTACGTATGTAGCTCTGTATGCATGTATGTATATATGTATGTATGTATGCATGTACGTATGTAGCTATGTATGTATGTATGTATGTATGTATGTATGTATGTATTGATGTATGTATGTACGTATGTATGTATGTACGTATGTAGCTCTGTATGCATGTATGTATATATGTATGTATGTATGTATGCATGTACGTATGTAGCTATGTATGTATGTATGTATGTATTGATGTATGTATGTACGTATGTATGTATGTACGTATGTAGCTGTGTATGCATGTATGTATATATGTATGTATGTATGCATGTACGTATGTAGCTATGTATGTATGTATGTATGTATGTATGTATTGATGTATGTATGTACGTATGTATGTACGTATGTATGTACGTATGTAGCTCTGTATGCATGTATGTATATATGTATGTATGTATGCATGTACGTATGTAGCTATGTATGTATGTATGTATGTATGTACGTATGTATGTATGTACGTATGTATGTATGTACGTATGTAGCTCTGTATGCATGTATGTATATATGTATGTATGTATGCATGTACGTATGTAGCTATGTATGTATGTATGTATGTGTGTATGTAAGTATGTATGTATGTACGTATGTACCTCTGTATGTATGTATGTATGTATGTACGTATGTAGCTATGTATGTATGTATGTGTGTATGTATGCATGTACGTATGCATGTATGTATGTAGCTATTTTTTTCTTTAATTGAGTCTAACAAACAAATTAAAAAAAAAACATGTTGAGAAAATAATTAAGAAGTACGGTACAAAAAGTACAGTAAAAGTTGGAAATTTTATTACTCCGTAATACAAGGGTTAACGTGCAAATAGGAAGTACTCGTAAAAACGCCTTCAATTTGGTCCAATTTACTGTTATTTATATTTTAATTAAACGTCCTAACATGAGAAACAATTCATAGCATGAAAACAAAGATTTTATCAGACGTTGAAATAAGAAGTAACTAAATGCTGTTGGATATCCGTGCAATGTGCAATGTGCAATGTGCAATGTGCAATGTGCAATGTGCAATGTGCCTGCCTTTAAGTATTATTGATTGTTCTTATTGACCATCATTTTATAACCTTCGGTTTTAGAAAACCCTTACGTAATTCGTACATTTCTGTACAGACGTCTTTTATCGTGTCCTCGAACACTGCAGCTGCCGCGGGATGTTCCGGAGAATGCTGGTTTGCTGTACGATATAGTTGCCGTGCTTAGGGACGTGATAAAAGGAACACCCTGGAATTGCCTGTGTGTACATGACCTGTCGATCACTTAAAACAGCGAATAAATTAAGTTGACGTTCCAAACGATTGTTTATTTGACGAACCTCCTGTCTGATTACTTTTAGACGCCACACGCAGTGCGGAAACATGTTGTGTTTCTAGTCTTCAGTCCGAAAGGTAACTTATTTCTTAACGTCTTATATTATCCAACCATACATCTAGCGCGTCGCCGATCCCAGTGGCCGTGCGGTCTAAGGCGTGGGTCTTCGGCCGTTCGCTTACTAGGATCGTGGGTTCGAATCCCACCGGGGGCATGGATGTCTGTCTGTTGTGAGTGTTGTGTGTTGTCAGGTAGAGGTCTCTGCGACGGGCTGATCACTCTTCCAGGGGAGTCCTACCGAGTGTGGTGTGTCTCAAATGTGTGTGACCATGAAACCTCGACGAAACGAGGAGGCCCAGGCCCATGTAGGGCTGTCGAGCCATAGAAAAAAAACCATCTAGCGCGTCACGTCAAAAATGAGCCATGTTTAAACAACATCTGACTGGTCACAATTCTGAAAACCAAAGTAGATAATAAAGCTGGCTGATCCAGTTTCAAGGGGACATGTTTATTGGTTGGAGTAGTGTAAGGACCAGACTTCGAGATAAATGAGGATTCAAGAATGTCTTTATTTCTTCAACAAAATAAGGGTTGCTACAAAAGAAAAGCTAAAGGCCTCCAAGGCTGAGAAATGTACACTCCTAAAGAACGCCATTCCCCTTATTCTGTTCCTAGGAAGCACACAAAGAAGATGCTTCGTAAACGCAATAAAACGACTTCGATTTTGTACTCCTGTTAAGGCCAGAATAAACACTCCCCAATATTTCTTAACTCGGAAATTTGTGGGATGTCAATTAGCGAATATCCACCGACATCTCGAAAGATCGTAGCACTGATGAAGATGAAGGTACTGCAGTTCTGCGAGATATCGCTAACTATTTGCGAGTCTGCAGGGCGTAACATTCCAGAAGACTTGAATCTTCAGCAACATTACTGTGAGGGCCTCAAATGTCACTCCAATAAGTTCTGTTGGTTTAAAATTTCCCCTATGTATATCTGTCACGTTTTAAGGTACTTTAAATGCAATACGCTCTTTGTCTGCCCAGTGAACCTAATAGTTCTCTCACATTTGACCACTGTGTACAGGGAAAAAGAAGTGTTTTATTTAACGACGCTCTCAATTACTAAGGTTACATATCAGTGGTAGATGAAAGAAACATGAATATAGGACACTGGTAGAATGATATTGACAGGGGAAAACCGACGTACTCGTAGAAAGATCTGTCCCGGAGCCATTTTATCCACCATAAATCCCACACTGACTGGTCTGTGATGGTACCCGAGGTTTCGTGTTGAGAGGCCGGCGACTAAAGGCTTGAGCCATGGCACGGTTGCCGCTGTATGTAGAATTTACAGCTCGTATACAGTGTTCACTTATTTAAACGTTTGCACTATGATCAGGGATATTGCTAAAGAGGAAAGAAGCAGCTTAGCACAGCAGTAAAGCGTCCAACTCACATTTGGTTTGTATTGGGTTCTAACTGTTACTGAAGGCTGGATATTCGCAATTCATTCGTGATTTTCCTTATTTCCTCCACGTAAATTTAGGATGTCCCCCCTTTCTTTTTGTGGAGAAGGGCCCCGCAGCAGAAGCTACGGACGCACCACAACCGTTGTGATAAAGATGACGGGAAAGATAATTATTTTTTTTAATTTTTCCAAGTAATGGAACTCCAGTGGAATGAAATTGACAGGGGAAAACCGACGTACTCGGGGAAAAACCTGTCCCAGTGCCACTTTGTCCACCACAAATCCCACATGGATTGACCGGGATCGAACCCTGGCCTCCGCAATGGGAGGCCGGCGACTAACCACCAGAGCCGTGGCACGGCCTAGATGCACCGTAGAACAGACTACATTTACACTCATATTTCTCCTTCTAACTTCTAATCCGTAACCTTCCTGCTATGTCATATTAGAAGCCACGTAACTTCAACATTTGGCAACAGTGCTTAACGGAGCTGGGATAGCATAGTCTACACTACGGGCTGAGCGTCCGAGTAATCGTGGTTCCATTCCCTGCAGGTGCAGGACATTTATCTCTTTCCCATTGAGCCCAGTCCGACTCTGGAACCAACCAACCCTCTTGTTCAATAGATACCGGGTCTCTTTCCCTGGAGGTAAAGTGGCCGTGGCGCGAAGCTGACCACTTACCCCCATCCAGTGCTGAGATTAACAATCAATGGAGCTGTAACTCTACCCCCCCCCCCTTCTTATGCCTTTATGACGACGTGCAAACAAACAAACTTACCTTTACCTTAACGGACTGCATCCGCATTGCTATGCCTTAGTTGTTAAACCAGATGTTTCGAACACATCTGCACCAAAACCATATTTATGCCAGCTTTGTGGTTGTCACTGCACCAAAACCATATTTGTGCCAGCTTTGTGGTTGTCACTGCACCAAATGCGCAGATTGCTCTTTTCTGGGATGTGACTCCGTGTTATTTGGTAGATGGTATTATTTTGTCACAAGAACCAGCTGCACTGTCTTCAAAGCAGAAGAATCACCTTAAGGTGAAAACGGGGGCAGCAGCTTCCTGCGCAATGTTGGTCCTACCTACCAAAGAGCACGACTTCCAATCCCCGAACAAAATAAATCTTAGCAAGTGTGTCTTATAAAATGTCTTGTCCGTAGAATTTTTATCCTCTTAACAAATTTCTTTCACATGCCGTCTTCTTATTATTATTCTCCAGCTATTTATTCTCTTCCTTCTGCTCCTTATTCTAGGTTACTCCTTTGTAAAAACAGTGTATATAGTTATAATATGCAGTAATTATCAGTTGAATTGAAATTCAGTATTCTATAAGACATTTCAAAAACGCAGTCAAGAACAAAAATATCGCCAGCAGTGTATGTGCGGGCGAAAGATAATTATTGTACAGGCATTGTTGTGTTTGTAATGGCGGTGTTTGTAATCAGAATATTGAAACTGAAGTCTGATTGTACAGAATAAATATCAAATTGAACTGCCAGGAAAGAAAGGAAAGATCGATTTCACAGCGAACATGGGCCGTGCCATGTCTCAGGTGGTTAGTTGTAGGCCTGTCACCGCGAAGACCCGGGTTCGATCGCAGGTCAGTCCATGAAGGATTTATGGTGGACACTGGGACACGTTTTTCTCCTGGCACGTTGGTTTTCTCCTGGCCGTAACATTCCACCAGTGCTTCGTAATCATTCTCATCTATCGCCGACACAATTCACACACAGGACACAGCTGTTTATTTGGTGGAGCTTTTTATGATAGTTCCGGAATGGAATATCGAATTAGATACCAACTGCGTGCTGCGTGTTCTGCCCTCTGTGTTTCTAGGTCACGGTACAAGTACTTAATATCGACTTAGATACCAACTGCGTGTTCTGCCCTCTGTGTTTCTAGGTCACGGTACAAGTACTTAATATCGACTTAGATACCAACTGCGTGTTCTGCCCTCTGTGTTTCTAGGTCACGGTACAAGTACTTAATATCGACTTAGATACCAACTGCGTGTTCTGCCCTCTGTGTTTCTAGGTCACGGTACAAGTACTTAATATCGACTTAGATACCAACTGCGTGTTCTGCCCTCTGTGTTTCTAAGTCACGGTACAAGTACTTAATATCGACTTAGATACCAACTGCGTGTTCTGCCCTCTGTGTTTCTAGGTCACGGTACAAGTACTTAATATCGACTTAGATACCAACTGCGTGTTCTGCCCTCTGTGTTTCTAGGTCACGGAACAAGTACTTAATATCGACTTAGATACCAACTGCGTGTTCTGCCCTCTGTGTTTCTAGGTCACGGCACAAGTCCTTACTATCGACTTAGATACCAACTGCGTGTTCTGCCCTCTGTGTTTCTAGGTCACGGTACAAGTACTTAATATCGACTTAGATACCAACTGCGTGTTCTGCCCTCTGTGTTTCTAGGTCACGGCACAAGTCCTTACTATCGACTTAGATACCAACTGCGTGTTCTGCCCTCTGTGTTTCTAGGTCACGGCACAAGTACTTCCAGATTCATTACTCATAAGAAAGCTGTTTATTGCATTAGTTGTTAAAGCTGCGTTACATAAACTGAAAGCAAGGAAACGACTTGGCATTTAAGAGCAGTCCAAGACTTTTCTAGCAATACCCAACAAACAATGAGTCTTCGGGTAATTTCAGTGATTCTAAGAAACATGCATTACATCGAACATGTTTTTGGAGAGTTTTGGGTAGACACACACACACACACACACACACTTGCCGAAAGTTATACTGAGAACACGGAAGAGTCCCAAAGTTCTACCCCTCCACCTCTCCCTCTAAACGTTACGCTCTCTCATCCACTCTAGATCGACCCCCTCCACCTCTCCCTCTAAACGTTACGCTCCCTCATCCACTCTAGCTCGACCCCTTCCACCTCTCCCTCTAAACGTTACGCTCTCTCATCCACTCTAGATCGACCCCCTCCACCTCTCCCTCTAAACGTTACGCTCCCTCATCCACTCTAGCTCGACCCCTTCCACCTCTCCCTCTAAACGTTACGCTCTCTCATCCACTCTAGCTCGACCCCTTCCACCTCTCCCTCTAAACGTTACGCTCTCTCATCCACTCTAGATCGACCCCCTCCACCTCTCCCTCTAAACGTTACGCTCCCTCATCCACTCTAGCTCGACCCCTTCCACCTCTCCCTCTAAACGTTACGCTCCCTCATCCACTCTAGCTCGACCCCTTCCACCTCTCCCTCTAAACGTTACGCTCTCTCATCCACTCTAGCTCGACCCCCTCCACCTCTCCCTCTAAACCTTACGCTCTCTCATCCACTCTAGTTCGACCCCCTGTAACTCTCCCTCTAAACGTTACGCTCTCTCATCCACTCTAGTTCGACCCCCTGTAACTCTCCCTCGAACTGTTACGCTCTCTCATCCACTCTAGTTCAACCCCCTGTAACTCTCCCTCTAAACGTTACGCTCTCTCATCCACTCTAGTTCGACCCCCTGTAACTCTCCCTCGAACTGTTACGCTCTCTCATCCACTCTAGTTCGACCCCCTGTAACTCTCCCTCTAAACGTTACGCTCTCTCATCCACTCTAGTTCGACCCCCTGTAACTCTCCCTCTAAACGTTACGCTCTCTCATCCACTCTAGTTCAACCCCCTGTAACTCTCCCTCTAAACGTTACGCTCTCTCATCCACTCTAGATCGACCCCCTCCACCTCTCCCTCTAAACGTTACGCTCCCTCATCCACTCTAGCTCGACCCCTTCCACCTCTCCCTCTAAACGTTACGCTCTCTCATCCACTCTAGCTCGACCCCCTCCACCTCTCCCTCTAAACCTTACGCTCTCTCATCCACTCTAGTTCGACCCCCTGTAACTCTCCCTCTAAACGTTACGCTCTCTCATCCACTCTAGTTCGACCCCCTGTAACTCTCCCTCGAACTGTTACGCTCTCTCATCCACTCTAGTTCAACCCCCTGTAACTCTCCCTCTAAACGTTACGCTCTCTCATCCACTCTAGTTCGACCCCCTGTAACTCTCCCTCGAACTGTTACGCTCTCTCATCCACTCTAGTTCGACCCCCTGTAACTCTCCCTCTAAACGTTACGCTCTCTCATCCACTCTAGTTCGACCCCCTGTAACTCTCCCTCTAAACGTTACGCTCTCTCATCCACTCTAGTTCAACCCCCTGTAACTCTCCCTCTAAACGTTACGCTCTCTCATCCACTCTAGTTCGACCCCCTGTAACTCTCCCTCGAACTGTTACGCTCTCTCATCCACTCTAGTTCGACCCCCTGTAACTCTCCCTCTAAACGTTACGCTCTCTCATCCACTCTAGTTCGACCCCCTGTAACTCTCCCTCGAACTGTTACGCTCTCTCATCCACTCTAGTTCGACCCCCTGTAACTCTCCCTCTAAACGTTACGCTCTCTCATCCACTCTAGTTCGACCCCCTGTAACTCTCCCTCTAAACGTTACGCTCTCCCATCCACTCTAGTTCGACCCCCTGTAACTCTCCCTCGAACTGTTACGCTCTCTCATCCACTCTAGTTCGACCCCCTGTAACTCTCCCTCTAAACGTTACGCTCTCTCATCCACTCTAGTCCGACCCCCTGTAACTCTCCCTCTAAATGTTACGCTCTGTCCTCCAGCTATTTCAGTCCCAATATTTTCTACAGTTGTGTAGCCATTGTTTTCACTGGAATGTCAATAGTGATTACTCTCGGCAGCGACAAGCGTTTTGGGCTAGTTGGCGTAACCCAGGAGGGACTGAAAGGGAATATAAGTGTTAATTGAAGTGGAAACCTTGAGTGCTTCATCGCCATTGCCCATGGATTTCTCCGTGACCTTTAATATACTGTAGTGAGAAAGGTATATATTTTAATGGTCGCTACGTTGACTTTAGCTGTTATAATCGCCTACGTTCATAAAGACACTTCCTTCCCATAAGCGCCAGTTGCTTTGTCACATTTCCCTTCTTTATTCCAACCATCAGTGGTATACAACTAAGCTCAAGTGTTGCCCTATAGTACTCATCGCCTGCCACGTTTCTAATACCTGCTGGGCTTCGTATAATCAGCGACACTGTTTCCCTTAACTACGAGCTGGACGGTCCGAGGTTCAATTACCGGCAGGGGCAAGAAATATTTTTGTCAACATGTGCAGCCCGCCTCTGGAGCCCATCCAGCATCGTATTGAGTTCTTTCTCCGGTCGTAAAGGGACCAAGGCGTGAAGCTGACCATTCATCTCCAACTAGTGCTGAGGTTGAGAATGAGTGGAGGTATGCCTCTACTCCTCCTTTATGCATTTATGTCGTGCACACGAGAAATTTACATTTTACTGCCTCCTTTAACCTACACAAAAGCAACCGTAACAAATCGCGTGGATGGTGGCGAATGACGACGCTCGAGGCTGGCCCTTTCTGCCTCTTGTATATTTCTCGAGCGTCGTGTGACAATTGGCCAGCAGAAGGCGCCAGTCGTCAGCGTGGTTATTACTACAAATACTAATGTGAAGGAAATGGTCAAGTGCCAGTGGGGCTACTGTCTGTGGCTTCAGTGTAGTAAGCAGAGACTTGCAATGCCGATCGAAATAGAAACAGGTCCAACCCATAAAACTACTTAGGTCTCACGTGTTTACTGCCTAAATAAATCCGCAGTGCATGTAAAAGTTAAAAACAGCGCAATAACTCACGAAATGTTTGTTTCGACCTTCAGCAGCCGATGTTAAACGGGCAACTTGAGACAATTGGGCGTTGTGCTGAAGTTCTGCAACTTGTAAGTGTGTTTCGTTTCACAATCCAGTGCTTTTACTTGACTAAAATATTATATACTCAAAAACGTAATGTCAGCAACTTTCATAACTTGTTAGGGCTAACTCAGAACAATTACATTGCACTATGTTTAAGCTAAATACTTTAGTCTGGGACTGGTAGCTTCTCTTCCCCTTTCGCCGCCTTTTCCGAGTTGTTTTTTTTTTTTTGCCAATGGCTCGACAGCCCCTTGGGGGCCTAGGCCGCCTCATTTTTCGAGGCTTTACGATCACACTTTTTAGACACTCCACACTCGGTAGGACTCCTCTGGACGAGGGGCCAGCCCGACGCAGAGACCTCTACCTGACAACACACAACACTCACAACAGACAGACATCCATGCCCCCCGGAGGGATTCGAACCCACAATCCTAGTAAGCGAGCGGCCGAAGACCCACGCCTTAGACCGCACGGCCACTGGGATCGGCTTCGGAGATTATAGTTAGTATTAATACGACTGTAAGTGATACGCTGGATTCTGAAATTCTGTGAATCGCCTACGTTCATAGACACTTCCTTCCCATAAGCGCCAGTTGCTTTGTCACATTTCCCTTCTTTATTCCAACCATCAGTGGTATACAACTAAGTTCAAGTGTTGCCCTATAGTACTCATCGCCTGTCACGTTTCTAATACCTGCTGGGCTTCGTATAATCAGCGACACTGTTTCCCTTAACTACGAGCTGGACGGTCCGAGGTTCAATTACCGGCAGGGGCAAGAAATATTTTTTTCAACATGTATATTTAATGCGTCACTTCTCGTAGACATTCCTCATTACGTTCTGTAATACACTGTCATCCCTGTGTCACACAATAAATTCCAGTGACGTAATCTTGTGAACACTAATGAAACTGCAGGTTCTGTACGAGCAGACCCGGTTTAAGACAGGTCTGTTTCTGGGTCCAATACGATAATAGGTTTGGGGACCCTAACTGCTCATAGTCCTGAACAAACAGTGCAAATATATAGGATGCGAAAGAGAAGCATGAAATAAATATATGTTTGACACAAAACCTGAAATAATTCAGCCTCTCGCTCCTCCCCCTCCCCTGATACATGGGGCTGCATTCAGCCGTACAATCTTACACTGACTGTGTATACAAGGCAGCGAATTTGTGCAATAGCTGAAGGACTGTTAACTTCTCCAGAAGAATTACTAAATACATAAAGGATTCCAATTTTTAAATATAACCCATTTTAAGTTAAACTTTGAAATGGTGAAGCTTAAAAATAGGGCCGGAGGAGGAGTTCAAACATTTCGACTTGTCTAGATCGTCAGAGGCCTAAGATTTGTAGTCTATATATTGGCTAATTGCCGATCCCAGTGGCCGTGCGGTCTAAGGCGTGGGTCTGCGGCCGCTCGCTTACTAGGATTGTGGGTTCGAATCCCGCCTAGGACATGGATGTCTGTCTGTTGTGAGTGTTGTGTGTTGTCAGGTAGAGGTCTCTGCGACGGGCTGGTCACTCGTCCAGAGGAGTCCTACCGACTGTGGTGTGTCTGAGTGTGATCGTGAAACCTCGAAAAATGAGGCGGCCTAGGCCCCCAAGGGGCTGTCGAGCCATTGAAAAAAAAAATGGCTAATTATAGGATCATTATTTTACCTGAATGTATCGTTTGTCTCTTCCCGTCGCTATATCAGTGCCTGTGTGGGTGGGCTACTGAGCTGCCACGCTTACATGATAAGCAAGCCGACAGGAAATGTTAAACAATATTGGCCAGATAAAATAACGAACCAGTCTTAAATAAGAATTCATTGCTTTTTGTCGTATACGCATATATGAGACTGGAGAAGGGAAATTACTGTAAAGGTAAATAAAATTCACCCTAGAACAGGCCATGAAGGCCCAGAGGGGAAGTAGAGGTATAGCTCTACTTTTTCTTGAACCTCGGCACTAGATGAGGGTGGGTGGTCAAGGCCACGCCCCGGCCGCTTTACCCACAGGAAAGAGACCCGGTACCCATTGTACAGGAGGCTGGGTGGACCCCAGGGCCGGTCTGGACGGGTGTAGAAATTACTGTACCTGTAAAAAATATGTAAGTAGCAATACGAGTACTTTACCGATGTGATATCCCGTATGTCACGTGGATGTGTTCACGTGTATAACACGGCGGGTCGGGTCGCACAGTGTTGGCACAGTGTTGGCACAGTGTTCCTTGCACAACTGTGCGGACTAACGACCCTTCAACCATATCATGTTGGAACAGTGTCCAGTGACGTGGGCAATAGACTTCCTTTTAAAATAGCTGTTATGGATGTACACAGGTGGCGAACGCATGAAAATCTATTTTCTTCTGTTAGTTGCGTCACTCCAGGAAACACTAGAGACCCTGATGAGTGGGAGGGCTCTAGGGGGGTGGAGGGGCCCATCACGTGAAGTTATTTTAGGTTTCTCTTACTAACTTGAAGGAATGCTTCGGACCCCGTGGCAGTAAGGAACCTGACATACATAATCAGTATTTCAGAACAGTCTGTCAAATAATGTGTACGAGTAAACATACCGTCTGTGTAAGCACGTCGACATGACAGCGCGTGGGTAACGTGGAAGTAAACTCGGCCCCAGACTAGTTTATATACGTATTTATGTATTTAGCAACGCTGACAGTGGTTTGTACTACATAGCTTTGAATAATAGGATGATTTACGAATAATGCACCTGAAAGGACGCGGTCGTGGCCTAATTTGGGGCCCGGATTCAAATCCTAAGCCAGCCTCTGTGGGATTTTTTGGAGGACAAAGTGGCACTCTGACACGTATCCGAGTACTTCGGTTTTCCGCTCTCACTATAATTCTCCAGTGCCCCATACACATTCGTATAGCACCGACGCTACATAATATTAGAATTTTTTTTTTCCTATGGCTCGACAGCCCCTTGGGGGCCTAGGCCTCCTCATTTTTCGAGGTTTCACCATCACACACTTTTTAAACACACCACATTCGGTAGGACTCCTCTAGACGAGGGACCAGCTCGTCGCAGAGACCTCTACCTGACAACAAACAACACTCACAAGAGACAGACATCCATGCCCCCGGTAGGATTCGAACCCACAATCCTAGTAAGCAAGCGGCCACAGATCCACGCCTTAAACCGCGCGGCCACTGGGATAGGCTAATATTAGAAATTAACGCACTTAAAAACACTCGGGGTTGATATTTGAACCTTGAACCTACCGAAGATAAAGCAGGAATGCTAACGTCTCGACGTCCCGTTCCAAATGAAGGTTACTCTCCACCTTAAGAATGACCAGATTTATTCATAAGGGAAAAACCGTGCGTAATCTCGGAGATGCGCCTGCGTAAACTCATGTCAGAACCGGTCTTTACGTAAAAGTTCTAATAAGAAAATGCTTACAAAATTGTAAGATGAATAACTGTACCGAAAAATATATCAGTCTATTGACGTTCTAGAAAGATACCTCCTGTAGAACACAGTGTGTGGGCAAAATGTAGTTTTTAATGTTGAAACTGGTGATATATATATATATATATATATATATCACCAGGGCCATCAGTAATCGAACGTGCGCAACAGCTGGTTCAACGTGTTAACGGCTAACTTCATTTGTGGAGGTATATCACTGACAGAATGTAGGCGACAGCTAGTTCAACGTGCTAACAGTTAACTTTATATCTGGAGGTATATCACTGAAAGAATGTAGGTGACAGCTGGTTCAACGTGCTAACAGTTAACTTTATATCTGGAGGTATATCACTGACAGACTGTAGGCGACAGCTGGTTCAACGTGCTAACAGTTAACTTTATATCTGGAGGTATATCACTGACAGAATGTAGGCGACAGCTGGTTCAACGTGCTAACAGTTAACTTTATATCTGGAGGTATATCACTGACAGAATGTAGGCGACAGCTGGTTCAACGTGCTAACAGTTAACTTTATATCTGGAGGTATATCACTGACAGACTGTAGGCGACAGCTGGTTCAACGTGCTAACAGTTAACTTTATATCTGGAGGTATATCACTGACAGACTGACAGAATACGAGCTTGTGCACTAGATTCTTACAGCTCAGAACAGGGCATATTGGCGGTCTGTTTTGAACACTAAGGAACGATCATCTTCAATAAAAGGGGCGAACTTTCTTGGCCGGATGAACGACAGTCAGTTTCTGATAAATTACTTTGTTTAACCCTTTAAAGCCCAGTGGTTACTATATGTACCACCATGTTTAACACTCAACAATTCTACGTTCTGCCCACAGTGTATTTATGTGTTTTGTGTGTACAGTGCGACAATGTCTAGATCCACGGTTGCAAAAAAAACCCAGATACTTGTTCTAAACCAGCATTGTGAGTGTGAAAATAGTGGAAGCTTTAGAATAGTAACCCCTGAAGATGGCTCAGGCAGAGCCGAAACATATGAAGGGTTGACAATTTAACTAATATTGTTTGTGCAACATTGTTGGTATGTAAGTAAATAATAAACTAACATATCTCACCAAATACTATTAGGATGACCAGATCAAGGAAGATGAAATGGGCGGGGCATGTGGGGCGTGTGGGGGAAAGCCTGAAGGAAAGGGGCCACTTGGAATATCTAGACATATATGTATGGGAACAGAATAATTAAATTAATTTTAAGAAACAGAATGGGAGCTTTTGAACTGGATGCTTCTGGCTCAATATTGGAACAAGTGTCGGGCTTTTGTGAACACGGTAATGAATTTTTGAGATTCCTTAAAAAGCAGAGAATTTCTTGAAGCTGAGGAACTTTTCGCTTCTCAAGAAGGGCCATGTTCAGTGGAGTTAATTAACTAACACATTTATTTCTTTTAAAATGTCATTAACTGATCGCTAAACATACCGCTGAGCTCCATTTGTTGCAACAGCTTCTCACACAGTCGGCCCTGTTTATTATAAATTACAGAAAAAGCTTTAGTCGGTCTGTCTTATTTCAATGGCAGTATGTCTGTTTGTTAGCAAACGGTGTTTAAAGGGCACCTGCAAAAAGTCACGTGCTTAGCAGAGAATAATTTGATTTTAACGTGTTTATGTAAATGTAACAGTAAAACGAAAGTTGTATTGCGATTGAAATTGCTGAAGGCAGTGATAATATCGAGGCTGGCAGTGCCATGGCTCAGGCGGTTAGTCGCCGGCCTGTCACCGCGGAGGCCCGGTTTCGATCCCGGGTTAGTCCATGTGGGATTTGTGGTGGACAAAGTGGCACTGGGACAGGTTTTTTCCCGAGTACTTCGGTTTTCCCCTGTTAGTTCTATTCCACCGGTGCTCCATTACTTGGAAAACCGGAAAAAAACCAATCACCTTCATCACAGGGTTGCCCTAAGGCTGCGGTGCGGCTATAATATCTGCTGCGGGGCCATTCACAAGAAAATCGAGGTTCCTTTGTTTTTATAGAAAGGGTGTGGTTATTAGTTTTCACATTATCCATCATTCACGACGTTTCGGAATCAGGTCCTCTTTCCATATTCAAGCGCCAGGAGACCTAATCTGAGGGGCTCTTTGGAAAAAGCTAGTCTTATTTACTGCACTAGCTCTTTCCAGTAGTTTCGATCTCAATCGCCGTTACTGATCTCAAAACAAAAACATATCGCAGCCAAATATCTGAAGACTTCGCGTAGGGTTGTGCTGAATACACGTGTAATGCATTCTGGCAGCTACAAGTAAAACATTTTTATTTTTAGGGTGCGAAGAAATTTTCTCTTCTTTTCTTTTTTTTATTGTTCACACCGCGCAATGTCAATAGTCAACTCACAACTCAGTCCAACAAAATACACTATATTATTCACAGATATTTTATATTACAATATCACGTTGAACACTGCTACATGTTTCGATCCCTTATGTGATCATCATCAGGGATTCACATCAAAGTAACACTTAACTTTAATGTTTTTTAACATTAAGTTCCAGTACACAACAAACACCAACATTTTAACTGGTGTCTCTTTTACATCTCTTTATTGTGTATATGGATTGCTAATTCGGTTTTGTGACGTGTTACTTTAATGTTAATCCCTGATGATGATCCTGTAAGAGATCGAAACATGTAGCAGTGTTCAGCGTGATATTGTGATATAAAGTATCTGGGAACATTATAGTGCATTTTGTTGGACTGAGTTGTGAGTTGAAATTATGTCTGTTGGTACTGCGCACTGTGCCCCTGTAGTGGTCCTATGTCTGTTGGTACTGCGCACTATGCCCCTGTAGTGGTCCTATGTCTGTTGGTACTGCGCACTGTGCCCCTGTAGTGGTCCTTTTTCTGTTGGTACTGTGCACTGTGCCCCTGTAGTGGTCCTATGTCTGTTGGTACTGCGCACTGTGCCCCTGTTGTGGTCCTTTGTCTGTTGGTACTTCGCACTGTGCCCCTGTAGTGGTCCTATGTCTGTTGGTACTGTGCACTGTGCCCCTGTAGTGGTCCTATGTCTGTTGGTACTGCGCACTGTGCCCCTGTAGTGGTCCTATGTCTGTTGGTACTGCGCACTGTGCCCCTGTAGTGGTCCTATGTCTGTTGGTACTGCGCACTGTGCCCCTGTAGTGGTCCTATGTCTGTTGGTACTGCGCACTGTGCCCCTGTAGTGGTCCTATGTCTGTTGGTACTGCGCACTGTGCCCCTGTAGTGGTCCTATGTCTGTTGGTACTGCGCACTGTGCCCCTGTAGTGGTCCTATGTCTGTTGGTACTGCGCACTGTGCCCCTGTAGTGGTCCTATGTCTGTTGGTACTGCGCACTGTGCCCCTGTAGTGGTCCTATGTCTGTTGGTACTGCGCACTGTGCCCCTGTAGTGGTCCTATGTCTGTTGGTACTGCGCACTGTGCCCCTGTAGTGGTCCTATGTCTGTTGGTACTGCGCACTGTGCCCCTGTAGTGGTCCTTTTTCTGTTGGTACTGTGCACTGTGCCCCTGTAGTGGTCCTATGTCTGTTGGTACTGCGCACTGTGCCCCTGTTGTGGTCCTTTGTCTGTTGGTACTTCGCACTGTGCCCCTGTAGTGGTCCTATGTCTGTTGGTACTGTGCACTGTGCCCCTGTAGTGGTCCTATGTCTGTTGGTACTGCGCACTGTGCCCCTGTAGTGGTCCTATGTCTGTTGGTACTGCGCACTGTGCCCCTGTAGTGGTCCTATGTCTGTTGGTACTGCGCACTGTGCCCCTGTAGTGGTCCTATGTCTGTTGGTACTGCGCACTGTGCCCCTGTAGTGGTCCTATGTCTGTTGGTACTGCGCACTGTGCCCCTGTAGTGGTCCTATGTCTGTTGGTACTGCGCACTGTGCCCCTGTAGTGGTCCTATGTCTGTTGGTACTGCGCACTGTGCCCCTGTAGTGGTCCCTTTGTCTGTCCCCCACATGAATATCGAACATTGGTGGAATTATAACTGACAGGGGAAAGCCGAAGTACTCGGAAAATGACTTGTCGGCCAGTCCACAAGTGTACGTAGATTGCTGTATGTCAGATACGTAACAACACGCACAAAATGACTTGTCGGCCAGTCCACAAGTGTACGTAGATTGCTGTATGTCAGATACGTAACAACACGCACAAAATGACTTGTCGGCCAGTCCACAAGTGTACGTAGATTGCTGTATGTCAGATACGTAACAACAGGCACACAGTTTATGTCAGTCACGCCGTGCATTTTACGATTCAATGTTTAAAAAAAACAACACATTGCACTTCACTTTCACTTTAATATGTGTTGATTAACCCCTACGTATGTTTCGGTTTTTACGTAAAACCATCCTCAGGGGGAGAAAACTACATTGTATCACATCCAATGTTAATACAAGTTATTACAATCACTGTAAAATCATAGTTTAAAACTTATAAAATGTTGTTTAAAATCCTTAAAATTCGTTGAATTTTGTGTCATAATAACAAATTGTAGTAAAATAGGTCACTGGGTTATTGCACACCTCTGATTGTGTTGGTTCTTGGTTGTAATAACTTGTATTAACATTGAATGTGATACAACATAGTTTTGTTCCCCCTGATGATGGTTTTACGTAAAAACCGAAACATATGTAGGGGTTAATCAACACATATTAAAGTGAAAGTGAAGTGCAATGTGTTGGTTTTTTAAACATCGAACAGGCACAAAGTTTAATCAGGGCCGGTGCTACCCAGTCAGAAAACTAAGCAGTTGCGGGGGAACCAGAAATTCTGCACTTCAGTTACCCAGTCTGTATGGCGTCATACCGCAGAAGACTTCTTCTTTAGCAAAACTCACCTGGGGGCGCACATCTATGGACTGGCCTAGGGCGCCGGCACTGAGTGTAATCAGATAAACGCTGTCCAAAAGGAAGGTTTCACGTTGCAGTTGGTAGCAGCGGTGTCTCTCCGCGCTGCCAGTAGCTGTGCTCCAGAGGCTGCTCGCCAGTTAAGCAGTGTGCGCGTGATGAGTCGGACGTTCGGTGTGTGACGTGGATCAAAACAAACGCGATGGATTTAGGAGCAGACGTCAGTACTGTGGATACTCTACATGCTACACACAGGCTTAGAGTTTATTGTGGTGTTACTGTGACGTGTTATAATGCAGGCACTACAGTTTCAATGGGAAAGGATAGTGATTTAAGTACTATATGTGTGTGGTTGTGGGATCACAGCCCAGAAATATCTTGCTGTCTTTAAGTGAGTTAATTAATGATGCTGTTGATTGCTAAGACTATGTAGCATCGGTGGTAGATGAGTGAATGAGTATTGAGGATTAATGGAATGATACTGACGGGGACAGACGAAGTGCCGATAGGTAAAAGCAAGGGCAAAGGTCACTGTAACATGTCATGCAGGTACAGATGGAGATTAGAGGTATAGCTCTACGTATTCTTTAATCTCAACACTAGATGGGGACCCCGGCCGCTTTACCTCCCGAAAAGAGACCCGGTACCCAATGTACAGGAGGCAGGGTGGGCCCCGGAGCCGGTCTGGACGGGTGTGGAGAAGAGAAACATCTCTTGTCACCACCGGGGTTCGAACCCCGAATTGTCCATTCCGTAGCGAGTCGCTGTACCTACTACGATCCCAGCCCCGAAGTGTCGGTACCTGCTGCAGTGCCACTTTGCCCACCACTAATGCCACATAAAGTGGCTTTACTAAAGTCACTAAAAATTTGTGTTCATTTTCGTATGTTAATCCGACAGGTTACGATTTTATTGTTGTTTTTGTAATTTTGTGTTATTTGATACCGGTGTTCTAACACATCTCTCCTGATCTCCATATGCCTAGTAACAGGTTTCCCCACCAAAAGCCTGTATGCATTTTTCATCTCTCCCATACGTCATACGCGCTGCACCCAGCTCATTCTCTTCGATCTGATCACCCCAGTAATGCATGGGCTACAAAATAATATCATATCTGAATACCCCACGTTTATTTACAGTACAGACATTGAACGCCTGTGTGTTGCACTGAACTCGATGTGACGTCATTATCACCCACACTGAACACCGGCAATACGTTCAATTTATTGTACCAACTAAATGCACATTATTAGTTACATATCAGTGTTAAACACGTAGCTGCGACATGTTTCGGTACAAGCGTACCATCTTCAGGTTTAAAAACAATTGAGTGATAAGCTATTACTTTCAAGGTTCCACAGTCTGTAGTAGGCTCCGTTGTTGGTATGATTAAAATTTAATCATATTTTAACCTTAAGTTTTTAAAAACAATACAAATTTTACCTTTTGTACACAAGCAATAACAAGGGAGTCTACTACAGACTGTGAAACCTTTTTAGGTAAATAATAGCTTATCACTGGCAGTTGGTTTTAAACTTTACATATTTTGTTCCCTGAAGATGGTACACTTGTACCGAAACATGTCGCAGATACGTGTTTAATACTCATATGTAACTTATAATGTGCATTTAGTTGGTAAAATAAATTGAATGTATTGATTTAAAAAATACACGGAACGGACATATTTAAAATAACCAGCAACAGACCAAATGTGGACGTGTGACCCAGTTCCACTTGTCACAAATATTCCATATTGTCAGGTCGGTATGTGATAGAAAGAAGTGCGATCGTAATTAACAAAAATAAATATGCTAGACGCAATATCCAACATGGATCGCGAAGCGAAAAACGGGAAAAAGAAACTTTCCACGTGCATATGTGTGGCTCAAGCACAGTGGCTCTCACTGTGTGGCTCAAGCACAGTGACTCTCACTGTGTGGCTCAAGCACAGTGGCTCTCACTATGTGGCTCAAGCACAGTGGCTCTCACTATGTGGCTCAAGGACAGTGGCTCTCACTATGTGGCTCAAGCACAGTGGCTCTCACTATGTGGCTCAAGCACAGTGGCTCTCACTGTGTGGCTCAAGCACAGTGGCTCTCACTGTGTGGCTCAAGCACAGTGGCTCTCACTGTGTGGCTCAAGCACAGTGTCTCTCACTGTGTGGCTCAAGCACAGTGGCTCTCACTATGTGGCTCAAGCACAGTGGCTCTCACTGTGTGGCTCAAGCACAGTGACTCTCACTGTGTGGCTGAAGCACAGTGGCTCTCACTGTGTGGCTGAAGCCAGTGGCTCTCACTGTGTGGCTGAAGCACAGTGGCTCTCACTATGTGGCTCAAGCACAGTGGCTCTCACTATGTGGCTCAAGCACAGTGGCTCTCACTGTGGCTCAAGCACAGTGGCTCTCACTGTGTGGCTCAAGCACATTGTCTCTCACTGTGTGGCTCAAGCACAGTGGCTCTCACTATGTGGCTCAAGCACAGTGGCTCTCACTGTGTGGCTCAAGCACAGTGACTCTCACTGTGTGGCTCAAGCACAGTGGCTCTCACTGTGTGGCTCAAGCACAGTGGCTCTCACTATGTGGCTCAAGCACAGTGGCTCTCACTGTGTGGCTGAAGCACAGTGGCTCTCACTATGTGGCTCAAGCACAGTGGCTCTCACTATGTGGCTCAAGCACAGTGGCTCTCACTGTGTGGCTCAAACACAGTGGCTCTCACTGTGTGGCTCAAGCACAGTGTCTCTCACTGTGTGGCTCAAGCACAGTGGCTCTCACTATGTGGCTCAAGCACAGTGGTTCTCACTGTGTGGCTCAAGCACAGTGGCTCTCACTATGTGGCTCAAGCACAGTGGCTCTCACTATGTGGCTCAAGCACAGTGGCTCTCACTATGTGGCTCAAGCACAGTGGCTCTCACTATGTGGCCCACTAGGCCTGGTATTTTATAACTTGCTGTTCTCTGAGACAAAATTACCGCCAGTGGCAAATCCTTATCCGGAGGTCAGGTCTAGTGGAAGGTAAAGAATGCCTTGTTTTACCCCTCCCCCTTCCTCACCCTCCAAGGAATTAATAGTCAGTCGTCCATAATTGTCCAAGGTAATACTATCAATAATAATAATAATAATAATAATAATAATAAAGGGAAATGTAAACGTGAGTACACACAACCATTAACTGCAAAAGGGAGAAATCAAATATAAAATTCTTACCTGATATATTTTGGTCATTTGAAAAGAAATTCCTCCCTTCTATTGCCTTGTTGTTGGGTGTTTTAAGTCATGTTAGTACGTATTCATGGACATAGCCATCGAAGTATTATGAAAACTTTTATTGTCTCATTCTTTGTAGCAAATCAATCATGCATCAACGAAACACAATAAATGAGAAAATTGAAATAATCAGCAAGAAATATATTCTTAGCAATACGAAAACAGTGGTTTGAGGTTTCCACCACGTGATTTTTGAGGAAGCAGGTCTTATGGGTTGTTGCGCCGTGTGAGTGGGTAATTTCTTCCGGAAGTTTCCAAGAAAGATACGGCCTTTTTCCTCAGGATTATTAGCCAATTCACGGACTCATAACCCTGAAGATGAAGGCGGTAATTTCTTTCGAAACGTTGGGAAGCAATTACCCAACCACACGGCGTAACCACCCATAAGACCTGCTTCTAAATATGAGAACAAGTTTGCAACTAACAAAATATTTCAGCGCTGTGCCTTTTCCTGTGTGTAAAGAGGCAACCTTCCACGATAAGTCGGTCCCTGTCACCACGATAAGTCGGTCCCTGTCACCACGATAAGTCGGTCCCTGTCACCACGGCATGGCGCGTCCTGAGTTTGCGGATGGAGGAACGGCCTGTGGATATGGAGGGTAGCTGCGAATGCCCTGAATTAGCAGTCGCGGACAGGCGACAAGGGGTGGTCCTACAGCTTGGGGGTTGGGCGAGGTGCTAACAACTTCTCACCGTAAAAAATTACCATGTTACAAAACAGATCACAAAGCCTCGAGCCTGGACTGATTCTTTGGTACAACTTAAGCAACGGTAAATGGATATGAGATTTGACACTTGGAACGTGAGGAGCCTGTATAGGTCAGGGTCACTTATGACAGTGGCCAGGGAATTAGCGAGGTACAATTTAGATGTAGTGAGTGTGCAGGAGGTTAGGTGGGACAAAGGAGGCACAGTAAGAGCACGGGATTATACTTTCTTCTATGGAAAAGGAAATGAAAGTCATCAACTGGGAACAGGTTTTTTTTGTACATCAGAGAATAGTATCAGCTATTAAGAGAGTTGAGTTTGTTAGTGATAGGATGTCATATATGGTGCTGAGAGGTCGTGGTGTAATATCATTGTTCTGAATGTGCATGCACCAACTGAGGAGAAAAATGATTACTCAAAGAACAGTTTCTATGAAGAATTAGAAAAGGTTGGGATCATTTTTCTAAGTACCGTACGAAAATTCTGTTACGAGATTTTAATGCAAAATTGGGGAGGGAGGATACTTTCAAACCGACGATCGGGAATGAGAGTTTACATGAGGATAGTAACGATAATGGTGGTACATGGTGCCACGTCAAAAGATGTAGTTGTTAACAGCACAATGTTCCCACACCGAAATATTCATAAATACACCTGGAACTCTCCTGATGGAAAGACTCATAATCAGAACGATCACGTATCGATAGATAGGAGATGGCATTCACGTATACTCGATGTGCGAGCTGACAGGTGAGCTGACTGTGATACTGATCACTATCTGGTGGTTGCAAATGTTAGGGAAAGACTGGCGGTAAGTAAACACGAACCACAGAAGTTTGATGTGGAGAGATTTAATCTGAAGAAGCTAAGTGAACTAGAAGTTAGGAAACAGTATCAGATAAAGATCTCAAACAGGTTTGCAACTTTGGAGAACTTAAATGTTAGTGAGAACATAAATAGGGCTTGGGAAGACATTAAAGAGAGTATCAAAATCTCAGCTAAAGAGTGTCTAGGGCTGAATGAAAGGAAGCGGCATAAACCATGGTTTGACGAAGAATGTTCAAAAATTTTAGATCAAAGGAAGCAGGCTAAAATGCAGTGGTTACAGAATCCAAACCAAAATAATGTAGATTCTTTATAGCAATGTAAGACGGGAAGCTAGTAGACACTTCAGGAGCAAAAACAAGGAATATCTGAAAGCTAAAATTAATGAACTTGAAACAAACAGTAAGAACAAGAATATCAGAGACTTATATAGGGGCATCAATGACTTTTAAGAAGGGTTACCAGCCTAGAACTAATGTAGTAAAGTATGAGAAGGGTGATCTGATTGCAGACTGCCACAGGATTTGGCTACGTGGAGGAGTCGTTTCTCTCAGTAAAATCCTAACTAACATCCTTCTGTCAAGGTTAACTCCATATGCAGAGGAAATCATTGGGGATCATCAGTGTGCATTTAGACTAACGGGCCAACTACTTATCAGTACGTGCACTCAATACACTGGTTCCACTCCAAATTTTTCCCAGCGTCGTTCAGTTTTACCGCCACGAAACGGGCGCTTAATTTTATGGGAATTACAAACGTGAAATAAAATTCCACAGAGACGAAAGTCGTATCCAACTTGCTGCATTCGTTTAATTATTTCAAAAAGTTTTGACTCTTCCTCGTCATTTATTTCTAAAATTTTAGAATCAGTTTTCCGCAACAAATTATCACGCAGTGCAAATAATGGTTTCACGAATTTTTCTGTGCTGGACTTATAGTGAAAGCAGGAATTTGTGAAAATTTGACAGCTTATGATGGTGAATAAGGGCTCCGTACCATATAAATAAAATATTCCTTATAATTTAGTAGCAGCAAGCTACTTTCCTCTTAATTATTGTACCACTTCTCCTTATTATAGCACATTTTCCCAAGGTGGCCTTATTATATCCCATACGGGTAAAAACACACATTTTATGTTCAATGCTTTTTTTTTTCGAAAATCGTCCCGCTTCTGAGATAATGTGGAAATATATGGTACAGCCAGACAGGCCACAGATGACAATATAATACGGCGCATGCGCATTACATGCTGGATAAGAGACTCAGAATATGAAATACTTATTGGTTTTGCACGGCAACAATGGTTACGCGAACGTGCCGTTGTGTTACGTTTATACATATATTGCCGGTCTTGTTCATTTTGCAACATTATTTTTTTTACTAATTCTTGAAAATAAGTAGTTGGAAATAAATAATCCATGATTTTATACATACAACTACTAAACGTAAGATGTAACACTGTACCATGCAACTTTGAAAATGACATTCTTAAAAAGTAGTGGCGTTATTATAGCCGTTTACCCTATGAATTCTGACTTCCTTAGGAAAAGAAATTTTTTTTTAATAAACAACAGTTTGTTCAAAATAATTCTGTATGGCCGTAAAAAGAAATAACGTTGTATAAAATAATTTCCAGTATTTATAACACTTTGTGTTAAAGCGTTGGCAGACCTACAAGTATTCAATGAGAGCCACAAGAGAGGCAAATTATGGTCATTAACGTCTTCGAATACTGTACAAGAACTGATACATGTCACTCAAGGATATAGAAGGTCAAGTAAAGGACGCAACACCTGTTACTGATACACTGCTGAAGTTGAATTCCAAGCACTGAGACCTATGCTGTTTTCAGAACCTGCTTGGGCCCTTCTATGAAGAGCCCAGATCATAGTGCCGTTGTGTTTAAACATACAGATGTTCTAGATCTGTAGCATGAGCCCATCTAAGGCTGGGCAATGCCACTGCCACAGTGTACCATGCAAGGATCCCTCCTCTACACATTTCCTATACAAAGTGCCTTCTAAGGGGACCATAACATAAATATTTGGTAATACAGTAACAAATCAAATTGCAGTCACAAAGAAATTACGTTTTAAATGCTTGGTCCCTATAGTTCAGAATGTTTTATCTTTTTGTGGGCTATCTATAAAGTAAAGTGTCAGATACTGTATAAAAAACCATAATTATACCTGTTGTTTGTATGGGTGAGGCATTTGGTCCACCATAAAGGGGAGAATTCGTTATGGGGAATTTCAAGAACAGGTTGCTGAGGAGAATATTTGAAGCCAAGAGGGAGGAAGTGACAGGAGTCTAGGGAAAACCACATAATGAAGAGCTTCATAACATGTACAGTACTTTCACCACTGTCGTGTTCATCAACCAAACATAGGTGGAAGAAAGGTGTGGGGCATGTAGCATGCACAGAAGAGAAAATAAATATATATGAATTACTGACTGGAAAACCTGAAGGAAAGAAAATACTTGAAAGTGCTAGGTGGGAGGATAATATTAATGGATCTTAAAGCAACAGGGTGGGAATATGTATGTGGATTTACGTGGCTCAGGATAGGGACCAGTGGTGGGCTGTTGTTAACACAGTAATATGTATGTGGATTTACGTGGCTCAGGATAGGGACCAGTGGTGGGCTGTTGTTAACACAGTAATATGTATGTGGATTTACGTGGCTCAGGATAGGGACCAGTGGTGGGCTGTTGTTAACACAGTAATATGTATGTGGATTTACGTGGCTCAGGATAGGGACCAGTGGTGGGCTGTTGTTAACACAGTAATATGTATGTGGATTTACGTGGCTCAGGATAGGGACCAGTGGTGGGCTGTTGTTAACACAGTAATATGTATGTGGATTTACGTGGCTCAGGATAGGGACCAGTGGTGGGCTGTTGTTAACACAGTAATATGTATGTGGATTTACGTGGCTCAGGATAGGGACCAGTGGTGGGCTGTTGTTAACACAGTAATATGTATGTGGATTTACGTGGCTCAGGATAGGGACCAGTGGTGGGCTGTTGTTAACACAGTAATATGTATGTGGATTTATGTGGCGCAGGATAGGGACCAGTGGTGGGCTGTTGTTAACACAGTAATATGTATGTGGATTTACGTGGCTCAGGATAGGGACCAGTGGTGGGCTGTTGTTAACACAGTAATATGTATGTGGATTTACGTGGCTCAGGATAGGGACCAGTGGTGGGCTGTTGTTAACACAGTAATATATATGTGGATTTACGTGGCTCAGGATAGGGACCAGTGGTGGGCTGTTGTTAACACAGTAATGAACCATCAGATACTATAAAAGATAGGGAACTTCTCGAGTAGCGGAGCTGCAATTTATTTGCTTCTCAAGATGCGCTCTTCCCTACGGAAACAATTTGTGCCTTTGTGCGTGCCATTTTTTCAAACTGTTTTATGTGGTTTGGAATATGATCCTATGAGTTGACATTTTTTCTTTTGCATGAACTTACTTCACGTAAATGCAGGGAATCTATGAAACTTTCAAAGTACAAATATAATTAGATGCTACACATAATTAGAAAAAGATAAATTCTGAAAACACCAGACTGCCGTTTTCCATTAATCCACGCTTCTTAAAGCTGAATATTGACAATGAGAAAAAATATTTAACTGAGTTCTTACCTTTTTTAATATTAGACATCCCTGTTGGTATGTACATGCAAAAGTCACAACCAACGCACACGTGTTGAAGGTGTGTGTGTTGGTTGTGACTGTGCTATTGATAAGAGTAAAATATACTTTCGTACCTTTTATTGGCCTCTCTTCTCATTTTACGACTTTCTTCAAAACATATTGCTAACTGATTCTGTATGTCTCATGTCTCGTGTATTCGATACCACCGCGCACCACGTTCACAGCGATTGGTCACAGAATGCGTAGATGACGGGGACAGTTAGAAAGCAGCGAATTATTCGATAGTCAGTTACAATCGAATTATTGGCCCTTATCGATTTCCGTGACTGGTATTTCATTTTCGTGCGTAGCTTGATGTAATGTACGAAACGTGCAACCTAAATGAATGACAACTAGCAGAATAATCAGTATTCACTGTTCACATACTGGAGGGAATCCGGTAACAGTTGAATTATTATGATCTCATGTTTGAATGTGCTTAATGGGTACTCTCCGTGCTTAAGCAAGTAGGAAACAAAGCAAAAGGAGGCAAGAGTGTACAGTGTAACTAATTTTAAGCTTTCAGAACGATTCATTAGTCATGTTGACCCTGTTGTTGTATGTTGATACCGTGTGGGAGTGAGCTGGGTTGGCAGCATGTACCTCTGAAACTTAGTACAGCCTTCTTCTACATGGTGCCTACACCCAAATTAATCTACAACTTCTTTTTTGTAGTAATATAGGAAATAACTAATTAAGTTAGTTTGCTGTTTTTATCAACACTGCAAGTATTGTTTTAGGCGTAATCTCTTATATTCTAACATTCTAAATGTATAATGATTTCTCTTCATATTTCCATGAGGTGTATGTTTAGAATGCGAACTTGTACATAAAAATGCATGTACATAAATGTTTGAAATATGCATACGATTTTTAACGTGAACACTTCATACATACATACATACATATATATACACACATTCATTCCACGGTTCCAAAAGTTAGTCCAAATTACAGTATATGGAATAAGTCAAAATACAAAACATACACATAAGTACAATTGAGAGTATTATTAGGTCAAATGTGCTACTAAAGTCTTATACCCTGTACTCTTTTTGTTGTCCTGAGCACTGCAGCTGTTACAGTATGTCCTGGCAGGTGTAGGTTTTTTGTGCGATAAA